>OX421462.1:18690910-20066035 GCA_949126895.1 Eilema caniola
TGAAGGTCATTACAATTTCTACTCGCACTATATCGATAAAAAAAACACCGTAATGAGTGCTTAGTGCGAGTTCTTGCTCACATTCACCGGTGATAAGAAAACGGTGATATATAAATGGCATTGACTTTGCGCCACCTGGAGATAATCTTGTAACTATTCACCGGTGAATATGAGAAAAATCTCGCACTAGGCACTCTGTTTCTTTACTAATGGTTGACAATTTAACAATATAATAATATTAAAATAATTCATAACTGCTAAGTCATATATGGCAATTAAATAAGAGTATATATTATATCTTTGATAAAAATAAAAGAGTAGGAATTCATAACAGCTAAGTTATACATATATGGCAATTAAATAAGAGTATAGATTATATCTTCGATAAAAATTAAAGAGTAGATAGGTACCTACAATGCTATTTAGGAGCCAACTTACAAATACACTCCCTTATATGATTTTTTAACTTGTGCATTTTTATATAAACTTAGCCTAATATTATTGCTATATTATATAGTCTTAATTTGTTTCAGTATGAATAATTTATCAATTACAATTAAGGTAAATTTACGAGAATTTCGGTGAGAATGGCAGTTTTTGTTCAAAAGTTTGACTGAGACTTCAATTTTTGGAATAGGGGGCGAGGATGATAAGCCACTGAATGACTGATGAATTGCCATTTCAAGTCGTTGGCCGACATATTGTAGAATAGAATGATAAAAATACGGGATGACACGTATTTTGAAGTTTATGACATACGTGACTGACATAAGCGTCAAAATACGTGGCAATCCCGTACCTACATGGACTGGGCAGGGGGCATGTATAGATAGTGTAAGGCCGTCTATACATCAAAGCCTCATTTAGAAACAAGCTTACAGGCAACCAGCGCAATATTCTGTAGCATGCTGAGTTTACCTGCCACGGGCTGGTTTGCGGGCGGCTTTGGTATATAGACACCAGGGGCGAGGGGTCCCTATATCCCGATTCCTACCGGCTACCCAATGGGCCGCATGGTGCATGACAAACTAGATCGAGGTAAGTTTTTATTTCCACTGGCTTTCCTTCTGGAAATCACCCTTTTTCAGGTGTCACTTAAGGTCAGTAAGTAACAAACAGGCTTGAGAAGGAAATTCACAGGCCTAGATTCTTTCAATGGCCCAATTCCTTAAAAAAATGCGGCAGTTCTGAAAGAATTACATTGAAATGCTTTTACTAAATGCTTCTTAACTTTCATTGTGCTATTAAATTTACTTAATGCCAACTTCTGTAATTTAATTTTTATCTATTGTATCCATTGTGATTAGTTTTATTGCACATGAACGCTTGATAAGTTCGGGGAAATCCCAACTGCATCATTGGCTGGTTCTAATTTTACTAGCGATTGTAATATAATATTTATATTATTAGTATCAATCTACTTCAACAGTTGCCATTCCTACTACTTTACATCGTCTGTAATTTTTCCTTCCTGTTATACAACCTGTTATACAATTATAATAGAATATGAGTAACTGACAATTTCAATGAATGAATAAGTCTATTTACAATAATTTTAAACAAAGCATACAAGCAATAATAAATTGATGTATAATACTTCTCAGAAGATACAATACACTTGCTTTGGTAAAGGAATTTATGAACAAATCTTAAAAAACTACAGATTAACTAACGTTTATTATGTGAGCGATTACTGGACAAAGATACTTTTGAACAAATATTACAATTGAACCAGGAACACACAGGGCCCATACATACAAATTTATACTAGATGTCTTTTATTTAATATATTCTCGAATCACAAAGGATATGCAGTCTCAGAAAAACTCCGATCCAATTAGTGAAACAATGTAAGCAAATAAGAAGTTAAGGAAGTAAGGCGATTGGGTGAACCATTGAGTTAAAGCTCGGTAACCCAATGGTTAACGGTAGGTTGCATACGTTCAGCGGGTGAACTTCAATTGCGCGATGCAGGATTAACGAACCTTCTATAGCAGTTCAGCTTCGTTGCGCTAGATGGTGCTGTATACGTGTGATTTCTCCACAGACCGTTCAAATCGATAGGTTAGCATATTGTATTGAATTTGCATATATGGACACAGTCGACCCAGTTTAATGACCCCATACAAATAACATACACAAGACTATGTAAACACTATAATAAAATTAAAGAGCTGGCAACTAAACGGGCTTTTGCATGTAACCAGTTACATGGACAAGTCTGTTTATGTGAGCAAGCTCTTTAATTATTCAAATAAAGAACTAGCTTTGTTAAAGGAATTTAAAAACACTAAATAAACTCGATGATCAAGTTACAATATGCTAACACCAAACTAGAAGGCACAATCTTTCAGATTGACTCAATATTATATCACTTATTTATTAATAAAAATCACTGAATTCACTTCTTATGTTTCACATAAGAGCTTTTGCGATCTATGTTTTAAATGCACAGTCAGCGACAAAAGTAACTTAACAAATTGTAATCCTTATAAAATATGAAAAGATAATGAATAAATTAACTTTGAGTGTTATGAAGGTAATTCAATTATTGATGCAGTTATTATTTCAGTGTAAAAATAGTTGGTAAAAGTTTAATGTTAAGTCACTTTTGTCATGGACTGTGGTATCAATATTGAAAACAAAACACACAAATATCGAATAATGACTAGTGCATATCAACACACTGGTCAAGTTACAACTATGGCATTTCCAGTCTTCTTTATAGGAAAACTTTACAATGAATTAGAAGTAAGTATACAATGTGATTGAAGACAATAGTATAATCTTAGAACTTTAGATATAGGAATTAAATGAGTTCCTTAAGTATGATAATTATGTTTTATTAGTCCCAAAATATGATGTAGATGCTGGATTGATTTTAATAATGTTGTGATTGACTTTGAAGTTTGAATACAATGTGAAGTGCCTCAATTTAATTGATTCAGGTTCATATGTAATCCCATAAGGATGTATAGTAACCGGCAAACTTCATTACAATGTATTCTAAATGCGCAATATGGATTTCTTGTACACTTTGGCAATAGGCGCGAGGTGCGACGATGGCAAAGTGCTCCACTCAACCAATCTTCACACTTTAATCAATGTTATTACATTTTAATCAATGTTCACATTTTGTTCAAGAAGTTTGCTGGTACCTATGCTTAAAAATAAAATAGCAAGATAAGTAGGTAGCTAATACCAGTTGCAATAGAGATACTTATGGTGCAATGGAAATATATGGACTATTCCTCTTTTACTCACAAATACCAACTCATAAATAAATGTTTCAACTGTCACCACCTCACCCAAACTGTTAATTTTATAAATACACAATTTACACTTTATACAATTTATTTGTAGCTTTATACTAATGTCCTTTAAAGAAGTAGCATGAGCAATAAAATCTATCTATGATATAAATGAATAAAACAACATAAGCAATCAAAGTCTCTTGGATTTGTTGTGAACCAGTTCATAATTTAAATAGGTATAATATCAAATAATCTTATTTTAAGATGAAGTATAAGTTTATATGTTGTTCTTTTTCACACTTACTGTTTAAACATGTCCTGTTGCAGTCATGCATATGTTGAGTTAGGCTGTTTAGCCTAATTTTGAGTAATCGGTTGTACACGCCGCCAGATGGCGTATCTACCTCTATTTAACATAAGATATACCTCAGGACACATATTTTGGACCTAAGTCGCGAGACAAACAAGGCCCTGGCGCGCGCGATTGTTTTGTAATATAAATAGAACAGAGCATATTTTAGGCCCAAGATATATGCCCCGAGGTGTGATGTTGTAGAATACAATTCTTTACATGAATTCAATATTAAAACTGAGTGATAAAGATTGTACTGTTCATAAAAACTAAAATGTTGTGCAATGTGTGAGTCATAGCATGTAAATCCAGCGTGAAAGACAAGATCTAATATTATATAAGATTGTAACTTTGGATGTTTGCTGATTAAATTCTTGTTAGTTCAGTCCTTATCTCCTGAAATAAACATTAAGAAATATTATAGTATTGCAAAAATGTTGATAAAAATTATTATTGTTATTCATGCTAGGCAGTCCATAGCCTTATAGTATTGTTAGGATGTTGTTTACAATCTAATAATGAGCCATGTCTTGAGTCATGCATGATCTATTAGTTCAGTTACTATTCTCTACATAGTCTGTAATTAGGAAAACAAAGTATCCTTACAGAAATATTGTAATAATAATAAAATTACAGTAAATTTTCGTCAGATATATAAGAACTGGAGTCCTTACACCAATTTCTAAATACAGATTAGCTAATATTATGTTGATATGTGTGTATGTTACCGTAAGAGTGTGGAATCCGTTAATGTGCACATTAATTAGGTAATCTGCAGATTACCTGATATGATCAGTTAAAGTGTGAAATTTATGTTTTGCACTTGAACTGATGCAGGCAGGGTAATTTGCAGAATACCTAGTTAATCTGCACTCTAACTGATTTCAGCACATTAGTAGTAACATATATATTAATAAATTGAGAGAGGGCCACATCCACCAGTGAACTGTGATAGGCTAATTAATCGATACTCCTTGATAGTGCATTGGTCCTGCAAGCTCTTTCTGTCTTCTTGCCATTATTCTATAGGTGACAATGTGCAGTAATCAAGTTATGTGCGACATAACTTGATTTCTGCAGCTTTCATAGCCAGCATAATATTTCATAACCACTCCATTTTCCTTTTAATAAGCAACTTAAGAAATAAGAATATTATTATCTATGAAATTATACACACCTGTTTTAGAATGTATCATGCAATTACAACTTTGATCTTTCTTTCTATGTTAGTCCTACACATAGGGCAGCTGTCCATTTGTTGTTCTGAACATGGTAGGCATGTGCACATGTGCCCACAAGGAACAAATACTACTTCACTCTTAGCATCCATACAAATAACACATTCGGCTTCTGTATAATCATTAGTCTCATTTACAGTCACTACCCCTGTGCAGTTCTGTTCTTGTGTGGTCTCAGATGGGGCACTTGGTTCAGATGGCATTTCAGAAACATCTGCTTCAAACTTGTGATTTTGACTTTTTGCTTCAATATAAGAATTGATTGCTCTAATAATGGCTTCTCTATCAGAAGTCAGTGAGACACCATTTGATTTCAGATTTTGAACAGTAATATTCAACAAAGGTTCACCAGAAAATAAAAATTTCACTAAAAATGGCAAACAATGAATAACACCTTCTTGTAAAAGATGGTTTGCTAATGCGGGATCCAAACACTTGCCAATATTTAATAAATCTTTAGGAGCTGAATCTATTACTTTTTGGTAATTTTTCAGCCAAAAGTCCTTAGTTTTGCTAGCTGCACTCTCTTCCATTTCTCTTAGCGTCTCAATCAGTTGCTTCTTCCTCTTGCTACGTTGATCGAAAAGGTCATCCAAGAGACTTATTAAGTGCACTCTTTGTTGAAGCATCTCATTATTACTATAAGAAATTTCTAACTTTCTCTTTTCTTGTTCTATAACACTAAGTCGGGCTAAATGTGAAGATATTAATGCAATTTCTTGGTTCAGACTCCAACTCTTAGCATCTACTTTTTCAATTAATGAACCAACCATTGCCATTTGTACCCCCTGGTCTTCTAAAAGTTGTTCAACAAGCACTGTACGGGACTGATCTTTAGCATTTAATAAATCTGCTACCTTTTCACTAACATGTAAGTCTTGTAAAAGAATGCTTTGCTTAATACTATTTAAGCCTTCATCATAATATTTTTTGGAATGTTTTACTGTACGGTCTTCTTCTAATAATGTTTCCATTGCCCGTAAAACATCAGCTTTTCTAATATTATCATAATTCTGTCGGCTGATTTCAAGCAGTCTATCATGTTCAGCTTGTTCATATGCAAGCTGCTGTTGTACAACCTCTGGCATCAAATTTTCCGACTGAATAAAGTTTTTAACTAAACATTCAATTTCCTGCTCATCTTCTTGTATAGCCTTGATTAGATTCTGTCTATCCATTTCTTTCACCATATGAACTTTTGCTATTTCATTATCTAGTTGGATTTGTTCTTGTAAAACTTTCTCCAAAAACTTTTCTCTTTGCTCTTTGGCTGCCCTATGCAATCTTTTTTCTTGCTCTGTAATAGCCGCTTCTTGTTCCTCCCATGTTATTGTATTATGTCTTGCAAATGGATCTATGACTGAGTTTGGACTATGGACAGTTGAATCACTCTCAGCAGGCATTGGTGGCTTATACTCTACATTCATTTTTTCACATAAATATTTCATAATCTCCATAGTACTTTGTGTTGCAACTTCTTGAGGAGGGAATACGAAATTTTCACCATTAATCTGAAGTAATGCGAGACTAGATGCAAAACATAGTTCTGGACAAAGTTCAGTTAAATCTGCATTATCGCTTAGTTTCAGATGTCTCAGAAAATTCAACTTACCCAGGGATGGTGTTAAACTTTTCAGCTTATTATTTGAAACATCTAATATTTGTAATGATTGCATAAAGTGAATACTATCAGGTAGTGTTTTAATATGATTATTTTGCAGATATAGCTCAGTCATATTAACCAAATACTTGATATCATTGGATAAATGTGTAAATCTATTACTGCTTAAATTGAGGACCTTAACAAGATATAAGTCAGACAACTGTCCTCCCTCCTCTAATGACTGTAAGCTGTTAATTTGCAAGTACAAATATTCTTTTCTATACACTTTACATATTGAGTATGTTCCGGACGGTACTTGCCGTAGCTGACATTCGGATAAATCGAAATATGGTTCAGGAGACTCTTTAGCAATATATAGTTTTCTCTCTAAATTCGCTCGTCCGTCATTGTCATTATCATTAGCATTACCGGATTTCCCAAACAACGACATAGTTGCTCGGTTGACGCACGACACAACGCAGCCCATTAAATAAATATTTTTAATAATAAAGGCGCACTTACGAACGTCACCGTCTCTCGATATACATTGCGAATATTTTGTTGTATTATTTTAAAACTTTAAATTATTTATATCTTCAACTGATTTCATTGAACTCGAAACACAATCCTATAATCAGTTGTATAAAAAACCATTGTAAAACCGAGGCCGATTGTTGACAATTGATAATGACTGACATATTGAATTGAAAACAATGACATCCTTCTGTCAAACTGACAACAAATACCTACGGTTCAAAACGTTTCGTTCTAAAATTAAATTGATAACGTTTAACTTGAAAATTGGCATCTCGCCATCTATAATTTTAATTTTATTTGACATAGTTGCGGTGTTTTTTATAAGAGCTGAACTGAAATAGATCGTATCTGAACGCACTTTATTTTAAGTATGCCGGCTACCTATATATAACGTCAAAACAATCTAATAATATTCAAATAAAACATGAAAATAAACTTAACAATAACTTTGTACCATACATAGGTAGATTATTTACTTAGGTATTAATAGTTGGTACGTAATGTATGAGGTGAAGGGGTTTTCACGTAGGAAAAGCGGACTTTTGTTTATGATACTTACAGGTTCGTTTTTTTGTGGTATGTTGCTCTCATGGCACTAAGTACTTACCTACTTGAAACAGTAGTGTCATGCAAGAGAAATGAGAGAAGAAATTTTGACCTTATTATTTTGGAGATAGCGAATTGCACTCAAAGGAAACATTACTTTATTTTTAAAAAGACACAGAACTGAATTTAGTGATTTTCGAAAGCTCGCTTGCCTCACCCGGTAATCGAACCGACTAAAATCCGAAAAAATAACTTCGTATATTTTTATGGCATCAATCGATATTATCACTCATCAGGATCAAATCTCTCTGACAAATATGGTAAATTAAATGCAAGGAAATCCATAAAATCTTACTTATAAATTCAAAGTTAACAGATAAAGTAGATATTTTTACTTAAGAAGCCATCAGATACTGAGATACCTTTTCAACAATAAAGTTATCTATGAGTAATAAATGACTGAACTTTGTTTCCAGTTACTTGGAACTGTACCTGTTGGGTAAGTGATGATGAGGTACAAGTTATTTTAAGAAGCTTGATCGGTAACTGCAGTTTGAAGAATTTTAATGTCAAAATGATACGATATCTGATGGACCTTTGAGATTAGGTACTTTATTTTGGCAAATTTATCTTGTGAGGTTACTTTTTCATTTTCCATTCACCACCACTTATGAGGGTGACATTATCATCATGATAAAACCCTCTTCCTACAATAAAGATTTAAAAAAAAAAAAATTTACTATGTTTGTTAGAGCGATTTGATAATGATTTACCATGTTTGTTATAGAGCTTTTGTCGCGAAAAGAAAAGGCTCTCAAAGAGTAAGTTGGTACCCCTTCGTGAATCATATAACACACATGTGCTTAACAGTCCATGACACAACACGCGTCGTACTTTAAAGGCATGATGCGCCTACATTGAGTCCCCTCCGTGGGACAAACAATGGATCTCGGATCGATCGACAAATCTCAACGCAAGTTGGTCCCAGCTCTATGAATTGCGGGTATTGAACTTCGGGCACGGCTGGGCGAAACCGCTTTCATCGCCCTTCCCGAGCCAGCATGGAGACAGCAGGCGAGCAATGAAACGCATATCTGGTACAGGACAAAATTGCTACGATGCCAACTAAATTCACAAAAGGTTACCAACCTTCGAATCCTTCGTACAGACGCGCTATCTCTTAGACCCGTAAAATCGCACCGATTGCTTTCGATTTCCTCTTTGACATACGTATTTATACTTGACAGTAAAGAAAATAGAATTATATAAATTGAGCTGCCAGTGAAACCAACCAAAGAGTACGGATCCTAAAAGTTTGTATTTCGTGAAGGAACTTCGCGACAGCTTTGATCCTTATGAATGACAGTATCGATTGATGTTAAAAACATACGGGGTTACCTACCGGTAGAGTAGAATTTGAGCTATGGTAAGGGCTTGAGGCAGATAATTAAACAGCCCAGTTTCAGCCTCAGGTGCATGGCTCGAGTCAACAATAATACGGCAATAGACCCCTATTACGTGGGACTGAATGCAAAGATTGGTGAAATGTGGGTGTTAATTCACCTCTGCCTAACCCTCGGGGATAGAGGCGTGACTATATGTTAATATTACTGATGTACCGGATATCCGTATACGTATCCGTATCCGCGGATATCCGAGGCAAAAGAAAGATCCGTATCCGTGTCCGTCACTTTTTTGGTGGATCTTTTACGGATCTATTTATCTAATCAATTTTAAATTTATACATGAAATTATTTAAAAAGCTGATTAAGTAGCAATAAAAAAACTATTACACTCAATACAGATATTATCAATATAGTATATAACTCAAAGATACTAATGGCTGATTTTCAAAGGAGGAAAAAAAAAACAAGAAACGGAGGCGGTTATCAGGATAGAGTATACCCCAAAGTTGATCCCATATTCCGGCGGTTAAATTTTTTGTAAAAAAGTTTTCTTTATTTAATTGTTAGACCTAACGTAACGACCTAACTCTCGAATGTGTGGCATGATTCTATACTGGCCTCTATATGATATTATGGGGAACCGATACTAAGAAAATATATTTAGTAATAGTCAGAAATGAATAGAGGGAACTAGAAGACTCATTTAAAGAAATTAAAAAGTTAAAAACGCTCATTTGCTGACTTAGAATCACGTTAATTATTTCAGAAATTAAACACATGATCATGTAAGCATGTAAGCATATAAAACTCGTTGGTAATGTAATGAATAAAGATTTCGTGACAATCGTACCATTTATTTATTTTTGTGCCATCTAGCGGCATAGTGCATTATGTCTGAAACTTTTCTAATTACTGCAGAATCTGGCAGAATCAATATAGTTGAGAATTATTTTTGCGAAAACCTGCGAATCCCTTTCACAGGCTTTTACCACACTATGAGATTGACCGCAGCCGCTGCCTCCTGCCTAGACTGCTGTCGTGATGATTAAGCGCTTCACCGTTCTTGACTCCGAGAAGGCGGAGTGCGCTTTGAGTTGGGTTGCTGATGCTAGGTTGACTTGTGAAATGATACAACTTGACTGAATTTACTGGTTGTATTTTATCACAATTGAATATAGGCCAACATCGTATACAATATGGATTGAACAAATTGAGCTGACTTAACTGACTATGACTTGATAACAATGAAAATTATTTCTAAACCAAAAATGCGTGTCGATTGTATGACGATCGCTGACGGAAGGGCAATCCAATACATAAAAATCTATGGGGCAATCTATGGGAAGGGCTGTGTCCCGCTTCGTGGTTACAAAAGTACACTAAGTCGTACGTTATTGATCAAACAATGAGATCGCGGGACAAGTGAAGTGAATACAATACTAAATTGATTCGAATGAATTAAATGGCGGGAAATTTAAATTATATACAAATAATATACAAACAAAACATGTTCATTTTGCGTGAACAATATTGATACTTTTATTCAGTCATAATCAATAATGTGTTTAGTGTGTTGTTATTTAAGATAGTTAACATAATTTTAATACTAAAAATTAGAAAACTCGCCATCTAGTTATAACTTCTGAACTAAATTGCAGCCTGCATGCTTTTCGAAGGTACTAGTGTAACCCGGTTTTGTTCCTGATTGTGCATCTGTATAAGAATTACATTATATTACTTGCGTAAGAAAGTTAAGATCCGTATCCGTATCCGCGGATCTTGACACCAAATATCCGTATTCAGATCCACATTCATATATGCTGAATATAATATATATGCTATATACCAAAAAATACAGAAGTCCAATCGATGGGAACGTAAGAGATTTCTTTTATTACGGTGTATTTAAGACCCCTACCAATTTTCAGCTCTATGCGAATTCATGCAAGGTCAAATCTTTGTTTTGTCTGGATCACCAGGTAAGGTCAAAATTTCCACCTTGTATAGGTACATGCTTTCATGCTTAGATGCTCTCGACAATTTTTTGGAACATTGAAACAACTTACCTACAATTTTCTTCGTTCTGAAGTTACTAATGCCTTCGAGTAACTAACAAATGAACACAATTATATACAACCCTTTACTTTAAGTTTGGACTTGATAAACGTCAGGTTCAAACTTAAAGTTAACGGGCTGTACATATTCAGCATAGCTATAAATTTACTGGGTCACGTGCGTACAATCTTTAAAAAATATAGCTTAAAAACTTTCTTTGATGCGTCTTTCTGTACCAGAAACTTTACCAAAGTAGGAATCGAACCAACAGTACTTACTCGACACAGCGAACTGCGGTCCCAGGGCTTTGAGGAGGTCTCGGCAGGAGGTGGGTACTCGACACAGCGGTATTTAACCAATACCGCAATAAGTGTATCTAGATAATAGTTAAATTTATTTTAAATAATAGAAGTATTTGGGTAAACACTTTGAATTTCAACCTTGAATTACATTTGAAAATCATAACCGAAGCTTATTTGCTAATGTGTATGCCCTCTTTACCTATGCTCTGTCCACATTATTTAGTATCAATAATGCAAAAATGAAAAAAAAGGAATTTGCTAATTTAAATAAATTGTGGATGTATTTACTTATCAACAATGAACTTAAAACTTATCAGAGCATAATAGCCACTAAGATTATGTAGACAAGACTCGTATAATGGGGTACATATCTACCGTCAACGATAATGTATAAATTAATACACATAAAAATTGAAGCGTAAACAGACACATTCATTTTATTTGTGTGTTAAGTTTTAAAATATTATAAAAATCAATGATTTTAGTACTCTTTTTAAAATTCTGTCTATATCTATCGATCTTTCTGTCTTTTCTGCCAGTTGATATTCGAACTGAACGGGCTAACTTTTAATTAACAATAGAGTATGTTAAATAGATAAGTAGGTAAATAGTTTAAATAAGGAAAATGATCTACAGAATTAATAGAGAACCCCGAAGTTAAGTCCGCTCGGAGTGCTCATGCAGCTAGTACTTATACTTAAATGAAACATAGTTTAATTATTTAAACAATTTAATATATCTATATAAATAAAAAACAATTGCCATGTTTGTCCGCGCATCACTTGAGAACGGATTTGGCTTATTTCTTTTTGATGGTTTGTCCACCCGAGCCCACTAGTAAGAAGTCACTTCTATGTTTAACTACTAGACTGGCTGTACGGAACAAAAAATTGGTATCACGAAAGATCACAACCCAATCACTAACTTTTTGAATCTGTCATAGCTTGATGACATAACAAAAAGGCACGTTATGCCCGTATAGTCTAAAGATAAATACAGAGCCTTCAAAAATTCATCAATTCATTTAGTTTCTGCTTCCTGTTCCACACTCAAAATTTATTTCCATCTTACCACTACACGAACTGTGTAGTACCCATGTTTTATTCTAAACAGCTTGTCTAGTACATATAGAAGTCAATGCCTACAAGTGACTATTGTCGTTACACAATATTTCATTCTCATCGTTTTACAAGCCAGTATTTCAATAGTATCTTCTAACAGTCTCATCATCACGATCGTCTCCCTTTGAATGAAACTTCGATCGATCCAAGTATCGTTGTCTATTATCATTGCTAGGGTTATTTTGGAATGGTTTAAACTCCTGAAACCATCCATCGTGGTTGATAAGTGATATATCCTCATCCCGATTTAGGAAAAAGTTTTTTTCATACAAATTTTCTCCTAGGTAGTCCATGTTAAATTTGTATAAATATTTATCATGTTCGTCTTTATAACCAGGTATTGTAACAGCTAGTTTTTTACTTTTCTTCTCTTCAGGATCACTATAATAGGATCCATCAGTGGCAATTTTTGAAATAAAGTCATCATATAAATTTCCAGCCTCCTTTGCTGTTTCTCCCTTCGCCATCCGATCCATGTGTTCCATATGTTCCATAGGTAAGAGGACCTTCTCATTTCCTACTTTTCCATGATTTCCATGTTCAGTATATCGGTCATCCATGTGGTAAATGCGCAAATCTGGAGGGTGTGAAGGATATACATGAGTTTTAATAATGCCCGTCAGCCGGTCCAATGCATCTGTTATATCCGAATTTTGTTCACCATGAGCTTCCGATGTATCTGTAGGCTGCACCTCATTATTATTAACTTTACTAGGTTTTTTTTCATAATATACAGGTTCTGTGTATCCTCCTGTAAGCAGTGGTATAGGAGGCTTATAAGAATATTTAATTTTCTTGTCCCCACTAAAGTTTTCATTTTCTGCCGTGATTGAAAGGATTTGTGGTCCTTTACTAAAACCGTAGCCTTGAGAACCTGGGACGTCAGCTAATTTATATATTTCGGCTTCTGGTGATAGCTTAAAGGCCACAGTCATACCTTTATGGTATCCCAAGCCATGGCCTTCAAATGGTTTGTTCTTAACTTTCTTCTTTTTACTTTTTTCTGTAGAGCTTTCAATCAATTGTCCATTATCTAGATCACTATTACAGTACATTATGTTCAATTTTTTCGTATCCTTATCAGATAATCCTACTCTTTGCCCTATTTGAGCACCTGCCTGTAAAAAAATGTATAGCTTAAGCACAAAATAATGTATTAGTTTAAATTAGTTACTAGAGAGTAATTGCCGTCAGAGTTATGTAGGTGCATGTTCCTTTGTTTGGTTTACCACCATGAAATTTGGAGGTAAAAGGGGTTGACACAGCTTATCGACCAATAATGGAGTCCTGAGTCAGAGTGGATGTCATGAGACCGACTAGGGTCTATGTAGCCCCAGCCAACCTCACCTGCGGGCCGATACACCTGCTGATAGACAGATGAGGCACAGGCGTAGGCTTTCTCCTGAAATTGGGGAGTTAGTTATGTGACAGTCTCCTTCGTAAAAAAAAACGAAATAATAAAAAAAGGAGGAAATTTCACGAGAAAGGTGCTATAATTGCATCGGGGCGAAGTCAGGGCGCGCTGTATTATAATTTATCTGTTGGTATACCGTAGGCGTGCGCTACGATCGTTTTCCTATTACCTACTTACCCACTTCTTCACATCCAGTGAATATTTATAGAGAATTCTTTTTATAAAATAACCGAAAACGAAAATGTTGAGTCACGCACTGTTATATGGAGGAGACATAAGAAAGTTCTGAATTAACAGGCGACTTTAAAAATATGGCTGTAATTATAATCTGGTGTTACCTGTTTTGGCACAATCGTTGGCTTGCCATTGATGGAGAAAGCATTTCCGCTATAATGCAAGACACTGTCATAGTCGTACCCTACGCCAAAGTCCGACACAGCGAACATGTTGTATTTTCGAAAGTTATGCTTTGACGCTGGAACCAAACAAATGTGGAATAAATTTGCGAAATTATGATCGATTCAACGCAACAAAAATGTGTTATGTATGACTTTTGTTTGTATACATACAAAGATTACAAAGTCACATAGCTTTCAAAAGAAATCGAAATTTTGCTTCACACAACGTTTATTGCCTGATAGGTGATGAGTTAATTTATATTCGCATTGTGTAGCGCTCGCGTGAGGTGGCGGTCGTTAGCATTGCTAAGCTGCCTTGTAAAAAATATGAAATCTGTTTGCAAAACCTTACATTTTAAAATGTTGTCCCAAATAATATCAACATAGTCGTCTCTATCGGGACTACTCTGCATGTGGTAAAATCCGAGAGTGTGAAGCATTTCGTGTACGACGGTACCATGACGGAAGCAGCCGAGTCCAACAGGGTGTCGACTGTGCAAGTTCAAGGCCTGATATCCACCTTGGTAACCAACTTGCGAGAAACATCCCCTTCGGTTGCCCTGAAAATTTTAAAAATATATTAATACTGAAAGCGTTAAAGTCTTAAACTGTTATTTATGATTCAGACTGAAACTTTTTTTATCATGCGTGTTGGAATCCCCACTGATACTGTCCCAGGCGCTCATTTGAGGTGGCGCGACTAAAACGAGATTAATAAAGTTTTAAGATGGCCTCTTAGCTCGGAGTACCAACCCGCTGCTTGTCTGCTCTCCATTCGCCTTTTGCTATTCATGATTCAGAGGGACACGTGGAAAGCCTTCGAGCAGCCCTCAACAGTTCCGCTTTTTTCTCGGCCGGCTCACGGTCAGTCAGGATGCGAGGGAAATGCCTTATGATCACGTTGGTCATGCATTCACCATGCGACCCTTTGGGAACCAGGCAGGAATCCGGTTATACGGGCCCTTCGCGACGGTATACCCGGGTTATTGAGACCCTAGACGGCGTGTGGTTTTTTTCCGGTCCGAGTCCATATAAAACCACCCGGAAGGCCGACGGAGTTGGCAGCCGTGAGGCTCGCATAAAAAAGGAAGTTAGTTATGAGTTTTTAAATTGTAGGTATAATAATTGTAAAATAATTTACCATAACTAGTTAGTCTGAATCTCAATATTTTAAAAGCGAGTGCCTGAACAAATTGCATAAATTAAAAAAAATAACGTCTCCCATGCGGATTCAATTGAAACGCGAGCAGAAACCTAACTTAACATTTTCCAACAAACCTGTATAACAACTGCATCAGGATCTCCGTGTCTGTACGGGCGAAACTTGACACATGATACTCGTGCTATATCATCTATTCCGTTTAGAATAGCTTGCACTTGATCAAGAGCTGAAAATATAAAAGAACATGTAAAGGCACATACGTTTTGTTAGTTTAAAAGATTATAGATAAATAAATACTCTACGACACGGTCTACACAGCGTGACCTACATCCAAAGCCAGCGCTAGGTTTTGTTATGGTTCTAGAATGCCGATAAACATACTTAGATACAGTTTTTGTTAATTCATATAATATTTTTTTAAAGTAGGTACAATTATTTTTGCAGCAATCGAACTGAGTCAAACTCTCTACAGGTAGGTACTACCGCTAACCGCTACATAATAAAATGTGCCAAGCTCTAAACTTGTTGAATTCATTACTTCACTCAACATTTTCGTAGATAGCTTCTACGTTTTCCAAGAAGCCGTAGACGAGAAAGTACCAGATAGAAGGTTGTTAATTAGGGATTCTTATCCTGACCTAGAAGTGACATGTTCCAGTTTAAATTCACTAGAAATATGTACTTAGTTTTCCAAAAGCAATGCAAGCAAGTAAGTAACTAAAAGTACTGTTTAAAAGTCAAAATTATGTGATCAACATCTAGTAGGTGCCTATACTCACAGAAATGTTCAACTTGAATAGCAAAGATAACTTCATTGTTAGGCCATCTTTTAGCACCATCTATAACACCATTCCGCGCTAAACCTTGTTCCTGTGCAACATTCTGAACAAGAAGTTTCCTCTGGTACTCGTTTAGAATCAGATCGCCTTCAAATTTTCCACTTTCTTCCCAGGCATTATCAGAAATGACATCACCAACATGTTCGTCGAAATCACCAGTACCATCTGAGAATTTAAGTAAAACATAGCATATAATCGGCATATTACCATCAATGATTTTTAAGGATATAAAAACCGAAATTACCAATATTCCCTTACCCCAAGCTTCAAAGTTATGGATTGTTTCCTAGAAACATTTTGCTGTAACAGAGTAACTCTAACGGTAATGGTACCTGCCCTCACTGCTCCACAAAAATACACCCTTTGTATTGATACCAATTTTAATTGATATCAATATTATTAGCGTGCCTCCTGCACGTCGCTCCAGCCTCATCAGCTACCGATGTAGAACAAGTGACAAGAAATAAACTTCTGTCACTGCTTTTGTCGCGTGCTTCGTCTAAATCTAAAATACAGATATGATTCTAGATACTACTAATTCTTTTATGGTAATAGGAGTAAAGAAAGCTTTGGTGCCTCTGTGGCGTGGCGGAAGTAAACGCGGCCCCAACACCGGAGGCGCGGGTTCAATACCCGCTCAGTGCAATTATAAGGTATGCATGAATATGAGTATTTGCATTGGTCTGGTCGTGCCTCGAAGAGCACGTTAAGGCTTCGCTCTCAGTTGCCATACAAACATCTATGGCAGCCGTTATGGTAGTTGGAGTGAAGCCCTAAAATGTCCAACAACTGGTCTAGTTGCAATGCTTCGATATCGCCTTTGAGTTGTGGAGGTCAAATGGTGTCGCTTCACGGAAAATATCGAAGTTCAGCCAGATCCGCAGTTAGACTGGTAAAGCGGACCCCAGACTCCAAGTTGAAAGCTTCGGATGCGACTAGGATGAACGCTAGGATGAAGAAGAAGACAAAGCATATGGTTACCCTCATTCCTGACACTTAAACTTTAGATTAGGTGGCAGACAAGCACACGGCCCACCTGATGGAAAGTGGTTACTGTGGCCTATGGACGTGAGTAACACCAGGGGCGTCACACACGCGCTGCCGACTCTGTTAGAACAGTTTCTTTGCCATCAGTGTAGAAAATAAAGTAGGACAAGCCTTCTTAGGACAGGTCTTCCTACTGACAGCACAAAAACTCTCCAGTGAGCACTGGCTACCCTACTCACCGCCGGAAACACAACATGAGGTTATTGTGACCACGATATTCTGTAGGGCAGAGATACTTCCCCAGTCGGACTGTTCAATTGAGGGGCAATACCGTCGTGTCCTACCTCCTACATAAAAGAAGGTCACTTTTTCCAATTTATATTAAAAGAATTGTGGAGTCTAGCCCAACTCGATGTTAATTAGCATATCATTAGCTGAAGAAAATGTTAGTACAGTATAAAAATGTTACTTTAGTCTGATGTCGAAATGACTGATTACAATATTGCAGTTTTGTCGCATCTACGCTGTTTATATTTGTAATCATTGTTATTGTCAGCTATGTAGGGTCATGTTTCTTTTTTATCATAAGATAAGTGCCTAGTTAAGCAAGTAGGTACAACCGTATCATTCTATTTTAAATTCATCCTTCCGTCCTGGTAGGATGGTTATAGACCCAAGACTTGCTGGCTGGACGTCGTAGAAGATGACGAGCCAATGGTGAGTAATTGCCAAGGATGCCCAAGCCTCAGATGCAATTTTACATCAATAAACATAGTAATTATGTAGTGTATAATCGTGACCTATACTAAGAATAAAACTGTAATTGCAAGATTTTTATAACAAAAATCATTAAAGTAGGTGTACCTAAGTAGGTGGTTTTAATAAGCTTTTTAGGGTTCCGTAGCCAAATGGCAAAAAACAGAACCCTTATAGATTCGTCATGTCTGTCTGTCTGTCTGTCCGTCTGTAATTCACAGCCACTTTTTTTCGAAACTATAAGAACTATACTATTGAAACTTGGTAAGTAGATGTATTCTGTGAACCGCATTAAGAATTTCACACAAAAATAGAAAAAAAAAAACAAATTTCCCCATACTTAGAGCTGAAACTCAATATATTTTTTTCATCAAACCATGGCATATCTATGGATAGGTCTTCAAAAATGATATTGAGGTTTCTAATATCATTTTTTTATAAACCGAATAGTTTGCGCGAGAGACACTTTCAAAGTGGTAAAATGTGTGTCTCCCCTCTATAACTTCTAAAATAAGAGAAAGATAAAACTAAAGAAAATATATGATGTACGTTATCTACCATGCAAACTTCCACGGAAAATTGGTTTGAACGTGGTCTAGTAAGTAGTTTTTTTTTCAATAGGTACGTCATAAATCGTAAACCGTACACTATTATTAAAACATCGATCAAAGTAACAACGAACTACAAGAACTTTTTTATTATGTTACTTGCTGCTACGGAACCCTTCATGGGAGAGTCCGACTCGCACTTGGCCGCTTTTAAAATTTTGTTCAGAGCCATTTCAGAAGCGTAGGTATTCTATGTAGGTAGGTGCCCATTCCATTATTTAAGTTGTTTTTATTTAAACTTAAAATTTATGTTCATTAAAACTCCAAGTTATATCTATTTGTAAATAGCTTTCCTTTTCTAAGGTCGTAAATAGCCGACAGTAGTCTTAAACTAAGTGCTGCTAATAATATAGGTACATACCTACCTATGTATTTGTACCTACTGATTATTTACAAACATCACTTCATTCGGAATAAGAGATGTTTTTAAACCTCATTAACTAATTTTCAAAGAGCTTATAAATGATGACGATTTTCGCAAAACGAACACATTCGTAATTTCTGATGTTAAATTGATTTTAATTTACATAATGGTCGATGACTAAGTTCGATTTCTATTTATGTGATAAAACTTTTTAAGGAATTTTGTTGAAGTTATATAGAAACAAAAATATTTTGAATATGTATTGAAACTATTGAAATCGCATAATACCTTGGTCTTGGTACCAATCATTAAGGTATAATAATTACCGTTACAGGTAATTATTATACCATATACATAGTTATAAATATTTATCTGAATCACTTACGTTTTAACGAAGGCGTTAACTGGGACGTCTTCGCTAGGAAATCCTCAAAGTCCTCTAACTCATTTTGTGACATAGCAAAACACTTGACCGCACAAAAAACCATTACAATAATTGATAACTTTACCCACCCCATTTCAATCTGATAATGCTTAGTTTATTGCTTTTCTTAGTTAAAGCATGTAAGATTATATTTTAATCCTTCCCGCTTAACTTACACGGCTTCTTGGAAAAAAGTGTAACATATTAACGGTATAACAGTTTTATGAATATTTCTCAACTTAAATTTATTGGCGATTTAGTCCAATACCGCACGATTTTTTGTGTACAACAAAAGCCACCGTGGTGGGGTGAAGTTTAATATAGCTTCGGATACGACCATTTCACAAGGTGTTAGGCCGCAACTGCGCTGGCGCCGCTTGCGACAGTCCGCTGCTGGAGACAGTGCCTCACCACCACCCATAACTCGTGCAACACTGTGTTGCTAAATTTGTTGGCTCCAGTTATTTTACGTTAGTGTCCTCCAACAATAACAAACTTGTAATTTTTGTAATCGAAATAGTAAAGGGAAAGCTATAGTTGTCCGTGACGGTGAAACTATTGAAATCGCATAATACCTTGGTCTTGGTACCAATCATTAAAATGTCATTACTGACATGACAAAATATGATTAAACTAATCGGCGTAACATTCGTCTATGAATGCGCCTACTAGGTAGATACTATTTTAGTTGAGAAATAGGCTTGCTGGATTTTGAAAGAATGGTCGAATAGGAGCTACTCCAAAAATTATTATCACCTAAGCATTTCACAAAACTGAACCACTTGCTGTGAATGTAGATTATGACTGGCTGTTGAATACCCTTGCTAGCTATGTGATAAGATGTTTTTACTCTTGATCCAAACTGATGTCAGAATCAGATAATAATTAGAAGAAAGCGCCTGAAAATTTAAACCATAGTAGGCAATATTTCTTAGCAATTTTGTATTATTATTTTTATTTAAAATAGAGAAAAAGACACATCATAGCTTTCTGTAGAAATGGAAATTTTACTTCGTACTAAACGTTTATCGCCTAGATGCCAAGTACCTATCTAATAGATTGATTTATATTCTTATTGTGTAATGTTCAACTGTGGTAGTGATCGTTAACATTAATCGGTTACAAACTTTGCAATAAAGAAATGGAAAGTGTAGATAAATATTTGTGCAATCAGTTACGTGCAAAAGCTTTTGTACTTATATATGTTGTTGCACTGGGTGGAGTTACGCTATGTATTTATACAATTGCGTCATCATAGCATCATTGGTTTTGAATGTTATTTGAAATGTCGCTAAGATGCATTTTGCAGCAAACCCAAAACAAGGTGCACTTTGCAACAAACCCAAGCCAGGAAGCCCTAATGATATAAGCAGTTGCAAGAATACAATGCAATACGATTGTAAACATTACGTTTTTAATCCATCTAAAAAGTTATTATGATTGACTTTAAGCAAATTACATAATCAGGGCATAATGGAATATGCAATTTCGAAAAGGGCACATCTCGCATATTTTGACAAATACCGTTTTGTCACGTAAATGTAATAGACGTGCTTCCATGCACCTACTATGTTCAAAAATTTAACAATTCTGGTATTAATTCTATTGTCATGCCGTGCTAAGAAATAGTTTCGAAAAGGTCACATCGCTAGATTGAATTCTAGGAGATGTGCCCTTTTCGAAATAATTGCTTTACACATAAGACCCTTAACACTGGAGAAATACTGAACCGTAAACGAAAGATAGCCCCAAGAAGAAGTTTTTAAAGATAATCTGTAATTTTGGTAAGCTGTTGCTCACGGCTCTGTCCGCACGGAATTCTTATCCTATTCACGCTGTATCTTTTATTTATTTACCTGACCCTCTATTCCCAGTTTCCCCGTGACATAATTTGAACCCCCGTTGCACCTCCTTAACCCATATAATATGCCCATAATTTAATAGATTCAACTAATGTATAGGAATCTACCGGATTTATTGACAGTTGACAGACTGCTCTGCTCAATTAGACAGTGGCGTGATGATAAATGGCTTATTGTTGTTCATTAATGATATGGCTTTTCATTGGTAAAAGCATTTTTCAAATCAGTGCAGTAGTTTTGGAGCCTCTTCAATACAAAAACAAACACACAAACAAACAGACAAACAAATAATCAAATCTTTGCTCTTTATAACATTAAGTACAGATTTGAGTATCATGTTTAATTTAGATACTTAAAACAAAAGATTCGCAAAATGATAATAGAAATTTCCTTCAAATTTGATATGCTCAATACTGTCAATTTATGCACAGAATATACACTATCTAAATATGTATGTATATAAAATAACATATAGCTGTGTGAAACAGCTAATTGAACCTAAATAATAACTAAATACAAATTTTATAAATCTTACACTACTTTAGAAACTAAGTAGTTTTTTTCGTTTCCACATATTATGTCGGTAAATGTGAAATGTTCAGGAAACGAAAAAAACTACTTAGTTTCTAAAGTAGTGTAAGATTTATAAAATTTGTTTTTGAGTTATTATTTAGGTTCAATTAACTGTGTGAAATGTTATTTTATATACACACATATTTAGATATGCCATTTTCGATATTGGATATTCAATTAATGAAGCAAGAGAATGTCGAATACTTATAATATTAAAAGAAAAATATCGGAAATGACTTCGTGAACATCATCATCATATCGATTAAGATAGGAAAAAGTGAATCGCTTCAATTATTTGGGCGGAGTCATCGCAAAACAATGTTTAAAAATGATTGCAACATCATTCATTGTTTCCGATAACTCGTATGAATGTCGGTAGATGGCTCCCACCCCTAAGACGGTAGTATAGGAGAATTTGGATAGCTTCAGGTGTGGCTCGGTGGCTCAGTGGTCAGAGCATTCCCCCTGTAAGGGAAAGATCGTGGATCATCTACTTTAAACCGTCGCTACTCGATACAATAGCTTTGTATCAAGTGGCACCATTATTACCTTCATAGCTCAGCATGGTATAATATGCTAAGCTAGGCAAAGATGCATCTGTTTTGGTGATAAGATCAGTAAAATTTACCACATTACTATTGTACCCAATTGTACCAGTGTACCACCAAATTCAATTTACTAATTTTATAGATAACCACATCTCCCACTTCGCTTGGTACGTTTTGCTGATACTACCTCACCAGTACTCACAACTGATTGAACAACAGTACGAGGATGTTGTGTTGCATTCGACATGTACTGAAAAGCATATACGGACTCTCCTCTCCAAGGCGTCTGAGTTCGGCCTATGTCCGTGCGACTGCGATATACTTACTCTATTCACGTATGTACCTATATTATAATGTCGATTCTAGAGAAAGGCCCGACAACTCGACTCCCTTCAAATTCCATATTCGTACGAAAATTCACCCTGATAAACTTATCAATCAATCAATGATTTTTAGTCTTTGATTTCCACAAAAAAAAAACCGCGGTAGCCTAGTGGTATGGGTAATGGACTGCTGAGACGAGGTCTCGGGTTCGATCCCAGGTTTTCCATGGCACACACCAATGACTTTTCGATGCTTTTCGAAGTTATGTGTGTATTTATCGCAGGTTTATAAGTGCCCAGTTAATGGCAATAGGCTCGCCACCTATTACATTGGGACCTAAAAACATAAACCGGCGAAATGTGGGTGCTAGCACCTCTGCCTACCCCTTCGGGGATAAAGGCGTGAGTTTATGTATGTATATGTGATTTCCACAATACTTAGTTAATACTGTCTAGAGTTTACGCGAAGAGTGGCATAAACACACATTAAAAGTGAACTTTAGACAGTATTGTATTGAGAAAAAGAAACACTTTTTAACGGATTAGATTCAGTTGTTATTGTTGTGGATCCATAGGCCTTCTGGTCCACTAAATAATTATTTGTTCCTCTTGTGAGGATAGCTCTAGAACTTTCCAAATGTCCCTCTGGTGCGAGTGGGCCCTTCGAGTGCAGGCCTAGGTTGTCGTCCATCTGATAACTATACGGCTTCAGTCGGTTCCAATCCGACTGTGTTGAATGTCCTAGAACATTTCTTCGGCTATAGTTAAGTATCTACCATATAGCATCGACATAATACTTACCCCCAATATCTTAAACGATCGAGGGCAATCAGGACTTAACATCTTAAAGATGATGATGAACTAAACGACACATTCATGCTGGACATCAGTAAAGATTTCAATCATATACCTACCTAACTATTTAACAATAGCACGATCATTTTACTATCACCACATTTCCTATTTGAAATTGAAAAGCTTTGTGGTTCGAAATATCTAAGATCAGCCAAACCTGTAGTTATGATGGGATTCGGATGCGACTGGGATAGCGATAAGACAACAAAAGATTAAAGGTATTTTGTGTATCTTCGGACTCCAACGCTCAATACCAAACCAATTATAATGTGATTTCCATAAACCCACACTCTTATATGGTTTTTGTGCTTTTTTGTCTACACAGTGCAAAATGATTTTTAAAACGAATTTACATGTAGAAGAACATGTAGAATAGATTCAGAGGAATTTTCCTTCTTTTTAAATTTGATCGACAATGTGAGATTCTAATGAGTATTGATGGATTAAACGCACCATCGCACCTATTGTTGAAACGAAGTGAAAGGTAAATAGCCGTTTGCACTGAATTTATAGTGTTCATACTAAATTAGCAAAATACTCTTGGGTATGTAATAAAAGGAAACTAATCGAATAATTATTGTAAATTGTATTATTTAATACATCGTATAAATTACAATTACTGGAATTACAAATTTATTTACAGAAAGCAATTACTTTCAATTTAAGGCACAGAACTGACTGCAATCAATTATAAAAAAATAATTGGATTTTGCACGGCTGGAGCCGAGCACGAGCTCAAAAGATTAGATTTTCTAATTAAATAATTTATAAAGAGGTAGGGTCATGCTTTTACCAGTAGATGGGTAGATAGGTATTTTCCAGTTCGACCGACGACGGATATTTCTTCTCCTCATCCACACCGCCTCCTCTCTCAAGACAAGCCGACTTAATCTTAGCTAATCTAGATTATCCCGTTCGCGTAACTAATGGGAACCTACTCCCCGGCCAAAAAGCAGTAACTCCAGACTTTACTCTAACCCTGTGCCAAATTTCAGTCAGATCTTTTCAGCTGTTAGAACGTAATTGAATAGTGAACACTCGAACATTTTCACAAGTTTTCATATTTATAACATTAGTAGAATTGTAATATCATGATTGTTTTATTTTAAATCTAAGTAGCTGTTGCAAACATAGTTTATGCCCTTTCTCAGGGTCTATCTGCCCCTATACCAAATTTTATCAAAATCAGTTTAGTAGTTTAAGTGTGAATGTGTAACAGACAGACGGACATACAGACAGAGTTACTTTCGCGTTTATAAGTATCTACTATTAGAGTGGAAGCATGGATTTTAAACATTGTTTTTTTTTTTCATTTCATTGTAATCCTTACTTTAATTCGAAACATAATTACCTACATAACATAGAACTCTTGACAACTTTTATTCTTTTTTGTATATAAGTACTTACCTAAGTATATAAATCTTAATTTAAATTACATGAATACATTATGTTCAATTTTTTCACATCCTTTTCAGATAAGGCATCTCTTTGCCCGATCTTAACACCAGGCTGAAATAAATATGGTATAATTTATGACTAAAAATTATTATTGTATTTACTTATATCATGGGAGACCGATACTAAGAGATATCTTTAGTAATATCCAAAAATGATCATTTAAGGAAATAAAAAAGTTAAAACCATGTTAAAACTCTTATTTGCTGACTTAGAATCACAAAAAATATTTCAGAACTTAAACACATGATAAAGTAAGCATGTAAGTATATAAAACTCGTTGGTAATGTAATAAATAAAGATTTCGTGGCAATCGTGCTATTTATTTATTTATTTATTTTTGTGCCACCTAGCTGCATAAGGCATTATGTCTGTGACTTTTACAATTAGATACTGCAGAATCTGGCAGAATCAATATAGATGAGCATATTTATAGTTTTATTCAGTCATGCTCAATAATGTGTTAACTGTATCACAGATAACATAATACTATAGTAGTATGTTTATTTTTGGTAAGTTAATTTTAATACTAAAGATTAGAAAAGTCGCCATCTAGTTATAACTCCTGAACTAAAATACTGCCTGCCTTCTTCTTGAAGTTACGAGTGTAACCATTTTTTGTTCATGATTGTGCATCTGTATAAGAATTATACCTATTATATTATCTGTGCTTACATTTACTCATCCGGTGGTTCCCGGTGGAGTATAGAATGTGCCACTCCATCTGTTTCCGTGGGTATTTTTAAAGGGTTATTAAGGAGCTGTTCTCCATCCCACAATAAATATTTATAGAGCCGAAAACAATGCCCCCTACTACGTGTAACCGAAAATCATAGCGAAATATGAGCGTTAGTACATGTCTCTCTGCCTGCTATCCGAATTTTTCTGGCGTGAAGGCGTGATGTATGCGGTTATGTAGGACTCGAACCTATCAAAGCTGTACGGGTCTAATTATGCCAGGGTGTAAGGAGACAAATAAGGCCTTTCCCCTAGCACCCCGGGTGGCCCTGGGCCAGCCACGGCTTTGAGATAGCCCCCTAAAGTGTAGGAACCATGGCGTTCCCATCTTGCCACAGAAAGAGCATAGCAAGTTTCATCGGTTCCTTATCACGTAAATTGTTCACCGATCGCCACTCTAGGTTTAGGATGTAGGTACTTATACCGTCACGGAAGTCTGTCTGGGAGTTTGGGTAATCTAGGAAAGGAATCGTTTTGAAACCTTGTCCTCCTTGTAACCCCCTCCCACGAAATTCATAATATGTATTATTTACAAATCTACCTTCTGTTATTTTCATATAATCTATCATAAATGATAATATCATTTCAAATGTTCTTTGTTTCTTTTGTTTTTTAAACTAAACGGTCGCATATTATTTTATTATGTGGTAATCGGAAAACTATTTCTTAGACAAATACTTACCTACACTATTCATCTTTATCAAATTAAATACATAAGTTACGTTAAACATTTATGTACGTAATAATAGCCTTTTACACCACATAATTTAAATGAAATATCGTAAAACTAAAACAATCGCTGATGTACTAACTGTTATCTAATCTGAGCTATCGCGCAATGAAAGTTAAAGAGCCGCACCGGTATTAACAGCTGCCTGCTGGAGCTACCAATTCAAAATGTTGGCAGTTGATGATTTTTAGAAATTTTGTCCCTAAGGGGAAGAGGATAGATTACGAGACCAACGGCTTGCAAAATGAGAAGCATTTATTTTCGCATAGTACAAGCATATATTATGCTTGTACTATATAGTAATATCGAGGTAGATGTAACATTACTAGTAAAAATACTTGTGTGGAAAGCTCTTTACTTAGAAGCAATCACCCGCGTGGATTTTCATTAAGTTTATTTATTCATAATTATGTTAACTTAACTTAACCCTTTATCAGTAGTTTTGGGTAAATAAAATTTGATTTATTATTTGACTATATTTTTTCTCGGAACCCTAATAATAGATACTATTTCTAAAATAAAAGAAGACTTAGTTACGCCTCATAACATCGACTATCTGTAGTACAAATCCCATACTGTCTAGACACTTTGGAGATTACCCGGAACAAACAGACAGAAAGACAGAGTGACATACATAATATAAACTCACGCCTTTATCCCCGAAGGGGTAGGCAGAGGTGCTAGCACCCACATTTCGCCGGTTTATGTTTAGGTCCCAATGTAATAGGTGGCGAGCCTATTGCCATTAACTGGGCACTTATAAACCTGCGATATATACACACATAACTTCGAAAAGCATCGAAAAGTCATCGGTGTGTGCCATGGAAAACCTGGGATCGAACCCGAGCCCTCGTCTCAGCAGTCCATTACCCATACCACTAGGCTACTACAGAGTGACAAATCATTTAAATTGTTTTTGTGCTTAAAATATTAGAAT
The DNA here is from genome assembly GCA_949126895.1 of Eilema caniola. Taxonomy (NCBI): domain Eukaryota; kingdom Metazoa; phylum Arthropoda; class Insecta; order Lepidoptera; family Erebidae; genus Eilema; species Eilema caniola. The sequence continues at coordinate 18,718,298 of OX421462.1, forward strand.
GCCAAGTACCAGTGTTTAACATAATCCAACAATAAGCCTATTGCACGTCACTGCTGGGTATAGGCCTCTTCCAATGTTGGGTGGCTTCGGTCTACTTTCCCACGATAGCCAGGCAGGCGGGTTGGTACAGGGCTTTATTTCTAGTTTTATTTTACTTCTCTTGCAGTAATTGCGTCTGAATATTTTTCTGTTAGTCGCCTCTTACGACACCCTTGGGATGAGATAGGGCGGTGATACTTGTATTCTTCCTCCGCCACCACACGGATAATAAAATAATAAATAATTATGTTGTTACCTTTTTGGGTAAAATCGTATCTTTGCCGTTGGCACTGCCAGCTTTATTACTATAATGCATGATACTGGCATAGTCGTACCCAACTCCAAAATCTGATATTACGTTTAAGCTATATTTCATAAAACTGTTTATCATACCTGAAACCAGGAAATGCTAAAATTACTAAATTGATTTAAGTTTCCTTAATAAAGCCACTAAGGACGAACTATCAAAACATAATTTGTATTTTACTTTACTTATACATAGGTACAATACATACACACAACCAATTCCAAAACCAAACACATACTTACAAATACTCAAACCTTTCTTTCCTCCAGGGTATCTTTCAATTTTGCCCAAGCATTTATTATTTATTAGTATTTATATATTTCGTCTGAGACTTGCCAAGACGTAAACTGGTGGTGCTTGAGCGGCTAAGCACTTAGTTACTTTCTTTTGTCTCTTTTCAGCGATCTACACCTTTTAGTGAGAAAGGACACAGGGTTCTAAAATTTCTTTTCATCATGCAGTCACATCATGCATCTGAGGCTGACGATGGGCCACAGCCGAAGATGCATGACTCGAGTCAATAATAGTTTCCGGAATACGGCAATAGGCTTACCCCCTATTGCGTGGGACCGAATACACTGATAGGTGAAATGTGGGTGTCAATTCACTTCTGCTTAACCCTCCTGGGATAAAGGCGTAATTATATGTATGTATATTGTAAAGTCTTACTCTCTTTAATATTTTCCTCAAAAATTTGTAAATATCTTTCTCTGTTTGGGTCACCGTGCATATGGACGAATCCAAGAACATGAAGCAGTTCATGTAAGATGGTACCCTTTTTGAAGCAGCCGTGTGGTGGTTTGTGCTTATTCTTTAAATTAAAATTCTGAAATCCACCTTGATACCCAATATGAGCGCTGCAGCCTGGCAAGTTACCCTGCGGTTATAAAAAGTAAGTAGGTACATAACTACCTTCATAGTGAATATTGTGTTTGGCTCTCCTTTTCTAAGAACGCGTGCAGGATTGAAATAGTGCAACCAATGGGGATGCCGACGCAAAACTAAGTGTAGATGGCAGCAGCATATGACCAAGCAAAAATAACCATCTGTTCTGTGACAATTGTTTTTGTACTCATAGCTGTCAGATTTGAAGAGATAAATGACATAGACATACGTAGATGACAGCTTAAAATGGCCATTACGAGGCGCCCTCTGTAGAGATAAAAGCGCAGGCGGCATCCCTATTCCATCCAAGATCGTGAGGTTCGGCTCCTCACTAACAGTTAAGTAGGTACATGATAAAAAATATAACTACACGACATGTGGTTGTATACCTCGGTCTGCTTCTTCAAAGATATACAAGCATGAGAGTGAGTGGTTATTAATAGCCCCCAGAATTGATCATTATCTCACCTGCCTGTAAGTAGTAATGTGGTCGACATCAGAAGTTACCTGTTCACTTGAGACTTGAAGATTCACAAGTTTTAAGCTTGATGGTGTTGACTCAAACATGGATTTCCTAAGGAAGTCTTGACATTGGAGCAAATTATCCACCAGTTAGCAATAGCATTGTGCAGAGAGTAGCTTTTTTTAACGTCACAGGCAAAGATAACGGTGGATAACAACCATTTAATAGTTTTAATGTAGGTATTCCAAAATAGAATTTTATCATAAAACATACCGTTATGTTAATTGCGCCGGGGTCTCCTTTTCTATATTTGCGGAACTTCACACATGATACCTCTGATATACTCGCCATTGCAGCCTTAATAGCATTTACTTGCTCAGGAGCTGAAAGAGATACCTTAAAAATTAATACTTCTGGAAACACGCTGTGCAATGAAGAATTCCATAGTTATACTCACAAAAATGTTCATGGTTAATTTTATAAATAACCACACCATTGGGCCACCTTTGAGAAACATCTATAAAACCATTTCGAGCAGCACCTTGTCTGATAACGTTTTGTAGTCCTATAAATGATTCCAATTTTTTAAATAACAAATCTAGGGAGGCGTCGAGTCGCGAGTAACCACACTCTTCCCAAGCGTTATCAAATATGAGGTCTTGATTATACCAACTCGTTGGAATCATTGGTTTATCTGAAAAAAAACGACGGAATTCTTTGACTAGACAGTTTCTTTTTTAGTAAGGTAGCTCACCGAGGGAATGACAATATGGTCAAGTCGCAAATATCCGACTTTAGCCCCACGATGTTTTCGGTAATACCTGGACCGATGGGGAGGCGGTTTATTGAAAAAGGGAATAGGGCTTCGAAATATAGCGGCTTGGACCCATCAGAGGTTAGCAGCCACTTTTTAGGGTTCCGTAGCCAAATGACAATATACGGAACCCTTACGGATTCCTCATGTCTGTCTGTCTGTCTGTCTGTCCGTCCGTCCGTATGACACAGCCACTTATTTCCGAAACTATAGAACTATGCTTGGTAAGCAGATGTATTTTGTGAATCCCATTAAGATTTTCACACAAAATAGCAAAAAAATAATAAATTTTGGAGGTTCCCCATAATTAAAACAGAAACTCAATTTTTTTATTCACCAAACCCGTACTACGACGTTATCCCGATTGCATCCGAGGCCAAGATGCCCCCGGAGCTCGTGGTCCGCCTTCCGGCTCTTCCTCCTTCACTTCCCACGATCTTGGGCGTCCACGGTAGTGAGACCATTTGCACGAATGTCACCCTGCACGAAGTCAAGCCAGGACTTTTTGGGTCAACCCCTTCTACCTGGACCCGGCGGGGGCGCCATTGCCAGGCATTTGTTGAAGGTGCCATTGAAGGCGACTCTCTTGCGTTTTATCTACGATGTCACGGACATGAAGGCTGCTGTGGATGCGAGAGTTTCTCACGCGATTCTTACACGTGACTCCGCATTTTCATCTCCGAGACACGCAGCTCCTGCTTGTGTCGTTCCAACAGCGGCCACGCCTCACAGCCAGTAAAAGGACAGGCCTAATGATCGTCTTATAGACCTGCCCCTTTAACTTGACTGGCATTTGAGGATCGCTCGTGACGCCAGTTATTTCTCGCCATTTGGCCTAAGCGGCGGCAATACATCGCAGTTGATGTCATTAGTCACATCCCAGGTACGTAACCTGGTCCATGCGCTCGACCAAGTCATCGCCTATGTAGACGGGTGTGGAATCTGTTGGGCTATCTATGGATAGGTCTACAAAAATGAAATTGCGGTTAATAATATTATTTTTTTCTAAACTGAATATTTTGCACGGTGAAATGTGTGTACAGCCCCAACCTCGGTAAGATCTATCATGGGGGAGTGGCTAGAGAGGCCACACAGTAGCCTCTCGTACCGTCAGACGCAAATCTGATGGGCATAGCCTCCTTCTGCGAGCAAGTCATGCTCGTGAAGAAGACAGCAGAGCGGGCGTGGTGCGATGAGCGAGACAGACTCGCGGACATTCCTGCCCGCGTTCGTAGGCGACTCGGACGTCGGAGGGTGCAGAACGACCTCCGCCCAAGAGCGCGGGCTTGAGGGTGACAGGTGGAGCCGCCCGTCACCCTAGCAGAAGCAGGCCACGGCGGCGGCGCGCATCGCGGGACGATGCGCGACTCCCTATACCGGGGGCGAGAGGGCCAGACCGAGAGGGATGGCCCTGGGTCAGCTGGGTCAGCCACACGTAAAAAGTAAATAAAGGGAGGGCCTCCCCCATAACTTTTAAAATAAAAGAATAAGAATGAAACTAAAAAAAAATTAAGTACGTAAACGTAAAGTAAGAACGACCTGCCAGAACTTTTATATTATGTTACTTGCTCGAGTGAGTCCATCTCGCACTTGGCCGCTTTTTACTATTGCGTGACTCTAGACAGAAAAGCTGTGGCAAGGGAGCTACCCTTTGCGCTTCACTTGTTTCTATAAAACTCAGTCGATATCCATAACCTCCTATTTTAAATTTTAATAAACATTTTAATACGAGTCTCACAACATAATTTCCTTAGTCCGCGAGTGTTAACGCTAAAAAGATAATAATCATACATCATGGACAAGGAAAAAATTAATAAATAGAGAAATACTTACACCGTGGAAATTGGAATAACTGTGATAATTTCAAGAGATATTTCTCTAAATTCTGCAACTCATTATCAGAGTGTATCGCCAAGCACTTAATTTTGCAGACGAGTATTAAATTGATCGATATCTTTATCCATCCCATTGCAGTTTCCTATTTCAGAATCATTTGTTTAGGTAGATACCTTCACTGAACTGACACGACACTATATCTTTAAAAACTACACATATCAAAAAAAGTCTAAGCAACATTTACTAATTTAAATTTTAGGATGGTTCTTCACATTATAACGTTGTATTTTATTTTTAAAATTGTTAGGTACAAAATGAAATTTCTAAAGAAAATGAATTTATTGTGAAAGAATAGGACAATTTAATACAAAGTATGGCCTCCTCTGCTATTCAGAACTTGTCGGCAACGATTATTCATTGAATTAATGAGACTGTTTATATCATCTTGCGGTATTCGCTCCCAATGGAATTGTAGCAAATCCTTCAGCTGTTGGGTTGTTGTCACTCCGTCCAAATCATTCAAAACACGTCTCTGGAGCATGTCCCATGCGTGCTCGTTGGGGTTGAGGTCTGGCGATTGTGCAGGCTAGGGCAATACCCGGACGTTCTCCGTTGCTAAGTATTCACTGGTTCACCGAGCTGTATGTGAACGCGCATTTTCATGCATTAACGTAAAATCGGAGCCAAAGGTTTGTGCAAATGGATGGACATAAGGTCTGAGAATATCCTCAATGTAATTTTCAGCGTTCATGTTTCCATTTACAAAAACGAGCTCTCGGCTGTTCTTCATAATACCCGCCCATACCATAACTGTTGAGCCGCTGTATGGATGAACTTCCTGAACGCACCTGAGCCTTTCTGTATTTCCGGGCCGACGGTACACTCGCACCCTTCTTGTATCAGGGCTAAACCCGAATCGCGACTCATCGGAAAACATAATTTTATCCCATTGTTCCTGGGTCCATGTTATGCTTTCTCTACACCATTCATTTCGACGAGCGCGATTTCCATGACGTATCGATGAGCACCTGATTGGGCGTCGAGCTCGTAGGTCGTACTCATGCAGTCGATTTCGCACAGTTTGGGGACTTACATCAAAACCACTTGAATTTTGTAGCCACAAACTTATCTCTCGAGCGGTTAACATCGGCTGGCGTCTAGCAGTCAGTTGTATGTACCGGTCTTGCCGAGTGGTTGCACTCCTTTAACGACCTGGAGGCTGCTCAGCTGGTTCCCCTGTATTATTGTAGCGCTGCCAAAGACAACAAATAACACGTCTATGAATACCAAAATGTTGAGATACCTGAGATTGATTACTTCCCGCTTGCAACATCCCTGCAGCTCTTTGCATTTCATCTGCCGTCAAATGACGTCGCTCCATGACGTAAAGAATGTCTAACGATTCAATTTTGTCGCTAACTTTATTTAAATGGTTGGTAAAATTATAAATCAAGACTAAACGTAGCAATTAAAACGCACTTATAAATTCAAACAAATTCGCAGGCATTTGAATTTAATGAAAAAAACAAAACATAATCGATTTTTTTTTACAACCAGCCATTATGTCATCAATAACAAAAAAGTTTACTCACCTACGCACTTTGAGTGAGTAAATACTTAGAAATTAATTAATATAAAATGTTAAATTGTAATATCATGCATGTTGCTTAGACTTTTTTGATGTGTGTAGTTTTATTTCCATTCATTATATGACCATCCTATTGCACATGTGTCATCAACATCTTAACGTTTTCCAGGTTGCAAGTGAGGTTTTCATCCCGGAGCCCGTGGTTTGCTTACTCTTTCACGATAATGGTAGCGACTGCGTGCCACCCGAAATCCCAACTCCAACACCGCGCGAGCCTCATCCGTCAATCAGCAAGTGAGCCGGCTTGGAAGCGAGATTGGCTGGGGCCCCGATAGTCTTGGGATCCTTCAGTCATTCACTTCATTATAACTACACTTACGGTGAAATAAGAATGAGTGCCTAATTCTAATTACACTTCCACATAAATTAATTAGGTAGGTACCCAAGACTAATTCAATTACATTGACACTAATTACGTACACATTTTCATAAAAAATTTACTAATTTCCTTTGCCGACTTCATAGTTAACGGCATATATCTTGACCCCAAGTTGCAAGATAAACAAGGCCTTAGCGCGCGCGGTCGGCGGATTAGTTTTATATGAATCTATGATTGGAGGATTTGAGCTCCCCCACCGCCGTAGAAGCCCGTACTATCCTCAAGACACATAAAATACATACTACAAATAAAGAGGAGGTACAGTCTACGGTTGTACATCTACACGTAGTACTTATTATCTAACAACAACAAATCTATACAAACACGACTTTATTTGAAAATGTACAACCGTATCTCATTTGTCGACTGTACGTTTTGAGATGTGATTGATGTCAAGATGTACATACTGGTATATATATTTAATTGGCAATATTGCATCTGTACCAGTAACAAGTAACCTTGCAGTAGGTACTGTCAATATATTATATACCTAGGTATGTCATCTCATGTCTTTGTCTCTATAGGATTGCAGACTTGATAGCCAAATGACTAGATACGACATAATAAGTAATTATAGTAACCTACCACATATAGTGACAATGGCTTCTCCCGAAGACTTACAAGCTTTCATAATGTGCAACTGCATGCTGCCTCTATTTGATAACACCTTTTTGAAGTGAAAACTTCTTTAGCGGCGTTGGATGGGGGTAAAATGTTAAGGAAGCGTCAGGATTAGTTGACCTTTGAACCGTAACCGACGACTGACGTCATACAAGATTGGTACAGACTATCTATTTTGCAATTTACAATAGATAGCGTCGTAGCTTAAACGGTAAGCACTTCGACTGTAAGTCCTTATAGTTTCAGATAGTATCGGGTTCAAACCACCTGGCCTTTTTTTTTTTTTTACACGCGGGAAATCCCCACGGATACCCACCCCTCCGGAGCCATGTCGGACTCGAACCGACTAAACCGCACGCCGTCTCTGGGTCGTAGTGCTAGGCCGAAGGTGAGGTTGTCATGCGACATATCCCTCGCACCCCGGCTGACCCAGGGCCATCCCTCTCGGTCTGGCCCTCCTCGGTAAGGGAGGGACCACGCGGTCCCCGACTCAACCCCGGTGTGGGGAGGCGCGCATCGTCCTACGATGCTTCTGCTAGGGTGACGGGCGGCTCCACCCGTCACCCTCAGGCCCGCGCTCATGGGGGGCGGAGGTCAGTCTGCGCCCTCCGACGCCCGAGCCGCCTTCGGGCGCGTGCAGCTATGTCAGCGAGCCTTTCTCGCTCATCGCGCCGCGCCCGCTCTGCTGTCTCCTTCGCGAGCATGACCTGCTCGCAGAAGGAGGCGCTGGCCGCCCACGCATCCGCGCAGCGGACCATCGCCGCGAGCAGGGTGGAGAGCGTGAGCACTCTCACCCCCAGGGCCGCCACAAGCTCCCGCCTCGGCGTCTCAAACGCCGGGCACTCGGTGAGCGTGTGCAGCCCCGAGTCCACGCTCGCGTCGCAGTGATGGCACTCGGGCGTTGGCTCTATACCCATCAGATGCAGATACCGCCCGAAGCTACCGTGCCCGGTGATAATCTGCGTCTGACGGTACGAGAGGCTACCGTGTTGCCTCTCTAGCCACTCCCCCATGATGGGCCTTACCGCCGCAATGACGGCGTGCCCTGCGCGTGGTTGCCCAAGTCGTCGCTCCCACTCGGCCACCATGACCTGGTGGAGCCGGGATTTCTCGGCCCGAATATCCTCGGGCTCGGGATCGAATCCCCGCTCCCGCGCCTCCTTTCGGAACTGATATAGTGCCGAAAGGGCCCTCGCTTCCAGGATCCACGGTGGCGATCCGGCCAGGAAACTCGCCGCTTCGAAGGATATCGTGCAGTATCCCCTGATGGCCCTGGAGGCCATCGTGCTCTGCGCCGTACGGAGCAGAGGCAGGAATCTGGCCTCCAGGGTGTCCGCCCACACGGGGCACCCGTATAGGGCCATGGACCGCACGACACCCGCGTAGAGTCTCCTGCAGGAGGACTCTGGGCCCTTCAAGTTGGGCAACAACCGGCCCAAGGCATTCGCCGTGAGCACCAACTTGGGGCGCAGACTTCGGAAATGCTGTCCGAAGTCCCATCGACCATCAAGCACGAGCCCCAGGTATTTCAACCGTGGCTTCATGTCGATGGGAGTACCTCCCACTGTTAGGCTGGCTCCCGGGCCTGGCCTGCGCCGAGGGCCATGAAAGAACATGGCCTCGGACTTGTGCAGAGCCACCTCGAGACCCAGCCGCCGGATCCTGTCGACGACCTGAACAACCGCGGTCGTGGCCCTCAGGGTCGCTTCGCGGTGCGTAGCCCCGCTCACCGTCACTAGCGTGTCATCCGCATAACACGTGACGGTGGCCCCGTACGCGAAGTCACCGCGAAGCACCCAGTCGTAACCGATGTTCCACAGGAGCGGCCCCAGGACCGACCCCTGTGGAACACCGCACGACATCTCACGCCTACCGACTCCCGTCGAACTTGGGTAGATGACGGCTCTCTCCGTCAGGTACGCCCCGACTATGCGGCGGAGGTAGTGAGGCACGTCGTGGTACACGAGTGCCTCCCTGATGCAACTCCAGGGCAAGGTGTTGAAGGCGTTGGAGATGTCCAAGGACACCGCCAACATCACCTCGCCCCGGGCAACCGCATCCCCCGCCAGAGTCCTCACGCGCATGATGGCATCCACAGTGGAACGCCACCGGCGGAACCCAAACTGGGTGTTCGCCAGGTCCGGCCCCACTCTAGAGAGATGCTCGACGAGGCGCTTGGCAATAACTCTTTCGAAGAGTTTGCCCACCTCGTCGAGCAGCACTATGGGCCGGTACCCGGACGGCTCGTCCGCCGGGCGTCCCTGCTTGCGGATGAGGACCAGTTTCCCCGTCCTCCACATCTTCGGAAACTGGCCCCGCTCCAAGCATGCGCTGAGGAACCCTCTCAGTCGGGGTTCGAGGCCGTCTTCCCCTAGAGCTAGGACCCACGCGCGGCCTGGAATGCCGTCGGGTCCCGGGGCGGTGCCTTTCTTGGCCCGAAGCCTTCGCACCGCCAGCTCTAGTTCTACCCAAGTGACCACTTCGTCGTCAATCACCACCCTGGGTGCCGTAGGCGACCGAGGCGGCGGAGCCATCTGCGGCGGAACATGTTCCGCTCGCGCCGGGAACAGGGATTCCACCACTCCTCCGAGCAGAGCCGGTTCGAGCACCTGGGTCAGCGGAGGGGCCCGGGGGCGCAGCTTTTCTCTTACCATAAGGTAAGGCCGTCCCCATGGGTCCCGCTCCAGCGTCTCCAGGATCTGCCGGCACTCCCAGAGTGCAACCCGTCTTTTTTATTTTCACCAGTTCATCAGTCCAATTGCGTAATGAAAACGGAGTATTGTTTTTTCTTGCTTTTTTTTATAGGACACTTCAATTTGACTTCACCTCGCCTGATGGTAAGCTAAAGGCAAAGTCGTAAAATACAGCCAAGGAAGTTTTAGTTATTCATTATAGTCAGTCTTAAGACTATATAGTGCCAGGGTGCGAAGCCCAGAATGCGCCCCCTCCCCCCCCCCCCCCCCCGGTCAACCAAAAAAAGCATTACATTTTTGATGTTTCATTTATTATTCTCTAAGATCTGTAATCCATACTAATCCATACTAATATTATAAACGCGAAAGTAACTCTGTCTGTCTGTATGTTACGCTTTCTCGCCTAAAAAATTGAAGCGATCTTGATAAAATTTGGTACAAAGGTGTAGTACAGCTTGAGAACGGACATAGGCTACCTTTTAACGCAAAAAGGGATGCAAGTTTGTCAATTTTGAAGATATCCTGATGAAATTGATAATAATATAGAGATGGATTAGAGCTTGGAAACGAACATAGGCTACTTCTTATCGTGAAAAATGGGGTAAGAAGAGGAGGGAGAGGGGACGATATCCTGATGAAATTTGGCACACAGATAGATTAGAACTTGGAAACAGGCTACGTTTTATCGCGAAAAAGGGGGTAGAAGGGAGGATAGGGCTAGAGGATTAAAGTTTGTCATTATTCAATCGCGCAGAAAAGGGGATGAATGGGGGATAATTAGTAAACATTTCTTTTTGAAGATATCCTCATGAAGTTTTGTACAAAGGTGGATTAGAGCTTCGGAACGGATATAGTCGAGTAACGAGTCAAATATAGAGGCGAGTAAAGATTATTATAGGCACGAGTGGATAGGCTTGGTAGAGGTCAAATAGAAAGTCGAGTAGAGTCGACTACAGGAGTGAGTAGATATGCGACTAGAGAAGCCAGTGGAGAGGCGAGTATAGAATCAAATAGAATGTCGTAGAGAGTCGAGTAGAAAGGCAAGTGGAGAGACAAATGTAGAGACAAGTAGAGAGGCGAGTAGCTGGGCGAGTAGGGTGAGTCAAGTAGAGAGGCGAAAAGGGAATCGAGTGAATGGGCGAGTAGAGATGCAAGTAAAGAGGCCAATGGAAAGGCGGGTATAGAGTAGAGTACAAAGTCGAGTAGAGAGAGGAGCAGAGAAGTCAGTAGAGAGTCGAGCATAATCAAGTATATAGGGAAGTAGAAAGCAGAGTAGAGAGTCGAATATAGAGGCGAGTAGAAAGTCGAGAACAGAGGCAAATAAATAGTCAAGGACAAAGTTGAGTAGAGAGGCGAATTTAATGCTCAATTGCGTCGGCTCAACACTAAACGATAACCGACATCCACGCGGGCGGAGCCGCGGGCAAAAGCTAGTCTACAATAAATATACAATGTTTTGTTTTAAGTGCGAGTCGGACTTGCGCACAAAGGGTGCCGTTAAGATCGGTACCTACCGCTACCATATTTTAAGTTAAGTATAACCTCTTTTTATTTTTTAGATTTGTTGTTGTACCGGCAACAGTAATAAATTATCTGTGAAAATTTCAACTGCCTATCTGTTTGTTGCCACTGTAACAACAACTAAATAATAAACTATTATTTATTAGGTGGGTACATATACATTTCTTCTATAATATTTATTCAATTATTACATATTATTACCAAAGTAAATTTTTCGGGCTTTTGAGTTGGCAAATATTTTACCGGTTGAACGAAGATATTTTTTTATTAACTTCAGTTTTGAAAAGACCGTTCTCCTTCAGCTACTTTTACAGGCAGTGTTAAATATATACGTAAAGATGTTGAAACGTTAGGAAACACGGACATTAAATTGTTTGAATATATATACAGGGTGGAAGATTTTAAACCTTGCCTGGAAGGGAAGTACTCTAAATACTTGAGATAGCGAATTTCACTCAAAGGAAACATTCCTTTATTTTTTAATTATTTATAATGACATTTAAATTTTTTCAAAAATTCGCTTGCCATAGGTACCCGATAATCGAACCGAATAAAATATGAAAAAATAAAAAATTGTATTTTTATGTCATCCATCGATGGTAAATTAAATGAAAGAAAATCCTTGGAATCTAAACTTATTTTAATTTGACAAAATCAAGCACTTTAACAAAAAGGCTCTCATCTAATATCATACTAACAATAAGATTCGATATTTAAATAAAATTACTTTTTATTCGTGCGGATACCGCAGCGGGTCAGTAGGGGTATTTACATCGGACTCAAACCGACTAAAACCGCACGCCGTCTCAGGGCTCAATTAACATCTTCTGTGGTGTGGCGGTAGTGAACGCGGCCGCTACGCAGGAGGCACGAGTTCGATCCCCACTCAGTGCAAATATTTGTATGCATTAATATGGGTTTTTGCATTGGTCTGGCCGTACCTCGGAGAGCACGTTAAGCCGTCGGTCTTAGTTGCCATACGTATATCATTGGCAGTCGTGACTGGTAGTTGGAGTCTTAAAAAGTCCAACAACTGGTTTAATTGCAATGCTTCGATATCACCTTTGGGTTGTGGAGGCTAGAAGGCAGTTGCTTCACGGAAAATATCTAGATATTGAAGCTAAGCCAAACCCGCAGTTAGACTAGTAAGGTGAAGCCCAGTTTCCGAGGTGAAAGCGTCGGGTGCGAGTGGGATTAACGCTAAGATGATGAAGAAGAAGTAAGTAAGTAACCACCATTACGGCAATTCTCTCGCCTTCCCCGTTGCCCAGGGTACAGCGCACGGAGGTTTCCAATCAAGCATCCTAAATTACTACCTACCCTACCTACATACCTCGTGCAGTTACCCAATAAACTTACATTCTAAACCGGAAACTAAAATATTTGGCTTCAAAGATAACTTTATTGTTGATAAGGTTTCTCTGATGACACCTTGAGTAAAAATGGTGTATCTGCTGACACTAAGTTTATAAGTTAAGATTTTATGAACTTCCTTCCATTTAATTTACCATGTTAGATAGAATCCTCCGGATTGACACTATCCATTGATGCCATAAAAATACAGGATGTTACTTTTTGGGATTTTAGTCGGTTCGATTACCGGGTCTGGCAAACAAGTTTTCAAAAATCTTTGAAAACAGTTTTGTTTCTTTTAGAAAATAAAGGAATGTTTCCTTTGAATGAAATTCGCTAGCTCCAGTATATAGAGTACTCACCCTCCAGGTAAGGTTAAAATCTTCCACCCTGTATATAACTTAAAATATTAAGTGGAGTTCTGTCAAAATTTGAAAAAACTATCTATTAGCAACAATTCTACAATAAATCTTCTTCGTCAATATCTAATGTATTTTTAAATGTAATGTTTCTTGTAATAAGGTTTTTTAATCGGCTCCATTTTCCTCCAGTTCTCAATTTTATATGTAAAAACGAAAAAACGTTATTGTGATCCGTTAGCAATTCGAATCTTTCATTTAATTTCGAGATTGCAGTTTCAAGTAAAAAAATAAAAACATATTTTCAATTTTTTCACTGGGTCTAAAATGGGCTAATTTGCAGCCTCGTAATTAAAATGTCTTTTTCGGGGACGTGGAAGAAAAGTTTCGTTAAATTCAGTTTCGCAGTCTAATTCTTCAGCAATTAATTTTGAATCAGCTAACAATTGTTCAAATGCAGTGTCTGTGCGGTATTGGCTTAAATCTTTTTGAACCTGATCAACCATTTTGATCGCCTCTGAATATTAATCTTTAGTAAAATTTTGTACCATATAACAACTGAACATATAAATTAAAACACTAACATAGCCATTAATGAACTCTCTCTTTCTTATGTCGCTGTCGTACTTGTTTTTGGTAAAAATAGAGTATAATGCATCGTAAATTTTACCTATGTTATAGCGTAAAGCTTCAATCAATAGCATTAAATCTACTTTTTCAACGCGTATTTGAAAGAGATTTTCATGTCAAAGTAGGTATCTGTTTCATAATAACACCCCAGCGTCATGTTGATGCTGAAAAAATACATATATTTCTTGGACAATTGAGAAAATGTTTGTAATTTCCAGTGAGCTTTTAGTGGCATCATTTACTACTAAATTTAGGTAGTGAGCAGCTCACGGCACGTAAAATGCACGAGGATACATGTCCAACTTTTTTTTGTAGACCAATATTTTTTTCTCTCATATTGGCTCCATTATCATATCCTTGGCCTCGCAAATCATTTTATTCAAAATTGCAATTGCATGATTTTAAGAAATCTAATAAATGAGTTACCAACCTATGTCCGGTAGTATCAGTTACAGGTAAAAACCCTAAAATATGTTCTCGTACCTCGACATTTATTATATTTTTACGAAACGGGGGAATGGCGTTAATATTGTACTTATGAGTTAATTTTTTTTTAATCTTTATTTCCGGAGCTTAGCCACAATATGACTATGTCGCTCCATCATAGCCTTTTTATGTAAACTACAAGTAATTTATTAGTAGTAATTTACACAAGTACAGGACTTGAACAGTATCCGACAGAGGTCTCGCAAGGACGCTATTGCACCCTCCGATATCCATTACATTAGTTTGTAATAGGTCTGCCCTCCGCTGTTGGTTCCGAACACATTCCATCAGAATATGTTGCACATCTTCAACCACACCACATATTTCACAGTTTGGCGAAGGTGACAAACCCATCCAAAGTGAACTTTCTGGATGGAATGTGCCCTGACCGCAGTCTCATAGCCAACGCTGATTTATATCTACTAAAGGAACAGTTATTAATCCAAGATATAGTCAAAGGTTTAGGTTGTATAAATATTCCTTCCAAAGTTTGTAGCAATACTTCTTTACCAGGTACAAGCAATCTGAGAAGTAAGGAAGTAAGGAGATGGGTATGCCTTCGGAGCAAGCCTGGTTTGCTAGTATGTCAACCTTTTCGTTGCCAGCTATTGCCAGGTATCCACTGGAGATGCACCGATTTGCAGCTACGTTCCAGCTCCAAAATTTGTTAAACAATAGTAGGTATAAGCTATCGGTGTTCCTCGAAATGTCGAGGTACAGCGAGCTATATGAAGAAGGGCACTTTTAGCGTCATCGTCAGTAAAAATGACGAATTTGTCACGATTTATGGAATATATATAGGATAGAGCTTCACTAATAGCTAGCAATTCAACATACATAATCGACATATCTATCCTCACACTAAAGCGAGCATATGTATTTTGCTGGGGATCAAAGAAAGCCGCTCCAGCCCCACCTCGTTCCTTCGAACCATCGGTAAATATCTGGTAGTAATTTGGGAACTGTGTATCGATGTATCGAGAACATAATTCTCTCAAAGCGGACGATTTATATTGCCGTTTTGGTTTATTTTATTTAAACTGACTATATTACAAATTAAGTTACTCGACAGATCTATATGGCTAGTCCACACCTGGTTTTCAAACATTTCTAAATTTTTACTACAGTGTACATTCACCAGTTTGAACTCTTCATATATTATAATTAAAATGGGTTTGTTCTTCCTACGCCATGAGTCTATACATTTTACTAAATTATCTAATAAGTAAATCATTTTGCTATTACATAATACCGATTTACATTTCAGTAAAGATTTCCCTGCCAAGTAACATCTACGCTCATGTAACGGCGGTATGGCTAGTTCACTGCCCATTACATGAATAGGTGTGGTTTTAATAAAACTTCCAACAACTCGTATAGCCTGATTTTGAATCTTATCTAATTTTTATAGATGTGTGGCAGCACTTAACACAATTAGAACATTGTCCATAAATAAATCTAAAACAACAATTAAGGCCAAATTGTGTAGCAAAGCATATTATAGCATTTCAGAGTATTTGAATGACAAAAATGCTTGGGATTAAGTAGCTCTAAGTCAACACAAGAAAATGAATGTACATACATGACGACGTTTTTTTTAAAAAAAGGATTCCTACTGAGTTTTTTGCACGGTAGTGGAAAAAATAATGACGATTCCAAACAAATTTAATATTTTTATGGAATAAATGATTTTTTTGAATTTGAATTTGAATTTGAACTATCACCGTACAAAAAGTTAGCATAATCTAAACGGCTTCTCAAGAGAGATATGTACATTTTTCTCAAGTGTTTTGGGTGAATGCCCCACCTTGTACCCGCTACAAACTTCAGGATACTTAACTATTTTGATACTCTTTCACTAAGTTCGTTAATATGTTTCACCCATCTCAGAGAGCGGTCAAGCCATAAGCCTAAACATTTCACATTCTCAACTATTTGCAGGCTGGTATTATTTAATCTTACAATAATATTTTGTCTATTTATACCCTTTTTAAAAACACATATTTGACTTTTAGACGGTGATATCTCTAGACCCAGCTCAGATAAATTACCTAAACTACCTACCTATTGTGTTCTAAAGATGTTTGTAATTGCTCGACGGGACTGTATATATTTTTATGTGTACAGTAAATTACGAAGTCATCCGCGTACTGTGAGACGTGGATACAATCGGTGTTATGTCTTTTACAAATGTCCATTGTGGCTACATTAAAGAGTAAGGGTGACAATGGGTCACCCTGTGCCAAACTTCTGCACCTCGGGTTACTGACATATTGTTTATTTTTATGGTCAGATAACGCTCTCGAAGGAATTCCCAGAGATAACTGAGTTAAAATTTAATTAAGGAAATATTGAAATGTTTAGATCTCGGCCTGCGCCCCTTCGGGTTCCGCGCCCGGGTGCGGCCGCACTCTTGAACCCCTGGTTGAGACGGCTCTGATTATAGTGTTTATTGAGCAAACCAGTAAAGGAACTAATCAATGGAGTCTATATTTTTTTTTCTATTTTAAATATGTCAGTACAGCAAAAATTGTAGCAAAAAAATATTTATTAAGTACCTACTTATAAATAAGTAAGTACTCAACATTAACATGAGTCTTGCATCTTTTCATTCATATTTCATCAAATTATTTATCCTTATTATCTCGGTGGCATGTGGATGCAGCTGTAGTCGCCTCGTATTCAGATCGGCTATTTACTTAAGGACACTGGTACATTCTTTTCACCTTCAGTACATCGCTTTTTGATAAGCCCACTCGCTGCCCGATTTCTACATTTGCCTAAAAAATAATCATGCAGTTTTAAAATCCTATAAAATGAACCTTTGGAACATTCATCATCATTCATAGTGGCGTGGTGGGCTAGAAAATGTATTTAGTTTTAAAAAAAGCATTGAAAAAGCATTATTGCTTTTCTAAATGTTCTTCGTAAGAGCCATAAAGATTTTTTGAATAGAGGCAAATCTTAAACTTAAATTTTGTTTATTCTTTGGGCCAAAGGTCTTTACGAAGTCGCCAAGAGGATGAACTAAATTCACCAAATTTCAAAATTCACCAATATTTGGTTTCTCCACGACTCTTGAATTATTATTTTAATGATGGACATGGTCTGGCTGAAAACGAATACAATAATGCTGAGCACAATCAAATAGGGATTAGGGCCATTTGAGGCTTTGGGAAAATCAATCTCACTGTCACCCAATTAACGGTAAGTCGGTAAGGCTGTACACTGCTGGTGTCTCCCGTGGGTTAACGCTCCATCAAGAGGTTGGGGTCACCTATAATAGTGATCAAGATCTAACTAGAATTGGCTAGAATATAACTCCCGGGACATACAGAATCCTCTCTGAACTATAGGTGTAAGAAATGGAAGAAACCATGTGGTCCAAGTCGTTTTGTCTCCGACATAACCATATACCGCTTTGGCGGCACGATTTGGTTGAAACAATTAAGGTTAAGTATTGAATATTAGGTGTAAATTGTAGTAGCTTATCGGTAAACAGATTTTTCCTAATCGAATGCTAAATTTCTAATACCAATGTTAATTATTTTAATTATATTTATTTGGTTTTCGTAACCTTGTAATGCTTAGAGTGCACCTACTCTAAGACTAACCTGGCTATTAGGTATTGCTTAACTTTGTAATGTTTATAAATAATGAACAATCTTGTTAAGTACCTGTTTTGGAACAACGGTATCCTTTCCATTTTTGGAAAACGCTTTCCTCCAATAATGCATCACGCTGCCATAATCGTATGGTACTCCGAAGTCAGTCACTGTGTTTGTGCTGTACTTTAAGAAATTGTTTTCTCTGTCTGTAGTTTCATAAGATTTTTTTAGAACTTATCAATGTAATTGTTATTTAGCTATCAGCTATACCTATCTACTATAACCTTTGCCTGTAAACGAAGCGTTATTTTACCTATCCCTGAATTTTATTGTGATTCAGAAATTAACTTCAATATTATTACACTGCAAATACCTACTTATGCATTATCTGGCTGTTATTGAAAATTCGAATGGGTTAGGCATAGCTGTCCTTACTTACACATGAATTAATGCAACTATATTGTAGGTAGGTATTCGGCTGGGTGCTCTAAGTGGACTACACCGTACTAACTTGTCCCCAGCTCCGCTTGAGTGGATGAAGGTTATCGGAACTTTTGCCCATATCTCCGGTTCTATTCAACATCGTAATTTAAGACTGATTAAGACGTACTTTCCTCATTGCAGCCCGGGGTGAACTCGGAGGTTAGGGTTCGCCTTCCGGCTTTTCATGTTTCACTTCACACAGTCTTGAGCGTCAATGGTAATGATACCAATAGCATGCAAGTCATTACCCCTTATACCAGCCCCTCTAGACAAGTGGCAATTCGTTGGCCGGCGTTAAAAGGAATAGAATGACGAATGTATGGGATTTGACGTATTTGACAGTCGTTAACGCATGTCATAAACGTCAAATCCTATACATTCGTCATTCTATTCCATCAAACGCCCTTGTCTAGAGGGGCAGGACTCGGTGGCGCCATTGTCAGACATTTGTTATCCTCGTAGCCTGGCGGTTTCCGCAAAACTGACTGCACCAAGCAGACAACGAAGATATAGAATAGATGAGTATAATAGGTATGTCGCAGCCAACTAACTTAATCAGCCGTTCACTTAACGGCGCGCTTTAATTAACTGCCTGAATGATATTTGATCAAACAGTTAGTTAAAAGGATTTGGATCAATGACGTTTCATTATTTGCCTAGCCATTTAATCAAACAGCTAGAAAAGAAACTTGTTTCTGCTTGGTTGTTGGCTACGATATGTATAAAAATAACAAAAAAATCAATTAGGTAGGTACCTACTCACCGTCTTTGATATTATCCCACAAAATGGTAACAAACTGATCTCTGTCATAAGTGCTCTGCATGTGGACGAATCCGATAGTATGTAGCATTTCATGCATTATAGTGCCGTGTTGGAAACATCTCTTAGCGAGGTTGAGCATTTGATTTGGGATGTTGAAAATGTAGCCTATGTTTGATTGACAGCCGGGTTCCTCCTCACCCTTTAATTATATTGTTTAATTTTATATAATGTGAACGTAAGAATTTTCTAAATATACTACGTTTTTCAAAAGGATATGCTACTTGTAATTTTTAAAGTTCCGGGCCCAAAGGGTCGTAAGGGGTCTGTCTGTCCAAGTGTACCAGGCTGTATGTATCATATCTTAACTGTGATAGCTAGACAGTTGAAAATTTCACTAATGATGTACGTAGTTGCTGTTTCCATTTCAACCACAAAGAATCCGGATACTCGACGGAGGTGGTATTAGTGGGATTATCCACCCGAAAAAAGGTAGGTACTACTTATTTACGCAGAAATACTTATCTTACAGTGTTCCTGTTGTATATACCTTTTTTTACTTTTTATTTATATACCTACTTATTTAAGAAAATATATAATACGAAGTATGCCTGGTTGGAGGTATTATAGGACCCAAAATGCTCCAATTTTGCCCAGCGTTTTATGGAATAGAATGACGAATGTATGAGATTTGACGTAACTATATGTCAGCCGTCTCAATTCAATCTTTCCCTATGGCGAGCAATGCCGGTGCCGACATGATTCCGCCAATGACAGACATGCGATAGAGATCCTTGTTATACGGGAAAATTTGTGAGGTGCCGATTTTAGAATTTTGCAGTGTTGACCACCAGTGACAGATGCCATTCAAACTGGTTAAGTTGTAACTTGTAATTACCTAGAAAAATACTAAATCTATGAATTACCTATTCCATTTGTTTGACGTTGATATGATTGAGGTTACGCAACTGCATTGTTAGTGTCGTCTCGATCTCGGCTTATTAATAATGTTCATAAATAGGATAAAAAATATTACAAGAAGTACCTGAATGATGACAGCATGCTCATTATCACTTGCCCTCGCTCGAAATTTGATACAGGTTTGATTCGCAATATCAGATAATGCACTATAAATCATTTCTATTTGCTTTTCATCTATTGAAAAAAAGATTATATAAAGCAAAAATCAATAGATGTGTTTAATTTTAAATATTAATAAGTACCTATATTGTAAGCTTAGTAAGCTATTAATAATAGGAGCTAGCAACTTTTTCGAGAAAGAATTTCAGATCAGTTGAATGTGTGATAATGTCCTTCTTGTTCTTTCGGTTAGAGTCTGGGCTATCTGGCTGGCGGTAGCGGTTGCGTTCATAAGTGCGCATTAAAATCCAGGATTAACACCTGGCCAGGTGATAATCCTGGATTTTAATAACATTTTAAGAAGCATAATTTTTGATTTATTGTTTTCAAATAAGTCTACCTTACATACCTTTTTTATAGCCAGGCATTTTTGACAATGCTAATAATGAAAAATATATAATTATGTGCCATACGCGACTTTTTAAATTCTTTTATAAAAATGCAACGTATTTTATAATGTCTGTAATTTTAATATAATGTTTTTTAAAGATAAGTACCTGAATGATAAGTAAAACAGACATTAATTTGATTGTTAAGCCTTGAAATATAAAATGAAAATGTCACGAAAATTATTACAGTACGATGCTAATAGTCCGAGAGAAACAGTGTAAAGTGTGAGAGAGATAGACAGCGACAGTGGCGCAACCGGCAAGTTTACAAGATGGCGTCAGTCTAATGTCACATGTTTCTTTATCTAGGAGCACTGCCTTCTGCATCTGGCCCTTGATCCAGCCGTCTAACCCGAGCCTCTTCAGATGTTTGTCAAGGCTCTTTGTTATCAGTCCGTTGACTGACACAACTATCGGAACAATGATTGCTGAGTCAGCATTCTACATGTCGACAACCTCGTGGGCCAAGTCCAAGTTCTTGATCTGTTTATCTTTCTCAGCTTTCACGAGATTCTCGTCATGAGGAATGGTAACATCAACAATCAATACTCGGCGTTCGGGTCGGTCTATCACCACAATGTCAGGCTTGATAGCTACAACAGTCCTATTAGTAATGATAGATTGATCCCAGTACAATGTGATATGACTATTTTCTAGAACAAGCTCAGGAACATACCTATAGTAAGGCACCTCAACTTCCACAAGGTTGTATTTCAGAGCAAGTCGCTGATGGATTATCCTGAGTACTTAATTGTCTGTGCAAGTACTCGCCGTTAGCAAGACGAGAACAACCGGAAGTAATAGGTATACGTTGATGACACGCCCGACAGATGCCGTCTTGATAACTTCGTCAGCAATTATTATTATTTCTCTTTATTTATTTTAAACAACTTATAAATTAACTACATTTTTAAATACATACTTAAAAGAAATATCTATTTAAAAACATAAAAAATAGTGCTCCACCGGCATCGGGTACAGGGACCAAGCCACCGGTGGCTAGAGCTCCAGGGAAAGGAACCTCCTCACGATGAGTGCCGTGTCGAGGAGTACCGCCTTCTGCATCAGACCCCTGACCCAACTGTCTAACGCGAGCCTCTTGAGATGTTGGTCGAGGCTCTTGGCAATCAGTCCGTGAACCGACACGACTATCGCAACAATAATCGGCGAATCTACACTCCACATGTCGACAACCTCGTGAGCCAAGTCCAAATATTTAATTTGCTTGTCTTTTTCAGCTTTCACGAGATTCTCGTCATTTGGAATGGTGATATCGATAATTATTACGCGGCGCTCTAATCGATCTATCACCGCTATATCAGGCTTATTGGCTACAATAGTCCTTTCAGTGATTATAGATCGATCCCAGTACAATGTGACACGACCATCGTTAAGAACTGGGTCGGACAAAACCTTCGGTCTCTCCAAAGAGATCACCGAAACGTAACCAGTTAATACCTAAATATTTTTTTCTCGCGCAGGCGCACGCTCCCTTAAGCCAGGTTCGAAAGGGGTACAAACAGAGAGATCGGCGCTTGTTCCAGTATTTTTTGAGGGAAAGGATGTTTCTTCAGGCATACCGAGCACTCAGTAGGTATAGTAAAGCTGTTAGACATTTCTGGATAGGTGTTGGAGGCTTATTCATTGCATGGCATTCATTCGCCGTTCATCGCCTATTACTTACTGTAGCTAAGTGGACCCAGAAAAAACTGCCTTACATCATCATCATCATTTGAGACCTAAAAAGTCCACCACTGAACATATACCTCTCCAAAGTGCCGGAAGGGAAGCTATCAGGGACAGAAGAAATCCATATTTACCTACACAAAGTATCTCAGCAGACGATCTCGTAATACTGACGCGTCGGTGGGAATTCCCGCACGTAAAAAAAAAGCAGAATCTCTCTATAACCTACTTAAAGATCTAGGCCTATCAAGAGCTACAATAAGCTCATTACTAGGACGAATATCTAAAGCGGCACTAGTCAAAGTCAAAGTCAAAAATCATTTATTCTGTATAGACCATTAAAACGGTACTTACAAAACGTCAAGTTCAAAAAAAAAATCTAGACTAGTTTAGCAAATGGACCACCGGTTCGAAACGCGGCCCCGACCTGAGAAGACTCCGGCAAGAAACTCAGCGGGCATTTTTTTTTTTGGTCTATTTACAAACATTTGCTTAGTCTACTTAGTCTAAATACAATAGTTTGCTTGAGTAGCATAGTTGAGCGAACAGCTCATTTCCAAGCTTGTTTATCATCTAAATATTCTTGGATTTTATAATAGCCTTTTTGGCACAGTTTAGTCTTAATTACATTTTTAAATTTATTTACAGGTAAATCTCTAATTTCATTAGGGAGCTTGTTGAAAAAGCGTATACAGTTGCCCCGGAAAGAATTACTAATTTTATGGAGTCTACTATCACAAGCTACAAGATTGTTTTTATGTCTTGTGTTTATATTATGCCTGTCACAAACTCTTGAAAATTTTGAGATATTTTTCCTTACATACATCAGGTTCTCGAAGATGTATTGTGACACTACGGTTAGAATGTCTATTTCTTTAAACTTTTCTCGAAGGGAAACTCTTGGGCCCAAATTATAAATAGCTCTCACAGCCCGCTTTTGTAAAATGAATATTGTGTTTAAATCCGCGGAATTACCCCAAAGGAGAATTCCGTAGCTTAAAATACTATGAAAATAACTGAAATAAACTATTCTAGCCGTATCCACGTCTGTTAATGTCCTAATCTTTTTTACAGCGTAAGAAGCCGAACTTAATCTACTGGATATTTTTTCAATATGCGATCGCCACTGCAATTTGGCGTACCTAGGTACCTAGGTTCGCATCAAATTTGGTTAGGCAGGGAGGGGAACTTGGATAGTGAGGGTGAGTATTGATGTATATTAACAAAAGGGCCCCTTCTAAACTTACACTTGGGTCGCAAGTCCGAGGCACTGTCCCGAGTTCCAAACCCAGCAACGCGATGGACCCGGCACCCGCACGGAGAGAGAGAGAGAGAGAGAGAGAGAGAGAGAGAGAGAGAGAATCCATGGATTGCTAAGAATATCGATCTCATTAGCTCTTCGTAAATAATTATTGATTCTAGTTAGATGATTTGGAAAGGCTTTATTTTATAATTAATATTTACTGGATTTCCTGTTTACAGATTATTTCGTTATGTTTAACAGTAAAACTAAGTATGTGACATTAGAAAAATATATAGCTAAGGTATGCGTTAAGTCCAACCTGCCAACCCTATGCGTTAAGTACTAGAGAACACTGCCTTATAAAAGGGTGGCGGTAGGTACACACTCTTGCTGCTGGCAAAAAACCAGGGGCTAGCTGCATGTAGTGAGACCATTGGCACGCATGTCATCCTCAACCACGTCAAGACAGCACTTCTCCTTCTACCAAACATACCTATGATACAAACTTGGCCTCGGTGGTGGTTTGATAGAAAACCTCCATGCGGTGCACCCTGGGCAACAGAAGCGGCAACTTACCCATGCAATTGGGAGGAGGAGTTGTGGATTTCGGCCGATATTCCGCCGAGGTCGGAACGACCTACGAAAAGGAAAACTCGAGAAAAACCCTTTGCCAACTCATCTGGCCGGCGTGGCAATAGTAGGCTAAACCCCTCCCAAGGACGAATAGACGCTACTAAAGTTCATAGGGGGCAAATGTTAGTCAATTTCCTCGATTCACATGGGCTATTCTAAATGAAATGAGGTTATCCGACCAAGAACCAATTACCGACATAGCTCGCAGAATAAGCAAGCTGAAGTGGCAATGGGCTGGCCACGTCCGTCGAAGGACCGATGGCCGTTGGAGCAGACGAGCCCTAGAGTGGACACTGCGAGAAGGCAAACGAAAGGTAGGACACCCCCTAGCCAGATGGACTAACGACCTGAAAAAGGTGGCTGGGACAGACTGAATGCGGAAGGCAGAGGATCCGACGAAATGGTTCACATTGGGAGAGGCCTATGTTATGTCCAGCAGTGGACTGCGGTGGGCTAATTGATTAACCCACTTAGCCTGGCGGTTTCCACAAACTGCTATATCTGCGGAAACCTCATCGGAGCTGATTATAAGGATGTGTATGTCAAACTCAATAAGTCACCTAAAAACGCACGGTGTTTATTCACATTTACAGCGTTTACTGCAGGGCGTCTTTGCGGATGAGGACCAGTTCCCCGCCTTCGTGGCATGTACTTATAGCACTTCTAATCGGGATTCGAGAGCCTTTGGTTAGAGTTTAGAGTGCTGTCAGGTCCTGGAGCAGTGTTTTTGGCTTTTGCCTTAACATAACTCCTCGGACATCTTTTGCTCTACCTAAGGACTTCGGGTGCGACGTCAAGTATTCTTTTTATACGTGTGATTAATCGTCTATGGTCATGAAAGTGCGTTCGGAAACCCACGCAAATGTTTCAAATAGAGTTACGTGAAAGCGGAATGTAGAAAATTGGCAACAATATGCATTTACCCTAAGGGTTAAGGTAAGGTACTGCTATAATAGTAATTAATCATTTAGAAAAGTACATACCGAACACATTTTCTTTAATATGAAACACAACAGTTTTATCAGGCCAGCGCATTCCAATATCACGAAGTCCGTTACGATCCGATTCGTCATTGCCATCTTTTGGAAACTTCCTCCTCTTTTCAATCGCTGCGCGCTGTGCAGCAGTTAATATCATATCACCCTCGAAAGCATCGCCATCTAAAGCTTAAAGTACAATTACACAAACTAGGATAATGGAATGCAGAGATTCATGTGATTATGAACAAGCAAATCATGGAATGACCTATTTTGTCATGTCGGGGGAACCCACTGGTAAAGCACTCCGTCATCGGAAGGATCCAAGGTCCGCCCAACATGACTCAATGGTATAAAAGTTAATGGGGTTAGCCCATTAACTTTGATACACCACGTAATACCTATTTTATAATAACACAGTATATTTTCAACTTTTTGGAGGTTTTTAAATTTTTAATTAATTTTTATTTTACTCTTTTTAAATTCATCTAGGTACTAGTCATTGATCTCTCTTCTCTGATATAGGTATAGCTATAAAAGTGAATTGCAATTCTGTTAGTCTCGCTAAAACTCGAGAACGGCTGAACCGATTTGGCTAATTTTAGTCTTGAAATATTTGTGGATGTCCAGGGAAGGTTTAAACGGTGAGAAAATATGGGAAATTGCAACTTTTTTTAAATTGATTTTGAGGCGGTACGAAGTTTGCCGTGTCAGCTTGTCTTAAATAAAAAAAGACGGGTTGCACTCTGGGAGTGCCGGCAGAAGTGAAAACATTTTCTTTTTTTCTTTCTTCGTTATATACATAGAAAAAGATAAAAAAGAACATACCATACCATACCTATAATATAGCGCTAATCATAGAACCTATCACTTATTTTCTGCTAATTTTCTGTCAGAAGAAATTAATAAATTATGAAAAGAAAAAATAAACACAAAAAATAATAAATTACAGAAAGAAAAATAATCATAAAAAGTAATAAATTACAAAAAGAAAAAATAATCACAAAAAGTTTCAGAAGGCCAGATGGTTTGAACCCGATACTATTTGAAACTATAAGGACTTACAGTCGAAGTGCTTACCGTTTAAGCTACACAGCTATCTATGGTAAATTGCAAAATAGATAGTCTTTACCTAATCTTGTATGACGTCAGTCGTCGGTTACGGTTCAAAGGTCAACTAATCCTGACGCTTCCTTAACATTTTACACCCATCCAACGCCGCTAAAGAAGTTTTCACTTCAAAAATAAATCGCTGAATTGTTGCTACGCGCAAATCTCGACAACAGCTGAACCGATTTCGAAAATTTCTTATTTAGAATAGTCCTTGCAGTACGTGGGTAGTTCTTACGCAGATAAAGATTTAGAAAAACTGTCTCGAAGTCTAAAAACAACACTTTTCTACACTCACATACAAACTATTCGTAATAATACTAAAATGTCGATTTGAACTTTAATACCATATGATAAAGTTCAAGTGTTAGTGGAGAGGTTCCGGAAAGGCAAAACAATTGAGTGACGCATAATGACTCAGGGATGCTACGAGGTTAAAGTAAGCCACGGGTGAAGCCGAGGCGGGTCAGCTAGTTGAACAGTAGTTGTTTGACAGAAACTGTGGGGGTGAAAGCAAAGAAGACCAACCGGGTCTTTCTAACTTTCACCACCACAACTTTTAAACGGCTCAATTGATTTTCACCAATCATGTTTAAGAACACATGCATATAACCTTAAAAACAAAAAAACTAAACTAAAATCGCTCCATCCGTTTGGGAGCTATGATACCACAGACAGACAGACAGACAGATACGTCAAACTTATAATACCCTTCTTTTTGCGTCGGGGGTTAAAAATCATCAATTAAAATTGACGATTACTATACTAATGACCGCACAAGGAAGATATATTATATTATATATGTAGGTAGTTCCTCGCAGCATAAAACCTTTAAGTACCTACGTAGGTACCAATAACATCTACTATCTTCTGTAGGGTCAGGCAGTTAGCTACTTTCACAATGGTGTAGGTAGGAAGGTACCTACGGTGAAATACCCGGTCCTGCCTATTAGGTAATCTGTGGCCTTGCACAAGTAGTGATTTGCCTTTTAGGAAAGGGAACGTGTTCGAGATTTTGGCAAGCTTTGGTTTATTTGATATTCTCGTGAATTTTTATATAGTTTTAACATACAGTGTTTGTTTCGTGATATTACATATTTCATACATATTTGTTTGTTTAATATGTTATAATTTCGGTGGCCGATGCCTGGGTTTCAAATTTATAGTTCCACTAGTCAGCCCGTAAGTGGCTGACTTACTGTTTTGTTCGTGGCTCCAGTAGTCAGCCGCACGCTAAATTGAGGCCGACTGCTGGGTTTACAAATCCAGTAGTCAGCCGTCATTACAGATGCAATAAATAGCACCTTAACGCCCTTAAATTAGAGTTCAATTTATGCACGATTATTTTAGTACTCCGTAGTGTTAAAAATATCAATCCACCAATAGACTTGCTTTTTTTTACGTGCGGGAAATCCCCACGTATACCCCGATCGATTTGATCATGGATAAAATATATATAACTGGCTTTTTCCGCGGCTCCGTCCGCGTGGATGTAACTGCTTGACCGATTTTGTGAAAACTTGTAATAAACCATCTACTAAATAGTCCGAGCAAAGCCTAAACAT
Source organism: Eilema caniola (assembly GCA_949126895.1). Classification (NCBI taxonomy): domain Eukaryota; kingdom Metazoa; phylum Arthropoda; class Insecta; order Lepidoptera; family Erebidae; genus Eilema; species Eilema caniola. The sequence goes on from OX421462.1 coordinate 18,745,926, forward strand.
TTGGTTTGCCCGTTCTTGAGTTATAAGTATAACATTACAACGAAAAGTGGCATTGATTCTTAGGTAGGCATATTGATACAATTTCTTATGCCTAAATGTAAAAATAAGTGACAGGCTGACTAACCCAACCCGTGCCCCAGATACGAGCCGGAGCGGGAATCACCTGTTTCCAGATACGAACCTGAGTAAGGGTTACTGGTTTCCAGATACGAGCGGTCACCTGTTTAAACAAAATAGATAGGTAAACATCTACATCCATACTAATATTATAAATGCGAAAGTAACTCTGTCTGTCTGTCTGTCTGTATGTTACGCTTTCACGCCAAAACCACTGAACCGATTTTGATGAAATTTGGTATAGGGGTAGAGCGGACCTTGAGAAGGGACATAGGCTATGTTTGGTCGCGATAACCGACATCCACGCGGGCGAAGCCGCGGGCAAAAGCTAGTTGTAAATATACCAATTATAACAGCGGATATCTAGGTACTTTTGTACATTTTATTTCTCCTAATACAAAAGTACCTACAAATAAATATGTAGGTATAGGCAGGTAAGGTAAGATAGGGTTGCAAAATTCCTCGAAAACCTTCTTACCTGATAACGGTACCGCAGCACTCATGAAGAAAACTGAACTTAATGCTGTTAATAGCACATAAAACTCCATGATTACATCTACGAAGCTAGGTCCGAATTCGATTTACAATGATCAGCAACTAATGAATGCCTCAACTTAAGTATTCACGCGCTTATAAAAAGCCTACATTTGTAATTGTAAAAATTTTAGCGAACATTATTCCATGACCGTATCGAAAACGCGTGTCAGACCAATAATGTGGACGTATTTATTTTGTTACGCGAGCTATGGAGAACGGTCACTAATTTTGAATTTAAGCTTATTGTATTCAGTTACGTTTTTTTTTTTCAGACGCATCTGAGAACATGGCAAACAAATTTTAAAGTTCTTCTCACCAATCGAATTAGCCCCTATAATCAATGTCACCCTAAATTAATTAAAGTATTATAATAACTCATAAAGTATTTAGTATTTTTTTTTATGATTTGCTCCTTGGTGTTATACATTCAATACGTTTGAAAAATCGCTAAAAATCAAGTATTATCATAGTACTGGCTGTTTGACGTTGTCAAGCAATATTTTATTTCATATTTCTGCAAAACTGTTACATTTGAAAACTTATTTAGCGGCGTTGGATGGGCAAAAAGTGTTAAACTCGTGTCAGGATCACGTGTTAAACTCGCGTCAGTAGCACGTGACCTTTGACCCGTAACCGACGACTTTGTAGGACGACATGACGTCATACAACATTCCTAGCTACAGATTGTTTATTTTGCTAGGTACGCTAAGAAGCTTCGTAGCTAAGCGGTAAGCGCTTCGACTTTAAGTCCTTATGGTATCAGATAGTACCGGGTTCGAACTTGGGCTTCACTTTTTGTAATTATTTTTTCTTTTTGTAATTTATTATTTTTTGTGATTATTTTCTCTTTTTGTAATTTATTAATTTCTTCTGACAGAAAATTAGCAGAGAATTAGTGATAGGTTCTATGATTGGCGCTATATTATAGGTATTTTTTAAAGTTTGTATGTAGGTACTAACACAAAACCGATAATTGAGTTGCTTTTTCATAAGCTATTGCCTCAAAATAGAGAACGATTTAATCCAAAACTTATTTACAGCCACCCCATTTTACGGTACATGTGAAAAAATTACTGCGATAGGTGTATCAATTACTTATTTTCCAAGATTTATGTGCATGAATTGTATGAATATTTGCAGCGATGTAGGTTTCTATGTATAATTCGTATGGAATTACACAGTAATTATAAAAAAAGGATAAGATGTTTATCCGCATTCTAGAACCCATAACACAAGCTCGTTAAGCTATGTTTACGTTGGGTCTAGATAGGGCTACGTCGAATTCCCTACAATATTGATTTATGTAATTTTTCCATTCTTATGTTCGGGGGTAACTAAAGTTAACTTTGATCTTTCTTATGACATAAATGACCGTGTAAGTAGGGAATTCAAAAATGAAATAATTAAAATTAGGAATTTAAATAATATAACAACAGATTATTATAAATGAAGCCCTTAGTTTGCATACTAATTACTTTACTAATTATATTTTTATTACTTGTTGCTTGGGAATTTCATTAAAATAAAATTCATTACGTTTGCCTGCGTAACGCGAAAAGTTATGATGAATCGATTTGATAATTTGTAACAAATTTTCTTAAAATATTGTACGGACATATCGCTGGGCTAGTTCAATAGTGAGATATATTGAAAAGGTATGTTTTTGAGTTATGCTCGATTCAACTTTTTGGTAGGTCATCTATTACGCGAAATCTTGTTTATGCACACACATACAACACTATGGAAGTTTTGTTTAATGCGTTTAAGATATCTGTAAATTGTATTTATATATTATATTTTTAATTTTAAGGCTTTTAATGGCAAGATAACCTTTTATTGTCCTCAAAATTTTATATGAATTAAATTATATTTTGATGTTGTCTCTAAATTGGTTAAGTATAATTTCTATCTCTACTGTAACCCTTATAGTGATACAAAATACTGTTTTGTACAACAAAACTATAGATAATACTAAACAAACCTTCAAATTTGGGAAAATTAGACAGATTTAGACAAGATTGTATGATGTCTTAGTGTTGCACAGGATACAATTAGTAAATTGTAAATTGTGCCACTAAATCCACAGCAATGGTTAGTATAGGATGATGGAAAATACTGAAAGATTTATTTATAATTAATAACATTTATTACCAAATATTACCAATGCCTCAAATCAGTCTTTTAAAAATTATAATCAGTCGTTAATCAGTCAAAAGTAAGCTTGAGCAAATGAGTTAAACTTTCTTTTCTAACGTTCATTTCTAACTTATTTCACAGTCGCTATCGTACCTATTCATATTCCTCGTTGCTGGTGGAGGATATTATTAGCGACTCGTAAAAACTGTGATGAGATTGTGGAATTAAATTTGCCCTACAAAGTGACAGTAAATCTGTTTTTTTACGATTTGATATGGCTGGTGGTCCAGAATAAGCTTTTTTCAAAGTTAACGAAGTATTTTCTTGTACGAGTACCTATATGGCTCCTTTGTTTCCTTCTTGTGTTAACAACTGTAAAACCATCGTCCGCAAATGAAGTTTCATAAGCAAATGTATACGGATTATCTTTTTTTATTTGAACACTTTTTATCTCACCCCATACAATTTTTTGTCCATTTTCGTCTATGTTGAAGTTTTTCCCCATATCTAGAGACAGTTTCTTCAAGTCATAATACTGAGATATTTGAAATTGTCCTAATATTGAAATCAGTTATTATTTTCATCTTTAGGACATCTTCGGATATCTCTGTAGAGCACTAAAAAAACTAAACCTTTGATCCTACGCATTAGATATCTTCAGATGTCTGAATCTTGCCCATTGCTGGATAAAAGATTGCTTAAAATGTCATGCTACGACATTAAATTATTTAGGACTAGGTTGCGTTTTCAAGATGACCGCTTATTTTACAAGGTTAAGTTCCTTTTTTTATACATGACTCAATATTTATCTCACTTTGATTTGTTTTAAGATGTCCTACTATTGAACTAGGGCAGCGATATGACTGCACAAGTGCACATGGCTGATCAACTTTTTTACACCATTTTTGTACCACACAAAACAATATTGATTCAAGTCCGCTGAAATTCATTGAATTTGTTTTTCATAGCAAATAGTCTTGCTCATAAAATGGCTCTAATCTCACCGTAATTAGGCACATAATGATACCTGTAATTAAACTGTGGTTTTTTATTGTTATATATCACAAGTGGGATATAGATTTATATTTTAATTTTATTGGTCGAGTAACTGTATTCTTAAAAAAACGATTTAAAAAGATCGTGTTCGATAGAACAAATAAATTAATATACCTGTCTATTGCTTATTCATTTCATGCAACTTCGTATTTAAATAGAAAATTTCATCTTGTACGTGTACAACTTTTGTTTTCTCTCTGTTAAAACTTTAAATTTTCCATTTTGTACACGTGATAAACAAACAAAGAAACCTCATTCTTTTAGTCTGTGGCGCGCATAGAAAAACTAAGTAATTGTTCCCGCCAGTCCACCTGTACCAAAAAGTTTCGCAATTCGTTTTTACTATAGAAATTAAAGTTATTTACTAATTTAAATGTGTACAAATACTAGTTATGAAGAAAAAAATTTTATGTCATACACCGCTCGATATAAGATGTGAAGTCCTTAATGTTATGGGAAGTTTACTACCTGAAAACACCAAGTGAAAACCACCAAAATTTCATACAATGGCAGAACAACAAGAATACGCAGTCTTTTTCAGAAAATGTGTTCATGAATCATGGCATATTTTAAAGAATTATGTTCTAAATACAAACCTAGTTCTTTGTGGTGTGTATACTCAATGTTAAAAAGTACAGAGCGAACAATTTTTGATATATATTATTATATAAAAATTGTTTTATTTAATTTAATATATTTTATTAACAAGTGTATTGAAGAACAACACATTGTTTTCTTATCAATTATTGTGAAATCCCGAAGTAGTAGGTACTTCTTGAGAAGCTAGCAAGCATATATATACAATATTATGTTTTTGCCCGCGTGGATGTCGGTTATCGCGACCGAACATAGCCTGTGTTCTTTCTTAAAGTCTAATCTACCCCTATACGAAATTTCATCAAAATCGGTTCAGTGGTTAACGCGTGATAACGTAACATACAGACAGACAGAACAACAGAGTTACTTTCGCATTTAAAATATTAGTATGGGTTCTTTCATTTTCTGTAAAACTTGACTAGATCTTTTTTCTTAGTGTGTCGTTACTCATATTTTAAGTACCTATTCTATTCATTCTGTTGTATGCTTGGGCTTTGCCCCCTATATTTTATTCTCCTGCCATTGTAAGGTATGCTAGAAGAAAACTCTCTCTCTCCCTCTTTATCTTATCTAAGAAAACTCATCGTCGAGTCAAGCCCACCTTTGTATCTAAATATACTTTTGTAATGTAACGATCCTACTTTAATAGAAATGTGATTTTCGCTCTAACGAATGAACGAATATTGCTGAAATTTGGTACGGAGATAGATTACAGCCTAGAACAACAAACAGGCTACCTTTTATCACAGACATAGGTTCGCGTGGTATGCGGGAACGTGATCAAAATTCCACGCGAACGAAGTGGCTTAGCTTAGTATCTATCATGATAATTCATATATACAGGGTGTATTTTTGAAACGGGGCAGTAAGGGCAAGCACCTTAACCGTTGCAGTTACAGCAAAACGTTCTTAAAAGACCTTCCCTAACTTTTTGGGACATTTTGAACTGCATTCACAGATTTTGTAAAAAACTTAGTTAGCAAAAAAAAAATGCAAAAAGTTCAATTTTTTTTTTATGCCAATCGATTCTATTTCATGTGGGGATCAAAAAACTCTATGGGACCATTTTAGCTTTCAGTACTAGAAAAGACAGAAATCGCCAAAGACCTTTCCCATACATTTCGTACGGAAATATGATAAATCAACTCGAAACTCATAGGTCAGGTAAAATTTTGAACTTTTTTAAATAAAAAAAATCATTTAAACATTTAAGAAATTGGTTTATGAAATAAATTGCTCAAAATGATTTCCATTTTCACGAATACATAAGTCTATCCTTTTTTGCACTGAACGAATGGCGGCTAATAATGTTCTGGGATGAATATTAATTCAAGGGCGACTTGAGCTCTTGAACACTGGCGTACGTCGTCTTATACACCTCATTTTTCACGAAGCCCCATAAAAAAAATCAAGTGGTGTTAGCTCGGGGCTACGAGGTGGCCACTGTGTTGGACCATGTGTACCTACCTATCCACTGTGTACCGAATAGGCGGCTCAAATTGGAACGTGAAAGGTGACTGTTATGTGGCGGAGCACCATCTTGTTGAAAATGAACTTTTCGCAATTCCGACAGGGGCCATTCGTCCATCTCGTTTTCAAGATGGTGTAAAATGACTTCATTATACATGGCAGAATTCAGTTTCCCTTCATAAAGTTCCACCATTATGACTCGATTGGACATTATACCACACCAACAGTTGAATGAGAAGCGAACCTGATTATGACTTGCCGTAACTCTTAGTGGATTTTCTTTGGACCAATAGTGGTGATTTTTTCTGTTGTAGGTACATACCGTTATTGAAAAAATTCGTTTCGTCTGACCACAGTATGTAATTTAAAAATTCATGATCTCTGCTTATTTTTCCTCTTAGCCATCTGCAAAAAGTAAGCCTTCGAACATCATCACCCGGATGTAACACTTGAAATATGCGCCCATATCGATAGCACTTGTAGACGTATTTCTTCCATATCTTTATCACAAGGGAGTGGGATACACCTACTTCAAGGGCGACTTGCCTGGACGATACCTCTGGATATGCCTCGACATAAGTTAGAACCGTAATCTCCGTGTCCATGTCCACACGAGGCTGCCGCTTTCTTTTGAAAGAACCCTGCAATTCCAGGTTTTTCAAAAGATTTGTAATAACCTTTCTTGTTGGCACATGCCGCAACGGATACTTATTGCGGTACCACACTAATGCAGCTCCCGCATTTCGATTATTGACAAAATACGCTTCTAATAAGTCAATTTTTTCACGATTAGAAGACATTTTAGCGAAAATCCTTAATTAATAACTCATACGAAGTTTCTCAGCTGAAACTAAGAATAACACACAGATTTTCGAATCAAATTCGAAATTTGAGGGTTAAAATTATTTTTATTTACTTTACAGTCAATTCTACCCACTTCCTGGCCATAACAAAAAGTTTGACCATCGTAGAAATTTGTTTCTGTTGCCGAAATGTATGGGAAACGTTTTTGGCGATTTCTGTCTTTCCTAGTACTGAAAGCTAAAATGGTCTCATAGAGTTTTTTGATCCCCACATGAAATAGAATCCAATCGATTCTATTTCATAAAAAAAAAATTGAACTTTTTGCATTTTTTTTGCGAACTGTAAGTTTTTTACAAAATCTGTGAATGCAGTTCAAAATGTCCCAAAAAGTTAGGGAAGGTCTTTTAAGAACGTTTTGCTGTAACTGCAACGGTTAAGTTACTTGCCCTTACTGCCCCGTTTCAAAAATACACCCTGTATATCTTAATATATATAAATCTCGTATCACAATGTTTGTCCTCAATGGACTCCTAAACCACTTAACCGATTATAATAAAATTCGCACACCAGGTGCAGTTCGATCCAACTTGAGAGATAGGATAGTTTAAATCTCAAATTATAGTCCGATTCGCGATAACCGACATCCACGCGGGCGGAGCCGCGGGCGACAGCTAGTTCATATATATAATATGATCTACTAGCTGTTGGCTTGGCTGAGCCCGCGTGAATGTCAAGCTAGTATTTACGAAACGTGTCAGTACTATTTATCTATTCCGTGCTCTAGTTTATCTGTGTACCAAAATGTCATCAAATTTGATTCAGTGGTATAAGCCTGAAAGCTTGACACACTACGAGGTACTGCCGCATTATTTATATTAGTATGGATTATTGAAGCAAGGTGGATTAAGTACACTGTTGCCGATATATTATGTTTATTTAAAAAAATGTATAACTTGAGTTGAGAAAGTGATCTGTGACACTTTTATATTATGTACTGTCGATACAGAAAGACACTGAAGCAAATGCAAGGTTGTCATTAACGATAAGATAACACAAGAATTATGTCATCGTCGTCGTCAATATTGGTGATGCATAAAAGAAAAAATAAACTGTTGTAAATAAAGTGCTATATTTATTTTACAAAATAGTTACAAAAAAACTTGACACACAAAAATTTACTGTACACACCTGCGGGTCTGATTAATATAATATGAATACGAATAACTCAGTAAAAATAATGTACAATAAAGTATAATAATAAAAGAAACTTTACTTATTGTAACATTTAAACTTAAACAAACGGTCCCAATAATGAAGGAGGAAATTATAGGTACTAATATTTAATTCCATTCATAAGATTATGGCATTGTTTATGTAATACTGAACTTGCTAATACAACAAAAATATGTACGCTGTTCACTATATGTGATCTTTATACTTCTTATGAATATGTACGTTATAAATAACAACATTGCGACAAATAATTATCATTGTGTATCGTTAAATTAAGCCAAGGCTACATTATTTAGCAATTAGAAATGTTACACTTGAGTGATTGCATTAAAGTTAAACGACATTTATAGATAAAGGGCGTAATCCTGTTGTACGATAATGTATTATTCTAATCTATAATCGTCCCTCAACATCAATGCAATTTCATCATCGGATGTCCTTTGGGGGACTTCTACATGGGACATTTTAAATATTTCACTAAAGTGAATAATTAATTTAGGCAGTCTTTAATATACTTTAGATAATAATTATATCTGTTAACCGTTCCATATTTTCATAATACACTAAATAAATAATAATACCAGACAAAGAATGGTAACGTACCCTATCAACTTAACTAATAATCAAAATATTTATACATATTAAATACAATATCAGCACATAATTCTGTAAAGCATTGTAAAACATTCTAAATATTGGTCTAGTTATTTATTGCATGGAACTGTATAGTTCCTTTAAAATACACGAACTACCTGATCGATGTAAATACGTTATTAATGTAAAGCCTGTTTAGAAATGGTATTGCTTGTAAGATAGTTTCTATTATTACAGAACTTGAAGGGAACAAATGTTTACGCTGCTGCACAACACCGCCAAGCTGTCGGCAGCAAGTCTAGGCAGCAACTCCTAGCGTAAAGTATTGCTCGTTCCATATATCTTGGACCTAAAATATGCTCAAAGTGTGCTCTACACGCGCAGTACACGTTTTTTGGATGTATTTTAAGGATAGCACTGGGTGCTACGGCCGTGGAAGAGCTCAAAGTAACCAAGTATAGATTATTATAAAACAATCCGCGCGCGCCAGGGCCAAGATATATGGAACGAGCAATAACAAGTGCACCTCGTCATGTATATTGGGGTTTGTTACGCTTACTGCTAATATTCTTCTAATACAATTGCCTACGCGTACAGAACGTCAATAAGACTCGAGTAGTAAGCGGCACGCTACATTATTAGTATCACAACTTGTGCAGCAAATCTAACAATTTAAATTTTATTGCTATTTCACTGAAGACTGATCGTCTTAAGGCAAATTAAACGATGATTACACTATTTAATAATTTACTATTATTACTTAAAAATGTGATTATTGTGAACATGAGACTATCGCATAATTTTATTTTTTCAAAGTTAATACAATATCTAACTACAGGCTCCAGGGTTAGCAGTGTTCAATCTAAATCTTACATTAGAGTAAAATTATGCAAACACCGAAGGATAATTGTAAATAAGTAGTATATATCTCAAAAGTATGTAATTCTGCTTCCTTGCAGGTAAGCAACTTATAAAAAAAATATAGATTTTGATTATCAAAAATAAAATATGTAGTGTTTTTTCACATATTCAAGAGCATCCGCAAAACATTGCATTAACAATACGAAATGGCATTCGACGCTTAATACTCAACGACGTAATTTTATCATAAAAATATACGATTCCGGTCTCATTTATTAAGATAATTTATAAGACAGTAAGATTCAAAATACTAAAATATCATTTGATGCATTCACAAGCAACATCACTGTTAACAATAAACTGACATATTTGGTTTACATCATCGCCGAATCGTGGCAGTTTAATATTAATAATACAATTAATTACATAATATTGTTTATCTACTCTGATACTATAATACAAAGATTATAAAATTGAAATCAGAACTCTTATGACAAACATTACGCACAGGCCAAAAAAAAAGTTTTATTACGATACAGGTCTTGTATGGACACCTATATCATAAAATAACTTTTTAATTATAACAATACACCTATAGAATCTCCATCTGGACTGAACCTCTACTTATAAAAAAAAACGGCCAATTCGGAAGAAAAAAAAAAGAAACGCGCATGCGCAATCGATGTTTGCGGCCTTGGCTTGGCGTCAACTTTTTTTTTTACATTTATATTAAACAAAGTTTGGTTTTCTTTATAAAATAAATTAGTTTATGTATTATAGTATGAGAGTAGATAAAGTAGTGTATGACACTGTACATAACTTGGTCTTATAACACTCGTGTGATAATATAAAAAAAACTCGCCTACGGCTCGTTTTTTTAAAACACACTCGTGTTATAAGAACCTTTATTATGCAACAGTATCATAAACTACTATTATTTGCCACCAGTGATTGCATTATGCTTATAAGCTTAAAGGCGGGGTCGAGCCTTTACAACTTGTAACATAAGTGGCACTATATTTTACGTAACATCATCGCTTAGGTACTTATCGAGTAAATAAATTACTTGTACTATGTATAGAAATGGGACACTTCTATTAGTTCAAAGTTTGGCACACTATTTAAAAATGATATGTTTATGTTATTACGCTTTGTGTGGAGAGACGCATGTAATACAAATGTATATAAAAATATAATATGAGTATTAAATTCGCAATGCTTACAGCACATACTCTTCTGGGGTTAAAATTTGCATTTCATAAATGTTTTCGAAGTTAATATGTTAATATTATTTTTGAGGCGTGCACATAAACTTTCTAATCACTCGAAATGAACTGTCCCATTTCACATAAGTCCTACTTACGAGTAAACGTTGTTGAAACACACGGTGAACAATATACTTGAATGACGGTAATTATTATTACACTCGAAATGCTTTATGAACGACTAAGTCACTATGGTCAACAGTACTTCGTCTACCTTTTCTAAAACTTCAAAAAGTTTTCTCTAATTCGATGTATAGAAAGCTAACTTCGGAAGCCAGCTTACACAATAATGTATACAGTGACATTAACGGCGATTACAAACGAGAGTATTTTAGGAGATTTACGCTAACACCCAAGGCGTCGCTGGTTTCATTAGTACACTATGCAAGTCACATGCTGATATGTAATAAACGACAGTAGATCGATCAAATACTGATAGAAAGAATATTAACTCCATTACTATTATTTTTTGCACATGAGAAGCGTTGAAATCGTAAGCGCGCAATCCGCAACACTCGTCGCATCGACTCGTCCATCACACTCGCTTCCGGTTCGATCACAGTCGACAAAATCGCACAATTAATAAATACACTAATATTAATTAGGCCTTTTTAGGACAGATAATCACAATTTCTCTAAATTAATATTCTCCTCGATGTAGAATTCAAGCGAATCGGTCAATTATCTCCCTCCTACTCTTTGGATTGAAAATTTACCTGTAACCAAAAGGGCGTTAATAAAACTAAAGTTAAATCAAACTTATTACTTTAATATAAGGATATATATACATATGGATCTTTGGGGCTTCACTAAGCCATAGGGGCCATGCCAATCTCACCAGCAAGTCTGTACGCTTATAGATTAACGGATGAGGCTAATTCGCCTCGGGTTTGGGAGGTCAGACAGCAGCCGCTCCCTAGAAAAGTGCGAACTCTAAACTCCGAGATGATAGCATGAAACCGCGAACAAGGCTAGCTCGTTATCCCTAAGAAACAAGTTGTCAACTTGTTTGATACAAAAATTGTTGAAGATTTGTACAAGAATAGTCAAAACACAATTACTTGTCTTATACATGTATTGAGACTGTCAAAGACATTTGCGTTCACACTGCAGCCTGTGACATATTCCAACTTGTCAAATACATGTTTTAAACTTGGGTGTAAACGAGGGACATGATAAGGATGGTGAGATATTGAGAGAAAAGTACGTACATTATGTAAATAATATAGTAGCAGTGCTCAGACGGCTTGCGCGGGCGGCGCGTGGGCGGTGTGGGCGGCCTGGGCAGGCGCGGCGCGGCGGCCTCCCCGCGGCTTGATGCTCTCCGACACCTGCCACATCGCCTCCTCGCTCAGAACATCGTCGAACTCGTTGAACATCGCCATTATGCGCTCGTTCTTCTTGAACTTGTACTGCCTGCTGCCGAAATTAATATTAATTTATGTTCTGTATGACTTAAATATCGCCGTATTGTACTCGTTCAGCTAGATTGAAGTCCAGTCCTTCTGAAGCGATTGTATAGAAAACGACACTTTTTAGTCCCATTCAAACCTAGACGGTATTTGCTACGGTCTGGATTCCAGTAATACTTTTCTGGCATGATGACTTCTTACTAAATACCTATCGAAATCCGGGCAGTATGTGGCACTACCCACAATGGCAGGTTGGGGTACGTTAGGTAGCAGTGGCGCGGCTAGTCAAAGAAAATTAAACGTGGTGGTAATATTCTCTTTGGATTTCTGCGCCACCGTCGCTGACTTTGCATCAGGAGCAACTGACTTAGAGATTAAGAAATTTAAATTCTTTATCTTATTAGTGCAAGTTATTCACATTAGAAATGCATCTTATATGGTAAATTACGTACTCTTTATGGAATCTCTTCATATTCTCCATAATGTGGTACTGCTGCCACCTCTTAGTGAAGTTAATGCTACCATCCGGCAGTAGATCCGGATTACCGATGTGGACGAATGTCAGATCTTGAAGGACTAGACCGCTGAAAAAAAAAACAAATATTTATATTATTAGTTTCCTGTCTTTTTTATGATTATTTACAAACAAAGACATGAATTCCTCTGGATTCTTCGGGGATTTGTATGTATGTATGTCATATCTATTTGTGAAGTAAATTAAAAGTCCGTATTCCAGAACGATAACCTTATCAAAAAAAAATCCTGACTGATTTGAGCTGTGTCTCCAATTTGTGATGGCCTATGAGTTCTTGATTCAGTAGTTAACACTCGTGATTTATAACAAATACTCACATATAAGGTATGCATGGAGGCTGTGTTTCTGCGAGAGCCTGGCGGTACGTGCGGAAAGACGAGGATGAATCGATTATAGTGCAATGTTCGTGTAAGGCGTCAAGGATTCGACTCTCCACCAGCCGCCGAACGGGCGGCGAGTCGAGTGCCGACACTAAAGCAAGGTACGAGTTGAAATTGTTCATTTTTCGCAAAGCTTTCATAACTTTCAGGAACTTGCTGGCGTATTTCTCACGGTCTCGAGCATCATCCTGTTAAAACAGAAATATTTTTAAATATGTTAAATATTATTTATCCATAAATTGTGGTAAATAATCGCGAAACGAAATCAAGTACAATGTTGTCCGCATTAGACCATTTTTTTCCTGAAAGACGAACTCATATCCAAAACAGAAAATTTTAGTGGACATGACTACAACAGAACTATTATTATAAAACATATATTTAAGACTCTAAAATCTAGTATCACTTATCTTTGCTTTTCTGTAAACTATCTAACGAAACCATTCCTCAATATTAAACGTTAGCAAAATTAAAACATACCTGCTCCAAGATCCTGGAACGCGCCCAATAACTCATCTTATTGAAATGTTCGGTGAATCGCGTTAGATTTGGAGAACTTTCTTCAGACTGATCACGCGGCCAAAGCAACACTTCAGCTGTAGTGAGTCGTATAAATAGAGCAGCGTCTAGTAAAGTCATCTGTTCGGCCAGCTCTATCGATTTGAAGTCCAATAAGGTGTCGCGACGTAAAGATACACTTCCGTAGCAATGCGTATCATAATCGTATCTGTTGTTGGTCTGAAAATACATGTACACAACAATGAAATATCTATATACGGTTCAATTGGGAAGGGTAGACTAAACAGTACAGATACCAATAAGGTCAATTCCCACTGAAAGAGCAGTGGCTGGCAGCAGCTTTTTATTACTAAGCATTTTGAATGTTATCTCCAGGAGAAAAAGATTATAATATGTAGTAATTTGACGGCAAAGGAAGGGAGCGCATCCATTTCTAGTAACAAATTTTAGCCGTCACGCACCGGTCGCTGCTCTTTCAGTGGGGATTGACCCTTAGGCACATTGTATTTAGTGTCGTAGAGGGAAAGGCTCACACCCGACAGTAGCACATTCCTCTCTCTCGGGACCGCAGACTAGAGCATGATCGCTTATGCGCATAGTGGCAAGCTCACGGATTATTTGATTTTGTTTAACTTGAAATGTTTAATGAGAACTTTTCTTGATTACATTAGAAATTAAGGCGTCATTTAGGCGGGGAGAGTTTCTCGCATGTTTCGGTTCGAGAAATTGTATGCAACTATTACTAGCAATAATCGCCTTACCATTATCGTCATACGATATTATATACGATTATATCATACGATATTCGCAAGTGGCATTTGGCTTTTTGTCGAAATACGATTATTGCTTTATGATTCTGTTTAGACGGCCACTAATAATATTCAATTGCAAGGCGATTCTCGCCAGGCATGGCCGAGCGAGCGGCAATTGTTTATGCGAATGTTTAGACGAAGCAACTTTTCTGCCCTTTCGATAATCATATATCTTGCAGGCGAGAAACTCTCCTCGTCTAAATGAGCCTTAAAATAGATAGATCAGTATGACGTTCTTCAGTATGAAGGATTCAACCAAATGTTATTTAGTAATAATTATTAAAATCTTCCTAAATCTATCCATATTTCAGTTTAAACATATTGTTACTTACTTGTTGAAAGTGCAATTGCTTCTGTTTGTCGACTAAAATTTGTCTAAGCGCTTTTGCTATTGGGAGTTCCTCTGCGTCCACGAGCCAATAAATGAATTCCATAATTTCCATCATCAGCGGACAGTCCAAGTCTGATATCCTAATAATTTATAATAGTTAAAGAATGATCATGCATAATTTTAAAATATGAAATCAAAAAAGCTATTGTATAATTCTAATTACAATACTGGGATAATTTTATACTCATTTTGGAACAAAACTTTATTTGTAAAAACTATACATTGATTATAAACAAATTAATGCTTCCAGACGATTTTGCTATCGAAACTGTGCCCTAAATGTTCGTTCCAAAACGACTATAAAATCAATTACTTATTTATTTTCATACTGATTCCAGAGAATCTAAAGTTCTTATTCTAGAATGGTACTCAGTTATGAATCCCGATTCATCTGCAGACAGATAGTATAGACAATCTGTCAAATCTGTCAACCTGGCTTTAACTGTCTTCAAATAAATCGGGATTCAGAATTGAGTACCATTGTAGAATACGATCGAGTTGAGATGCTGACTGTACGTACGTGAGGTCGGCGACAACCCTCGTGAGCAGCGACAGCGTGGAGCGCAGCTCGTGCGGGCGCGGGCGGTAGTGCTGCGCGCGGCGCACCAGGCGCGCCACCAGCCCGCTGGGCGACACCCACGTGCGGTACGTCGCCAGGAACGCCTCCTGGTACGCGAAGTCTGCGCCAAATCCACACCCTCACACGTCAACCTTCTACGCTGTGCGCTGTACGCCTAGCCCCCTCACACAATCATTTGTATATTTATCGGCAAAATCATGAACCAACGTCAAGTTCGCGTATGTGTTCTAACTGGTCAACCAAAAATCCTATAAAACAACAGTGCCCCGAGCTCGAAAAAAATTTGAATTCGTAACGTAAACTTTTTAAAAGTTTTTTTTTAACGGTTCGCAGTAGGCAAGCTGCCTATCGCAATGCTCCATTCTCACGATACGTTTACTTTACGAATTCGAAAGTTGTTCGTGCTCGGGGCACTGATCAACCAACGACGCGTATCTATGCGCCCGTGATTAGTTTGATATATCTATAATTGATTTATGGCACGCTTCCGCCGTCGCACCCCGCGGCTACCACCAAAGAGACCGAAAAATGCGCTTTGAACATGGTTCATTAAATTTGTCGATCACTATACAACGTAGATGTCTGATGAAATTATAGGCAGCACAAACTTATGCAGCGTATACACTCATCTACACTGACGCTACAAATTCTAGTGTGACGGAGCTCTAAGTGAGTCAGACGCAGCGCCCACACATTTCGACTCGTATTACGTTGATTGTTTGAAAAGAGAACAAAAGTCGTCGAAATGGTGTGTGGCCGCGTCTAACGCAATGCGTAGCATAACAGCAGTTCAATAAAACTATTCACTCACAACGAGTACATTGTGCATAAAGCTGCGAAGTAGCATTATTGGGAGTTAAAAAAAAAATAAAGCTATAAAATAAAAATAAAGACACGATATTCCGCTAAGCCGAAGCTAAAATATATCTGCCTTAAATTTTGTTACAGTTTTTAGTTAAGAATATAAAGAAAATGCAAATACTAAGTTAGTGCAATAAACTAAAGATTTTTTTTTTTGAATCAATAAGCATCACAATTGTTCGCACACATCTTAACAATAAGGCTCAAAGGAAAGCAATGTTGAGCATATTAGTAAAAAAAAAGAAACCAGCATGACTCTTCCAGCCCTATATTTAAAAAATGATTCAACCACTTACACTCGTCCGTTTCTGTAAAGTGAAAGCATGACAGTTCAGATGTTAGAAGCAATGAAAATATTATTGTATAAGATATTACTAATTTTAGGGCAGTTCATAATTGTTTAACCAAACCAATCTGCAATCTTTTATAGGTATTTTATCTTGTTAAATAATGGTTAGACTCCCGAATGCATTCATGCCTTTAACCTTCGATGCGTAAATAATGAAACGAATGGACAGTTTTATGCAACCACCAAAATGATGCAACCTAAATGATAAACAAGTTAACGATCCCTTCTCCACAAAGCCACTAAATAACACATATTCGTGTAATAATGTAACGGACGCCGGATTCTGAGGTGAAGGTCTCAGATGCAACCAGTGCCCCGAGCACGAAAAACATTCGAATTCGTACGTAAACGTATCGAAAGAACGAAGCATTGCGAATGGTTCACAGTAACCAGGCGGCCTATCGCAATGCTCCGTTCACTCGATACGTTTACGTTACGAATGCGAATATTGTTCGTGCTCGGGGCACAGGACTAACGCATGTATGATGATGATGATGAGTATTGTCGTATTGTTATAAATTTATGGGCCTTGACAATTAATTATTCTGTAAATAGAGACAGATTAAATTTGATTCATATATGCTGGTATTCACTACCAAATCCATCATCAGTTACCAAAAAAGTTTGTCTTATAAAAAATAACTATAAATTTGTATTATTGTATTATCCAGCCACCGAAAATGTTTTTTTGCCACCGAAATTACCCGAAATATATAAACTAAGTGCTATTACTAATGCACGTACCTTTGGTAGCCTTAGTGGCGAGTACGACGAGGGCGTCGGGATGTCCGCCGCGGACTTCCGGACCATCCTTGGTGGGGACTTTGAGGACAAGCCACGAGCTTATATCTGTTTGTAGGATGATGTCATCCGCATCTGGTGGTGCCGGAGTACTGTTTCTGTTGTTTTCTGCTACGGCCGAGGCGGGTTCCGTGCTAACTTCGCTTCTCTGTAAGTATATTAAGTTGATGATCTATGTTCTCATAATTTTTGTAAAGTAAGTTTTACAAAGTTTTATCGCGAAAAGTTCAGAAATATACAAAAACTATTTGATGATCCTATATTGAGGAGGTTGACCAAAACAAGCGTGTAAAGTGTACTGAGTAATACCGTACAGACAGTTTTTTTCTTTCTTTACAATGAAGCTATCAATGAATTAATTTACTGTATAATTCCTTAAGACTTGTAGTACCTACGCCAACGCGGCGAATCTGTTGCTTGCGCTTGTTTTGTTTAAAAAACTATGTATATATTTTAAAAGAAATTAAAATATTACCTGTGACCCCACAGGAGATGGCGTTGGCTGCTGTACAGTCGGTTCCAGTTCATCTTCCAATGGGAATTTACCAGGTGCTAATGTTGCACTTGTAAACGATTCATCAGAATTCTGAAAAACAATTATAAAATCAAATTAATTTTATTTAAGATGGTGGAAAGAATAGTCTTATGGAAACAATTTATTGTTAAACCAATTTCTTTCAGCAGGTCAGCTTTCATTGATTACTTTAAAGGTACATAGTGAGTTCTGACACCTCTAATAAATATTTGCGTTACTATATGAAATAACTCACGTTGTTCAATAGAGTTTCGTCGGCGCTATGATGGGAACTGTTGTGTGATGATGGTCGAGGTGACGGTGGAGGCAAAAGCTCGTTGTGGCTCATTTGATACTGCAAACATATAATTATAAAAATTAACGGTGAGAAATTGTGAACAGTAAAAAGACCTATACATTCTTAGCTACCTAATAGAATTCGTTCATCATCTTAAGTTGTTTCCAGTTGTATCCGAGGCTTTCACCTCGGAACCCCAGATCCGTTTACTTCTCCTTTTTTTGATTTGACTTGTGCTGTTTAAACGGATGCGGCTGCGCTCGCTAGAGCCTAGTTCATCAACTAGCAAGTGTAAAATATCATGTAACTTTGTAGTAAATAACTTTCCCTTGTAGTTTTTAAATATGTTTGTGTTAGAATTAAAGCAGCAAAAATCCCAATACGTAACGTGTAAATTTAAAAACCATTTTTGAGTATCATGTTGAAGCATAGTTGCATAAAGTATAGGTCATTCAAGTATAAATTACACATTACCTGTTTGTTCTTACTCATCTTAGGTGGCAGAGCTGGAGGCTCAAGAGGAATTGGACTAGTACCACTTGATGTTATCATGTTAACGCTGTCTTCAGAACCACTAAAAAGAAAATAACTAAAATTGATTCCTTGCAGGTATGAATAAATACCTCAAAAATGTAAAGAATAAAATTAAGAAAAGGAACTATTGTATCAAAAACGCTAGAGCTGACTTCACATAAAGAACAAGTAAATCTTAGCATTCGACATCCTGACTAGATCACTTGAAAAATCAATTTAGGAAAAATTTAATCGGTTCGATTCGAACCCGCGATTTTTCTCTTACGTGGAGAATGCTCTGACCACTGAGCAACTGAACCATACCTCTATCCATCCGAATTTCCATATATATCCGTCTTGGGGCTTGCATAAAGTTCTTACCTGAGCGGTGGGTTGCCGAAGTGTTGCACAGTAAATGACTGCGCAATAGAACGCTGAACTTGTTGGTGGCGCTGCACGCTCAAAGAGCCATCGTTCGTATGTTTAGCACTGAGAAGCAAAAATGTTATCGTTTCATTTTGGTGAATTATGCACAGCAATAGAACTGACGTTAATTTCAGTTTATGCATTATTTCAACACTGTCCGGACATGCATTAATTATTTACATTTACTGGGAAATTATTATTTTTGTATCCTCTTAATCCGATCCAAAAATCAAGAAATTTCCATTCCTTCCCTGAATTTAATTTCCGTATGTGTATGTATTAATATAATCAATTGTGGTTCCTTATGGTAGTATATTGAAATTAATCTTTAATTGATTAATAATAATTAATCAAAGAGAAAAAACCAAATTACCTTGCTAAATTGTAGGTGTGTATGGAATGGCGGAACATATCCGGTGGCGCAGCGGCGTTATTCGGTGGATGACTGCAATTGCCGAACATTTCCATGTACGCCATTACTAGATAGAAATCAGAAACACTTCAGTACACTACTTAATAACAATCGGCCAAGGTGTAATAAAATTTACCACTGAGTATCATTTTAGGAGTCTTCATAACAAAGATTGTTTTCAGTAAATATATAAACCTCTTTTCTTACACTAACTGTAATTACATGATTATGACAAGTTAATTTTCATTTCAAAACATAAAATACAAATAAATGTGGCGTGGTTATGTACTCTAGACCCTAGTTTTGTAAAATTTTAATACACCTTACGTTAGACGTGATGATACACTAAGAGCTAATGCGAAAACGTTAAACAATTTGAAGAAACGCCTTCAAATTAACATGAAACAGCAATAATACGTAATCTTAACGAAGCGCTAAATACATTAATAATCTTAGGTGATAATTAACTACGGTCGAGTTCCGCTGCTGTTATCCAACACAAATATAAGCGGCAAAGCTAATTTGTAAAACGGACCCAGCCGTTTTGCACGTGGAAAGCAAGTCAGGTGTCTACCATACGCGACGACCCCTATCCCCCCTGTTTGACGCACTGTTCAGTCCATAGTATTACTATTTATAAGCCTACCAGTAGTTAAGACTTCTTTCCGCACAGAAACTCAGCCAATGGATGAGCATGAGGTTGTCACAATAAAAGATACTTACTATAATTTTGGAGTGCCTATGTTCACCTTCCTACTCCGTCATTAGAACAGCTCCATGGTACTATATTAATGCATTGCCATCGAGATGAAAAGATTTCGCAAAATTTCATCTAAATCGTTTGACGATATCTGCTTCAAAATCGAGATTTGACCCGAACAAACATAGTAACATCCATTACGTTAAATATATTTCACGTTACTAAAAAACTGGTACGAGAAACATCAAACGAATTGAGAACCTTCTTCCTTTTTACAGTCGGCTTTTGTTTTTGTCGGTAACACACCCGTTCAGATTAGAGAGCGCAGACTGGGTGAGTTTGCGCTCGCCGACCCTGCCACCTGCTTCCCCTGTACCCCTAATAGTGCACCCGCACTCGACCGACCGTAAGAAATAACAGGAATGTGGTTCAGTCTGTCCAGGATAAATACAATTTTAATACCGTTAACATTACAAATTTAGAACACCCAGTTGCCTAATACAACAAAGCATGGTAGACCCCGAAAACACTCGTGTAAAAATGGTGCCTATTTTTGTAGTGTAAGTGACAAAAGCGTTTTTGACTGCTAAAGCACATTGGATGGAGTCTCCAGTATGTCCGTTGATGGAGTGGACTAAAATGATGAAAACATATATGCTTGCATGTTCTGAGTGTGGTTTGCAGCTAAATAGCGCTTTACATGCATTGATCCACTCACCGCTGTACGCGACGCTTTGGAACACTGCCGCGCCGCACCGGCACAACAGACAAACATGCCGTTATAGCCCCAAATATAACATATCATTCATATACCGAGGCACCCAGGAAATAATTATACAACAATGATGAAGACTTGGGTTCAAGAGTTTGCATGGTACGTCACATACAAATCGCTTAGAAAGGGTAAACATGAATAGTGCCGTTGATGGTGGCAGTGCACAATACATACAAAACATTCACTTACTTTCATAGACACGATTTTATATACATTTAATATTAATTATATATTATAGCTTAATTTCTGATGTTTCATTCCTCCACCAATTTTAGTAATATCTATTACTAAGAAGTTGCACCGTTTAGCTAGGCTGTCACAGGCTAACGTGCCTAAAGATGAAATCTCAATAGAATAAAATAAACTGTAGGAATTTCATTAAAATATTTTTTTTGGGAATGCAGTTCATATGATTTTCAATGTTTAGAAATTTATTAGTACATATAAGCTGATTAAAGAATAAATGAAAGAAAGAAATATTATGAAATTCACTATTAATAAAATGGTCATTATTATATTAAAAGTGATTTATAAATTCACAATTACAGAAAACTGGCCATTTTCACACCGACTATACGTATTACACTATGATGATATCTTAAGGCCACCGTTAGCTGTGTATGCCCTTGGACGTGAAGGGTAATAAGCATGATACTGACTGTGTTTCTTCTTGAGCGGCAGCGGGGGCGGGCGCGGCGGCTGGTGGACGGCCAGCGTGTGCGGCCGCGCCTCGCCGTGCAGCGAACACACGCCACTCGACCTGACAACACACACGCCACTATATAAATACATGTATTTAGTCTTTGAACTAACACTATTTATAATGATTCAATCATGATTTATTGCGATAGAAAACGTTTAAAAAAATAGTTTTATTGCATTAAGTAGGTAAAACTTGCATAAACTTAAGTTTTATTTTAATACCTATCTCTATTTGCATGTTTTTTTTTAATAGACATACCTCCTCCTTAGGACATTAAACTATTGAACGCTCTTCGATCAGCGATTTCTAAGCCGAAAATATGATCGATAGAAAATCTTACGCCCCAGTTTTTATATATACCGCATATTTCATTCTAGATGAAAAGATTGACAATAATTAAAATGCATCGTTGAGAATTTCTCTTAAATTATTGTTATGTAATGCATTAAAGTTGTCTGATAAGATAGAAAACTCCTGCATACAATTTAATTTCACATATTATCTAAACTTAAATCTAAAAGAAAACAATATGACTGCGCTAAAATTTGAGTACCTACTAGATTTTATACAATCACATGCCCATCTCTAAGGGCTATAGCGTATAATTGTATGATGATCAAAGAGTTATCGTCATAGTATCGAGATCGTAAACAGGAGAATGATATCACATTAAACAATGATGATTTTAGTGCTACTTAATTACCACTTCACAATGCATTATTCACATTTACCAGAATTTACCAAAACTCGTGTCAATTTTACGGCTAAAATATTATTAAGAATGAAAAAACGTTATTTTATGGTTCACATGCCACTCGTTTCGTCATTATTTAGTCTAGGTAAAGTAACTTATACTTAACATTTTATTAAAATCATCAATGACATTCTCATCTCAATTAATTAATGTGTGCACATATGAACAATTAACAACGAGTACCGAAACGTTAATTATTCCTTTGATTACAATCTAACCGTGTTTATATAAAAAGTGTAAGTCAAGGTCACATGCTGTAATCACCTGATTTCGACAGTGGGGAAGTGTTGCTGAACGTCGGCGCGAATGTTGCGTGTCTTGACGGGCAGCTCCGGCGGCGTCTCCGACTCGTCTGACGTGATGCTGGCCAGTCTACCGCGTAATGACAATGTTACGAAAATAATCAACCAAGTCAGCTACGTCCTTGTGTAAGTTGCGATATTTTAAATAACACAGCGAATGTAAAATTTGCTGCACTACATATTGTGGCTGGTTAAGATTATATCTGTGTTACTTAAGTGTGCTTATGTTGTTCTTCAATTTAAATTGAATGAAAACAAGTTTTTGTGTTAGTGTATAATTGGTGTGAACACAATTAAACGTGTAATACAACAATATTATCACTAAGACGTAATTATTGATTCAAAAAAAATGTTCATTCACATGCAAAGATTAAAATTGTGATAAGATGATATCCATAAACTCTCTATTTAAATAGTAACAAGTAATAAAACAAACATAAGATAACCAAAGCAATTTCCAAAAATATAACAGAACAGGACAGTCAATTATTACGAAAAGTGTGTAAATAATGAGGTGTGTGGTAATAAAGAAGGACACTCACTTTGAAGAATGGTGCGTGGCTATACTGTTGGTATTGGTTACATTCATGCGGCTCTCAAAGCTTTGGACTGTGCACTTCATTTCGGTCACACAGTCTGTACTGTTAAAAATACTGCAAAAACAATAACAGGAAGCATGACACTAAAGATTTTAATATACTTTTTACTGCAAGCAAACTCTTTAAAGTAATGATTTGCTTATCATGATTAATGCACTATAGACATTTGTATTTTCTTAATAAAAGTATATCAAATTCTTTAAATGCACAAAAGACAAAAGATATAAATGAAGAAGTTCAGAGTTCAAAAGGATTGAATAATGATTTCAAAACTGTGCAAACAAACGTTAGAATAAGAACAAACAACGAAAAGCAATAGAGAAAGCGAATTACCTGTCCGCATGGCTAGAGTAGTGATGTGACGAAAACAATGACGTAAAACTGTGTTCCGCAGACATTTCGGCGTGGCCCACTGACACGAAACCGGACTCGTTGGAGAAACTTGTAAATAAGAAAAAGCATTTTAAATACATGAGACGATGCCTAATGCACAATTAAACCTAGCTAAAGCTAATGATTAACAAATGGTTAAGGCGCTGTTTACTAGTAAACCCTTCATGCAAACGCTCATCCATCCACACATCTCACATAACTGACAGACCTAAATTGCAGGAACTTCGACTCAATCAACAAATCAACTTATTGTGAGAAGGAACTCTTCGGTTTACAGAGTGGGATGGGCTAAATCCTAGACCTTGTTCCAGTTAAATTATAGTTTTTTAACGACGATGAATAACTCTTTAACGCCTTCCTAATCTTTAACGCCTTCCTAATCTTTAGCGCCTCTGCGTATATTTTTTTTATCTCTTAACTTCTAATATCAACAACGCTTTCGTATCTGTGCCGCAGCGAAAAGTATGGAGCGTAAATCGGTAGACCGCGGCCTATGATAGAGATAATAGTAATTATTGCATATTTGTTTCGGCAGGTGTGAAGTACTTTCCGGATAGGAATTTATTACAATCGATTAAAATTCCACACTCCGTCGTCAAAATAAACATGTCTATTTCCCTTCGGGTAGACAGAGGCCCGCCATGTGACTATCCTTAAATACTTCACCAGCTTCCTTCACTGTCATTAATCCTTTCATGCAAGCCTGGTTTTCCTGCAAGTATCATTATATCGTCTCTACAATTATACACTGCACGGCATAGGCAGACATTTGCAACACATGAAAAAGCAGAGAGCATGAACTCCATCGTACTAGCATATGGTAGCAAATAAGGCAGTATGTAAATCAGTGGTGTCGGAAGAACCGTATTTATCTTACTATTATGTTACACACGTTTTGTTTACGTAACAGTATGTAACTGTGCTTAAGAAGGCATAGAGGAGACAACTTCAATTTCTCAATTCAAAAATCGAGATACATAGTAATCAGACTATATTACGTTAACATTGGTAATCTAGTTTTTATATTACGTTTAACAGAAATTTGTCCAATCCAGCTAAATATAGTTTCCGTTGTCCTAACTTCGGTCAAATACTTTAAAAGTCGTAAAAAATGAAGAAACTTAAGTCATTGAAGCATGACTAAGATTTTTCTTTTATTTCAACCTTAACACTATTTAACTTGATGATGTAAGGTTATTTACATAATATATGGAACAAAGTTATCTGAAACAAATTTCAGTATTTATGATTTTTTTTAGTATTCTATCAGATGATAAAAAGAAATACTGTCAAATATAAAGCTAAATGCATTAAGAAAGTTTTTAATGAAATAGCGAAAAATAGGCATTAATGAAATAAAAGCAATTTATAAATAAAACATAAAAAAAAGAAAATAAAAATCATACCGTACATACTGGTTGACATACCGATTGTGGTTTGAGTGTTCATGCGAGTGAGTGGAATTCAATTGTAAGTCGTGTGACTCCTGAGATTCCACTGACGCGCGCAATCCGCCCACATTGTTACAGCTACAGATGCCTGCAACATAACAACAATGATTGTAAAGATCTGCCAAATTCGACGGTTTTTTTCCATTTTATAATTCAGTAAAAGCAATGTCATTATATTCAAAATGGATTAATATTTAAGGGTGTGTGGGGGGCTCCAGTAGGTTCCCCGGGACCCAAGACAACTTCAACTGTTGCGAGGCAGACGAGGTTCTGGTCTGGTTATCCTCGCGGGTTGAGCGGTCAGACGGCAGAAGCACCCGTTAAAGCCCTGATAAGCTACAAAGCTTTGGATGCAACAGGGACTAACGCTATAATGATGATGATCAAAAGTTAAGTGGAGAAGTTGGAAAGTTAAGTTATTAAAAGTTGTTGGAAGACAGAAACAGAAGCAGTACTGACCAACGAGTTCGGAGTTCGGAGGCGTGGCGAACACGTGGTCATGATTGGAAGAGTCGTGTGCGTTGCGTTCTTCATCGTGGGACACATTCAGCATAGAATCCAGAGAACCACTGCTGTGGGACTGTAGCGATAATCTGCAAAAAATATATCTCATAGTTATTAAGGTATTTTGAAAAAACTTCTTAGCTATTAAAACTACGTTACAACAATAATGATAGGTATTATACACCAAAAACGATTATTCCTAGTTGTGGTATGAAAAGCTTTAAGTATAAGTTGTCATCTAGCATGATAACCTTTCTACAGTAATATAATATGTTAACAGGCGCGCATATAGTGATATGATATACTAACTTATTTCAGCGCAATATAATCACTTTATATTGCACTTAAAAAAGGGAAATAAGAAAACCATAAATATCTTTAGCAATGCAAACATACTCTATTTATAACTCTGGTATGATATGTAATAAATTAAGCATCTAAATTATAAAACTGGCTAAATATTCATGAAGTAGTGTTTTTGTTTTCTTAAAATATACTTCACGTCTCATGAGTGTTACTGTGTAGGTATAATATACATAACAAAATGTAATATTTATCGGTGTATTGAGTAAACAAATATCAGCCACTAATGAAAGTGAATACTAACTTTCTAAACTGGTTGTAAAACTAACCTATCGATGGAGAGACCCAATAAGGAATTGTCGTTCGTCGACTTGCGCTTGGGAGGCAGAGGTGGGGCCAACTCGATTTTCCTGCAACATACATTGCACTATCACTGACTATTCTAAATATTTAATAATTGCCTAATTGTGAATACATGTCACAATTGGGCAACTTGTATACTTAATACTATACTTATAAAATATATTGTAGGTTACGTATATATATTGCATAATATGTATATCACCTTATAATTAAATTCTTCCGTATAAGTGTTTCACTCCTAAACGGCTGTACTGAGTTGGATGACATTTTATATGTATATTACAATCGGTTCGTGGATGGTTTGAAAATACAATTCGACACCGTAAGTGACGCTGCTGTCTATCTGTACACGGTTTTTTTCGGGCAGGACTTCGTCTGCCGGGTCTGCTAGTTATGTTATTGTTAGTACAACGTTTAGGTAAAATAATGTTTGTAAATCGCTACACGATCATATTATCATTCATTTTATGTTGCATACACACACATTACTCTCCAATGTTCATTATTTTGTTTATTTAGAATTTATGTATATCCCAACATAGCCTGTAAGAAATTGATTCTAGCATTGGATGGATCAGATCTGAATTATTGTGCATCCTATACATGCTTGCTTTATTTTGGGTATAATAAAGTTTATTTCCATAATGTACTCTATGGAATGATAGCGATCCTTTAGTCCTAGTTCATTTAAAAGTTTATACAATATTGTGCTACTGTACCTTCTGGTATCTTCCTTATATAATTATACGGTTTCATGAAATACTATCCTTAGACAAACTACGTCTGATAAACTGATAACATTACATTGGAATTCGTTTATCTTTAACTTGATCACGTGATTACTCAATATTTTATCCCTTAGTAGAATGCATCTTCTGTTTGAAATATCTGTTTGCATATACCGATTATGTCGTCATAAAGCAGGGCGCCTTATTAAAGTCAAACTGGTTCAAAGTTTAAGTCCAGATACACAGAACATTGTTTTTTTTTAGGTATACCTATATAGATTGTGAACATCTCATAATCCGAGCAACAATGTCGGTTGCATACAAGACTTTCAGTTTAGCCAAAGAGAATCCAAAGTGAGAGCCCGCTTTCACATTTATTGTCTTCAAATATTTGGTTTATTTTGACTTTTGGTGGACTTTATTCCGATACTGTTTGACCCTGAGAATGCCTAACCTTAAAAACTGTCAGTTACCAGGTGTAGAGGCTTGCGATGGATGTTCCAAGGTTAATCTTTTGAACTGTGACCATTATGATCTATAACTATTCGATTTTAATCACATTTGCTGAAGTATTGACTGTTTTGTCTTTTCCCCATAAATCAATTTTCTCACCTTGAATTAATTTGACATAATAATAAAACCACCATTGAGTCCATATTTATCAACTCAACTATACTACCATTCGGTAGGGTAACTACGCGTTAACAACACGTTAATGTTTTATTTAAAAACTCAGTTCAATAATATTTTTCTGTTTGAAACTCATTTTAAAGACAAAAACTGATATCAAACCACTTGTTAGTCAATTAGATAGCCTTTTTTATTTGTTTAATATGTGTTTTTATAAAAAGTCGGCACAAGTTTGTATACTTTTAGTTCAATTATCTAACCGAATGGAGTAGAGCTATTAACAATATAAGAAAAAGTAAAACACGGGTTCAAGTTCAAAGAAATGGTATCTAATGTTTCACATCAAATCAACATACACATTGAAGTATGAACTCCGTTTCTAAACTAATGGTACCATACCACCTACAATAAAAGTGCTACATAAATGCCATTAAGTTTTACACTATCCATCAATACTATCAATTACTATGCTCCTATTGTAATGGTCTTTCACACGAAAATATAAAATACAGACAGTAAGAAAAATAAAAAATTGAATTTATGTGTCCCCCAGATTGGACTCTCCTAATCGACACGTATGAAAAGCACTATAAAATTCCGGAGGATGTTGGGGTTTCGTCATCTAGTCCGGACATATTTCTATACTCGAAAACAACTAACTATGTGGTCCTTGTGGAACTTACTTTACTGTTCCGTGGGAAACAAATATACCGAAGGACCACACACTTAAGAAAAATAAATACTACGATCTCACAAACGAATTAATCAAAAATGGTTACGTGGTTAATTTGTATGCAGTAGAAGTGGGAGCTAGAGGTATACCAGCTTAATCTCTCTATAACCTACTTAAAGATCTAGGCCTATCGAGAGCTACAATAAGCTCATTACTAGGACGAATGTCTAAAGCGGCACTAGTAGGTTCGTATCAAATTTGGTTAGGCAGGGAGGGGAACTTGGGTAGTGAAGGTGAGTGTTGATGTACATCAACAAAAGGGGCCCCTTCTAAACCTACACTTGGGTCGCAAGTCCCAGGCACTGTCCCGAGTTCCCAACTCAGCAACGCGATGGACCCGGCACCCGCACGGAGAATCCATGGATTGCTAAGAATATCGTCTCACATTTCACATGTTAAGTCCTCCTGAATAGCAAAACCGATTTTTATGCAATTTTGTATGTGAATGATCATCCCCATCTCTGAATGGTTTAGATTTGAATCTTAGGTGGTGTTACAATCCATTACAGAGCTTTTTTTATTATTTTCTATTGAAGAGAACCCCGTCGGTCAAGCAGTTAAAATCTCTGTCAAGTAATTTTGTTGCGCATCATTTTCTAGATCGTGTCAAATTAAATTCAAAAAATTTGTTAATTATGTACCTATCGGGCCCATAGGCCATGAAATTAGTAGTTACGAACCGTTTGTACGATTTCTAATGGTAATGGTCGAGTATTACGTATTAAAAAAAAATGCACTCACCTGGTAGGCCGAGCAGGTTTTGGTGGAGGTGAGTCCGGTGCGTCGAGGACGGACTCGGAAGAATGTGAGGCGCGTACGCCTGCCGATTCATTACCCGGCTCTCCCGTCAGCAAAGAACGCTCTTTAGGCGTCAATGGAATATCTGAAAAGTTAATGAAAATAAGAAAAAAAAATAGTGTTTATGTAACTGTAAAGTAAAATACCTAGTGTTTGTTTTATGTTTGACTTGCATAATGTTCGCAGTCTTGCAAATGGAAAGTCATAATTGTCATTTTTGCAATCTAACAACACTAAAATTAAAAGTCGACATATTTGCATACGTCTCTTCTATTTACGAGGCTTTAATAATAATATTGATCTTAGACATGTGTCAAACATCTACTTATTCAAGCCTACAAACAAAATGAGCTTTGAGATTACGGTGCATAGGGCAAGTGAAATTATTAGAAGAAGGAATGAATAGGGAGATAATATCCCTCCACATATCAAATCAACATAATACTCACAACTTTCGGCACACACATAACAGACTTGTGATTATTAACTGTGCTGTAAAATAGGTATTCCAGAATATTGCTATACAAAATTATACTAGCGGCGCGGTGGTTTTGTCTGGGAGGGAGTCGAACCGTCGTGGGTTCGGTTCCGGAGGGTAGAAAGTCGGACACCGTGCTTCCCACACCCCGGAGGGGAGTGCCTTATTGGTTAACCTTATAATTCCTTAATTGAGGCTCGAGACCGCGTGCGGTTTTAGTCGACTTGGTTTAGATATAAGCACCTCTGCCGACCATCTAGTGGTATACTTAGAGGTGTCTGATCGAAATGAAACCAAAAAGGTAAGTTAATATAACCAAACACCTACCTAACATTCACTGATTGTTATTATTTAACAGTTGTCTAAAAATCGTAAAATCGATTTCTGTATAGAGTAGAGTTATCACTGTTATCACTACCAGTGAGTCAAAATTTTTAAATGCTCTCAAATCTTTTATCATTTAAATTCATATTAAAGCTTTACGTCATGTTAGTGAAGTACATTTTAAAGAAGTCAGCGCCCGAAATTTCTGAACATTCACCAAATTGAGAAATCTTTACATTGATATATATCAATAAATAGTATTATTTATTGATATATTTCAATGTAAAGAAAATAATATATTAATTTGGCCTGTATAGGCTAAATTAATATATTCTTTTGTTTATGGCAATGTGTGTACATTTAAAAAATAATTACGGGCAATCTCAATTAAATTCCACGATTCAAAAATAGACCCATTCTGTAATTATTAGCTATGTAGCGAAGTTTAAATAGTGAAATTAAAACCAATTTAGTAATTCTACTAATGTTATAAATGTTAAAGTTTGTAAGTATAGATTTTTGTTTCTCTTTCACTTTAAAACTACTGAATTTATCTGGATGAAATTTGACACAGAGATAGACTATATCTTGGAGTAAGACCTATTATGGCAACTCTACGAGATGCTTCGTATGCTTCTAATGTTTATTTTATAGGAACATCTGAATGATCTGACGTGTGCATAGTGCATTCAGGTTCAAATTACGTTATAATTACGCGTGTGTGATTATTAATATTGGATGACATTGAAAGTGCATGTGAAACTTAAAGGAAACTAACCTGGTAATGAATTCCTCTGTGTTGACGCTCGTGGGGACACAAGCGCGGGGCGTGGCGACAACGCTGGTCGAGTCATGTGTTGCTGTGCTAACGCTGAAACTTCTTCGACTGCCGCCGTCACTCCCTTCACGACAGAGCTCACGTGCTCTGGTGACAACGCAGGGGCTGAAATATCCAGTTCTTCCTTCGCCGCGTCAGCTCGCAAACTAACCGCTGTGATCTCATCGCAGAGCCGTATTAGCATTGCCAGTGCAGTACAGAGGCGCTTTACTGCACTTGTTAACTGAGGTGATCGACTGCAATATGGTTTGATGGCTGGAAATAAAATTAAATGAAGTTAGACACCACCGAGACACTAGACTACTTCTTTAATATCTCTTTATTTTACGTTCAAAACGGCTCGACCGATTTTCATGTTTTCTTTTTGTATATATTTGGTAGATCTGAGAATAAATCGCATACTATTTTTATACCACTAAGTGATAAGGGTTTCTTGATGCACGCCAAAAATTATATTTTTTGAACGTCTAGAGATTTTTTTATTATTTGGCATGAAAAATACCACTAATTTTCACCCTTCTACTACCTACAAAGACAACGTTCCGACAAGAGAACATCTATCAGATTAGTAATTTATCTATACCTACGGTTCAATAAAAAATATAACAACACAATTATTTATTGTATTGTAATCGTTGGTGCGGATCGTACATCGTACCTATAAGGTTTGAACTACTAAAGCTATTGTGATAGAGTGATATGATTGTTTTGTTGAAATGGTGTATCACTGCTATGTAACATCACGCTATGACCCAAAGTAGTTAGGCAACCTAAACGCGAGTACCAATGCTGTATAATTAATATTAATTAATTTATACGATTCAGGAAGGTCAAAAAGCTTCTTCTTGTGTTATTTACACACCACCGAAAATCAATGCAATCAATGCCATCTGACAAGAAAGCTACTTGAATTCCATCTCTATCGATTTTTTTGACTTTCCTAAAGAAAAAATACATTTTCGGAAATATATTATTTGAAAATAAAAAATATGATTGAACCTTCACAGTTCAGAGGAATCCACATTCTGGGGCCAGCTGAGGCATAAATTCATCAACGCTTAAATTTCGAGACAATACGATAAAACTTGTATTTACCTTTGTGTATATTTGCAATCGATTCAAAAACAATGGTGCCATTGTCGGGGAGCATTTCCAGTTTCCTCTTAGTAATAACATCCGAAAAGTGTTTTAAGCCGAATGTAACCTGCGGACAATAGATGTTAGGTATATGTATACCATCATATAATGAACAATTAGTAAGTTATAATTACGGAAGCGTTGTCAATTCTAACCTCTTTGACTAGTCGTTCGAGTTCTTTGGCAGGTGTGACTTCCCCCTCCTCAGCCGTTGGTTTCGTCGCAATGTTCCGAATTTTTGGACTAAGAGGCGAATGTGATCTGTAATCAAAAATAAAGAATTATGAATACTCTTGACTATACACAACCCTCAAAAATCGAAAATTGTATTATATCTATTACTAGCTGACCCGGCGAACTTCGTACCGCCAATATTTTTCCGCCCGCGTGGCGTCAGATCCCGTTCCCGCTGCACCATCTACTATATTAAACATGTATTATACATATATAAACCTTCCTCTTGAATCACTCTATCTATTAAAAAAAACCGCATCAAAATCCGTTGCGTAGTTTCAAAGATTTAAGCATACAAAGGGATATAGGGACAGAGAAAGCGACTTTGTTTTATACTATGTAGTGATTAGACTTATACTATTGTTACATTAGAAGAATTGGCGACGACGTGCTTACTTATTTTACGTGTAAAGATTTTTCTCATTCTAAGTTCTTGATGAAAGAAAGTCTATATTGATGGTTATTTTAATTTAATCAAGCCTAGCAAACCTCCACGCGAATAGAAATTAAGAATCGTTTGATATTCAATCGCCTTGGGCAGTTTTCATACATTTATGCACACAGCACACAAAATGTTTCAACATTAAAAACTTGTAAGCAGTACCTAAGCTCAATATTTAGGAAGGAATATGCGCAAAATATGTGAACTTTCAATGTCACCAAAATGTCAGCAGGTTTTTTATGAACAAACCTCATATGTCAATGAACTACATAAATTTGTAATTTATCACTTCTACAGTTAATAAAAATTCTGTATGAACTATTAGCTACTCTCGTAGAATATACTGCTTCCGGGCTGTTTGGCCGTGGTCTATGTGAAACTTGCGTTCCAGACGTTTCGTCGATCACTGCGGTCGACATCTTCAGTGGCGCAGGGCCGAGTGACGACGACTTCGAAGACCTTTCCTCGCCGGCGGCTGAGTTGCGACTGATGCGAAGTCTTGAATCACGGGCATATTTATAGGCACGGTCGGAGCGGGAAATCGACTCACTCGATCCTGATTGGTCGAGCGCTGTGGCTCGGACGTACTCGATCCTGATTGGTCGTTTGCACTGTGATACCAAGTGGCTCTCAGTGCTGGGTACCAATCTTTTTGGAGCTGAAGTCCCTCGTTTTTTCGGTTGAAATTGTTGGCAATTACGTTCATGTTCCGACAGGCGGGTCTTGATGCTTCTTTGGGTAGTGCCCACGTATACCGAGCCACATTAGCAGGGGATTCTGTAAACAGAATCCGCAACGCTCAGGCTTTAACAATTGAAAAATCAGCCCTTAGTGTCTTTGTGTTACATATTGGGTTGGTAACTAACAACAGTAAAATTTGTAACATAAAGGAGCCAAATATTTGATTTTATGGAATAAAAAATATCTGTTTTGAATTTAATAAATTTTTATTGCTACTTAATCCCCTTTTTAAACAATTTCATGTATAAATTTCAAATTAATAAGATAAATAGATCCGTAAAAGATCCGCCATAAAAGTGAAGGATACGGGCACGGATACGGATCTTTTTCTGCGTCGGATATCCGCGGATACGGATATTCGGCACATCACTAATTGTCATGATTATTTTGGTATTATGTGTTGCAAGTTGCAAGTTCATATTACATATTTTATCAAATACTATATATTCTAGTTTTCATTTATTAAATTCATTTCTTGAACTAAAACTTGTACATACGTTCTTAGTATGTATTTCTACAGTCCTTTATGTATAATGTATTTAAGGTGACGGTATTCGAGAACGTTCGGTTATGCATTATTATAAAAAAATCGGAACCTGCAGACGTTTCCTGCACGAAAAAGTACTGAATATGCCCGGCAGTAGTGCGACCTACCAGGTCCAAGTGTATTTAAAATTTCATCTAAATCGGTGCAGTCCTTTAGTAGATTAACACGAAAAAATTATATAACCTACAAGCAGCAATGTACCGAAGCGAAAAATTATAAAAAAGCCTTTTAAAAACAAGCTTTTCTTTAAATTGTTTGTCTGTTTACTAAAATGAAAATAAGTAGTAATTTTATGCAAGGGTTGTGCTGATTTCAAAGCTTATAACCTACCTACTTATCGCGTAAGTTCTGTCTATTTTTCGCTTGCGCTGCGAGTGAACACACATTCTCAATGAGGGCTTCAAGAGCTTCCACAGCGTTAAGCTAACTTTCATGTTTCTCCCTCTACATGACATTCTTTACCTAAGCGAGGGTATGAGCCCGGGTGTATACTTCCTCCTTGCCTTTCCGGGTACTATGCCTTTTTAGGCACGTTCTGTCCCTGACCCAAACTTCGTTCAACATTACAGTCATACTTTCCATCTGTTGTAAACTTTAAACCCAAGTAGCACAAACTCCGTAACTTGTTTTGTTCTTTTCCCTTCAATCAGAATTGCATAATTTGTCATGCTTTCTTCTCTTTCATAAACCATCACTTTCGTCTTGTTTACATTCACGTTCATTCCATTGTTTTCTAGAACACCATACAAAATATTAACTATCGCCTGCAGCTTCTCCTCCGATTAGATACCTATGCCATAATTGATCTTGTTTTTTTTTATTTAAATAAAATCCCTTTGCAATCCACATCTTTTTTTACACCTATCTACATAAGTTTACGGTACCTACATACATGTTATCAATGTTATCATATCGCGCTCAGAACGAGGTCTTTAATTATAAATTAAAATTTATCACAGTATTTCTATACTTATATTATAAAGAGGAAAGATTTGTTTGTTTGAAATGAAGAGGCTCCGAAACTCTAGGACTTACTAGAAAAAATATTTTACCGTATTTTAGGAAGTCGTCATTGTCAACCCTGAGTTGGTGGATTGGGAAGACATAGGCTATATAATATTTTCAAAAAAATTTGGGATCGTTATTAAAACTCCAATAATGTAACCCAAAGTGAAAAAATGTCTTAAAAAATTCGTGTCGTTAAATCCGTTAGATTCCCATATAAGTATTATTTTTAAATTACGGGCATATTTATACAGGTTAAAGGGGTGCAACGGAGGTTTGAACTATGTCACGAGTAAAGCCGGGGAGAGTCAGCTGAACAAAAGGTACAGCAGGAATGGAATCAGAATTCCACGCGGTCGGAGCCGCGGTTTACAGCTAGGTAGTTCTTTATTTGTCATTTACAGTTCATGTAACAAAACACGATGTTCTGCTAGAGTGCTAGCATCTGGCAAGCCTTAAACGTGCATAACGTCTGCCAATTCATAGTATTCATACCGTTTTCCATTGTTAGCAAATCTCAGCTGTAGTTTATTTGTGCGTCTGTTGAACCAGTCACCAACAGGTGATCGCACCGCGTTCGACATTTATTTAGCAGTAACTAGCGAGAGCCACCTCGTCTGAACTGCAAATAACAGTCGAGCACACTATTTCCCTTGAGAACTTTTTGCACACAAAACTAGTTTCAAACAACCTCACTGAGACATAATAAAATGAGTGTCCACAGAACGGTCAATAAATAAAAAGCGTTTCGGTCACGCTGACAGCCCACGCACGGACATTAAAATGTAATCACTTAACATTGCACGCACTAAACTAATGAGATTTCAGCGGACGATGTACTAATGAGTGCGACAGTCGCGGGTTGTAGGTACTCGTGACTCATAATTACTGCCACATTTAGTACGATGTCCACGTTAATAACGGCCCCTATATTGGACTCGTTACTACTTCACAAATTCTATTCGATAAACACTAAATGTTGCGAAAGAACACAAAATTTTACGTGACTATTTTAATAAAAACTTAATCACAAAACTTAACACAATAACATTGTTCTTGCACCAGTGGCAGAGATAATACTGTGTGAGCGACACTTTCTTATACCGCTGTCAGTCTGTTTAAAGATAGCAGTTATGTAAATTTATCAATATAGATAAGGAACAATAAATAGTTTAAAGATTTCATCGCAATATAAACAAGTTTACAGATAACATTTGTATTCTGAGATGTAACAGTTAAAATTACAATGATATGATATTTATCATTATGATCGCATTTTATTTAGAATATCAACTAAAAAAAAATCTAATATAGTAGAATAAGAATATCAATTAAGCTCCGACCCCTAGGAATGATCGCAAATCTAAAATTATCTCTAAAAACATTCCTTCGTACACATCTTTATCCTTCATCTGCTAAAAATAAACCGTCTTTACTCATACTAATTTAAAGGCAGACGAAAATGTTTGTGTACACAAGGCATATCTAAAATGTGTAAGCGCGTATGGAATGCGTTATCAAAGAGACGGATAAGTAAGATACTTGTGTGTTGACCTGATATTTGAGAGATGTGGTGGGTGGTGCTGTTGCGCCGGTGAGCGCATGTTTGAGATGCGCTCGAGCAGATCGTCCTTGAATGAGCGCGCACGCCTCGCCAACTTGTTGGCACCGCGCAGCGACCCACGGTGCCCCGAGCTCCCCTCGCTGCCGGATTCGTTCTCTGTAATTTGATTAATGTCAATTAGGCACAGTAATTTGCGTCTCTTAATTCATATGTACAACGCATGTAGTCTAGACTGCAGAGAATACCTAGGAGAGTATTCCAGTTCCTGGATAATTATTTTGGTAAATACGGAATACAGAGTTTATAGTCGTACAGAAGACCAATTAGGGGTCTCGAACCAACACAGAAGCTGGCAGGATTTGAAGATCAAAGACGGCGTTAAGTTTTAGTCGGTTCGAGTCCGACATAACCGCCCCCGACGAGTGGCGGAGAAGAGGGTATCGGAGGGCATGACTCCCCTTTAAAAAAAGAGGGAGTCATGAACTTTCACATACAGTTCCAGTTACAGGCACTTGGCTGACGTGGCATGACCGACTATTACGTAAGATTAACTCAAAAAATGATTCCTTCCCTCCTAGTCTAGAATCTAGCACTAGGAGAGAAAAGGACGGTAAAAAAATTGGTAACCTGTAAAAATGGACGTATAATACGTCATTTCCTATTGCTCATTCTATATATCTTGGTCCTAAAATGTGCTCTATACGTGCAGTACACGTTTCTAGCGTGTATTTTGAGGATAACAATTCACCAAGCATAGATTTTTAAGAAACAATCCGCGCGCGCTACGCCAGTCTAGCCTTTTAGGATACCTATATATCGCGATTTAGATCCAACATATATGGAACGAGCAATACCCTGTCCAGTATGTTGTGCTTGTTCATAATATACGTATTTAACTAATATACTTAAGGAAAATTTTGTAAGCAATCATTGGTTAAACATCATAGCCACTTCTTTACTTTACCTAACCATTACTAGTACATCGTATCTGTTACTACTCACGGGTAAATAAAAAACCCCAGTAAAGGTGAGTCGCACTTTTATTACTAATCGTTATTAAGCAACTAATCTAGTTTTCAGTAATAATCCAGCAAGTGATACCTGTATCAACAATTCAGACAATCAATCGTGTATTCTAAAGATAAAAGGAAACGATTTTAGAACGTACTTACGGCATTGAAAAAAAAAAGAGGTATACAAGGTCAATTAAAAAAATATTTTGGTACGTAATCTGGATAGCATGCGGTACCTACCCGTTAATTTATATCCGGTTTATGATTTTCAAATGGGTATATATAATTAATAATGATGTCCTACTAATATTATAAACGCGAAAGTTTGTTAGTATGAATGGATGGATTGATGTTTGTTACACTTTAACGTAATTAAAAAAATATTTTGGTACATAATCTGGATAGCATGCGGTACCTACCCGTTAATTTATATCCGGTTTATGATTTTCAAATGGGTATATATAATTAATAATGATGTCCTACTAATATTATAAACGCGAAAGTTTGTTAGTATGAATGGATGGATTGATGTTTGTTACACTTTAACGTAAAAACTATTGAATGGATTTTTTACAATTTTGTACAATAATATAGCTTATACATCAGAACAATACATAGGCTACAATTTATAACTATATATAACGATATTCATAACGATAACCGATATTATAGCGATAACATAACCGACATCCACGCGGGTGGAGCCGCACTCTTTTTGACAGTCGGGTAAATAGCTAACAAAAAATATCACCAAATTCTTAAGAAAAATAAATGTGATCTTTTTTTTTAGAAGGCATTTGAAAACAAGACAACTAAAAATAGAATATACACCCACCGGCAGAATTAGCGGAACACAAAAAAGGAGAGTATAAAATAGTTAGCTTTATTTGTAAACAAAAAATAATTAAACATGAAACAACAACAACATGTTTAATAACGAGTGTTTCCCCCTCGTGCCCTGATTAAGGTTTCCATCCGTCTGGGCATGCTGCGAACGATGTTGTCAATGCTTTCTTGCGGCAACCTCTACCATTCGTAGCTCGCCCAGATTGTTAGGAGGTGGCATTCTTGATTTGACACTCCTCTTTAGCAAGTCCCAAATGTGTTCAATCGGATTCATATCCGAGGATCGTGCTGGCCACTTCATCACTGTAACACCAACATGGTTTAGGTATGCCTGTACTGAGCGAGCACTGTGAGCCCGAGCATTATCCAGCATTAAAATGAAGTCGTTACCAAAAAATGGGGCAAATGGCACAACATGTTCCTCTAAAATCTCCCTGATATACCGATCAGCAGTCAGATTTCCGCCGTCGACTACCTACCACTAATTCCGTGCGAGCTCCTAAACATATCCCTCCCCAGACCCTAATTTCGAGTTAAAAAAACTCAAGTTACATTACCGTTTTGTACCCTTCCTTTTTGAGGTAAGGACCTTCGACTTCGAGCTTTCCTCCTTCGTATTTTGTAAGTTATGAACTTATGACAGGTGCAAATCACAAGGACAAGCCAA
Source organism: Eilema caniola (assembly GCA_949126895.1). Classification (NCBI taxonomy): domain Eukaryota; kingdom Metazoa; phylum Arthropoda; class Insecta; order Lepidoptera; family Erebidae; genus Eilema; species Eilema caniola. Next base: position 18,784,971 of record OX421462.1, read on the forward strand.
ATACAATGACATTTTCTCATGTTCTAGCTGGTGCCTGTGGCTCCGTCCGCGTGGATGTCGGTTATCGCGACCGCACATAGCCTATGTCCTTTACTTAGATCTACAATCTACCTAATTAAATTTCATCAAAATGAGTTCAGTGGTTTAGGCGCGAAAGCGTTACAAACAGACAAGAGATTATGAGTACGTTATTCCTGTAATTTAATAGCTATTTCCATTTATTTATGCTTTGTTTGAAAGTTGATTTCAAGATTTTACAACTCTGTATTAAATTTTGTTATTATTGGCCGCTTGATAAATTAAATTCGATCTTCAAAAACAGTACTTCCTAAATGCCATCCATTTCGATGATAAATTTCGTATTACGTTTTTACAGTTGTCACTTTTCAAAATGTAATAAAAGTTGCTGTTAGCTTAATGTCATCTCATTCATACACAAAAAAAATCATAAAATTTGGATTCGTCATTTAAAAAAAAAATGCAAAAATGATATACGTACTGCAAATTGGGTTTCCTCAAATTTCTTAAGTAAAACGTCAATTTTATATGTAACGACCTATTACATAGATATATTGTATGAATAAAGAGTCATTTCTAGTCTAACTAGGTAGTCGTATCTAGGACCTTTACTACATATAGGACCGAGTATTTTTCAGACGAGGCAATGAGAGCAGGTTCTAACAGTCCGTTATAACTACAACAAAAGTTCCTAGGAGACTATTTTGGATAATCGTACAGCCAGCAAGAATAATGATAATACGAAAAAAAATGTGCCCATCGATCCTATTACACGTTTTTTGGATTTTAGCATTTTTCATATCTGTAACAGTCTCCCAAGAACATTTTGCTGTAACTATTAGGTACAGTCGACAAAAGAGATACGGTTGCACCTTTACATACAACTGTATATGAAAAAGTGCAACCGTATCTCCTTTGTCGACTGTACATTACGGTTAAGGCACCTGCCCCGTTTCAACAATATATTTAGAGAATTGAGTTACCCAATATTTATTATTTCTTATTCCTACAGATATTTTCCGATACCAAGTAACCACACAAAGTTCCGAGAGTTCATTTTGTTACACGTTACATACGGATCTGTATAGTCAGTTATAGTCTTGTACATAACATCAATAACTACAATCTTAAGTGAGTAAACAAAATCAACGAACGTAAACATCTAGATGACCTTAAAGATACCACAAAGATACCTTCAAGATACATAATTGCGTCATCGTGACATTGAGCATCAAATCATCTGTAATTACATGCCAGTCAAATGAGGAATGTTTGAACGAAAAAATAAAAGCGACATATTACATTTTAAGGGCTTTTGTACGCACGTTCTCTAGCTGGTAAAATATAATTAACAAATTACTAAAAAAAAACATATAATAGGTTCGGTTCGTAGCAGATCGGTAAAACGCGATGAGGAAATATAACTCGAGACAATCAATAGCCGACATATCTGGCGGAGGTGTAACATATACTTAGTTATAAATTATTAGCAAATAATACTAAACAATGATAACATAATTCCTGAAACATATTCGTAAATAAGGAACTTTACTGAACTTATTCAAGTTTGTGCTAATAAGGAATAATTGTAGAACAGGTAAATAAAATTATTTGTTCAATACAAATAATTTTATTTACCTGTTATCCGTTATATTTGTTTTTAAGAAATGTTTTATTTAATCCATGTAGGTACGTATTTTATAATTTTACGTCAAAAGCAGAAAAACATACATTAACTAATGTGTAAGCATCTTTTTTATGACAAAATTGAGAGATAATGACGTAAAAAATTTGCAGTCCTGTATGCGTTTTTACGACATTATCTCTTAATTTTAGGTAGGTACATAGGCATAACGATCATATAAAATTTTACATGGGTGAATTAGGTGCGAATAATATAATTAGATACGAACAGCAATAATTACCTCAACAAAATATGCAGTCCAAGGGCAATAACGTAAAAAAATCTTGATTCACAATAACTCGCAAAGAGGGAATTGAACTAGGGGTCACACACAATAAAAGAGAGATATAATTATATAGTCGTAGTAAATATCAGTTTATCATTAATAATGCAGATGACGCGTGAGTTTATAAATAAACGCGAAGGCGACAAGAGGACGCGCCCAAAGTGGCAGTGACAACTGGCGACGAGTGAACCAGTGAACTTCCGAACACGCACCGATCGTGAGTCCGCGACAGACGGACGCCCCGGTATATACTAACGTTCCAAGACTATAACTGCATGCGTCATACATGAACATTGAACATATCATAAGCATTAAGCACGCGCTTATTAAGTTCTGCTTAGCATGCGACTTTGGTGTTAAGTAACTGCTGCTGGCTGTTGCCATAAACGGGCAAGACGTGCTAAAGGAACATCATAGGCGTAGCTAGGAGGGGCCAATGCAGTTCAACATGTTACACCGCCTGCGGTGGGAACAGGGAGCCAACAACTACTTCGAGCAGCTCCAGCTGGAGATATTGGGTCAACAACGGGACCCGGTCGGGCGACCCTTTGAACTACACAACGCGCTTCGAGTCGGATAAAGTATCTACTGGATGTCGCATTGTTCAAAGTTAATAAATGATGAGTTCTGAAAATTTCATCTGCAAGGATCCATCCTTAGTCCTTTAGTATGGTATTAGGCGTTTTGTCAGACAGCATCAGAAACTCACATGAAAAAATTTAGTATTGGCTCATATATCCTGAGGAATGATGTTGTGACAGAGGTGGTAGATTGGTACAACGTGTGAAGGAGAAGGAGGCGCTTGAGAACGGCGGCAGTTAACTGACGCTTAACGTGGTGAAGACTTAGTACACATACAATATAAATATATACTTGTCGTTGAACTACTGATGTTTGGTGCCTAGTAGGCATAGGTTACTAATCTTATGCGTGTTATTTTACGAAATTTATCAATGAGATACGAACATTTATTCAAAGTTGGCTAGCACAAGGGGGGAGTGCTTAGAGCGGTGCTCTTGTCGGTATATACCTAGCTGCAATAGCCATCTAAGGTACATATTTTTGGTCAGGATGCAAATAATATATTAAAAGACCAACGAAAGATGGTTCAAAAAAATGGAAAGGTTTAAAAGGTTTGAAAAATCAACAGGTTGCAACACTGATTATACATCGAAATAACGGACTTGCTACTATGATTTTTTTTGAACTATAGTTTCATTAGGCACGCATTTACTTACCACTACAGACGTGTTTAAGGGGTCGGCAGCATAGCCCACGGTAACCACTTTCCATCAGATAGGCCGTGTGCTTGTCTGCCACTTCAGTGTATAAGAAAAATAAAAAATAAATTAGCTTACATGGCACTAATGACATGTATTTAAGCAGTGCAGCGCTAGTAGATGTGTGTGTTTGACCTCATAAATAAAAACAACTTTGAATGAACACAAAATCAGAATGAACAAATGGAGTACCTACTCAATGCCCATATTAAAAAATAAATAACTATTGGTAATTGAAAATTAATAAACATTAATTATGCAAATGATCCAGTATTAATGATAATAAATAGGAAAAAATTGCTGCCATATAAAAGTTTTGAAATAGTACATTACTACAGAGGCCGGGAAGAAAGGGGTTGCTGGCCGAAGACATATAGACGGATAGGTCTGAGGCAGGCAACCCAATATTTCCCGCCGAGGTATGTATAGTGCTTTTCTCAATATATATAGTACTGTTTCGTCTATTTTAGCTTGATTTTAATAGTAAACATTTACATTTATGTTCATTATCATGTTACTTAAAAAAAGTATAAAGGCACGTTTCTGAACGAACAGTGACACTTGTCATTGTTATAAATGTCAATTTGTTGCAACTAAATTAAATATTAATATTTCAATGTTTATGTGTATAGTTAAGAAAACAATTGATAATAATGTGTTATTAGTACTTATTAGTTATGTTAATATGGATTTTTTATGTAAATAAAACTGCTCTAAGTAAACGTTTATTGTTTTTTTTTTAATACGCATAGTGGCAGAGTGTCGATGCCTTTGCCAAAAATTTATGTGGAATCGAAATTAAAAAAGAGGACTTTGCCGGCCTTAGGCCTGCAAGGTTTGTATGAAATTCGGCCTCTGGTCCTAGCCACGCCTGAAACGTCATACTTCGCAGCCTATTAAGAGGAACGTAATGTCAATATTTCATTGCATGTTTGAGAAAAACTATTTGTTCATCTTGCGTTGGCCAGAACTAGACTCAGGTAGGATAAGAAAGTTGTGCATGCGCTGATAATCAGTGACCACCTTGCCGTGGCCGGTCGATTCATGGCTGGGGCCATGGCCCACCTACGCCAATGAGGAACGTGTCCGTGATAGAAACGAAGGCACTAATTATATAGTTTTATTTTATTTATACATATTTGTGTTCGTCCTAAATATGTATAAATACAAAATCTTATCGAAACAAAGAAGTTATTCATTATCAATTGACATTACCAATGTAGAATTCATAGGTGTGCAAATGTGAATATTATTGCGAATCCAACGGAGATGGAAATGTGTATAACATTCATTTTAATAATATTTAACCAAGTTTCTATATTCTACGGTACTTTGTTGTACCTAATGTCTAATTAGCAGCTAGTTTCTAACCACGACGTAACAGTAATCGAAAGTTATAATTCAAATGTAAATAGGTATATAAATGAAATACGAGTGTAATCAAGCAGGCCACCTACTGACCTTTAGGCAGATTTTTCGAAAACGAAAGTGGTTCGTTAACTATGTTAAAAAATCTCAATGAATTATAAACATTAACAAGTATATTACTAATATCTAATATCCTCGCGTTACATCAGTCAGTAGTTTAAATTTCAATATTTCTTTTTTTTAAGAATAGATACTTAATCGAAATTACTAGTAGTTACAGTAACTCGTGTAGCTTAGCTTTGCTTATGTTAGGAGTGGGTTAATGTCGTCGGTAGTATAACCGACAGCATTCTAACCTGGGACCACTCGATCGAAAGGCCGCCAACTTAACGATTAAGCTACGAATTTCAAGATGATGAATAATATCAAAACTGCCTGCACTAAACTATCAGTTGTTTTCTGTTCATTCACGTTGAGTCATACGGTCGTACGGTCAGAGACCTAACACCTTTTAAATGATATAAGATCTTTACTGAGATGACTACAATTGAGTACCGCGCCGAGGTTTCCTTGATTGAAACACATGTGTTCAGAATGACGCATTTATTGGCACCGACTTAAAGTACATAATTATGTAATAAAATGAATATGATGCGACACGGCCGGTGCTAGCGCAGCACAAAAGCTACGCTAGCGAAATGTTCGGGTTTGCCCGTACACAGGGTAATTTTATTTTCTAGGGTAGTCTACTTATCAAAGAGACCCACAGAAAATGTTACCCTCAATCATGGCTCTAGGCAGAACTTTGACCATTGGCATTCCCGAAATGCGTAAAATAAATTACTTAATATCCTTATGAATTTAATTAAACCCTCAGTGGGTTCAACTTGTTAGTAGTAATAGCACGCGTATTGTTAAGACATTAATAAAAGTTTTTGCAACGGCCTTAACATTATGATAACAATAGTAACAATGGTGAATTCCCGCGTCGCTTACGTCTTGTTACACAAGATCATGTTTTTCATTTTACACTACCTGTTCACAAACGAGGAAGAAAAATCGAAAGCTTTGCAACTTCTTCCGTTTGGTGAAGTGTAGATGGTACCTACAGTGTACCTGCGGATATAGTAACATATTTTATAGGGTTTATTTTTTGAGATGGGGTAGTAATGACTAAAATGATTATAGTTACCTACAGTAAAACGCTCCTAGGATACATAACTGTACTCAAATTTCAAAACTTCTTTTCACACAGTAACAAATAGTATCGTTTGGCGATAAAGCAATATATCGAGTGATTTTTTGTTTTATGTAAAAAATGTATGTGATACATTTTAGCGATTTCTTTCATTTCTAGTAACCCACTCATACCTTAAAACTTTTTGTACCCACATGAAATAAGATCAATTCGCATAAACCAACTTTTTGTATCCAAAAACTGAGAATGGAGATAAAAAGTTATGGATTACTCTTCGACTTCGAATCTTTTTCAGCTCAGTTGCGGTCAACTTCCAGCGTAAATAATAGGTAGGGGATGGGTAAGGGCAAAAATATTTTCGTAGTTTAAATGTATTTTTAGAAGTCAAGCCACTTTGGCAGTACTGAATGTAACTGGCTGGTTTGAATATCATTAAATGTTGACATTTTGAAGATGCAATGACATTGTCCATAATCGGCTATCCGCGGACAAGATGTTTGCAAATGGTTATTAGTACCATTAATTAAATATCATTTTAAAAACATATTAGTGTTTGATTTTTGTATCAGCCTATTTCGTTAAATATAAGTATTTAGTAATTAGTAATATTTCAATTAATTTCAAGGTTCAGCCTTTTAGTTACCCATTTTATTTTCTTATAATGTTGCCAGGATATATCTATTATATAAATAAAAATATAGCTTGTACATCAGAATAACACATAGGCTACAATTTATATTTATAACGATAACCGACATCCACACGGGCGGAGCCGCGGGCAAAAGCGAGTTATAAATAAAAGAAAAATTATACTCTACTATAAAAATCTACTAAAAAAAAGTTCTTGCCATTGTATGAACAGTACGAAAACCCTTTTTTTAATGAAATGGCCGAATTTCAATATTTTCCGTTAAGCGTTTGAGGCATTAGACTTCCACAACCTATTGGCGATATCAAAGTGCTTTTGTCAGACCAAGATGGGCTCCAGCTATACTTAATGAATGCCACAGATGTTCATATAGCAACAATGCTTTTCGATGCACGGAAAGGTCTCAATGTGTTAAGAATTGTCACCCATCCTACCTATTTGTCAAATAGTGAGGACCAAATTTGTAGGATATTTAATTCTTAACTAAATACCTAATTAACGTGTAATTACCAGTTTCGTGTAAAATTAAAAATAAACGAGTTATTTAATAAACAAAAGATCACCCTTAAATTCAACAAGGCGGTTAATGCAACGAAATGAATAGTTACCTGACTGTGTTGACACGCAAAATGAAATTAAACTGCCAGTGACGTCCTTAAAAGAATTCCGAAAGAAAATGGCTACTAGGATTTTTTATAGGTTTGTTATATTTTTATAGGGTTGCCTCTTTTTAAGCTAATTCGCTGAGCAATTTTCCTATTTAATTTTTTAAAACAGTCATTATTTATATTCACACTGCCAATGTCAAACGTACCTTGCTGCCGTATTGAACTAAATATAATATGTAAAGGCTAAATTCTAGTACATGGAGAAGTTATATTTTTTCGATGTATAAGGTGTAAGCCTTATTGTATTTAGTTCGATACGAGGTATTTATTCTTAGGTAGGTATATTGTCCATATCCATACTAATATTATAAATGCGAAAGTAACTCTGTCTGTCTGTCTGTCTGTCTGTCTGTCTGTCTGTCTGTATGTTACGCTTTCACGCCTAAACCGCTGAACCGATCTTGATGAAATTTGGTACAGAGGTATATTAGAGCTTGAGACCGGACATAGGCTACCTTTTATCACGAGAAAGGGGGTTTAAGGGGGGGAAATAGGGGATGAAAGTTTTTATGAAAGTTTGTCATTTCTGAAGATATCTTAATGAAATTTGGCAAAGAGGTAGATTAGAGCTTAGGAACGGACATAGGCTACCTTTTATCGCGAAAAGGGGGGTGGAAGGGGGGGGGACTAGGGCCTTGGGAGAAAAGTTTGTCATTTTTGAAGATTTCTTGATGAAATTTGGTACAGAGATAGTTTAGAGTTTGGAAACGGAAGTAGGCTACCTTTTATCGCGAAAAGGGGGGTAGAAGGGGGGGGGGACTAGGGCCTTGGTACGAAAGTTTGTCATATTTAAAGATTTCTAGATGAAATTTAGTACAGAGATAATTTAGAGCTTAGGAACGAACATAAGCTACCTTCTATCGCGAAAAGGGAGGAAGAAGGGAGGGGGGAGGGACCAGGGCCTTGGGATAAAAGTTTATCGTTTTAGAAGATTTCCTGATGAAATTTGGTACAGAGATAGTTTAGAGCTTGGGAATGGACATAGACTACCTTTTATTGCGAAAAAGGGGGTAGAAGCGGGGGGGACTAGGGCCTTGGGAGGAAAGTTTGTCATTTTTGAAGATTTCTAGATGAAATTTGGTACAGAGATAGTTTAGAGCTTGGGAACGAACATAAGCTACCTTCTATCGCGAAAAGGGAGGAAGAAGGGAGGGGGGAGGGACCAGGGCCTTGGGATAAAAGTTTATCGTTTTAGAAGATTTCCTGATGAAATTTGGTACAGAGATAGTTTAGAGCTTGGGAATGGACATAGACTACCTTTTATTGCGAAAAGGGGGGTAGAAGCGGGGGGGACTAGGGCCTTGGGAGGAAAATTTGTCATTTTTGAAGATTTCTTGATAAAATTTGGTACAGAGATAGTTTAGAGCTTGGGAACGGACATAGACTACCTTTTATCACACAAAAAGGGGGGTAGTAGGGGGGGATCAGGCCCTTGGGATACAAGTGTATTGTTTTAGAAGATTTCCCGATTAAATTTGGTACAGAGATAGTTTAGAGCTTGGGAATGGACATAGACTACCTTTTATTGTGAAAAGGGGGGTAGAAGCGGGGGGGACTAGGGCCTTGGGAGGAAAGTTTGTCATTTTTGAAGATTTCTTGATGAAATTTGATACAGAGATAGTTTAGAGCTTGGAAACAGATATAAGCTACCTTTTATCGCGAAAAGGGGGGTAGAAGGGGGGCGGACTAGGGCCTTGGGAGGAAAGTTTCTCATTTTTGAAGATTTCTTGATGAAATTTGGTACAGAGATAGTTTAGAGCTTGGGAACGGACATAGACTACCTTTTATCACACAAAAAGGGGGTAGTAGGGGGGGATCAGGCCCTTGGGATACAAGTGTATTGTTTTAGAAGATTTCCCGATTAAATTTGGTACAGAGATAGTTTAGAGCTTGGGAATGGACATAGACTACCTTTTATTGTGAAAAGGGGGGTAGAAGCGGGGGGGACTAGGGCCTTGGGAGGAAAGTTTGTCATTTTTGAAGATTTCTTGATGAAATTTGATACAGAGATAGTTTAGAGCTTGGAAACAGATATAAGCTACCTTTTATCGCGAAAAGGGGGGTAGAAGGGGGGCGGACTAGGGCCTTGGGAGGAAAGTTTCTCATTTTTGAAGATTTCTTGATGAAATTTGGTACAGAGATAGTTTAGAGCTTGGAAACAGATATAGGCTTACCTTTTATCGCGAAAAGGGGGGTAGAAGGGGGGCGGACTAGGGCCTTGGTATGAAAATTTGTAATTTTTGAAGATTTCTTGATAAAATTTGGTACAGAGATAGTTTAGAGCTTGGGAACGAACATAAGCTACTTTTTATCGCGAAAAGGTGGGTAGAAGGGGGGGACTAAGGCCTTAGGATAAAAGTTTGTCATTTTTGAAGATTTCCTGATGAAATTTGGTACAACGATAGTTTAGAGCTTGGGAACGAACGTAGGCATTGAAGCTTGGGAACGAACATAGGCTACCTATTGACGCGATAATGGAGGCATAGGGAGGGGGGGGGGGGGGGGGGTAATAAGGGATTAAAGTCAGGGATTAATTAGAGCTTGGTAACGGACATATGCTACCTTTGATCGCGAATAATGTGGTAAAAGGGGGGGGGGGGGATAAGGACTAGATAGTTAATATGAACGTTTGTCATTTTTGATGATATCCTGATGATATATTTGGGACAGAGATGGATTGAAGCTTGGGAACGAACATAGGCTACCTATTGACGCGAAAATGGAGGTATAGGGGAGGGGGGGGTTATAAGGGATTAAAGTTTGACAGTTTTGAAGATGATGAAATTTTGGTACACGAATTAATTATGCTACCTTTGATCGCGAATAATGTGGTAAAAGGGGGGGGGGGGCTAAGGACTAGATAGTAAATATGAAAGTTTGTAATTTTTGATGATATGCTGTAAAGGCGAATAGGGAGGCGGGTGGAAAGATGAATGTAGTGGCGAGTAGAGAGTTGAGTTGAGGTGCGAGTACCTATCTACTCGCACCTCTACTCAAGTGTGGAGAGTCAAGTAGACAGGCGAAAAGATCAACAAATCGAATGAATGGGCAAGTAGAGGCCAATGGAAAGGCGAGTATAGAGATAAGTACAAAATCGAGTAGAGAGGAACAGAGAAGTCAGTAGAGAGTCAAGTATAAATTCAAATACAGAGGCGAGTAGAAAGTCGAGTAGAGAGTCGAATATAGAGGCGAGTAGAAAGTCGAGAACAGAGGTGAGTACATAGTCGAGGACAAAGTTGAGTAGAGAGGCGAATTTAATGCTCAATAGCGTCAGCTCAACACTAAGCGATAACCGACATCCACGCGGGCGGAGCCGCGGGCAACAGCTAGTATTTTACATAAAATTTAATAAAGGCTAAATTCTTGTACACTATAACATTATATTTTTTCAATGTACCTATTGCATTTAATTTTATACGTTATTGTGGTTTGGGCTTATTGCATTGGTTAAGAATAAGTACCAATATCAACGTTATTCATAAGGTAGATATTTTTCATAATTAAGATACTGAATTAGGACTTAAAGATTTGATTACACTTTTGATTAAATTTCGTCCAAGCATTTGATTAAGTACCTGATGATTTCGATTCACAATTAGAATCAGAAGGTGGGCGCTGCCATTGTGTAAGTCATTTTATTTTTATAATTTTCTACTGTCCCGTGCGCAGCCTCGGTAACCTAGTAGACCCTCATATAAATACTACTCTTGACGTCTTTTGTTAAAATTGGACCTTAATTCTATCTAATTATATCTACCCTAGACCTAGTTATATTGTTTGTGGAATCTTGTTTACCCAGATGTAAGTATGTGACAAAAACCTAATTTTATTGTACACAGACTAATAAAATGTAATATATATGGACAATATACCTACCTAAGATTGAATACCTGATATTATGAAGCTTATTCGCTATATTAAGTTAGAAATATACATTTATATAACAGCTTAACTAAGTAAACTATATAACGTACCCATTTTTCGAGTTACTCCTTCATTATTTATTGGTCGATATACACCTGGTCCTGGTGCTGGAGTACTTTGTGATGTTCGTCGATTCACTGGTTTGTTTTGTGCGTTTACGATGGAGTATGATTTCCTAGTATCATCCCTCCTGGTTGTGGTTGTGTCACGATAGTCCCTTGGAGATGCATAATATTTCAACTGTCCATCCTCTACCAAGTTTTGAAGACTAGTTCCATACCTTATTTTATCTTTAAAAACATAATTCTTTTTCGAACCCTTGAGTGTTAAATTATCAAAACTTTTACAGGGTGTAAGTGTATGATTATTATTTTTTAAATCATAATAATTATTAGGTTCAAACACAGTAATTCGAGGACTGTGATCTATAATAATATCAGGTGTTTTAAATCTAATTGGGCTTATACTATGTGGAATTCCTTTTTGTGTTTCTGGTTTAGGACGATTGCCCCGGTATTTAATATTTCTAATGTTACGTTTAATGACAGATGATCCCCTCTCTTCAAGAGCATGTATTACATCTGCCGTTTCTAACAAACTCAATGGTGTCAACCCATGTTTGTATACATGGTAGCTTCGTTTGTTTCTCCTTTGATTTAGGTTGTCATTGTGGATAAAACTTTCATCGTAATGAGGCATTTTTACGATTCAGTTTGCCTTGCATAGGCCGTTACAGTACTTATGCTTATTTTTTCCTAGGTCATAATTGCAATCGAAACTTATTTTTGCGTTTCTAATTCTTTCTTCTTCGATACTAGTTTGAAACCCGCTTGAGGTCACGTTTAGATATTTCCATAGCAACTAGTGATTGCTACGAGGCGGACCGGAGTGAAAAGGAGTGCCCTCTAGAAATCTATGAAAGTGGGCAATGCACCTTGTCAAGTTTCACAACTTAGTGAAAATGTTTATCCGAGTTATTTTTTAGTCAGTTACACGTACTTATTAGAATGTGGTCAGACACATAAATAGCATAATATACCTACACGATGCCAGATACAATTAGATCATTATTTATTTACAGTAGGTGCGCGTCGTCGGTTTACACCGGTCCACATTATATGACCAACACGCACATCTGTTCGACACTGACTGATGTCCAGAAATGCTGTCATCCTTGGCACCACAAACTCGGGCGCAATCACACGATATATCGGATACGCATTACAAAAAGAGGTACACTTATTCCTCATGTAATAAAAAAGTATTGATTCGAATGAGTTTTATAGTAGGTATACAATCAATTTTTGCTAAATCACCACATGACATGTTTCAACAATCACTTTAGTTTATCACTATAATCACCATAAGTAACATTTAAGAAAGTTACAAAATCCGAAGCATTAACAAATATTAACGTTAGAGTAAAGTTCGCCGAATTTTATTTACTTTCTCTAGAAGTTGGACTCCTTATTTTCAACACTGGCACTTGACTACTTTTCTCCGGTCACATTACATGTAATTACGATTCGATTGATATAAACAAAACGTACTGAAACACGCTTAGGTACGACAATTATGTGTGAACACACAACCGAACAACTGCCTATTCTAAAAATATCTGTAGTTTTTCACAACATGATCTCGATATTCAGCAGAGCAACGAGTGAGCGAGCTCAAGCGCAGCGGACCATAGTATTGACATAGGGTGTCGATCGGTCGCGAGAGATGGGCGGCGCAGCCGGCGGCGGCGAGCGACGGCGCGGCACCACTGCCAGCCTGCGGCCGGTGCTGTCACATTGGCGTGGCGAGAGTGAAAGTATAGGCACCGTCGCATATCTTCAACGACTAACCACTATACACCTGTCCTAACAACACACACACTATCCTACGCTAATACTCATTGCATAACAGTCATAACACTCGTAATCTCTTCTTTTCGTGCTATATCACACAGTAATTGCGCTTAACATCTGTACACCAACTTGAATAGACGAAATGTAGGACATAGATAAAATAAGATTACGGAAATAAAATGTGAGGAGATCGAACATTTAACACGTAGGGACCTAAATCCGCTCAATCGATTAAGCATATTGTGTTGCAACACTATATTGAAGTTGTTACTGATATGGTCCAATTTACCATCCTACTAATTTATCATAAGTATATGCCAATTTGTGGCTGCCATCCCTACGCCTTACACCGCTTCCATTCATGCGAACTACAGGAACGTCTCTGTAAACTTAAGAGCTGCGCTCTTCTCGGTGGAGTAATCGCCACTCTTCTCTCTTCTCCGCCAATCCTTTGACCTCCTGATATGACGCGACTAGTATATTTTCCTTTATCTGTGCTATAAACGTTCCTCTTGATCTACCTCTTCTTATCTTTCCTTTCACTTTCCTTCTACCTATAGGAATGTATACTTGGAGAAAAGGCCTGTTTCCTAATCTCTGTCATACTCTACCATGAGTACAAAAATCCAGCCGTTTTTGCGTGATTGTGTAACAGATAAACAAACATACTTTCACATTAAGTGTTGTCAGTGCACTTTTCACCTAACTTCCCCTCCAACTCAACCAATTTAAGTGGGTAATTGCATCGAATGAAAAATTTTCAGTAGAAATTCGCGTTTATGTACCTATAATCAGAGTAGGATGAAAGTTAAGTTAAAATCAAAAATTTAGAATGAATGAAATCTAAGTTGAATGATTATAATATCTAAACATTTTATTTAAAAAAATTACGCAAAATAGTTGGATACAACGGCCGAAAGAACTCGTGATAGATTTCATAATATTTTTTTATCTATAGATTTTGTAACAAATAAAGTAGAATAGTCACAAGAACCTAAAGAAGTTTCATAAGTAGCACATAATTGGTTACAGTCTAGTACGATTTTACAACTTTACATCACAAAAGCAATATAGATTTACTACTTCCATGTGTTATGTAGATAATTAGCTCGAATGAAACTGAAGTTTCCGTGTGGCCTAAGTACTGCTCATGTCCTGTCCGGTTTGGCCTTTTTGTGATCATGAAGGCAATAATCCGTTGGTTAGGTTAATAACTCTCTTTTCGAAGATTTATATCACTGTGCTTACTCTGTTCATAAACACCATATTCTAGCTTATAATTTGAATTTCAAAAATAACTATATGTGTGCATTGGTTTCGCCCCGGTGCACCTTCCTGTAACCATGGACATAGCGTACATAAATAAAAAGAATTATCAAATTTGGTCCAGCCATGTAAGTTATGCAAGCACATACGTTTCGGCGATTAATTTCATGTCCGGCAACGGCTACGAAAAAGAGAAACTAAACAGCAGAGGCAGTAGGTAGTCTCTGAATAGTTTGGAGGTGAGAAGAGGAAGCTGAGAAAGGTTTCTTCCTCCACAAAAAGGGCGTGGTCGTCATAAGTATAAGCCAGAAATTGCCAGAAGTTGTTTGAAATTCACGACAGGGCTATATGGCGCGGTCTTTTTCATCACCATGATCATGGAGCCGTATTTTCCTATTGCATCCAAGGTCAAGGTGAACTCGGAGTTCAGGGTCTGCCTGCCGGCTGTTCCTCCTCCACTTCACATGGTTCTTCTAACAACTTTCAAACAGCTATATGAATAGTCAAGCGGTACCGTATAGTCAGTGATGAATAAGTTAATAGTCACGGGTAGAGGTTTTTTTAAAAGTTTTACTAAATATTTCGTTAACTCCGTTTATGCGGCGTTTCTTTTACTTAAAATGTCTTTCTTGTTCAGATTTAAAATTTTGCGTATACTATGTAACATTGCAATTGGTCGAGTTGAACCCGAGATATGGTCTACTAGCTGTTGCCCGCGGCTCCGCCCGCGTGGATGTCGGTTATCGCTTAGTGTTGAGCTGACGCTATTGAGCATTAAATTCGCCTCTCTACTCAACTTTGTCCTCGACTATGTACTTACCTCTGTTCTCGACTTTCTACTCGCCTCTATATTCGACTCTCTACTCGACTTTCTACTCGCCTCTGTATTTGAATTTATACTTGACTCTCTACTGACTTCTCTGTTCCCCTCTCTACTCGACTTTGTACTTTTCTCTATACTCGCCTTTCCATTGGCCTCTCTACTTGCCACTCCATTCGATTTTCTTTTCGCCTGTCTACTTGACTCTCCACACTTGAGTAGAGGTGCGAGTAGATAGGTACTCGCACCTCAACTCAATTCTCTATTCGATCTCTACTCGCCACTACATTCATCTTTCCACTCGCCTCCCTATTCGCCTTTACAGCATATCATCAAAAATGACAAGCTTTCATATTTACTATCTAGTCCTTATCCCCCCCCCCCCTTTTACCACATTATTCGCGATCAAAGGTAGCATATGTCCGTTACCAAATCCCTTATTACCCCCTCCCCCCCTATGCCTCCATTTTCGCCCCAATAGGTAGCCTATGTTCGTTTCCAGGCTTCAATCCATCTCTGTACCAAATATATCATCAGGATATCATCAAAAATGACAAACTTTCATATTAACTATCTAGTCCTTATCCCCCCCCCCCCCCTCCCTTTTACCACATTATTCGCGAACAAAGGTAGCATATGTCCGTTACCAGGCTCTAATTAATCCCTGTACCAAAATTTCATCATCTTCAAAACTGTCAAACTTTAATCCCTTATTTACCCCCCCCCCCCCCCTATGCCTCCATTATCGCGCCAATAGGTAGCCTATGTTCGTTCCCAAGCTTCAATGCCTATGTTTGTTCCCAAGCTCTAAACTATCTCTGTACCAAATTTCATCGGGAAATCTTCTAAAACGATAAACTTGTATCCCAAGGCCCTGGTCCCCCCCCACTACCCCCCTTTTTGTGTGATAAAAGGTAGTCTATGTCCGTTCCCAAGCTCTAAACTATCTCTGTACCAAATTTCATCAGGAAATCTTCTAAAACGATAAACTTTTATCCCAAGGCCCTGGTACCCCCTTTTTCCCCCTCTTTTCGCGATGAAAGGTAGCTTATGTTCGTTCCCAAGCTCTAAACGATCTCTATACCAAATTTCATCAAGAAATCTTCAAAAATGACAAACTTTCATACCAAGGCCCTAGTCCGCCCCCCTTCTACCCCCTTTTTCGCGATAAAAGGTAGCCTATATCTGTTTCCAAGCTCTAAACTATCTTTGTACCAAATTTCATCAAGAAATCTACAAAAATGACAAACTTTCCTCCCAAGGCCCTAGTCCCCCCCCTTCTACCCCCTTTTCGCAATAAAAGGTAGTCTATGTCCGTTCCCAAGCTCTAAACTATCTCTGTACCAAATTTCATCGGGAAATCTTCTAAAACGATAAACTTGTATCCCAAGGCCCTGGTCCCCCCCCCACTACCCCCCTTTTTGTGTGATAAAAGGTAGTCTATGTCCGTTCCCAAGCTCTAAACTATCTCTGTACCAAATTTCATCAGGAAATCTTCTAAAACGATAAACTTTTATCCCAAGGCCCTGGTCCCTCCCCCTCCTTTTTCCCCCCTTTTCGCGATAGAAGGTAGCTTTTGTTCGTTCCCAAGCTCTAAACTATCTCTGTACCAAATTTCATCAAGAAATCTTCTAAAACAATAAACTTTTATCCCAAGGTCCTGGTTCCCCCCCCTTCTTCCCCCCTTTTCGCGATAGAAGGTAGCTTATGTTCGTTCTCAAGCTCTAAACTATCTCTGTACTAAATTTCATCAAGAAATCTTTAAATATGACAAACTTTCGTACCAAGGCCATAGTGCCCCCCCTTCTACCCCCCTTTTCGCGATAAAAGGTAGCCTACTTCCGTTTCCAAGCTCTAAACTATCACTGTACCAAATTTCATCAAGAAATCTTCAAAAATGACAAACTTTTCTCCCAAGGCTCTAGTTCCCCTCCCCTTCCACCCACTTTTTCGCGATAAAAGGTAGCCTATGTCCGTTCCTAAGCTCTGATCTACCTCTTTACCAAATTTCATTAAGATATCTTCAGAAATGACAAACTTTCATCCCCTATTTCCCCCCCTTAAACCCCCTTTCTCGTGATAAAAGGTAGCCTATGTCCGTTCTCAAGCTTTAATATACCTCTGTTCCAAATTTCATCAAGATCGCTTCAGCGATTTAGGCGTGAAAGCGTAACATACATACAGACAGACAGACAGACAGACAGACAGACAGACAGAGTTACTTTCGCATTTATAATATTAGTATGGAAGTATGGATTAAAATAAAGGAGTCGAGATTTCTATTTAAATCACTAGGATACACTACTTTGGATAAACTCTCAGAACTCGCACGTACTCTAAGGTTGAGAGAATGTGTCGGGTTAGCTATCACGGAAGTTGTGGGCTGTTTAAGAAACTTCGCCGCTATCCATCCAGTACCTACGTTAATGCAGGTCAAAATAGCGTTCGTTCGCACCGGCAACATTCCTCCTAGTAAAAATAAGATTGGAAGGTGACAGGCATTTAAACTAAATCTAAAATTTTTATATCACAATAATATCGTTACTTGTAAAATTATCCAAGCACTTATTCTATTGGGTCGTTCCAATGTCGCACGCAATGGTGCCCAATACTTTTTAGATAGAAAATGTTTCTTGACAGATACATGTATCGGATCCGGCTAGGTGGTACCTAAAAGATTCGCTGGAAGGCCGATGATATCAAAAGCTATTATATTTTAGCAATTTGCTTATGTTCTCATTGCATACATAAGAAATCCTAGCTTTTCGTGCCAGATTTGATGTCAACACAGTAAGTTACGTACATAAATCAGCTTATGCATATTTTGTAAGTATACATCTCTATGCAGGGAGTGATTTTAATAATAAAATCACTGACCTAATGAGGGAAAAGTAATAAGCGCAAACATATAATTTTATTGTAGGTTTGCAGATTTCTTAATCCAGTCTTCAATATGGTCACAGATAACATAATACTAAAGTACAGATACCTCATCCCATACAAAAAAATGAGGCCATCATAACTCGGGCAATTTTACGGGCTAAATTTAAATATTAATATTCGCCACTAGATGTCAACAATATAGCCCGAGGTTCAGCTTACGTTTTACAGTAGTAGCTGCTAGATGGTGGTGTACTATATTTTCAACGATAAGAAGTGTCATACATAAATGACAATATAAATAAACATAGGTAGGCACAATATTACTACTATTTATTTAAGAAGATTGACTGTGAATGATGTTAGTATAGACCGCATCTCCAAACTCGCAATCGGGCTTTTTCCACAGCGGATCTTCGCAAGAAAAAAGGGTAATACCCTCGTTTGCCAGATAAGAGGGTTCTTGAGTGTGTTGATAACGAATTAGATGTCATTTTTGGAATCCATAATGGCCACCACGGTGTCCTAGCTAAATTGCAATATGGGTATGGTTTTATGGGTTTTCGAGTATGCTGAGTTCGAATTTGACGTCAGTTTTGGCCTCCAATATGGCCGCCGCACTGTAGATAGAAAATTGCAATATGGGTATGGTTTAATAGGTTTTTGAGTATGCTGAGTGTGAATTTGATGTCATTTTTGGAATCCAATATGGCCGCCACGGTTTCCTAACTAAATTGCAATATGGGTATGGTCTAATGGGTTTTCGAGTATGCTGAGTTCGAATTTGACGTCAGTTTTGGCCTCCAATATGGCCGCCGCGCTGTAGGTAGAAAATTGCAATATGGGTATGGTTTAATAGGTTTTTGAGTATGCTGAGTGTGAATTTGATATCATTTTTGGAATCCAATATGGCCGCCACGGTTTCCTAACTAAATTGCAATATGGGTATGGTCTAATGGGTTTTCGAGTATGCTGAGTTCGAATTTGACGTCAGTTTTGGCCTCCAATATGGCCGCCGCGCTGTAGGTAGAAAATTGCAATATGGGTATGGTTTAATAGGTTTTTGAGTATGCTGAGTGTGAATTTGATGTCATTTTTGGAATTCAATATGGCTGCCACGGTGTCCTAGCTAAATTGCAATATGGGTATGGTCTTATGGGTTTTCGAGTATGCTGAGTTCGAATTTGACGTCAGTTTTGGCCTCCAATATGGCCGCCGCGCTGTCGGTAGAAAATTGCAACATGGGTATGGTTTAATAGGTTTTCGAGTGTGCTGAGTGTGAATTTGATGTCATTTTTGGGATCCAATATAGCTGCCGCGGTGTCCTAGATAAATTACAATATGGGTGTGGTTTAATGAGTTATCGAGTATGCTGAGTTCGAATTTGACGTCATTTTTGGCCTCCAATATGGCCGCCGCGCTGTAGGTAGAAAATTGAAATATGGGTACAGATAACATAATACTAAAGTATAGATACCCCATTCCTTACAAAAAAATTAGACCACCATAACTTGGGCTATTTTGCGCATTATTTTTAAATATTATTTTTCACCACTAGATGTCAACGAAATATCCCGAGGTTCAGTCTACATTTCGCAGTAATAGCTTCTAGATGGTGGTGTGCTATAGTTTGTCAAGAAGTATAAATAATTAATCTAATATTCTCGTGTCACAATGTTCGTTCCCATACTCCTCCGAAACGGCTCGACCGAAGTCTAAGAATTGGCTACTATTTATTTTACATACCCCAGTCCGCGATAACGGACATCCACGCTGGCGGAGCCGCGGGCAATAGCTAGTAATAATATAAATTACCAAAGAGGTAAAATAATATAGATCGCATCTTCAAACTTGCAATCGGGTACTTCACATTTCTTGTATGCTGAGTATGAATTAGATGTTAATCAAAGTCCAATTTATACAATATTGCAATACGGGTATGGTCTAACTTGTTTTTGAGTAGGTGTGCTGAGTACGAATTTTGTGTCATTTTTGGTGGTTATGTTGAACTCGAACCGATTAAAAACGCACACCTCATGCCAGACTAGGTATATCCAGTCGAGTTCAACATAACTGTTATCACCGGCGGCTGGCGCGGCGGCACGGCGCGGTGGTCGGTGGACATGTCGGACTCGAACTCGAACCGACTAAGCCGTCGCGGATGCACCGCGTATATGTCGAGTACGACATAAGCAATCCCGCCTTACATATGTACTTATGAACGACGTGGGACGTCGGCATACCTAGAATGGGACAAGAATATGTAAATATCGTATGTAGGTATCTATGCACCTATATACACGAATAAATATGACTAGGTTCCTACTCTCGCCATTTTGTTCCGGCACGACGAACGGCTCAAAACTAAGTGCCTCAGCCCCTTGACTTTTACATGAGCGACTGCCGTTTGACCTACTATCCTCAAGAAGCAAAATTGCACGACAGTCGCATCCATTAATCAGTGGGTGGTACGAATAGCTCAAAATGACTCAGCCCCTTGACTTTTACATGAGCGACTGCCGTTTGACCTACTATCCTCAAGAAGCAAAATTGCACTAGAGTCGCAACCATTAATCAGTGGGTGGTACGAATAGCTCAAAATGACTCAGCCCCTTGACTTTTACATGAGCGACTGCCGTTTGACCTACTATCCTCAAGAAGCAAAATTGCACTAGAGTCGCATCCATTAATCAGTGGGTGGTACGAATAGCTCAAAATGACTCAGCCCCTTGACTTTTACATGAGCGACTGCCGTTTGACCTACTATCCTCAAGAAGCAAAATTGCACCAGACTCGCATCCGTTAATCAGTGGGTGGTACGAATAGCTCAAAATGACTCAGCTCCTTGACTTTTACATGAGCGACTGCCGTTTGACCTACTATCCTCAAGAAGCAAAATGTGCCAGACTCGCATCCGTTAATCAGTGGGTGGTACGAATAGCTCAAAATGACTCAGCCCCTTGACTTTTACATGAGCGACTGCCGTTTGACCTACTATGCTCAAGAAGAAAATTTGCATTAGAGTCGCATGCATTAATCAGTGGGTGTACGAATAGCTCAAAATTCCTCAGTCCCTTGACTTTTACATGAGCGACTGCCGTTTGACCTACTATCCTCAAGAAGCCAATTTGCACCAGAGCCGCATCATCCGTTAATCAGTGGGTGGTACGAATAGCTCAAAATGACTCAGCCCCTTGACTTTTACATGAGCGACTGCCGTTTGACCTACTATCCTCAAGAAGCAAAATTGCACTACAGTCGCATCCATTAATCAGTGGGTGGTACGAATAGCTCAAAATGACTCAGCCCCTTGACTTTTACATGAGCGACTGTCGTTTGACCTACTATCCTCAAGAAGCAAAATTGCACTAGAGTCGCATCCATTAATCAGTGGGTGGTACGAATAGCTCAAAATGACTCAGCCCCTTGACTTTTACATGAGCGACTGCCGTTTGACCTACTATCCTCAAGAAGCAAAATTGCACTGGAGTCGCAACCATTAATCAGTGGGTGGTACGAATAGCTCAAAATGACTCAGCCCCTTGACTTTTACATGAGCGACTGCCGTTTGACCTACTATCCTCAAGAAGCAAAATTGCACTACAGTCGCATCCATTAATCAGTGAGTGGTACGAATAGCTCAAAATGACTCAGCCCCTTGACTTTTACATGAGCGACTGCCGTTTGACCTACTATCCTCAAGAAGCAAAATTGCACTAGAGTCGCATCCATTAATCAGTGGGTGGTACGAATAGCTCAAAATGACTCAGCCCCTTTGACTTTTACATGAGCGACTGCCGTTTGACCTACTATCCTCAAGAAGCAAAATTGCACTAGAGTCGCAACCATTAATCAGTGGGTGGTACGAATAGCTCAAAATGACTCAGCCCCTTGACTTTTACATGCGCGACTGCCGTTTGACCTACTATCCTCAAGAAGCAAAATTGCACCAGACTCGCATCCGTTAATCAGTGGGTGGTACGAATAGCTCAAAATGACTCAGCCCCTTGACTTTTACATTAGCGACTGCCGTTTGACCTACTATCCTCAAGAAGAAAGCTTGCGCTAGAGTCCCATCCGTTTATCAGTGGGGGTGTACGAATAACTCAAAATGACTCGGACTCCTTAAATTTTACCTGACCGACTACCGTCTGACCTACGGGTCCTACCCCTACTGTTAGGACAGTAGAAGAGCTAATGGAGCTAATGGAATCTTTCAACAAAAATTCTTTAATTGAGGAATGGTCACCAAGTCACCAATCCTATGAGAGATTTGACATCGGTCTTCGAAGGGCTCCAACTTTCTTTAACGATTGCCATTTCGCATTTGCGATATTCGTGTAGAAGCGAGAAAGTCGTCTCATAGGAGCTCGTTATAGGTAGGTATATCATCCTCGCTCGTATATCGGCTCGTCGCCGTGTGTCGTTGTATGTGCGGTAGGTACTACTACTACTGACTACCTTGATGTAGATACATTTTATTAAGTTCGCTTTATGTACTTAGGTATAAATGTTACCCTATTCCTGTTGAGTAATTGATCTGATATTAAATTTGATAGGTAGGTAGGTAAGTAGGAAGGCGTGTGTCTTTTCAGACGACAATATACCTGCCTGAGATGTCATACTTTCAATTAATAAAGCCGTTTAACTAAAAGGTATTACGTAGATACCTACCTTCTTGTTATTTTCACGGTCACCCATCCGACCCACCGACCTGGCTAATATCGCTTATAACTTCAAATGTTAAGAACGGTCACCCAGGGTTGTGCAAAAGTAGAAAGAATACTAATTTGGATACGGATTCTCAGTCGGGCGTCGGCCACCGGGGGTCTAAGCTCCAAAACCCGGTACTTACCGATTGAAAAAGTAATTTTAAGAGTTCTAACTCCAGTGGAAACTGGAAAAATGCCTGTGGCAAAATTATATAAATTCATTATTTACACTACACCAACTCAGAAAGTACCCCAGTAGATAGGTAGTCTTTAAAAAATGAGGCAGAAAGTAGGTACCTACCGTTATTATTTCAGTAGAAATATGCGAGAAATATTCCAAATATCATTTTTTTTTTCAAATCCGTACTCAGCATGTTTAAAAGCCCTTGTTATTTCTAATAGGTAAGAAGCAGGTACTACCTACCTATCTAGTACTACCTACCTAACCTAGTATTACCTACACAAGGCGCGCGCCACAGGAGCGTTATTTTTCTTAATTTGTTTAAATTGCTTTAAATATTTCAAATTGACTGCTCCCCGCTTAATGGTAAACTGGGGTGCAATCCATAAAATAGTGACCGCCATTACAAAATGCTGTCCCTAGTTTGACAGTTTTGACACCCTCAGAAGGTATTATGCAAGTGCCTTCTAATTTTCCCTTATTTTAATAACCTTATTGATAACTCAGAGCGAAAAAAAATAACAAAATACATTTTGGCGCCAAAAATCCAACGTTTTGCTTTTGTTCACCCAAGTACTAATATGTGAACTAACATGAACAAATATGTACCCTAGAACACTGGGGAGAGTTTTTATAATTTTTTAATTTTAAACAAATAATATTATTATGACTTATTCTTTTCGCGTGGGGGGTTAAAAATAAATAAGCATTCTAAACGTTTTATAGGATTGTTTAATTTTCATTGACAAAGTGACAACCCTAACACTCAAGTTGGCGGCGTTGTATGTTCGGAACAAAGGGCGATACCTACGAAATTTCGTAGATTATAAAAACAGCGGTTTTCTTCAACAATAAACGTTAAAAAAATACAGAACAGAAGTAACTTTTTAATTGTTAGTTTTAATCATACTCCTAAAATAATTAAAAAAGAAACTAATCAATTGTTAATTGCAGTAAATCTCGTTCGATATGTTTTTTGTTTGAGTAACAGCCGTGAAAATATAGAGAATTGAATAACACGCCATCTATTGTGTGTAACGTAGTGCACAGTATCGGCAGTATCATTATAGTACCGATAAAAGACGGGAAGGGCGCTGCATAATTATAACAAATTGTCGAAATTAGGTTTCAAAGTTCATTATTATATGTTTATGAGGAACAAATATTAAAGTTTTATGAGAAAATAATATTTATAGGATTCAATTCTTGTTCATTTAGAATTTTATGTTAAATTGATACACATAACGCCATCTAGAATATTTTATTAGTCACTAATAAAATTTGTTCGTAGTGGGGACCCAGTGATATGGTGATGTAATTTTTACTAAAGGGCATGACACAAATTAGTCGCCGTCAGATAACAATATCTTGTTACATCTTGCACTACTCGATGACAACGTAGGCCGATGTTGCAAAGGATTACTGTGAAATCGCTAATCTAGTCTGTCCCTTTTTAAACTCATATTTATGTTAATAATCAACACCATAATATTTTAGGAGAATCGATTTTCTAGGAGAATCAATGAATACGAGTACCGCAACTTTCTATCGATTCTGCCGAAATGAATGTCAACTTCGTGTAAACTCTTTCGTGACACAGTTGAGCCAATTGAACTGAAACGTGGCTTTTCAAGATAGATACCAAATAAAGAACTGCAAGTCACGGCACCAACTTAACTACGGTACAGCTCTACTTAAAAAAAAATACTAAAATTAAATGTCTAAGAAGTAATTCTTATACCATACACTAATAATACTTGTGAACATACTAAGCTGCAAACATTAATTTGTTGCTTAACGGTTGGATTATGGTTTTCTTCCGACAACAGCGAGACGGAGGCACGCGCTCGCGGCCACTGGCCACGGTCCGTGTAACTCACTTTCCAATAAACTAGCCGCGGTTGTGATACCTAACTAACGGGATCATATGCTTCTAGGTAGGTACATCGCAGTTTGATCATTACACCCAAGATAATGTAAGGTTGGTCATCCGTTACCATTAGATTACTACGTGCTTGAATTTAATATCATTTGAATACATACTTCTGCGGCTTCGTTTCAAGCGAAGTGGCATTTCACCGTCCAATTATTTATTAATATTTGATAGTGAATACTTTATCACGATTTATTATGGCATCAGCATTCACATTATTAAGCATTGGTCGTCGAAACCTGAGTTTAGTTCGCCATCACGATGGCGAATCTATTCAACATTGCGGTGACGACCACCAACTCACGACTGCGCAATAAGAAAGCATAATGATAAAGCGTATTACAATGTTTTTTTAAGATGGTATAGCTATTCATCAATTGTAAAATTTATGATAATAATATCCGGTGCAGTCCGGTTATGCCAGTCTATATTACCTGTGATACCCAAAAATTTATGAACCAACTACAAAACTACAAAATTTCATAACCATAAAGATCGTAATGAATAGAATAATTGCCTCGTCGATCAGTCTATAGCCTGAAGTCTCAATATTAGAGCAGACTTCGTACCAGCTCTAATAGCGTTTCGTTTTCTTTTCCACGTGGTGTATTTGAATTGTTGCCATTTAATACATTAGTATCGATTTTTATGGAGAGTAATCATTAATACTTGTACTTAATGTAATCCGAAGTATTTGCTTGTTTAAAAAGACAAGATCTGTTCCACACGTTATTCTGTGCAAGTTTCCGATCAGAGATCCAATACTTTATTTAATATTCACTGTGGATTTGCAAAATAGTAGGACACATCTAACTGTCAACATTAGGTCCTTTATTTCTCTTAAATATACGGAGAATATAATGATTATTGTATCTCCTTCAGAATATATCCTATCTTCAGTAGCTTTTGAATTTGATAAAAGATTTCTAGCACTTGAAGGTCGAAAGCTTTTCGATAGCAATTTGTCATTCCGTGTATGTAATTATCTATAAGTGGCGTATAGTAATTGACACGCAACTATTCATGCGTTAACACTACACTAATGTAGCGTTTCCATTCTTATTTCGGAAATAGTCATCGAAACCTACTTTTTTATTGCTAATTTAAAGACACGGCATACAAGTCATATTTTCCCATTGTATGAGTCGAAACACCAAGTAAGTCGATTCTATTAAGTGTGCAGATTTCTCAACCGGTGTAGTATATTGTGCCATCTAAATTAATGTGAAACACCTTATAACAAAGAAACGAGCTATTTCGATTTGACTACTGCCGACGCGACCGGATGTTCCGTTTGGATCCCCTATTTTTCGATCCCTCAGGGGATCCACGGGGTATCGAAAAAGACTTTACTATTCCACTTGGATCTCCTTACCCTCGTTTAGAGGATTGTATGAAACAAAACTAAACTTATCTCTTCCACATGTATTCCTTTTTATTAGTAAAATGATTAAGATAGGATGAGATAGGATGAAAAAGGATGAGATAGAACAGGATAGGATAGGCAGTAACGTGATTTCTATAAGGAAATTATAAAGTATAAATAATAATTTACAAATTAGGAAATCACGCTCACTGTCATAATATCATAATAATGCAAGTCAGCTCCATAGGATGTGCCAACGTGAGGTGCTCCCACTCCACAATTAGTGTAGAGCCCTAGTATACAAAATAGAAACCACATGTAGGCATTTTTTTTTGCACTTTACCTCCGCAATTGATTGAAATAACAATTTACTTATATTTATTGTGCAATGGACAGCCTTAAACCCACGCGCGACAATGGTAACCACCACTCGTACATCTACAAAGAAAGAGTATCGAGTAAAAACGGGTGAATAGAGATCAAGGGGTTCACCCCTAGACTTAAAAGTGGTTATTGTATTTTTTAAATAATTTCTTTATTAATATATATATACCTAATATCTTATCCTAGCTCATCCTATCTTATCCTATCTTAATCATTTGATTAAAAAGGAATCCATGTGGAAGTAATTTTTTTTTTTTTTATTCGATCCCTTATGTGAGGGTTAGGGGATCCAAGTGGAATTCCCTTTCGATCCCCTGGGGATCGAAGTCGAACAGCAATTCCTTTTCTGAGGGATGGAAATCGGGGATCCAAACGGAACACCCGGACGCGTCGACGACGGTGGAAATTAATTTTCTTCTTCATTTCTGATGCTTACGCTAGTAATAGTACATTACTACAGAGGCCGGGATGAAAGGGGTTGCCGGCCGAAGACATATAGACGGCCGAGCGAAGCGAGGCCGGATAGGTCTGAGGCAGGCAACCCCATATATCCCGCCGAGGTATGTATAGTGCTTTTCTCAAACATGCCAACGAAATAAACAACAAAAAAATTAAAGATATATTTTTAAAGAAATTAAAAGTATACAAGATAAAAACTAAAACTCACGTGTATATTACTATTTCGTCTATTTTAGCTTAATTTTAACAGAAAACATTTACATGTTACTTCAAAAAAGATAAAGGCACGTTTCTGAACGAACCTTTAGAATTGCCAGTGACACTTGTCATTGTTATAAATTATTTGTTGCAACTAAGGTGAATTGCCGCGATTTGCTGCAGAGGCCATTTTGAAGACATTTTGACCTCTTCTCGATCTCAATGCGTAATCAACCAGAACTCGATAGCAATAAATACTTTGCTAGATATGTAGATAAACTAAACTAATACAAGCAAAATACTAAGCGAGCGTTGTAGTCCAAACTCTCGAGTCACAGTTTAAAATACTAAAACACAATGCGTTTCGGATTAAAAGATGCTTATTAAACAAAACATCAAAGGTAAGCATAACTTCTAAAATTAAACGCAAAACAGGTTATTTAACAAATTTAGGAAATATTAAATGAGACATTAGCCATATTTGGGCAATTAGTTATTGATATGGTAATTGTTTTTCCAGGAACAGTTATGGTGGTTTGCTGAATTTCTGCTGACGAGCCAGGTTGTGATGACACAATGCGAGTGGAGGATTGTTTACTTGCTGTCACTTGAGGAGGCACCTGTGGCTGAGGATGTGGTTCTCCGAGTGAAGATTGTGGTGCAGACACATGAAAATCTTGAGGCTGGTGGGAATGCAATGGCGGTTGACAAGGGGCAGATGGCAGTTCAATGAAAACGGGAGGGTCATGGGATGTGCCTGGTTGTGGATTTGTGTAAAGTGATGGTGATTGTGCATTAGATTCGGCTGTGCTATTTTTGTATTGTAGGACAATATTTTTTGTGATACTTTTTGTAATTTTCTCTTTATTTTCAATAGAATCTTCTATATAGCCTTCAACAACTTTGTCTGACTTCCACCCACCATGCATCTTGAGAACCCGTAGACTAGCTCCCGAGTCTGCCAGAAATGTTGCAGATGTGCGACGGAAGCAATGACCAGTATAGAGCTCGGGGTGTTCTAAATTCAAAAACTCAGCTATTTGTCTTGGCAGGGTTAACATTTTATGCCGTCCAATCACTTGCCTGGTACATTTTCCCTTTTTGTAGTTCAGAAAAAGCCTGTTAGTTTGTGTGCCATGAGGCCGTAGGGCATAATATTTTTTGAAAATGTCCAGAAACTCATCCCGGATCACGAAGGAACGGTCTATTTTGGTCTTGGTGTCTCGAAGCTTAACTATCACTATTTCCCCTTGGAATTCAATATCGCTGGTGGTTATGTTAGTCAACTCAACACCTCTACATGCACCACTAACACCCAAAATCAAAGCAACCTGTAAAAGATATGTTGATAAGTGTAAATTAAAATAGATATAAGATATTTTTTGTTAAAATTAATAATTGTTTAAATTAAATATTTTTTATATTTGGAATTTACTGTATTATTGTAGTAGTAGGCTTAGTTACCTTGGTGGCCAGATATATCTCATCGGGTGCCTGATTTAGGAATGCTTGTACATCTTCTGAACTAAATATCTTTGATTTCTTTGCCCTGTGTCCATCTCCCTGTCGTTTTAGCCACATAGTCAAGTTAGCAAAGTTTTTTATGTTTATATTATGCTTTACCTGCATTGTGGCCTTAAGCATGGAGTACATTGCCCACAATGTTGAAGGCTTTCTAGTATCGGCCAGTTCCTTAAAATATGCTAAAAACACGCGTTCTGAGAAACTGTGGGCATTTTTTTTGGTTTTCCAATTTATAAAATTGTCATAAGTAACCATATATTTCGCCTTTGATTTTGCCGGCAGCAAGTTTGCTATAGCCAATTCCGCTTCAGCTCTTAACTCAGGTGGGGTGCAATCAATAAGCATTTCTTCGTCGGTGGTTTCGTCCGAACTCATATTGAATTATTTATAATAAAACAAGATTATCAACAACAAAATTAAATCCGATAAAACAGAATTACAGCGAAAAGTCGAAAAAAATATCATGTTTCCCGCCAAACCTTTTTTTTAAACCTTAGTTCGAGGCACGTTTGAGTAGATATTTTTACCGCAACCTAATATTTAGATGAAATATTAATATTTCAATATTTATATGTATAGATAAGAAAACAATTGATGATAATGTGTTATTAGTTATGTTAATGTGGATTTTTTATGTAAATAAAACTGCTCTAAGTACATACCAAGTCGTTTATTGTTTTTTTTTAATACGCATAGTGGCAGAGTGTCGATGCCTTTGCCACAAATTTATGTGAAATCGAAATTAAAAAAGAGGACTTTGCCGGCCTAGGCCTGCAAGGTTTGTATGAAATTCCATTGCCGGCCTCTGGTCCTAGCCGCGCCTAAAACGTCATACTTCGCAGCCTATTAAGAGGAACGTAATGTCAATATTTCATTGCATGTTTGAGAAAATATATAAATGATATACGTAACACTTACTGTAATAATGTACATGGACAAAAACAAAATCTTTTCAAACATTATCTAACATTAAATAACCGTACTTGTGCTTATGGAACCTTGCAACGTCATG
Source organism: Eilema caniola (assembly GCA_949126895.1). NCBI lineage: Eukaryota > Metazoa > Arthropoda > Insecta > Lepidoptera > Erebidae > Eilema > Eilema caniola. The sequence continues at coordinate 18,814,634 of OX421462.1, forward strand.
TACAACACTTACCTTGGCAATTTTCATACCGTTACGATATATACCATTAAGATAATTATACATAGATTTAAAAGCAATTGAAGCTAGTTAAATACCACAGGGTAATGTGAATGGCGTGTTGCTGGCTCGATAATCTTGAGGCTCTTCGAGGCTACAGCCAACAGCAGGTGTAGACGGAGACATAGATCTTTACCCGACCCACAAGTAACCGAAGCGGCATGCTCCTGTCTCGCAGTCACTTGTCAGAGAATTTGGCTTTACACTTTGCCTACCTTTGTGGTGACTGGTTGAATAAATGACAATCAAGATTTTTGAGATCCGTGTGATTTTAGAGACATTTCAACCAAGTTCAACTAAGATGAACCCCGTTGTTACGTTAGAGACATTTTTACAAGGAAGAAAAGGGGTTTTCAAACAAAAGCAATGCATTTTGATGGCGACAGCGTATATGCAATGCAAATACTGACATCAAACACTTTGGTTTTTGCTCTCGCTCCGTATTCATTCAACTGAGAGTGCGATTGCAGGCACCGTTTATACAAGCACAGCATACAAACATCACGTAGCTGTGGTGAAAATGCTAGACTTCAATTCAATACACTGTTATAGATATTTTCATGGTTTTGTAACTTTTTACAGAGTGGAAGATTTTAACCTTACCTGGAGGAGAAATACTCTAAATATTGGAGATAGCGAATTTCACTTAAAGGAAACATTCCATTATTTTTTTAAATAAACAAAACTGCATTCAAAGATTTTTGAAAACTCGCTTGCCACACCCAGTAATCGAACCGACTAAAATCCGAGAAAGTAACATCTTATACTTTTATGGCATCAATCGATAGTGTCAATCATAAGGATCAAATCTGTCTAAGAAACATGGTAAATTAAATGAAAGGAAGTCCATAAAATCTTAACTTATAAAACCAGTGCCAGCAGATACAGCATTTTTACGTGTGCGTTCGCGCAGCGGAATGTTGTTGAATTTAAAGATTTTAATTATGCAGATATTTAGTGTATGAGGTCGTGTAATTGTGTATGGTAAAAAAAAAATTGTGCATGCAGCCATTGTGGAGAAATTCGCTAAGAATTGATTCCGCTGGGCGAACGTTGTCCTGGCGGAACTTTTTTCTAATCCATGGACTTAGAAGAAAAGAAATGTGTCCAAAAATTAGTGTGTATTTGTGTGTAATTGTGTATGTATGAATAAAATTAGTGCATGCATAAACTTCGGAGAAATCCAAGTTTCCGCTACGCGAACGTTTGGCCATTAGCTAGTTTTCATATAAAGCTCTTATATAGAGAGCTGTAGATTTTTACATAGGTTGTTTTGAATTTGTTTAAATTTGTTTAAAAAACAGATTTAGAAGAAATCGTAGGGTTTAAAAGATAAAAATATAAACGTGAAATACGCTCATTAGGTCTTAGTTCGTGAAGTAGCCACTTTGCGGTCTAAATTTTCACGTTTATACAAACCTTGTAAGTGTCTGCAACATGTTGCCAAGTATCAATGATGGTTCGTTAGTAATTAATGAGTTATAGGACAATTTACCATGAATAGACCACTGTTTGCAAAGCAGTCAAATATCAAGACGTTCTAAAGTAATTGCATAGTAAAATGTATTCCAATAATTAGTGTATTAATTCAACTACTCACATGCAAAATTTCATCTCATTAAATTCAGTAATTAAAGAGAAACAATTAAAATACTGACAAAGCATCGAAAACCTACATAACCCGACCAATTTCGGATGGCTACAAAAAAGCGACCGTGCCATATTTCTAAGTAACGTTCTTAACCTTCCAGTATAGTATTTATTAATATGGTACAGTTGCGTACACAAGCGTTAGGAAAAAATAAAACAATTGCATTTCTAGAATGAAAAATATTTTTTTAATAATGCCGTAATATTTGCGAAAAGAATAAATCTTCAATTAACAAGTTTTAATTAAACATCAGCTTCTCACTATCACTCACTCAATATACCTACCACTTAATTATTTTAAGCTTCACTGTTACACTATAACATTAATAACACACTATCAATATTATTATTACGGAGAATTGGCGATACATAGCAAAACAACAGCGCATACGCACATTGTCCTTGAGTGCAAATTTGTGAATGGGGATAAAACAAATTTGTGAGTTATGAAAACATATTGCGCTCTCTTTTCTTCAAGGATGGAAGTACCGTTTCAAGAGGGAAGCCGCCTCTATCGCTCGTTGCGCGCAGCGCGTTCTCCGTTTTTTCACACTAGCATAATATTTTTGATCAATTCCTAACTACAATACTTAGACTATTTAATCAAAGGACTAGCCTTAAGTGTACCGCTTCAAACAAAATAATTCTGAATATTTTGGTGGGGTGCGCGGGAACATATACATAAGTCCAGTACAACGGTAATATCATATAAAAAAAGGTATAAAGTAGCTACGTAAATAGTACTTACTGTCATGGTCAAATACATTTCAAAACAAAAAATCATGTGTAGAAAAATAAATGACCTATAAATTATATCAAAACAATTGTGTTATCACCTGTACCAATTAAATACCGGTATTATACTGTAAATTTTAGAATGTTACCTAGATATATTGAACGGCCGCTTTTTTATATCTATCCGAATTTGGTCGGGTTATGTAAGTTTTCGATGCTTTGTAAGTATTTTAATTGTTTCTCTTTAATTACTGAATTTAATGAGATGAAATTTTGCATGTGAGTAGTTGAATTAATACATAATTATTGGAACACATTTTACTATGCAATTACTTTAGAACGTTTTGATATTTGACTGCTTTGCAAACAGTGGTCTATTCATGGTAAATTGTCCTATAACTCATTAATTACTAACGAACCATCATTGATACTTGGCAACATGTTGCAGACACTTACAAGGTTTGTATAAACGTGAAAATCTAGACCCCAAAGTGGCTACTTCACGAACTAAGAGCTAATGAGCGTATTTCACGTTTATTTTTTATCTTTTAAACCCTACGATTTCTACTAAATCTGTTTTTTAAACAAATTTAAACAAATTCAAAACAACCTATGTAAAAATCTACAGCTCTCTATATAAGAGCTTTATATGAAAACTAGCAAATGGCCAAACGTTCGCGTAGCGGAAACTTGAATTTCTCCGAAGTTTATGCATGCACTAATTTTATTCATACATACACAATTACACACAAATACACACTAATTTTTGGACACATTTCTTTTCTTCTAAGTCCATGGATTAGAAAAAAGTTCCGCCAGGACAACGTTCGCCCAGCGGAATCAGTTTTTAGCGAATTTCTCCACAATGGCTGCATACACAATTTTTTTTTTACCATACACAATTACACGACGTCATAAATATCTGCATAATTAAAATCTTTAAATTCAACAACATTCCGCTGCGCGAACGCACACCATTTTTACCCAAGGAGTCATCAGAAATCTTATCAACAATAAACTTATCTTTGAAGCCAAATCCATACTTAATATTATAAATGCGAAAGTAACTCTGTCTGTCTGTCTGTTACGCTTTCACGCCTAAACCACTGAACCGATCTTGATGAAATTTGGTACAGAGGGTAACCTATTGAAATATCGAATTTCTGTTACCCGAATCTTAAAATCTCAAAAACGGTTGGTAGAACTTTTAAAAGACAGATGTAATGAATGACAACTTTCTAAAATTCCATTTTTCATTTCCCAGATGAATCGATTTCCAGGTGCACTAAAACCAAATTTTCAAATAGTATTTTTTTGTTTCCCATATTGTCATAATCCAGATTCTCAGAATATTTTTTTTTGTTTCCCATCGTACTATTTTCCAAATAAACTATTTCCAAATTTTCATAATCTTTTTATTTGGTTCCCATACAATCGTGTTCCAGCTAAACTATATACAGGTATAGTAAAACTCACTAAATTTGTACGATTCATTTATTAGGTACAGTAAGTAATTTAGAAATTTACTTTAATTTAGAAATTTCTTTTAAATATTTAATTTCACCTAAATTTTCTTTTATTTATATAAGTTTCTGCAGTTTTTCCTCCTTTTGTATATTTCCTCCATTCTTGTGGTTCACCTAGTATAATTTTTTCTATATCAGATTCTATTATAATCGCTTAATTCTTCGAAATTAATTATCGTTAACACCCCGACTCAGTGCAATCCGACTCGGATAGGTTAGGTTAGAAGACTAAGGCGGGAGCGAAGCGAAGTGGAGCTTAGTCTTCGTGGTTTTTTTTTTTAAACCACCCAGAAGTAGACGCCATATGAGGTTTAGTTTTAGGTTTAAAAATCTGGATATTGTTTGTCTGAATATCAATTAACTAAATTTCAAAAAATTGTGTTTTCAATATTCGGGTTTCGTGTGTCTGGAACTCGTTCATCTGGATTATAAAACGTCGTACAAATGAATAAATGGGCAAATGAAATTCGGAGTTGCGATTATATGGCAAATAAAACTTCGGAATTTGAAAAAACGGGATTATGAAAAAATGCCCAAACGTTTTCAGGATTATGATATTCGGAATATTAAAATTCGGGATTAAGATAGGTAACCGGTACAGAGGTATATTAGAGGTTGAGAACGGACATAGGCTACCTTTTATCACGAGAAAGGGAGTTCAAGGGGAGGAAATAGGGGATGAAAGTTTCTATGAAAGTTAGTCATTTTTGAAGATTTCCTGATGAAATTTGGTACAGAGGTAGATTAGAGCTTGGGAACGGACATAGGCTACCTTTTGTCGCGAAAAGGGGCGAGACGAACTAGAGCCTTGGTATGACAGTTTGTCATTTTTGAAGACTTCTACAGAGATAGTTTAGAGCTTGGGAACGGACATAGACTACCTTTTATCGCAAAAAAGGGTAGAAGGAAGGGGGGAGGGGGAGGAGGATATGGCTATGGGATGCAAGTTTGTCTTTTTTGAAGAGATCTTAATGAAATTTGGTACAGAGGTAGATTAGCTTGGGAACGGACATAGACTTTTATCGCGAAAAGGGGGGAAAAAGGGGGAGACCAGGGTCTTGGGATAAAAGTTTATCGTTTTAGAAGATTTCCTGATGAAATTTGGTACAGAGATAGCTTAGAACGGATATAGACTACCTTTTATCGCAAAAGGCGGGGTAGAAGGAGGGGGGGGGGGGGGGGGGAGGAATATGGCTATGGGATGAAAGTTTGTTATTTTTGAAGATTTCCTGATGAAATTTGGTACAGATATAGATTAAAGCTTTGGAACGAATATAGGCTACCTATTGACGCGAAAATGGAGGTATAGGGGGGAGGGGGTAATAAGAGATGAAATTTGACAGTTTTGAAGATATCCTGATGAAATTTGGTACAGGGACTTGGTAACGGACATATGCTACCTTTTACCGCGACTTATGTGGTAACAGGGGGGGGGGGGGATAAGGACTAGATAGTTAGTATGAAAGTTTGTCATTTTTGAAGATATCCTGATGAAATTTGGCACAGAGATGGACTAGAGCTCGAAAATGGACATAGGCTACCTTTTATTGCATAAAAGGGAGTTGAAGGGATGGAATAGGGATAGAAGGGGAAGGGGAGAAGGGGAATAGGGCTATGGGATTAAAGTTTCTAATTTTTCATTGGCACAAAAAAGGGGGGAATGTGGCATAAATCGCGTAAGAATTTCTTTTAAGATGTCCTTATGAAATTTGGTACAAAGGTGAATTAGAGCTTCGGAACGGACATAGTCGAGTAGCGAACCAAATATAGAAGCGAGTGGAGAGGCGAGTAGAGATTGTTATAGGGACGAGTGAATAGGCGTGTAAAGATCGAAAGTCGAGTAGAGTCGACGACAGGGGCGAGTAGATATGCGACTAGAGAGCCAGTGGAGAGGCGAGTATATAATCAAATAGAATGCAGTAAAGGGTTGAGTAGGGAGGCGAATAGGGAGGCGAGTGGAAAGATGAATGTAGTGGCGAGTAGAGATCGAATAGAGAGTTGAGTAGAGGTGCGAGTGGGGAGAGTCAAGTAGAGAGGCGAAAAGAGAATCGAATGGATGGGGAAGTAGAGAGGCCAATGGAAAGGCGAGTATAGAGAAGAGTACAAAGTCGAGTAGAGAAAGGAACAGAGAAGTCAGTAGAGAGTCGAGTATAAAGTCAAGTATAGAGGCGAGTAGAAAGTCGACAACAGAGGTCAGTGCATAGTCGAGGACAAAGTTGAGTAGAGAGGCGAATTTAATGCTCAATAGCGTCGGCTCAACACTAAGCGATAACCGAAATTCACGCGGGCGGAGCCGCGGGCAACAGCTAGTATTTATTAAAAGGAGTAAATACTAAATGACAACTTTGTTTCCGGTTTAGAATGTAACTTTATTGGGTAACTGCACGAGGAATGTAGGTAGGGTAGCTTTTAATTTGGGATGCTCGATTGAAAACCTCCACGCGGTGCACCCTGGGCAACGGCGATGGCGAGAGAATTGCCGTATTGGTGGTAATTTTCTTCTTCTTCATCATCTTAGCGTTAATCCCTGTCGCATCCGACGCTTTCACCTCGGAAACTGGGGTTCACTTTACTAGTCTTTTTTTTAAGTATTTGCACTGGGATGGACCTCGTGCCTACTCTATAGCGGCCGCGTCATGCCACACCACAGAAGCTGCTAATTGAGCCCTGTGATTGCGTGCGGTTTTAGTCCGATGTAGGTAACTACCCCTACTGACCAGCAGCGGTATCCGGACGAAAAAAAAAGTAATTTTATTCAAATATCGAATTTTATTGTTAGTATGATATCAGGTGAGCCTTTGAGTTAAAGTGCTTTATTTTGCCAAGTTTAGATTTCAAGGATTTCCTTTCTTTTAATTTACCATGTTTGTTACAGAGATTTCTCAAAAAAGCTGAATTGACCCTATCGATGGATGACATAATGTTCTTTTTTCAAATTTTAGTCGGTTCAATTACCGGGTGTGGCAAGCGAATTTTCGAATAATTTTGAATGCCGTTTTATTTCTTTTCAAAAATAAAGAAATGTTTCCTTTGAGTGAAAGTGGCTATCTCCAGTATTTAGAGTACTTCCCTCCAGGTAAGGTTAAAATCTTCCACCCTGTATATGCCAAGTACCTCTTCTTGAGTTTAAGTTTCTCAATCTCAGGATCGCAGGTTCCGGGTTGTAGGCTCCAAAAGCAACCCTTTATAAATGATGATGATTGATTATGCTAGATAATATTGCTGAGAATTCTTTTTTTAAAAACACTAAATTTTAAGCGCGGGATCCTTGGTTCCCAGGAGTAGTTCTGTGAACAGTAGACCTCGCGAGCATGCTTTACCATATTTTTTTATTTCAAAAATATTTAAAAAAAATTACGCAGTTTTCTGTCTTTCTCAAATAATGACGATTAGTTCTTAAAAACAACGCTACAGTAAACTTTCCTTCTTTTTCCCCATCAGTTTTTTTTTATAAGGAAGTTATCCTTACCGATGCATATTTTTTTTTACAACAATCTGTGCGGAAACATGGATCCATGATATTTAAGTCAAAAATCATCAAGATCCGTTCCTAAATAACGCGACAAAAAACTATCCCCTTTTGTTCCTCATTTTCCCTCCTATCAAAAAAAAGCTGAATTTCAAATCAAAGAACCTGTCGGCCAAGTTAGTTGAAAATCAAAAAATAAATGAGCCCTTAAACCAGAACTGACAAATCGACATAGAATCAGACAAAAGCAAAATGGGCTAGCTTTTCAAAACGGAGACTAGTTCGCTTGGCTTGCTCTTAATGATTTCTACCATAAATCATTTTTAAACAACACGGCATGTAGGATCATCGGCCAATAAGTGGAGAACGTCAAAAAGTTAGGTGTACAAAAAACATATGGTCGGACCCGAGTAAGTTATATTTTACAGGAAAGACAAGCTTTATTTTCTATTCTTACAATTTCGTTACACATTACCAAAAGCAATCGAACTCTGTGCTTTATGAGACCCGCCATCAACATGTATCGAGTCGCCGAAGAGAATTGAATTGGCGCACTCAAACAAAGATTTGCATAGAAGTCGTTATGTGAACAGTTTTGTAATCGAGGTAACATGTGGCAAGTGCAAATGGCTTCCATGTAACGGGGCTCTATGTATATTCAGAAGAACATTATGAAATAACTTGGTAAGTACAGAAGTACAGTACTGTAGCAGTTCAAACTATTTGTGAACAAAAATCACAATATCAAATTCCATCAATGAGGTACAAATTTATAACTTAAAACTAGCTGCCTTGAATGTTTCAAGTTGAACATTAAGTATAGATAAGAAAGAATACGGTGTAACTTAATAAAGTTACTAAATTTCTAGTAGTTATAGTAGAGAAAAGAAAAGAATATTATGGTGAAATACAATTACCATATAAGTAAAAATTGTAACCATGAAACCCCAATGTTAAAGTTTGTACACCTTATGCATTTATCTATCACTTGCTACCTAGATGATATGAACAATATTTGTGTCAGCGCAGCGGTTGTCAGTACCGTTAGTGGTTCTGAAGATGTCTTTATAAAACTGAAGTTTAATGTCACTAGCTTGTTAACCATCCTATCAGGTTCTAACAATGTGCCAGGTATAAAAATAAACATTTATTTTAATTACATCGGTTAGAATGGAAATAACAGTTGCATGCAGCACGTCGTCGATCTTATACGAGTAGAATGGGCCAATGAGGTTGTATGACCGCGATCACGTCTAGCCTTAGTCCGTGACTGCTACGATACAAAAGGTTCATTGTACAACAGCCATGAATTCTGCAATTTTATTAGAAGAGATACATTTTGTTTATGGTGTGCGCTAGCGCACTGTTAAGATATTATTCCATAATCTCATCACTGATTTATAGCCTAGTCCTAGAGACAAATAGGTACTATAACATTCATATTTTTTTTGTATCTTTGAGTGGATATCAATCATCAATCCACTCTGCTGGACATAGGCGAGAGGATAACGATAATCTTCTGAACTTGTGTTTGTCATCTAACTCCTATATTACCCGATTTGCATTATTTTAAAACACAATTACACCTGATAGATGACACTGGTCGGTCTGTGCACTGTTTTTTCTGGGCAGGACAACGTCTGCGGCTCCGCCAGTTATGTGTAAATTATAAGAAAGATGGTACTTAGCCAAACACAATATCTAGAGAATAAGTGACTCAATGATGGTAACTGGAGGCAACATCATAGTTTAATTTACTAGATTTTACTAAATATATCCAATGGATACAGATATGTAAGCAATTCTGATAGCAAACCTGAAGAATATGAATAAACTAAGTTAAGCGATAACATAAGCGAAACAATGAACGCCACAATATTTTTCGTGTATATGCCAGTCCCGAGAGAGGAATGTCTAATTCAAATAGCCCTATTGAGAGTACGCGGTTCCGTTACGAATTCCGAATAGGGTTAACCACCGTACTTTCCGATTTTCATTACTTATTGTGCGACTAAATGTTAGCAATGTTTACCTTAAGCTATATGTAATAATTTTGTTTCTATATGGATCAGTGTTCTTTGAAAAGGATACATACATTATACCTAGTCACATTTGCGCTAGTAATATTACCGCATTTAGACATCAATGGAAACTGTTCAGTGGTGATATGATATTTTTTTAAGTTATTTATTCTCATTATACTCACATATCATATTACTGTAAATCTAATGAATAAAACGAGGGCAAGAGCAACACATGACTAAAATAAACTTATTTAATTATGCTATGAATAAATAATGTTTTAAACTTGTATGATTTCAATTTATAAACACAAGAATCCTGCATGCACCAATTACGCCTGTTCCCTCCGAGTCGATCAGCTTTGTCTTTTGCATTAATTGGTCAGACTTTGATAATACAGGCATTAGTTACAGTTTCCTGTAGTAACTTTGGCGAGTAGAAGGATAAACAGCTCTGCAGACGTAATCGATTTGGCTCAGGGGATTACTCTTTGACTGTTCTCTGTGGCAGGTTCCATTTAATTGCGCTACGCTTTAAAAAAGTACTCATTGTTATGAACCCGAGGCAATTAATATAATTATATTGGTTGGTCAAGCCCTATGTAGAAAACAACGAAGTGTCAGCTAGTCAAATCAGCCAAGAATGCAAATTAAGCCAGCTATTCTATGCCCGAGAAAGTAGCCTTAGGGACGCTGTTACGAAAAGAGGCGTTCCTCTAAAAGAGAAATAAAGCTTTCAATAAATACGACGCAAATAACCGTCGTATCTATATTTAAAGTTCACCATATTCTGCTTAGCATCGACATTCAGATGGCTGAGTGATTCTTACTGTGCGAAAAATTGCCAGAAGTTTGGCTGATCTGAAACCTTCGGGGGTGATCGACTAGATAGAGGTAAATAAGAAAATGCGGCTGATTCACAAGCTCATGTTGATATGCTTGGGTTGAAGTGAAGAGGACACATTCAAAATAACAAAAATGTTGAAAATATTTGTTATCCCAATATGTAATCATCATGTGGTTCCCAATTACATCTAGATCGGGGAAAGGATATGGCTAATGCGGCTTCTATAAGGCTAAAATTGGCAGCCAAATTGTAGCTGTCGAAATTGGCAACCAAATTGTAGCAACCAAAACTGGCAGCCAATTTGCAGAGCGCTATTTATTTAATTATTGAAATGCGATTAATTGATTTAAGCATAGTTAAAAGGTATTATATAATAGTCGTAGTAATATGGAAATGGTGGTGGTGAAATTTCAGTAAATTAATTATGCCTAGTAGTAATACGAATCTGTTTGGCTCATGGAGAAGGAAATGATAGCGGAGATGTTACAAGGGAATCGAGTCGCGAGCCTTCCATATGTCAAAACGACTCAATTGGTCTGTGACGTCACCATCCAGTTCTAGTGAAACGTCCTTGCGTTCGGTTGTCATTTTTGGTCAAAAGTTCAAGGATAAAAATAGCTTTAACCTGGTTTAAGAATGAAGTGTACAGTACAAGGATGTACAAAGTGTAAAAATAAACAATTTCAACATTTTAAGGGTATAACATTTCATCAGTAAGTCCACTATATTTAAATTTTAATTTTTCCGAAAAAAATGTCTTAACTGAACCATCTAGCGTAGAGAAGAAATAAGTAACCTAGTCTGGCATGTATACTAGTTGTAATAATAACTCAATTCATTTTATGAAAATGATCACAATAATCTCGCCCGACTTCATTAGCAATTTCAAAAATGTTAAATTATTTATTAAATGGAATATTTTGCTAAAATTGAAAATTAAAGTAAAAAAAATTGGGCCATCTGTCGGTATAAGGCCAAATCATTTAGCCCCCTAAATGATTTTGCTATAATCCAAAAGATGGCCTTATTTTTGAAAATTATTTCCTTAAAATAGATTATTCTAGAATTCTGTGTAGCGCTTAGTGGCGAATAGTCAAACTATATAACAAAAATGACAAGGTCTGTGTCTGTTCGGTTTCGCTATGACGCACTAGATGGAGACGTGGACGAGGTATGACGTCATGCCCCCCGCGTCTCCCTTCCCACCCGCATTTGGTCACGCGTTTTTCTTAAGAGAAATTCGACTGTGGCATCTCCGCTACTTAATCATATTCTGTCCTCCGTGGTTTGGCTGCTACAATTTAGTTGTCAATTGTCGCTGAGGATTTTGACTGCTGTAATTTTGTCGCCTATATTGGCTACCGATTACGGTTGCTACAATTTGTTGCTACTTGGAACTTACTGTACCGTGGGAAACAAATATACCGAAGGACCACACACTTAAGATAAATACTATGATCTCACAAACGAATTAATCAAAAACGGTTACGTGGTTAATTTGTATGCAGTAGAAGTGGGAGCGAGAGGTATACCAGCTAAATCTCTCTATAACCTACTTAAAGATCTAGGCCTATCGAGAGCTACAATAAGCTCATTACTAGGACGAATGTCTAAAGCGGCACTAGTAGGTTCGTATCAAATTTAGTTAGGCAGGGAGGGGAACTTGGGTAGTGAAGGTGAGTGTTGATGTACATCAACAAAAGGGGTCCCTTCTAAACCTACACTTGGGTCGCAAGTCCCAGGCACTGTCCCGAGTTCCCAACTCAGCAACGCGATGGACCCGGCACCCGCACGGAGAATCCATGGATTGCTAAGAATATCGTCTCTTCGGCAGATACAATTTGGTTGTCAAATTCAGCTTTATGCGGCTTCCATATAAGTGAATGCTGAAGCTCGCGGCTCCTCTCACCAACGTTTAGACACAACTAATTTACAATTTTATAATAATAGTTTCTTAACTGTTTGTTGTGATAATACCATACCTAAATGCTTACTACCTAAGTACCTACATACAATCAACAACTTCCTGTCCTCGTAGTTTAACATGTGTTGTATTTCCATTCACCACTACTTGCAGTTCACTCCCAAGGTAGGTAAATAATATTATTAGATTTATGATTACATTAAAAATAAATTGGCTCGCCCCGTATTACGTGAGACCGAAAATCATAGGGGCGAAATGTTGATGTTAATACACCACTGCCTACCCCTTCGGGGATTTATTGGCGTGAGTTAAAGTGTATTTATGTATGATTCAAGTAGGACACAAGTGCCACCCCATCTTTTTCCATGAGTGTCAAACAATATTATTAATTAACTAGCTTTTGCCCATTGCTCCACCCGCGTGGATGTCGGTTATCGCTATAATATCGGTTATCGTTATAAATTGTAGCCTATGTGTTATTCTGATGTATAAGCTATATTATTGTAAAGTTTCATTAAAATCCATTTAGTAGTTTTTATGTAAAAGAGTAACAAACATCCATCCATTCATTCATTCATACTTACAAACTTCCTCATTTATAATATTAGTAGGATAAGGACAGACCTGTTCTCCATACAATAGTAAACATACAACCCCTTATCAAATAAGAAATATAAGTCCTGATCTCAATTAGGGAGAGAAAGAGAAAACAACATGGACGGTGGTAAAAGGATGTTCAATATTAATACAACATTGCCTAGACAGATATATGCCTCACAGATTGTATATTACAATACAATTATGAATACTTTTCCCTAGCAACTATGAGAGTCATCATTTATATTCATATATTTTAATAAAATAGTTATTCAAATCAGTTTCAGTCATATAAACATGTAAAAATAATAATGTGGTAGTAATATGTTAAGATATCTCAGCAGTATTGAGATTATTTCCTCAATAAATATTTTAAAGAATTTAAGGATATTTTGCAAAAAAAAAACATTATCAACAAAGCTTAAAGTTGGAGTTGGTTTATTATGATTATTATCGTTTTGAATTTTGCAAATGAATCATAAAAACAAGGCATAAATTACCATATAATATATTTTACTTTTAAAACTCTCTTAGTCCTGTGATCTGCCTTGACTGGGCATTTACCTGAATGTTAACTATTTGTTGTACTTTGGCTTGCATGGTATATGTTGTGCACCCATTTGAATAAGAGGTTTTCTGAGACTGTATTCTACTATTGAAAGAGGTTGTCTTCTTTTTATGCGTCTAAAGGTGCTAGTGGATTTTAATAGTCCATCTGAAAGCATTTGGTAATCTACTTTTTCATTTTTACAAAATGAATAAGAAATATTCAATGATCTCTTTCTTATCAGAGCATTGCATTTGTAGATGTTCCATCTTATTTCATTGCATGTAAATTATGAGCCTGAAATTGGCAGCCGAATTGTAGCAGCCAAACACATATTCGCATTCCCAACTAATTCATGCCTAAATACTTTCTAAACATCCAGTGGAAGGTCTCCCATGAATTATAGAATTTTCCACCGATCCACCGACTATTATTTAATAGAAAGAAAGAAAATTAGTTTCTATTGCAGATAAAAAGGAACACATCATTAAAGGAAAATCGAAAAATAAATATATAACAAAATCACCATGCCAAAATATTGGTGGACCTGCAGCTACATTATTACACAGTATCTGAAAAACAGCACTTCACTTACCCTTTCAACCTCTTGATGTAATTAAATAGAATACTTTGATTACTGCTAAGATTGTTTGTACAGTCCTAACTTTTAAAAATATGGGACTTTATTGGGTTGGCCTTTTTTATCAAAAGTACAGACATACCTGCATATTTGGTAACATTTGAATTGTTAGTAAGTTTTAATGACTTTCAAGCAGAATATTGAATCAGTAAAAGTTGGTAAAGGTATTTGCTATGCATGTTAAACTATTTTTTTGTTTTTATTCTTAAATCAACCTTATTGTTTGGTAAGATAGGTATAGTATCTATTTCCAATAAGATAAATAGGACCTATAAATAAACTGGCTTCTGCACAGTACTCCTAGCCTGCATATAGCTACCTGCCTATTGACTGCTTTACTGCACATATAAGTTTAAGTGTGTACTTACAACATAGTGTTAACTTATTCATAAATAAATTATTTGGTACAACAAAGTAGACAAAGAATGTCGAAACACCTAATTACTATAAACAAAACCTTTATATTATACTTCTGTATGTACCTACAATGCTTTTTATACAAATAAATGTGCCAAATTTATTTAAGAAATAGTAATTACTTAACATGTAACATTAGTTGAAAATCGTAGCGAAACAAGAGAATTATTACAAGGAACTTTAAATAATAAGGTAGGGAACTGTGGGTTTCTTTTCTCATGAAAATTACGGATACAGTTGATGCCTGCTTCAAATTCATCAAGATAGCACTCTGTATAAAATTATATTGCTTGATATGTAACACATTGCGATCCAGTGAATACTTTAATATAAATAGAACTGGAGAAAGATGAACTAAAACCGTAATAAATTTGAAGAATGAAAGCTTATTGTTACGCATAACATACCTTGTCCGCATTTTTCAGTCTTTGGAGTGGAAGTCATTTCAAAAGAACTAAAACCACTATGTCATATTATCACCAGTGACGAAATATCAGTTCATTTATTTCATAAATTTGTATGAAATCACCAAAATATCATTACACTCCACCGGCAGCCATGTTTAGAAAACAATTTTTAATATACAATACTGTGGCAGTAACGCCATCTATTGAATATTTATTGTAAAATATAAATAAATTTATGCAATGGTTAGTTTAGAAACTAGATGTCGCTGTGTTTCCAACAATGGCACAGATAACATAAACAATAGTAGAAAACCAGTGTGTTTTTTCTTAAGAGAAAACCCTGGAGGGCAATAGGCTATTTATACGAGTTAGTCGATTATTTATTTGTTCCTAATAAGGTAAAAGCACTAATGGTAGACACATTTCTCGGCCTGGCAAAGCGTGGCAAAGATTTTATCGATACCAATAGAGTTATTGTCCATCATTCGTATTAGTTTCAAGTACACTCACTACTGCTATCAGCGCTAATATGGCGATTTTCAAATAGCAAAATAAATGCGTACTCCTAACCCTAACCCCTTTTTGGAACTGACCAAGAACTGACCACCACTCCAATGAATACTATTCAAGTCAGTGTTCTAATAGAAATAAAAAAAAATCAGTATTGCCGGACATTGAAAGTTAGAAGGATTCAGTTATTATACTCCGCACGCCGAATGATGATCCTATGACGTTTCAACTGACAGTTGTGTTAGTTATGCGAAACAATTTCGATAAAATACTGTTTTTTCAGGCAAATGTCATGTCATTCAGCCAGGTCATTCAACATAATAAGCAATATTTATTTATTTTGAAAAAAGGAGACCATAGACCTACTGTATTTTTTTAATTCAGTCATGTCATGTCTTGTCAGTCTGTTTTGTCTTCTTGTCACACCGCATCACATCGCGTCATACGAGTGCTCTAACGCCTTGTATGCGCCACGTCTTTCTTTATTAGCTGAGTTTTGTTTCTGTTTTCGCTGTTTTGTGTTATTTGTTGATTTTCTGTTACCTGTTTGTTGATTTTCGGTTTTGCAAAATGCCGAAAAGACAGCGGAAAACTGTTCTCAACAATGAAGTTCGCGAGTTTGTAGTTCGTTAGCGAGACTATTTTGCTCGTGAACAACAAAATGGCGGACCCTTGTTACCGCTTGACAATGTTCGCGATCGTGTAGCCGATGCTCTAGGAATCGGAAAGGCTACTGTTTCTCGAATAACAAAGGAAAAATTTGGGGAGTCGTCCATGGAGGACAATAAACTATAAACACCAAAGAAGAAAAAGAAAAGGTTATGTCATATAACAGAACCTGATGAATTTGATTTAGATGCTATACGCAATCATATTTATGGTTACTACCTACGAGGTGAACTACCGACCTGCCAGAAGTTATTATCTTCATTAAAAGCTGCAGAACTCTTCAAAGGCGGTGCTACTTCTCTTAGAATTGTTTTGAAAAAATGTGGATTTCGCTATAAAAAATGTGACAAGAGAAAAATATTAATGGAGCGTACTGACATAGCTTTACTACGATGCGATTTTCTTCGCAAAATCAAACAAATTGATAACTGGGAGAAGGTAGTATACCTTGATGAGACATGGCTGAACGCCAATCATACTGTAGGTAAGGCATGGACGGATGACACAACCAAATCCAGCACAAAAACTCCTGCAGGAAAGGGCCAGCGCTTAATCATTTGCCACGCTGGCACAGCTACAGGTTTTGTGCCGAATTAGCTGTGGGCTTTTAAGTTAGTGAATACAACGGGGTACCACAAGGAAATGAATTTCGAAAACTTTAAGACATGGTTTATAAAACTATTAGAAAATTTGAATGAGCCTTACTATATTTTAATGGACAATGCCTCATATCACTCAGTTCAAATTAACAAACCCCCCAGCAGCAATAACAAAAAAGCTGAAATTATAGAGTGGTTACACGGCAATGGTGTGGAAACTGACAGTCAGATGTTAAAAAAGAGTTGGTTAGACTGTTGAACTTTCACAAACAACAGACGCACCCATCATATTTTTTGGATGAATTGGCCAAATCAAATGGACACACAGTAATTCGGTTACCGCCCTATCACTGCCAATATAATGCAATCGAGTTGATATGGGCGCAGATCAAAGGTATCTATATTTTTTATTTATATAATATTATGTATATGCATATATATTTTCTAAAAATAATTACTAAATGTACAAATATTTTCAGGTCCTGCAGCTAGGCATAACACAACTCCGCCATTCACGGCAAATAAAATGATGGTTTTATTGGAAGAAGCTTGCGCTCAAGTGACAGCTGACGATTGGCGAAAAGTGGTCGAAAGAACGAAGAAAATTTGCTTACAAGACTGGGATCGAGATGTACAATACGACAATATCATTGACCAACCGTTACTAATAAACGTCACGGATAGCTGCAGTTCAGACTCAGATTTTGAAGATCCGATTGACCCTGTATCAGATTCAGATTGATATAAATAAAATACAAACTCAAAGCATTTGTTTTATATTTCCAACAAATTATCGATATTTTGTTTATCGATGTGTCCCTTCTTAGTCGATAACAGCTTGATGACGTAGCTTTTGCATATTCATCATTTTCATTTTTATAATTTACAATTGTACACAATTATGATTTTTTCGTCTTTTTAATGGACCTCTAAAGGATTTGATGTGATAGGACGTCAGTACAATGCTAAGCGCTAACGAACTGTCATAGGGATCATCATTCAGCGTGCGGATTATAATAAAGTATACATAAATATACATAATAAAGATCTTAGAGTATACATAAAACTAGTTTTATGTATACTCTAAGCTGTGGATGCAGTAGGATGAGAAATGAAATTCTGCACTAATTATTGGACACCAACAGAAAGAAAATTATTTATTATACTTAAAGTGGTAGAGTTTTTCTAACATAAATATACAGGCATCGTACTTATCACTCGTCTAATCTAATAAATATGTTCATAAAAATCTATGTTACATAAATAAACAAAAGGTAAATTTTGATAATTGATTAAGATAACCCCCTTTTTCGCGATAAAAGGTAGCCTATAGGCTATATGGTACATAGATGCATTTGAACTTGAGAATGTATCAAGTTCTAATGCATCTATGTACCAAATTTCATGAAGACGTCTTCAAAAATGACAAACTTTCATTCCCTAACCCTATCCCCCCCCTTCTACCCTCTTTTCCGCAATTAAATGTAGCCTATATCCGTTCTCAAGCTCTAATTTAATTCCATACCAAATTTGACAAACTTACATCCCCTATTCCCCCCCTTAAATCCCCTTTCTCACAATAAAAGGTGTCCTACGTCCGTTCCCAAGCTCTAATCCACCTCTGTACCAAATTTCATCAAGATCGGTTCTGTGGTTTAGGCGTGAAAGCGTCACATACGAGAGATGCTTAACATTAATAATTTAAGGTATTCAATTCAAAATTATTTTTTTATCGCTGTAAATAGAAAGAGATAAAGAAGACCATGTAAGACGCAGCAACTTAAATCGCCTTATCGCTTTTTAGAAGGCGGTCCTATAACTAAACTATAATGGTGTACATTTCTAAGAAGTAAACAGCATAACCTAACTCGTTTAGCATAAACAAAATACATTTGTGTGAGCTATTCAATAAAACTGAAGTTTCACTAATAAGTTTTTATACAGAGTGAAAGATTTTGACCATACCTAGAGGGGAAGTACTCTAAATAGTGGAGATAGCGAATTTCTCTCAAAGGAAACATTACTTTATTAAAAAAAGAAAACTACATGAGCAGATTTTTGAATACAGCGAGTATTCAAAAATCTGCTCATGAAGTTTTGTTTCTTGTCACACCCGGTAATCGAACCTACTAAAATCCCAAAAAGTAACATCCTGTTTTTTTATGGCATCCATCGATAGTGTCAATCATAAGGATAAAATCTGTCTAAGAAACATGGTAAATTAAATAAAAGGAAGTCCATAAAATCTTAACATACAAACTCAGTGCCAGCAGAAACAGGCAACATTTTTACTCAAGGAGTCATGAGAAACCTTATCAACAATAAGGTTATCTTTGAAGCCAAATATTTATTAAAATGAGTAGATACTTAACTAAATGACTGAACTTTGTCTCCGGTTTAGAATGTAACTTCAGTAACTGCAAGGTATGTATTTAGGGTAGGTAGTAATTTAGGATACTTTATTGGAAACCTCCACGCGGTGTACCCTGGGCAACGGGAATGGCGAGAAAATTGCCGTATTGGTGGTTTTTCTACTACATCTTAGCGTTAATCCCAATCGCATCCGACGCTTTCACCTCTACAATTGACTAAGCTTCGATATTTTCCGTGAAGCGATTGCCATCTACTCCACAACGCAAAGGTGATATCGAAGCATTGCAATTAGACCAGTTGTAGGACTTTTGAGGACTCCAACTACCAATAACGACTGCTATCGATATTCACAGCCAGATCAATACAAATATCCATATTCATACATACGAATATTTGCACAGAGTGGGGATTGAACCCGCGCCTTAAGCCTTAAGCGTAGTTGCCGCGCTCACTACTGCCAAACCACAGAAGATGTTAATTAAGCTCTGAGATGGCGTGCGGTTTTAGTCGGCTGGAGTCCGATGTAAATAGAATACTGACCAGCGGCGTTATTTTATTTAAATATCGAATTTTATTGTTAGTATGATATCAAATAAGCCTTTGAGATAAAATGCTTTATTTTGTCAAATTTAATTTATAAGTTTAGATTTCAAGGATTTCTTTTCATTTAATTTATCATGTTTGTAATTGACCCTATCGATAAATGACATAAAAATACAAATTGTTATTTTTTCAGGTCTTAGTTGGTTCGTTTACCGGGTGTGACAAGCGGATTTTCGTAAAAAATTGAATGCCATTTTATTTTTCTTATAAATAAAGGAATGTATTTGTCGCTGCCAACTAGCTTAATCAGCCGTCCAATTAACTGCCTAGGCAGTTAACTAAACGGTGCCATTCAATTAATCTTAAACATCACAGGTAGATAATTTTTTGTACAAAGTTATATTTTGGTAGCGGCCTTAAATGTTATTATCAAATAATTGCTAAATTATTGACCGGTTATTTAGTGGCCTGACTACTTTATTTAAAGATATTAATAGAAAAATTAAGTGGGGATACATCATCAGCATTAGCTAAATTACCATAAGTACCTACTAATATTTAAAATAAAAGAAGTCAAAATTCATCAAGTGATGTCGGTACTTGTTGACTTGAAAGTCGAATCTATAAAGTCGATTCTTTTTAGTAAAAGAAATTATTATTGGCTAAAGTCAGAGTCGACTACATCCCTAACTTCTATTTTATCTGTGGATTGTCGTGTGCGTGTGGTATTATGGTACCGTGTTTTTTTATTCTGTTTGAGATTTGCGATTGTGGCCGTGATTGTGTAGTGGTTATGAGTTATGACCCTACGTTGTGTGTGGAAAAAATGACCGTGATATTTAATCTCATTCAGACCTCTACGTGATACGCCGTGTAATCCACACTGTGTCTTATTTAGTGTATACGGATATCTATTATTTGACTAGTGAAAAGTGCAGTGAATTAGGTAAATAATCATGGCGGACCCACTGAGCTTGCTTCGCCAGTACAACGTAAATAAAAAAGAAATAATTGAACGTGAAAATCAAATTATATTTGGAGAATTTTCATGGCCTAAAAATGTGAAAACGAACTATCTTATGTGGGGGTGAGTATTGTAGTAAACTTGTAACAGGTGAAAATTGTATCAATATGTCTGATGTCATAATAAACAAATTACTATTGTAGCTCAGGAAAAGAAGGAAACGACAAGGAATACTACACACTGGAATGTCTTCTCTTCATCTTGAAAAATATACAGCTAACACATCCTGTTTACGTCAGGCAGGCAGCCGTAAGTCGTCCTATTTTAGAAAATTTTGTGTTTTGACTGTTTCCAATATGACAGTATTGAGAACACTTTTTTCTACAGGCCGCAAATATACCAGCTGTACGGCGTCCAGATCGTAAAGAGCTGTTAGCATACTTGAATGGTGAAACTGCAACATGTCCTTCAATTGACAAAAGTGCCCCCTTGGAAATACCAACACAGGTAATATTCTTATTCTTCTTTTTAAAACTCTCTATGCTAGTAAAGATGAGGAAAACACGATCTTTTTATCTACTTTAGAACCTGAATAAAATAAATTACACGATTTAACAAATTTTTCGAAATTCCCTTGAATTGTCTGGAAAGATTGTAAAATATACATTGTGAACATTTTTTGGGAAATACCTTATAACGAATTTTCAACTATCAAAACCAGAATAAATACCTGTAATTAACTAACTTTGTCTATCAAAACCTTTATATAATGTTCGCACCAACATATGACTGCCAATCACAATGTATGGGATTCATGTTGCAAGTGTTGCAACAGGTTTCGACCCATTTTTTTCATGAAACAATTGTACCCATCTAGATACATACTTTACAGATTTACTGCATTGAATTTTGATTTTCAATCTAACAGTATAATTTTTATAATTCTTTTACCTCCCTATAGCAAGTTTTAGGCTGACCAAACCTCAGTTTAAAAAATGACTTGATATAATGAATATTTACCTTGTTCCCTTCCAATTTGTTATATTGAGGTTGCCCTGCAGTAGGTTCTAAACTGTAGAACTAAGTGTATTCAACTAATGTAGACTGGAGATGAAACAGATGTTTGGCCAGATACTGGATATTTAGCTAGCTACGGGGTTAGATATTCAGGTACTGGATATTTGATTATATATATGTCTTATTATATGATATGTCTTCAACACCTGCTAAAATAATTAAAGAAGATGAAACTGTAACCAAAGTCACACCATGACACTTTTCTGTTTCAATGATGAAAAGTAGTAATTAATCTCGAGAAACCAAGCCTTGAGATCTACAAACACTATGTGCAAGTTTTTGTGCGCACGCCCATAGTTTTCGTACAGTTGGCGAAGAGCAAAAATGGTGCCTGTGGTCCCACGGCCAGGCATAAATAAACCCGAACTGGTTTTGGGTAATCACGTTTTCCTTTTTTACACGCTTCTCTATCACTTTCACTCAAATTACCATATTATCTGACATGAGCTTTCATTTTTCAACTTTATTTTTAAAGATGGAGATTAGTGTCTAAATAGGTGATACCAAAATATTGGATGTACCTAGTATTATTAATGGAACCAGTTTGGATTAAAAGTATTCAGTGGGTCACAAAGGGGCAGTGTGAAAATTACCGAACATTAGAACAACGTTTGGGAAATACACAGAGGATCACTCCTTAATTAATGACCGTCAATATGGTTTCAGGCCGAAATGCTCAAGGGGTGATATTCTGGCTTACGTTATCCTTACCATCTTTGGGTTGAGGCTTTGGACAAGCATGACAAATCACTGGTAATTTGCCTTGATAGTGCCAAAGCTTTTGATAGAGGTTTAGTGAAGCATCTAATCGAAAACCTTTCCAGAGAGTGGCCGGAGCTGCCGGATGGCCAATATGGCTTCAGTCAAGAATAAATTATTATTGACTTTGACCCGGGGCGAGATAATGTCTATACGCGCTTTCACCACCATGCTCTGGATGCGCATTAGGGAGGCGCTCGTGTATCATGAAGCCTTTCTACCCTCGATGCATAGTTGAAGTGTATCAGACGTAGGGATCTTTATCTATCCAACAGTGACCGGCCTTGGACGGCGTGAAATGTCATACGGTATTCCACAGGGATCGATCTTGTGGTCACTTCAGTGGAATATCGAATGCGACTGGGTGCTTCGCAATGAGCTCAGACAGCGTACGTGACGGCGTGCGGCGCTACCACCAAGGAGCAATCTAGTAGGCCGCGACCGCGGTTGCCCAAGTTGTGGAGTGGATCTGGCGGCTCGGTGTCTCGAGGTGGCGCTGCATAAAATGTGCTTCCATGACCCTCAGAGCGTATCACCCGAGAGATCTAGCCGCATAGTGGAAGGCATTCCTATCAGCATCAAGTTCTAAATTCAATTTTTGAAGCTCGTGCTCGACGGCATGGGACTTCCGAAGGAAGAGAATTTCCGATGTCTGTTGTGGAAGGCGCAGAGGCGGGCCATCAGAGAAGGACTCCTTTCGCTCAGCGCTTTGCTTACAGCGATGGTGCGGAGCGCGAGCGCGTGTGTTGCCACCGCTTCCTTCTACGTACAAGCAATGCCTGAGAAGGAGATGACGGAGCCGGCCTGCGAGAGGCTCAGATATCTCCCGAACCGCAGTGGTCGTCAGGCGCGGAGGTGACTAAACGTCGGAGGTCTGCACCGTGGTTCCCACACCCAAGGAGGCATCTTGAAACCGGAGATAGCCCCAGGTCTAGTAGGGTGAGGGATATGGCACAAGTAATCAGCCCGCCGGTGGCCTATGAAGATCCCAGATGGCCGTGCCGGTCGTACGTTGAACAACCGGTATCCGATCTCCGCTTCCCGATTTCCGAAAAAGAGGGGGCGGGGGCTTTAATATTAAGTTTTTCTACGTCTTAAAAAAATTGGAGATCCAGGGCTGGGTTAACCAGCCTTTGGTCTGCCTTCTAGACTGTACAATTGGGTTGTTACCTTCACGCCATATTCATGTCCTTTATGATGGACGAGCTTCGAACTTCTTGTAGGTACCTAAATGCTGGCGTGCCGCTCTGCATATCAACGACATGCTGTCCACAGGCAGCATTCATTGCTATGTATACTATAGCATATTATACGGCATTTCAGTTTTTTAATTCTGTATGATACACATTCGCGTTTGGTTTTCGCTTTTATTAGTGTGTGTTTTACTCTATGCCATAGTCTCAAGTTTAGCATGGTTCTCTCTCCATTGCCTTCTGACAGAATTTCAGCTTCGTACTTTGTGTATTTGTGGTGGCCCAGGTTTGGCAACCATAGGTAAGTATGGGCAGTACACAAGTGTTGGAATAGTTTGGACATCATATGTATGCTTATTTCTTTGTTCTTCATAATTTCCATCAATGACCAGTATCTTTTCGATGCATTGCCAATTCTTATGGCTTTAAGATCATTGAATGCAATTGTCTGTCCTAAGCAATTGTATTCTTTCAGATCTGATGGTTATGTGTTGTTAAAGGTTATTTTGTGCTTTTCTTTATGGCTTTTGTTTTTTGGGAGTTCATTTTTAATTTCACAATTCAAAGGTTAAGCCTTTACATGTCTAACTCTGTGAGCATGCTTTGAAGTTCCTCTCTGGTATTGACAAGGACTATTAGGTCATCTGTAAATCTGAGAAGTGTAAGTTTTGTGTTTCCATTTATGTTAAGGCCATGGTTTTCCCAGTTCATTTTCCGGAAGACGTCTTCGAGCACCGCCGAGAATAGTTTGGGAGACCTGCCCTATTCCTCTTTCTATTTATTTATTTTATACTATTTTATACTATTCTCAATGATGTGGCTCTTTGGTCGAGTAAACGGTCTTTCCTTTTTTTCTTTGTTTGTTTTTTTTTTGTGTTTTTTTCAGTTGTTGATTCAGTAAAGTTTTGTAGTAAACTTGTGAAACCGGTATTTATATGCGAGGCTTCTCCTATGTGGCTGTTGGCTTTGAAGGGTCTTCGTCTATTTTTGCCTAGGTTCAGTTTCGATTATTTTTATGTAGGACACGTCAATTTCACTTCACCTCGCCTGATGGCGCCTCAAGGCAAAATCTCTGAAAAGAGGATCACCATTATATACACGTACCATGTTAACAATGGTGGCACTCAACTTGACGGCCTCATCAGATGCTTTTTCACGTCCCGCTTAAGGCTGCCCGCCCACGTCAGACTTTTTGGAGGACCGATAGACGGTTCGATTTTTCCTCCGATTCTTATGACCGATTTTGGAACCGACTCAACGCACACGTCCGCCACTTTGTCTGTGGCTATCGAGGGAGCAGCACGTCATGGACAGAGAGAATCTCAAGGTGGCTTAGTACAGAGGAAGGTTTGTCTTTGGCTTTTGAGGAACAGAAGTGCCAAAAGAAAGTTCTGGGTTGATCCAATAATTTCTCAGAGATTATTGAAGGGGGGGATATATTATGTTCGTGATGCTGATCTGAGACTTCGACCAGACAAGTTTTTTAAATATTATAGAATGTCAATCAATACATTTGATGAGCTGCTAGCATTAGTAGAAAACGCTATTACACATCAGGTCACTATTATAAGGAAGTGCAGAAGAAAGGCTATCTGTAACACTAAGGTCAGCAATAAAAAAAAATCAAGCGGATTTATTGAATTCTTATCATCGTCATCGTCATCTAGACCGGACATATTTCTCTACTCGAAAACGACTAAATATGTGGTCCTTGTGGAACTTACTGTAGCGTGGGAAATAAATATACCGAAGGACCACACACTTAAGATAAATACTATGATCTCACAAACGAATTAATCAAAAACGGTTAGGTACGTGGTTAATTTGTATGCAGTAGAAGTGGGAGCGAGAGGTATATCAGCTAAATCTCTCTATAACCTACTTAAAGATCTAGGCCTATCGAGAGCTACAATAAGCTCATTACTAGGACGAATGTCTAAAGCGGCACTAGTAGGTTCGTATCAAATTTGGTTAGGCAGGGAGGGGAACTTGGGTAGTGAAGGTGAGTGTTGATGTACATCAACAAAAGGGGCCCCTTCTAAACCTACACTTGGGTCGCAAGTCCCAGGCACTGTCCCGATTTCCCAACTCAGCAACGCGATGGACCCGGCACCCGCACGGAGAATCCATGGATTGCTAAGAATATCGTCTCTCTCAAATATAACATCAGTCTTGAAAAACTAAGCTTCTCAAATATTTAATTAATTAAGTAAACACAATATTATTTATTTACTAAAGTCTCAGAATTATTATACCTTCTTTATTATTTCTGTAATTAACTTGTTGCCTAACTTTAACTAGTTTTTTGCGTATACATTCTGCTTTTATCTTATAATTCATACAAATTTTCCTAAATATGTCATCACTTTACTTACTTAAATCACAGATGCTTGATTTGGTAAATATTTTTTAATTACTTTTCTTAATTTACTTGTTGCCTAATTTTAACTATTACTTTGTATAATTTTTTTGCTTATATCTTATAATTTTTACTTATATCAAAAATTTAATTACTGAAATTACGGATTGATTACAAAAAACACGCACGTCCTGCAAGCACGTCCTGGTGCTAATTGCTATTGAAAACATCTTGAAAATAGTTTTTGGAAACAACCGCTTAAAAAAATAAAACTGTGTAAAAACTACGGCTTAAATCAGCATCTTTCATTCTAAAATTGTAATAGAAAACTGAGACTTGAATAAATATAATATCCACTTACCGAATTTTGTTTTTTCTATACATTGCCATCCAGAGTTTAATGAAAGGCATATTTCTTCCCAAAATGTTTTCTTCTTGTTTCTATCGTGATACTCGGCCAATCCTGTGTCGTATAAAACAGGCCGTTTTTCTACTTCTTCGATCAAACTCTCAATATCGACCTCCAACGCAACACGACACGTCCTTGTCCTTCCCTTGCATGCGGCCGACTGTCGGTAAGTAGTGTGCGTTTACGCATACATTCCCGAACGTTCTATTTTTCACCGATAATCGGATCGGTCGGGATGCACCGATTTTATTTCTGACCGACTTTTTGTAGGACGTGGGCGTTCCACTGTTGCGAGCAGTACGTTCTATTTATCTCCTACAAAAAGTCGGTCATCGATTATCGGACTTGGGCGAGCAGCCTAAAGGACCCGGGACTGTAGGAAGAAGGAAACACGTGAGCTGGCAAGGAGTTCCAGGTCTTAATGGTGCGACAAAGAAAGGAGTCACTAAACCGCTTGGTTCTTGAAGGAATATTCTGCACCGTATACGGGTGACAACTAAGCCCTGCTCGTGTTGTCCTATGTAGGAAAGGAGAGGGCGGGACCAATTTGAAGAGCTCATCAGAACGTTCACCATGTTAGAGACGGTAAAATACTGCCAAGGATGCAACATCTCTACGCATCTGCAAAGGCTCAAGGGTGCTTGTGATCTCGGGATTCCCAATAATGCGGACCGCACGTCGCTGCAACCTGTCGAGAGGATCTAATAAGTACTTTGCGGAGCCATCCCAGAGATGCGAGCAGTATTCCACGCAGGACCGAATTTGGGTCTTGTATAGACACCGCTGCTCCGGCGTGAAATATCGTCTCACTCTGTTCAAGACTCCGAGTTTACGCGAGGCTGTTTTGATGATACTCTCGATGTAGTTTTTGTTATTAAGTTTGCAGCGAACATCCATACCGAAATTAGTGAGGTTGTCCTGCAGTGGCAGTGGCGTGCTCTGAAGAGTGGGAATTCTGAGACTACAGTCTTTAAAAATACTTTGTTTGTTTGTAAGGATGTCAAACAAATCTAATTTTAACTTTTTTTTTAAATTATTTATAGGACACGTCAATTTGACGTTACTTCGCCTGATGGTAAGCTGAAGGCACAGTCTCAGGAAAGAGGGCCACCATTATATACATGTGCCATGATAACAATGGTGGCTCTCAGATTGACGGCCTCATCAGATGCTTTTTCATGGCCCGCTTAATGAACCCGGGACTGAAGGAAGAGTGAAGCACGTGAGCTGGCAAGGAATTCCAGGGGTGCAACAAAGGGAAGAGTCACCGTACCGCTTGGTTCTTGAAGGAATATTCTGCACCGTATGCAGGTGACATCTAAGCTCTGCACGTGTTGTCCTGTACAGGAAAGGAGAGGGTGGGACTATTTGGAATAGCTCATATCAGAACATTGACCATGGTAGAGACGGTAAAATACTGCCAAGGAAGCAACATCTCTACGCATCTGCAGAGGCTCGAGGGTACTCGTGACCTTAGGATTTCCAATAATGCGGACCGCACGTCGCTGCAACCTGTCGAGAGCATCTAATAAGTACTTTGCGGATCCATCCCAGAGATGCCGGCAATTTCCACGCAGGCAAGAATTTGTGTCTTGTATAGAAGACATCGTTGCTCCGGCGAGAAAAACAGTCTCACTCTGTTCAGGACTCCGAGTTTACGCCAGGCTGTTTTGATGATACTCTCGATGTAGTGTTTGTTATTCAATTTGCAGCGAACATACCGAGGATATTGAGGTTGTCCTGCAGTGGTAGTGGCGTGCTCTGAAGAGTGGGCAGGGGAAGGAAAGAAGATACCTTTGCTGTAAACGCACATGCCTGCGTCTTCTTGGCATTGAACTTGACCAAGTTCTCAGAGCCCCATTGGGAAATGTGGTACAGGATCCAGTCAAGCTAAGTGACAACTCAAGCTTAATGTGGCGAAGACGGAGTACATGGCCTGCAATAGCATAGATCCGACGACTGTCCGTATAGGCGAGGACACCGTCGAGCGTACGGACCACTTCAGGTACCTCGGATCTGTGCTTGATGCGTCCGGAGACATCGATTGCGACATCAACGCCCATATTCACATTAACACGGGAGTCATTTGTGTTCCTAAAATGCCGGCCAAGCTAAAAGGACAGGTCCATAAGACCATCATTATACTGGTCCTTACGTACGGCAGTGAGGCGTGGCCCTTGCTGGAGCGACAGCGGCAGTTGCTGCATGTCGCGCAGATGAATATGTTGCGGTGGATGTGTGGCGTTACACGAAACGACCGTGTTCGGAACGCACACATCCGCGGCAGCCTCCATATCCGTGACATAGCTGACAAGCTGCGGGAAAGTCGCCTTCGGTGGTATGGCCACGTCTTGAAACGCCCGGCAGGATACGTGGGAAATAAATGCCTCAACATGACGTTGCCTGGCGCCAGAAGTAGGAGACAGCCCAAGAAACGCTGACTTGATAATGTGCAGGATGACATGCGTGCCAACGGACTTACCAAACAGGATGCCGTAGACCGTGCAAAGTGGAAAAGCGGACCCTGGGTTCTCCCGCGCTAGGCGGGACGAGCAACCGGGAGACACGCTAGGTTGATGATGATGATGATGATGATGATGATGATGATGATGATGATGATGATGATGATGATGATGATGATGATGATGATGATGATGACGACATTTCTCTTTCACCACCTGGCATTAGCGGTCAAATCAAGTTGAATCACCAACAAATGCAGTAAATTCGGTATTCATTCACCACGATTTGCTACTTTTAATTTAGAGTAATAAACTAATTAATAAAAGGATCAGTTTTTAATTAAGGGAACATTATAAATAATCGATGTCTATAGTTTAGTGTGGTATGGTATGGTATCAGGTAAAGTATCAGGGTCTAGACAATTTGAGATGTCAAGAAACTGTTTCGTGACATCTCCAATTTTCCCCGGCTAAATATTTAGTTAAATTATATCTAACTTTTGCTATTGCAATATTTTTCATACAAAACAATGTCCACACTACAAAAAAAAAATCGTTTAGCGAAAATTACTCGACCCACATTAAAAAAAAAATTAAATTTTGATTTAGGAAAATATTGCTAATGATTCTTACGACAGTATCTCTATAGCTGCTCTGTCCGAGTTCAAAAAGAAAAAAGACGCACTATATTATAAGTTCAGTATATTAATGAATAATTTACTATTGTTAACAGGTTAAACGTACTCTTGAACACGATGGAAGTGAATCAGCTGCTAAAAAGCCTCGCATCGAGGAAACGCATGTTCAAAAAGTACGAGAGCAGCTTGCTGCCCGTCTTGATGCACCTAAAGAGGCGTCTGTCACAGTGGATAACATAAAGTAAATGAACTGTTATGTATTCTGCAGGTCTAAAAAGACCAACTTGTATGTTTCATATTTTGATTACATATTTGCATTATGTTTAAATATTTAAATGGATGACATATTTCTCCAATTACACATCATTGATTGTTCATATTATAAAATATGTGGACCATTTTACGTATTTTCATACAAAACTGTTAAATATTATGTACTTGCTGTACACATTTTGCTAAATGTATCAGCCCAAGAAATAAATGTTGACATTGCTTTTTTTTTCAACAGGTCCTTGTCTGAAGCTATGTCTGTGGAGAAGATAGCTGCTATCAAAGCAAAACGTCTAGCTAAAAAGAAAATTACTATAAAAAAGAATGACTATTCAGATTCACTTGGTGTTGTGGGTTCAGACTTCAGAGCTATTCTTGATTATGATGTAGAACTTACTAAAGACATTATCAGCCGAGAAAGACAGTGGAGAACCAGAACGACAGTATTACAGAGTAATGGCAAAGTAAGCAGCTTAGAATATAATTAATAAGAAATATATAATATATATAATTTTAATAAACATAATTTGTTTTCTAAAATTTATGTTAAGGGTTTAACTTACGAGTGCATTGTTCTTCCAGACATTTTCAAAGAGTATTCTGGCTCTACTAAGTAGTATTCGAGCTCGTGAGGAAGGCCGGCCTGGAGCTCCGCGCCCGCAACCTATAGTAATGCCGCAACCAACAACACTACCCGCGCAACAGACTCAATACAACCGATACGATCAAGAAAGATTTATTAGGCAAAAAGAAGGTATGTTTCCATGCAGAATAAAAAAAAAATAGAGCAATTTTTTTATCACTCTTCATATCATCATCATCACTCTTCATATAATGCAAGCAAAATAAGTTAGCGAACAAAAAACCAAGAGTTTGTGCATCTGTGTATATAGCACCTGTGTCCCTGTTACGTTTCTGTAACCTAAAGAAACAGCCTCGGTTCCAACAACACTATCTCGTGGATCAGTTCATCAGTCAATTTGCATCGAAATCATTGTCGATGTGTGCTCATCATCAATTAACAATAAAATCCCTTACTATCTCTATCAATTTCAATATCAAACAACTGTAATATTAACATCAAACAATGCATGGAACACCATCATTCTCTGAGCCTTTGCCCTATTCAGTTGGGGTGGGCTTTCTAGTCTAACTAGGATGTGACTGAACTTCGATATTTTCCGTGAACCGATTGCCATTTGACCACCACATCGAATTGACGATATCGAAGTTGATTAGTCGGACTTTTGAGGAACATCATACATCGTTTTTCGGTCATTCGAGTTGGCGAGACCGAATTTTAATTTTTCGCAGGAACTTTCAAAAACGCATGTGAATAATTTAAAAATGATCATAGGAATGTGTGTTTTATAACTGTTGGATTTCGTTACAGAAACGGAGGGTTTCAAGATCGATACCATGGGTACTTATCATGGTATGACACTCAAGTCCGTGACGGAAGGGCCTAGTGTCCCTGTCGCAGCTCGCGCACCGCAGACACCGAACCATCCACGACAGATGCCACGTAAGTGTCCCATGTTTTGTGTTATCATAAATTGTCACCTTGTACAAATAAGCTAAGAAACTGAGACTTCCCCTGATTAGCCGAAATTTATCTCGTTAAGACAATGTATAACTTTGTTGTGTAAATGATTGCATTTTCAGGGGAAATCGATGAAATAGCCGCCACATGAAGGATAGACCATAGCATAGATCACTGCATAAGCTGCATTTTCAAGCATTCTAAATTTACTATATTTAAGTTTATTTAAGAATCAGACTTTGTATTAGTATTTTAAGAATTCAAGTGATGCTCATGTTGTTTGGTGTCTTACTTGACCCTAGGTCAATCACTGCATAACACGTTCTCTTATGTCATGGAGGGGATCTCACTACTCTCACTTTTAACAATGAAGCCATCCACCGTCAAATCTACTTGTAAATTTTAATTGTAATCTGCAACTTGACTAAGGTGTGTAGGTAGCCTTAGAATAGATAATAGTGCTATTTTACATACTGCTAATAGTACTATTTTACCTACTGCTAATAGTACTATTTTACATATTGCTAATAGTACTACGTTACGTACTGCTAGTGGACTGTTGTCTAACCCTACCCTTGAACCAAAAGTGGAAAGGCATGAGTGTTAACACTACAAAATATTTCTTTATTGTTTAGAAAACGGTCCAATGAGTGCTGGAACGCCGGGTCATCGAGATTTGTTACCAGTGACGGCGGCGCGACCCCCGCCCGGTTCTGGCGGCAAGAGGCCCTCGCGGACACCTATTATCATCATACCTGCCGCCACTACTACACTCATAACCATGTACAACGTTAAGGATATACTGCAGGATCTAAAGTGAGTAAAAGCTTGTTATAATGACCACCAAATAATTTGACCATGTACAGGCAACATCATATCGATGTTGTCTAGCAAAGTTCTCAAAACAATTTTAATATCATGGTATTCCATTCTGGTGTACCCCTTTTTCTCTTCTTATGGCTCGTGAACCAGTTCATTATGGATTTTGACCATTTTTCTTTACATCTAATTGCATTTCTTTATGGTCTCGATTCTTATTCGGTCGGATAGCCTTTTCCTCATCATACTCCTTTCCATGGAACTTTGGCAAGTTTCTAGTTCTTTGATGTAGCTTTCGTGAGTGCCCAGGTTTGGCACCCATAAGTGAGAACTGGTAGTATGCTGGTATCAAAGAACTTCCGTTTGATGGTTATATTAATATCCCTATTTTTCATAACTTCTTTAAGGCTCCAGAACCCGTTTCCAGGCATTCCCAACGCGTCTGTTAATGTCTTTTGTGTCTTGATCCATAGGAGACACTATCTGACCCAGATAGATGTACTCGCAAACATATGCTAGTGGGTTACCATTGCCCAAAATAGGTTCGTCTTTGCCGTTGGTCATAGCTTTGGTCTTTGATGTGTTCATGACCAATCCCACCATGCCACTCTCTCTGATCAGGTCTTTCAGTATCGCCTGCAGTGCATCCCTTGACGACGAGAGGATTATTAAATCACCGGCAAATCTCAGATGCGACAGGATTTGCACCGTTTATGGATAGTCCACATGACTCCCGATCCAACTGATGGAAGATTTCTTCTAGAACAGCTCTGAATAGTTTTGACGATAGCGGGCCACCCTGACGCACGCCTCTTCCTATTATAATATCTTCACCTTCCTTCTCTAGTTTTATTGTTGCCTTACTGTTTTTGTAAGTATTTTTTAGGATTCTGATGTATTTATTTCAACCCTTCGTTTTTTAGTGCCTGCCATATTTTTTCATGCTTAATTGTATCAAAAGCGTCTAGTCCACAAAGCAGCAGCAGATGGTTTTGTTGTCTTCTGGGCGTTTTTGTAATAGTTGTTCGATGTCTAAAGTTGATAGCCGCTTCTGAAACCTGCCTGCTCTCTCGGTTGATTTTTGTCCAATGTATTAGTTCGTACATTTCTGCTTTTACCGCCTTCAATATACACTTAATACTTATAAGCATTAAAGCATGTAAAGTATAAATTTTAACGCACTATACTAAAGTTTATTAGTAGAAACTAAAAATGTATTCCTAGAAGTATTTGTTTGTACTAGTTTCTAAGCAAATTCCTTTTTCCAGATTTGTCACAATTGAGCAGAAAAAAGCCGAGGGTTCAGTGCGTGAAAATGAAGTATTATTGCAAAGACGAAAAGGACAAACCGGAGAGCTGCCTAACAATGCAACTACAATGACGGTAGATTTGATATTCTGTCACTATCGTAAACACTCAAGATAAAAAAAATAATATAAATGGAATGTCTAGAACTAGCGAGTGAAGCTGCATAAGTTAATACTAAAATATATAGTACCATTTCGCTCGCACTCTTCTGTGCACGCACGAGTGCGTGTCACATGGTACTACCTTAGTATTACTTTAAACAGTTTCATTTTCTGGTTCTATATGTTCTTCCTATGTTATTCATTTAGTCTGAGCGTATACTACCTTAGTATTACTTTAAACAGTTTCATTTTCTGGTTCTATATGTTCTTCTTATGTTATTCATTTAGTCTGAGCGTAAACATTACTACATTCAACAATTCTATCAATGATATATTTTACTTATTTGATTATATTTAACTTGTGCAGGTACCCTATCGCGTCGTAGACAATCCAAGCAGACTATCAGCGGCTGAATGGGACCGCGTGGTCGCTGTATTTGTCCAGGGTCCAGCATGGCAGTTCAAAGGATGGCCGTGGGATGGAAACCCAGTACAGATATTTGCAAACAGTAAGTAACATTAATTAAGCACAGTTATATATATAACCTATCCGTGTGGTGACGGAGAAAGAATACAAGTGTCGCCACCCTGTCTCATCGGAGGGTGTCGAAAGAGGCGACTATCGGAAGGATACGCAGACGTGATTACTGCGAGAGAAGAAAGAACATATGAGAAAGAGGCGTGAACATCCATCCACACAGACGTCCTCGTCAGATGAGTAGGCCTTGAACAAACAAATTAAAAGCTGATACGACGCGACCTCCGACGCTTCATTACTCACACCGTCCAGGCGGCGATTAAGAAAAAAAGCGGGTTAAAAGTGTTCGCTCAGCAGTTAAGGAGGCTGCATCTGACAAAACTTACAACTGTGGATGGCAGAATGATTGCCTAAAGTTGAGGATTCTTAGAGAGCGAGAAATTCTATGGACAACTATATGTATCACGGATGAGGAAACTGATGGCATACAGTGTTAAAGACCACAGAGCCCCGCTGCAAATGCAACAGATTTGCATATGACCTCACATATAAGGGTCTATTTGACCATCTGATAAGTCACTTGCTCATAACATGGCTCTAATCTCACCGCAATTAGGCACCTAATAATACTGATTATCAAACTGTGGTTTTTTGATTGTAGTTTAATCAAGAGTGGAATAAAGATTTCTTTTTAAATTTTATTGGTTGAGTTATATTATATATTTAAAAAAAAATGAAATACAGAAAGATCATGTTCAATAGGAAAATAGTAGATTATGGTACAAATGTGTAAAGTTGGTGATTACCGCTGAGGCGATATTGAGATCCGAGCCGTCAGGCGAGAAATGAATTCCTATTGCTCGTTCAAAACTTTTACTCAAATATAGCTTTTGTTTTCCCTCTGCTTAAAACTTTAAGTAAATTCGCCATTTTGTACAAGAGATACATAAAAAAGAAGCCTCATGATTTTAGTCTGTGGCCAGTGCGCCAAAAGAAAAAGTTATTATTTGTTCTCGCCAGTCCGCCAGCACCAAAAAGTTTCGCAAGTCGCTTTTACTGGTGAAAAACCACCTGAAATTTAGTATAAATTTCATGAAAATCGTTGGAGCCGTTTCCGAGATTCCAACTATACAATATTTCTCGTTTAAATATATAAAATATAATGTTCAACGTCCGATATATAATGTGATTGATGTGATGTCCTTAACGTTATGGAATGCTTACTATCTGAAAATTGCAAGGGTAAATATCTATTTTAGTATTACATTTTTCACAAGTGAATTGAAAAGCTTCGTATGATACACATGTGTATTGTTGATTACCGTCTACCTCTCTCTTTAAACCCTCGCCTGACGGCTTGGGTCTCAATATCGCCTCAGCGGTAATCACCAACTTTACACACTTGTACCATAATCTACTATAGTCAGACGATAAACAAAGTAATTTTTTAGATTCGTTACCTAGGGGGGTTGTTTACAAGTCGTTATTTATCGGCGGTTCCTGGAAATTACGTCATAAATATTGTCCCGTTAGCATGTACTAGTCGAGACACTGCGCAGTTGTGATTTGTACTTAAAACTACCAGACCAACAGATTTCAAAGAAGCTCCCATACACACTTTACTAGTTAAGAATTCTTTATATCACTTATTTCAGTATGCGCCTTCCACTTGAAGTTCGACGAGATGAAGTTAGACGCCAACGTGGCACGCTGGGCCGTCACTGTTCTCAACCTCAGCCGCACGAAGCGGCATTTAGACCGCGCTGTATTACTCGGATTTTGGGAAACACTTGACAAGTATGTATTCGTTGTGTCTTTCATTCCTCTACCAACTAGGTACAAATCAGCTTCAGATCGATCCGTACACAGCCGAAAGTATTTCATTGAAGCATATTTAAGAAAAAGAATTCCGTATTCCTTAAATAATAGTACATTACTGCCGCGGCCACCAAGTGTAGTGTTGCCGGACGATCGTGAAGTATGCGGGCCGAGGCGCAGCCGAGGCACGCATTACGGAGTCCGGCAACGCTCAGTTGTGGCCAAGGCTTGTATAGTGCTTTTCTCAAACAATGCGCGGAAATTAAAACTAAGTAGTATCTAGGCAGAATTTTTAGTTACCTACTTTTCAAAATCAATGACGAACAACGAACAACAGTAATTTTTCACGCGGCGAAATTTTCATTTGTTTTTTATTTTTCTTAATAAAGAGCATTCTATTTGCAAGCCAGTTCTATATTTAAATAACGCCTTGGATAAGTTACCTCCTTGGTTGCCATGGGTCGGAGTAAAAGTTGGTTCCATTTTTAAATTACACGACAGATATGAGTTTACATAGTAATTTATAGAGATGCGCCGAGTAGCATTTTTGCCGAGTAACGAGTACCGAGTTTTACTCGGTTAAATTTTTTTCCTACCGAGTACTCGGCCGAGTTACTCTGTTCAATTAAATCCACGTTTCGGGCGCGTAAACAAGTACAAACAGATTCGCGCGGCACGAGCGGCCAGCTCGCGTTGATACACCCCTCACCCCGCCTTTCATCTATCAGTCGCTTGCTAGTTTACAAAGAAATGCGTCACGTTGCACGTCATAGTAGATAAATAATTGAAAAAGTTTGTTAATTAACAATTGACTGTGATGACTTCACGTAAAAGATTCCGAATTTGGACGTTTTATGACGAAATTGAGGAAGATAAAACGAAAGTGAAATGCACCTTATGCAATAGGGTATTTGACAAATTTTGGAAAACCATTTTAAATTATTCCTTAGCATATAATATGCAGTGGACTAATATAGCCTGATGATGATGATGATGATGATGATGATGATATAATATGCAAACAACATCGATATTTCAAAAAAGAAATCAACAGATTTTAACAAAAAATCAATGTTAAAGTTTATATTTTCAAAAACGAGTGAAAAACGCTGTCACTTTGTATGGAGCCGATTACGTGACGTCACACATTTTGTATAACCTTAAAGCAGTGAAGTCAAAGTAAATAATAAAGTTTTTCTTCAAACTTTGTGAATAAAATGGTGTATAAATGGTGTGTAGTTGCACAATGTACAAATACGTCTATAAATAATCCACAAAAACTGTTTGTTTATGTTCTATTCTGTTCTGTCACAAAGCCGTGTTAACTTGCGTGTGACGTCAGCAGTGCTGTGATCGATCACAGAGCGTTTTCGTCACATAAAAATTCGAAAAAATATTAGATATTTTTAAGCGAAATTCTCAAAAAATATGCTTATTTTAGTTTAATTTATAGTTTTAAATGTCTTTTTACGCTATTATCTGATAGAATGACCATTATTTGTAGTATTTTTTTAATATTGTCAAATACCTCATTCTCGGATTTCACGTAGCGATGTTGGACGGAAGGCTTCTACGACAGCAATGTTAAGCCATGTTAAAATAAAACACACAGAAGAGTTTAAATGTTTGGAAAATGAAACATTGAAAGAAGAAAGAAAGAAAAACCTTTTATTGTAGTGCAACACCGATTACACAATTAATTGTGTACCTACTGACACACGCAAACAAGTTAATCAGGCACAATTATTCTTCGCGCTACACCAAAAAAGGAGCCAGTTCAGCATGATATCAGGCACAAGTACCTGACGCTGGTTTTCAACTGGCTCCTATGTGGAGGGCATGTGACATGAATAATAAATAGAAAGATATTAAAATTACAAAAATCTAAAAAATAGAAAATGAGAAGGAATACAAAACAAAATAATAAAAACCAAAAATAAAAACACAACAGCAGAAGCCAACATGCTGCAAATGTCTCAAAATTGACAAACCCATTTGCGTCAACGTCAACAACCTAAATATATTGCTTTACCTAAACCGAGTATACTCGGCATTAAAACCGAGTTATTCGGCCGAGTACGAGTATCAAAAAACCCGCCGAGTACGCCGAGTACCGAGTAGCAACCGAGTACTCGGCCCATCTCTAGTAATTTATTTGGCCGCTAAAACACGACAGATATGGATTTTCATACAACTTTTGCCGGCCGCTGCTCGCATGTACAGCAATTTCGATTTATCTCGAAGAAGGTTGTCAAAATAATTTTCACATTTCCAAGCATGTTTGATAAAAATAAATTTGAAATTAATTTCGTAACCGAATAAACATTATTTTGATTTAAAATGGCCAGTAATGCAGAACGGCAACTTCATAAGTAAATTGCTATTTTATCACGGTTAAAAATTAAACTACATTATGGTCCGGTTCTAGAATGGTACTCAGTTCTGAATCTCAATTTATTTGAAGACAGATTGTAACATAGACTATCTGTCAATCTGCCTATACAGTCTGTCCTCAGATAAATCGAGATTCAGGACTAAGTATCGTTCTAAAATAGGGCCTTTGTCTCTTAAATCATGCACGTGTCTCAAGATGGATCTACATAAAACGAGCGAATGCTCATTCTATCCGCTCTTTGTCGTATTCTTTAATGTAAACAGTGACAGATCATTTGTTTGTTGTTCTTTCTTTGAAAACAAGGTTTCGTTTACACTAAAATATTAAGCAAGAATGCTCTTTGAACGCTCTTGTTCTAGTTCTCGATCTATGTTATTTTGGTCTAAATCACCTTTTAATGTGTAAAAACATTGAATGCAACTATAAGGTAACCTTTTATTGTTTCAGGCACATGATGAAGAATAAACCGCACCTTAGGTTCTAAGTATGCTATAGCTAAATAATTATTTTATTATTATATAACGCCATGTGAATATCAGATTGCCTTTGAGAGCAAAACTTATCTAAGTCAATTCATACCATTAGAAATATTTTGGCCAATTCGAATAGATATCTAAAGATGTTCTCTTGTATAGAATTTATAATATTGTTGTTAATTGTTAATACGCAGATTTAGTGTTATATCTATCAAGCCCATTCAGTTATATCTGATAATAAAACCCCTGTATTTGACTAGTAACCTTAGTGGAGCTGTATTTCTTCCAAGTGGTCAATGACCTACTATACTATAACATAAACTAAATATTAATTGGACTTATAATTAACTGACATTTTATAAATGAAAAATTCTATTTTATTGTTCGACACATACTTACGTAGCACGATGATATCGTTCAACAGTACCTAGCGAATATTACTAAGTCCCAAATTTTGGGATTCTACAAATTCAAAATCTCCTTTAACAATTTCTTGTCAAGCTATTTGGTACTTATGTACACAAACTATTTATAACTATGAACGCTTTAGCATTCATAACTAGGCTATAGAAAGAGCTCTCCATTTGTATATAAATATATTTTAAAGAATGATAATTTTTGTTTATTTCATTGTCCTAACTATAGCGTAATAAACAAAATTCTTAAAAAGCAAGAACATTGCAAATCATATCATACATTATTTAAATTATTATATCTTTATTAATTTTGTAAACTATATTTTCAAATATACTAGTTGTATATACTATACTTACACACCTTTCTTTCTGGTAGGTATAGCAAATGTATGCTTACCCGATTTTCAAATGGCGGGCTGTTGTCCTCTCACTCACTTTATTTTAATATTTATTGATAATAGTTCTATACATGTGTTTTTCACCAAACTCTTAAACGGATGGCTCGATTTGTATGGAATTTTGATCCGAGTATCTCCAGATCTATTCTGTCATCTTGACGGAATTCGCTGACAGCGAAATCACCGATCAGTTGATGATCTTCAAAAGACATTTTAATATTTACTAGTCACATAGACGCATGATCTATGCCGACACCATTATACGCGATAATATTATACATATAAGTTAACCTCGTAAAAATAGTAAAATACAGCTCGTCCCCTTGTAAAAATACGTTAATAATATTATAATGTGTATCAATCGACGTAAGTAACAAGTTAAAAAGGAAAACATTATTTCACTAGTTTACTTTTCCAAATGGTCTAGACTAGTAAATGCAACCAAATCCCGACTTCCAGTGATATTGTTTTATTTCCGGAATCTAAAATCAAGAGCAAGGACTCCTAAAACTTGTTAGTACAGAGACTAGTATCATCAAATTCTCATAATATTCTAACCAATCACGATAAAAAGCAGAGAATGAGCCTAAAGACAAATGTGAGTTCAACTGTAAGAGGAAATGCTGTTGATTTTATATTCTGTAGTAGATACTTATCAGATACCAGTAATTAACACAAATGGGAGCATAACATTGCATTGCATCTTACCAATTATATCTTTAAGTAATTTACACTTAAATAAATAGTTCCTTTTCTGAGTCGATAATTTATTAATTTACTTTTTTGAAATTTATACGGTTCCTGTCCACTGCACCAGGCGCAGTACCATCGAGAATTTCTTTTACCCTTCTGCACTACCAGCCCAATAGTGTCGTCAATAATTGCATAAACTGACCCTCCACACTACAAAATTACATTAAAGGGAGAATATACTCGTATCTATATAATAATTATTGTGTCAATATTATCAATATAATATTAGGCAAGATCGCGATATATTGATTCAATATTACATAACATAAAATCACGCCTGTATCCTCGAAGGGGTAGGCAGAGGTGCTAGCACCCACATTTCACCAGTTTAAGTTTAGGTCCCAATGTAATAGGTGGCGAGCCTATTGCCATTAACCGAGCACTTATAAACCTGCGATCAATCAGAGTTTAAATTTTACATTGTAATTCAATTCAATTTAAAATTTCTGACATAAATATGCAGCATATGCATAAAAATATACATATCTACTACAAACATATTTATTTATTTAAGTATTAAAACTAACGCGGTATAATTTGCTATGTCCACTTTTAAATAAAAAACATTACCAAAATTGTAGACATCTCTTTTAATATTTTATTTTATGTAATCAATAACTGAAAGTAGAATGGCGTATATTGCTTGCAAGAACATAGGCATATTTTTTACCATCATGACATCCAATATTTTTGATAATTTTTTTACGAAAGTTCGCTTAGTTTCCCCATGTCTTATAGTTATAAGCCAATTTCGGATGTAGCATTTAATGATATTTTCGTTCTTCCTTTCCAATCAAATAGCAAAAAATTTGCTCCTTGAACTTAATAATTGTTATACTTACAAATAAGTATGAAAATACAAATAGCTTCGTCTCTTCCCGGCGAGATCTCTATTCTATATAGGCATGATTTCAATATAAAAGTACTTATGAGACAATAATCTGTATTAACCTATTGGTTTTAGGTTTACTTACGGTACCTACTCCATTAGATTATATATTTTATAAAGCCAAAATTTTTCATATGGTAAAGAATTGAATTAGAAAGATCTGTTGATCTTTGTTTAATGATAACAATAAATTGTTGAACATAATTTGTTTTTTATTTGTCTATGACTGCCCTGGGCTAACCATATTCAGCGTGGAAGATTTTAACCTTACCTGGAGAGGACTAAATACTGGCGATAGCGAATTTCACTCAAAGGAAATATTCCTTTATTTTTAAAAAGAAACAAAACTTGCTTGCCGCACCTATCACAAACAGAGGTCTCCTTAAAATTTAAAAAAATCTATCTTGGCTCCTAGAGCGGGCAATTCAGATTGACCCTCTGTTACAAATTATTTGTTTACAAGGTCATCATACAACCAAAAATGTAAATAAAGCAAAACCGTAACACCTCTAAAGTCTAACGTGAAATAGCGTTTGTAGAGTGAATGAAAAAGTGTAAAATAATAATTTAGCAATGATACTCTTACCTAATGGCGACCAGCGCCTCCTGTCGCCCGTCACCCTAGCAGAAGTAGGCCACGGCAGCGGCGCGCATCGGAGGACGATGCCCCCCCCCCCCCCCCCTATACCGGGGGCGAGTCGGGGACTGCGTGGTCCCCCCTCCCGAGGAGGGCCAGACCGAGAGGAATGGCCCTGGGTCAGCCGGGGTGTGAGGGATATGTCACGAGACAACCTCACCTTCGGCCTAGCACATCGACCCACAGACGGCGTGCGGTTTAGTCGGTTCGAGTCCGACATAACCTCCTCCTTCGGCTCTGAAGGGGACCGTGGGGTATCAGTGGGGATTTACCGCACGTTGAAAAAAAAACTCTTACCTAATTTGGACTATTAATATACAGCTCATGCGTCACCAAGAGGATCACTCCTTAGTTAATGACCGGCAAAATGGCTTCAGGGCAAAACGGTCAACGGGTGAAATTGCGTATGTTACCCATCTTTGAGGTGAGGCTATGGACAAGCACGGTGAGTCACTGGCAATTAGTCATGATATTGCCAAAGCTTTCGATAGAGTTTCGCATTAGTCTTTTTATTCTGCACATCAATGACATGCTGTCTACCGGCAGCAGTCATTGCTATGCAGATGTTAGCACCTTGCACGGGAGTTTTCATGGACGACCTGCGGATAACCGATCGGATATCGCGGAAAAAAGGCAGCTTCTTGTCACTGAGCTTTACCGGATCCTAAACCACATTTCTTAATCGTGCTCTGAGAACCTGGTCGAGTTCAATGCCAAGAAGACGCAGGCATGTGCGTTTACAGCAAAGGTATCTTCTTTCCTTCCCTTTCCCACTCTTCAAAGCACGCCACTACCACTGCATAACAACCTCAATATCTTTGGCATGGATGTTCGCTGCAAACTAAATAAGAAAAACTACACCGAGAGTGTCATCAAAACAGCCTTACGTAAATTCGGAGTCAACAGAGACGATTTTTCAAGCCGGAGCAGCGATGTCTTCTATACAAGACGCAAATATTCGTTCCTGCGTGAAATACTGCACACATACCTGGGATGGCTCCGCAAATTACTTATTGAATGATCTCGACAGGTTGCAGTGCTGTAGTTGCATAAGACCGAGGCCTCGTTCTTCCATGGGCTTCGGAGCGTATAACCCGAAGGATCCAGACTCATAGTGAGTGAAAATCCTTTGGTATCAAGCCCCCAATACCATAAAATATTTGGGGTTGGTGCTTGACGGCCGATGGAACTTTGGCGAGCATCTCCGAAGTCTGGTTTCCGAATTGAAGAGTACGGCTGCGGCTCTTACCAACATAAGGGGGCCGCATGGCTCCTGCAGGAGACTCTACGGGGAGATCTGATCTGGGCGGAAACCTCGAAGGTTAACAATGCGCACTCCGCAGCGCGTGATAGCCAACAGGGTTATCAGGCGAACATCCTTCGAATTGGCGCGGCGAGGGGCCTTGCTGAACCCTGCCATGGGATTTGGAGGCGAGAGATTTTTCACCGCTATATCGGTGGCGAAAGGCGGCGCGAGAATAGGGAAACCATGATGGAAGAAATGATTTATGTGACCTAGTGCAGGGCACGCTGTGGTAGCGGCGATAAGACGCATCATGGAGGACTGGCTAGAAAGGTGACACGGGAGCCAACGCCTCGTACCGGCTGAAGCAAGTGATCACCTAGAAAGTTTTGGATCAGGAATGAGCAATCGCAGGTTGGCGACCGAGCTAGACTCTAGTGACGTCGTGGCGCCGGCGTTATATAATCCAGACAAAATAAAGATATAAGCTTGCATAAATTCGCATTGAGCTGAAAGTTGGTGGGTTTTTTTTACGTATGCAAAATCCCCATGGTTTTTCCCTGGTGGACCCGAGAGGTGAAAGCCAAGGTGAGGTTGACAGCGCACCCCTCGCACCCGGCCAACCCAGCGCTATCACTTTCAATCTGGTCCTCCTCGGGTGTAGGGGCCGCCACGGGAGTCTCCAGCTAGTCCCCGGTATGGATGGAGAGGCGCGCCACGCTAGGCTACTAGGGTGACAGGCGGCCTTCACCCGCCAACCACATGCCCGCGTTCTCAAAATAGATAAACTCAAAGTCCCCACCGATTGGACTTGTGCATTTTTATAGAGGTTACAGGTTAATTCTTTTGCATTCTCGCATTGAACGGGAATGCACTTCCAAACAAACTTTTTTAGTGGATGCTAGCAATATAAAAAGGATCTACTGGCTACTGTCAAAATTTCAAGTTCATAAGACCAGTGATTCAAATTCTGCGTTGATGAATAACACTATGGGGAATGAAATTTCATAATTACTTATAATAGATTTGACTTCTTTCAATTCTGAAATTGGAATATTTCTGAAATTGTGATTCGCACAAAAAAAAGTGAGACGTACCACCTATGTAAGTTACATGATCCACAACTTTGTCCTTCCTACTTTTGCGATAACTCTGGCTATTTAAAAGAAAAATGCTAGA
Organism: Eilema caniola; assembly: GCA_949126895.1. Classification (NCBI taxonomy): domain Eukaryota; kingdom Metazoa; phylum Arthropoda; class Insecta; order Lepidoptera; family Erebidae; genus Eilema; species Eilema caniola. Next base: position 18,858,749 of record OX421462.1, read on the forward strand.
ATCCAATAAATTTGACCTTTGACCTTGAATAAAAAGATTACTCTTCTAAAGCGATGGGGACTTTATTAAAGGAAAGAAATATCAATTTCATTGTTGTATTTAAGACCCCCACCAATTTTCAGCTCTATTAGAATTTATGTAAGCTTATCATTTTATTTCTTCTATTTTGTCTGGATTAGTAGGTATATTTTAAAGTTTTTGTTTGAAGTTGGTTTTTATGTATGAGGAATATTATTTTTCTAGAGTGGGCCCACAGCTTTCTAGGGCTGGCCCGGGCCACCCTAGAAAGCAATAACACCCTAGATAGAAATTAAATATTAGGACTAACTAACTTCTGTTTGGTTTTAACTGTACGTAGACTATGGCTGTAGATAGAGAGAGAAGATGCTCTACAAAACCACAGTAGGCCCATTTTTACCGGACTCATGAAATGATGATATCCAATGGAGGCAGGTGTAAGTAAATAAAAAAGTAAGGTAGTTTATTTGTCTTTATTTAAAATTTATTTCAATGGTAGTTTGTAACAATGAATAATTCTGATCTCTTTCAGAGATAAGTACACACATATATAATGTAAGTTTAGGTATTTATTTTATGATATTTTCTGTACACAAAATAAAACCATAATTTTTACCCACAACAATATCACATCGTTAAGTGTGTACTTTCTGTGTGCCCGTTTTTGCTTAGTATTTAAATAGTAGATAACTATAAAATTATGTACTTTTCAAAATATCCAAACTGTTAGATAAACGATACAAAATATTGGGCATAACATCGAAATTAACACAGTAAAAGTCAAATCTAATCATAATTTGCCTAAAATATATTTTTAAAACAAATAAAAACAATTCTTTTCTGTTGATAATATCAAAACGTTTAAAATCGATGGCGTCGTTTGCCCCGGTAAGGAATGATAGGACCAAAATTTACCGATCGCAAACATCAACCTTAAAAACAAATACAACCCTTATTTAAGTGAAGGTCCTTACGATTGTGATTACACCGCGACTTAGAACACATTTCTCAATTAGGATATAATTCAAAACTGACAACACCGATAGGAAGGCGAGGTAACTCGGCATGTACCTACAAGAACTTACTAATAGCGTTAACTTGAATGAGAAGCCAGTAGGCATCGTATTGTACGGACTCTTCGCCACTGATATTATAATAGGTACCTAAACACCTATGGAAATCTATAACTCATTAAATTAGTGTTCGATATTACCACCTATATAAGGGTTATCATATATATAAATTTACACACACTTTAGTCTTTCAAAAAGGATACATTTTCTGCTCAGCTTCGTAATTACGAATATTGAATACAACATTTTTATTAGCATACTTTTGTTGAGTTCCATATCATCGGTTTAATTTTAACTTTATTGATTTAATATCCATATTTGATAGCATTTTACATATTAGTACTTACTTTGATTTCTTGATTATTTACCTATGTATTTTAATTTTCTTCACAGAGCATGGGTAGTCTTGCAATAATAAAATAAATCGAAATGTATTGACGATAAATTGCCTACATATAAAAATATTTTTTTAATATTCCAGTTGTTAATAGATGTTCAGTAAATTTTAAACACTACTAAACATTTAGGTAATTGATGCGTGAATTGTACCTAAAGGTAGAACAAGGCAATACGACGTTGTTCTAAATACTAGTAATCCTACTAGGTATATCTACGTATTATTACACCAAATTTTGTATAACATCTCTCGAACCGTAATTTGAGTTAGGATTTTGTCGACAAAAGATATGATGACATTGGATGAAAATTGTGATAAAATTTTGGAAGCCGGAGTAATTGACTCTACATTTCTGTCTTTGTAATTAATAAAGAGAGTTTCGTTTAAAAATATAACACCTTAAATAAAAAAACTTAGAAGATAGATCAAAGAAAATTAATAATGTTTCACAGCTCAGTAAGCCTAATGTAAAGAGCAGAAGCGAATGTGTGTAGAAATATAAATAGAATTTATTTGCTCATAAACATGGTTACAAAGATCTTAGTAAGTAAGTATTATAACAGCACAACATGTTTAGCCGCATTAAGTGGCATGCAAATTTTGATTGTAACAAAAAATATTTATTAGTTCATTCCAATGATTAAACATAAAATATCATTATTACAGTGAATGATTTAAACATAAAAATAATTATGATATTAACTTTTTTTTTTAATAGGTCGTACTTTGCTTAGAGGCTTTGTAGAGGCTATAGGCAGCCCTACTGCGTTATTTTACAATCGATTTCCGCAATGTAACGCCTAATTCCTACCATTTGCATTGCTCTAAATATCTCATATCGCCTTCTGTACCTACCTACCCATGCTAAATGAAATGACAATAGCAAGTCAGTGCTATAACAAAATTATCCTCAATAAGTAGTAATGCAAATTGAATATAATTAAATACATTATTAGAATAAAACACATTGCTATACCTACTATTTAATTCTAAAGCTGGCTAATGATACATGAGCTACAAACTATGAGTTTAGCACAATAACTCATAGTGATGCGAACGGGCCTCGAGTCTTATCGATAACAACCTGTATCACTATCAATTAGATATAGAACAGCCTGACTTACCACTGTGTTAGGTGAGACTTAAGGATAATAACGCACAATTTTGATTGGCATAACTGAAATTTTATTGTGTTAAACACTTCATTTATTAGGATTAATGGAAAACTGGAGGTTTATAAAATAGGATTGATCGGTAATATCAGGTTTAATGTTTAAAAAAATGTATAAAATTGTCGATTTTGGTTCATTAGCATAAAAATACTAATCTCAAATACGTAATTCCAAAATAAGATTAACTTAAAAGTTTGTTTCCTACTTATTTTGCTGTTAAAAACGTAACGCTATTAAAAAGAGTACTCGATATATACTTGGGAGTGGTTTAGGAAACTTAGTCTTAACCCTCACCTTGCACTTTGAACCTTCGACCACGAATTTCCACTAGGGAGGTACTAGTTGTTACGTCCAATACCTCGAAATGCAGACCCCAAAGGAATGATTCGTGCAAACTAATGAAATGAACGATGTAGCGATGTCTTTACTATCTAAGTAATAGAAAAACTATTGCCTTTTATCATATGCAACATTGCATAAATTTCAAATAATTTGATGAGTCACAACGTTTATTTTTAGTCAAAACACTGTATAAAGCCAGGTATCATTGCAACAACATCAATATAAATCATATATTTTTTAATCGATTCTAATATTAATATTAACTTTATCAATATAGAACAATTTTATGGTGTTCACGCAATACCGAGGGCGATAATTTTGGAAAAGGAACATACCTATCAGTCAAAAAATTAAATTATAATTTACTAAAGAACTATATCACCGCCCTCGCGACGTTATTTGAGGAAATCAAGTAACACAAATTAAGTCTTACAATGTTTTTGGTAATATTGAGGGTGGGTAAACTAGAATCCAGATATTTAACGATATCGATTATTAAATTATACTAATACAGATAGATTCGGAAAACTTTAGTGTATTAAATCGATGAGTAATAATTCTGCCACAATCGTATTTAAAGTCCCGACCAGACTGCTTCAGTATTCAAACGTAGTTGATGTTGGCACCACTTCCAGCACCATTTGTAGTAAAACAGTTATTTTATCTGTAATATAGAAAGTTGTGTAAATATAGATATACATTTGGGTAACACATGAGACCATTCCTTCTATCATTGTGATCCCAGCAATTCTACCATGACCCTATATAGATCCATCGTCATTTTCGCTCCATCGATCGATAATTTTTTGGGCGTGAATCCCAAAAATCTTTCCTTATTGGATATCCACTATATAAGAACAGATTTTTGGAAATTGCACAATATGAAAGACATCAACGCGCAAAATACAAAGTTTATAACTGTAACGGTTAAGGAATCGCTTTGATGACTCAATTACTTAGGACTCTGTGATCATCGTTTAAGATAGGAAAAAGTGAATGCCCAGATGGGACTCGAACCCACGATCTTTCCCTTACAGGGGGAATGCTCTGACCACTGAGCCACCGGGCCACACCTGAAGCTATCCAAATTCTCCTAGGGCTAAGGGCGACGGTGGGAGGCATCTACCGGCATTCATATGAAATATCGGAAACAATGAATGATGTTGCAATCATTTTTAAACATTGTTTTTTGATGACTCCGCCCAAATAATTGAATGAAATTTTGAAGCATTTACTATGCTAACTTTTCAAATCGTTTAAGATAGGAAAAAGTGAATGCCCAGGTGGGACTCGAACCCACGATCATGTGATCATATCTATAGTATCTATTTATTCAGACTCACTCTCTACGCTTGGCAGATTACAGCGGCGTCCACTCTGTCATGAGATTTGGGGGAATCCAGAGGTCACTAACACCCTCGGACTGTTGCATTTGGGTAAAAACATTTGTCTGCCTCCTTAGCAGTATTTTACCACCTCTACCATGGCGAATCCTATCCAAGACAATATGTGCAGGACTTGTTACCTTCGTATGGTTCAAGAAATTTTATTTTTGAAGTGAAAACTTCTTTAGCGGCATTGGATAGGTAAAAAGTGTTAAACTCGCGTCAGGATTACTTGACCTTTGAACCGTAACCGACGACTGACGTCATACAACATTACAACAGCTATAGATTGTTTATTTTGTTAGATGCATTAAGAAGCTTCGTAGCTTCACGGTAAGCGCTTCGACTGTAAGTCTTTATGGTTTCAGATAGTACCGGGTTCGAACCTGAGCTTCTGACACTTTTTGTGATTATTTTTTCTTTTTGTAATTTATAACTTTTTGTGATTATTATTTCTTTTTGTAATTTATTACTTTTTGTGATAATTTTTTCTTTTTGTAATTCATTAATTTCTTCTGACAGAAAATTAGTGATAGGTTCTATGATTGGCGCTATATTATAGGTATGGTATGGTATGGTGTGTTCTTTTTATCTTTTTCTCTATATATAACGAAGAAAGAAAGAAAGAAAAGTTTTCACTTCTGCCGGCACTCCCGGAGTGCAACCTGCCTTTTTTATAATTGGGATGTTTGATCAGATCCTAATTACAGAACAAATCACATGTCATGATGGAATGAACCCCTACAACACAAGGGCGAAGTCGAAGGTACAGTAGTTATCGGGCTTAATATGCTTTCTAAATTACGAAATTATAATATAAAAACGATTGTTAATCCCTTACCCATAAACGGCAGCGAGAATCCCCACTTGACGAAGGGTACGTAGACTACCAAGCCGGCGAGGATGAACGCAGCTGCATACAAGTACTCCCACTGAGGTTTGTCCACTATTGGAGCCACCACTAAGTATGTTGACACAATCAACACCAGTACGGGTATAAACATCGGCACCTAAGAATGAAAATTGAGGAGTTTGTAAAGCTCGTATTGATCTTGCTCTGTTCATTTGTGCTCGCATTTTAATTCATCAATTTGCTATTTATAGAATCGAACCATAAACAAAGTGCTTGGGCGGGACGAACGAATTTCATTAATTTAAAAAGACACCTATGGTACCTATTTAACGAATCAAATACACAAGCCAAATTATTTACGTAACTAGGTACTATAAATTGAAAGATGTTGTGGTAGGTATTATACTAATTGTATGTAGATAAGTTTTCTACCTGTCAGTCGGTGGAGAAACTGAGTAAGTAGGTAATAAATGGACTATACATGCCTACGTTAACAATTTTTATAAATTCAATGGGCTTCTATCTCCGCTGTTAGTAAGTGATTTCGGATGATATGAGCCAGTTTCAGATCGCCCAAAAGATATTTCTTTGATGGCAAGTGTTGTCGCTTCCGTTGCCTAGGGTACTGAGGGTACCCACAACGGGCCTTATGGGGTAGCTAGAGACAAGAGCCTGCCATCAGCTTATGTCCTTACACACTTCAGGAGCTTCCTCCTCGTATGATATTCTGTGAGATTTGGTATAGAGAGATAATATAAATACTAAACACTGCACATATACAGTACCCTATATGGCCGAGGAGCATGGGGCTTAGTGTATCTCATGACGATCAGAGCCAACATAGCACCTCCGTAGAAGATCCACGCAGTAAAAGAGAAGAAGTCAATCAATGAGTCTATCGTCCCCGACAACACCATCGCCACTGCTATAATTGACTGAAAAGAAAAAAAAGACTCTCACATAATATGTCAAATACATAAAGTGTGTCTACTTATATAATATCAATCAATTAGCCCACTGCAGTCCACTGCTGGACATAGGCCTCCCCCAATGTGCGCCATTTCGTACGATCCTCCGCCTTCCGCATCCAGTCCGTCCCAGCCACCTTTTTCAGGTCATCGGTCCATCTGGCTAGGGGCGTCCTACCCTTCGTTTACCTTCTCGCGGTCTCCACTCTAGGACTCGTCTGCTCCAACGGCCATCGGTCCTTCGACGGACGTGGCCAGCCCATTGCCACTTCAGCTTGCTTATTCTGCGAGCTACGTCGGTAACTTTGGTTCTTTGTCGGATCACCTCGTTTCGAATTCTATCCTTCAGAGAAACTCCAAGCATAGCTCGCTCCATAGCCCGCTGCGCGACTTTTAGTTTATGGACTAGCCCTACCGTTAGTGTCCACGTTTCGGCACCGTAAGTCATAACAGGTTGGACGCACTGGTCAAAGACCTTTGTTTTCAGGCATTGCGGTAGGGGGGAAGAGAAGACTCGACGTAGTTTGCGAAATGCTGCCCAGCCCAGCTGAATCCGGCCCAACGTGAAAAAGGATAGCCACGGAGGACTGAATATGATTTTTTCTCCTCAATGAGGAAAGCGAAAGACAAAAGATAGATGAAAGTCTTTAGAGGAGGCCTTTGTCGAAGGACTAGCTGTTGATTAAATAACCAAATCGATCGTCAACTTCTTTAGTTATATAATTGAACACTGCAATATTTAAACAGCAATAATGGCTTAGATATTTATTTTCACAACCTTACAAACGACACGTCTCGGGTTTGATTCCTTCTGGCAGGGCCGGATTTAGAGGTCTGGAGGGCTTGGGGCAACTGAGGAGTGGAGGCCCCCAGGCCCCAAATAATTTTCCGAATAAAATGATTTTTTTTTTCAGTTGAGTTTTTCAATAAATATTTTATTATAAAACGAAATAATCTACCTAGATTCTTCAAGTATTTAACAAACTTATATAAATATAATTGGAAACAAGAAATATTTGAAATTAAATTTTAGTGTTAACGAACAGAGCCTTCCGAGCTTTTTTCGCCGAAAAATTGTTGATGATTTCGCTAAAATCCAGTTCCTGAAGTTAATCACTTTCAATGCTCAAGAGACAAAGGTTTGATAAACGGTTTTGTTCCATCGTTCCAGCGTCGGTAGCTTAGTGGTTAAGGAGTCGGCCTTACGATCGAGAGGTCCCGGGTTCGAATCCTGGCCATTACACTACCGACGTGAACCCACTCCTAGCACAAGCAATTTAGCTTAGTTGGAGGGGTTAGAGGGAATATTAGTAATTTCGATAATTTCGGTTGCTAATATTCTTTTTTTTTTTTTAATTCCTATTTTTCATAATTTTCATTAAACATAGACATGAACCAAGATAGAACAATGATATTACTGTTAATTTTCAAGAACAATATAATCATGTTTGTACAAAGTGCTATAGGTAAAAGTAAAACAGCGAAAAAAGAATATCAAAGGTGTTTACTAGTGTTTACTAGACGGAATTTAAAAAAAAGTCCGACGTCTCTATTGTGGGGGCCCCTCTTTTATGGAGGCCCCGGGGCAGCCGCCCCGGTTGCTCTCCCCTAAATCCGGCAGTGCCTCCTGGCACTCGATTCTGCTAAAGTAAAACCACTCCGAAATGAAGAGAGTAACATAACATTTTCATTCACTCTACGGCATTCCTTTAAAGTCTACTATTAAATGGAATATTTTTGTAGTGGTCTGACAATGGCTTCGCTTTCGCAGAATCGAGGCCTCCGCCGTGAACCCACTCCTAACACATTAGGTAGAGGGGTCATCGGGAATATTAAAATATTACCCAATCGAGAAAGAAATCGAATTATATTTAATACAAATGACGTATCTGGATAATCGAATCTACAAATAACAGTATAGTTATATATTTATTATTTTGTAAAGATACTTACGTGAAAAATTAGTCCAGGCGCTGGGGTGAAGCGGCGCACATGGACATAAGACAAAATGTCTAGTAAATGACCTTCTCTAGAAGCTGCAAAACACAACCTGAAAAATATAAGTTTTTTTGAGCACGTCGGAACGTAAGAAAAGAGGGTAGATGTAGGAAAAGGTGATAGTCACTACTTGACAAGTGCGTAAAATTATATTCATAACGAAATTGACAGATTTGTGTTAAATAAACTATTGCCCATAATGTACTCGTACCTAAAGGTGGTAGGGACAGACTGGATGCGGATGGCGGCGGATCGGGAGCAATGGCGTGCATGGGGAGAGTCCCATGTCCAGTAGTAAACTGCAATAGGCTAAATAATCCATTGATTGATGTACCTACCTATGTATAATTTTGATAAATCTATATAGAACTGCTTTTAAAAATATATTATTAGTCAACGAAAGCACAGGCAGTGTTTAATCAAAATAATATTTTCCTCCTCTTTACTAATAGATTATATGTAGGCTGTAGACGTTTTGTACTTTGAAAGAGATTCCTTTTCAATTTCAAATTCTTGTACAATTTTAATACCCTCAGTTTTTAGTAGGTTTCAACCCATCGCTTGTCATGTAATTTAAAAATATATAATAAATAAATAATATAATAATAAAAAAAAATAGACAAGAAAGACAGCAAGTGGGCGCATGGCCTGTATACGATGTGCACCCACTGACTTTACCCACTAGTGTACCTATCTTTAATACCTAAGTGATATTTGATGAGAAAAAGTTTGAAAATTTCTACTCTTATAGCGTAACTTAAAACTGGTAAGAAGTTATAACATACCTTCCAGCAACAAACAACGTGCCATTAGCAGACCCGAATGTTGAAATAGTTACTGCTAAGGGCATGAGCCAGGCCATGGGCCCAAGCAGACGGTTGCCAAACGTGACGGCCACAGCGTCACTATCCATCATCTCGCTCACCGACATCACGGCCAAATATGACACATTCACCAACGCGTAGCATAGAGTGACCAAGGGAATGCCGATTACTATGCTCAACGGCAGGTTCCTTAAAGAACAAAAGTTGTTTATATACCTGGTAACTTCATATCTTAGCTCATTTATATTGACTAGGTTCGGATGACAAAAAGATTGGCGGCAATACAAAAACAAAAGAAAGTGTTAACGATAATCAAAGAGATCATGATGTGCCAAAACTTCAGCCCCTCTAGACAAGTGGCAATTCGCTAGCTGGCGTTTGGTGGAATAGAATGACGAATATATGGGATTTGACGTATATGACACTCGTTAACGCATGTCAAATACGTCAAATCACATACATTCGTCATTCTATTCTATCAAACGCCGGTTAGAGAATTGCCACTTGTCTAGAGGGGCAGGTGTGTAAAGCCTTCAAGAATGCCTATACTTACCATGATAACGTAGGTAAGTAGGTATACCCCGGGACACAAATATCTTTGACCTAAGTTGCAAGACAAACGAGGCCCTGTTTGTATTAATCTACGCTTGGTGAATAACTGCTCTTCTACCGCGGTAGCACCTAGTGCTAGCCTCAAAAGACTCCCAAGAAACGCGTACTGCGCATACAGAGCACATTTAGAACATATTTTAGGTCCAAGATATATATCCCGAGCAATAACGTATTCACGTTAACTTTATTTTGCTATCATGGAACATGAAATTTAAATGTTAGATTTAGGTACTTAGCGTATGCATATTAAATAGTGCAACATCGTTTATGAGTATCGATTCGCATAAGTACTAATTGCTGAATGTTATCGATCATCGAGAACACCTCCATGCAACCTGAGTCCAAGGTTTTTATATTATAAGTATCAGGTGACTTTATGCTACTTTATAATAAAAATCAATTACGCTGAAAGGTGAAGGTTGGAAAAGGTGATCAAGTCTAATTTGCTGAAGACAGATGCATTAGTTTTCTATAATCCGAGGTTATGCTAAAAATAGAGGAGTCTCTATCAACTTTTGGCAAACTTATAGAAATTGTAATTGCTTGGCAGTGCTAAAAAACTTTTGCCATTTAAAAAAAAAGGATATTATTATATACCTGATACCTATTATTTAAAAAAATACAATGAGCATAATTCCATCTGCTAACTCTAGTGATTAGTCTTAGTTACATCGTGTCCAGTTGTAGTAAAAAATCTTGATATTTTATGCATGTGACGTAAAAAAAGGTGAGACTCTAGAACTCAAAAATTACCTATATAAAAATATAGTAATAAAACACTTACTTGGATGGATTTTTAATTTCCTCAGTAACATAGTTTAGGTTATTCCAACCATCGTATGCCCACAGGCCTGTGTAGAAGGCTGTGGCAATGTTTCCCAGAGTTGCCGTGCTACTGCTGAAATTTGGCTCCTGTAAATGTCGCGTATTACCTGCACCACACCGAATACAAACAGTCAGTGTTTGTAACATATTTAGAACCCATTACGTTAATTTATCATTATAATATAGCTTAAAGGAAGACTTGATGAATAGGTTTACTTCACCTTATCTTAATAATAAAATATGTCGTTGTTCTCGTCATGAATTTATGGATAAAAATAAAAGAAATCCTGTTGAGCTGTCGGTTACTTTACCTAATATCAACTTATAAGCTCCGCCGCACACGATGATAGCTATGGCTGCCAATTTAGCTGCTGTGAAGATGTTCTGCACGTTTGTTGCCAAGTTCACACTGTAGCAATTAACTGCTAATATCATCACTGCAAAAGATAATTTCTAAATTAAAGTTGAATATTTACGGTTTCAGTCGACAACGTCTTATTGACCTTAATCGACCCGAGAGATACTTATATATCAATTGAAATTCGTCTATTTCGCTCTTTAAGATAATAAAGAAGATGTTATAGATTGTTTGACGTACCAATACATATGACTGCGACCAGTTTGACGAGGCTATCTGGCGGTTCGCATTCTGAGATGAACGGTTCCACCGCGTACTTTGCGAAGCTTAGACAAATTATAGCCATCTGTGACGGCTTCAGTACCAATGTTGAGACCTGAGTAAATAAAACAACAATTAGTACATTGTCAGCATCATCACCATCATTTTAATAGCGTTGATCCCAGTTGCATCCGAAGCCTTTACTTCGGAGTCCGGGGTCCGCTTTTGCCAGACAAACTGCCGATTTGGCTTAATTTCGATATTTTTCTTGAAGTTACTATTTGACCTCCACACCTATTGGTGATATCGAAGCATGGCAGTTAGACCAGTTGTTGGACTTTTTAAGGCTTTTTAACTACCCGTAACGACTGCCATAGATGTTCGTATGGCAACCGGGATCGACGGCTTAACGTGTTCTACGAGCCACGACCAGACCCATGGAAAATACCCATACTCATGTATACAAATATTTGCAGTGAGCGGGGATCGATCCCGTGTATCCTGTGTAGCGGCTGCGTTCACTACCGCCACGCCACAAAGGCTGTCACATCAGCATAATGGTGATGATTTTTATCTGCCCCGTCCCCTACATTCCACAAAACTATAAGTACCTATTTAGTTTATGTAGTGTTGGTTGAATCAATAGACCCATCCATAAAAAAAAAGAGACTTATGTAAAATCTCTACTTTTCAGGACAACAATTTGCAGTTTATCTTACACAAAAGTTACAGTCACTTGATTAATATCAAGTACCTTTGAACCTTTAAGCCTTTAAGGCTCCGTGGCGTGGCGGTAGTGAACGCGGCCGCTACGCAGGAGGCGCGGGTTCGATCCCCGCTCAGTGCAAATATTTGTATGCATGAATATGTATATTTGCATTGGTCTGGGTGTTTCTATGTATAATATGTATGTATTTACAAAAAAAAACGTATCTAAGTATGTTTATCCGCATTCTAGATTCCATAACACAAGCTAGTTAAGCTATGCTACCATGGGTCTAGATAGCGTTGTGTGAAATGTTGTGGAATATTTATTTATATTTATAAAGCATTAGTTAAAATTAGATTGTCACCATCCCATGAAACTTCAATGAAGTTTAGTTCTTGTTAAGTTCAAAGAATTATGCGTAAGTCGCAATATTTTAATAATTACCCATGAGAATAGGAACGCGGGCGGTCCTCCGAACGCATCCATAAAGTAGGCGTACTCAGCGCCTGACGACGTGTTCATTGTTCCCAATTCCGCGTATGCGAGCGCTCCTGCATAATACACACCATATTTTAATATAGAACTGCTATACATAACATATACCTAGCTTACTATGTATTCATACGAAGTTTCTACAAAAAAATTGGCTACAGGCAAATTAAAAGCATGGAAATCTTGCCAATTTTGATATTTGATACAACATAGTGAAAACCACGACTGACCATTATGAGCCATTTCAAAACCATAGATGGCCCGAACATGGTCTGATCAGGGTCTAAGTGAATTGCCTTGTTGGGTACTCTACACACCGGTAATTTAGACTCAAGACGCCGCCGTGCACTTTTAGTCGCTTTGAGTCTGAAAAGTGGTTACACTTCCGGTGGGGATTTCTGCACGACAAAAATGATTGTGACAGGTAAATGTGAAGTGATTATAATAGAAAAAAAACCTGCAGGTAGGTAGGTACACCTCAAGCATGTAGGAATTTATAAATATCACCAACATTTCAAATAAATATTTTTACAAAAAAATGGGCTTTCAATAACACAGATGAATGAAACTGTTCACGTTCAACAAAAATAGACACATCAACGACACTTTTGGAAGGTTACAAACAATACATCATGTTAGTAACATGTCTCTTAGAGATAAAAATAAATAGAGTTGTATGTTTGCCATGTTTATCGGTTATATTAAGTATTAATATACCTATTCGCAATGCGTTCTCCTCTATAGAAGTAAGTCTGTTGTTTCTTGAAGTAATTAAATAATCTTCTGAAATAGTCACTTACCAAGCAGTGAGAGCAGGCCACATGCCATCCAAATGATGAAACTAATGCCCACTGAACCCGTGCGGACCAAAAGCCCAGAGGGCGAGACGAATATTCCTGAACCTGGAACAAAGTCACACACATTTTTTAATTATTTATAGAAAATCGTCATCGCTATACTCACAATAGTTGTGGATCATTGGTAATTTCTGTGTACATGGTTAGTACTCGACGTCTAACAGATGTTTTTTTTGCACAAACATACCTACTTAAAGTATTCCTACACCACTAGTTAACGTATGTTTACTTTTGAAGTAAAAACTTCTTTAGCGGCGTTGGATGGGTAAAAAGTGTTAAACTCGCGTCAGGATCACTTGACCTTTGAACCGTAACCGACGACTGACGTCATACAACATTAGCTACAGATTGTTTATTTTGTTAGGACGCTAAGAAGCTTCGTAGCTTAGCGGTAAGCGCTTTGACTGTAAGTCCTTATGGTTTCAGATAGTACCGGGTTCGAACCTGGGCTTCTGACACTTTTTGTGATTATTTTTTCTTTTTGTAATTTTATTACTTTTTGTGATTATTTTTTCTTTAATTTCTTCTGACAGTAAATTAGTGATAGATTCTATGGTGTGATAGGTATGGTATGGTATGGTATTGTATGGTATGTACTTTTTATCTTTTTCTCTGTATATAACGAAGAAAGAAAGGAAGAAAAAGTTTTCACTTCTGCCGGCACTCCCGGAGTGCAACCCGTCTTTTTTTCTAAATAAACTGTTCTTTAGTGTTCGTTTTAGATGTCGTCAGTATGAAAGATAATGGTCATCATATACAAGTACAGTCAGCATCAGAAAAATGTTGACCAGTAATGTACTTCAAATGATCTGAATTCCAAAATTCCTAATTGTTATAAGCATCCAGAGTAGTCAAACCATCTTAGCAATCAGTTCCTGGATACTTGCAACTATTTGAGCACAGTAATACTTTTAATATTTAGATTGTTTTGAGTACTTTGGTGACCAACATTTTTCTGATGCTGACTGTAAAACCGGATATTCGATTAGAAAGTAGACTGAGCGAAATCTTTAGATGATAGATACAAGTACAAGCCCGGCATTGAATTTAAATACACCTAGATGCTAAAATATATTTTATTTATATTAAATATGGTTTAGAATATAATACATCTCTACGCAAGTCTAGTAAATGTTTATGTTTAGTCAGATGCTAATGTAAATAATCACCTAGCTAATTCAATACTTAGTGGAGATGACGCAGAAACTGACACGAGACATATTCGTGTCCAAACAGACAGTAATTGATTTCATAACGTTTGTTAAACTGTTAGTAAATGATCAATTGATTTGTTAATTAAACAATTAACGATAACTGATAATTTATGAAGGTTTTAAGCTGTAGTTCTATTCGTAGTACCTAAAGTAGCTGTTGCGTGTTGTTGCAAGTGCCATGCCAACTGCCAATGCCTGCTATCATACCTATTGATGTTAGGCAAATCTATCGAATCTAGGAATTACTTTTGACTGCGGTATTGGCAAAAAAATATGTTGCATTAATTTTTCTCATTTATATTTCCTTCCAATATTCTTCGCGAGGTCCTAATTTGGGGCCTCTTTCTCTATTTATTTATGTTAGAATAATTTGTAATAGAGAATATGCATTATGCAGGTGGTTGAAATCGAGAAGATTTATTGCAATTTTTTTAACATTTTATCTAGTAGATATGATTTAAATTTCTTCTTCCTTTTTGCTTAGTGGGTATTCGATGAATAAATTTCTAAGGTCAGTCATAGGAATAATTTAGTGCAAATATATACCTAATGAAAAATAAATTAATTTAAAGTGCGTTAGCACATTGTTTACAAAAAAAAAATAGGTTAAACTTCACTTTCACCTCATATATTGTTTTTGTAAAAACTTAAAAAGACGTTAATAATCTATGCCTAACTTTGGTTCTAATACCTCAGACTGTTATTAAGGAGCAGAGTCAGAGTGACGTGCGGTACCTAAAAAAAGTTGCGTGTGTATGTAATCTTTCAGATGCGAAGACTTACCGATCATAGTGCCGACAATTAGAGCCACCCCACTGAAGAGTCCCACCCGTCTCTTGAGGTGAACAGGGTCGTCCGTAGCTGCGTCCGACCCCTCCAGCTGCGTGACGCAATAAAAAATGTAATTTGTTAAAACGTGACGGAAATTATTTAGTTGCTATTTACTGAAGGGCAAACTGAAAGTTATCCAGGCACATGAAAGTATCCAACAAAATTACTTATAAATAGGTAATGGGTGTATAGTGTCCTTGATTCAAGACGTAGGCCTCGGATGAAGTTAGCATACAAAAGTAATGCATAAAAAATGGAAACAAGTCATAGATCTATTAACATGTATGGCAAATAACATACCTACGCTGGCAAATAACAATAACTACGGCATTAAGTCCGCCGTTGTACTATGTGCATAAAGTTAAATTGAGGTGAATAATAAAAAACTATAGTTAGAGATAAAACGAAGCCATTCGTATCCCGACTATAATAAGTTATGCCAGCAGATAGGAGCATGATTTCGCTCAGAAAAAAATGCTATCTCAACAATCTGATTTTCTGAGCAGTAAGTGCTACGAACGTACGGCGCGGCGTAGCAATGTAAGAAATAATAAAATTTAAAAACAACTGCATCAATAATTCTCTTCGAGCACGGAGACTCAATTGAGACGTCATTATATCTAGTGGGGACAGTAGAAATCAGCTCGAAAAAAGAACCACTCAAAAAGTCAAGCACTTGTTTATTATTCTCAAATAAAGCTATTGCTGAATAAATTATTGATGAAACTTTTTCAGTTAAATTACTTCTAAAGAACTGTCAGTGGGATTGCCATCTTTATTATTCAGACCAGACAATATGAATATGTGAAAAAGTAAATAAAAAGCTTTAAGACCTGAAAGAATACTGTTTCTAGAAAAGGTCAAGTAGAAAATTATATTCAATAATTCAATTTGTCATCCCTCTCAACACTGCACTTACAATGCCTGTCAGATGTTTGTAAATAGAATTTTCCTTTAGAATGCAGAGGAGAAGTTTCTCCGAAGATCAAATATGATTATACTTGATAGAAATAAGTTTTTCAATGTAAAGTTCAATAATGTAGCTACTTTTATTAAATCAAGATATAACATTGCCTTATAAAAATACATATGCAAAAATTCATTGTTGTGTTGTAGTTCAGCAAGCACATTTTGCCATTTTAAAAAATAAAATAAAAAAACGATACGTATCTTCTGTTTGAACAGCCCTGGATGTTTTAACAAAAAATAATGACGAACCGTTCTTAAAAAAACGCTACAGCAAACTCTTCCCCTTTTTTCTCATTTCTTTTTTTATAACGATGTCCACCTTATTTTCACAGCCACCTGTGAGGAATCATGTCCTTGATATTTCAGCCAAAAATAATCAAGAACTGTTTATAAATAACGCGACAGGAAACTTACCCCCTTTTTCCCCCCATTTTATCTCTAAGAGATTGCGAGCAATGACTTCGAAGGATTTATGTCATAACAAAAATATATTCATGTTTAGTGGCGTATAGAGTATACCTTGTCTCCTGGGTTGGCGTTGCCGTCGGTGAGCGTACCCGTCGCGCCGTCTTCTGCGTCGCAGTCGGCTGAGCACCCGCGCCATACCAATCCGCCTTCGCGTGTGCTCCCTGCAAGAGAAAAATAAAACACTTGAATATCCGCTTCATTCGGAATTGCGTGATAAGGGCCTTTCAGTAACATAGTTCCATTAATCGCACGAAGAAAATTTAAAAATCCTCATTGTCCGATAGATAAGTCGAACCACGAGCTGGCATTATTTAAAAGTGCACACTGTTTGATCAACCCAACAGACAGTTCTTTCAAATCCTCAATATTCAATAGATCATTTGAACGACGAGTTGGCATTATTTAAAGATACAAACTGTTCGATCAATCGAACGGACAGTTTTTTCAAATCCTAATTGTTATCGATTGATCGAACCAGAAGCTGGCAATATTTAAAGGGCCACACTGTTCGGTCAATCGAACCAGCCCTTCTAGACAAGTGGCAACGCGTTAGCCGGCGTTTGGTAGAATAAAATGAGAAATGTATGGGATTTGACGTTTGTGACGTGCGTTTACGACTGTCATATCCGTCACATCCTATAAATTCGTCATTTTATTCTACCAAACGCCATCCAACGAATTGCCACTTGTCTAGAGGGGCAGAAGCTGGCATTATTTAAAGGTGCACACTATTCAATTATCGAACTGACATAATTTTCATATCCTAATTGTTTGATAGATCAGCCGATCCAGCTGGAGTGTGGTGCGAGATAGAGGAGGGGTTGACGTTGACGTAGAGAGGATGGACGAAAAGGTGGACGAAACAGATTTATGAGGCGAGGATTACTGGGTAACCCGGTGGTCTAGGCGTACGTTTACCGGTAACATGGAGATTTTGAGGAAACGTCAGGTCAAGAGTACCCGTAACCGGCACGTGTCTATAAAAACAATTATGAAAGTAGAACAAGCTTTCGCTTGTTCTACTACTACTACTACTACTACCGTAGCTTAGCAAAATATATCTAATGCCAGGATCGTGGCAAGTAGAAAGATATTGTCTCCGCCACCACAAAGGGAAAGAGGAATAAATGAATGTATGCATGTACTATTTACAAAATTAAATTGCAAAAGGTTTATACTCTTTTTTTTTTTTTACCTGCGGGAAATCCCCACGGATACCCACCCCTCCGGAGCCGGAGGGGGAGGTTATGTCGGACTCGAACCGACTAAACCGCACGCCGTCTCTGGGTCGTAGTGCTAGGCCGGAGGTGAGGTTGTCATGCGACATATCCCTCGCACCCCGGCTGACCCAGGGCCATCCCTCTCGGTCTGGCCCTCCTCGGGAAGGGGGGACCACGCGGTCCCCGACTCAACCCCGGTGTGGGGAGGCGCGCATCGTCCTACGATGCGCGCCGCCGCCGTGGCCTGCTTCTGTTAGGGTGACGGGCGGCTCCACCCGTCACCCTCAGGCCCGCGCTCATGGGGGGCGGAGGTCTGTTTGCACCCTCCGACGCCCGAGCCGCCTTCGGGCGCGTGCAGCGATGTCAGCGAGCCTTTCTCGCTCATCGCGCCGCGCCCGCTCTGCTGTCTCCTTCGCGAGCATGACCTGCTCGCAGAAGGAGGCGCTGGCCGCCCACGCATCCGTGCAGCGGACCATCGCCTCGAGGAAAGTGGAGAGCGTGAGCACTCTCACCCCCAGGGCCGCCACAAGCTCCCGCCTCGGCGTTTCAAACGCCGGACACTCGGTGAGCGTGTGCAGCCCTGAGTCCACGCTCGCGTCGCAGTGATGGCACTCGGGCGTTGGCTCTATACCCATCAGATGCAGATACCGCCCGAAGCTACCGTGCCCGGTCATAATCTGCGTCTGACGGTACGAGAGGCTACCGTGTGGCCTCTCTAGCCACTCCCCCATGATGGGCCTTACCGCCGCAATGACGGCGTGCCCTACGCGTGGTTGCCCAAGTCGTCGCTCCCACTCGGCCACCATGACCTGGTGGAGCCGGGATTTCTCGGCCCGAATATCCTCGGGCTCGGGATCGAATCCCCGCTCCCGCGCCTCCTTTCGGAACTTATATAGTGCCGAAAGGGCCCTCGCTTCCAGGATCCACGGTGGCGATACGGCCAGGAGACTCGCCGCTTCGAAGGATATCGTGCGGTATCCCCTGATGGCCCTGGAGGGCCTGGAGGCCATCGTGCTCTGCGCCGTACGGAGCAGAGGCAGGAATCTGGCCTCCAGGGTGTCCGCCCACACGGACACCCTGGAGGCCCGTACCCGGGTACCCGCACCCGTATAGGGCCATGGACCGCACGACACCCGCGTAAAGTCTCCTGCAGGAGGACTCTGGGCCCTTCAAGTTGGGCAACAACCGGCCCAAGGCATTCGCCGTGAGCACCAACTTGGGGCGCAGACTTCGGAAATGCTTTCCGAAGTCCCATCGACCATCAAGCACGAGCCCCAGGTATTTCAACCGGGGCTTGATGTCGATGGGAGTGCCTCCCACTGTTAGGCTGGCTCCCGGGCCTGGCCTGCGCCGAGGGCCATGAAAGAACATGGCCTCGGACTTGTGCAGAGCCACCTCGAGACCCAGCCGCCGGATCCTGTCGACGACCTGAGCAACCACGGTCGTGGCCCCCGGGGTCGCTTCGCGGTGCGTAGCCCCGCTCACCGTCACTAGCGTGTCATCCGCGTAACACGTGACGGTGGCACCGTACGCGAAGTCACCGCGAAGCACCCAGTCGTAACCGATGTTCCACAGGAGCGGCCCCAGGACCGATCCCTGCGGAACACCGCACGACATCTCACGCCTACCGACTCCCGTCGAGCTTGGGTAGATGACGGCTGTCTCCGTCAGGTACGCCCCGACTATGCGGCGGAGCTAGAGAGGCACATCGTGGTACACGAGTGCCTCCCTGATGCAACTCCAGGGCAAGGTGTTGAAGGCGTTGGAGATGTCCAAGGACACCGCCAACATCACCTCGCCCCGGGCAACCGCATCCCCCGCTAGAGTCCTCACACGCATGATGGCATCCACAGTGGAACGCCACCGGCGGAACGCAAACTGGGTATTCGCCAGGTCCAGCCCCACTCTAGAGAGATGCTCGACGAGGCGCTTGGCAATAACTCTTTCGAAGAGTTTGCCCACCTCGTCGAGCAGCACTATGGGCCGGTACCCGGACGGCTCGTCCGCCGGGCGTCCCGTCTTGCGGATGAGGACCAGTTTCCCCGTCCTGCACATCTTCGGAAACTGGCCCCGCTCCAAGCATGCGCTGAGGAACCTTCTCAGTCGGGGTTCGAGGCCGTCTTCCCCTAGAGCTAGGACCCATGCGCGGCCTGGAATGCCGTCGGGTCCCGGGGCGGTGCTTTTCTTGGCCTTAAGCATTCGCACCGCCAGTTCTAGTTCCACCCAAGTGACCTCGGGCACGTCGTCGTCAATCACCTCGCCGGGCGCCGTAGGCGACCGAGGCGGCGGAGCCATCTGCGGCGGAACATGTTCCGCTCGCGCCGGGAACAGGGATTCCACCACTCCTGGGTCAGCGGAGGGGCCCGGGGGCGCAGCTTTTCTCTTACCATAAGGTAAGGCCGCCCCCATGGGTCCCGCTCCAGCGTCTCCAGGAGCTCCCGGTAACAAGCTTGATTATGTCCTCATATCAATTAGCCCACTGCAGTCCACTGCTGGACATAGGCCTCCCCCAATGTGCACCATTTCGTACGATCCTCCGCCTTCCGCATCCAGTCCGTCCCAGCCACCTTTTTCAGGTCATCGGTCCATCTGGCTAGGGGGCGTCCTACCCTTCGTTTGCCTTCTCGCGGTCTCCACTCTAGGACTCGTCTGCTCCAACGGCCATCGGTCCTTCGACAGACGTGGCCAGCCCATTGCCACTTCAGCTTGCTTATTCTGCGAGCTATGTCGGTAACTTTGGTTCTTTGTCGGATCACCTCGTTTCGAATTCTATCCTTCAGAGAAACTCCAAGCATCCTCATCCTCATAATCCTTAAATAATAAACTATGGGGAAGTCTGGATAAATTACTAATGCTAAAATAATAAATTTCGACGTTGTATTTACGTGTTTAAGGAAAAGGGACACGAGTGTAACGTCAATGAGTCTTTAAGTAGGTATAATTAGGTTTAGGATTAGTGTTATTTAGGTTTAATTTCCTTATGTTATGCTGGGTTCCAGAATGTAAATAAACGTACTTATATTCATTTTTTGTAAATACATACAACACCATAGAAACAGTAGATCAATGCAAACATTATTAATGCGTAAAAAAGCCGAGATTGATAAACTGCTCTAGCCTACTGCTGCTTCAGCGCGGTGGCGAAACTAGAGGAGCTAGGATTGGAATGTCTTCTTCACCCACCATACTCCTCGGACCTTGCTCCAACCGATTAACACTTCTTTCGGAATTTGAATAATATACTAATTGAAAAATGAAACAATTCAGATGAGGCAGTCCAAAACGCTATCAAAGATTTTGTGGATTCTCGCTTCCGCAATTTTTTCAGCAAGGGTATCAATGAACGGCCTATTAAATGGCAAAATTGAATAGATAACAACACGTAAAAAATAGTTTTTCTTTTTTTTTCAAATAAAAAGCCACACATTTAAGGACCTAATATAAACTATTATAAGTAAATTAATTTAAACTACGTTAATTAATTATTAACTATTTAATTTTAACTATATTAACGTTAAGTAGCCTACGATGTCGCTAATAATAACATTGTTCCACTTTAATTTAAAAATAAGTAATATGTTCATCTCACTTTTAAAAAAGAATAAGTACTCTCTTCGATGTAAGTATGAGCAAAAAAAGTTAAAAGCCTAAAATCTGTCGCATCGAAAAGAATATCCTTCTTTGTTACCGAATGATATCGATATCATGAATTAAACCTTACTTAACCGATTTGTAAATAAAAACATTTATAAAAAAATGCAATAGAATTACTAACCACTTTCACTTCTTGGAGCCATGTTAAAAGCATAAAGTTTATGTGCACTATTGCGAACTTCACTATTATTATTATTGATTTAATTAATATAATAATATTACTATATACCGGTACCGATAACAACACTGTTAATATTTAAACAAATCACAATTGATGAATCAGGCCGGAATATTTTCAGAAACCTATTTTCTTACTGTCTTATTAAAAGGACGTCTGCCTGAGTTCAAATCTCACTAAATACAGTGAGAATAAATGTATTTAAAAGGAAAGAAGTCTAATGCGTACAGAGTAAAAACCCCGATGAACAAATGCTAAATATTGAATCGACGGTGGCGCCCAACAACTGGCCTACGTGCCAGCGACCGAAGCTGATTCAATCCCGATGTAATTTTATGTAATATGTAAATGAATTACGTTTATTGTTTTGCTACTCAAAGCTTCGAGAATGCATTCATCTTTGTTATTTCTTGGAAATGAAACGGGAAAAATATTTTTAATTTTAAATATCCCACTTTTATTAGATCTCACATATACCTACTATGTATATATTTGTATAGTTCATACTAAGGAAAGGTCAGGTAGAGACAACTGGAGTGTTCAGCAGGACAAATTCTTCTTGATATACGTAGAATATTTTTACAAGAGACTGTCCTCAGGGAATCTGGCCACCACTAAAGGAGAAAGTCAGTTGTATTTGCACAAATCCCATCATAAGAATAGGGAGATGACACGAACTCTGCTCTTGAAGCAAGCTACGGCTAAACCCATTGGAAGTTTGACTGCAACTTGAGAACCATTATTAATGCTTTCTTTTTGAAACTAACTCAGGTAACATATACAATAATTCTTACTTTGATAATGCTAAACATCGGTCGCTCTCTGTTTTCATATCAGCAGAAGTAAATTGCACTATTTCAAATTTATCTCGTAGAATCGAATCTAACCGTGCGGTATGAAAGGAACTTCATCCCACGCACGCTCAAGCTGCTGTGGTTTTCCCAAGTAACTACAATATGGGGTTCTTCAAGAAGGGCATTAGAAGGTTTCTTCGGTCAGCAGCGCGAGTGTGATAGGCCTGGTGTTGCACATGTCCATAGGCCACGGTAACCACTTTCCATCAGGTGGGCCGTGTGCTTGTCGGCCACCTAAGTTGTATAATTTTTCTTTCTTAAATATAGCAGTTGGCTCAACTCATTAAAATAATTCAAGTAGATTCATAACAACACTATAGAATAGTTAAAATACAAAACGCAATCACAGAAATACATGCCAAAATGCCCACTTAATCAGTGATAATTAGACTTGTAATGTAGGCGTTATTATCGGGTTAGTGTTAAAATAAAAGAGAAATATACACACAAAAAAAATCTACACACAATTCAAGAATGTCAAGATCTTCACATGTGCCCACGACTGTTGTGATAGCTATTTTCGTCGTAGAAAAAAGAAAATGCAGAGGTCACGTGTCATTTCATTTGCTTACAGATAGATATTATGGTCCAAGAGCAATGCCGAGGTATTCCATGAAGTACACCCAATTAAAGCACACCCAGACGAAGCACACCACAAGTATTCCACTTAGCACACCTATAGGTGGGCTTCAAATAAAATTTTAACATCGTTAATTTCCTATTCCACGAAGCACACCTACGAATATACATACGCACACATAGAATGAAAGCTGAAATGTTTTGTACGTATAAGTACATTAATATCTTAATATATATAAATCTCGTGTCACAATGTTTGTCCTCAATGGACTCCTAAACCACTTAACCGATTATAATAAAATTCGCACACCATGTGCAGTTCGATCCAACTTGAGAGATAGGATAGTTTAAATCTCAAATTATAGTCCGATTCGCGATAACCGACATCCACGCGGGCGGAGCCGCGGGCGACAGCTAGTACTATTATAATTCGAATTTATGGATCGTAGATTGCAAGAGGAAAACATATTTTCCAAATTATTCATTTTATTTTTGAAGCTTCTATATAAGTAAATACTCTTATTATTTCAAGTTATTGTAATTAAACTTCACTTGAAAAGATATGTCATAAGTATAGCACTTGGGTTCGAATACTGTGACGCTATAACGATTGGATAAACCAAGTGTTATACAATGCTACATTTGTGAAGGAATATAATGAAATCCTCTCACCACTGCACTAATACCTCTACTGTACGGTTTACCATAAAAGTCATTTTGTGAAATATTTTATACAAAATCTCGTTAGGTTAGATACTGGCTTCATCATGCTGAGAAGAAAGCTAGTAAAGCTTGATCTAAATTTATAGCTGAACACAAGTTACAATTGGTGAAGGAGATGAGGTATTTTTAATCAAAACTAGCAATTTTCTTCACTTTCGTCATCGTAATTAGTTATGCCAGCCTGTATTCATAACAGTAGTAGTAGTAGTAGTAGAGACGATAGTAACTTTTAAATAAAAAGTAGACATGTGCATTGGTAGCTCCATGTATGCATCAGCTAGATAAGGGCATAGAAAAGATCGATTCAAGGACAGTAATTAGGGATATTGATTTACAATGCAAAAGCGCCAATAACATACTACGCAGTAGAAATGCTTTGGCGGTCGAACCTGCATGGTTGGCAAGTAGGTCCACAATATATATGTTGCTAAAAGCTATTGTGTTTGTCTAATATTTTACAGACACAAGTCGAATTTATGTCGCACTAAGTGCAGCCTGAAACTATATTATGTAAACACGAAGATTAGAAACAAAGGGTGCTTATCTGTAAGTGTTTGTAGTGTGAAGAAAATAGAGTCGTAAAAGCTTAGGTAATGTAATAAACATGCGGAACAATAAACTGTTTGCCAATTTAGCTATCATAATGGCTGACTCTCGTGATGCCAAGGGATTGATTGAGGACATGAAATTATCTTTTAGGGTTGTTTAACAGGGTCGAGTAATCATCACACGTTTATGTATCAAACACACAAATATGACATAATGTCCATCTAATTACTAAAACTAATAGAAATAAATGCAAATGCAGACTAGATTTGGCTGAAACCTATACATCAGCTATTAGGGAAATATTTTAAGTATGTATATTGTAACGAGAAAAACTTATCCCACCAAAAACATTTTCATGTAAAAATGTTACCAAGACGAGTTTACGTAGATTACCCTGTGAAAAACTTATCAGATCTCGTATAAAGCCAAGCTCTAAAGACTGCACGCTCTAAACCTACAAGCTCTACACTACACCTTGGTAACATTTTAACATGAAAATGTTTTTGTTGGGATTTCATTTATTTTTGTAAGTTGGTTAAATATTATGATGTACGTATTTTTTATTTGTTATAAGAAATATTTTAATTAATTTTGACTTATGTAGCACAAACTGTAGTGCAAAGTCTCATATACAAACTTCCACCGTAGTAGGTAATCTGTGCTTCCACCTCCTATTCCTAGAGGATAGGTTAGGTTAGGTTTTTTAAATTTTTTGTTGTCTTTGTAGTAATATTAGATTACATACCAAATTTCAGCTTTCTAGGACTTCAGGAAATACCTTTACAATTTTGATGATCAGTGAGTGATGAGTCAGTGACGAAATTAAGGGGTTTGAGACATTAATAAAATCTAAAGTATAATAGCTACGACATTCAAACTTTGTATGTTTAATGATTGTACCGATGGCATTCTATCTTGAAAATTTTAACTATTTAGCATCCAAAGCAAAGTTATGAGAGTTCAGAAAAACAACGAAGCGTTTCAAGAAAAGGTTGGTCGTCTTGGCGGGGGCTCTGCTGTGCCCCCAGATGTGACATTCCAAATAGAGGGAAGAAATGTACAATGGACCTGGAAGGGACTCGTGCCTTTCCAGTTCAATGTCGTTATTTGGACTTGAAAACACGCAATTTCAAATCCTTAAAAGTGATAGAGCTTCATTGGCACTTGGTGTTGCTCTGCAAATTCACTTCAGGGATAAACAAATATTACTTATTTAGGTACATACTTTAGGAAAAAATGGATATTTAAACAAAAGTTCTGCATTTGAGGTTTTTTTTTTTTTTTTTTTACGTGCGGGAAATCCCCACGGATACCCGCCCCTCCGGAGCCGGAGGGGTGGGTTATGTCGGACTCGAACCGACTAAACCGCACGCCGTCTGTGGGTCGTGGTGCTAGGCCGAAGGTGAGGTTGTCTTGCGACATATCCCTCGCACCCCGGCTGACCCAGGGCCATCCCTTTCGGTCTGGCCCTCCTCGGGAGGTGGGGACCACGCCGTCCCCGACTCAACCCCGGTGTGGGGAGGCGCGCATCGTCCTACGATGCGCGCCGCCGCCGTGGCCTGCTTCTGCTAGGGTGACGGGTGGCTCCACCCGTCACCCTCAGGCCCGCGCTCATGGGGGGCGGAGGTCTGTAAGCGCCCTCCGACGCCCGAGCCGCCTTCGGGCGCGAGCAGCGATGTCAGCGAGTCTTTCTCGCTCACCGCGCCGCGCCCGCTCTGCTGTCTCCTTCGCGAGCATGACCTGCTCGCAGAAAGAGGCGCTGGCCGCCCACGCATCCGCGCAGCGGACCATCGCCGCAAGCAGGGTGGAGAGCGTGAGCACTCTCACCCCCAGGGCCTGCACAAGCTCCCGCCTCGGCGTCTCAAACGCCGGACACTCGGTGAGCGTGTGCAGCCCCGAGTCCACGCTCGCGTCGCAGTGATGGCACTCGGGCGTTGGCTCAATACCCATCAGATGCAGATACCGCCCGAAGTAACCGTGCCCGGCAATCATCTGCGTCTGACGGTACGAGAGGCTCCCGTGTGGCCTCTCTAGCCACTCCCCCATGATGGGTCTTACCGCCGCAATGACGGCGTGCCCTGCGCGTGGTTGCCCAAGTCGTCGCTCCCACTCGGCCACCATGACCTGGTGGAGCCGGGATTTCTCGGCCCGAATGTCCTCGGGCTCGGGATCGAATCCCCGCTCCCGCGCCTCCTTTCGGAACTGGTATAGTGCCGAAAGGGCCCTCGCTTCCAGGATCCACGGTGGCGATCCGGCCAGGAGACTCGCCGCTTCGAAGGATATCGTGCGGTATCCCCTGATGGCCCTGGAGGCCATCGTCCTCTGCGCCGTACGGAGCAGAGGCAGGAATCTGGCCCCCAGGGTGTCCGCCCACATGGGGCACCCATATAGGGCCATGGACCGCACGACACCCGCGTAGAGTCTCCTGCAGGAGGCCCCTGGGCCCTTCAAGTTGGGCAACAGCCGACTCAGGGCATTCGCCGTGGTGACCAACTTGGGGCGCAGGCTTCGGAGATGTTGTCCGAAGTCCCATCGACCGTCAAGCACGAGCCCCAGGTATTTCAGCTGGGGCTTGATGTCGATGGGAGTGCCTCCCACTGTAAGGCTGGCTCCCGGGCCTGGCCTGCGCCGAGGACCATGAAAGAACATGGCCTCGGACTTGTGCAGAGCCACCTCGAGACCCAGCCGCCGGATCCGCTCGACGACTTGGCCAACCGCGGTCGTGGCCCTCAAGGTTGCCTCGCGGTGCGTAGCCCCGCTCACCGTCACCAGCGTGTCGTCCGCATAACACGTGACGGTGGCACCGTACGCGAAGTCACCGCGAAGCACCCAGTCGTAACCGATGTTCCACAGTAACGGCCCCAGGACCGATCCCTGTGGAACACCGCACGACATCTCACGCCTACCGACTCCGGTCGAACTCGGGTAGACGACGGCTCTCTCCGTCAGGTAAGCCCCGACTATGCGGCGGAGGTAGAGAGGCACACCGTGGTACACGAGTGCCTCCCTGATGCAACTCCAGGGCAAGGTGTTGAAGGCGTTGGAGATGTCCAAGGACACCGCCAACATCACCTCGCCCCGGGCAACCGCATCCTCCGCCAGAGTCCTCACACGCATGATGGCATCCACAGTGGAACGCCACCGGCGGAACCCAAACTGGGTATTCGCCAGGTCCGGCCCCACTCTAGAGAGATGCTCGACGAGGCGCTTGGCAATTACTCTTTCGAAGAGTTTGCCCACCTCGTCGAGCAGCACTATGGGCCGGTACCCGGACGGCTCGTCCGCCGGGCGTCCCTTCTTGCGGATGAGGACCAGTTTCCCCGTCCTCCACATCTTCGGAAACTGGCCCCGCTCCAAACATGCGCTGAGGAACCCTCTCAGTCGGGGTTCGAGACCGTCTTCCCCTAGAGCTAGGACCCACGCGCGGCCTGGAATGCCGTCGGGTCCCGGGGCGGTGTTTTTCTTGGCTCTCAGCCTTCGCACCGCCAGCTCTAGTTCTACCCAAGTAACCTCGGGCACGTCGTCGTCAATCACCGCACTGGGCGCCGTAGGCGACCGAGGCGGCGGAGCCATCTGCGGCGGAACATGTTCCGCTCGCGCCGGGAACAGGGATTTCACCACTCCTCCGAGCAGAGCCGGTTCGAGCACCTGGGTCAGCGGAGGGGCCCGGGGGCGCAGCTTTTCTCTTACCATAAGGTAAGGCCGCCCCCATGGGTCCCGCTCCAGCGTCTCCAGGAGCTCCCGGTAACAAGCGGCCTTAGACCGCTTGATCTCCGCTCGGAGGGCATTCCGGGCCTCCCTGTATCCCTCGTGAAGATCCGCCAGTCGGGGCTTCGAATCTGCGGTACGGCTACGCCTCCTACGGAGTCGAGCCCACCGGCGGTGCGTGATCACGCAGGCTTGACGCAGCCTCGCGATCTCCGCATTCCACCAGTAGACCCGACGCCTCGGATTATAGGCTGGAGCCCTAGGCATACCCGCATCGCAGACCCGTGTCATGGCCTCCCGGAACCAGGCCGCTTCATCGTCTATGTCGACAGGCCTGTCCGGCGCAATGGCCCAGGCCTGTACGATGGCGGCCTCCAGGAGGTCCTCCCGATTCAGTCGCCCCAACACCCAGCGCGGCTCGCGTTGGGCCGATATAACCGGCGCATCACCCGCAGGAGGGGAGACATCGAACCGAACGTATCGGTGATCCGATAGTGTCTCCACCTCCACGGCGACACGCCAGTCCCGCACGCGGAGTGACAGGGAAGCGCTCGCGAACGAAAGGTCTATGATCGACCTGCGCTCCCCCGCCACAAAGGTGCCCACATACGTGGCTTCGGCCCCGCGATTCTGGAGAACTAAGCCGAGAGAATCGGCCCAGCTCTCCAGAGCCCTGCCCCGCGCGTTTGCGCGCCGGGAACCCCAAGCCTGAGACCAGGCGTTGAAGTCCCCGAGCACAAGAACCGGACGAGGCGTACAGGCATTGACGACGTCGGTCAGCCGTTCCAGCGACCGCCGATACTGCCCGATGAGTCGGTGTGACCCCAGCGTGAGATAAACGGCCACGACCGCAATCTCCCCTACACGCGCCGCTACGATGCCATCAAGGGGAGGGGCACCCGCAGCGGCGTTATGCACCAGTGCCGCCGATCCATCCAGGTCGACCACCCAGGCGGGCCCGAGGGGCCGGTGAGTGTATGGATCGGCGACAGCGGCGACGTGTATGGACCACTGTGCCATGCTCTGGAGCAGAAGTGCCTGAGCATCGACACCGTGGCCCACGTTCGCCTGCAGGATGCGGAGCTGGGGATCCATTATGGAACCATCTCCGCATCCCGCCTCGAACTGGTTGCGGAACGCCCGCCTCGCGGCAGCGGCTGCCCGCGGGTGCAGGCCTTACTGCCAACCCTATGGTCGGCCGGCTTGCCCTCCGCCGCACACCTGAAACAGTGCGGCGGAGCTTCGCAATTGCCGGCTCTGTGACCGGGTTGGCTGCAGCGGAAGCAACGGTCGCCGACCGTCACCTCCGCCTTGCACTGCACACCCACGTGGCCGGCCGACAGGCACCTGAAGCACCTGTCCGGCCGAGCCTGCAGGAGCCGTACCCGGACTCCTACAACGCCGCCTACCGCGAGTATCCGCCGGTCGGCAGCCTTTTGGGCTGCTGCGATGGGGCAGCCGACAACTGTTGCCCCCTGTCCGCGACGGCCGTAGCGGATCGCTCCGACCTTAACCGCCTCCAGGGGGCAACCCCCGGCCTCCGCCACGGTGACCCGAATCTCTTCGGCCGTGATGGAGTCGTCCAGGTCCGAAATGCGCAATTCTGCGCACTTGGTGGGCCTGGACACCCGGACGTCGGCCGCATCCAGCGTGTCCCTCAGCCTAGCCGCAATGGCATCGGCCTTGGGACCACTGGAGGCGCCAGGGACGTGGATGAGATGGGCACCCGTCCGAGTGTGTGTCACTCGGAGAGTCCCCGCCACATCGAGGGCCCTCATATCAATGAGGCCCCTCGCCTGTTTCACCAGGTCCACTTACTGCACGCCCCTCGCCGTCGCCTCCGGTGTCATCGTTAAGACGACAGCGGTGGTACGGGGGACGCGCAGCTTTCCTGGCGCACCCTTCGCAGCAGCTTGGGCCTTCTTGGCCCTTTTGGCTGCCTTTTTACGGGCGTTCCGGCTTTTTCTGGCCTCGCCGACCACCTCCCAGCCCCCTGCCGGTGCGGAGCTCGTGGAGGCAGTCGGGACCGAAGCCGGGGCCGGGGCCGGGGCTGGGACTGGGGACGTCTTCCCCTTGCCCTTCCCCTTCCCCTTGCCCTTGGCTTGGGCGCTCCCGGCTGACGCGGCGGTAGTGGCCGGAGCAGCAGGCGCAGTGGGCACGCTACGGGCCGACTCCTGCGAGGTCCCCGCCGTCACCGTACGGTTGGGGCCCCGTTTTACTGCTCCGGCGTATCCCCCACTCGGCGGCGCCAGAGGCGGACGACGGATGGAGTCCATAATGGCCTCCAGACAACTCCGCGTCCACTCCTCGTGCGCCGCCTGCCGCTTTTCCATGGCGGCCATAGTCGCCATGCAGGCCTCCACCGGATTGGTGGGCCTCGGCTGCGCCGGCGGCGGTGGGGCCGGTAGGCGCGGCGGGGCCGGCAAACGCGGCGGCAACGGCGGCGGGGCCGGTAAACGCGCCGGTACAGGCGGCGGCGGTGGCGCCAGCGACACCGGCCGCGCCCGAGGCGGCAGTCTCGGCCGCACCGGTGACCTCGACCGCACCGGCGGCGACGGCGGCGACCGCGGCGCCAGAGATGGCGGCGGCGTCACGCGCTCGTCAGGCAGCTGAGTTTTCGCAGCGATGGCCTCCTGGAGCGCTGCGATTTCAGCCGCCATGTTGGCCATCTCCTTGCGGTACTCAGCCGCCTGCCGCCCAGTCTCCTCGAGTGCATTTGAGGTTAACGCTTTTTATCTCTTTTGATTAACCGAAATACTAATTATACCTACACATTGTACAGGTGATGGCAATCCTCTGTATTTAAGGACGTGAATGTATTGCAGATGTATTTGGCTATTTATCCATACTAATATTATAAATGCGAAAGTAACTCTGTCTGTCTGTCTGTCTGTATGTTACGCTTTCACGCCTAAACCATTGAACCGATTTTAGTGAAATTTGGCATAGGGGTAGATTAAACCTCGAGAAAGGACATAGGCTTTCTTTGGTCGCGATAACCGACATCCACGCGGGCGGAGCCGCGGGCAAAAGCTAGTAGTGTATATTTTAACTTACCATGACATTAATTGTTAGATACATATTCAATTTACCTACCTCGAGGCTCTACGTAAATTCCTGTTTAAACCACCTATAAAACACTCAGTGTAGATAATCAGCCGATTCCTTATTTTATCTTTAGATTATTACTCCACTCAAGTGTTTTTAGGATGCCGAACCCTTATGATGAAATTACTTTATTGAAGTACTTAACAATAAATGTTAATCTTATCAACAAGTAACGTCTATAATGACTTTACTTCAATCCCACTTAAATAGTCAATAAACATGCAGTTATCCTTAAACATGTATTAACTGCAATATGTGTAACTAATGATAACAAATAGGAGTACATACATACATACATATAACCACGCCTTTATCCCCGGAGGGTTAGGCAGAGGTGAATTAACACCCACATTTCACCAATCTGTATTCGGTCCCACGTAATAGGGGGTGAGCTTATTGCCGTATTCCGGGCACTATTGTTGACTCGAGCCATGCATCTGAGGCTGAGTCTGGGCTGTACATATCTGTCTGATGTTGAAATTAATCAGCCCTATCCCTTAGTCGCCTTGTACGACACCACATGGGAAGAGAAGGGGTGGTCCAAATTCTACTTTGCCGGGAACCACAAATAGGAGTATTGCCAATTTATTATAGTACGATGTCGTAAACATGCAGCGGCTATTAACATAAAATGAGGATGAGTCAAGGTTTAGTGACTCGTAGTAGCGTCTGCTATTTCAAAGAGTGGAAGAAATGCGCCAAGAGCTCGTCCTCTAGCGCGTCTGAGAGGAGAAACTATAAAATATTCATGAACCCCATAAGTTCAAGAACTCCATGACATATTCTGCAAATGTCTCTCATGTCCTTTCCAAGTCAGTTATTATCGGCTCTCCAGTCTAACTGTGATGCGGCTGAACTTCAATATTTTCCTTGAAGCAACTGCCGTCTGCCCTCCACAACCAATGGGCGATATTGAAGTTCTGTAGTTAGGCTAGTCGGATTTCAAGGGCTCTAACTACCCGTGTGCTATAGGTGTTACGGGATCAAAGATTTAACGTGCTATCCGAGGAACAGAAATATCTAGAACAATGCAAAAAAAAACAAAGATTTACACCGACCGGAAATTAAACCTGCGCCCCCTGCGTAGCAGTCACATGCACTACCTCCAAGCCATAGAGGCTGTCTTTCAAAGCCGATAAGACTTGGTTACATTTTACTAGTCATTGCTCAACTTTTCTTTATCCGCTGTTCCTCAATTAATACAATAGTGTCACTCCAGCTATATAGGTATACTTCTCAGACCTCTTATTTTTACAGTACAGCGTTCAGTTAGCTTTCATGCTTTTCCACCAAACCGAGCATTCACTACCACACATAAGAGTACCAGCACTCCTTTATGTACAGTCAGTCAAGCTTTAGAAACATATCGTGGCCGCCTATAAAGTACAAAGATAATCCAATTTTCGATGATACATAGTGGTCACCTCAACAAAACCGAAGGTGAACTACGGGTACAAAAATTAAAAATACTCGTAAAACATGGGGACCGAGTAAATAGGAGTAGCTAGGTGAACCATGGGTCCAAGAAAGGAACCTTGGAGCACCTTCTTATTAGGTGATCCATGGATACGAAAAGTTATCACGGAACACCTAGATGACCTACTAGGTGATCCACGGGTGCGTACCCAATCAAATACGCTGCAAATATGTACATAGTCGGTAGCTTAGGTGTTAAGGAGTTGGCCTTACGATCTAGAGGGCCCAGGTTTAAAATCCTGGCCATTATTCTACCGGCGTGAACCCACTCCCAAGTTAGTGGGAATATAAGTAATTTAGGTTTACTAATATTCTTAAAAAACCATGAATAGTTGACCATATAATGATTATTATTTGGACAACTCTTCAGGGTGACGAGTAACACCGAAAGAGTTCATGTGCCAACACCTTGTTTTATACTTTCAGTAGCTTAAGTAGACCATATAAGTAGGTAACAGTAGTCCATGTCACGTGTCACATTCTGCTAACTCAAGTTCGAGTTTCCATTTTGATGACACTCACAACAGAGTCACATGACACACCGGACACAGTGTAACCAAAACATCACTGTGATGTGCACAACAGCACGTAGCACGTATACCACACAAGTAATAAATACCTGTAGTATGTTGGCTCTAACATTTTTGTAACTCACACTTACACTTTTTATAACGATGAGATCATTTATGGCTCATAAAGGCGAAATATCTATATACTCAGAATGTATAAGTTTTATAACTGTGTACCTACGTGTTTTTATGTTATAAGGAAATATGAATAGGAAAATAAGAAGGTACCATACTTGATATTTTGTTACTATAGAAATGATGTCGTTTCTTATTGTGATCGTTGGTGTATCTACCTACTAAATTTCGTTCGAACTATAAGTAGGCAATGACCGCTGTCAATATCCTATAGAATAGGTTTAAGTCAATTAGGCAATCGATACTTCGACGACACCAAACAAGTACTTAATATTTGTCGAGTCAGGTGGAACAATAAGATTTTACACAAATATAATATGAGAATCTGCAGGCGTCTCGCAGTGACTACTTAGGTAGATAAACATGCTTACGAGATGAGGATAATACCGTAGTCCACCTATGAGAAGATAAGGGAGGAGAAATACAAAAAGGAAGTAAGTCCTTATATCAGTTGTTTCCTTCCGAGGCAGTACCTACATAAACCATATATCAAGTTCAAGTAATTGACTGTAACCAAATATAAATAGCATCCAAAATGAATTTAGAATTTTGTACGGTATTTTCTATTCACAAGCAATGATGGATGCCAAGCGATTAATTATATAGGTCACAGTGTGTGTCACACATAAGCGTGGCACAATTTTATATTTTTACGTTTATTGACTGATTCATCAAGATTTTTTTTCAAGAATCAAGAAACCTTTTGAGAAAAAGCCATTCATGAAAATTTACGGTGAATTTACGGTTATTTTTTCGCTCGTTAAAAATCGTGCAACCTATACATGAAAACGATAGAATCAGATCAATTTCTGATTGGTGGAAAAAAAAATACATGTCCTCTGTCTACCTCTTATATTCTTAGAGGTTGCTGGTAGATAGTGACTATCAGGTGTTCAGTTCATTTAGTTAGATAACTCGGTACTTGCGGGTACATTTAATTGCACCATGGTGAAGAAAAACTGGTTTGTATTTAGTTTTCCGATAATGTAATGATGGTTTTGTAAGATTGAATTAAACCTACTGATGTTTTAATCTACTTTATTGGAAATTAATAACTCTACGAAGTAGGTTGTTCATTCTGATCAATTAAGCCGTAGGTACTCGACGTATGTGCAATAACGGACACTAAGTACGAAAATTCTGTACAGCATCTATGTAAATTACACGAAGAATTGTGTCATGTGCGGTTGGACCCGCCACATTCGATAGCCATTGGCGAGATGACCGTCTTACTAAACTCTAAACCACTGCGCCAAGGGCAACCGTGCAGTCATTAACATACCTTTTTGATGACAGTTAGTAGTATGTTATGAAATTTTATGAAAATATTAGATTAGATTTATTTTGGTTCGTGTAATGTCTATATTCGAAAATAACCGTCGCGCAATCGCCTAATTTTTCGTTTTAAACTGGAAGCCGACGTCGATACGATATTATAAACCTTCAGTTATCTTTTATTTCAGTGGTAGATAATTTTGTGCACTCCGTTGTATTCCGGATTACTGTGCTGCACTTTCTTCACATACATTTAATTTCGTTTGTTCGATTCAATAAAAATACTTTAGTGCTTGTATAAGTGGCAAAAAGATGTTACTCGACTGATTCATAAACTTCTTATTAAATTTATTTTGTTAAACCGTAACGCGTGCGTTTACAGATGCTGAAAACTGAGATTACCTACCATTATCACTTTTTGATAATTTGCAAGACTATTGAGATTTTCTGAGGTTCTGAAATCTGAGTTCATGCAACCTAACAGAATATTTAAGGTGACGTGTGTTAGTATGTTGGTATATCAATTGATAAATGAACGAGTTAAAATGTTATTATTAATGTTTTTTTCTTTAGAACGTAAGCCCAATTTGTTATTGATTTTCAAACACAACTGTGCTGTGTTTAATTTGAGATCTACTAAGTCGTATTAGTACAAACCGTGGACTTCATTCAAATAAATTTGTTACTTTGCTTTTGTGTCTGAAGTATCAGCATCATGAAGGATAAAATAAATATAAAATACAATAAGGTAGAAAGTAAGTAATATGAGCAATGAATTATGCTAATAAATATGCCATATCACTTTTTATGTATTTAAGATGTATAGTAAAAAGAAACGTAAATGCAGATGGAATTTTATACAAAATGTAATTTATAACTCTGCCTACACTAGTTCAACCATTGTTTACTTACAACATTTGAGTGCCAGGTGTGATAAATCACTACATACATAAAATTCATTCGAATTCTTGACAGAGCAAGAACATGCAGCAGTCGTGTGTAGTTTCGACTTACGTCAAATACTTAAACACAAAATTTTAAACTAGACTTAATACATACGTATATCACGCCTCATTCCGAATGGGGGAGGCTAGGCAGAGATAACATCATTCTTTCCACTTGTTTTAGTCCTGGCTACATACTTACGACATTCGCTTCTTCTTTTTACATATTGTTGTGATACATGCTCGCCGTTTGAAAAATACTTCATTATATTTTATCACATCACAGACAA
The DNA here is from genome assembly GCA_949126895.1 of Eilema caniola. Taxonomy (NCBI): domain Eukaryota; kingdom Metazoa; phylum Arthropoda; class Insecta; order Lepidoptera; family Erebidae; genus Eilema; species Eilema caniola. The sequence goes on from OX421462.1 coordinate 18,894,637, forward strand.
TTTAATTTGTTTTGTAATATTTTTATTTCACTATATTTGGTAATTACGGGAGCGACTGCCGCTTGAACCCCGAGAGAATATTAAAATATCAATAAATACTAGTTATGAAGAAAACGATTTATGTACCTAGCACACCACCTGATATATAGACATATTGGTACTGTACAACGACCGATATATGATGTGACAGATGTGAAGTGCTTAACGTTATGGAATGTTAACTATCTGAAAAATACAAGGGTAAATATCTATTTTACTATTATTTTATTCACAAATGAATTAAAAAAACGTCGTATGATACACGTGTGTATTGTTGATTATCGTCTTCGGCTCTCTTTAGACCTTCGCCTGACAGCTCGAGTCTCAATATCGCCTCAGCGGTATTCACCAACTTTACACACTTGTACCATTATCAAATTTTTTTTTGGTTACAACACAGCTTCATCTGAACACAAGGAGGTATCAATGCATATTTTTCTATATAATCTGTGGACGCGGCACAACGCGCACGTGTGGAGCAGCGAATAAATTATGGCGCACAATTTCCCTGTTATTTTAAGCAAATTATATTAATTATTTAGCGTAGTGTAGTAGTGTATGAAACTGCACATAATTTGGTCTTAAAACACTCGTGTGATACTATAAAAAATTCGCCCACGGCTCATTTTTTAACTCACAACCCTTATTATGTATAAGCAAGTTTCATAAACTACTATTAAAATACCTAAGTCTGCAGAACCGGTTACGAAAAACTGACTAAGAACAACAGTTATTTGTGAATTTGAATCTCGGTTTCTTTTTTACCACTTAGGTAGTAGACGAGCACACGGCCCACCTGATGGAAAGTGGTTACCGTGGCCTATGATCGTGTACAACACCAGGGGCGCCACTCTCGCGCTGTCGGCCCTGTTAGGACAGAGAGATTCTGTGCTGTCAGTGTAGAAGATAATGTAACAAACAAAACAAAACAAAACTCTCCAGTGAGCTCTGGCTACCTTACACACCTCCGGGGACGCAACACGGTATTCTGTAGGGCGGAGGCACTATCCCAGTCGAACTGCTCGATTGAACGGAAATACCATCCTATCCTACCTCCTATAATTAATTCTTTAATTCATCATCATCACAATAACCGATAGCAGTGGATCTCCAATTCTTAGTTTGGATTTTCTTGATTTGACACGAGCTTCTACTATTTAAACCTTAATCGTTCCTTCATCAATCATTATTAACCGTTGTTATTATTAATTCGGACTAAATTCTTCGGATTATATTATTATAATGCACAAGGAGTCGTATGTTATAAATTAACTAATTAAATTAATGAGCAGTATGTTCACCAACAAGTAACTGCTACGACCTTGTCTACGCGCTACGAGAATAACTCGCACTTACCACTGCATTGTTTGGAGATGTGAAATTTTTACGATTTTCTCTTTAAAAACATCGATTTCCTCACAGTTTTAAATTACGAGAACAAAATTGCAGATTTAACTATAGAGCCACGGCCAAGTTCAATGTGATTACTGAATCAATATGTCGGTTAATTTATATTTTGAATTCAAATAGTAAAATATGTTTATTTATTTGATCGGTTATTCAATGTTATACACAACTTCATAGCATACGCATATTCATAGAGAGTTTCTGATAAAATTTTAAGGGTATAAACTGTTATATATTTTATCTTATGATAATGAGCGAAACTGTAACTTTAACAAATATGTAGAACAAATTAATAGACCATAATTATTTGGTTGTAGAGAGTATACAAATTGGATTTTAATGTTTATGTTGCAAAAAAATCATTCTTTTTCTTCATACTTCCACAAAGTGAGAAACTAGTATAGAATGAATTTACAACTTTGAATTTTAACTGTCGTATAAAAAGCTTCATGTGCCTACGTAATCCTCGGTGCGTGAGTCAGATCAGCACATGACCATTTTTTTTTTATATTTGGCTCAGAAATTCATAAACTTTACATAACATATAAATACTCGCACAAAAGAATGCTTTAAATTCTGCATTTTTGGAAACTGTTTAGTAAAACAATATCACTTTCATTCTAATTTTCTTACGCAAGTCAAAGCATCCTTCGGAATCCCATGCACTATGCCCTGTTGTTGTCAAAACATTAATTATCATCTAATGTGTTTTACTATGATCTCATCAATATTTTACATAACTTAACGATAATTTATACTATCGGTACTATTGTTAACTTGTTATTATATAAACAGCCTGTAACTAATGTTATGGTCTCGAGTATTGTTAAGTTTTATCTAAGTACTCAGTCCTCCAAGAACCAAGCGGTTCGGTGAGTCTTTCCTTTGCCGTCAAGTTGAATGCCACGGTTGTAAAATGGTACGTGTATGTAATGGTGATCCTCTTTCCTGAGACTTTACCTTCCGTTTGTCGAAGTGTGTAGTCAAATTAATATGTCCTATACAAAAAAATCTAAGTACTGAATCGCAATGTTAACCTTCGTCAGGGAACATGAGCACTGGAACGAAGGAGCCATTCTGCAGCTTGTCGTTGTGGTGTGCGGGGGAAGACACTGTGTGTCGCAGCAGGGCAACCAGTTTCTCACGCATCGCATCGCACATACGCCTGCCGCCCCTTCACTACTGTTGTCGTCACGGCAGCGGCGCCGGCGCCTAATAACTCCCGCTATATTAACGCACTTTATCTAGTCAAAATTCAAACGTATTCTTAATTCAAAATTATTGGAATAATATATACACTCAGTCAGCCCCACCGATTTCGAAGTCAGAGCGAAAACACTGCACTTTCCCGATCAATATCTATTGGAATTTTAATAAGCACTTTGACACGAATGTGTCCATGTAATTATTATCAAAAAATGTCTAGCTTACGTATCTATAACCTTTGGTGCAAGCGATGCAATTGTTATAATAAAAATACAAAAACAAGATTTTTTAAAATAAGAATAATAATGATTTTATCACAATTTATTATTAACCGTGTATGGTTTTATAATTATTTTACTTGGACAGATTAAAGCGATGTATAAATGTTACGGAGTGTTTAAAACCAACGAGAGATGTGAGCCGTGAGCTGTTGCGCGGGGCAAACTGTCTATTCCGGGCTTGAGCGAGCACGTGGGTGACGTGGGCGCGCCGCCCGCCCTGCCGCCGCCGCGCCACCCGCCGATCAATGGCTACGAGATTTGATATCACACCATACACTTGTTTTTCTCTTATCATGATACCACCATTTTCGTAAACAAAATGCAAGTTTGCACATAGTTTACGGTTATACCCAACTTTTTTTTTCAAATTTCAATTCTGTCTAACTTATTTAACCTTGGGTTGACATTCGTGAATTGATAATATTTTATGAACTTGAAAATTTACATTTTAACGGCTTATGTATACAATAACAATTAACCGTAAACAACTAAGTAGACCTCTTTTTTTACACAATCAAATAATGTAAAATAGCGGTATCGTGTCAAGGCGAGTTCGAGAGTAAAATGTTCATGTTATTATGATCTGTAAAAATATCTAGGGTACTACGCTGGAATAGAAAGTTTCCAAGGAGACCGAGCTCCACGGTCACACTTTGGATTACGGCTATCCCTCGTGAACTTCTGTGTAACAGAGGTGACTATAGATGCACTCAACATAGGGAAATTGGTGAGTTTATATTTTCTGGAGTCTTTCTGAGAGTTTTATACTTTTATTCCTGTCAGAGAGTTATTTCACAGGATAATCCATAGCCCTAACAGAAAATGTATAGAGACTGTGATAGAAAGGCAGTCTAAGGCAGAAAACATCCATATATTGCCATGCGCTTTTCAAGAAAGGAGGAAGGCTCGCTTTTTTCCAAAACCTCGCCACGTTCTCCTAGAATTTCATGGTCACTACGCATCACGAGTCGAAGCACAAATCAAATTAAAAGTGCGATAAGTGCGATACTGTGCAGAGACTGTAGATATAGATCACAGCGGTAATGTGTGTAAAGTTTTATGGGGTTTTCCTCATAGAATATTCTCAGAACCGGCTGGAATATACGCTAACGGCTATATACGTCCTTTATTATATTAGTACGAAAACATTCAAACATGCATTATGAATGAATTTCATGAAATTTAATTAAAATGTGGTATTTAAGCTGAGGTATGCAATCATACCTCGGCTAAAATACCTCATATGAAATAAGAACATACAGATCATCCAAACAACAACGCATGTAAATTTTTACGAGCCAGGTACATGTTATTTCTATTCGTGCGAAAACCAGTAAACCGTAAAATACGCCCAGACTGTCAAGTGAGTGACGCAATCGACCTACTATTTCCAGAAAATGAAGTATAAATGATTGTAAGGATTCATGAATTCAACCAATCCGCACAAGTGAACTTTATAGCCAATCGTCGCATATTGAACTTTCTTATCGGCGCTGGACTAAAATAACTCTCAACACAATGCTAGTAAAATCTGCAAGAATAATATTAAGATACACATACCGGGCTTATGTAAATCTACTCAAGTACAGCACATATTTAAATTTTTCAATTCAATTTCTCAGCAACTTTCAATTCTCGTTACTACATTCGCTTTTACACCTCACTATTCTTCTTCTTCTTTTCCTATCCGCCACCCTTACTCTCTATCTCAAATGCATTCACTCTACTTGCATGATTCGCTGTTATGACTATCCAGTCCATAAAGGAGTGCTCACATCATTCACGCGATTTCCTGTCACTCTCCTTCCAATATCTCCTTCATATTTTTCATCCTTTGTGAACATACCACCCAAGTATACAAAGCCTAACACATGTTCTTCACATTCATCTTTAATTATTACATTAACTTCAGTCATCTCTTGATTCCTCTCAAAAACTTAAATTATCGTAATAATATCTATACGTATCATCACAGGAGTAACAGTATTCACATGTCTTACCATAATTTATTGCTTGCATTTGCATTCAGAACTGACTAAATGCTTATCTTGGCTTGGTGAATCTCAGACATATCTGCTTAATAAGGCCATACAAGATCTTAATTAAGAGTGTGTGCTTATAATTTAAACATGAATCATTTTATTTGCATTGCGTATAAAAGAACCGTCTGTTAGCTACGTACTGAAATGATACAGCCAAAAACAATTAACGAAATTGGTGATAATGTACTTATTGTGTAATTTATAAACTTGCCAAATGTTTGTTTTTACTTTGCGTTTTTTTTCTTTTTTATTGGCTCGCTTTCGTAATTTTGTAATACAGCTTATATATTTTTGATACTTAACTATTTGTTTATTCCAAAAGAGGTGACAAATATGATAAGATAAAAGGAGTAATAGGAAAATCGCTTTGTAATAGTATATTTGCCTCTGACTCCGGTTACATTAAGTATAGAATGGGTATAACCTTTTTTTCGGCTCTTTATATTGATTTAAAATAATTGAAATGGTCAAAAGTAATTTTTTCTGTGATTGACCGAGTGAGCAAATCGAGCGAGAGTCTTCGTTCCGATAAGTTGGCCGATTTTGTTTTTGTCCGTATCTATATCTGTGCGTTGGTCAGTACCGGTCTAGAGGGCGTATTTCTAAACCGATTTTCACCAAACTTGATAAACATGTTCTTCAATTTCAACTTTTGTCCAGAGCTTTAACTTTTACGAAGGTTTTTGTTCAGGTTTAGGATGGTTGACCGTTGTTAACATTACAAGGTTAAGCAAATATGCCTGGATCAGGTTTATGCTAGGTGACCGTTATTAACATTATGAGGTTAAGCGATAATAGCTGGGTCAGGTTTATGATGGGTGGCTGTTGTTAACATTACGAGGTTAAGCAATAATGGCTGGTCAGGTTAAGCATGGATGACCGTTCTTAACATTACGAGGTTTAGCAATAATGGCTGGGTCAGGTTTAGGATGGGTGACCGTTGTTAACATTACGAGGTTAAGCAAAAAAAATTGTTGGCCAATACCTAAAATATGTTTTATTTCAATAGGGCGTCCAGTAGTCGCCATATTGAATTTTCACTAACGTCAAGGTTTTAGGGACACCCGCTGGAATAAGAAGGATCGATTGACATGTAAATCATAAATATCGGTGTTTGGCCTGTATAGTGCTTCAAAGGAACATGCATACATACATAGGCTGATTAACACATTACCACTCCTTTGGATAAAAAAGGGGGAAGTTTGCTGTAGCATTTTTTTAAAAACGGATCGTCATTATTTTTGTTGAAAGATCCAGGGCTGTTTAAAATATGAAGGTACGTTTCGTATATAATGATTTTTTAAGAATACGAGATTTAATTAAGTGTGCCAGAAAAATATGGCAAAGGGTGCTCGCGAGGTTTAATTAAGGTGCGGATTTACAAATCTTATAACGTCTAAATCCTCGTTGCATTAACTTGCGACTTTACTAACCGATGTCTAGGAATTAAACAATACGCTTCGGCTTTATAGAACGATGCAGTTACATATCTACCTAGGTACTCTGTAAATGTTCCCTGGATTGCGTTGAATGTTATCATTGGATAATGTTTCTTTTTCTTTATTTCTGAGCCTCTAAATCTCGCTTATAGTCATTACCCACCCACATTACATAGTTTTACAAATCTCGTATTTTTCTGCAAACAGTGGCTGTATATTACAGAGAAAAATCAAGCTAACTATTGTTTAAAATTGAATGGTATCTATTTATAGAGTTATAACTCTTTTGAACACACAAAATTGATCCCGTCTGTTACAGCTCGATACCCGACGATTCCTTGGCACATGATACAATTATCACAAATACCACCTGAGTACCATGCGTCTTATTACAGAGCTGCAGAACTATATTGCACACGTTATTTTGTCGTTCAGTTCAACATTCAACCTTAATACAACAGAATAAAGATGTAGAGGTTTGCAAACTTTGGTAAATAACATTTGTAGTTTAATGTGTCGTCGAAATAGTTTGCGTTCGTTGCATTGAAAAAATGTCTTTGAAAATGGAGTGTATAATATATGTATTAGACTTATTATATACGTGGGCACTTATAGTACATTTGTAGTCTATTTTTTAAACAGTTGATAGAGGTTTATTGATTGTAATTGAATGTCTGTATTCTAGTTCATACTTACTGGTAGTTGAATTGTTTTGTAGGTAGAAAGGTACGTAAGCACGTCACATAACGGATGAAAATTGTTTTAAGAAATGAACTCAGCATTTTAATAAAGGTGCGAAGCAACACGTTGCGTGTAAATTGGTGTAGGTAAGTATTTACGAACTAACTAAGATTAATTTAGTGGAAATTAACGGATAAGTAAGTTAGAATTTCATGAGAAACTCTTAACAACCATTAATTTAGTCAACAATTCAATTCATAATTTGGCTACAGATCAATATTTAAACAATTAATCACTTTCAATGGCACTTTTTTAGAATTGAGATGAACATGAACATCAACGAGTATATTTGTGGTCAAGGTTTATTCAATAATAAAACCTTTGACACAAGACTTGTTCATCCTAGCGTTAATGTCGCATCTGAAGCTTTCAACTCGGAGTCCGGTGTCCGCTTTTGCCAGTCTAAATGCGGGTTTGGCTGTACTTTGACATTTTCCTACGATATTGACTAACGAAATTTATTTTCGATTGAAAATGTAATTCTGATGTAACCGACACACATCGTACCAACACGATACAATTATTGAAGATAAGAATTCCACACGTGAGTAATTCAATGGGTAAGTGTTGTTGATAAACAATATTCAAATTGTGTATCTCACAGTTCCAAAGCTCCAGAGAGGGGTAAACGAACTTTAGTTAAATAAAGGCTCACAGACATCGTGTCGCCCGCGTCATGTGCGCTCTTGAAATGACCTTCGTGAAGTTCTCGTGGAAAGACGAGGAAAATTCATGCATCCGTAGGCGTTATAGTCTGATCAAAAGGGAAACTCGCGAAATTGAATGTATTCTTGACCTTAAATCCTTTCTTTTTTCTCCTATTTTAAAGCTATTACTAATTGCTTATGTATGTAGTGTTATAATATATATATGGGTGAATTTCTCAAACGTACGCGGCGTGGCTGAAAACCATACCTTAAAGTTAACATATAATAATGAATATATATTATATTACTGGATTATTTTCGTGAGTATTCAAAAATGTATAAATTTCCACCTTATGTCTAAGCTTGGTGTCGCGTCCACAACCTGTTTTTTGGGAATAACCACAGTTTAATCAAAAGTTATGCTGTCAGAGGGAAGAACAAAGGCTATTCCTGCTTTGTTTTTGCCCTGACGGCACAGAAACTCTGTGTTCACAGGATCGGCTGCACGAGTGTGACTCCCCTGGTGTTGCACACGTCCATAGGCTACGGTAACCACTTTTCATCAGGTGGACCGTGAGCTCTGCCACCTCAGTGGTATAAAAAAATCTTCATTATTTTACTAAGTATACTTAATTTTATTTCGATTTTGCATTAATTTATAGATATTAATTTTGGTGTATTGATAACTTAGGTGTCTACAATATACACACACCGGCAGAATTAGCGGAACACAAAATTATGATCTGGGGAGGGATATGTTTAGGAGCTGGCACTGAGTTAGTGGTAGTCGACGGCGGAAATCATGACTGCTGATCGGTATATCAGGAAGATTTTAGAGGAACATGTTGTGCCATTTGCACCATTTATTGGTAACGACTTCATTTTACTGCAGGCAAAAAATTTTACAAGCATACCTAAACTATGTTGGTGTTACGGTGATGGAGTGGCCAGCACGGTCCTCGGATATGATCGATTGAACACGTCTGGGACTTGCTAATGAGGAGTGTCAAATAAAGAATGCCACCTCCTAACAATCTGAGCGAGCTGCGAAACACATTAGTTGAAGAATGGCAGAGGTTGCCCCAAGAAACCATTGAAAACATCATTCGCAGCATGCCTACACGGATGAAAGCCTTAGGGGGAAAAACTCGTTATTAAACATGTTGTTCTTGTTTCATGTTTAATTATTATTTGTTCAAAAATAAAGCTAACTATTTTATACTCTCCTTTTATTGTGTTCCGCTAGTTCTGCCGGTGTGTGTATAAGTATTTTCAGAGTTAATTAAACTTCTATGGCATTTCTTGCAACCAGTAACGCACTTCTAGCTAAGTATAGAATTAGATTACCCTTATAACTAAAAATAAAAAATACCACTAAATTTGAATTAAATATTTAAGCATTGTTTATGCAGCTAAATATTCAAATCGATTTAAACTCCTGTCGCCTCAAAGACAGATATAGAAAGAGAGATTTGAATTGGTTAGGTCGAGGTCTAGGTCCCTGTAAGGCAAAGATTGTGTGAAAATTCGGAGATGTGATAGTAAATTCACCCATGTATACGATAAATACTCTCAGTTTGACAGCGTGACAAAAGTATTATTGCTTATTATTTAATATAAATGTGACTGATTTGAAAAGATTCTCACCGGTTCTTGAATTAGGAAATTGAAGTTGAGTATTGTCAACGGGTACTTACCGTACGCATAGTTACGTAAAGTGCATTGTGCGTAAGTAGATGCTGAAGAGACTCCATTTTAATTTATCAGTTTTAAAAACGGTCATAAGTTTATTTCTCTTTCTTCTTTTTCTTCATCCTAGCGTTTATCCCAGTCGCCTTTCAACTTGGAGTCTGGGGTCCGCTTTTTACCAGTCTAGCTGCGTATTTGGTTAAACTTCAATATTTTCCGTGAAGCGACCCATCTGCCCTCCACAACCCAAAGGCGATTTCGAAGCATTGCAGCTAGAACAGTTGTTGGATTTTTGAGGGCTCCAACTACCCGTAACGACTGCCATAGAAGTTTGTATGTCAACCGGGACCGACGGCTTAACGTGCTCTCCGCGGCACGACCAGACCAATGCAAATACCCATATTCATGTTTACAAATATTTGCACTGAGCGGGGATCGAACCCGCGCCTCCTGCGAAGCGGCCGCGTTCACTACCGCTACGCCACGGAGGCTGGAAGTTTATTTCTCTTTATGTAGGTATTTACAATAACATGCAAATCCATTGTTGTCCTGTCAAACGTCAACGAGGGTAATTAAAAAGAGAAAGTGTAAGTAGAGTTGAGAGGCTTTTGCTGAAATAAGTAATCTTACTTTTTACAAGAAAAAGTTCACTGATAAAATTATATTTTTTCATTATTTTGTGTATCTCAAATTACCGAGACGGCTGAAAATACTTCTTATATTTTAGTCCGGTCAATTTAGACAAAAAAATAAGAGTGAAGTTACATCAATTCTCAATAAGCTGAAAATCGGTGAAATCGTTCAAAATATGATTATAAACAAAATCAGAAAGTTCCCCATTCCTCCCCTTTTTGCAAAAAATTTTATTCAAGGTCAAAGGTCGAAAAAATGAGTTTTTCGCGATTTTCAGCAAAACGGTAAGTTTTATCATAAAAATACCTCAAACAAAAATTGTAGATCATAAAATTATCTACAAAAAATGCATAAATACTTTTTTCCCTACGAGCCACCGTTTCTGAGATATAACGATTCAAAAAGTTGTAAAAGTTGTAATCGTCATAATATGCATGAGTACGCCACGTATATACATCTCCCGAGTTGTAATATATGTTTAAATATGTTTCTATCGATCATTATAACTTACACTTAAAATATAAAATATACATAAGTTATAACTATAAGAATATCAGGTAGAAAGAAACCCAGCTCCTAAAAAAAACGACCTGCTTAGACAAGTATAGATATGCATGTTTTGTTAAAAATACCAAAAGTAAAAAACAAGTTCAATTAGCTTGTCTTCCTCCAACCTCAGTTGCTGCTCATCAACATCTTTTTCGGGTATATTACCAAGTTCAAGTGTGGCTTGGTAATCAACTAGACCCTACAGACTGGGGTTGGAAGTTGGTGAACAATGCATTAGAATCAGTCCAATCTTTACTTCCACCTGCGCCGGAAAAACTGCTGAACACAATTTTTTGCAACTGCAAAAAGGGATGCAGTGCAAAATGTGGTTGCAAAAAAGTTGGACTGTTTTGTTCTCTGGCATGTACATATTGACAAGGCCGGTCGTGCTCTAATGTTGAATCAACAACAATGGAGGATTCATTTGATTCGGACGAGGTGACATGCGATACATCGCTTTTGACGCAATTTACATGCAACTCGAATGAAGATGAAGCACAAGAACAAGAAGAAGAAGAACAAGAAGAAGATCAAGAAGAAGAACAAGAAGAAGATCAAGAAGAATTTGAAAGCTACGAATCTGATGATTAAACTCCACTATTTTGTTTTAACTTACAACGCTTTTATCTTTGCCAGTCTTTGCTGATTTTCATTATTTTGCAATAGTTTCAAATTAAACGGGATCATAACTGACCCGTGGAATAGGCCTACATATTGATAATGTTTGCACTAAGTTATATCAAATTTCGTACGCTCTTTACATGCTGGCAAAATCCGTAGACTTAACTACTTTAGTGACCGCATACCATGCCTACGCGGAATCGGTAATACGCTACGGCATAATATTTTGGGGTAACTCCACGGACTGGGAAATGGTCTTCAAAGCCCAAAAGCGATGTATCAGATCCGTTTGTAAAATCTCAAAAACTGATAGCTGCAAACCACATTTTATTCATTTAAAGCTATTAACCGTCCCAAGCCAATATATCATGGAGGTGGCTTCATTTGTCAAAGGTAATAAGCGGATGTTTGAACATCTCTGTGGCACTCGTCATCAACATAAGATAAAAATAATTCAAAATAAGTCAACTCTAATGAATAAAAGTATCTTATGTATGACGTCAAGGATCTTTAATAAACTGCCGACTGAACTGTGCTGCACCGATAATCTGTACGAATTTAAAAATAAGCTGAAGAATATTTTGGTACAAAAGGCATACTATAGTGTGCAAGAATATTTAGATGACAAGTGTATGTAATGTCTGGCAAAATCTTAAATTTATTTCGTTGTGACATTATGATAATTATCTACTGCTTGAAATTTGACATATTATATAAATTGAAATTTTATTCATTATGACATTACATATTTATTGACATTGTTATTGATTTTATGAAAATTGGATTTATTGTGTATTTTTTTTTTTCTATTCGGTATAACTTAATTGTATTATGTTCCAATCTTATTCATTGTGACATTGATTATGGTTTGTTTTTATTGTTTATTGACATTGTTATTAATCACTTAATTGAATTAATTACGAAAGTTGAGATGATTGTGTAAATTTGAATGTATTTCATTGTATAATTTCAATAGTACCTATATTTGCATGCCTTGAGGCGGAATTTGGCTGTTCAAAAATTAAATATTTTCTGTAAACACCTTATGTACCCATTTTCGCAAATAAATGATTATGATTATGATTATGATTATGAAAATAGCAGTACACTGTGACGTCAAAGTTTGCTAGCACGTAGGGCAAATGTATGCAGTGCAAGAGAATATCGCATTTATTTCAGTCCACGTTGCGTTTACACATGTACAATGCATATAAACATTGATTTAAACTTTAATAAGGAATCTAAAAATTTATTAATTTTGCCTTATTTCGATTATTTATATTTTGACCTATTTTGGGCATTACAAATAATGAAAAGTCATAGTTTCAGTTTACTTAGTCAATATCTTAGTTTACTATGCATATTTGTTGAGTAAAAATTACAACATCAAGCAGTATTGGTGATGATCCGTTGACTCAGGACACTACCCTATTATCTCAAATATCCAAGCACAGTTCAGCACGCCACTTACCAAATTAGCTACGAAAAAGAATTATTTGACAATTGTGAAAATATACTGGACATGTATATTACATGAGCTTCCCGTTTGTTTACGTCACGTTTACCTACCTACGTCAAATATTTCACCAACTATGAATATTATTTCATACACATACGTGCAATTATTTCGAACCGCGTAAATTATTCGCATTGTGAACTAGATCGCTTTGGAAGTCCTATATTTCGGTACACTTCAGTGGCTAAGAATTCAATAAACACGATTTCAGCTGACTTCTCTTTTGAGATATGTTAGTGAAAATACTATAGATAGATATTGAATAATGATAGCACTTGTACTTTTCCACACTTAATTTTGTTTTTATTTTTAACCTGACCGGTTTCACCTCACGGCATTATCAAAGGTTTATTTAATACATGTATTAAGTAGACCTTCGTCCTTACATGTATTTAGTAAACCTTTGATAATGCCGTGAGGTTTACAGGTATTCAATATGTGTAGTAGATTCCACCAAGTGCCATCAATCTCCAGTATAAACAGACTATAGATAGAGTTTATAAATACGTATGTAAGAAAGATCTAGAAAGTATGCAGGCACTTCTACCTTGTTAGGTATTTGATATTCTCTCTTTGTGTTTTAAGGAGGGAGAAATATTTCTACTGTCAAGCAAGTAATCCGAGCGCTAATTCTGGTTACATCGAAACCTTGTACTTTGGAACCCAGGTTCCGCTACCCTACCTTACTTCCACAGGTAGGTAGGTACATTAACATTTTTAAAGTACATACTTTCTACAAAGCGATATCAAGACCTAACTAACTTGTAACATAGGATCTAGAATGCGATAGCTCCTTTTTTCCAAGTATACCACATACAAGCAACCCTAAATATTTGCGCTCAACGGGAATGTCGCGGACCTCCGGGGTAGCAGTTGAAGGCTCAAACGCCACGACGCGACGCGTCGGTTGATTTGCAGTTCCAATTTACATAAAATATTATTATTGGATCAACATTACTTGTACTGAAAGAGTGTTTGTACTGATAAATCCAAACAGAACAAGTGAGTATCTGTGGACTCTGTGGTAATATGTACATTATCTCAGCAAAACATGACTGAGAAATCAAATACAATAAATAACAAGTGTACATATTTATTGAATCGGCAGATTTACTTTGGACCTAATATAAGAAGCTTTGTTCCCACTGAAATATAATGAAAGCCTTATCATATGCACATTATACATTTGTAAGCAGGACATGGCAATGACCCGTACTGTCTGCTCCACCCTGTGGCGTCTGGCTATATGAGAAACAATCTATTGGTTTTATAAATTACTGTCACGTTAATGAGGATCTTAGCCAAAATAACTTTATGTATTGATACTTGCAAACACGCAATTGTCGATATATATAGTCTTAAACCATTTTCGCATTATCTGTTTGAGGCAATTCGATCAGATAGTTTCAAAGTGTACCTAAAACAGATACAGGTAGAAATATTTTTGTATTTTATATTAGCAAGGTGTATAAGCTACTGTGGAGGAACGAGGTGTGATGTTCCTCCAACACAAAGGGAGGATCCTCCGACCAGGCAAGGTGATCACGCCTGGCGGGCCGCGGCCCAACGATTGTCGTTGGGATGTTGTATATGTATTGTACCAGCGCAGGAACTTCACTTTCGCGATGCATGATTTGTATTATCGTAGTAGTTCTACTTGATGTGGCTAGATGGCGCTGGGTACATGTGGTATCGCCACACTACTATTAGATAGATAAACGAGTGGGCTTCATAGATTAGCCTCGTGAATGAATATTACAAGGGGTGAATTTATAAATCGCATAATGTAAAGTCTTAGTACGTTAATATTTCGCCCTACCTGCCCATAAATTTTATTTAACAGAGCTATATTTTAAACGGATTTCACCTTGCTCAAAAAGGGCTACCTAAGCGCCAACGTCATTGTAAATGTTTGTATGTCTGTATACATACTATGCCCACTATGTGTACCTACAGTCGACAAAGTTGTATGTAAAGGTGCAACCGTATCGTTATCCTTTGTCGACTGTATAGTTAGCGTCAATCTTGACTACAAAAACTTAAAATGATCTCAATAAAAAGGTATTAAGAGCAAATCAAACTGTTTTATTAATTTAAATTGTATTATTGTCTGAACTAAAGGTGTGGAACAAATATCAGAACAATCAGTTAACGGGAAGGGGGGAATACCAAAGGATTTAGAACATTTTTAGTACTTTTTAGATAAGATCGATTTGATGCTGACTGTACATACCTATATAGGTCTCATCTCACATCTTCGAGCCCCACACCACTCTCAGCTGTTGTTGATCGATGGGTGTACCAACACCTAGCGATCAACAGACGACAATGATGACGCTGATACTATGTCAGACATAACTGTGCCGAAAATTTAGAGACTAAAATAAGTGTCGTTTGTGTGTAAGGTGAAAATTTCTGTTTTTACATAGCAGACTTTGAGTTTTTTGTGTTTTAAAATTAAACTAATCTTGTAAACCAATTTCAGCAATTTGCAGTAATAAACTTGAAAACTAAAAAACATAAATGTCAATTCCCAAAGAAGGACGCGAAATCCCTGACGCCAATATGTTTAATGCGTCTTGTCGTCTTAACTCAATACTGCTAAATCGGGATTATGCTGAGTTATAGTTTTATCAGCAAGATTTTAGTAAGTAAATAAATAGTATAAAGGAAATTGTACAGAAATCAACACCTTAATCGGCTGATCAAAAAAGAAAGTAAAAATGTTACAATTATTTTAATAAATTGAAAATACTGCAAATCTAGGCTCTTTATATCAATGTCGTTTCAACAGATGTAGACGTGAGAGAATTGTGCCGCGAAAAGTTCAGGGACGGAGCGCTACAAAACTCTTTCTACGTCAACTCTACATCAAATTCATTGAGTAAAATGTGTTAAGGCAGTATATTAAGAATTAAACGCGTATATGTTTACAAGTTTAAATTCCTGACTAGAATTTGCTATAAAATAAAACGTATTGTAAGAAAATGTATTCTGCAAGATATATTAAAACGGCACCACCTAGACCTGCGGGATATCACCAAAAGCTCACCTGCAAACCAGGCTCTGGTAGTGGCTTTCTTCTCGGGATTGGGATATCAGACGGTAGTCACTTCTATAAAAGCCGTATAAGGTAAACCAAAGGGAAAAGTAGGAGTCGGAGGACTTCGTGATGAAAGTTTCAGATGTAACCAGGAACAACGCTCAAGTTATGATTATGATGCGTAAAAACGAAGCTATCAAACTATTGGTAAGTACGTGGCAGATAACATGACCTTTCACTCAGGGATGACATTAAAATATATAATTAAACTCGGTTAGTAAAACGAAAAGGTAGCCTTCCAACAGTTGCTACTTAAACTAGGTTTAATCAGCGAAAATCCGTTCAGCAGAACAAATTTTTCATATTTTACTCAATAAAATTAATTGAGAAATGGGCTAACGAAGTTTAGTTCGGCTTTCTATCACAGCTGAAATTCAGCTTTAGTCGAACTAGGGCATTAGGTCAAGGGCAAGCTTAAACTAGTTTAGGAAACTTGTTTATCTATAAAAATATGTAGCTTCCACAAGCTACCGTTGACGTGGAAATGAGAGAAAATCCAAAGATTCATATTCTGTATTATAATTAGACGCGACGGTCAGTTATTCTGAGATTGTGCACGCTGTCATGTGACATAACCTACACTACAGCAACGGTAATCCGTAAGCAGCACGCTAGAACGCCATGAACTAACAATACATACGCACTACATAAATATTTCCATTCCGAATACAAGATAAAAATTTCCACGCCGCCGTATAGAACACTGGCCAATTATAACAATATTCCTATAGGTACATCAACAACTACAAAACAACCTTTATATTTATTCGTCTTAATGAATATTAGTACTGAACTGCTACCTCGTCAAGGCTACCTTAATTGGTTATTATTTATTATGATGAGATGATACTCAAAGGTGTATCTCATCATATTTTGAAATACGAGCAAATAACGGCGAATCTTTCAAGAGCATCAAGAGAGCAAAATCAACGTGGGACTAATCAATATATTTCACGCATGCGTCACAATGACTTCAAGCGTCTTCGATACCAATGAGCGTAGGCGTTTCACGTGATTTTATCTTTTGAGTATCATGATATCCTGTTTCTAATCTCTTTCACTGCTGGACAAGGGTTTCCTTTCAGTATACCTAACAACAGTTGGAGAAAGTTCATCATGCTGGCATAATGTGTCTGACAGACTTCAAGGAACTGACAGAGAACTTTTCTTATTTGTAATTCTTCGCCTTTGACACGAAAGAAGAAGAATTCGTAAAAATCACATGAATTGTGGTGTGTCACCGTGGTCTGTTTATCTGCATTCTCGCTTAAGGTCAGATAGTATTAATCTGTGACTCTACTATCACCTACTGTGATAGTAGAGTCACAGATTAATACTGTAAGTGTAATGAAAAATCATAATAATTTTGTATTCAATCACCGAACGTAGCAAAATCACTTTGTAAAACATTTACTAACTAGAGGCTTCAGTGTTTTATACTATCAATTAGAATGACCTTCGCACAAGATGAACTCTCATCTTTCTCGAACTAAACGGCCCAATGACATAGCATTAAAATCTACGAATAATTAGATTCAAATACAAACAGAAGCATTTTAATAAAATTTTGTAACTGTTTAGATTACTAAATGAGTGTTAACATATTTTTACGAGTACCTACATCCTAATTTTTATCAGTTATATTCTTGATACTCTGTTAATGTAACTTCTTTTTAATGTAACTATAGAAATGAAATTAAGTTTATTATAAAACCATAACAGGTACCTAGTATGAATTTATATAACCCTTACTACATGTGAAAATGTTTGTTAGTTCTTTGACATAATAGTAGAGGCGGCATAAAAAGAAATTCGGTAGAAAATCAGAAATGATGTTATATAGACGCTACCCGGCTATCAATAATCTTCAATAGCCCTCGCCACCGCTTGTTATCTTGCTTACGTTTTCTTGAAGGGCTTTTAAGGGGCAAATTCTTGCTATTAGGAGGAATGTTAACTAAACGTCAACTCGTCATAATTGATGAAGGCCATGGTCATTAAAGGCAGTATTAGAAGTACAATTAGCATTCCAGTCTTCGCAATACGGAGTAGATACACGAGCAGGTAACAAGCACTCAACACTCATCACGACTTTCTCGTGTTTACGATAGCATTAAACTAAATAGTTAGTTTAAGTTAAATAATAATGAGATAATTTTAATATGATCAGATATTGATCTCAATTTTTCACACAGTACACTCAACAACAAAAGCTGATTAATATTGTTATAATATACACCAATGAGGTACCTACACGTTTTTTGGCTCTAACTATGTCATCGTTAGAAGCTTTTTTCTTAAAATTGAGTCTACACTAGAGTTTTCACACCCTTTTCACTTACATTTTGAGATTGTTAAGTGTTGAGTTAGCCGTTATAAGACCGCCTCAAAAAGTCTTCTAACCCCGATAGGAAAACCTGTCCCAGAGCCTCGCCCATTGTTCCACAGGTGAAGAATTAAACTGCCATAATTAGCAGTAGGTAGAAGTTGACCGGGGGAAGATCTAGGATCACATAGGTACTCAAAATGAAAAAATACAATTATCTTAATGCCTTGTTTCCCCCTTTCTCCTCTTACTCTCTCTTCACACTCCTTTAGTTCGAAATCAATAAAACAGTTTGATATGCTCGAGGTAGGTCTTACATCATTTGAGACTTTGTACACAAGATCGTTTTGACGCTGAATGTATACGTCCAGAAAAATTTTGCTTACAAAGGTTAGTTAAGTATAAATTTCGTCTCGGCATTCACGTTTACGTCACGTCAAGTTACAAAAAAAGGCAAAATATCAAGAGGCGCAATGCGATTGGACGGAATTGAATTGTTATTTGACGCCAGTACGTCCGTCATTTTTGCCTTCATGGAAAATTATGATGTTCAATATTCATTCTACTCTTCTAATTAAGCGTGGTGTCTGCCTAGATTGTTTGTCTGCTAACAGTGTATCTGCAATATTCTACGTACATTAGACAACTCGCTGTTCATGGAACGATTCGCATTAATTTAGAAAACCTACTTAGGTTATAAAATAGATAATAGTACTTAGGTATATAAATGTGTTTTGTAGGATATAGAGGGTGGGAAGAGGGGGATATAAATTATGCTATAGATTCTAAACAAAGTACTAGAAATCGTCATTGTTTACATGAATCCATACTAATATACTTATAAATACTAATTACTAATTTACTAATTTACTAATACTAATATACTAATCCATACTAATATTATAAATGCGAAAGTACCTCTCTGTCTGTCTGTCTGTTTGTTTGTTACGCTTTCACGCCTAAACCACTGAACCGAACTTGATGAAATTTGGTACAGAGGTGTATTAGAGCTTGACAGCGGACATTTTATCGCGAGAAAGGGGGCTTAAGGAGATGAAAGTTTGTATGAAAGTTTCTCATTTATGAAGATATCCTGAACACATTTAGTACAGAGGTGCATTAGAACTTGGGAGCGGACATAGAAGAAGAAGAAGAAGAAGAAGAAGAAAGAAAAATATTTTATTTGCGACCACACACAATGCATGATGGGTACAATAATAAAAGTATGTTATTAATTAATTTACATTGTGCGAGCCCCAAATAGGGCCCAATCTCAGCATAAAATTGCTGCGTACACCGCGACGCGAGTATACGCAGCGCTGGTTTTCAAATGGGGCATAGGCTACATTTTATCTTAAAAAGTGGGGTAGAAGGGGGAAGTAGGGCCAAGGAATGAAAGTTTATTTGAGAGTTTGTCGTTTTTGAAGATAGTTAGAGCTTGGGAGCGGACATAGGCTACCTTTAATCACAAAAAACGGGGTAGAAGGGGCTATGGGATGAGAGTTTATATGAAAGTTTGTCATTTTTGCAGATATCCAAATGAAATTTGGTACAGAGATAGATTCAAGCTTGGGAACGAACATAGGCTACCTTTTGTCGCGAAAAAGGGGGCTTAATGGGGGGGGGAATAGGGTATAAATGTTTGTCAGTTTTGAAGATATCCTGATGAAATTGGTATAGAGATGGATTAGAGCTTGGAAATGGACATAGGCTACCTTTTATAGCGAACAAGGGGAAAGAGGTGGGCATGGTTAGGGGATGCAAGTTTGTCAATTTTGGAGATTTTCTGATGAAATTTGGCACAGAGATAGATTAGCACTTGGAAACAGACATCGCTACCTTTTATAGCGAAATAAGGGGTCAAAGGAGGGAGGGGTACGGTGGAAGAATTTTTGTATAAAAGTTTGTTATTTTTAAATAAGAACAGAGATGGATTAGAGCTAGGGAGCGGACATGGGCTACATTTTATCGTGAAAAGGGGGGTAGAAGGGGGGAATAGGATAGTCATTTTTCAATAGCGCAAAAAAGGGGGTGAATGGGGGATAAATAGTAAGAAATTTTTTTTCATGATATCCCCATGATTTTTGGAACAAAGAGCTTCGGAACGGACATAGTCGAGTAAACGAGCCAAATATAGAAGCGAGTGGAAAGGCGAGTAGAGATTGTTATAGGGGCGAGTGGATAGGCATGTAGAGGTCAAATAGAAAGTCAAATAGAGTCTAACTACTGGGGCGAGTAGATATGCGTCTAGAGAAGCCAGTGGAGAGGCGAGTCTAGAATCAAATAGAGTGCAGTAGCTTAGAGATCGAACAGAGAGTTGAGTAGAGATTCGAGTAGAGAGGTGAGTAGAGAGGCGAATAGATAGGCGAGTGGGGAGAGTCACGTAGAGTGGCGAACAGAGAATTGAGTGGATGGGCGAGTAGAGAGGCCAATGGAAAGGTGAGTATGGAGAAGAGTACTGAGTAGAGTAGAGAAGTCAGTAGACAGTCGAGTGTAAATTTAAGTATAGAGGCCAGTAGAGAGTCAAATATAGAGGTGAGTATATAGTCGAGGACAAAGTTGAGTAGAGAGGCGAATTTAATACTCAATAGCGTCGGCTAAATCCTAAGCGATAACCGACATCCACGCGGACGGAGCCGCGGGCAACAGTTAGTCATTATTATAAACGATCGAGTGCGTTTCACAACCATTGAATTATTAAGAATTTAGTGCCAGCCCGCCCTTCAACACTTCGCGTTCGCGCAACTACGAAATGACAGAACGAGCTAATGGATGGATAGATCAATATAACCTTTAAATCAATACAGGACATAGTAGGTACTCCGGCAAAATTCATTATCATCATTATTGTGATTCCCCTGCAGTTGCGTCCAAAGTATGCCCTTTGGAGCCCGTTATTATTATTGAGTGATATGTCCGTTTATCCGGGAGCGATTGTCATCTAACCTCCCAATCCTGAGAAAAGCGTCTACACCGTAGCCTCGTCTGTCTCGTCCTACTGAATTTATTGTGAAGTTGAAACATATTATCTAGTGACTTGACAACGGCACAATTATTGGGGCAATGACCACCAATGGGTATCGATACATGCGAGCGACAGACAATGTTAATTTATTTTGTGACTTCTTAGTACGTCCTACATGTGGATCTTAATTGTCATTGAATTGATTCCCTAGTGGTCGATATGTCTTGTAGATGTTTAACCAAGAAAGCATTATCTAAAATGTATATTCAATATCTATATAGGTACCTACCTAAATAACGCGGTTGTGAACTGACGCCGGGTACAGCTATAGTTTTTAATATAAGCATAAGAATATACTTTTATGATAAAAAGTTGCTTTTATTAACAAAAAAGACTCTTTATAATACCTATAAAAGATATTTACCCCGTCTCTACATAATACTGAAATAAATATCCCGTACCCCAGAAGAATTCAAGTTTAAATCCATACCAAAAACGAAAAATAAATCTAAGTATGTGAACCTTAAAAAAATCTGGCAGCATGCAGCAAAGCTCTGCATTTCAAATGTAGTATCTTATCTTTAGGAAAAAAAAATCTAATTAAATAATCAATGTAAATAAATGAAAACAGCATAAGTTACAGTAACGTTCGATTGTCTACAGGATCGCGTTTCAGTGGACGAGGTAAACAACGTGCTGGTAGAAGCTGTCCAAACGGTGGGATCTAAATTCTTTAGGTCTCGCCCTAAACAAAAACCTCAGAAAATTTCGACCCAGACCCTTGATCTCATGGCCAAACGTCGATGTATGCCGCTACAAACCTCCGACGACGCTGAGGCATATAGGCAGCTCAACAGACGCATACAGAAATCTTTGCGACACGACATTCGCTCCTATAATACAAAAACTATTAAGGAGACGATAGAGCGAAACAAAGGCTCCAAAGTGTTTGCGAGGAATGCGTCCGTTGGACAAAGCCGGTTAACGAAGCTGAAGACGGAGGATGGCGGCATGGCAACGACAACGGCAGAGGTACTTAGGGAGGTCGAAAGGTTTTATGGACAGCTATATACATCAGTAACACAGCCCGTTGGCATGGGTAAAGATCCAAGAGCCAAGCTTACCCGACATTATACCGAAGACATCCCGGACATCAGCCTGTACGAGATTAGGATGGCCCTCAAACAGCTAAAGAATAACAAAGTGGCGGGTGAGGACGGAATTACAGCAGAGCTTTTGAAAGCGGGCGGAACGCCGGTACTGAGGGTCCTTCAGAAGCTCTTCAATTCTGTCCTACACGAAGGCATAACGCCGGAAGCGTGGAGCGGGGGTAAGGTGGACCTTTTCTTTAAGAAAGGTGATAATACTTTGTTGAAGAATTATAGGCCCATCACGCTCCTGAGCCACATTTACAAGTTGTTTTCGAGGGTTATTACGAACCGTCTTGCCAACAGGCTCGATGACTTCCAACCTCCCGAACAAGCCGGATTCCGAAAAGGCTACAGTACCATGGACCACATCCACACGCTGCGGCAGGTTATACAGAAGACCAAAGAGTATAACCGGCCTCTCTGCTTAGGATTTGTGGACTATGAGAAAGCCTTCGATTCGATCGAAATATGGGCCGTGCTACAGTCTCTCCAGCGGTGCCGGATAGATCACCGGTATATCGAAGTGCTGAAGTGTTTATACCAGAACGCCACTATGTCGGTCCGAGTACAGGAACAGAGCACGAAACCAATTCAACTGAAAAGGGGCGTTAGACAGGGAGACGTGATCTCTCCGAAACTGTTTACGGCTGCCTTGGAAGACGTCTTCAAGCTACTGAACTGGAAAGGACTTGGCATCAACATAAACGGCGAGTATATCACTCACCTTCGGTTTGCCGACGATATTGTCATTTTGGCAGAATCGCTGGAAGACTTGAACACCATGCTCGAAGACCTCAACAGAGTATCCCAACAGGTGGGCCTTAAGATGAACATCGACAAGACAAAGGTTATGTCAAATGTCCATGTTGCGCCTCTACCGGTTCATGTTGGGGACTCAGTCTTAGAAGCTGTTGACGAGTACGTCTACTTGGGTCAACTGATCCAGGTAGGCAATTCCAGCTTCGAAGACGAGGTAAATCGACGAATCCGACTCGGCTGGGCAGCGTTCGGGAAGCTACGAGATGTCTTCTCGTCCGACATACCTCAGTGCCTGAAGACGAAAGTCTTTAACCAATGTGTGTTACCAGTGATGACTTACGGATCTGAAACGTGGTCCCTCACTATGGGTCTCTTAAACAAACTCAAGGTCGCTCAACGAGCTATGGAAAGGGCTATGCTCGGTATTTCCCTACGTGATCGCGTCAGAAATGATGATATCCGTAGGAGAACAAAAGTAACCGACGTAGCCCAGCGGATTAGCTCGTTGAAGTGGCAGTGGGCGGGACACATAGCGCGCAGAACAGATGGCCGATGGAGCAAAAGAGTTCTGGAATGGCGACCGCGTACGGGCAAACGTAGTGTAGGACGCCCAACGGCCAGGTGGAAGGACGACCTCATCAAGGTCGCCGGGAAGCGCTGGATGCAGGCTGCGTTAGATCGGTCATTCTGGAAGTCTATGGGAGAGGCCTATGTTCAGCAGTGGACTGCGTATGGCTGATATGAAGTTACAGTAACAGTCAAAGAATTGGCAACTTGAAAAATATTGAATTGGTTGGTGTTTTGAGTTTTAAAAACACGTAACTATTTCGTGTCCCACGTTGCCCTTCCTTTTCTTCATGTCAATACTTTTAACTTTTTTTTTTAAATCTTTTATATAATTTATCTTCCTATTTCCTATACTTTTATGTTGCTTTGCATTTCTGAGCATTCTTCTTTTCGTCTTCGATTATTCTTCTTACATATTCTCAGCCTTTTTTGCATTAATTACCGAGAGGTACTTTTAATAATCATGTCACAAATCAACTGCACACTATTAATATTGACCGTTCATACCTACTTTCCTATATCCTATGATAAATGATAAGGTGAACATGAATGAGTTACAGAAGGTTTTCACAGTTTCGTGAGTAGGGTAGACACCTTCCATAATAGGCTCTGAAAGCTTCAGAAGGTGAATGCCTATAAATATAGACTGGTTAGATATTTCTAAAGGTCAGGCAAGTTCATACTCGTAGCTTGACTTTGTTTGTTCAAAGTTTTCTTGTGATATAAGATGTATTAAAAAGAAAGTGAATATGGAATTTACGTGAGAAAGCTATAGGTGTGGTGTCTTTGGTGCGCAAATATTGATGAAAAGTTTGAAATGAACCTACTTACAAGGGATTCAATTCAGATCAAAGCCCTTGTATGTACCTACATGATTAAAATCCTACTAATATTACAAATGCTAAGTAATTATGTCTGTCTGTCATGCTTTCACATATAAAGCACTGAATTGATAACTGGTATAGAGATGAAATAAGAGCTTGCGGAGACCATTGGTTTTATTTTTTCGCAAGAACTAACGCGGGGGACATTATGTTTTTCTCATTGCATTTTATTCACTAAGAAGATAATTCAGTTCAATGGATATTAACTACTGAAATCTAATCTACTTCTCACCTACCTTTAATACGTATCACCTAAACAGACACTTTGCAGAACCGCTGAATTACACTTATTTCTAACTCTATTCTATACGTGTATAATTCTCAGTAAGCTTACGTTATGCATGACCAGCATGTCTATAAAGAAAGCACAAGGCCAAACGCTGTGTTACATAGCAGGCGTTGACCTTAGTGTCAGTTGATTTTTGCACGGTGATGTGCTACGTGACTCTCTCCCAAGTTAGCGAATCAAATGAGTTTTTTGTTAATTACCAAATAACGATGTTTACATAGATATCATTCTGAACTAATTATCTAGGTATACTTATATGATATGTGATTATGTACAGACGGCAAAGGAGATTCGGATACAACTTTCCATACAACTTTAGATGAAAACTGGCTTTTGCCCGCGGCTCCGCCCGCGTGGGTGTCAGTTATAGCGACCAAGCCTATGTCCTTTCTCAAGGTCTGATCAATCTCGATACCAAATTTCATTAGAATCGGTTCAGTGGTTTAGGCGTGAAAGTGTAACATACAGACAGACAGACAGAGTTACTTTCGCATTTATAATATTAAGTATGGAAGTGCTGTATCTCTTTTGTCGACTATACAAATGAGCTTCATAAATCGTAGGTCAAAGAACAAGTTCACCAACATGTGCTACTAGTAGTGGACTAGCAGTCTAGAGTAAAATCCATGTTTTATAAATATCTAGTGATTAATCGGTTAAATAGAGTACCTACTTTGTTTAGACTTCAAATTCAAAATAGAACATCAACATTGTATGATTTATTTATATGTTAAACTGCTATAGGAATTGTACATTTCCGACACACCATATTTTACACTACCGGCGCGGTATGATGGCCGTTAAGTAATAAGAGAACTTGGCAGAGCTTGCTTGTTCTCTCTCTTTTTACAAGGCCGTTAAGTACCTACCACCTTATCTACTACCTTATTAACTCAACTACAGTTCACTAACCGTTTTACTCGGTCAATATCGTAACTTAGTTAATATGTCAAAACGGCCATCATACCGTGCCAGTAGTATAAGTATAATGATCAGTCTTGTTACTTCATCACTTAAATTAAAATATACCTACTTGCATGAAAATAATTTTGTCTACGGAAGGAGCATGCCTATGATTCATCTAGAGGAGAAAAAGCGTATCCACTAAAGCATACGTTTCTTTTTAAAGTTACTAAGCTGATGCAATGTTTTAGCTGTCAGGCTCACCTTAAAACCGTTACGAAAGTGAGTAGAGAGAAGGTAATTTGAGACTCGTACAACACACTATTTACTTAGTATTCAATGACTTTGAAAATTCTATTAATAATGTTTTAAGCATCTACCTACATCGAATTAACTGACACTTTCAGACTTTAAAGTTATTAAGTAAGCTGATGCAATATGAAAAGTATCGAACTCATCTGATAACCGTTAAGTTCTTAATTCAGTAAGTGAGTTGAGAATGTCTACGGATGAATTTTTAATGGTCAAATCCAACAAAGATATTCAATTGGGTACTTGACCGACTAGTCAATGTAAGTTTTTACTAAACGTCAAAACAGTAAGTTATACGAAAAATTGTATGAAAAATTTATTTGTGATGTCATAATATTTAATCGTCAAATCATTTACTACTAAAGGTTGGGTGGATGATTAAAAATAAATAAGAACGATAAAATTAGAACCGACGTTGAGTCGGTTCTAATTTTCACTCTTTTGCAATTCTTAATTTAATAAGTTTAGCTAATTAGTTTATTTTAACTGCAGGAAAACGCCCAATTAACGTGACAGTTAGTGAAGAGATTTGGATGTAACTCAGTCACAACTGACATAGTCCGGGATAACACTTAACATAGGCTACTTTCATCCCTGTCCCTCTAGACAAGTGGCAATTCGTTGGCCGGGCGTTTGATGGAATAGAATGACAAATATTTAGGTGAGGTATATGACAGTCGTTAACGCATGTCATAAACGTCAAATCGCATACATTCGTCATTCTATTCCATTAAAATTCGGTCAATGAATTGCCACTTGTCTAGAGGGACAGTAATAGTTCGTATGGGTTGCGGGAACAGGATCAAAATTCCACGTGTGTGGAGTTGCGGTTACAGTCTCTAAAGTAAATGTTCCATGATGTTACGTCAGACTCTTGGTACAAAAGGAAGGTCCTTCTGCTGGCGATCCGTCTGCTCTTTTACCTCATATGTCATACAAAAAACACGCCTTTGGTCTTCCCATAGACAGTACAAAAACTTTCCATACATGTTAAAGATAATCTAAGAGGTGCAAATAATTATCACTTGCTAGAACAAAATATAAGAATGATAACAATCATTATAAGTAAGTACCTCCGATGGTATACAGGTTGTTATGAAAGGGGATAAAGCTTCCCGTATATTCATTTTAAAGTTACGAAGCTGATGCAATATTCTTGCGATCGGGCTCACCTTATAATACAACCGTTTCGTTACCAAGCCCTCGAGTTACCAAGCGTACAGTAAGCAAGTAATTTAGTTCGAACTTTGTATGTAATACCGATTGTTAAGATAGTTTGACCACTTTGGATACTTACAACTACTAGAGTACTCTAATAAAATAACCAATATAAAATTGGGATTTTGGTATTTGGTATTATTTTGAATACTTTTGTTAGCGACATTTTAATGATGCTGACTGTACATTATGGTACACGTGTGTAAAGTTGGTGATTACAGCTGAGGCGCTATTGAGACCCGAGCTGTTAGTCGAGGGTCTTAAGAGAGCCGACGACGGTAATCATCAATACACACGTGTATCATACGTTAATTTTCAACACTTTTGTGAATAAAACAATACTAAAATAGATATTTACCCTTGCAGTTTCAGATAATTAACTTACCATAGCGTAAAGGGTTTCACATCAATCAAATCATATATCAGACGTTCTACAACATAAATCATTTTATTCATAACGAGTATTACTTACTTACGTAATTAGTAATAAATAACTATAATTTCGAAAGTGGAAACGTGTTGTGATTTTTTTTCGCAATAGCTGGATAACTTTTTTTCGTATGCGCGCGCATCTCGATCGCCCTTAGATTATAAGAGGCTTTTTTTATTTGTTTAGAACTGAATGGGGAATGTAAAATATTTAAAGAGAAAATAAAAGTGGATTATTGAAAATCAATGTTTAAAAATGGTGGAAAAATCATTAATTTGGTTCCGATATTATCCGATATATCGGCAGACAGGTCCACTGTCGCCTCAAAGACAGATATGAGGAGAAATTTTGGATTAGTTTGGACTTCGTTTGGTAGCTCAGTGTTCAGAGCAGTCCACCTGTAAGGGAAAGGTCGCGGGTTCCAGTCCCGCCTGGACCGAATCAAAAAAAAATCCTATCTTAATCGATTTGAAATTTAGCATGCAAAATGCTCAAAAAAATCCATTCAATTAAGAGGCTAAACTTGGTATGCACTCTTTTATTACTTACAAACATAATATAGTATAATAAACATCAATAGGTAGGCAGATACAAAATAATTAGGTACTAAGACTGAATTTTAGTCAATAAATTTCATTGAGAAAAACGTCTAACTTACGGTTCCGTAAGTGGGTACCAAACACGAAAACGAAACGGGTTAAATTTAAATGAATATTCACTGGTGAAATCCACCCTCTCCAGTGGAAATTCAGCCTAAATGTCAACACAACATAATTATCATGATGATGGGATTCACCATAGTCCACATCGACTCGCGTGACCGTGAGGTCTACGTGATTCTAGGGGCTCTACTTTTCCTACTCAAATTCTGAAAGCTCTATTAAGTTACCCCACAATATTAAACTTAGTTAGGTTGGTAGGTAGGTACCTTCCAACTTTACAATTCAAACAATATGACCCTGGTTTTCTTGTGTGGCAAAACAAATATGTAGGTACAAATGTTTAGTCTCATGCATATCTACTGTATTGCAATGAACCTTTCAATTATAGATTAAATAAAAGGTAATAAGTATAAGGTACTAGGTAACAAGATATACATTTTTAAGCCAAAAGAAGTACATACCTACCTACGTGTAATTAATTCCCTACTATGAAAAACAGAAGGAATCATTTATCATTATTTTAAGAATTATCAACCTACTAATTGATGATGCTTTGATGCCTCTGATCAACTATTTTAATTGCAAATCAAGTGCATGAAACGCGTCCGCGTAATAGTGACATTACTGCAAGATTTAGAATTTTTTTAAAGGTGTGCTCTTTTATTACTAATGGAAGATACTTAGATATTTCTTAAACACTCACCATTACATGCATTCCCTGGCGGCTGTTCATGGTGATGCATTGCTCGAAGCACCGTGATACGTGTGAAGGATCGCACCCTTTCATGTCACAAGTAAGACTGAATTTTACGAGCAGTCAACGAAGCCGGCAGCCGGCTGAAACAGCGAGCACCCCTCTCTTCCTCACGTCACACCTCCGCATGCGCGGGCTGAAGTAAAACCGTTATTCTTCTGAATATCAACACATTAATGAATGACTCCAGCGAAACACTGAAGTGACGTAAATCATTCGCCTGCTTAGTAAATTATGCCATGATACGGGTCTACAAGTTTCGCTGACAATGCTTTTTGTTGCTAAAGTACAATTTTAAAGAGACGAACTAAATGTTAGAATGAAATTATTACTTAGATCTATATTTAAAGCTATTAAATGAATGTTAAATTATTTGCGACAGGAAATAGACAAGACAACACCTTCTTAGGTAGGAGGTAGGTACTCAACTTAAACATCATTTCGCTGCTCTCAGCACATCATGTGACATTGTGACACAAAAATTCCACGACGAAAGATATAGGTACTAAGTAGGTACTAGAAACTTATAACATATAGTTATATTGTACTTAGGACTTAGGTTTGTCATCAATTAAACACGATTAGCGATTTCCCAGTTGCATTCAAAGCTCCCCACTGGATGGTGAAGGCTCAAGATCGGTCGTCATGGCACTCTTTGGGGGAGGCCTATGTACAGCAGTGGACGTCTATTGGCTGATAGATATAGATAGTCCAAAGTTTGCACTTTAGAGACTGGTTGCGCTTATTTCATAGATGGTAGGTAGCGACTGCAATGATACCTCCCAACCACGACAGGATACTTACGGAGTTTACATAACGGGTGCAAAACAACAATATAGTAATTAGCACAGTGCAACGGCACGATAAAAGAGCTCGTTAGGCTGAGGCCTTGGGCTCAACGTAAAGTTCTTTTGATCAGAAATGATATTTGTAACCAACTAAGAACTAACGCCTACTATAACTATTCTATTCTGTGTAGAACTGTGGACCCATGTAAATAAGAATTCAATAATATTATCTACAAGTTCGGTTTCACATTTATATCTACCTAAGCTATCATCACCATCATATCAGCCACACATAGTCCAGTCCACCTAAGCTATACAAAAACATAATATTGGAGTGTATGTTTGTAATGATACATTAACATTTTTGTAATTAATGCATATGAATACTGTAAACAAAACAGCTTTTTTATTATTGGTCTGTACTTGATTCTGTCTGTTTGTAAGGCGTAATCTCCAACACGGATCGGCTGCTTTTGAAAGTATTAGGCTTTCGCCCTTAAAAGTAAATGCCAGGCCTTAGTTCACATAGTGCAGTCGCGGGCAAATTAATTAAATCGTTCATTTATTTTTGCACACTTTCTGTTGTTTTAATGTCTTAAGAGAATCTTCTGAAAAGCCCGAGATTAAACCGGTTAGGTTGGCTTGACCGTACCTATAGGTCTTGGTGGCTACACCTAACTGTGGAACTCTAGCAAGATACACGGGTACACGTCTTACTACTCATAGTCGCGCCTACCAATTTATTTAATTTTGTACATGTTTGTACCTACCATACTCATATGTGTTAGTGTTCTGGACAGAGTCACTTCCTCTACTTTGATATGGCGAGGGGGTTTACTTATAGTAGTTGTTGCGTCATGCTCGTGAGTGGGGCCCATAAATGAAACACGTGTATCCAGGTGTAATTGTTGTTTTGTAGCCCGCGTGGAATTTTAATTCGATTTTCGCAACACATGGTGACCCTGTGCAGAGTCGAAGTGGAAAGCATATGTACTCTATCCCACTAATGTTACTTAACGTCCGAACGGATCCGGCTGAAATTTGGTACAAGGATAGTCTTTTACCCCTTTTTTATATTGGGCAAATCCTCACGGATGGTACACCTCCGCTAGAGCGGCCGGGGATGGTTATGTCAGACTCAGATCGACTAAAACTGTACGCTGTAGATACGACATACCTACACTCGAGAGCAATGAATCCGGGTCACTCAAAGAATCCAAAAAATCTCGGAAAGTAAGAATGCTAGGTTAATTCAATAAATTGTATTTAATAGACAATTTAATACTCCTTAAATGAAAGTTAAAAAAATATGAGTCACCATACATTTTATTTACACAAAATTACATAAAGAAAAAAAACTGCTGATCTCTCCTTAAAACAAAAATAGGAAACATGAAATTTTTGAACTTTATGACGATTTTCTTGAATTTCAATACTTCATATTACCTCCTCGTGCTTCCATTACTGCGTTTACGCGGTTTGGCATGCTGTACACCAAGTTCCTTATACGATTTTGGGGAATATTCTCCCATTCCTCTGTGAGAGCAATTTTGAGCTCAGGAAGCGTGATTGGGGGAGGGTTTCGTTGTTTTACGCATCTCCCTAGCTCGTCCCAAGCATGCTCGATCGGGTTGATATCCGGGCTGCGCGCTGGCCACTCCATACAAGTAATGTTCATCTCTTGAAGGTAGTCATTCACAATCCTACCTGTATGAGGTCGGGCATTGTCATGCATAAATATAGCATCCTCACCCAAATTGACCATAAATGGACCAACGTGTTCGTTGAGGATTTCTTCCACATATCTTACGCTAGTTAAAGAGCTGTTTTCTATGATCACCAGCTCTGTGCGACTTTCAGAGGAAATTCCGGCCCACACAAGTACAGACCCACCACCGTAGGCTACTTTTTCTTCGATGCATGCTTGCTTGAATCTTTCCCCTGGTCTTCTATACACTCTGTGTCTTCCATCGTGCTTGTAGAGCATAAATTTTGATTCGTCGGAGAACATAACTTTCGACCAATCTTCAATACTCCAATTTACGTGGTTCTGGGCATATCTTAGTCTTGAAATACGATGGCCACGCTCCAGTTTAGGGCCGTTTGCAGGTCTAAGGGGTTTTAAGTTAGATTCAGCAAGCCGACGTCTTACTGTCCATGCACTTGGGTTACTTCCTCCGAGGCGTCGAAACTGATTTGTGAGTTCAGTTCCTGTGAGAAAGCGATTTCGAAGCATGGTGTTCACCAAGTATCGGTCTTCTCGTGCTGTGGTACACCTAGTTCTGCCCGTTCCTGGTCTGCGTAGGTTAGAACCAGTTTCTTCGTAACGTCGGAGAACTCTTTGTACTGTTGACAGCGACACACCGACAGTCCTGGCTGTATCGCGCTGACTCCGGCCGGTTTCCACCAATGTAAGTATTCTGGTGCATTCTTCAAGTGTAAGCGACATGATTTCAGCTTGAATAATGAATATTGAGCACTATCAACCTGGTTTATGTACCAACATAAATGCCAGATTACAAACAAAAGCAAAAACAAATCCTGTAATTTCGTAGTTCCATCTTCGACAGTGTTCCCTTTTCAAATTTGATTTTTTTATGATATAACTTTACAATAACTAAGAAGTTTTAATACTTTCATTTAAGGAGTATTAAATTGTCTATTAAATACAATTTATTGAATTAACCTAGCATTCTTACTTTCCGAGATTTTTTGGATTCTTTGAGTGACCCGGATTCATTGCTCTCGAGTGTATTTAGAAACATGTCTTTCGCACCCCGGCCGGACTCAGAGCGATCTCTGGTCGCGAGATTTCTCCTCTTATAAGTTTGTATGGGTTGCAGGAACAGGGTAGCTAGCTAGAAGATAAATTACAAAATAATTAATACGCCTGCGAGAAGTCTCTGAGCAAATATCGTACTTACGTTGTGTTTTGTTATTCACTGCTTAACTCTTCATAACATTAAGACTACGTTGTTAGCGTGCGTTTCTATTCGTGTAGTTCTCTCTGCAACATTTAGGTAGGTACTTACCTATTGCGCCAGTAGAGTAAGGCTGGTTGGGGCGTGTACTTCCCTCGTTGGTTCTATTATAGGAGGGTACCTTCATATAGGCATAATTGGACGATATTATGTCTGTGTACTTTCATTATTAGATAGATAACTCTTTATTGTATACCAACATTAGATTACTCGAGATAATAGTATAGAAAACAGTAAAAAGGAGTATTATTATTATTATATAAAGAACAAAACTTCAAATACCAATAAGAGTTTTAGAGCTGCGTCAGGTGCATTGATTGGAAACACTGGGCTATAAAGACCATTCGCGCCTGTGGCAACGGAAGAAGGGCAAAGCCTTGTTGTTGTACGTAATAGTGTCGTAAGTTTAAACATCTCTTCCTTGTAAAACTATTCTCACAGTGATTGTATTGCCTACCTACCTAGTAAACAATATTAAGATCGTTTAGGATTAGCAGCCAATAAAGATTAGATTTATATCTGTATTTTATATTTCATTAAAGTTATCTTTTTTATTTTATAATAAGTTTATCTAATGTTAAAATAGTTTAAATTAAACTATGGAGCCTAGGATCTTTTCTTTTAGGTAGAGACCTACTCCTTTTCATAATTTGGTTTGTTTTGGTTTTTACGGGAGCAACTAACATCTGACAGTTGAATTTACCAATTCCAGAATTATCCCGCAGATTGAAAAAATGGGTCCTTGCTCCTTAAATGGAATAGGGCGCGTAAAAATATTAGAAATTCTACAGACTGTGGTGAGCTGTATCTTTGTAATAGTATATGATAAGCTTAACCTAAAACTTACTTAGTTATAATAATTTTCATAGAGATATACTTCCGCTTCATTCAATCAATCAATTAACCCACTGCAGTCCACTGCTGGACATACCTATGCCTCTCCCAATGTGCGCCACTACGTACGATCCTCTGCCTTCCGCACCCAGTCCATATACATAGGTACTGTCCACAATTTTTTTTCTTTCTGAGTTAGATACATAATACTTTCCTGTATTTGTTTTTTTATTTCGAGACGTATCGTGTTGCACAGTTCATCCCCCTACAAGGGACTGGTAACGGATTCGCGTCTTAATGGTAACGATATCTTGGACATACACTTTTTCCAATTTGAATCGACACTTCTGTAGTTATAATATAAATCATTTACCTACCTAACAAGCTAAATAAAAAGTGAAAGTAAAAGCGGTAGAAATTACGTCTGTTTATTAATTTTTATTCATTTACCCAACCATTAAATTACGAATTATAATATAATATTTGCACATTTGACAATTATGAAGTGTCACGTCATGCTTCTTCCTTTCATCATACAAGTCGCCATAGAACTTATCGTAAATAGATACTGATTTGACATTATAGCCAAGTACCGACTGGCCCCTAGTTAAATAATGAAGTTATTATTAGCGGAGGATCGGGAGCAATGGCGCACATTGGGAGAGGTCTATGTACAGCAGGGGACTGCAATAGGTTAATTGATGATGATGATAATACTTAATCCATAAGAACTATACCTAATAATAATTATGATTAATGAATAATCTACTATTTCGTGACTGACAAGAATGACTCATGCTTAGGCAATGACTAAGCAAATAAACATGATGTTTATTGCTTGACATAAACCTTTAGTTCATGAAATCTCTTGTCATTTTATGCTATACCTAGCTGTTGCTCGCGGCTGTTATCGCTTAGTGTCAACGTGACATGTTGAGTCAACATAGTAGCTTTATGCATGCAGTCTCAGTCCGATCGGTTTAAAATTGACATAGTTTCACGCAAACTTTCATCCCCTATTTTATCCCCTTGGGAGTAGAATTAATCAAAATCCTTCTCAGCGGATGCCTTCGTCATAACATCTACCTGTATGCCAAATTTCAGCCCGATCCTTCCAGTGGTTTGGGCTGTGCATTGATAGATCACCACTATGTCAGTCAGTCACCATTCAGTTATATATATTTAGATTCAATGTAGAGTATAGATTTCATTAGCAACATTATGAATTACGTAATTGACTATTAAGTGTTAAACTTAATTACGATACATGTTTGATGATCTGGAAATAAATAACAAAAATTGTTTTTTTTTTTATTTATTAATATAAAATTAAAAGCAACCATTATTACAGCATACATCGTTTGTTACCTTTTTTTATTAACTAGATCTTAATTTATGTTTTGTTGTAGGTAATTTAACTATACTATAATAATAAAATAAAAAGTGTAATTTAAAAGAATGTGAGAATCAAAGCAATCACAAATTTTGAAGGAAGATAATTAAACTAAGAGGCAAGGTCATATAATAGACAACATAAAGGAGGTCTTTATGATAAATATTAATAACATGAATTTTTGTGAAGATTACTCTGACTTCATGGTATAATGCTTACATTATAACTAGTAATTGGTGACATATATCCCAATGCTGATCACAAATTTAAAAGTCTAACAAAGGTTGTTTTCGATTTACTCGGCTTTAGCTGCTATCTTAACATGTAAAATGAGTATTCCTAAGAGTCATATGACATGACCTTATCATTTTCACTCTCTGATACTGCATGTAGGTAATTAAAATTTTACTAGCATATTTTTTGTTCGCATAACCCATTTGCTGTTATGAAAAATGCTGAGTAATAAACATGTTACCATATGATGTTACCATTAACTACTTACAACTAATGTAAAATCCAAATATATACAGAAATGTTTATTGTTATATAAGTTTCGTGCAAATACAGTCTGCTTTCATAATCCAATTTATGAAAACAGAGTAGTGATGAAGCCACAGCAGTCAAATTTTAATATCAATACTGTATATTCAGACAGTGTAACCAAACAGTAACTGAACAAGTAACAATTGACAAATATTTTAACATTTTGTATAGAATTTAACATAATATATCACATTTTTATATCATGAATGTTTTCAAGTACTTATTTCATTACTTATAGGATGATCATGATTGACACCATATATGGTTAAAATATTTTTTTAAGTGATTCAGATATGAAACTGACAGGGTTCATTTATATTTAAAGTAAAAATTGGTTTAAAAAAAAGAGAAGATTAATAATGTTCTGAGAATATTTCAATCATAAGTAATCATAACATAAATCTGTATGTACATCATTATAAATCATAGTTAGGTACATGATAATGCTTAAAAAATGAGAGCCTTGACCCAAAATTCATTATCATTGAATGTGTCTTATACTGAAAATTTAAATCACATTTAGGCAGGATACATACAGATCTAGTTACACTTTGTGACAGAAACAATGAATTACTCTTAAAGTCTAAGATCCCAAGCGGTGCGATTGCACCGCGAGTCTATTGTTTACCTATTGTGTCTATTATTTACTCACTTGACAGGTTAATACATTTTTAGAATTGAGACTATAACAAAAATTAATATTGTTGTACTTATACAAGAAAAGATAAGTTCTCATTTGTAAACTGATATTTAGAAATAGAAAGATTTGCAAAATTTCTCAAATGATGATATGAATGTGTGTAAAAAACCAACTGTTTAAAGCATGTGGTATTTCAATACTTTTATACATTTTTACATGATATAATATAAAAGGAAACATTACTTACAGAATATTATTATACTTTAATGTATGTTTACTTTATATAATCTGAGACTAATAAATTGCCATCACTGAAGCATATTTCTTGAGGCCTAGCAAGCACAGTTGTCACCATCCCTGTTACGACCATTATCATTGGCGTTAAGCTTAATCTGATCAGGAAATTCATTGTATAGTTCAGCTTCTGTTTCCTGAGCAAGGGCATTTCGAGCTATGGTCTGGAATGCTAGCTCGACATTTACAGCCTCTTTGGCACTTGTTTCAAAGTACGGTATATCATTTTTACTTTGACACCACTGTTGTGCACGTTTAGCAGAAACAGCACGATTGTCCAAATCAAGTTTATTGCCCAAAATTACAAACGGAAAGTTATCAGGATCTCGTGGTGAAGCTTGTATCAAGAATTCGTCTCTCCAACTCTCCAAGGACTTAAACGTGTTGGGGGCAGTTACGTCAAATACCAATACGCAACAATCCGCCCCGCGATAAAACGCCATTCCCAATGACTGGAATCGTTCCTGTCCAGCAGTATCCCAAATTTGTATTGTGACGATTCGATCATCTACGATTACCTCTTTCGTGAGAAAATCTGCGCCTATTGTTGCTTTGTACTGGTTGGAAAATTTCTTGTTGACAAACTGATTCATAAGCGATGTCTTTCCTACACCGCTATCGCCCAGGATGATCACCTTCAGAAGTACCTTTTTTCTTGATGACATTTTGCACAAAAATTTATAGAAACGTGGAAAATTACTAAATAATTACACTCTTTGTCTGCACTTTTGACATAAAACGAAATTGATAAATGCGTCACCTGTTTTTCGTAGCTGATACATTAGATTGGAGGGCCTCTTAGTGTTGCCAGATGTCATAATTTAAAGGTACACAATCATTCACAACTTGGCTTGTTTAAAGGTACGGCTACAGCTCATGCGCAACAATTTCACTACAAACACGCAACATTTTAGATCTCTATGGTTTTTCACAACATTTTTTTTAGATGTTTGGCACTTTAGAGAAGGAATACTTTCTCTAAGGTGCTTTTTTTTAAACGTTTAGCAATTTGTAAAAACCTTAGAGATCTAAATCTCTACATGTTTTGTTGCGAAAAATATGAGCCACTGGTTACTTTGACTACATTATTTTTGTTACATTACATTACAGATCATGATAACAAAATTCCAAATGGTAGACGCAGCTGTGTTACTTTGGTCATCTACAGTGATGAACTATAGTTATTGTTGTATTCGCAAACAAAAAAAATTTAAAACATACTTCGTATCTACTCTAGGGTATTTTCCTTTTTTAATTGCTTACCAGCTGCTGAAGACATCATCATAGTCAGATTTATACTCGAGTTATTTAACTTGACTCACTTATCGATATTGCCAACATCATTATAAACATCAATGACCTAATCAGTCATTCAACTTTCATTCATTCAGCATGAAAATAATTCGCCGTTCCGTTCATGTTCTCATGAATTTTGGTTCATGGACGTTTGATTGGTCTGTCTAGTGTCTACTGATTTCTGTGTGATTCATGAATTTTACAGAAATTGATAATTTATTTTCATTATTTATTTTTCGCTTTTCAAAGTGCAAAATGAGAAAATACTAAAGTGATGACTTCATAATCAAGTTCCGCAATAGTAAAATAGTTCGTTGAACCGCAAGGAAAAGGTGAGGGTTATATCGTGTTGTTAAGGTGATCCGTTAAACATACTTGTGACTTTGGTCTAATGATAATCATTTTCAGATGGAGAATAATCTGAGCCGAAGCGGCAGCCGATCGAGCTCTGTATGTGAGCTGGAAAAAGATTTTAGCGATATGGAAATTATGAAAACTAGGACGAACCGACGTAACGTATTGCTACGAACGCCAGCCGCGCGGAAAGCTAAACGAATCAGATTTTTTAGAAATGGTGATAAATTCTATTCAGGTGTAATTATTCCAGTCTTGCCAGAAAGATACAGGTATGTATCATATCCAGTATCACGTTTAACACTCATTCTGCGTATGTTTTAGATCTAGATAGAAAATGATTAGAACACTTTCACTTTCGTACAAACCAATATTCTAAATGAACTGTCAGAGTAGGTATTTACGCAAGTACATCCATATTTACCTCGTTTTTTGCTTTATTAAATTATTGACACCAGTCATATGTTTTGAATAAGTTATGTTTTAGTGTAAAACCATAACAAAATCCTCATTCTATTTACTGTTACAAATTCTGGATAACAGCTGTTATTTCCAAAACCATTGCATTACAATATGTCAACAGATATTGCTTAAATTACATGCACTGGCTATATTATCATATTGAACTATAAGTTGAGTTATTGTGACTCAATAAATATTGGAAAGGGAGTACCTACTTATAAATACATTCCCTGTGCAATGTGATGTGAATATTGACTATGAAATAAGGCAATATTTTATATAATGTTAATTTTACATGGTTTGTTAAATTTCTAAATATTGCTGTGTTGTCTGTCTGTAATGTGTACAGTGTAATAAGCAACAATTTACTATCAAGGTTGTACAGGATGCTATGATAATTAACTGATTGTAAGTGGTCTTTCCTTCCCTTAATATATAAATACCCTACTAAAATTGATTTCATATTAATACACAATACTACCTACTAAAATAGGCCTGCACACTCATTGTTAGTCTGTCCATCCATTACCATTATGCTGTTGTCAACTTTCTAATTTTCTTTTCAGTTTTTAACACTATTAGAACAAATTTCATTCATTAATTTTTTTAGTTTTTTTTTAGACCCATACTTAAAGAGTTGTTGTGTAACTCTTGTATGCATGGATTATGGCATACACCACAAACATTAGAAAGGTTTATACATATACAATAGAATACATTACTTAATAATGGCCTATTTATTTGCAGATCTTTTGATAGTCTTACAGCAGATTTAACAAGGGCTTTAGTTGATAATGTGACTCTGCCCAGTGGTGTAAGGACAATATATTCCCTTGAGGGCAGGAAAGTAAGTATGATATATTAAAATTTACCAATCTTGACTTATAATAGGAAAGAAAGTAATGTTGAAGTTACAATGTTAGTCTAATGTAAGCTAGACAAATGTGTTGACCCTACAATTGCTACATATCCTTGTAAATTGGAAAATCACCTAGTATATCAGTAATCTGAACTGTTTAGGCAAGCATTAACTTAGCTATAGGGGTCAACTGTGTTACCCAAAGTAGTAGAAACCCTTGTATTATGAAGAAAAATAGTATACTTAGACACAAATTGCTTTAAAAAGCGAAAGCCAACCTCATCTGCTAGTTAGTTTCCCTACATAACAACAGACGAGGTTCTGGCACAAACTCTCCTCTTGGAGTTAGTTTAGATGTCAGTTAAGATTGGGACTGATTGGATAGGTACTTGTTTTGTCTGCACTAAGCCTCTTTATTGGGCCCTTGAGCATGGGATTGGGGCACAACCGGGCAATTGTTATAAGAATGATCATGATGAAATGATTTATTTTCAGATAGGCAAACTGGATGATCTAGAAGATGGCCAGTCATATGTCTGTAGTGGAGTTGGTGAGCCGTTCAAGCGGCTAGATTATGAAGCCAGTGCGGTTACCCCTCAATCATTCAGGCTTAGTGGCCCTGAGTCTTTAAGTGATAGTTCAAGTCCAT
Organism: Eilema caniola; assembly: GCA_949126895.1. Classification (NCBI taxonomy): domain Eukaryota; kingdom Metazoa; phylum Arthropoda; class Insecta; order Lepidoptera; family Erebidae; genus Eilema; species Eilema caniola. Next base: position 18,934,863 of record OX421462.1, read on the forward strand.
CACCAGCAAGAGCAAATAACAGACTGTCCCGATATTTGCAGGTTGAGTATTGTAATATTCTTAGACTAGAGAATGAATATTATATATGTAACCTTTTTACTGTGATGCGTAGTATAGACCAAAGAGTTATGTTCAGGAAATTTTGTCCAATATATATTTATGCAGATACCAACTTTCAGGCAAATGGTAGTAGTACTACTGGCAACGGGACAGCAAGGGTCAGCCCTGCAGGGGATAATGTAGTCCGACCACGCATCGTTACAATCATCAGAAATGGAGTCAAACCAAGAAAGGTAAAAAACGTATATGCCTCACATCAATTCACCAGTGTTTCACTATAGATCAATCAATTAGTCTCTTACTGTCCACTACTGGACATCCACCTCTACCAATGTGCACCATTGCTCCCAATCCTCTACCTCCCTTCACTAAACACTGCTGAATACAATTTTAGATGCATTCTTCTGATTTCTGTGTAGTGGTAGACTCCTACCTGCATCCTTTTCCATTGACATCATTTTTTTTTTTTTTTTTTTTTTTTTTTTTTTTTTTTAACGAATATTAGCAACCGAAATTATCGAAATTACTAATATTCCCTCTAACCCCTCCAACTAAGCTAAATTGCTTGTGCTAGGAGTGTGTTCACGTCGGTAGAGTAATGGCCAGGATTCGAACCCGGGACCTCGCGATCGTAAGGCCGACTCCTTATCCACTAAGCTTTCTTAATAATAATAATTAATTTCTGTAGTTAGTCTTAACACTGCTTAATTATTTTTCACATGGGTACACCTTTGCACCTTTTACTCTTTTTTTTACTGTGTAACTCAACTTTTATGGAGCTTCTACCACACCAACCTTCACTGTTACACTAAATTCACTACCAATGGGACTAACAATAACGAAATGTCTGTTGTTTATGGTAACCTATTGAAATATCGAATTTCTGTTACCCGAATCTTAAAACCCCGAAAACGGTTGGTAGAACTTTTAAAAGACAGATGTAATGAATGACAACTTTCTATAATTCCGTTTTTCATTTCCCAGATGAATCAATTTCCAGGTGCACTAAAACCAAATTTTCAAATAGTATTTTTTTGTTTTCCATATTGTCATAATCCAAATATAAGTTATACCAGATTCTCAGAATATTTTTTTTTGTTTCCCATCGTACCATTTTCCAAATAAACTATTACCAAATTTTCATAATCTTTTTATTTGGTTCCCATACAAATCGTGTTCCAGCTGAACTATATACAGGTATAGTAAAAATCAGTAAATTTATACGATTCGTTTAGGGTGTGTAACGGTTGATATAATAACAAAAAATCTAACGTTCACTTAAGACATAAATAATTTCACTTAATATAATGAAAGCCTGAAGACTTATAAATATAATATAATTTTGTTTAAATTATTGTTTTCCATGTCATGCATGAACAGTTTTGTATGCAGGTATAATCAATGAATCAGGAAAGCGAGCTCGTGAACACTGCGTACCACACCCGACCCGACTCGCCGTGGTACTTGTCTGCCCTACACTAGAGTGTTATTTGAGAACCGGAGGCGCGGAGGGAGGGGAGCCCCTTATTTCGTAGAAAGAAATTTCATAGAATTTCGTTTCACAGAAAATGCTTCATATAATATTTGGTTCTTATATTTTTATTTCGAATATTATTGTTTCAAAAACAATTTCCTACAATGAAACATATTTCACAGAAACACAATTTTTAATCAAATTTTTTGTTTAACAAACTTATCAAGCTGTAGAATTATTTTTAAAGAATATTAAACCACCTTTATAATGTTCCAAATCACATTTTTAACTGTAACATTTACAATTTTAACACCCCGACTCAGATTACCCCGACTCGGATAGGTTAGGTTAGAAGGCTAATGCGGGAGCGGAGCGTAGCGAAGCTCCCGCATTAGGCCTTCGTGGTTATTTTTTTATAAACCACTCAGAAGTAGGAGCCCCGCGCAGCGGGGCTCCGTCGACCTTGTAGACGCATCAATTGTTTAGTTCATAAAAACCATATATATGATAATATGTTATTCTTTGTAATAAGTTTCTATTAAATAAACAATATAATGATTAAGAATAGTTGATTTGATATTCTATGAAATGATTATTCTAATGTTTAACTTTATATGAAACAAAATTCAATGATTTAAAATTATATTAATTAAATATAATGATTATATTCATTATTCTATGAAACGAAATTATGCGAAACATTTTCTGTTATACGAAATTATATTAAGCAATTGTCTATAAAACAACGCACACCCGCGGAGGGCTGCGGAAGCGAGCATTGGTGCCCGAAATTTGTTACGCAAGGGCGGAAGGACTGCACTTCCCGCAGCGCCGGAGAAGAGCAACACTAATGCTTGCCTGCTTGCCTGCATGCTTGCCTGCTTGCCTGCATGCTTGCCGGTTTGATTGCCAGCTTGCCTGCATTCACGCTTGTTTGCTTACATGCATACATATATTTTTTAAGGCATCGTGTGTTTTGTTCAGTAGGTCTCCAATTGTAGTTAGTAGACGCCATATGAGGTTTAGTTTTAGGTTTAGAAATCTGGATATTGTTTGTCTGGATATCAATTAACTGGATATCAATTAATTGCATTTCAAAAATTTGTGTTTTAAAAATTGGGCTTTCGTGCATATGGATTACGGTCATCTGGATTTTGTGCATTTAGATTTCGTGTGTCTGGAACTCGTTCGTCTGGATTATAAAACGTCGTACAAATGAATAAATGGGCAAATGAAATTCGGAGTTGCGATTATATGGAAAATAAAACTTCGGAATTTGAAAAACCGGGCTTATGAAAAATTGGCCAAACGTTTTCTGGATTATAATATTCGGAATGTTAAAATTCGGGATTAAGATAGGTAACCGTTGTTTATACATTCTCCTTTATTGTTGTTGTTTTGGACACATCCTATTCCTATAAATACCACTAGCACTTTCTGTCTAGCCCAACACTTTGAAGTGTCTACTATAAGTGTCCAGTTTTGTCACACTTTTATACTTAACATTGTCATTTCTGTCACATGCATAAAAGCTGTAAAACTTCTTTAACAGAAGACTGAAAAGTTTTAGCATTGTACATACTATAAGAAACAATCACAAAACCAACAAAAGACTGTAATTGGTTTAGTGTAATGTATGATTGGTGTATTGACACGCATCAGTCGTCGCGCCCGCACCAAAGGGATTTCTGTCTAGCTAGAGTACATCACTAAATTGTTTACGAGCCATTACTGTAAAAACTGATCTAGATGGCAAGTGAAAGCACTCCTTCAAAAATATATTTTATCACTGAATAAAAATCTTTTTCTATGAGTTTGACTAGTTTTGGTGGCTCACCTTGTGTCATCAGATTTCATCATCAGTATGACTTGTAAAGCTTCCCTAGAAAGGGTCTTTCATATTCCTCCTACAAAGTGTCTTCTTTTGATCTTCTTTATCTTTCTCGCGTCACTATTAAGAAGGTGAAAAATAATTATGCACACTGACACTGGTTCCACCTAATTGTATGTGTAATACTTAAATATGTGCAACTAATGACTCTATTTCTAATGGCAATAATTCATAATTGTGTAAGGAAAATGTTGCTTAGAATACAATGATGGATAAGAAAATATCGTAACTAAGACCCAAATGTATTATCAATTACATGCTGCTGATTGATGATGAATTATGAGCTACGCCCGTGTGGATGTTGGTTATCGCGACCAAACAAAGCCTCTCCTAAGCTGTAGTTTACCCCTATACTAAGTTTCACCAAGACTGATTAAGTGGTTTAGGTGTGAAAACGTAACAGACAGAAACTTGCGCCTCGTTATCATTATCAGTGTTTATTGGTATACCATCACAACCTTTTGTTGAACTTACTATCATCTTCATAGCGATTTCCGTTAATTTGCGTCCAAAGTTTGCACTTTGAAGCCCGAGGTCAGCTAGATGTTTTTAAGTGGCATGTCGGCTTTTACGAGAACGAGTGCCGTCTGACTCTAACCCTGATAGGAATTTCAGATGTTCTAGAGCTTCGTCCGTTGATGAGCAGTTGTACTGACTGTTCTATTGACTACAAGATCAAAATGATAGAAATTATATTATTTCAGGTGTGCAGATTATTGCTCAACAAACGAAATAGCCCGACATTGGAACATGCATTAGCTGCTATCACAGAATGTGTTAAACTAGACACTGGGTGTGTACGTAAGGTTTTCACAAGAACAGGCAGTGCGGTCACAGCGTTATATCATTTCTTCGATGCTGAAGACGTATTTTTTGCATACGGGAATGAAAGGTAGGTAACACTTATTTGAATAGACTTAATATGTATAGGTACATATCATAGTTTTATATAAGTCAACAAAACTTCGAAAATCAACGACAAATTTGCAAGATAATTGTCATTATGGATGTAAAATGGAAAAGTTAATATCCACGATGGATCCACACTAACCAACTGAGCTACTTGAGATGTCCTGGATATTGGAAATTCACCTATACGTACGTTTCAGGGCGACGAGTGCGAGGACGCTCCTGTCGTATATTAATTTGACTGTTTCTAATCCAAAACTATAGGAATAGTTAGCATACTAATTACTTCACAATTTTATTAATTTCTTATTATCATAACGTTGTTTATAATGATTTGGAAACATTAACAAAAATAATTATATTATATCAAATTGCCTATTACGTAACAATATTGTTTTCGTCTATATCACGCGCAAGCTCTGACTCACCCAATCTGAGTAGTCATCATCTTTGGTGTGAAGTACCTATAATACTAATTCCTTTATTTGCATACAGGGTTAATCAAGAAGATTTTGAATTGGAATTTGAAGAAAACAAAGCTGTACTGCAATGTAGGAAAACCCCGATTTCTAGAAATTCAAGGTGAGACAAATATCTTGGTGCTAACGTGAATACATACATTCATGCCCTCAAATCCCTGAAAGGTCAGGCAGAGGTGTATTAACACACACATTTCGCGAACTATAATTTTCAGTCTCACGTACCTACTAGGGTGGCAAGCTGATGGCCGTCAAGTGGGCACTTCATCTTGGGCTGTATGATGATGGAGAACCACCCTGTCCCTTAGTCTTTACTCCACTGAGAACCAACATGATGAACAATGAATAACTAACTTGATACTAATGGTGATTATGTCCTAGGAGTGGTCCCAAACCTCGAATGCCGGTGAAGGCAGGCGGTGGAGCGGCACGAGCAGCAAGTGAGGCGGGCGCTGGTGCGGCCGGTGATAATGCAGACGAGAATAGTGTGCCGTTACTGCCACAGCCATTGCGATTGAAATACAGCGTTGGCAGAATCATCGGTATGCATATCACTTACTGTATAGAATAATTTTAAGTAGTCTTTTTGAATATCCAGGTGACTTCATGCATGTGTCGTCATGCATGTGTCGTCATTGTTGAACTCTTTTCCCCACTAATTTGGGGTTGACTTTGGAGACGGTCGAACTTCGATATTTTAAGCCGCGTGCGTACGTACGAACACGAACACAAATATTAAACATGACGCCGAACATAGTTGGAATGAAGTTCTCGCACAACAGTTAGAGAGCTCAGCGACGTTAGAAGTGGTCGATTTTGAAGAAGCAGAAATATTTCACGAGATTGTCCAAAGCGGATCCTAGAGGGTGGGACACAGTTTAGTACAAAAAATAAACACCTATACCGTGCAAATTTGTATACGACCAGTTTTGTTACGTAGCATTTATTAAAACTATTCGAGCACTGTCCATACGGAACATACAGATAGGATAGCCGCAAACATGTTTGACGAACTGAGCATTCGATGTTCGTTAGTGGTACGCACGTGTTAACCCAGTTGTTACTTATCGTGGAACGCAACAAATTTGTCCGAACGTGCGTACGTGGCTTTATGTGAAGCAACTGCCATCAGGCCTCCACATGGAGATATCGAAGTTTTTTAGTTTGATCAAGTTATCAGGCTTTTTAGAGCTGCAACCTTCCGTAATGCTATAGGTGTCCGTACGACAACCAGAACCGACGGTTTAACGTGCTCTCAGAGACTTTCAAACATTCTATCTAAAGGATTAACGATTCTAAATATTAATTAAGCAAATAATGATAAATGAAAGATCTTAATCACCTTTTCTAGCTAACACTTCTATCTCCACGCAACCGTACTACCAAACTGCAGATACTATGGAGGCGTTACGATATTTGTGCAATCAGTACAATAGTAGGAATAGCTTGTATTAAAATATAATATTTGAGTTACTCGTCTTCAATTTTGTCAATTTTATCTAATTATTTATCTATTAACGGTGAAATTAATTAATAACGACTATATGTAACATTTATCACTTGTAATCAATTGCAAGAATAATGTAACGTCCATCCTTATCAGCAGCAGATTGTCTGGTTTAAAAAGAATACACAAATTTAAAAAAACACCATGTTGTGCAATATAGATTGTCATGACTTTTGAGAATATTGTTTACAATGTGTTCTTTCCGTCCCAGTTACTTGGTGTACCAGATTTCTATTTTAATAATTCATACAGCTATAAGCTGTAATTAACACAATGTTATAAGTGGTTCACTCATTTTCCAATTAAATTTGGTAGGCGATATTTGTTCTTTATTATACTCATTTACATCTATTGTGTTACTAATAGGTGACGGTAACTTTGCCGTTGTACGGATATGTAAAGATAAGACTACTGCGAAGGAATATGCTCTCAAAATCATCGATAAAGCTAAATGCAAAGGCAAGGAGCATTACGTGGAAGCGGAGGTAAATATTTCAAAGCTAGTATTTTCTTCGAATGAATAAATATCACAAGAACTTTACGACTCTTTTTTTAAATGCATTGATTAGTTGTGAAAAAATGTCGTAAAAATATTTTTAATGCATTTATATGAATGTGACGCACATTGCAACTTTTTATAGATAATAGAGAAAATATTTTATATTAGTTTACTTTTAGATCTTTGATGTGTTGCCAACTGAGATCTTATTTATTGTCCGCGCTAGGCGTTCCTGTATTTATAATAATAACTTTCTCTGCAGGTTCGAGTGATGAGAAAGTTATGTCATCCGCGAATTGTGTCTCTCATCGAAGAACAGGACAGTCCTGAGTGGCTCTTCCTCATTATGGAATTAGTCAGTGGTGTGTATTTGTTCAGCTTTACTTGTAACGGATCATGTCATCATTAACAATATTTCTATTATCCTTAATGAAACATGGCTTGATTTTACACATACCACTTGAATCTTATTTATATTTTTAGGTGGAGACTTGTTTGATAGTATCGCGGCCGCTTCCAAATTCTCTGAGCCCCAAGCGCGTTTGCTAATCGGCCACTTAACATCCGCTATCGCATATCTACACTCGCTTTCTATAGTGCATCGTGACATCAAACCTGAAAACCTATTGGTAAGCGTGTAATAACTAACATGCACATGTTTCAGAGGACCCATCTACTAAATCAATTTAACAGATTATACACGTGATTTTTAAGTCAAGTGTACTGAACTGTAAAGTTGGTCCTTATTATAATCGACGTATTACCAGCATAGCCTATGATAGATAGGAAAAAAGAGGTATTCTAAAAATGCATTCTACCAGTTATGGCAAGTTTTAATACGTGACTTAAAAATCTTCTGTATAGTGTTACATGATACAATATTTACGCTCAATCTATTTCGATCAGTCACATCTTCAAATTTTATACAAGCATACCTTCTAATTAATTTCATTGCCTACTTCATAAACCATAATGTTGTCAGTAAAGAATATACGAAGCCTATATTTATTATTATTTTTAAATATTAAACTTTATAATTGCAACTTCATTTACAGGTGGAGGTAGGACTAGATGGCAGTATACGCGGGCTGAAGCTGGCTGACTTCGGCCTGGCGGTGGAAGTGTGGAGACCACTACACGCCGTCTGCGGCACACCCACATACGTTGCGCCGGAGATACTACTGGAAACTGGATATGGGTTAAAGGTTTAAGTTTATAATGCTTTAAACTTGTATATAAGATCATTACGCCTTGCCTGTTTCAATTAGAAGTATTAGGTAGAGTTTAGGAGAATAGGACATCATTTCTATGAATCATCATACAGGAATTGGGCGCTCTTGTAATTTATGGCGCGGGACGGCTACTACACGTCGCAAATTCCACTATATTATCGTGGACGTGCCGTGCTGTAGAATGCTTTTACAATATATATATATATATATCATGGACACAGTGTTGCCATTTTATGCGACACAGTTTCTAAACAGAGATTTATCTTCAGAGACCTATTTCTTCAATTTGCTTTAACGATATTTGGCATCAGTTTCTATCATTCTATTTTGATAAAAACCTAACTAAACTATATTTATATGGATTTTGGATATTTCTTATTTTTAAGCGGCTGCACTTACGCACATACCCATTTAGTAGTTTCTTTCATACCATTATCATTAAAATCTAGCAACATTATTTATATCCAGGATAATACTTATTTTTAAAGCGGCTGCGCTCACACACACTCCCTCATAGTCACACACACAAACATGCTCAAAAAATACCAGGCTGATTGACTGGGAGTCTAGGCGATCTACGGCAATGGCTCGACATCATTACTGTCAACAGAAAACTTACAATCATGCAAATCCTGACCTTACTGATCGTGCGACGGTAAATTATAAAAGCGCCCATTGTAAACGGTAAAGGATCGTTGATGTACATAAATAACGTGACATTAACTTTATCTGTGTCTGTGAGCTTGTTGGGGATCAGCACTTAACATGTAACACTGCACAAGCAAGTAAAAAATTATGAAATTATTAAAGTAAATATTTGTGACGTGTTATAAATAAGCGATTACAATTTACTTTCGCTAGCAACAAATTGGCCTACCTACCATACTATATGGATAGGTTTGCTTACGTCAGAAGTGTATTCTGTTACGTGGTCGATCACTGAAGGTTGACTGAATAATTGCCGCTAATGGTCGGAGATGAAAAAACAATGAGTAAAATAGGACAATTGCACCATCAAGTTTAATTGCATCATAAATACGAAAAAGAACGTTATTTTTTAATCTTATGTAACTTAATATTGCAAGTGATGAATTATACATACATTTTCATAATTTATCAACGTCATACTTCGTCGTACTCATCTTTATGACGGCGATGCCCATAATGATAAAGATAGATAAGATAAATATAGATTACTAGCTGTGAAACGCACTTGAGATATTTACCGTTCCCGCCGTTCTGATATCGTACCAATGGAAACCTATTCCAGGGATTAAAGGAGCCTATGATTTATTATAGACTATATTCTATCCCTGTACTAAATTTCAGCTAGATCTGTTCAGCCGTTTGAATAAAGTAACAAAACAACATCTTCACAAACTTTCACATTTTTAACTTTAGTAGGATGTAGATAACATTATAAAAGATACAACTCTTACTCTACACCTGCCTTACATGTTTACTGCACATGCAATGTAGAAAAAAATGCATTCCTGACTAAGCGACCAATGGTCCCAAAGCGATCAATGTTTTAATTTGTTAAGTAACAAATTAATAATTCAAAATACATCTACATGAATTGAAAACAGTTGATTACTATAACTTCTAAAAAATTATCTTACCATCAGTACCTAAGGGTACCGAATTCTAAATAACTTTTAGATGCACATTTTAGAAGAGAACGTATTGTATACTTTATATTTATAGCTCATATTCTATTACATTATATACTTAGGAGACAAACAGAACACATACTAACACCACAGATTCGCACCGCTTCGCTCGCAGTGCACTTCCAACTTCCACTTGCATTCACACACATCTATGTGTCGTTGCACTTACGTTTATTTTATTTCGTGCAGCCTCAAAAACGAATAACTGATTGAAAATTAATTTGTTCATTTCATTTTTTTTTATTTATCACGCATTAACATGTTTTAACACAGTAAATTTTACCAAATTAGTCACTTTAAATTTTCAATTTAGTTTCTCATTTAGTATTCTTGATTTATATACTTTGGATTTTTTTCATTCCTATGCCCCCAGATAAATGAGTTACATTTGAGTTACTTGACATTATTTTTTTGTATTAACAGATCGACGTATGGGCTGCAGGAGTTATTCTATACATATTACTATGCGGATTCCCACCGTTCTCCTCACCGGACGGTGACCAGGAGAAGCTTTTTGATGCTATACTGTCTGCTCGATTGGAATTCCCCGCGCCGCACTGGGAGCGAGTGTCAGCGGGTGCCATCGACCTTGTCGCCAACATGTTGCGTCCGCAACCTGAGCTTCGTTTTGCTGCAGAGGACGTGCTCGACCACGCTTGGATGGCGGTTAGTTGAATTTCGATAAAATATTGACAAACGTAAATATTGAATATTGGCAGAAACGGCGCACATTGGGAGAGGCCTACGTCCAGCAGTGGAATAGACTTCATGTCAAATGAAACAAACGTCTAATGAAATGCATTTTAGTTATCACAATGTCAGTCCTGCTAGTATCCAAAGCTTGCACTTTGAAATCCAGAGGCCACTCTCTATATTTTTTCTTGGTAGCAACTGTGGTTTGTTTTTCTTTTTTATATATCTATCGTACGGACATGGCTACTTAACAATTTTATAATATTAGGTCCTTACGTATGAAATTGGCGTTTTGTACGGGAGGAATAAAAAGTCGTTTTTTTTTTTTGTAAAATATATTTAATTAATCAAAGTATGCACCATTGTTATCTATGCACTTTTGCCATCTTATGGGTAGTTCATTGATCCCTTTACTATAAAAACCATGGGGGCGAGAATCAATAAACTCTACGAAGGCGGTTTGGACTGCTGCATGGGAGTGGAATTTTTTTCCTTGTAAGAAGTTTCCAAATTCCGGAAGAAATGGTAATCTGTTGGAGCAAGGTCCGGGGAGTACGGTGGATGTCGCAGACATTCCAATTGTAGCTCAGCCAACTTAGTGGTTGTTTGTTGTGCAGTATGTGGTCTTGCGTTGTCGTGAAGCAGCAGTGGCCTAGAGCGATTGACCAATCTCGGTTGTTTAACGGCTAGTTCCTCCTTCATGGTTTGCAGTTGCTGACAAACGATATCTGCCGTAATCGTTTGGCCAGATTTAAGAAAGCTGTAGTGAACGACACCGGCGCTAGTCCACCAAACACTTACAAGTAACTTTTTCTGAGTCAATTTTCGTTTAGAGCAGGATTTGGCTGGGTCTCCAGGGTTCAGCCATTGCGATGAGCACTTTCGATTATCGTACAATATCCACTTTTCATCACAAGTAATGATTCGATTTAAAATCCCTTCATTATTGTGTCGGTTGAGCAAAGAAACACAGCAGGCGACCCGTGTTTGCAAGTTCGATTCACTCAATTCATGAGGTACCCATCGTTCGAGTGTTTTTACTTTCCCGATTTGCTTCAAGTGGATTAATACAGTTTTGCCACTTACCCCGAAGTCTGCTGCTATCTCTGAAGTGCTTTGTGATGGATCCGCTTCCATAATAGCCTTTAATTCTTCGTTTTTCACTTTGATCTCCGGCCGTCCACGGGGTTGGTTCATAAGGTCGAAATTTTCAGAACGAAAACGTTGAAACCAAAAACGTACCGTGTTGTCTTTAGCGACACCAGCGCCGTACACATAATTAATTCTTCGAGCTGTTTCTGCAGCACTGGTGCCACGGTAGAACTCGTACTCGTAAATATACCGATATTTCATGTTTTCCATTGCGCGGTAATAAGCGACGCCAAAGAGAAAATAATGAGGAAAATAACAAATGAATGACTGTATTCCAAAGAAAAAAAAACCAGATAAATGAATTTATTAATTTGAATTTGGAATTCTTAACCAAAGAGGAGATATTTCAGATCAAATTGATCAGTACGACAAAACCACAGAACAGAAAAAACTATTAGAAGTGTGATAGGACAGATTCAATAGCGGAACCGATGTCGCCAAACTCACACATACGACCAGATAATAATACGTTGCACTACTAGTAAACAATTGTTTTGATTGGTCGTATATCTTTAACACCAAATTAGCCTAAATTATGCACACTGCAGAACGAAAACATACCTTATTGATTGGCATTAGTGTTAACTTTAATATAGATAAAAAAAGGAATTTACGACGTTTTGTATCTGAATCAAACCTGTTTCTCACTCTAACTCTATTACGAAAAAGTTCAACTACTCCCCAACAGATGTCCATTTATTTTAAGAATGTTATTTAGAACCTTAATAGTTATGACTACGGTTGATATTACTTTGAAGTATTATCTCTCTCACTCTAACCCTCTTACATTAACGCTAGAGCGGCGAAACAAAATTTTGGAAATATCGATAGATTTGAAATTAGTTTTCAAAATGTCAAAGGATTCTAAACGCTGTTAGTAATTATAATCTGAGAGTACTAAACACCCTCTTGTTCAGTACTCTTACATTATAATTACCAACTGCATTTAGAATCCTTTACGTACAGAAGGATTCTAAACGCAGTTGGTAATTATGTAACTAGGTAATTATGTAATTAGGTAATTATGTAAAAAAATAAAAATGTATATGAACTGTTTTTTATTAACGATTAAAAAGGTATAAAAACGTGATACTACGTATGTGCCTATTTAATTGAAATAAAACAAGTGTCCATTTATAGTAGATATTTTATGTAACTGTTGCATAATAAAAGCGTTTTTTCACTATCCGGCGCATCCGATATCCGATATTAGTGTCGGCTCCGATATCGAAGGAAATAAATTAAAATAGAAAAAGAACTCGATACTATGTTGAAAATAATTGCCAGGTTTTTTTTCTTTTTTTTTCATCCCCGCCGAATCGGACCGATTTTATTGAATATATGTGAAAACAGCACATGGTGACGGCTATCGGCGTCAGACGCCCAATATCAGAAAATGTGAATTCGCTTTAAGGATACTTAAAATATGAGTGCGAGTATTTTACACATATGAGACGGGTGTTTTAAGACCATATTACAAGCAATTTCATACACTACTTTGAAATAATTAATTTAATTTTCATAAAATGAGAAAAACGTAGAGCACCAAAATTTATTTGCTGATCGCGTATGCATTTTGCGCCGCGTCCACAAACTAAAAAATATCCAGCTGGAGTTGTCCAATTCGGAAGTTTATATATATTTGTATGTTTGTACGCGCATAGCTTCGTCATGTGTAGACGAATTTGCAAAATTCCTTCTTTGTTCGAAAGAAGACTATTCCGAAATGATACCATTTAATTTTTGTAAAGATCCGATAAAGGGTTCCAGAGAGAGACCACGAAACTCTTCAATAAATACCAGGAAATCAGCAGTAATTACTGCAAACGTATATTATTGCTATGTCTATGCTACTACACATTATAACATCACGCCCGTATCCTTTGAATCGGTATGCAGAAGTGCTCGGAATGTTCTGTGATATTTAAAACAAAAGACGTGTGGCACTCGGGGACTGCCGCGGTAAAGCTATTGCATAGCATTTTGTATCAACTTATGCAATTATGATAATATGCCCTTTGATATGCATTAGTTTTTTTTTCTTTTTAGCTCTTTACGCTTTTCTTCTCTATAAAACGGAAATATCTTGGTATAAATAATAGGTATAAATAATTAGGTATTTTATATTTTGGGTTACCGAACAAGTAACCCAAAATATAAACTGCATTCTAGAAGAGAAGTTTAAAGTATTAGACGGTAAATACGATAATCTAAAGGAAAAAATAGAAAAACAAGAGAAAAGGCTTTACTTTATAGAAAAACAGATAAGAAAGAATAATATTGTCTTTTTCGGTCTAGAAGAAACAGAGACATCTTATTCAAACTTAGAAAAAACGATGATCAGTTTTATAAAAGCTCATTTCTCTATGGACCTAGATCAAAGAGACATACAAGAAATAAAGAGAATAGGAAAAATAGGGGACAGACCAAGACCAATAATAGTTACATTCTCTACACTTGGTATTAAAATCAACATATTCAAAAAAAGCAGCTCACTGAAAAATACTGCATTTCGTATATCAGAAGACTTCCCACAAAATGTACTTGAAAAAAGGAAACAGCTGCAAGAACAGGTACGAATTGAAAAAGAAAAAGGGAACTCTGTAATAATAAAATACGACAAGTTAATAATACGGGACAAAAAGAACACAACGGCCAAAAATAAAAGAATGCTTTCAACATCTCCTGAAACCAACCTCGCCGCTGGAGGCAACGTCGGTAGAACACAGGCTAGTAAGAAAAACAAAACCCAAAATGCGGATACCCAGATGACACACAAAAAATCTTCTAGCCTATCAGAAGAGATAGTAAAACCAGGGATCCGGAGTTTCCTGACTACCAAAAATTCAAATAACACATCTAGCACCAAGGAGAATAACAAAGAGAAGATTTAACAACTACAGAACCCCTCTCAAATAGATAACATCAGAAATTGGACAACAAAAAACCAATCAATTCTTCCAAGCCGGCTGGTCACCGAGGAAGACTACGACCAAAACCCTCCAAAGTATCAAATAAACGCACATAACACCACCAATACCACCAATACAAATAAAACAGGAAAGCTCTACATTTTAACATATAATGTCAAAACTCTCTCTACATACGAACGCTTGTTAGAATTAAATGAAGCTCTATCGGACATAAAATACGACATAATCGGTCTGGCTGAAACGAGGCGTATGGGAAACAAAATAGAAGAATATGATAAATTTATTTTATGCCACACAGGTCAAACTCCGGGATTGTATGGTGTCGGCTTCATAGTAAAAAAATGCTACAAAAATAACATAGAAAGCTATATTGGTCTCACAGAAAGAGTCGCAATTCTAAACTTGGCTTTCGAAGAAACCCGCTTATCAATAATACAAGTATACGCCCCTACAGAACAAGCAAATCAAGCGAAATCGACCATTTCTACAATACACTCAGCAAGGCGATTGAAATATCATACAAAGACTTCATAATTATGGGAGATTGGAACTCAAAAATAGGGATCCCAAAAAAAGAAGACTATTTAGTCATGAAATCGAATGGATACGGCGAAAGAAATGAGAGAGGACAGAGATTGATAGAATTTGCTATGGAGTATAAGCTGTCAATTTTAAACACATTTTATAAAAAGAAATTAAAAAACAGATGGACATGGATATCTCCTAATAAGAAACATAAAAATGAAATCGATCTTGTTCTATCAAACCGTCCCCAAATATTTCAAAATATAGAAGTACTGAATGTTAACTACCCTTCAGACCACAGGCCAGTTAGAGCAACCATCACACATAATATACAAATAAAGAAGAGCCGAACAAAATACAATAGCCATCAAATGAAAATATTAACCAATGAAGATGATATTACTAAATTTAATGACTGCATAGAAGATACACTGAAAGCACCGTTAAATAAATCAATTCAAATCTATTACGACAATATTGTTAAAGCAATATCCAGAAGCCTACAAGCAGTTCAAAATGATATCAAAGGAAATAAATCACATAAAATTCTGTCAGAGCGTACATTACAACTTATGAAGAGACGAAAGGAACTCCAGAGGACAAAAAACAAATCTAGAGCGATGAAAAATGAACTTTCCGCCCTTTATAAGCTCACAAGTAAGTATATCAAGAGAGACTACATAAACTACAGACACAATACTATTGAAAAACATATATCACAAACGGGAGGCACTAAACAAGCCTACAAGGAGCTGAGAACGAATAAAACCTGGATTGAAGGATTAAAGCAGTGTGAAAAAATACATAACAAGCGTAACGACATCATCACAGTAGCAACACATTTTTATAAGAATCTATACAGCACTAGAGACAAGACCAGCACAGCTCAATATTCAAGCTGCATCGATAACCCACCTCCACCTCAGATAGAATTATGCGAAGTGATAAATGCAACAAAAGCTCTGAAACCAGGAAAAAGTCCAGGCTCCGACGGCATCACAAATGATATACTGAAGATCAACTCGGCAACCCTTACCACGCACTTGACTGAACTGTTTAACCTTGTTATAGAAACTGGACAAACACCTACTCAATGGTCTGAATCTGACATTATTCTTATCTACAAAAAAGGCGACCCCAGTAATATAGGCAACTACAGACCAATAAGCCTATTACCTACAATCTACAAACTCTTCTCCACAATACTGAATAAAAGAATTAATTCTACATTAAATACACACCAACCTATTGAGCAAGCTGGGTTCAGAAAAGGATACTCAACAATTGACCACATACACACCTTAGAACTGCTCATCGAAAAATATCGAGAGAAAAATAGAGCACTCTACATTGCATATATTGATTACCAAAAAGCATTTGATTGCATATCACACAATAACATATGGGAAACTCTAATATCACAAGGCGTTGAAAAGGAATACATCTGTGTGATCAAGAGTATATATAACAATAGCAAGAGTAGAGTCAAACTAGAGACAACTGGGCCTTGGTTTCCAGTCAATAGAGGAGTAAGACAAGGTGATCCTCTCTCGCCTCTGCTGTTTATAGCAACATTGGAGTCGATTATTAGTCAACTCAACTGGAAAGGTCGAGGTATTAGGATCAAAGAAGATTATCTAAGCCACTTAAGATTTGCAGATGACTTGGTCCTCCTATCAGAAACAGCTACAGATATTCAGTATATGTTAGAGTCTCTAAATGATGCTAGTAAACTTGTAGGCTTAGAAATGAATCTATCAAAAACAATGTTTATGACAAACAGTACGAAGAAAGTTCTACATGTTGGCAGCGAACCTCTTAAATATACAGACAACTACATATACCTGGGTAAACAAATTAGCTTTGACCAAAATAAAAATGATCAAGAAGTAGAGCGCAGAACACAGTTAACGTGGAACAAATACTGGGCACTGAAGGACATATTCAAAAGCAACATGCCAATTAAAATTAAAACCAAAGTTTTAAACTCGAGTCTTATTCCGTGCCTAACGTATGGGTGTCAAACGTGGAAATTTAACAAAAAAACTAAAGAAAGAATTATATCATGCCAAAGAGGTATTGAGCGCAGTATGATGAACATAAAAAAGATACAAAAAATAAAACATACAAAAATCAGACACATCACCCAGGCAAGAGACGGATTGGTACATGCTCTATCTTTAAAATGGAAATGGGCCGGACATGTAGCACGCCTACAGGACCACAGATGGACAAAAAGAGTCACAACGTGGAAAGGTCCACAAGGAAAAAGAAGGAGAGGAAGACCTGTAGCTTATTGGGAAGATGACATAAAAAAAATAGCTGGCACTAACTGGATACAAGTGGCTCAATCTAGAGAGAAATGGCTGGCTTTGGAGGAGGCCTTCACCTATAGAGGGGTTCTTGCAGAATAATCTTGAATCACGAAATATGTAAATAGTAATAAAATTAAAACTAACAACCTAACCTAGATACTAAACACAATTACTAACAACATTATTTTATAATACTAACACATAGAACTAACATTAAGAATGTCTGTAATCTGCAAGAAATAAAAGGCTTTTTATTTTATTTATTAATTAGGTATAAATAGTGTAATGAGTTGACACACCAAAACAAAATTATTCATTTAAAAAAAATAACGATATTAAGAAGTGATTATCGACAAATTTTACAAGTACAGCTATTCACTGTTGTACATAAATACCTATACACCTATATACTTTCTCATAAACAGCTGCTTATGTATTCGTCCGATTTCGGAGCAGCTCGTCTCGATTCGTGCGAGCTTCGTAGTGTCGTACAATACGGCTAGTTGTACGCACACGAACACCGTGTCGAAGACTGCCGAAAAGAAACAAGCGTGAGCATTTTTCGTTACGGAATTTCTGGATTCGGTCCCCGCGCTCAAGGCCCTCGATAGAAGCTATGCAATAGCTTAAAAAACAATAAAGCCATTTGACAAAAGTTTATAAATGTTTCTAAAAAATTAGATATCGATAAAGTGTGACTACATCACTAAATGAATAGCAAAGAAAGTTCTAGAATAAATAAGATGACATGTCTATTGTGTGTAATCAAAAACAATCTTTATTGATATGTGGTAAGGTTGATTTCTTTTTGATTTTATTACTTTTCATTTTAATAAGATTTGTTATAAATTCTGCTATAGCCTAACTTATTGATGGTATAAAACAACTCTATTTCGAATATTTATGCTCCTACTATCATCTGTGCACTGCAAAATGGCCCAGTAAAGCATATTTCTATTAAATAGTATTAAATAACGCACGGTGCAAAACTGTCAAATACACGTGATGATAGATACGACTGAATGCGACTGAAGGTTGAAATTGTAAGATCTTGCAAATCTCCGCATAAGAATGACACGCGTGCCACGCCTACTTCACACTTCCACTGTTTTTTCTGTTCCGTGGACAAAACGCTAATTTCATACGTAAGGACCTAACAGTATAGAAATAATAGTTTTTTTTAAATGCGTGCTGTTTTTTTCTTCTTTAGCATTACGTTTTCTACATATACTTGACTTAGTACTATTAGAGCTGATATTCTTAAAGTGACAGAAATAAAAATATATTGTTTTGTTGACAGGATGACTATGACGAAAGCTGTGACTTTCGCACATGGTACGATGAGGACTCGTCATAGCTGGACGAGTTCCGCCGCCAATCGGTGTCGGCACCCTGACAACACGTTACCGGCCAAACCGAGCCCGAGACTCGACCTCTTTTCAATCTACGCTATAGCTTTAGCGTTGTGTGCTGTTATACAGCGATGTATGCCTTTCGATATGTTAACACCAATACCAAAGTTATTATTTAACATATGTTACTTAAAGATACTGCATGCATTAATAGTTTGTGTATTTATATATTGTTTGGTGCGAACTCCGGTGCAGTATTATTGTTTTCGGTTTTGAATTATAATGTTATCTTTTATTATAGGACAAATTCTTGAAATTATTTTTCTGCAGCGAAATATTATACGAGTAAATTATTATCTGTGTCGGCATCAATGTAGAACAAATGTCTTTGTTACACCTCTGAACTGGTAACAGCAATACATTGGGGCCGCAAAAACTTTCACGAAATTCTTAAACATCATGGCTGTTCAAATTCCTAACTAATTTTTTTATCAGTATAATTTAGGATTTATATTTCGCGTGTTAAATCTGACAAATTAAAGATCTCTACATTTCTCTGTTTATTTATCTGTTCAATTTTAGATTGAAAGTAACTAGTTTGTAAACAAATTATAATATTTATAAACGAATATTTTTATTTTACGATAACATTCTGTAATATACGAGTAATATATCTTATTTAATTATTGAATGAATTCATATTTACAATTGTAGGAGGCAAGATAAATTGTAATGATTTTTGTATTATATGAATTGCTTGTAGGCATATCCATTGCTATTGCTTCTATTGTATATCATAATCATATCATTCATTTCTTGATGCTAACATTCCCCTCTTGTAGAAAGAAATCAACTATCGACTATTGACCTATTTAATACACAGACCAATCCCTTTTGTGTATTATGTAAACGGTAAATTGGTGCTAGCGACAGCGATATTTGTAAACGTAGTTAAGTCTAATAAATCAATATCCTCTTCTTCCTTATAGCATTGACTATTCTTGGAATAAACACCGTATATTGTAATGGATGCTATGGTTATTATAGTTTAGCAACATAATGTTTCAAAAAGACAAAATAAAAGAAAAAAAATGTCCTGTTGCAGCACAAAATATATATCTCATAAGCAGCCAAATATCAGGCATAGCTTGGCACAGTAGAATATTAGCTGAAGCTACGTCTAAATGTTAGATAAGTGCCAAAATCATTTCATTATTATTATGTTATGGTGTTCATTACTCACGCAGGTTGCAGCAATCAACGTTCCTCTCGAATAATAATGATTAAAAATAACTTTAATTAATGGATAATATAAATTAAAGTTATTTTCATATAAGTAATAGTGTTAATTATATCACTGAGCAACACACCAAATGCAAACCACATTAGACTGATGTACATTCCTTCACAGTGTTATAACAACATAGATATTCAATACTGTGTGCTGTATATTGAAAAGCGCTAACTAAACTATGTATATGAAGTGATTGTACCTTGTGTTCCCATTAGTATGTCATGGTCTTTATATTGGAAAGTTTTATGCAATTTTATAACAAAATTTTACTGTTGTGATTTATATGATCAAAATTGCCTAGGTAGTCCCCAATTTTAAAATTAAACTTTATAAGTGAATCGTGAACAAAAATAAAATAATTAAAAAACAGATATGGATGTAAAGAAATACAAATAGTCGCAATTCATTGCATGTCAGTCATGGTGATTCATACAATTTTTTAACTGCATTTAGACATGATATGTTCATTGAGTAAATGAAAGAAATAAATAAATTTATAAAAAGCTTAACATTTTATTTGATATAATCTGTCAATTATCCTGGTTGGAATAAGCTTAAAAAAATATTCATCAACAAAATTATTTAAGTACATAACCACTTAATAAAAAGCCACTGGATGCATTCATAGTAACTTCTGGATGAGTTCTTTCTGGCAATACCTAAAAAAATAAGAAATAAATTATAGGTCACATGTGTGGAAGTGCAGGATAGCTATTCTTATGAATTACATACAGTCACACCTTTCTCTCAGTGGTTTAAGCAGGTGGGTATTATTCAAGCCTTACATGTTTAAAAAACCTCTTCTTCATCTCATAGCTAATTCAAAAAAGTACAAGGCACAGTAATTGGATATGGATACTTGGAACCTACAGAAGTTGGAGTTGGTATTGATACAAATAAGTGGTAATGTAATGACTAAATTAAGTACATAAAGCAGAATGACTAAACATGAAGATATTTAACATACCTGATAATTTCTTAACCAATTGCAAGTGAGTTTCAGAGCAGCCACATTGCTTTTGGTCTTGAGTGCAACATAAAGCTGTTGTAAAGGTTCTGCTACACTGTAGTATAACACAAAAGGTCTACCAGGTTTTATAAATGTAACCAGCTCATTGAAAATATTTTGTGGATCTTCTTTACATGCTATTACCAAAGAATCCATTTTGCCATGAAGTGTTTCTGCAGCAGCTATGTTATCAAAATGCCACCTTGGTTTTTTATTCTCTCTGTGCTTGTCAAGATCCAGTGTTACTTTGTTGGTTTCATTATCTGTCGTATTTTGACAACTTTCTTGTTTCATTCGTTTAACAGCATTTCCTATGTCATCTTCACCCTTTCTTTTTAATAGATTTTCTTCAGCCATCAAAGTATCATCAATAGGTGTGTTATTAGTGTCACAGCCTTGATAAAATTGTCTAAGTACAGAATAAATATTTACTGAAACACATCTACTCATTTGTTCATCAGAAAAATTCATAGCTAGCAGAGCCTGTTTTTGTGACATATTGCCTGGGTGCATATGAACTAGTTTACCATTTGTTTGCGACCCTATAACACTTAGTAAAGCAGCTGCCATTAGACCATTTGACCCAGAATCATACAATAAATGGTTGCCCTCTGAGTGGACATTTGCAATGGCGATTATCTGTGACAGTGTGTCAATCCGTAGGTTCTGAATTTTACCTGGCTCTAGTCTATACATGACTTCACTAATGATTCTTAAATTAGGTTTCAGAACTTGGAAATATTCAAAATACTTCTTTTCTTTCTTCTTCAAATATTTATCTTGAGAAAATTCAGTTTTATTATGAAATGTACTAGAATTACTAATCAATGTCTCAACTATATCGGAAGCTTTATACGAATCGCCTTTTAATGTGTCAATATCTGCTGCAGTCAACTTTTGTGAGCTTCCATCATCAATAATATTTCTGTTGTCACTTCCAGATACTTTAATATCAATTTCATCTTTCAAATTTTCTGCTTCTTCTGCCAATTGTACAGTATATTCTCTATTTCGCTTATTAGTTTTAGGAATCAATTTGAAAACTGAAGAATATGGGCAGCCTTCAATTCCCTTCAAATTCACTGTATCCCGACCTAAACTAATACTTGAGTCAGGTTTACTGAATTTATGTATTTTCCTGTAATTCTGTTTCTGAATAATGATATATTCACCTATATTGACAGTGTTATTGGACATTGTAGACGAATAAGCTAACTTGGATGATCTTTTGATGAGGTTATTTAATTTTTTTTACCGTGTTTCGTATCCTCTAGTCTGAAATTGCTCGGTATAAAAAAATATAATACGTGATTACACTTAATCTACTATTACTGATTACACTTGTTTCCTAATATTATTATTGCAATTTTAAAAAGTAAACATCGGCACTTCAATAGTTCAAAACACATGCCAATTGTCAAAGCATGTCAAAGTCAAGTCAAGTCCGTTTTTAGTATTCTATCGTATCTATGGTCAAGTAGGTAATTTTTTTTTTTGTTTCTTCAGTTTCTTTCGGAACAGGGTAAGGTGCTATGACCATGCTGCCTAGTTTATTATTATTTATCGTAAGAGATGGAATGATTTTTGATGATGATAATAATGAGTTCGTGATGTTGATGATTATGATGATGACGACAAATGAGATGATTGCTGCCTCAGTAAATTTGTGGGGACTTTACTTAAAGCTCCCTATATAGAGAGATTTGTAACCAATATGGAAAAGTTACAATTACTATAACTAACTACTAACTAACTAACTACTAATTATTATACATAAAAAAATCACAGATTGGAAATAAACTTAGATAGGGTAACCGGCGAGTACCATTATTTACCGGTGGAAACAAAAATTTATAAAAAAAAATTGTTTCAATCATATTTATTTTAACATTTTTTTAATGTGATCTAAAAACGTCAATATACATCTTTAATAAAAAAAATAACTAGTGCGTGATTACAAACGCGCTCCGCGCACCGCTTGAACTCCGCCGCATAAAGGTAAAGCTTAATATAAAGCTTTCTCCAAAACGATGTCGCACTTTTGCTGAAAACGGCCCCCTACAAACGCAATCGGAAACCATACTCCGTATCAGGTAATCAGTTAGCCTGCTGGCACATCCCTCTCTCCCCGGTTCACCCAAGGCCATCGAAGGCCCCCCTCAGTTGTGGGAGTTGGGACTACAGTGTTCCAATCTTTCCCCGTATAGGGAAAGGCGCTCATCTGGACACTGCCGCGGCCTGCTTCTGCTAGGATCACAGATGGCTCTACCTGTTGCTCCCAGGTGCGCTCTCATAGAGAATGGAGGTCGTTGAGTACTAGAGTCGCCTTCGCATAATGCAGACTATGTGGGATGGGACGGACCTAAGTCTCCTCTGACTCCGTTCTTGCATTACTGGCTCGCTGAAAGAGGCTCTGCACCATCACTGTAGGTGCAAAGATTTTTACTGTCTTGGTACAGAATAAATAAACCTTCACCCGGTAGGTGGCGGCAATCTGGTTATAGGACGCTTTCTCTAAATTTTTTTTTGAATTGCGAAGCCAAATAATAATTTAGTCAGTTTCAGTTTATGATCATGTTTCTTTCTAGGTATGTGTTGGGCAGTATTAGGTATAGATAAATTATGATATGATTAGGTACATCTTTGATAAATATCAAAGATTATTCAATTAATTACTAGTGACAGAAAAAAGGCAATATAACACTTTACTAAAATAACCATTTATTTTAAATAAAATAATACAAACATCATTACAATTCTACATAATTATAACTGGTAATAAAATATAAAATTCTCGATAGGTATAAAAATATATTATTTAGCTATCTACATTCTTTAAACCACATTATCTACCAAAGTCTTTAAAACTTGGGTTTTACGGAGGTAGTAGATGTAATTTTATAGTAAAATTGAAAAATTAAAAGCTAAGTTATGGTTAAGCAATAAATAACAGCAATTGATTAGAAACAAGGCGACTAAGGGATAGGGCTGATTAACTTTAACATCAGACAGATATGTTCAGCCCAGACTCAGCCTCAGTTGAATGGCTCGAGTCAACAATAGTGCCCGGAATACGGCAATAGGCTCACCTCCTATTACGTGGGATCGTGATGTTAAATTTTTTCCGATCTAAATTTATTGTGACGCAAACTCATTTAGAAGATGGTAGGTACTTGCTCACTTTACTTCTTATCTTATTATAATCTCCCGATTTCTATCATCTTTTGTATACTGCTAATTTTTTCTCGAGGTTTACCGAGCTTCTTGCCTTCCTCTATTTCATATTTATCAATTTTTTTCCAACCTTCCCAGTCTATGACATTATTATTATTTTTTGTAATAATATTTTTAATTTCTTGAAAGCCTCCTTTTGTTCTCGTATCAGTGTTACATAAATCGTCAGAAATTACTTTTGCCACTTGGAATGCATTACCCATTGTGTGTAAGATAACTCCTACAGGTCCAGTTCCTAACCACCCAGCCACATATAGCTTAGCTAGGTCCGTATTACCATCTTCTACAACTCCCTTATTATTAGGTACTAAGCCATTACTAAACGCTAATTCCTTATCTGCTTTTATGCTCTTATAGCCTATACTCCTAAATACTAAGTTACAATTCAACATTTCCTTCTCCTCAGTAGGTATACATTTCTGTTCTTCTAATTTTTCACCTACAAGTTTGTTACAAGTTAGTTCAACTCCAGTCACTTTATTGGCACTATCAACTAAAAACTTATTTGGACTTCTAAAAAATATAGGTTTAAAATAACTGCTAGTATTATCTTCTGATGTAGCATTTTCATTTAAAGATTTCAACATTAACTCGGTCAATCTCTTCCTAGGACGTGCGAGATTAGGTAACATTTCGTGTACATGATCAAAGTCACGTTTTCTCCAAACAGTTGTACAATTTTTTAACTTAAGTTGTTCCCGAAGCTCTTTAATAGTAAATGCAACTTGTAAAGGACCTCTTCGCCCAACTAAATATAATTCCTTTACTTTAGACTCTGCTATGGCATTCAGAGCATACTCCGTAATATCAGTTTTCTTTAATTCGTCGATTGGAGTCAGAAGAATCCTGGCAACATCTAATGCAACATTTCCTTGTCCAAGGATAGCGGCAGTTCTACACGATAAATCTATCTGAAAGTAAATAATGATGTTCAACAAGAGAGTTCAGCAAGGCTAACACGACGCGCAATAGTGATTCGGTTTTGGGATGCGGTTCACGGCCTTGTGCAGTTGCGTTGCCGAATCTGAATCGCAATTGAATCGCTTATGTGCGTCGTAGTATCGTGAATTCGTGATAGGCCAGCTGCATTAATCAAAAAGAGTAGGGTGCTCGATAAAGTCGATGATGTATGTTCCAAACACCTTATCTTGGGTTTCCAAACTCAAGCTCATCAACAATTTTTTTTTTTTTGACATCTTTCTATTTGGCCTGCTATTCGTGATTTAGAACCCGGGACAGCTATCGAGTGGCAAAGTTAACCATATACGGCGGGTATATTTTGCGCGCGTCGATGACGGCGGCGATAACGCTTACAGATACCGTTGCCAGAAGATAATTTATTGATAAACCATACTGAACTGTTCTAGAATTCACTATTAAAAGTATTCATTTATAAACAACTAGCTGTTGCCCGCGGCTGCACCGGCGTTAATGTATTGCGAGATTGCTACCAAACATAGGCTATTTACTTTCCCAATCTATCTCTGTACCAAATGTCATCAAAATTGGTTCAGGTAGGCAGAATTACTTTTGCATTTATTTATCTATTATATTAGTCTAGCAGATGAAATGCATGCAAATGCTCTCACTACCATGGTCGCCCAAGATCGTACGAAGTGGAGGAGGAAGAGCCGGATGGCGGACCCAGAGCTCCGTGGGCACCTTGGCCTCGGATGCAATTAGGAAAATATGTCTCTAAGAAGATGGTGATGATAATTATAAGCATAGGTCGGAAATAGGTAGAGTTATTTATGTACTTACGTCGAAATGTTGATATTAATGTGATCTTCCCGGGATTTCTGATGGACAAAACTCATGTGGCCAACAATATTACAAATAAATCATAATAAAAACGTGCAATTTGTTGACTTTTTGTATTCTCTTATATAAGTAGGTGAAGATCATAATAAAATTAAGTGCACGACATTTTGGACCTCATAAACTATCTACATAAGGGATAATATAGATGATTGATTATGTACATAAAATGAATAAAATGTTAGTAAAAATACATGAAGTAAATATATTTTTGTGATATCTTTCACACAGATACTACGTAAATGAGTGCATGCGACTTTCAAGCTTAATGACATTTTTGAACGACATGTTTTTTCAACATATAAGAAAAACACTCTACTATGTGATGTCAATAAGGTCGAAAATTGTATGTACTAGTCTTTTTCAAACTGTAGGTGTAGCTCGTTACTAACTTCAAAAAGCGTATGTTTATAGATACTTCGAGAAAATTCAACAATAAAAACAGTACAAGCTCCTTTTGTTTTTTCGCAGAAATAAATGTCACTGATCGGGCATATAAGGAAAAAATACTTTGTGATGTTAATAAGGCCGAAAATCGCTTGCACTACTTTATTCTTATATTAGTAGGTGAAGATCATTGTAAGAAATAGGTGCAAACTTTTTTGGACCTTATTGGCTATATACATAAGAGATATTGACGATTATGTACATTAAGTGAATAAAATTATAGTAAAAACTAGTGAAATATATATATTTTTTTGTGTTCACGGCACTGCCACGTCATTGACGTGTGAACACGTTTTATAATCTGCCCCGCAACAAGACTTAGATATGGGTTAAGCAATTTTAAAAACCAGTTAAACTTTTCTCAATAAGGATTCATTAGATAGTTTTATATTTTTGCAATGGCAAATACATTTCTTTTGAAAAAATGTTGAATACATTTTTGCACCATTGGGACCATTTTTTTTTTTATTATTAAGCTTATTTTATTCCATAGCAAGCTGTTTGTGGTTTACAATAGTTTTATTTTGATTTTAATATTTGATTTTAATTCTCTATGCTAAGGATCCCTTCTTGGGTGTAAGCCTCCTCCATCAGCATCCATTCTTTTCTGTTTTTAGCCGACTGTATCCAGTCTCTTCCTGCGACCTGGCTAATGTCATCGGACCAACGTTGTTTGGGTCGACCAACATTTCTTTTTCCCGCTGGTCCTTTCCATACTGTCGTTTTATATGTCCATCTGTTGTCTGTGTACCTGGAAATGTGTCCCGCCCATTTCCATTTAAGGGTTAAGGCGAGCTGTAAAGCATCTGTTAGTTTAGTTTTCTGTCTTATTAGTTCACTTCGTACTTTTTGGATTTTTCTCAGCTTTAGAATGCTTCTTTCCATGGAACGTTGACATGTTCTAATTTTTGCTTTAGTGCGGTTTGTAAATATCCATGATTGACACCCATATAGCAGGCATGGCAAGAGACACGTTTCTATCACTGTTTTCTTCATTTGTATGTTGTAATCGCCTTTTAAGATTTCTTTTTGGGACCAGAATTTTTTCCATGTTATGTTTATTCTTCTGTCTATCTCTTCATCGTTGCTAGATTTACTAAATGATACCTGTTTTCCCAAGTACACATAACTATCCACATATTCTATTACTTTTCCCTTAACTTGTATTGTTTTTCTTTGACTATTAGACATTATTTTTGTTTTACTGGCATTCATTTCCAAGCCTATTTTAGAGCTCTGGACTACCAGAGAGCATATCATTTCTTCTAGCTCGGTGGACGTTTCGGAAAAAAGTACAACATCATCAGCAAACATTAGGTGGCTTAAACGATGCTCCGTAATTTGTATGCCTTTCTTTGTCCATTTTAGTTTTTTAAATACATTTTCCAGCACGGCAATGAATAATTTTGGTGACAAGGGGTCGCCTTGTCTGACCCCTCTTTCTATTTTGATCTCCCCACCTCTCTTTTCTAGTTTAACTTTACTAACGCTCTTAGAGTATATATTTCTCAGGGTGCCTATATATTTTTCATTGATGTTAAATGTTTCTAACGCATTCCATATAGAGTCATGGCTTATGCTATCGAATGCTTTACTGTAGTCAATAAAAGCAAGATATAGTGGTCTATTGAATTCTTTGTACTTTTCGATTACTTGTTCCAGTGTATGTATGTGGTCGGTTGTGGAGAATCCTGACCGAAAGCCAGCTTGTTCCACGGTCTGACTGTTTTCGATATCAGTTGTTATTCTTTTTAATACAATTAATGCAAACAGTTTGTAAATGCTCCCTAATAGGCTGATTGGTCTATAGTTTCCTATATCTAGGGGGTTTCCTTTTTTATATAGTAGAATGATATCCGAACTGCACCATTGCACGGTGGTTCCGCCTCCATACAAGGGGCGGTCAAAAATACGTAACTTTGTGATTGGGTTCTTTTAATATTTTTTTCAAATATAAACAATGAAAATAAGTTAAAATAAGATTTAATTTACTATATTAAGTATTTTTCTTTTTTATTTGTATATGGGTTTTTGAGTATGAAATAATTTTTACTGTCCCCCGTTCGTAAATCCTTACGACTACAAAGGCGAAGCATTTTGTAATGGGGTGTATAATGTTATGTTTATGTTGTATTATGTCATAAAACAATTATTTATAACGAAAATAACAACAGTAGACAAGTAAAAAACTAAAATATTAGGTAACAAAAATTCCAATTCAAATTCAAAATCTTTATTGTTCATATAATATACAAACGTCTTAAAATTAAACATTACATGTCATTCCAATCTTTACTAAATATTTTACACTAAACTTTTAATAATTCTAAAACTTGACTAGACAATATACTCTTTTTCTTTCGAGGAAGTTTCCGAAAGTAAAAGTCTATTCAGTAAGTCAGTATTTGTAAGTTCTCGGGACATTTTTCGGGTATGATCACGTCTAAAGGATTTATAATATTTATTATTAGATTCAGCTGCCTCTTCGGATAATTCCCCGATAGATAGTAAAGCATGCTGGGCTACTTGTGAACCATGAATGAGAACTTTGTGGACGGAAGCTGGGAGATTGTACCATGGATATTCCTCAACTAAAAGTCGCGCTGTATTTAGAGAATATTCCTGAAATTTTTCTACATCTAAATTAAATCCCGATGACAAAGCCTGTAAAATTGTAGAACAGCGATTTATCAAATTTTGATTTACACCAGTAATCTCAGATGAAACTGAAGAGTTATTGAAAAACCTCCTCGCAGTATTACCATCGTTCGATGTCCCGCTTCCGCCACTTCTCGGTTTATCTACTATTAAACCTAATCTAAGTCTAAACTGAGTCTGTATGTAGGATTTCCTATCTGCTACTAGTTTTTTTTCCTCGTCTGACCTAACTTGCTATTTTTTTACATCCATCCTGTAAGAGAGATGAATAAAATGTCTATATTTTCGACTTCATCAAAAGATTCTAGCATGGTGTGTAGAACATGTTGATGTGTTACCGAAACACTTCCGCGAACAGAACACCAAATTTCAAAAAAATGCAACCTTGAAAAGGAACATTTGATGAAATTACCTGAAAAGAACCATATATTTTTGTCAATTAGATTCGTAGCACTTTCGTAGGCGCGACGGTCCGCGTTGTAGAGGCTATATAGCAGAAAACTTTGCAAATTTATGCAGATGAAACCTGTATAATTTCAAAATAGACAATCTAATCTTTACTTACCAGTAAGTCTGAAATCCCGATATTACCCGTAAAAAGTTGTACGTCTACGCAAAGTAAAATTTAAGGAAAATAAATCACAAATTATTAGGTATCGTAGCAGGTAAAAATATTAAATAACACGTAACATAAAAGGTTAAATTGTTATAAAATAGCAAAAACATACCTTGTTTTAGGAATTCCATGTCGAAAAACCGGTTACAAACAATGCAATTCTGAGAAATTACTAATTACACAAAGAATGCGCGGATGAGTCACTGATAACGCTAGTCGTACACAATAGATGCTTTCACTTCGGAGGCCGAAAAATAAGTGAAAATAAATTAAAATGGATAACCTATTTATACTTTTGGGTACCTTGTTTAGTGGTGTATCAATATGTGTAACAAAATCTTGCGAATCAACCAACATGATTTTTGTATTTATGACCTATGACGGTACCACCGTGCATTGCTTAGGCACATTTTTTGTTTCCAGTACTTGGTTGAAGAGGTGTGCAAGGTGGCTGGCTAATACCAATGATCCTAGCTTCAGATATTCATTGCCTATGCCATCAGGGCCTGGGCTTTTTTGTGGTTTTAGTGATTTAATACACTGTAACACTTCCTGTGCTTCTATTGGTGGTATGGGTTCTTCAACAATATCTTTAAGGTGTTCTCTGTCGATTGTCTGGCAGCTTTGGTGTTTATATAGGTTTCTATAGTAGTTTGTAGCGTGATCTATTATGTCTTTCCTGCATTTTGTCTGCGTTGACTGATTACCCAACTTTTGTATCCAATTTGTATGTAAATTTAGTTCTTTGTAGGCTCTTTTTGTGCTTCGGTAGTTTTTTAAATTTCTCTCAATGCATTCTCGTCTGTGTTCATTATAATCTTTTTTAATTGATTTACTGGTAGCTTTGAATAGTTTGCTTATTTCTGCTCTTATTTCTTTTGTTTTAGGTTTCATTTTAACTAGGTTTGTGCGTCTCTTTATTAATTCTATGGTATCCCTACATAAAATTTTGTTTGCTTTACTTTCTTTGGTTCCCTTTATTGTTTCAGTGCTCGTGGTTATGGCGGTAACAATCTCGTCGTAGAGTGTCTGAACATCTTTTCCTTCTCTATTTAATCTAAGTTGCTGCATGTTAAAATTCAGGTTATTGGTATAGTTTTCCTTTTCATCTGCATATTTTGGTGCTTTGTATGGGGATCTGAAATTTTTCCTATCTTTTTTGAAGGATTTTAGAACTAATGTGGTTCGCACCATTCTGTGGTCTGATGGAAAGTTTATGTGGGGCAGCACTTCAGTATTTGTTATATACTTAGGTTTATCAGTGAGCACAAAATCTATTTCGTTTTTATACTTATAGTCAGGAGAGTGCCATGTCCATTTATTTTTCGGTTTTTTCTTAAATAGCGTGTTAATTATTGTCAGTTTATTTGCATGTGCATACTCGATAAATCGCTCGCCTCTTTCATTGCGTTCACCGTAGCCATATTTGCCTCCGACTAGATCTTCTTCAGGTTTTAATGTACCAATCTTTGCATTAAAGTCCCCAATAATTAGGACCATGCCCTCTGCTATAGAGTGGGCTTTCTCCAAGTCATCGTAAAAATTTTCTAGTTCTTCATTTTCAGCTTTTTCTGTGGGAGCGTACACCTGAATCACAGACATTGTTAACTCTCCGAACAGTAATTGCAGTATCGCTACTCTTTCTGAAATTCCTGTAAAGTTGATGAAGTTGTCCTTGTAACCTTTTTTTATTAAGAAGCCCACTCCGTGTAAGCCTTTGGTTTCTCCTATGTAACATAGAATGTGGTTTTCATATTCTTCAATATTGCACCCCATTCTCCTCACTTCGGCTAAGCCTAGAATGTCGCAGTTGATTTTTTCTAAGGCATGTAGTAGTTCCAAGTATCTTTCCGTTGATGACAGGGATTTAACGTTGTAGGTACAAATGTTCAGTTTTTGTTCTTTGGGTTTAATGTTTGCATATGTTTCTTTTATTTCTGGTAGAGGGTAGTGGTCTAATTCCCCACGGTGACCAGTCGGCTTGGGGAATGTTGTAGTTGTATTTATTTTACTTTGTGTTGTTGATAAATATGTTGTTGAGATTTTCCGGCTGTTTTTATTTAGTTTTTTGATTTCTCGTTTGAAGAGTTTGTTCTGTGTCTCATCGCTTCAAAAGGGTTAATTTTTGACATTTTAGTAGGTTGTTTTGTGTTGTCTTCTATCTGAATTTTACTAAAGTTGTTTGGAGGTGTAGAAGGTGGTGAAGAAGGGGCTCTTTTTCTTTTTTCTATTTCATGTTGATCTTTGATAATTAGTTTGCCGTTTTTTATGATTGCGTATTTTCCTAACTCTGTAGCTTCTTTTAGTTTTGAGGACAGTGCTTTTCTCGTTTCTAGCTCTTCTTTTGGTAGATCTTCCGTTATGTACATGCCTTCAGGGAATTTTTTCTTGTTTTTCAGGATTTCGTTTCTGCGCCAGTTAAGGGTGAATGTTATCTTTATCGGTCTGTTTTTGTTTTGACCCTTTTTTCCAATTCTATACAATTTGCTTATTTCCCATTTGTCCCATTCGTGGGATTCGTTTTGTGTATTATTTGTTCTGTTGAGCATTTCCAGCACTATTTTCATGAGTTCCGTGTTGTTGGCTTCCTTTTCTTTCACCCCATGTAAGAGAATATTATTCTTTCTTGCCTCCATATCCAAAAATTTTACTTTAGATCTCAATGTCGCCACTTCCGTTTTCAAAGTTTCATTTCCTTGTTTAATGGAAGATAAATGTTCTTCAATAGTTTTGCTAATAGTTTATTTTATAATTTGTGTTTGTTTTTCGTTTTGTTTTTCCATCTCTTCCTTCATACTAGACCATAGCAGTTGCATTTGTTTCTCCATTTGTTGAGCTTTTATAACCTCAAATATTGATATGTAATATCAGTGTTTTCTGGTTTGTTTGCAAAAAACACGTTATATGTCTTGTTTAAATGTGATCAGCACTGGAAATTAACCGCAATGGGTGCGATAGGTACACTTTTCACTTGTATATTAGTGGTATTTGTTTTCTGCGTTAACTGGTTTGTTTGCACTATTTACACTGATTTTATTGCTTAAATGTGACCAGGACTGGTTTTCCGTCACTTAAAAACGATACACTTCAAGATTAATAACTTTTTGCATTGAATTTCCAATTAAAATGTGGATTCAAGGCATGTATATATATAAATATAATATCCACTTTACATTCAATCAGTGTAAGTACTTAAATAACACTACCTAATTCCGACCTATGATAATAATTTTAGTCTGGATTTGTGCTTTCAAACCTTCAGGGCCCAAGCCAACCTCACCGGCCTGATGAGGCTACAGTGCAAGCTTTAGAATGGCAGTCACTTCTTTGTGGAAATGAAAGGGATGAGTAAGCTTTGGATGCACCTGGGATTGGTTCTAAGTTGTAGACTTTTTTAAAGTCAAAGATGTTACTGTTAAAGTATATATCCTACTCTTATTACATTGATGGGTGTTTTGTTTTAGTGAAGCTTTCATTTATAATTTACTTTTAGTATCTTACCGACTTTGCCAATATTAGGAACTCTAGTAGATTTTAATTACTTACTTTTAAGTCTTTATCACTTGGAAGGCCATTGTACCATCCGACAAAGTTTCTTGCAGCTATAACATTTGTAGCATCTTCATTCTCAATTCCTAGAAATTTATCTTCTTCTGCACCATATGTCTGCAAGAATTTAAAACATAATATTAGACATTTTTGTATTCAACGATGTTTAACAAAGTTTATAAAAGGGTATATTACCAAAAGAACAGCATCATAGTGTTGTCTTAACTGATTAAGCTGCACATCTCTTCCTAAAGTAATATTTCCATAGAAATTAACATTAGGTTGTTGAGCTACCTTGGTAAACTGATTTATAACATTTTTAACTTCTGGGTGATCTGGGGCCACTCCATATCTATTTATACAAAATATATAACATCAACATCTGTTAACAATAACTTCAAATTATAAGCTATAGTTATATTGACAGTTATAAATCATAACATTCTCATTCGGCTTAAACTAAATTGTAACGCAATAATAGATACAAGAGGTAAGTAATAAGTATTGCAAATTTTCCTAAGAAACAATATAAATATGGTAATACAAGTAAAATACAAATTGGAAGGGGTTACCTTATAAGTCCAAATGGAACTGGAAGTTTTTCAATAAAATCAATAGTTACTGACTCTAGCTTTTTAGATAGATGCATTGCTGCATAAAACCCAGCAGGCCCCGCACCGACGATGCATACTTGGCGAGATCTTTTTATTGTTGACGTACAAAACATTCTTTTCATTAAATTAAAGTTCTGATAACTCATGTTTACTGCTTTAGACACTTCCCAGTACAAATGTAAAATCACAAAGCTCAAGCTGCATAAACTACCTTCTCAGGTATCGTAACAAACTGATTTTTTATTCAAATGTGTATCTAAAATTTAAATTGTGTTGTTCATATAAAAAAGTTTTTTGTATGTATTTATTACTTAGCGAAACATATAATTCATTATAACTTTGATACTTTCACCGATAATGACTCATGCAGGAAAATTTTCCCCAGTTTCAAAAAATATATCTTTTTTATGTAAAATTAGGAGTGGATTTGTCCCACACCCACAATCGAAAACAAAACAACACAAGAACACAGCACACTTTCAAACATCAAATCAACACCCAGCACCCTGTCACAGATTTGACAGTTGACACAAAATATTTGACAATGTTGATGTCGCCGCTAACTAGCTAAATCAGCCATCCAATTAACTGAAGTGAACTAAACGCCGCCATTCAATTAACGTCCTGAATGATATTCAGCCGTCTCGTTTATTACATAATTTAATAACCTGGCTGGCTAATGTTTAGGCCAATCGTAAGATGAGGCACTACCTCGAAATAAGATAGAAAATTACATACATACATATACTTACACCTGTACATCCCCGAGGAGGTAGACAGAGGTGTATTCACAGAAAATAAGTAATGGCACAGATAACATAATACTAAAGTACAGATACCTCATCCCATACAAAAAAATGAGGCCATCATAACTCGGGCTATTTTACGGGCTAAATTTAAATATTAATATTCGCCACTAGATGTCAACAATATAGCCCGAGGTTCAGCTTACGTTTTACAGTAGTAGCTACTAGATGGTGGTGTACTATATTTTCAACGATAAGAAGTGTCATACATAAATGACAATATAAATAAACATAGGTAGGCACATTATGACTACTATTTATTTAAGAAGATTAACTGTGAGTGATGTTAGTAGAGACCGCATCTCCAAACTCGCAATCGGGCTTTTTCAAACAGCGGATCTTCGGTTCTTGAGTGTGTTGAGTACGAATTTGATGTCATTTTTGGAATCCATAATGGCCGCCGCGGTGTCCTAGCTAATTTGCAATATGGGTATGGTTTATTAGGTTTTTGAATATGCGTAGTGTGAATTTAATGTCATTTTTGGGATCCAATATGGCCGCCGCTGTGACTTAGATAAATTGCAATATGGGTATGGTCTAATGAGTTTTCGAGTATGCTGAGTTTTGGTCTCCAATATGGCCGCCGCGCTGTAGGTAGAAAATTGCAACATGGGTATGGTTTAATAGGTTTTTGAGTATGCTGAGTGTGAATTTGATGTCATTTTTGGAATCCAATATGGCCACCGCGGTATGGTCTAATGAGTTTTCGAGTATGCTGAGTTCGAATTTGACGTCAGTTTTGGCCTCCAATATGGCCGCCGCGCTGTAGATAGAAAATTGCAATATAGGTATGGTTTAATAGGTTTTTGAGTATGCTGAGTGTGAATTTGATGTCATTTTTGGAATTCAATATGGCCGCCGCGGTGTCCTAGCTAAATTGCAATATGGGTATGGTCTTATGGGTTTTCGAGTATGCTGAGTTCGAATTTGACGTCAGTTTTGGCCTCCAATATGGCCGCCGCGCTGTCGGTAGAAAATTGCAATATGGGTATGGTTTAATAGGTTTTTGAGTGTGCTGAGTGTGAATTTGATGTCATTTTTGGGATTCAATATGGCCGCCGCGGTATCCTAGATAAATTGCAATATGGGTATGGTCTAATGAGTTTTCGAGTATACCGAGTTCGAATTTGACGTCATTTTTGGCCTCCAATAGGGCCGCCGCGCTGTAGGTAGACAATTGCAATATGGGCACAGATAACATAATACTAAAGTACAGATACCCCATTCCATACAAAAAAAAATGAGACCATCATATCTCGTAGAATATACTGCTTCCGGGCTGTTTGGCCGTGGTCGACCACGGCCAAACAGCCCGGAAGCAGTATATTCTACATGCAACGCCGGCCGTGAAAGCCTGAAGACTTATACATCATAACTCGGGCTAATTTGCGCATTATTTTTAAATATTATTCTTCGCCACTAGATGTCAACGAAATATCCCGAGGTTCAGTCTACATTTCGCAGTAATAGCTTCTAGATGGTGGTGTACTATATTTTGTCAAGAAGTATAAATAATTTATCTAATATTCTCGTGTCACAATATTCGTTCCCATACTCCTCCAAAACGGCTCGACCGAAGTCTGAGAATCGGCTACTATTTATTTTTCATACTCCAGTCCGCGATAACGGACATCAACGATTCTTGAGGATAGTAGGTCAAACGGCAGTTGCGCATGTAAAAGTCAAGGGGCTGAGTCATTTTGAGCTATTCGTACCACCCACTGATTAACGGATACGAGTCTGGTGCAATTTTGCTTCTTGAGGATAGTAGGACAAACGGCAGTCGCTCATGTAAAAGTCAAGGGGCTGAGGAATTTTGAGCTATTCGTACCACCCACTGATTAAAGGATGCGAGTCTGGTGCAATTTTGCTTCTTGAGGATAGTAGGTCAAACGGCAGTCGCTCATGTAAAAGTCAAGGGACTGAGTCATTTTGAGCTATTCGTACCACCCACTGATTAACGGATACGAGTCTGGTGCAATTTTGCTTCTTGAGGATAGTAGGTCAAACGGCAGTCGCTCATGTAAAAGTCAAGGGGCTGAGGAATTTTGAGCTATTCGTACCACCCACTGATTAAAGGATGCGAGTCTGGTGCAATTTTGCTTCTTGAGGATAGTAGGTCAAACGGCAGTCGCTCATGTAAAAGTCAAGGGGCTGAGGAATTTTGAGCTATTCGTACCACCCACTGATTAAAGGATGCGACTCTGGCGCAAGTTTTCTTCTTGAGATTTAACTGGCCCAGATCAAATGGCGGCAGCAGTCAGCACAAGTAAAAGCCATGGGGCCTGAGTCATTTGTTTTGAGTCGTTCGTCGTGTCGGAACAAAATGGCGAGAGTAGAAACCTAGTCATATTTATTCGTGTTTATAGGTGCATAGATACCTACATACGATATTTACATATTCTTGTCCCATTCTAGGTATGCCGACGATCACGGCCAAACCTGGGCGGAGCCGCAGGTAACAGCTAGTAATAATATATATTACCAAAGAGGTAAATTAATATAGATCGCATCTTCAAACTTGCAATCGGGCTACTACTTCACACTTCTTGTATGCTGAGTATGAATTAGATGTTAATCAAAGTCCAATTTATACAAAATTGCAATACGGGTATGATCTAACTTGTTTTTGAGTAGGTGTGCTGAGTACGAATTTGGTGTCATTTTTGGTGGTTATGTTGAACTCGAACCGATTAAAAACACACACCTCATGCCAGAGTAGGTATATCCAGTCGAATTCAACATAACTGTTATCATCGGCATAGCATCGGCGGCTGACACGGTGGCACGGCGCAGTGGTGTCGGACTCGAACTCGAACCGACTAAGCCGTCGCGGATGCACCGCATATATGTCGAGTACGACATAAGCACTCCCGCCCTACATAAGTACTTATGAACGACGTGGGCCGTCGGCATACCTAGAATGGGACAAGAATATGTAAATATCGTATGTAGGTATTTATGCACCTATAAACACGAATAAATAAGACTAGGTTTCTACTCTCGCCATTTTGTTCCGACACGACGAACGACTCAAAACAAATGACTCAGGCCCCATGGCTTTTACTTGTGCTGACTGCTGCCGCCATTTGATCTGGGCCAGTTAAATCTCAAGAAGAAAACTTGCGCCAGAGTCGCATCCTTTAATCAGTGGGTGGTACGAATAGCTCAAAATTCCTCAGCCCCTTGACTTTTACATGAGCGACTGCCGTTTGACCTACTATCCTCAAGAAGCAAAATTGCACCAGACTCGCATCCTTTAATCAGTGGGTGGTACGAATAGCTCAAAATTCCTCAGCCCCTTGACTTTTACATGAGCGACTGCCGTTTGACCTACTATCCTCAAGAAGCAAAATTGCACCAGACTCGCATCCTTTAATCAGTGGGTGGTACGAATAGCTCAAAATTCCTCAGCCCCTTGACTTTTACATGAGCAACTCCCGTTTGACCTACTATCCTCAAGAAGCAAAATTGCACCAGACTCGTATCCGTTAATCAGTGGGTGGTGCGAATAGCTCAAAATGACTCAGTCCCTTGACTTTTACATGAGCGACTGCCGTTTGACCTACTATCCTCAAGAAGCAAAATTGCACCAGACTCGTATCCGTTAATCAGTGGGTGGTACGAATAGCTCAAAATGACTCAGCCCCTTGACTTTTACATGAGCGACTGTCGTTTGACCTACTATCCTCAAGAAGCAAAATTGCACCAGACTCGTATCCGTTAATCAGTGGGTGGTACGAATAGCTCAAAATGACTCAGCTCCTTGACTTTTACATGAGCGACTGCCGTTTGACCTACTATCCTCAAGAAGCAAAATGTGCCAGACTCGCATCCGTTAATCAGTGGGTGGTACGAATAGCTCAAAATGACTCAGCCCCTTGACTTTTACATGAGCGACTGCCGTTTGACCTACTATGCTCAAGTAGAAAATTTGCATTAGAGTCGCATGCATTAATCAGTGGGTGTACGAATAGCTCAAAATTCCTCAGT
Source organism: Eilema caniola (assembly GCA_949126895.1). Lineage (NCBI taxonomy): Eukaryota > Metazoa > Arthropoda > Insecta > Lepidoptera > Erebidae > Eilema > Eilema caniola. The sequence continues at coordinate 18,973,595 of OX421462.1, forward strand.
CCCTTGACTTTTACATGAGCGACTGCCGTTTGACCTACTATCCTCAAGAAGCCAATTTGCACCAGAGCCGCATCATCCGTTAATCAGTTGGTGATACGAATAGCTCAAAATGACTCAGCTCCTTGACTTTTACATGAGCGACTGCCGTTTGACCTACTATCCTCAAGAAGCAAAATGCACCAGACTCGCATCCGTTAATCAGTGGGTGGTACGAATAGCTCAAAATGACTCAGCCCCTTGACTTTTACATGAGCGACTGCCGTTTGACCTACTATCCTCAAGAAGAAAACTTGCGTCAGAGTCGCATGAATTAATCAGTGGGTGTACGAATAGCTCAAAATGACACAGCCCCTTGACTTTTACATGAGCGACTGCCGTTTGACCTACTATCCTCAAGAAGCAAAATTGCACCAGACTCGTATCCGTTAATCAGTGGGTGGTACGAATAGCTCAAAATGACTCAGCCCCTTGACTTTTACATGCGCGACTGCCGTTTGACCTACTATCCTCAAGAAGCAAAATTGCACCAGACTCGCATCCGTTAATCAGTGGGTGGTACGAATAGCTCAAAATGACTTAGCCCCTTGACTTTTACATTAGCGACTGCCGTTTGACCTACTATCCTCAAGAAGAAAGCTTGCGCTAGAGTCCCATCCGTTTATCAGTAGGGGTGTACGAATAACTCAAAATGACTCGGACTCCTTAAATTTTACCTGACCGACTACCGTCTGACCTACGGGTCCTACCCCTACTGTTAGGACAGTAGAAGAGCTAATGGAGCTAATGGAATCTTTCAACAAAAATTCTTTTATTGAGGAATGGTCACCAAGTCACCAATCCTATGAGAGATTTGACATCGGTCTTCGAAGGGCTCCAACTTTCTTTAACGATTGCCATTTCGCATTTGCGATATTCGTGTAGAAATTTAAAATGCAATGGCCGGCAGCCACAGAGACTATTGTTGCGCTGGCGACACAGAGCGAGATAGGATGAATCGATCAAGCGAGCGAGAAAGTCGTCTCATAGGAGCTCGTTATACCTACCTATAACGAGCTCCTATGAGACGACTTATCATCCGCTTGCTTGGCTCGTCGCCGTGTGTCGTTGTATGTGCGGTAGGTACTAATACTACTGACTACCATGATGTAGATACATTTTATTAAGTTCGCTTTATGCACTTAGGTATAAATGTTACCCTATTCCTGTTGAGTAATTGATCTGATATTAAATTTGATAGGTAGGTAGGTAAGTAGGAAGGCGTGTGTCTTTTCAGACGACAATATACCTGCCTGAGATGTCATACTTTCAATTAATAAAGCCGTTTAACTAAAAGGTATTACGTAGATACCTACCTACCTTCTTGTTATTTTCACGGTCACCCATCCGACCCACCGACCTGGCTAATATCGCTTAAAACTTCAAATGTTAAGAACGGTCACCCAGGGATGTGCAAAAGTAGAAAGAATACTAATTTGGATACGGATTCTCAGTCGGGCGTCGGCCACCGGGGGTCTAAGCTCCAAAACCCGGTACTTACCGATTGAAAAAGTAATTTTAAGAGTTCTAACTCCAGTGGAAACTGGAAAAATGCCTGTGGCAAAATTATGTAAATTCATTATTTACACTACACCAACTCAGAAAGTACCCCAGTAGATAGGTAGTCTTTAAAAAATGAGGCAGAAAGTAGGTACCTACCGTTATTATTTCAGTAGAAATATGCGAGAAATATTCCAAATATCATTTTTTTTTCAAATCCGTACTCAGCATGTTTAAAAGCCCTTGTTATTTCTAATAGGTAAGAAGCAGGTACTACCTACCTATCTAGTACTACCTACCTAACCTAGTATTACCTACACAAGGCGCGCGCCACAGGAGCGTTATTTTTCTTAATTTGTTTAAATTGCTTTAAATATTTCAAATTGACTGCTCCCCGCTTAATGGTAAACTGGGGTGCAATCCATAAAATAGTGACCGCCATTACAAAATGCTGTCCCTAGTTTGACAGTTTTGACACCCTCAGAAGGTATTATGCAAGTGCCTTCTAATTTTCCCTTATTTTAATAACCTTATTGATAAGTTAGAGCGAAAAAAAATGACAAAATACATTTTGGCGCCAAAAATCCAACGTTTTGCTTTTGTTCACCCAAGTACTAATATGTGAACTAACATGAACAAATATGTACCCTAGAACACTGGGGAGAGTTTTTATAATTTTTTAATTTTAAACAAATAATATTATTATGTTATGACTTATCCTTTTCGCGTGGGGGGTTAAAAATAAATAAGCATTCTAAACGTTTTATAGGATTGTTTAATTTTCATTGACAAAGTGACAACCCTAACACTCAAGTTGGCGGCGTTGTATGTTCGGAACAAAGGGCGATACCTACGAAATTTCGTAGATTATAAAAACAGCGGTTTTCTTCAACAATAAACGTTAAAAAAATAAAGAACAGAAGTAACTTTTTAATTGTTAGTTTTAATCATACTCCTAAAATAATTAAAAAAGAAACTAATCAATTGTTAATTGCAGTAAATCTCGTTCGATATGTTTTTTGTTTGAGTAACAGCCGTGAAAATATAGAGAATTGAATAACACGCCATCTATTGTGTGTAACGTAGTGCACAGTATCGGCAGTATCATTATAGTACCGATAAAAGACGGGAAGGGCGCTGCATAATTATAACAAATTGTCGAAATTAGGTTTCAAAGTTCATTATTATATGTTTATGAGGAACAAATATTAAAGTTTTATGAGAAAATAATATTTATAGGATTCAATTCTTGTTCATTTAGAATTTTATGTTAAATTGATACACATAACGCCATCTAGAATATTTTATTAGTCACTAATAAAATTTGTTCGTAGTGGGGACCCAGTGGTAATGGGTTTATTGTGATAGCTGCGCAATCCGACTTGGTTAGGTTAAGTTAGAAGGCTAATGCGGGCGCTGAGCGGAGCGTAGCTCCCGCATTATGGTTGCCTTCATGGTTAATTTTTTATAGCCATGCAGAAATAAGTCATTTTTCTAACTGATTAATTAAATGGCTAGGCAAGTAGTTAAACGTCATCGATCCAAGCTATTTGCCTAGCCGTTTAATTAAATGGCTGAACACCATTCAGGCCGTTAATTGAAGGGCGTCGTTTAGTTAACTGCCTAGGCCGTTAGTTGAACGGCTGATTATGCTAGTTGGCGTCGACATTGACATGACAATGACCTTTTTTTGAAGATCTTTGGCATGATTATAAGACCTTTAAGCCAAGTCTTAATTTTTCTTTCTTTAGTGTAGAATTATTGTTGATGATGATCTGTTCGATGATGAGTTGATGATCATAATGACGATAACGATCAATGATGATTGCTACCTTAGTAAAGTGGTGGAGACTTGGTTTCGATGGTGAGTTAGCACCTATACGAAAAGTCATAAAATGCCACTTTTCTACACTTATGTGCTTTGTCTAAGACGTTAATGTGTCTATAAATCGACCATTTTTATACATAATAACTCGAATTTACACCAATTTGCATTGACGTATCTAGCTATAAACGCATGTGCAACTTTGAAGGTATCAGTAAGAATTTCAGTTATCCTATCTTATTTACTAACTATTCTTTTTCTTTTATCTGTATCCTGACCAAAACTATGCTAAGCTAACAGGCATACACCGTCAAGAGCCCTTGAGTACTGGCCATCTATTAACAAAGTTTCCTTATCTCACTGGTATTAAAATTATATGAGACACCAAATATCAATAGTTCCACGTTAAGTACTAAGTCTTCACCACGTTAAGCGTTCGCAACTGCCACCGTTTTAAAGGGCCTTCTGCCACTTTTTTACCCGTCGCACCAATCTGCTCCTATCTGCGACATCAATCCTCAGGATATATGAGCCACCACGGAGGTTAATCATGTGAGTTTTGGTGCTGTTTGATATAACGCAATACCTACCATACTGATCAGCTATAAGGCTAAGGGTGGATCGTTGCAGACAAACTTTGCAGACGAATGGTATCCACGGAACAGAAAAAAACCTTAGATGATTAACTTTTTTTCTAAGGAAAAAACTAACAAAAACAGTTTTTTCTGTTTTTATTTTATCTGTGAAAATTGAGACATAGTACCTATAGATTAAAAGATTAAAATCCGATCTAATAAAAACTATGGCTTCAAAAGTATATATATAATAATCTGTATACTTTGAATTTTAAATAGCAGTAATATACTAAAAAAAACAGATTGACTTTACTAGATTAAAAGATTAATATCCGATCTAATAAAAACTTTAGCTTCAAAAGTATATAATCTGTGCCAAAATTCACGAAATGAAATAATTGAATACATGATTTGATGTTATAAATTTTATTAATTTTATTGAGAGACTAAATATTAAAAAAATTGGAAACAATTTTAAAATCTATTAAAACAGTTGTTCCCTAGCTGAAAAGATGTCCCATGTCACTGATATGAAACATATTTTTACTAGGTTATTTTCTATGAAAAATGGGTAAGAACCTAATGTGTATTTTATCTAAATTTATAAGAACAATAAATTAACTATTGCAGACCTAGTAATAATCTCAAAACAATAGAATATTTCTGAAATTACTAGGTACTGGATATTGAATAGTTGTATTGCATCATTAAATTGTCGAGTTATTCCAAAGGTTCAATGCTCAAAGGTACGCTGTTAGAAGTTATAGCAAAGATGTGGGAAAATCTGCACCAATAGTCAACAGAGGCAAAGTTACACCTTTGCCACCTTTATCAGAACCTATGCCAGAGCTTCCACCAGTAGCCTATTCTTCAGCTAAATCTGAAGATGCAGTTACAGAGGTTACTGTACTCAGTAATGGACTTAGAGTGGCCTCAGAAAAGAAATTTGGCCAGTTTTGTACAGCTGGTGGTAAGTAGAAACTCGTTTTCACAGCTATATTGTTATAATTTGTACAGTAAAGTCAGTTAATAATGTCTGTAACTTTTCAGTTGTAATTGACTCTGGTCCAAGGTATGAAGTAGCTTATCCTAATGGCATTTGCCATTTTCTAGAAAAACTCAGTTTTGGTGTAAGTATATTTATTTTGAAGGGCCCTGTTTTGTAAAAAGAAATGGGTATTTATGAATTAATATTCTTAAAATTACTTTTAGGCAACACATAAATATGCTACACGTGATTTGATGCTCAAAGAATTAGAAAGACATGGAGGTATCTGTGATTGTCAGGGTTCACGTGATACTACTGTTTATGCTACAAGTGCTGATTCTCGAGGCTTAGAAGCTGTTACTCAGGTAAATAGTTAAATACAAATTAACAAAAAGTTGTATTTCATTAATTTATCAAAATTATAGTTAACGGCAATTTTTGTGAACATATATCAATATGTTCACAAGTCTGTACTAACTGGCAACCAATAAAAGGGCTGATTAACTAGCTGTCTATCTGAACATGTTGCCATGCTTCTGCTATAGCACTCTGCTGTTACCAACAAAGTGGCCTACAATGTATTGTGTGCGGCCTGAATACATTGTCCTAACATTTACCAGTTGATGTTAATAGGTTAATCCTTTATTTTTATTATTGAATTATAGGTATTGGCTGAGGTTACACTAAGACCACAATTATCTGAAGAAGAAATAGAGTCAGCAAGACAGGCAGTAGCTTTTGAATTGGAAACTCTTTCTATGAGACCAGAACAAGAAACAATATTGATGGACATGATTCATGGGGTACGGATGATTTAAGAAGTCTAACTAATACAACATATAGTTATATTAAGCAAAGATCTTGGTTACTTGGTGTAAGTACTGTGACATTTTGGTCCCAATTAAGTACTACAATTTGTCACGGTGAAGTATTGTTGCCCTAGGTATATTGGACATCTGCAATTTGTCATAGATTTTTTTGGACCAATATTTTGTTTGTAAGATTAAATCAAAATACTCATATTATTAATATTATAAATGTGATTTTAATTTTGTCTGTTACATTTTTCCACCACTTTCTATACCACTGAACTGATTTTGATGAAATTTAATACAGAGACAGACTATAGCTTGGGATGTTTGGTTGCAAAAACTGACATCCACAAAGGTGTTTTTTATAAAGGCACTTGTGCCTGTAAATCTCAGAAGCTGAATGCACATACATGATCACTCATTTCCTCAACTGTATTGTTGGTCCAGTAAAATAGAGGACCAGCGTAATACAGTCAATCAGATGAGCTAGTGCTATAATTAATAGAATGGGAGTGAATGCGATCATGATATAGGTAGGTAGGTGGTCAGCCTATGACCTCAGCTCGTGTAACCTATTATTCATTATTATTTCAATTTGGGGATGCCGGACGACCGGACGGATGATCCATCCGCAGCTTCTGTGGGCCATTTCATCCAAACTGGTGTAACTGGTGTAACCTGGTCAAAATGTCAGGCAATTGAGGGTATGTAAGTACCTATACCATGATCGTGTTAATTCCAGTTTTCTTAATTATATATCATGGAATGCGAGAGTTTAAAAGTGACCTATTGCTAGTTTAAGTCTCCATTTATATCTTGGCTATAAAAGGTGTAAACTCTCCCTTATAAAATGAAAGTGGTCATCACAAGTGAAGCTCCTCACTATATTCTAAAAATTTACACAATTATTGACTTTACTTTTCTAACTTTCAGGCTGCATATAAAAAGAACACACTGGGACTACCAAAGATTTGCCCTAATGAGAATGTCCACAAAATAGACCGCAATATCATATTAAACTACTTAAAGAATCATTACACACCTGATAGAATGGTTGTTGCTGCTGTTGGGGTAAGCTTTTCAAGGACTACTATTAGGTCCTTATGTATGAAATTAGCGTAGGAGGAATAAGAAGTCGTTTTTTTTTTGTAAAATATATTTAATTAATCAAAGTATGCACCGTTGTTATCTATGCACTTTTGCCATCTTATGGGTAGTTCATTGATCCCTTCACTGTAAAAACCAGGGGGGCGTGAATCAATAAACTCTTTGAAGGCGGTTTGGACTGCTGCATCGGAGTGGAATTTTTCTCCTTGTAAGAAGTTGTCCAGATTCCGGAAGAAATGGTAATCTGTTGGAGCAAGGTCCGGGGAGTACGGTGGATGTCGCAGATATTCCAATTGTAGCTCAGCTAACTTAGTGGTTTTTTTGTTGTGCAGTGTGTGGTCTTGCGTTGTCGCGAAGCAGCAGTGGCCTAGAGCGATTGACCAATCTCGGTTGCTTAACCGCTAGTTCTTCCTTCATGGTTTGCAGTTGCTGACAATAGATATCTGCCGTATGGTATGGTATGGTATGGTAACACGAGCTGGTATCCGCAACTCCACGTCATGGCGCGGTTTTTGCGTGAGGTTGGGCATTTCACTCGATCCACCCCAACTCATTGAAGAACGCCAGCAGGCTCTTCACACTGCTGGTGATCTCCCGGAGCGTACCTGTATTATTGAAGTACTTAGCCCTGTATGTGGCGGTTGCAGGACAGTGTAGGAGCACATGTGCCGCTGTTTCCTCCTCTCTCATGCAGGCTCTGCAGAGAGGGCTGTCGGTGATTCCTAAAATAAAAAGGTGTATATTAAAGGAGCCGTACCCCGTGATGGCAGCTGTAGCCATGCGTAGTTGTTGTTTTGACAGTTGTCGAAGACGCCGGGTCAGTCTATGTTCAAGCACAGGGATTGCTTCCCTGGCCTGCTTGCATCCTTCCAGGTTTGTCCAGTATCTGTTGTGTTGATCTATCGTTCGTTTGTTTACGATGGTTCGTAGGTATGCAAAGGGGATCGGTATTATGGGCTCAGGTCCCATTGCGACCATGTCAGATCCTCTCCTAGCAAGCTCGTCCGCTGCGTCACTGCCGCGCGAGCCGCTGTGGCCCTTGATCCATTGCAGGATTATGTTGTTGGTGTTGCCTATTTGGTTTAATTTAAGATGGCACTCCAGTATTAGTCCCGAGTTTATAGTGTGGCTGTTTAAGGCTTGCAGCACGGCCATGCTGTCCGACAATATACGTATAGAGTGGCCTTCCACTCTCCTGGCCATTACTGATGAAGCCGCCAGGGTTATCCCCATGCATTCTGCTTGGAATACTGTGTTGTGGGTCCCCAGCGGTTTCGAGATGGTGATGTTGAGGTCTTCTGAGAAGACGCCGGCTCCCGTGCCTTTATCCGTTTTTGATCCATCTGTGAAGATACGCATTTCTGCTGGGCATAGTCCCTCGCAGCGGTGATCTTCATGGAGCTGGATTTTGTATTTCTTATCAAATATGTGCTGTTTCGGTACACGATCATTTATTGCTCCTATGATAGGCAGCTCAGCTGTGAGATCTGTGAGCAGTGATGTATGTCGTGTATTCCTGTCGCTCCATAGGTTTAGTGCCTTTAGGCGTACGAGTATAGCCGCAGCTGTTGCTTCTTGTCGGATAAACAGATCCAATGGTGGGAGTCCGAGCATGACTTCCATTGCCGCCGTGGGGGCGGTCTTCATGCATCCCGTGGCTGCCCTACAGGCTGATCTTTGGGTCCATTGTAGTTTAGCTGATATCGTACTGTTTTCGGTCCTTGGCCACCAGACAATAGCGCCATACGGTATCATGGGGCGGATCACTGTTTCGTTAAGCCATAGAATGATTTTTGGCGTAAGGCCCCACTTTTTGCCGATCATTCTTCTGCACTGCCAGAAGGTGATTCCGGTGATATCTGCCGTAATAGTTTGGCCAGATTTAAGAAAGCTGTAGTGAACGACACCGGCGCTAGTCCACCAAACACTTACAAGTAACTTTTTCTGAGTCAATTTTCGTTTAGGGCAGGATTTGGCTGGGTCTCCAGGGTTCAGCCATTGCGATGAGCGCTTTCGATTATCGTACAATATCCACTTTTCATCAAAAGTAATTATTCGATTTAAAATCCCTTCATTATTGTGTCGGTTGAGCAAAGTAACACAGCAGGCGACCCGTGTTTGCAAGTTCGATTCACTCAATTCATGAGGTACCCATCGTTCGATTTTTTTTACTTTCCCGATTTGCTTTAAGTGGGTTAATATAGTTTTGTCACTTACCCCGAAGCCTGCTGCTATCTCTGAAGTGCTTTGTAATGGATCCGCTTCCACAATAGCCTTTAATTCTTCGTTTTTCACTTTGATCTCCGGCCGTCCACGGGGTTGGTTCTTAAGGTCGAAATTTCCAGAACGAAAACGTTGAAACCAAAAACGTACCGTGCTGTCTTTAGCGACACTAGCGCCGTACACATCATTAATTCTTCGAGCTGTTTCTGCAGCACTGGTGCCACGGTATTTCATGTTTTCCATTGCGCGGTAATAAGCGACACCAAAGAAAAAATAATGAGGAAAATAACAAATGAATGACTGTATTACAAAGAAAAAAAAACCAGCTAAATGAATTTATTAATTTGAATTTGGAATTCTTAACCAAAGAGGAGATATTTCAGATCAAATTGATCAGTACGACAAAATACTAATTTCATACGTAAGGACCTAATATTTGATAGACCTGTAGAGGGCATGTTTTATGTAATTTGGTCATTGTTAAATTGCTTAATGACTGCAGTCGCATGGTAAATGCGCAACATATTCATCCCGGGTTTGTAGTAAGTTTACGGTATACTGACAATACACTCAGTAACAAAATGGATGAGGGAAACATTGTTGTTCGCTTTGTTGATGCGAAGATGACATGAGATTGGAACAAAAATATCGACGAATTTGGGAAGATCCATTATAAATTAATTTAATGCAAGAGAGCTATTACATTTTGTTACTCACTACAAACCCGCGAAGAACTTGTCTCGATGTCTCCTCTGCGCAGCCGCAGCGAATTCGCGTCGCATGCGCTGCGCGTCCGCTCCACGCTGAAACCGCTGGCAAACGGCTAGTATGATAAGACCCTTATAGTCAAATAACAGTTGAAGGTTTCAACTTTTTGGGATTTCCTTCTATTAATTTCAGGTTGATCATAAACCATTTGTGGAGTTTGTCCAGAAGTATTTTGTTGATATGAAGCCCACATGGCACACACAAGGCAGTTCAAGTTTCACACCAAAAGTTGACAAATCTATTGCTCAGTATACTGGTGGAATAGAACAGGTAACAAACAAAACAAACATTTCGAAAGACAGAAAATTTGTTTATTAAACAAATACATAACATACTTAAGAATTTGTTATATTAATCTCTCACTTGAAATAGTAGATTTTACAACAAGTGCACAAAACGAACCATTTTTATCCGAGACTTTTAGCAGCCCGAGCCGGAGGCGAGGGCTGATAGTAATGTCGAGGATAAAAATGGTTTTGTGGACGAGTTATAAACTCTGCTTTTCACTTCGATTGCGAGGAAATAAAACAGTAGTATAACATTTCTTTAATTAAAATTCAAAGTAAAATTAGAACAGTTTTGGATACTGAAGGAAATTGTTTTTCCGGGCATATTAATTAATTTTGTAATAATAATTTTCTTAAATGAATTAAATAACCTACCGTACTTGAATTTAAATTTTAATATCTTTTAAGTCTTAAAAAACACATAAGGCAAAATAAATTAAAGTGAATGTTATAAAATAACAAATTCTATCTATGAACTTCTTATTGTGTTAGGCTGTATGGCTCATTTTCTTTGCCTTAATATAGATACATTTATGAGTAGATACGTTAATGCCCTTGTGCACAAAATTCGATTTTGTGCAGCCTATATCCTGCACAAATAAGCACTTTCAGAGCATGAGAAGTGAAAAAAATGTTACTAACCCCACCTATAGTCATTGTGACTTTTGTACATGTTCAGTGGTAATAATTCACTCTTAGACCATATAGCATATAGACAAAGCGTGAAAAACGCATTTTTTGTGAGTAAGCTAATGTCACTCAATATTGTTATTTAATAAATATATGTATGAATATGGCAAATTATACCGAATTTTTAGTATTTTTTATGCAAATCAAAAATGACACTTGCTGTGTCTATAGTTTGTATATAGTCTAAGAATTCACTTTAATTGTCCAATAACTTAATGTTTGTGTGTAAATAAATAAATAGGTGCATAATGTGCAATTTTTAGTTTTTTTTTTTAAATCAAACATGCATTAATTTATACTTAAATGGTTAAGTTAAAGTTCATTGTAGCACAAGTTCTAGAGAAAAAAACTACCCACAAAGCAGTTAAAATGTTGTAACAACATGCTGTCTTTTTTAATCTTAACTTATGTTTGTTTTTCTTTTAGGATGAGTGTGAAATCCCCTTATATCCAGGATCTGATTTACCTGAATTATCCCATGTGGTCATTGGATTAGAAAGTAAGTAAAATAAGGAATTTTCAATAGGTATTACTATTATTTACTAATGTTCTCCTCCTCGAAGATCTACATAATAGTGCCAGACTGGTGTCAGATCACTGATATAGATACCTTGACCTAATATTTCCTATGAATTAACAGTTGAGCGCTATACCGCTACTGCTACGCCTCATACAAAGTTTATTGACTTTTACTTTTGTGCTTAAAGGTTGTGCACACGGCGACCCTGACTTCGTAGCAACATGTGTGTTAAATATGATGATGGGTGGTGGCGGCTCGTTCTCTGCGGGAGGCCCTGGCAAAGGAATGTACACCCGACTCTACACAAATGTTCTCAATAGGTAAAAAGTGTGTTTATTTTTTATCTTATTTGCCTCACTTAAATTGATGTTGCGAACTCTTTGCGGCATCTCATATGCACCTGCAAGCTCATGTGCACATGTTGATTTGTGGACAAAGTTCTGGCGTAAACTTTGCCGTCGAGGTTGGTAGGCCAGACAGCACACATACCCATTAAAGAAGCATAAGTTAAGCCAAAGGAGGAGAGGGGATGAGTAGAGCTTGGGCTCCGAGATGAAAGCCTCAGATGCAACCGTGAACAACACCTAAGATAATGATGAGTATAGTTGCACTACGCAACTGTCTTATCCATTACAAATAGGATTATTATGCTGCTGTTAAATTGTAACTTTTGTAGTACTTTAAATTCAATGCAAGTCGTAATATTGCAGATATCACTGGATGTTTAACGCTACAGCGTATAACCATGCGTACGGCGACACAGGACTGTTTTGTGTACATGCTGCGTCACCGCCTGCTCGCATATATGACACGACGCTGGTGATTGCACGGGAACTTGGTAATATGATTGGAAAAGTTGGAGAAATGGAACTCAGGGTATGTGAAAGACAAACCTTTAGACTGACCTTACACTAATGGAATATCTCTCTGAATTCATGCCCATCGGGAAACTTTGACTCACACAGTCTTAAAAAATTCAAGATTCATCAGTAGTCTACATCATACTTTCAAATCGACCTGAACAATTTATAATCTGATTTATTCAGAATGTCTGTAGAACATAATAATTTTAATGGACTTCCAGGTCTGAATTTATAATATATATTCATAGAGAGACATTCTGGGTGTATGATGTCATTCTTTCGATTCTGTGTTATTAAAAATAATGTTACTTATATACTTGTATAATATTTTCAGAGAGCTAAGACTCAATTACAATCAATGTTATTAATGAATTTGGAAGCAAGACCTGTAGTATTCGAAGATGTTGGCCGACAAGTGCTTGCGACTGGCAAGAGAAAGCCACCTTCATTCTTTATCAATGAAATCGGTTAGTGACTCCCTACATTCTTTATCAATGAAATAGCTTAGCGACTTCATTCGTTCTTTAACAATAAAATAGGTTATTGGATTAATAAAATAGTTCGTGTTATTATTTACTCCATTAGACTATTTCTAGGATTCAAATTATTCCATGGCTTACAGAGTCATGTTCGACTTGAACTATTGGTTGCAATCATGTATTATAAACTAAATATACGTCATGTACATGGCGGCTTTCAAAAATGGCGCAGATACCAAATGTAAAAAATTTATAGCTACTTACTATTATTTAATGTGAATTATATTATTATTTATATCTATAATTTATTATTACGAATTTATTATTAAAGACGTAAGCGCACTGTTGCTTCGCTGAATGGTGCATAAAATGATGACCAAAGTCACCATTTTCTTGTCGCCATTTTAGAGTCCGGACAACGCATCTACAGTTTATAATACATCATTAATTGGTTGTCCTTCACGTTCAGTCAGTAGGCACTCTTAATAAAAGTGTTGACGATATGTCGCACCTTCGGTGCAACAAAGTCTAAATACCCAAAATAGCAAAATCGACTTAAGTACGCCAGATCGTTTAAAAATAATATTAGTAATTGAAAATAAAATTATTTCATGAAACTGTAGCGAAAGAAACAAACAATATAAAACAAAGTCATAAATACCCAAAATAGCAAAATCGCCTTAAGTACGCCAGATCGTTTAAAAATAATATTAGTAATTGAAAATAAAATTATTTCATGAAACTGTAGCGAAAGAAACAAACAATATAATTTTATTAAAATATATAACCTAGGTACTGTAGATAGTAATTCAGTAATAAGACGACAAACCCGAAATAAACTTAAAAGTCCTTTCCTGTAAAATCACAAAATGAGCTGTTACGACTTTGTTGCACCGAAGGTGCGATGTGTATATTGCAAAGGTTCATTCCACACAGCACATTTCCCTAAATATATATTTTGATGCCATGGTATTAGGTTTTGTGACATTGAATCCAAAAACGTTTTGTCCAATCTGAGATTCAAAACCAGGATCTCCAGATTACAAGTAAACTTATGCCATGGACGAGGGGACAGAGTGCGAAACGTTCAATCACCCCCGCCGCCCCTTGCGCCTTCTGCGGTACGGGAGAGTGCTATATCTCTCCTAGCAAGAAATTCAACGGCTGCAATCTGTCACTGTTGTCGCGAAAAGAAAAGGAGTTCGTAACTGGCCTTTTATCGCGAAACTGAGGGGCTTCTTTCGGGGTTCAATAGCTTGAATGCATGGGATGTCTATGATTGCTGATTACTGGTGATTCTGTCGTCTCGCACCGTAGATCTCCTCCTGTAGACAATGTAGATTATCTGTTACTCTTCAATCAAGAGTAAGTTGGTGATCCCCCAGTGTCTTATGCACATATGTGCTCTTAACGGTCCACCATACGCTAAATAGCGTCTCTATTGAGTAACCCATTCCGTGGGCCAACAATAGCTCTCATTAGTACATATCTCACCGCAAGCTGGTTCCAACCCTGTGAATTGCGGGTCTTGATCTTCTGGCCACGCCAGGGCGAATGCTCTCAACCCCTAACCAGCGTCGGCATGGAAACGTCAGGTAGGTTATGAGACGCGTAACTGGTACAGGACAAAATTGCTACGATGCAAATTGAATACACACAAGGGATACCAACCATTCTTCGAATCCTTGCTCTATCCTCGCTATCTGTTTGTGCACCCGTAAGATCGTACCGCTTGTCAACGATTTTCTCTTTGACATACGTATTTATACTTGACAGTAAAGAAAATATAGTTATGTAGATTGAGCTGCCAGTAAAATACCAAAGAGTTTGTAATCCTAAAAGAGTTTGTATTTCGTGAAGGAATCTTCGCGACACTCCCCACGCGAAAGGAATTGAAAAATTATCACATATCAACTTCTCAAGTTGACTGTGGCATTGAAACCTCGTGACGAAGTCGCGACACTCGCGGCGGGATGAAATTAATTTATCGTATAATGTTCTATTAATTAGTATGACCGTTCATGAAGTTCAGTAAATCACAGAATTAATTCTAGTATACATTTTCATTTCATTTCACTTTCAACAAAAAATCGTTAGACACTATGTCAGTAATCAGTTCAAATTGTATGTAAGTGTACCCAATGTACTGCTGTACCTGACTGTACATGCATGCCCATTAAATTCATCTATCATAACACCTGTAGATAAATCGAAGTCGAAGTTCAATCACACTCATAGCCGAACTGGAAAATCAGACTAGACTCCAGACTCCGAGGTGAAAGCCTCGGATATGACTGGGATTAACTTTAGGATGACGAAGATTAACAACACCAGTAGACAATCGTGTCCTCAACTCATATGTAGCAAAACATACAGAACATGCAAGTCGACATAATACAATAGCATACCTTTCTCTGCACTTCCAGTATGTACAGGCGTGTATATTTGTATGTATGTAGGTATGTTACTGACACAGGTCCTCAATAAAATCAATCAGTATTAAATTATTCCATAATTCGCTATAATCAACTCTGTGAGGATATTTTAAACAAATATTTCATTAACGTTTTCGTATCTCATTACCTCTTTGTTAGGCGAGATGAAAATTTCAGTATTTTTCACAAACTTCAAATTCAATGTAACTGTTACGAAATATCAGTTTAACTTTATATGATTACACAATTATGTTAATTCACGACGATCCAATCTATTTATGCTTACTAATTGTCACCGAAAAATATATTGTAATTTGCCTTCAGCTTACCATCAGGTGAGGTGAAGTCAAATCAATGTGTCCTATATATATTCATAAAAATCATTCCACGAAAACTCCATACTATAATCATTAAATATTTTGTCCTAATTTAGCTTTTGCGTATGATTAAGATACAATCTGTAGAGTTGTTGAAACAATATTCATCTAGACTGTAGGGAACAAAATATTTGATATTGAAAATTGAAGAGGTCTGACTGTACTTATAAATACTCCTTATGTAGTTTAATATGTTAAATCAATGGATTACGCTACGTATCTGGTCAATTACGTGTAAATATCACGATGATCTACACAATCAACAGAAAGAGTTTTTAAGAAGTTTTTGCGCATACGAAATTTGTAATCACAGATAAAATGAAATGTTACCTTGTAAAATTTTGTTTGAAGTTTCTCTGTATAGTAATAATATTGTTCATTTTATCACAAATTATTATAATTTTAATGCTTTAATTTCAAATATTCAAAATTTTTCAGTTTGACAAACGTCGTTCAACAGCGACAAGTCAATGTCATTTCTTTTTTAAATATCAAAGACAATAAGTATGTTACCTCAATCTTTCACCTCAATTTTATTATTCATGTTTTCGGATCAATTTTATTTTACATTATTTTTACTGAAAGAAATAATTAGATTATTTACGGTCAAAATAGTTTCATCTTGAAATTTCAATGGCAGTTAAATCTAATGTCATATGGATTTATAGAGAAGACAGAATCAGCAGTAATTTGTTTTTTAAATAATTTGCATTCTTTCAATCCTTAAGCCGGTGTTAAGGTACAGCATTCTCCACCATGTCGCGAAAAGAAAAGGAATTCGTAACTGGCCTTTTATCGCGAAACTGAGGGGCTTCTTTCGGGGTTCAATAGCTTGAATGCATGGGATGTCTATGATTGCTGATTACTGGTGATTCTGTCGTCTCGCACCGTAGATCTCCTCCTGTAGACAATGTAGATTATCTGTTACTCTTCAATCAAGAGTAAGTTGGTGATCCCCCAGTGTCTTATGCACATATGTGCTCTTAACGGTCCACCATACGCTAAATAGCGTCTCTATTGAGTAACCCATTCCGTGGGCCAACAATAGCTCTCATTAGTACATATCTCACCGCAAGCTGGTTCCAACCCTGTGAATTGCGGGTCTTGATCTTCTGGCCACGCCAGGGCGAATGCTCTCAACCCCTAACCAGCGTCGGCATGGAAACGTCAGGTAGGTTATGAGACGCGTAACTGGTACAGGACAAAATTGCTACGATGCAAATTGAATACACACAAGGGATACCAACCATTCTTCGAATCCTTGCTCTATCCTCGCTATCTGTTTGTGCACCCGTAAGATCGTACCGCTTGTCAACGATTTTCTCTTTGACATACGTATTTATACTTGACAGTAAAGAAAATATAGTTATGTAGATTGAGCTGCCAGTAAAATACCAAAGAGTTTGTAATCCTAAAAGAGTTTGTATTTCGTGAAGGAATCTTCGCGACAACTGTATAAAGTGGTGTCCTTGGGACAGCCCTACCTGCCTACCTATCTACATGGACCTAGTAGTTTGATTTGTGAAATAATTAAATATTTATTTCTTTACAGAAAAGATCACAGCTGACGACATTACTCGCGTTGGAAGACGTTTGCTGAGCACGCGGCCATCAGTGGCTGCTCGGGGGAAACTTGCGCACCTTCCCTCTTTCGAGGAGATACAATCGAATATGGCACTTAAAAACGACTCTTCCCAAGGCCGACGATTAAACCTGTTCCGTGCTTGATGCATCCGAATTAATGTTATGTAAACTTAGTTTTAATTCGTTATAATAAAACTATTCATTTATTTAAATATATATTGTAATTGTTTTTAATATCATTCTATGTGATAGTATTAAATTATATTTAAATGTCCGTATTCCTAGTCAATGCACTGGAAATAGGGTAGTTGATTGACAGGCCAGATCAGATCAGATCTTAACGCTTAATTAGCTTCATATCTATGTTCATATGTATGTCTTTTGAACTAGATTTTGGAGGACGTACCTACTGTCATCATATCAGTACATCCGAAACTTTAAACAAAGTATGACGTCATAATGTGCTGTTGTCAAACAATTTACTATTAGTCGATGATTGAAAGTGAATAAAAACGGGCCTATTTTTTACCATTTTTCTTTATTTACCGAACTCTGTTAATTAATTTATAGTATAGTAAACTGCCGATGGCCGTTGGGGCTGACGAGTCCTAGAGTGAAGATCGCGAGAAGGCAAACGAAAGGTAGGACGTCCCCTAGCCAGATGGACCGATGACCTGAATAAGGTGGCTGGAACGGACTGGATGCGGAAGGCGCAGGATCGTACGAAATGGCGCACATTGGGAGAGGCCTATGTCCAGCAGTGGGCTAATAGATTGATTGATAGGAAACTGACAAATTGCTCCCAAAATTGATGTGGCCAGCCAGTGAACTTTCCGATGTGCCCGCCACACCTTAAAAGGTTCGATTCTTGAACACGGCGTTGCAGTGTTTTTGTCACTTGAGTAAAAACAAAACATGGGCTCCCGCATACGTAACATGCATAAGCCAGTGGATTTCGCGTAAATGGCATTATTTACACAGTCTTGGGTCCCTTAAGCGCGGCAACAAAAAACATCTACAAGAGATGCCTATAACAAGGACCAGGATTGAGAGTCTTGAATCTCGGAGACAGACTCTGAATCCAAGACTCAAGATGTCATATTCGCAATTGCCCTATAAAGTTTAGCGGTGTTTGTTCCAGCCATTTTACAAATGATTTTTGATGAATTCAGCCTGAGAAGTTCGTGGTTTAAGATTAGCCAGTTCAATGCCACCATTTTCATGCTTACCCTGAGCATGGGCAGCCATATAGCGCCCATGAGCAATCACTACCCTAGCGCCCTCTAGAAAGCGCGCGGCCTCTCACTCTGGAGAGGCGCTCGACGGGGCGCTTCGCTAGAACTTTTACAAAGAGTTATAAGTGCATACCTCGTCGAGGTTGGTATCAAACAGCGAGTCGGCGGTGCTCTCTGGCACCCCGCGCTCGTGCGCACTGCACACCCTGCACCATAGTTAAGACCCCAATGAGCATGGGACGGTGACGCACCGTGGGGCGGCAACCGTATTGGTAGAGTACCTATTTGGTTGCCTCAATTTTATAAACTTGATTGATTGCCATTTGAATTCCATGTCTAAGATTTACAATAATGTGTGATAGCATTGTTTTTAATGTGTTCTTCTTCATCCTAGCGTTAATCCCAGTTGCATCCGAAGCTTTCGACTTGTATGTTTTTATTATGCTGTTACTTACTAGTAAAAACAATGCTATCACACATTCTGGTAAATGTTCCCATCAGGTGGGCCATGTGCTTGTCTTGTCTGACACCTAAGTGGTATAAAAAATATATGAACATGGTTGACAGTTCTCTATTCTTTTTTTAAATAATTAATAGCATGATGCTTGATATCAAAAATTAATTAAAAAAACTATCTCAAATCTCAG
Source organism: Eilema caniola (assembly GCA_949126895.1). Classification (NCBI taxonomy): domain Eukaryota; kingdom Metazoa; phylum Arthropoda; class Insecta; order Lepidoptera; family Erebidae; genus Eilema; species Eilema caniola. The sequence continues at coordinate 18,992,546 of OX421462.1, forward strand.
GTGCAAAAATGGTAGGAATTTCCTTTGCAGTTGAACCAGCCCTGTGTAGCTGGTATATTTTTTATATTACTTCAATTGGGCAATAAGGCCTGTGGATCCACTGAATGGACCTTTGACTGGTCACACAATAAGTGGATTTCTACACCTGAGGAGATCTTAGTGTAGGTACTAGGTAGGCTAGGCACCTTCCTTTGCACATAAATAAGAGTGACAGCCTGCCTATCCCAAAGAAAGTCCGTCCTAATAACTCATATGTCAAATAGGTGTACTGGCTTGCAGGTGAGGTGGGTTTGGCCCCAAAGGTTTGTTAATGCCCTATACCGGATAAAATGGGGTGAATAGAGATCAATGGGTGAATAGAAATAAAGCGGTTAGCTTAATTCTATACTAATTTTCGTTCAAGTAAAGCTAAGGACTAGTTCAATGTAATAATGAAGAAAAATACCAAATATCTGCTTAGATACTGTAGTGTTTGTGTAACTGACAACACTGTCTCGGGCCACATTGTGGTGGGATGAAACGTCATTATGACATAACACGAGAACCGGGAGGCGGGAGTGTTGAACGGTATTATCTGCTCACCAATGTGAGCCAGTGATCCTAAAATATAAGTGCACTACAGATACTTTTTAGGAAAAGAAATTAGGAAAATCTAACCACCATTTTATTTCTATTCGACCATTGATCTCTATTCACTCCATTTTATGGTACACTCGTTTTACCTTGCTGCTGTTAGAGCCATATTCCAACCACTATTTCAAATAGGTATAATAATAAAATTATCAGAATAACATTTTATCAAGAACACTCTTTAGATTATGCATAAATCTTTCTTGATACAGCAAGTGATAAGCTGGAGTAAATAACAATGAAACAAAAAACTTTTTGACTTTTGTTTATTGAGATGTCTTAAAATATAAGTTTTAACGGTTGGATTTGGCAACACGTTCCAACTCATCCTTCTTCTTGATGGCATAAGAGTTTGATGAACCCTTCGCTGCATTGATAAGTTCATCAGCTACACACTCAGCAATAGTCTTGATGTTACGGAATGCAGCCTCACGTGCGCCTGTGCACAATAACCAGATTGCCTGGTTTACACGACGCAGGGGTGAAACGTCAACAGCCTGACGACGCACAGTACCAGCGCGACCAATTCTAGTCGAGTCTTCACGGGGGCCAGAGTTAATGATAGCTGTCACAAGAACCTGCAGAGGGTTCTCACCAGTCAGCAAATGAATAATTTCAAATGCGTGTTTCACGATCCTTACGGCCATCAGTTTCTTGCCATTGTTGCGGCCGTGCATCATAAGAGAGTTGGTCAAACGCTCAACGATGGGACACTGAGCTTTACGGAAACGTTTATGCGCATACCTGCCAGCCGAGTGTGGTAAATACTTGGCGTACTTTTCTTTAACGGAGATGTAATCCTGCAGGGACATGTCAGACACTTGAACATCATAACAACTCCATCTGCCGAAGAGTTTAATTTCGGGGATATCTGCCGCCTGCGGCAGTGGCATGCTGTCAACAGCCATGCTGCCTGCCTCCACGGCATCATCGTTCCAGTTCTCTTCGGCCATTATTTATACCTACAAAGAATGAGTATTCTGTTACAATGGTCACACAGCACAATTTACAATACAAAAGTTAAACAATTCAGAAATAATTCCATACTTATTTAAGAAATAAAGCGATTCTAACCTTGTGTTGTCAATAGAACACGCGAAAAAGGAAGTTCAGAAAACTCTGGAGGTTGGCATTAGTCATTTGGGGCTGCCATGATAAAAAATGTTATTTGCCTATGGTTCCTTCTCAATGAAAGAACTAAAGATTTTCGATTAAAGTCTTTTCAACAAATGTCCTGCATTCAAACAAGTAAAATAAAATAATTTATATCAACAACTATTAGACTAGCGACTATATGACCCACATTGTTTTACAACACCATTTTTATATTTCAACAAAATATGAATGGGCGGTTTTATATTCCTTGAAAAGCAACAAGTGCAACGACATGTCACGAGTTAATTTCACGCTAATACTTAATCCATAAAATACAATTTTAAATTCCGTGGTCCGAGTTGTCGTAAACTTATGACAGTTCCACTATAGTTATATACCTACGTGGGTGTTTTTTGTAATATCTAAAGAGAAATCCGATTTTTTGCTTTTCTGAAACAATGGGCCCCTGTGATGGGCACCACAGAAACGATCCCGGCTGTCATTATCAGTGTAAGAGTTTTGGCGAGAAAATGCAGAGTGGCACAAAGTTGTGCTATTTTATTTTCCGAAATTGTTGTGAATTCGAGTTTTTATGTGTAAAAATGGTGGATTTTTAATCATAACGTCTTGGAAAAAGCACACAAGTGTTGGAAAATGGCAAATTACAGTGTATTGCGACTTTTAGTGTTCGAGCCAAATTTCCCTAGAGAGCTTCTACTAAAGGCCCACAACTTTACTGAGGCAGTAATCATCTCATTGATCGTCATCATCATCATCATCATCGTCATTAATATCAGCAATCCATTATCATCATCATCAAAAAATGAAGATATATTATATAAATGAAGATGTGACCAGGTCATAAAAACCCAAAAAAAAATAAAAATTATCAGTTGTCATCTCGTCATTGTCAGGCGAGACTGTCAAAATACTCAAAATTGTCAAAATAGGTAGTAAAAAAAAGTACTGAAACTGAAGTGAAGTGAAACTACCAGCGCTACCAGCAGTGTTTGATGTAGCAATTGAATAATACAAACAAAAATACAAGACATTTCTTTACAAATAATAGGTTGAAATGATACACAGTTTATTCATTATAAATCCGTCTGGGTACGTATTTGGTGATTACATATTGAGTCCAACTATTACACATTATATCTGGCTATTAATTTTGTTACACGTAAATATCTTCCTAGAATCACTTTGAAATTCAGAAGCTTTAGCTAACAATATCAGAAGTCATGTTTTATAGAGCAGCGTTGAAGTCCATTCTGTCTCTTTTGTGTCATATACCATATGTGAACTGATTGTTAGTGAAATGTTTCATAAATTTATAATACACACATCAACGTGATCTAGGGATATTTCAATTAAACCTAAATAACTAAAATTCTTTTTGTGTAGACACCTACACATTAAAATAAACCTTGTTTAATAGCCTGTCTAATCTGATAATAAACTTTTAGATAAAATTAAATTTACAAAAGACTTAGAAGAAGAGGAAAAACTCAGACAAAATTTCAATATTAACTTTATTTTTAAAACATCAAAACCTAAACAAACAACTATTTTTTTAATAAAAATTGTTGAAAACTTAAGATTAATAATCCGTGGATCCACCTAAGACTCTCCTGATACATCTGCAGCGGTTCTGCATACTCAAAACAAGGGTGTCAATATCCTGTTGTGGAATACTGTTATACCTAAGCTTTAGATTGGCCTGCACAGTCCCCTGACTTAAATCCTATTGAGCATGCCTGGGTTATGCTTCAGAGAAGAGCTCTTAGGAATTTCCCTGAAGTTATTGTGCATGAAAACCAGCTTTTCTTGTATATAAGTAATATCCCTAGACCATGTTGAAGTGTGTATTATCATCAGTAGAAATATTATACTTTTCCGGTCTATCTCAATATCTTCAATTTACCTATGTATATATATATGCTCCCGCCTATATTCATGAAGGGGATGGCAGAGGGAACCTAATCATTTTGTGAAATACCTCGGCAAATAATGCAAATTGTATATTAGAAATTGAAGTATGTGTTATGTTAAACCAGTAAATAATACACTAATTGATATGGTGTAACCAAAAAAATCTGGGAAAATAAGAACCACCAGTTTCAATTTGTTTAAAAAAAAGTATATTTGTAATGTATATACAAAAAACTTTTGTTTCTTCTCAGGGATGTATTTCTTGAGAAACATTGGAGGAGCGTTATACCAAGATCAGTATGTGACTACTACTTGGAAGCCCAGCGTGCATCTCCAAATGTATGTGAAAATTTTAACATTTAAAAGTTGCCATTGATATTTAAACTGTCATGGCTACTAACATTACTATTAGAATTATAGAGATATTTATCATGTCTACTGTTTCTGTTTATCATGGTGATTGTTTTGAGGGCCTGATATTTTATATCTGTTGTTCTGGACATTTACAACAGTGCCCAAATAAGGCTAAGACAACATTATAAGTCCTGATAACTCTTTTAGTAAAACTATTTTTATTGGTTGTATATTCAAACTTTTAATAATCATATCTGTAATGTACATTTATGAAACTCTTCAGGATGTCCCACCGGTGCTGGCAGCTCCTCATCATTATCTGATATCCATACAGAGTGGGGGAGTTGCCTTAGTCGCAGTTTGCATGCAGGAAGTTGCTCCTTTATTTGTAATCGAGTTCCTGCATCGAGTTGTTGCTACATTCCAGGTAAAACTTTAAAATGTCAGATATTTTTGATTTTTTAAGTTTTTAGCCTTGTTGCATAATTAAAATCACATGCCAGCAATGGCACCAATGTTTAACCACATTATTTTGTGATCCAATAAATAATTTGATTTGATTTTGATTGATTCACATACAATACATACCTTCTTAGTTTGTTAACGCCCATAATTTTTTTAAAATTCCTATTTTACTGTTGGAACCCTAAAAGTCTAGCTGGTCTAACTGCAATGCTTCGATTTTGCTTTTGGGTTGTAGTGATCAGGTGGCAGTCACTTCAAGGAAAATATTGAAGCTAAGCCAAATCCACAGTTAGACTGGTAACGCGGACTTCAGACCCCAAGTTAAAAGCTTTGGATGTGACCGGAATTAATGCTAGGATGAAGAAGAATAATATTTTTTTATGATTATGGTAGATTTCTAAAATATTTCATATAAATAACTTTAATTAATTTACTTTTTCAGGACTATTTTTCAGACTGCACAGAAACAATAATTAAGGAAAACTATGTAGTCGTTTATGAGGTATAATATTATTTGAAATAAAATAAAAAATTCTGTATTTTTTTTGGATTGTACTAAAAATATATTTTTTTTACAGTTATTAGATGAAATGCTAGACAATGGCTTCCCTCTGGCCACCGAGAGCAATATCCTTAAGGAATTGATCAAACCACCTAATATTTTAAGAACTATTGCTAATACTGTTACTGGAAAATCAAAGTAAGTTTTATATGTAACTAAAATATTTTTCTAAAGCTCTAAAGTTTCAGTTCTAAGAAAAAAGTCTACATTCAAGATGGGACGTGAACCAATGTTCAATGTCATTTTTGGGGAAGCACTGACTGAGCTACCTGGACATTACCTGGATAGCTGAATGTCATCGACAGAAATGGTGTAGGGCATAGTCAAAGCTGCATTCACACCTTATCCATATCACTTCTGTTTCACGCCCTTTCGTTGCCTTATGCCTTTTCTGTATATTTCACACCTTAGGCAATATTATGACAGCAGGGCAGCCAGAGAGGGAGAGGTTTTATGCTGTCAGTGGGTAGACCAAAAGCTTGTCATGCTTCGTTTTTTTGCACTGACAGTATAGAAACTCTCTGTTCTTACAGGGTCGGCAGCACAAGTGGGACTCCCCTGGTGTTGCACATATCCATAAGCCTTGGTATTCCATTAGGTGGGCCATGTGCTTGTCTGCCACCTAAGTGGTATAAAAAAAAGTTGAAGCTGGACTTTTCTTGACTTTATCTGATTTGTATTTATTATTTCTTGTACAAGCAACTTTATTTATTTGTACACAATACAAAATACTATTTAGTCAAGTCAATAAATATAATAATTAATCAAATAACCCGCCCCTGACCATTCCCGGCGCAAAAGTACCCATCACACTCGCCGCGTTGCCACGCTGGATTGCGATGGCTAGCCTTTGCATCAGGAACGCTTAGGAGCGGGAGTCACCAGTTGTCTCTATGTTTGTATTATATTGTTATTATTGTGTTGTATTTGTATTTATAGTTGTAATTTTTAAGCCTTTTGCTTCACTATAATGTTTGTTTATAGTGTCTCTTCGACACTGCCGTCTGGCCAACTATCCAACGTGCCGTGGCGTCGGTCTGGCGTCAAGTACGCGAACAATGAAGCCTACTTCGACGCGGTCGAGGAAGTAGATGCTATTATTGACAAGAGTGGTGCTACTGTGTCTGCTGAAATACAGGGATATGTAAGTTTTTTTTTATCCAAAATGCAAATAGTAAGGATTCACAGAACTAAATGAAAACATGGTCAATTACGATTACATTGAAAGTTCTCTCTGGGGCCCATCAAAAGCACCAAGGCCAAGGTACCCATAGTTTTAAGCTGGTACATCAGCATAGGAAAGGAAGCTCTGGTGCAGGCGATTTCTCTAGAGATTGAGTGGTCAGGCCTGCTGCCTGACCACTCAATCGCTAGAGAAATCTGCCACTACCATGAAGATCTAAATAAACGAAATTATGGAAAAGCAGACCCAGTGCAATTTAGAATGAACTTAAATAATACAATTGAATCGCTAAAGACGAATATACAAGCTAAATTAATGCACAAGTTATTTCCGTAATTTTTACGCTCACCGCCATAGTATTTTTTGAGAAAAATAACAATTACTGATAAATTAACAATTACTTATTACTTATTATATTTTTTGCATGCGGGAAATCCCCACGGTTACCCCCCCCCCCCCCCCCCCTTCGGAGCCGAAGGGGGAGGTTATGTCGGACTCGAACCGACTAAACCGCACGCCGTCTGTGGGTCGATGTGCTAGGCCGGAGGTGAGGTTGTCTTTTGACATATCCCTCGCACCCCGGCTGACCCAGGGCCATTCCTCTCGGTCTGGCCCTCCTCGGGAGGGGGGACCACGCGGTCCCCAACTCGCCCCCGGTATGGGGGGGGGGCGCGCATCGTTCTACGATGCGCGCCGCCGCCGTGGCCTGCTTCTGCTAGGGTGACGAGCGGCTCCACCCGTCACCCTCAGGCCCGCGCTCATGGGGGGCGGAGGTCGGTTTGCGCCCTCCGACGCCCAAGCCGCCTTCGAACGCGGCCAGCGATGTCCGCGAGTCTTTCTCGCTCGCTGCGCCGCGCCCGCTCTGCTGTCTCCTTCACGAGCATGACCTGCTCGCAGAAGGAGGCGCTGGCCGACCACGCATCCGCGCAGCGGACCATCGCCGCGAGCAGGGTGGAGAGCGTGAGCACTCTCACCCCCAGGGCCGTCACAAGCTCCCGCCTCGGCGTCTCAAACGCCGGACACTCGGTGAGCATGTGCAGCCCTGAGTCCACGCTCGCGTCGCAGTGATGGCACTCGGGCGTTGGCTCTATGCCCATCAGATGCAGATGCAGGTACCGCCCGAAATTACCGTGTCCGTATGGGGGGGTCAATTTCCTCTAACCCCCTGACAGGAATACGTCGAGTTACTAGTAACCCTGTACATATTTTTCAAGCTTCTTTTAAATGTAAAGTTAAATTTTTCGTTTTCCTAAGTTTAATAATTAGCTTTTTATAATTTAATTTACGACTAATTTTTATTGTTGCAGATTGACTGTTGTATAAAATTAAGTGGAATGCCAGATCTGACATTAACATTTGTTAACCCGCGTCTGTTCGACGATGTTTCATTTCATCCATGCGTAAGATTTAAGAGATGGGAGGTAAGTTTAATTTAATTACTAGCTATTGCCCGCGACTCCGGCCGCGTGGATATATAATATTGCCTATGTTCTTTCTCAGGGTCTTATCTAGCTCTGTGCCAAATTGCATTAAAATCGGTTACTGAATCAGAGTGCATCTAAGCAAGAATGAATGGAACATGGGTACTTAGACGGAGCTGTGTACTATTAGTGATATATCAATACATACGCTCATGCCTATATCCCTCCGGGGTAGGCAGAGACAACAGCACGCCATTTGACTTCATCCTTACTTATATAAATTATCCAAAATTCAATCATTTCCCTTTAGCAAGCGCGTATCTGTTATAAATTATAGTTATGCGCACAATAAGAAATATATAAAACGGTTTCATTGAAATTTATTTGAAGTTAAGGCTATTTCAAAAATGAAAATGAAAAATGGTTTATTTCCGTTTATTATTTCACCCTTCAGTATGCATGGTAGAAATGGTACAGTCAGTATTGTGGGCTTGAAAATACGTATAAAAAATAGGCAAAAGAAAAAAAAATATATATATATAGATTTGCTGGAAAAATATGTAAGTTTGCAACTATTCCTCGTAAAATTATTCCTATGGAATATATCAGATTTCAAATAAGGTAAATTTCTGAATACCTACTTTTTTCAGTCTGAAAGAATACTGTCATTTATTCCCCCTGATGGTAACTTCCGCCTGATGTCGTACCATATTGGATCACAAAGCGTAGTGGCGATACCGATATACGTGCGACATAATCTGACCCTGCGGTCTAACGGCGACCAAGGACGGCTGGACCTCACAGTCGGACCTAAGCAGACTATGGGAAGAGTCTTAGAAAGTAAGTTGCATATTTACTTTCTTTCTGGATTAAATTTAACCAAGGATATCATCACATCACTGTAAAAATTATAAATTAAAAAAACCCCGGTACAAAAAATAGCCGAGTCCTTTAGGCGCGAATGTAAGCACAAGGCCTGTGCTTGCATTCGGGCTACGCGCTGAGCGGTTCGGCGCGGCGCGGCGCGGCCTGTACTTTCGACAGGCCGTGCATGGGATCTCGGCTTTATAAAGCCGGGCCGGCCTACAGGCCGTGGCAGGCACGACCGTTCCTAGGGCGTGTTGGCTTGTCCTGGCGCGGCGCGGCCTGTCATTAAAACAGTCCGTAGGACCCAAGCTGAAAACTCCGTCGTGACGAAGAGTGAGATTCCGGCTGAGGCCATTCGCTATTGTGAGGGTACTTCGTGAACTACTATCTTAAGTTTGGATCCCTCGACCTGTTTTAGTGACAGGCTGTGCCGCGCTAGGACAAGCCAACAGGACAAGGCGTGGTGCGTCAGATCCGTCGCGAGTACCGACTCGAAGGCGCTTACATTCGCGCTACGCGTGGAGTGGTTCCCATGACGTGGCGCGGCGCGGCCTGTCGCGGCCTGTGTTTTCGACAGGCCATGGGATCCTAGCTTGAGAGCGTGTCTCTTTAATAATGACTTGCTCATTTTAAGTGTTTGTTGTTTTCAGATGTCGCATTAGAAATCTGCATGCCCAAGTGTGTGTTGAACTGCTCTCTTACCGCAAACCAAGGGAAATATTCCTACGATCCCGTTAGTAAAGTGCTGTTATGGGACATAGGTCGCATAGAGTTGCCAAAGTTGCCTAATATTAGAGGATCTGTGAGTATTATTGTCGCTAAAATCTCGAACGTAATAACGAAGCTTAGATGTAGTTAATTTCGATAACTATCATCGATAAAATCCGCTAACGTAAGAACTAAGTTTTCTTTTAATTGATAGCAGTTATTATCATTGATTGATCGTGCAATAAAAGCGGAAAGCGAACCCTTGTCTCCTAGGTGGTAGCCTCGAATGCGACCGGGAGACAACTTGAAAGATTATGATGACAATCACTGGTGAAATCCGCCTAATCGTTATGTTTACAGTAATTACATTTGGTTAAAAAAGTAGCCGCGTGGTTCCCGGCAGAGTAGAATTTGGGCCACCCCTTCTCTTCCCACGTGGTGTCGTACAAGGCGACTAAGGGATAGGGCTGATTAACTTTAACATCATATATATATATGTACAGCCCAGACTCAGCCTCAGATGCATGGCTCGAGTCAACAGTAGTGCCCGGAATACGGCAATAGGCTCATCCCCTATTACGTGGGACCGAATACAGATTGGTGAAATGTGGGTGTTAATTCACCTCTGCCTAACCCTCCGGGGATAAAGGCGTGATTATATGTATGTATGTAAAAAGTAATATGCCTGAAAATGTAGGCCAAATCCGCCAAATTATATGCAAGTATAATTTTATTTGAATTGAATTTTATTTAATATTGAAATTTGTCTATGCAGGTGTCGGTAGCATCAGGCGCGGACACGGCGGGTGCTAATCCGAGCATTAACGTGCACTTCACGATACCCCAACTAGCTGTAAGCGGCCTTCGAGTAAGTCGCCTAGACATGTACGGAGCCAAGTATAAGCCCTTCAAGGGCGTCAAATACGTCACGAAAGCCGGCAAATTCCACGTCAGAATGTGATCTGAGGCCAATCCACCGCCATGGATGTACTCGGGACTGTCCTCATGTAATGACAATTGGTGTACGTGATTTATGATTCTCTAGCGTATAACAGCTTGACGGTTTCCACGGTTTCAAGATTCCAAGAAGATGTAAAGTGTTTTGAATTTTCCATAATATTCATATTCATATCGAATATGTTTAACTTGTACATAATATATTTTATTCAATGTTAATATTAAAGGAACTTATATTAAAGACTAATCAAGCGCAGTATGTTTTTTATTGTAATTCAACATAAATTGATATATTTATATGAAAAAAGAAAAAGATAGTTAAACAAAATAATAAATTTAATAGTTACATTAGGTAATTTACAATAATAATTTAATTGTACAATAGATTTTAGTTTATTTGTACAATAGGTTTTTTTAAGTTCAGGGTGAAAGCTACGTGTGCGACTGGGATTAACGCTAGGGATTATATCTCATTAACATCTGCCAGCCAACCCAATCCGGTAGTTATTACACCTGTAAACCTGCCGATCTGCTCTGCCGATGAAGCTCAGGCGCAAGATTTGGAAGACTCAGGCAAGGTTATCGATTCCCGTAATAGTTAAAATAAGTAAAAAATGAAGAGAAGAAAAAGCCGGAAGGCGGATCCCAGTCTCCGAGGCATTAAATGTTTCGAGCTCTTGGTTCCATTTTGACCGTTGCTCTCTCGGAATCATTTATCAGACGAAAAAGGATTTTATTTTATGTAGCTTTTGTGCTTTTATCCGCGTTTTTCGCACTTCCAGCAGTTCTTTGTGTTTTGTTCTCTATCGTAATCTTCATAGACTCGATATTGCGTCGTATCGCTTCCAGTTCACCTTCGACACAACTGACGTACATTCTGGACGAATCTTTGTCTCTGAAGTACCGTTGCACAAGAACTGACATCAAAGCAGGAAATTCTTTCTGAACATTTGGTTCGACGTCTCGCTCCTAGTGTGGAAATAATATGTAGTCATTTTACAGAAATAAATTAAAAAGAAAAGGATATTATGCGCTTATCGTAGGCTGTCGCCTGTTGCAACACCTTAAGAATTTGTGTCTGTCGTTTGTGAGCATGGGCGTTGTTTAGGAGAAGCTGGGGTAGTTAGAGTGCTTTAGAATCTTCAATGCCTATTTTCCCTATGAAAAATGCCCTCAGGGCGGGTCCTGTTATATATAGGGCTCGAACCGACGCATGCCGTGTCGGAGAACAAGGAGAGTTATCTTCGATCGTTAGTCTGTATCTACCTATCCGACTCATAATATTAAGATGATTAATGTTAATGCTAATATAACGGACGAAGAAAGATAAATGATTCATTGTTGTCTTAATGAGTGAAGCGACAAAAATACGATGGAAACACGTACAATATAGCAACAATAAGGAAGGGACCACTTCGCGTGAACACCGTGTGGAGACCTTATTTTGATCCATATCCATTCAATAACGCTTCCCATACCAGATGCGGTGGGGATCAAATTGAAAGGCGAGGGCAGAGTCGTTTGCATCATATAGTCAATGTAAACCTGAAAATAATGAACATTTTTTAACACAATTTATTGGTGAAATGTGAACATATGAAAACCTAATGTCCGCTTTACACGTTGGCGAACACAGTGGCGAGCGCGTTGGCCAACACCTGTTGGCGAACGTGTAGAGCTGGGTCATTCTTGATGTTTTAAGTTAAACTTAAAATACATTTTCATTTTACGTTGTAGTAACTATAATATTTATAATTGCTCTTTGACTTCGTTCAGGCGTTAGCTATACGTAATAACCACAAGCAAGCTTAGCTGGAGGTTAAAGGCAATACTTGGTAACTTTATTAATAAGCATTTTACACTCATTTTTATGGGGTATTTTACACTAATTACATATTTTTCATTCTGCACAGATATGATGTTCCTTTGAAATATTTAGAAATTAAAATCTTTTAAATAATAATAAAAATATTCTTAAAAAAATTATTTGTTCAATAAAGCTTATTACTAACTTTCCATTATTTTCCGTGTATTCACAGAAACTAGCCAACATCGTTAATCTATTTCCCAGATCTGAACGGTTTTACCTGATGCCCTGAATTGTTTAATATGCTGTTATAGCATTTAATAGGTAGGTACCTCGATTCAATTATGTCTAACTGTTTTATAGAAAAGCTGTCTGTGTATTATGCCTACCTAATGCGACAAAGAGAAAGAGAGATAGAAAGAGAGGGGAGTTAGTTCGTGTAGATCTTGGTGGAGTATGCACCGGTGGCAAAGACTAAAAATTTTCGAAAAGGAAACCAGAGGATATATTTTTTTTACCTCGTTCTCGTTTCTGTGCCGCACGCACCATGCAATACATTATTTTGTACCTACCGATGGCTATGCTTTCACTATACACGTAATACTTAAAGGTATTAGTGTATGTACAGTGACAAAGATAGGTACGGCTGCACCTTTACATACAACTTCATATGAACAAGTGTACAGAGATGCAAAAAAAAGCTGGCGGAAATCAGGTCATAAGCACACCTCGCCACTGGTATCGACTCCTCCACGTTTCATAATAGGTACCTATTGATGATTTGACAATTCGGAAAATGTACCCACCTAATGAAATATATTTAAAAAATGTAAAGAACTCACTTCAGTCTTGCCGAAAGTCCATTCGATATCTACGTTGTCGTTGACCCTTTGAAAAGTGTTTGACATTGTAGCTATAAGCATATTCAGTACCACTATAACGGATATGACTTCGAAGCCTGAAAGTTAAAGTCTAGTTTATGAATAGAATATGGAGCGTGTGCTACATAAAGAGCTATTTTGTAGTTAGTTCCAGTTTAAGTAAAAAATTATGGCAAATTGTCCTCAATAGTTACTGCGTGCTAGCGTGCGATAGGTAGGTATTACTACTATTATTAAACTTAGGTAATCATTGATTGTCCGTTACAATAAATCAATAGGCAGGTGTTTTTGCGATTAGATGAATAGGCCTTAAAGTAGTAAAAGAATTGATACCACTCGAAGGAATGCTGCAAAACGACTTGGGTAGTTACCTCCAGTATTGATACCGCCAATGACAAGATGACCTGGCGCGTTTTCTTCATTGCACAGTTTGAACTCTGCGGTCTTTCAATTTGAGTGCTATGCCGCGATAGCGATGACGCACAACCTCCATTAAGAGGCGGCGCAAATTCTTAGAGTTGGTGAATGGGTAAGGCAACACATGATCAGACGTATCGGATACGGTCGGTGATTCAATATTTTTTAAGTACTACATTTATTTAGGCATCGATAAACGAATGACATTATAAATTTGAGAATATATGATTATTAATTTAATAAATAAATAGTAATAGGTAAATTTTTTTTTAAAACAAAGAAGAGCACTTTACTCTAAAAGCCGGGACCACAAGTAAAGAGATAACTGTCCAAATGCTTAAGGGACAAAAAATAATTTCAGATCTTACTTTTACGAGACCTGTTATAATGCTGCAATGTATTTGCTGTAATGGTGGAAACCTAACTACCTACATCGCAAAATATTATAGATCATTGCGAGTATAGCCGTAATAAATTTATCTAATTGAAAAATGGCTCAGGATAGTTTCTATACGTATATAAATATTGCAATAAATGCTTTATTAAACATAGAAACTCCCAGACTAATTAAAAACCTAGGCTATGAGGCGTGGCCACCGTTGCATTGGAGCGATACAAGCAGGAGCTGCGTGTTACGGAGATAAAAATGCTGCAGTGGATGTGCGGAGTCACGCGTAAAGATCGCGTGAGGAACTCTCGCATCCATGGCAGCCTTCATGTCTGTGTCATCGCAGATAAAAAGCAAGAGAGTGATCTTCGTTGGTGTGGCTACGTCTTGCGGCAACGCCTGGGCGCCATAGAAGGGGTAGGCCTAAGAAATCCGGGCTTGACGTCGTGGAGGGTGACTTGCGTGCAAATGGTCTCACTACCATGGACGCCCAAGATCGTGCGAAGTGGACGAGGAAGAGCCGGAAGGCGGACCCTGAGCCCCGAGGGCATTTTGGCCTCAGATGCAATCAGGATACCTTCTAAATCTATCTCTATATCTAAATCATGATGACTCAGACTAATGAAAACATATTCATGCATATGAAAACTTGCACTAAGCGGGAATGTCAATTATTTTAAGGTGATAATGCTTTACAATAACACCATAGAGCCAAGCGTGAAAGTCAACATATCGTTTATACCTAATGGGCATGACGTTAATTCTCTTAATGAGAACAGTGTGTGTCCCATTTTCTTTACGATTGCAACAGTTGAGGATTTTCACTTTTCCTGCGGCTGGCGAAGGACGCACCATCTGATTAAATAAAACGTAGCGATGCAACATTGTGTCAGTAACACACAGCCATTCTATTAGAGTTTAATCAGTATTTCGTTCCGTGGTCTATAATAGCCTATAACGCAACCTACGAGTATCGACATCAGTAAAATTGAGCACACCTTCATTTTAATAATTGAGATACGTATCGGCTCCGCACGTCCTTTATATGGCAAACCGAAATGATAGACAATATAAAATTTCTAAATACGTTTGACATGAATAAATGCCGTTGGTCATTACCATAAATAATTTTCTTAAATAATGAATGAAATATATACCTATCCTATATAAATGGATTTCAATTTAAACTTTTCCATTATCTAAATACTTAGTGGTACTGCTTACAAAGACTTAGCACGTATGGAGTGCTGTACCTACCTACGGCCGAAGAATATCGTGATGAATGTGATGATCTTGGATGAACTATATCCCAGCACCAGCAATCATAAACAATTAATATTTTCAGAAGACTTACACCCAAAACAGAAGTATCCAATACGTTCAGTATATGCATGTCTATTTTCGCGGTATTTATCTGAATGCTTTGGATCTCTAGTGTTCTCTAGCACCACGTCAGCACTTTCTAAAGGCGCCATGCAGAATAGAGACCAGAATAAAGTGTTCAAAGTATCTGATAAGCTAGTGAATGAAGACACCTGAAAAGAGAAGTTACAATGTGTACATTAGTAGCAATAAATCTACGAGTGTATAAAGCTGTGTATATGATTAGTAAACAATATCATGACTCATGGGAGCCAATGTAAATGTTTTATACAGGCAGATCATCCGGTTTTTGTTCAAAAACTAATGTAAAGTAACTGTAAATGTTTCTTTGTAAGCTGCAATGATCCGTGAAATAGGTTGCAGACAATGTGAACTAATGATTAAACGCGAAAGCTCTTGTGGTGTTGGGTACTACTGGGTTTATGGCTCTATGGTGACATTTAAGTATGTTATGGTTTGATAGTTACGGGCTATAAAACAAAAAGCTATTTTTGATAAAAGCAACCCATAATATCATATACGTTGCGTTATTATTATTGCCATGCAGGAGACCATCAATAAGTGTCTGTAGCTTAGTAGATAAGCAGTCGGCATCACGATTGAGAGGTCCCAGGTTCGAATCCTAGCTATTACACTACCGACGTGAACACACTCCCAACACAAGCAATTTAGCTTAGCTGGAGGAGTTAGCGGGATTACCTATAAGTAATTTCGATTATGTATCAATTCTTTCACGTAAACGGCATTATACAAGTAAGTCTAATTCAAAATTTACATCATACCTACGTATTTGTTCATAGTGATGCCAATTTGATTGACTGAATTTGAATTCAAATGTACAGGTATCTCTCTTTATATAGTATAGTATTTATCTTATTTGTTTATATGGTATAGTATTACACTACGATTTTTAGAAGTAGAATACTTAATATGACAATGTAAGTTAAGGTTGAGTGGCAAACCAGGTCAAAAAGTAATGTATCAAAGATCATAGCGTTCACGTCCATAAAAACCGTTATTGTAACGCAGGGTCATACTTTTATTAAGAGGGGCATTATATTTTAAAGTTTGTGTGTTCCAAGAATACCTATTACACATATTTCTAAGGTCAAAGAGCTATGAATGTTTACCTGCACTGTTTTCATTCCAAACTCGTCTTCATACACCATACCTTCATAGTATTGATACAAGCGTGCGAGACCCGCGGCGAATGCGCTTATAATAATCGCAAATACAATAATGTACTTGTAAATATCGATAGTCATTTTGCCTAACGATACCTGTGAAATAACCGGTGTATAGTTCAATAGGCGCAGGTATGTGTGTATCGATTTCATTAACACAATGCCGACATTATTAAGTTGGTCAGTTAGACGCCTACTAAGGCAGTAAAATCTACGGTTAGCAACGAAAGTGCTAGAGCGCTAAGTACCTATTATTTAAAATTTCAACTTTCACGAAGGCTACTGTTAATGATAACTTTGAAAGTACAATCGAATTCCCTCTGTTGTTTACTCTATAAACAATCGGTAGGTATGTAATCTACTTATGTTATTTTAGAAGTGAGCCCCTAGGCCCCGAGGCGAGGGCTTCAGATGCAAATGGGACCCAACTATTGAGGAGGGAAGATTATTACAAAAATGAATCATTAGGAAGCGTTAAAGAACTTTGATTGCTGACCGTAGCTACACGATAAGTTTTATGTTTGCATAGAGCGGACTTATGGAACAGTAAACCCAAAGAAGGAAATCTAATTTGAATAAATGTATGTTAGCTACATTTCTAACGAGGGCATTCTTACATAGAGTCATGTGGCATTTAAATGTAAAATCAGCATACCTGCAGCGGCCCTAGATGGTAGTTCAATTGGCATAAGAACATAAGTCGGAAGAAAGCGAATATAGTGGCCAAGCAAAATGTGCCCTCAGCTAGCAAAGTTGGGTCGTGCTGGCTCCAATACTTGCGTTCTGCGCAATTTCAAAAGTTACATTGATTGTTTTTCATTACTAATCGTAATAACCTCTGTTGCAGGTTACATTTCATTATATTCTATAGACTTACTTTTAAATGTACATAAAAAACTTACGAACATATTAAAAATGCTGATTGCATGGCAAAATTGTCAATTCGAAATATTATTATTTTAACAACAATTCGAGTTCAGGACGCATCGCTATTAATTGAAAAGTGGAACTTCGTAATTTTACTTTCCTACATACCTATCGTATAGATAAATTTTACAAATCTTCAAAAAGTTATTGGTTTAGGTCTGAAGATTCGAACTACCAGTGTCAGACGCCACAGGTTCGCGTAGTCTACGCATAATCATCCATGGTTCACACGCTTATAATATCATCCGTTAATTGTTTTTTGAGCTAAGAGTAGCTGTTGTGATCTTTGATTGTGATCCACAAAGAAACTAATGATAGCTTTGAATGCACAATTCAACCATTGAGTCTCAATTTACGTTCTAGGAGGTATGTAGGTTTTGGCAATGAATATCTCACCGCTATATAAAGGTTCTTCTGAGTTTACAGCTATGTCGACTGCCGAGGAAACCCAAAACGTAAATGTAAGTCCGAACAGTGACAGCATTATGATTTCGGCCCAATTCCACATTTTTGTGAAGTATCGGTAAGGACCTTGCATCAAACACATCCGGATAGCAGACCACGTGTAGCCACAAACGTATAATATTAAGGGACCTTCGGCTCCTATAAGTAAGGATAATGATATTATTTTCGTTGAGCAAGTAAATATTACGGCTCCGCTTGTGTAGATGTCGGTTATCGCGACCAACATAGCCTACATAGCCTAGCCAAGTTTTAGTTTATCCCTGTATCAATTTTGAAGACAATCGGTTTCGAAGTGCTCGAGAGCGTAACTGTGGACGTTCGATCCACATCATATCCCGGACGTCCGATTACTCCTTATTTCATCCAAACAGGTTTAAATTTTGTAAACGCTCTAAGATATTGCAATCAGAAAATAAAAATAAAATAAACAAAAAATAATCACTTTAAGCTTTTTGTCCGCGATAAAGATAACTTATATAACTATTATGTCCTCCATCACTCAATCTAGTCAACTTTATCCAAATCGGTTTAATGGGTAGGGAGTGAAATCGTTTCGGTCCTGGGGTTGACTGGTGGAGTCGCCTGTCACCCTTGCAGAAGCAAGCGGCGGCGCCGCGCGTTGCGCACTCGGATGAGTTGGAGAATCCGTGGTCCCCACACCCTAGGAGGGCCAGATTGAGAGTGATAGCCCTGGGTCGGCCGGGGTGCGAGGGATATGCGCTGTCAACCTCACCTTCGGCTTTGGTAAAAGGCAGACCAGGAGGCTTGAAAGTCAAAGCTTATCGCAGACAAAGTTGCATCCAAATCATTAGATTAGTACAAGAATCGCAAGTTAATTAGTACAGTATAACGAGTAATCTCTCGTTAGACTGTGGGATTAGATATATCTAATGATTCTCAATATCTTCAATTCATTTAGCTAAATACAGAAAGTAATTAATTTAAACGAGGTAGCGTATCATTTACATTAGATACCCGGTCAGATTATTTTATCCTGCATACAAAGTTGCAACTGCAATACCATGTGCAAATAATTGCAACCGTTCCAAGCCTTTGGCCGCTGACACCAACTTTTACTCCTAACTTTTCTTTAACCTTCTATAAGTATTGAAAGATGTGATTCATTAATTAATATTGACAGTTTTTATCTTTCAATATTGTCTTGGTAGAGTTGCAGGATGCGATTGATTTAGAGGTTCAATCATCAAAAGGTCTGAATAACAGACGATTAAGTAGACTGATATACTATTGCATTTACAAACACATTCGTGATTGAATATAAACAAATGATAACATGAGTGTGGATAACCTTTAAAGAAAAATAAAGTGAAATTGAAACCTGTGTTTGGCGGTCCCCGTTTTTGACCAGATTTATCTTGATTAGAAATATAGAAGACCAGACAGAGAAACACGAAGTATGCAGCCACATGTGTAATCAATTTGTTCAACGGTATCTGCCAATGTGTTACGAGGCGATGACGGGGCGCTATCTGTGAAGAGCCTAATTAGATATACAGTCTCATCATCTGCTTTGAACTAAAACGGAAATAATAGGTATACTCACCATGCATACAATGAGAATAAATGGTACAATGAATATTCGCTTCAGAACTATACACGCCTTTGTTAAGATAGACTTGCGTCTCCAATCGTGCCAGTCGCCGAGCCAGTACGACTCGAGCACCTGGAGTTACAATATTAGGTGTTAGCTGGTAAATATGGGTGTTTAGGGCTCTACTACCATTGGCCCCATATCCACCTATCGTACCTCTCTATTGTTGATTGCTCGACCTAACAGGACTCTAGCACCCGCTTTCCGCTCGGGGTTGGGACGTCAAAAAGTATCCGCTTCCATGAAAGCTGAAGGTGTAAACCCAACCAACAGGTAGTAAAGGAGTAAACGGACCAGGCGTAGAGTCGAAAACTTCGAATGGAACTGGGAACTAAGACTATGATGACGAGCTGGTAAATATCTATGTTTTTATAATGATAATGTTGTTAATCTAAATGCGTTTACTTGTTGAGTGTTGGGATGGGCAACGAATTCTTTTTGTTTGTAATCTACAGCCATGAGGAGTCTGGGTAGCACGAAGTGGCGACGACCTTCGCAGCCCGTTGTTTGTTTTAAAATGAATTCCACTTCTTCCGAAGTACGGCAACAACCTGTTATTGAACGGTTATTGTCGTTAGGTTAGGTCGTTGGAATTCTATAATATCAAAAATGTTATCTTTAAAAGTGAAAGTATGACTTTACCCATGAGATCGACTGCAAATGCACTGACATCGTCTGCCAATTGCAGGTATGCTGCAGCTAGTTGTCGATGGGCGGCAGCGTTAGCTGCTAGTTCTTCGGTTAGTCGGAATGCGCTTAGGATAGGGTCCGATGAAACTTGAATCAGATACGCTGGGGAGGCGATAGCCCGGTACACTGATAGGCGTGCACTACTCATATACAAGGCATCATCGTTCAACAAGGAATTTCTAAAATTTCAGGATTGCATTAGTGTTTAAACAATAAACCACAATTTGCTTATACCTACATATTTATGATTTTGTAAACTGCTCTGTTTGTGAATATGTCAATGCATAAGAAAGTG
Source organism: Eilema caniola (assembly GCA_949126895.1). Taxonomy (NCBI): domain Eukaryota; kingdom Metazoa; phylum Arthropoda; class Insecta; order Lepidoptera; family Erebidae; genus Eilema; species Eilema caniola. Next base: position 19,012,769 of record OX421462.1, read on the forward strand.
ATAGAGATACCTACAGCTGAATACGGAATGCCGTCGATAAATATGTCTCGACCCTAAGTAGTTTCTTTCAGTGTGACAAATCCCGTCTTCTCAAATTCGGACGTTGAATACCGTTGTATTACTTATTATTAAAACGATATTTCTTTTTAGAAAACAAATTATGCGATTTGCGTGGGCTCATTTAAATAAAGTTTGTAAACATTTTTATTGTTCAAGTTTTGCACGGTATTTTGTTGTTTAATTATTCAATGCTTCATAAATAACTTAGTAAAACCATTCATTTATAGATTTTTAAATCTAAATATATATAGATTTTTCATTTATAGATTTTTAACTCAAAGGTGACTGACTGACTGACATAGTGATCTATCAACGCACAGCCCAAACCACTGAACGGATCGAGCTGAAATTTGGTATGCAGGTAGATGTTATGACGTAGGCATCCCCTAAGAAAGGATTTTGATTAATTGTACCTCCAAGGGGATAAAATAGGTAATGAAAGTTTGTATGAAACTCTGTCAATTTTAAACCGATCGGGCTGAGACTTTGCATGCATAAAGCCACTATGTTGACTCAACACTAAGCGATAACCGACATCAACGCGGGCGGAGCCGCGGCCAACAGCTAGTTTTAAATAAATTGTTTAAATGTTACTAAACATAAATGAAGTAAATTTTAATATACCTAATAAAAAGAAAACTTTCAAACGTGTCCAAAATGATTTAAATTATAATAAAATTCAATAACTGATTGATTCATTTAGAAAACGAACTTGTGTTTCTATTCAGCTTAAGATGAAATAAGTAATCATAAGCCGATTAACGAACGTTTGCGTTAATAAAATATAAAAAAACTGTATTTATGAACTGATACTTTAGCTTTATAAAGTGGAGAAAGTAACACATATAGAGAGTGTAAAAGTAACCCCCAGTAACTTACCTACAAACAGTACAAGGACAATTGGGGATATGAGGCCAAGTGATAATGTGTCCACGTCTGATTAAAAGCAGCACAATCTCGTAATGTCCCATCTGAGCAGCTAGAATAAGTGGTGTTACATGCGAAGGAAAATCAGTCGAATGTGTTGTGCCCGCGAATTCTAATCCCGGTGAAATTTTCTGCTGAGCATCCAATAACATCACTGTAAAAGCACACACCTACACTAAACTCAAATTGTCATATAAGTCACGTAAAGTGAAAGCAAGATCGAGAACAATTTTACCCAATATTTTAATACTGTTATCTCGTACGGCGTATAACACACTGTCACCAATTTCCAGATTCGGATACTTCAAGAGAAATTCTACCATCGCCTCTGATTTGTTCTGCACGGCTATGTGAATTGCCGATATACCCTAAAAGTGAGTAATTACAATTTTTACATATTTTATGAGCTTATAAACAATGTCAAATAATAGCAAGTGGATTGTTAACCTGGAAATTAATGCAGTTAATATTCAAAGATAGATGCTCATCAAGATATTTTTTAACTGCACAAACGTCATCATCAGATACAAGTTGAAAAAATTCGTCTTCACTGGGCTGTAACTTTGGTAAACATATGTACTCTCTAGGTCCATTGCTTTCTTGCCTTTCATTAGGCTTGAAAAAAAGAAAATATTATTAATAATTACTGCACATTTGAACACGCAGTCAATTCATATTACCTATAGAATTTTTACCGATTCCAGTTTGTCATATGACCTGGATTGATGTCTTGAAAGTCTGATTTTGTTGACAGTAAGAGGTCTGCTTCTTCTGATATAAGGTGAACTAGATTGATTAAGCACATTGTAGCTGGCATTTTTTGAACTCGGTAGGTGTCCTTGGTGAAACATTTTTGGCGCGGATAGCGTCTTTCTTTGAGAGTGGTACGTGTGCAGTTCCTGATTGAATGTTCCAGTACTATCTTTTGAAAGAAAAGTCATCAGTTCCTGTTGGCGTTCGGTAGTAGTTTTCTCTATATTTCTGGTCCACGTTATTGGCACTCCGTCAATTTTATCTGCATGAACTGGAATGCTCGGCAATGTATGGTTCTCGATAGATTCAGATGGGATTGATGATGGGGTGGCCATGCCATAATTATCAAGGCGAGGCATTTTGTATCAATTCAAGAATTAAACCGTCTATCTATATCTAGTAAGGTAATTCGAAGATTGGAATAGAATTTCGCAATGTTTCATGTATTAAATAAATCGTGACCTTAAATTTTTATCACTATTAATAAAAAAAAGTAGGTACTTTCCTCATTTAGCCATTGCTAGATGAATGTATTATAATTAACAAGATACATTTCTATACACATCAATTATGTTTACAACGTGTTTACATTTCTAAAATTCTTTGACATTGTCATTCAACCATTTACTTTTCAATGTAGACAGATAATGCAAAATTTTAGTTCTGTTCATTCCGAGTTTCTCGGGTTTCTTTTCTATCATTTTTAATACGGATTACTAATGGTTCAAAGAAGATTTAATTGTATAACGTTTTTCTACAATGGCTATTCTATTATTCTATTACATATAATGTTTAGTTTTATAGTTAGCGATAAATTCATTTAATGTTCACTGTACATCGTATATAACAATGCAAAGTATGAATAGGACCTCGTCAGTATCTGAAAAAGGAAAATTAGTGTTTCATATTTCATATATTTGAGTAGAAAGAGTAGGTACATTTAAATATATACTACTTTCTGACCTAACCACATTAGCGTATAAAATGTTCAAATTTGTCACGTCATTAGCGCTAACTACCTACTTACTTCAAAGATAATTCATACCCGGAAAAGACAGTATAAATTGGAATCTTCAATTAGGTTTCCCTTCTTTTAGGCCGTGGCAATTGCAATATGTTAATGAGCGGAGTACAACTACTGAGACCAAAAATAAATACTTACAGATGAATACGTGACAAGAGTAATATTTGTGAAACCCATTGCTGTGAATGCAATAGGCTTTTGCGCTCTGAAACAGGAAGTTACGAATATAACATTTTTGTTAATGATATTCAAGGACATATAACATCACACCATTTATGTATACTAAGCATAACTTATAACATGGGGTTCTAGAAACAGAAGGAATATATCTACAACGTTTTTATTTTAAATACATGTATATTATAAAAAATAAAAACACCCAAATCGATGCAGCAAATATACATAAAGGTATTTACACTGAGCAGGAATGGAATCTGCGACCTCGGTCATTACAGCGTTTGTACTTTAACTTTAATTATGATAACTGACCTCTGAATAAGGAAAAGCAGGGCGCGTCGGCACCGGGGATTAGTACGGTACCAGCTACTATTGTACGAAGCGGCCGCCACATCTGCGTTCTACATGAAACATGTAATTTATTAAAATAACTTAGATTGTTTATATAAAACGAATGTAAAAAAAGACGGGTTGCACTCTGGGAGTGCCGGCAGAAGTGAAAACATTTTCTTTTTTTCTTTCTTCGTTATATACATAGAAAAAGATAAAAAAGAACATACCATACCATACCTATAATATAGCGATAATCATAGAACCTATCACTTATTTTCTGCAAATTTTCTGTCAGAAGAAATTAATAAATTATGAAAAGAAAAAATAATCACAAAAAATAATAAATTACAGAAAGAAAAAATAATCATAAAAAGTAATAAATTACAAAAAGAAAAAATAATCACCAAAAGTAATAAATTATAATAAGAAAAAACAATCACTAAAAATCCCTGAAGGCCAAGTGGTTTGAACCCGATACTATCTGAAACTATAACGACTTACAGTTGAAGTGCTTACCGTTTAAGCTACGACGCTATCTGTTGTAAATTGCAAAATAGATAGGTAGTCTGTACCAATCTTGTAGGACGTCAGTCGTCGGTTACGGTTCAAAGGTCAACTAATCCTGACGCTTCCTTAACATTTTACACCCATCCAACGCCGCTAAAGAAGTTTTCACTTCAAAAATTTAGGGTAAATATTTTAACTAAAAACTAAAATAATATCTTTGAAACAAACTTAATAAAATTCGTTACCGTATTACTTTCTCTTTAATTGAATGAATGGATTTGTAAAACACGGAACAAATCATAAATTAGAAATTGAAAAATAAAAGTAGAAGTAAGAACTGACCGCATGATAGATGTCATCAGCGTACCAACACAGCATTCCGATTTGAATTAGTGCCGAACCCAAGAACAGTTTATTGCTCACAGCCAGTAACGGTTCCAATAGCTGAAAAACAATAAAATGCAATTTGTGAACGGTGCACTTATAATTAAATTAGTATAAAGATTTGATTCGTGTCTATACTTTTTCACAAGGCACATTGATTTCTGAGTGATTATCGTAAACTTTAATAATAACTTGTGGCTAGTACTATTGTCTATTCTGAGCTAGATAGTGGTTCGTGAGATGACTGAAATACGCGCCCTGTTCGTTATTTTTTGTTTGAACATTAATGAGGTTCTTATATTAAAGAATTAGCACAAATAATTAATTCTTTGCATCGACATGGCATAAGCACCAACCGCTATCAACCGACATTATTAATTAGGATTGACCTTAGCAGTTTATGAAAGTAAACAACGAATGTTATTTTTTTCAAGCGTATATCAAATTTATCATTCACTTGTCCATATGACAGAGGTATATCAGCTCACCGTGAAGCTCCCAGTCGTATTCAATGTTGCACATAGGCGGCCCCAAGACCGATTTCTGTGGAACACTGCACTAGAATGAAGCAGAAACTTAAGGAGAGAAGTTCTAATTCACACTGATTTTAGTGAGAACTAAATTACCAATAACTCCATCAAAATACATACATACATACATATAATCACGCCTTTATCCCCGGAGGGTTAGGCAGAGGTGAATTAGCACCCACATTTCACCAATCTGTATTGGGTCCCACGTAATAGGGCATGAGCCCATTGCCGTATTCCGGGCACTATTGTTGAGTCGAGCCATGCATCTGAGGCTGAGTCTGGGCTGTGCATATCGGTCTGATGTTAAAGGTAATCAGCCCTATATCTTAGTCGCCTTGTACGACACCACATGGGAAGAGAAGGGGTAGCCCAAATTCTACTCGGCTGGGAACCACGCGGCTTTCCATCCATTCATCCATCAAAATCAAGTACTAATTTTCGTAAAATTTTATTACCTTCCAAAGACACTTATGGCCATCTTTCGATTTCTCATTACCATCTTCGTTTACCACTTTCTTAACATTTTCATGATATTATTCTAAACTATAAACTCCACATGGGTGCCTCTTCTCTTAAAGCACTCCAAATGAGTATAGAACTCATTAAATAGAAGGTCAACTTAAAATAACAATAAAAATGGTGACCACTTTCCATCAGGTGGACCGTGTGCATGTTTGCCACCTCAGCGGTATAAAAAAATATAACAAAGCAAAATATCGACGACTTGCTGGCTCGATTGCATAAGACTGCATGTATATGTCGCCGCCAACTAGCTTATTCAGCCGTCCAATTAACTGCCTAGGCAATTAACTAAACAGCACCATTCAATTAATGGCCTGAATGATATTCAGTCGTCTCGTTTATTACATCATTTAACAACCTGGCTGGCTAAGGCTTAGGCCAATCGTAACCTACCGCTACCTCCGAATAAGATACAAAATTACATACATACATACATATACTCACACCTGTAAATCCCCGAGGGGGTAGACAGAGGTGTAATCACAGAAAATTTGTGATAGGTTTATTGTGATAGCTGCTCAATCCGACTTGGTTAGGTTAGGTTAGAAGGCTATTTTGTGGTTATTTTTTTTTATAACCATGCAGAAACAAGTCATTTTTCTAACTGTTTAATTAAATGGCTAGGCAAGTAGTTAAACGTCATCGATCCAAGCTATTTTCATAGCCATTTAATGAAATGGCTGAACACCATTCAGGCCGTTAATTGAATGGCGGCGTTTAGTTAACTGCCTAGGCAGTCAATTGAACGGCTGATTAAGCTAGTTGGCGGCGACATATATAATGTGTCTGTGTGTCAAACACATGGTAAAATCTATCTTTAATCTACGTTTTTGTTTAAATTGATATTAATGTATTTCTAATGCATATTAGATAAATATTAGCTTTCTACACTTGTCTATATAAGCTTAACTATTCCAAATTTCATACTCTAGTAATTCTCGTGAATACGTACTACACTTATGTTATTGCTTTACAAAGTCAAAGTCAAAGTCAAAAATCATTTATTCTGTATAGACCATTAAAACGGTACTTACAAAACGTCAAGTTTAAAAAAAAAAAATCTAGACTAGTTTAGCAAATGGACCACCGGTTCGAAACGCGGCCCCGACCTGAGAAGACTCCGGCAAGAAACTCAGCGGGCATTTTTTTTTTTTTTTGGTCTATTTACAAACATTTGCTTAGTCTACTTAGTCTAAATACAATAGTTTGCTTGAGTAGCATAGTTGAGCGAACAGCTCATTTCCAAGCTTGTTTATCATCTAAATATTCTTGGATTTTATAATAGCCTTTTTGGCACAGTTTAGTCTTAATTACATTTTTAAATTTATTTACAGGTAAATCTCTAATTTCATTAGGGAGCTTGTTGAAAAAGCGTATACAGTTGCCCCGGAAAGAATTACTAATTTTATGGAGTCTACTATCACAAGCTACAAGATTGAACGCTACATATTAGTAAACCTTTTGCTAAATAAAGACTTCGTGGAATTTTAAACCGAAATTTAGTAACAATATCCATCATCAAACAGCTTTGCTAGATGGGATGCACTACCATTAGGTTAGGTAACGTTTCATGAAAAGGGAAAGTACATACATATTATTCATTCTTTGCTAGATGTAGATAGGCAGTTATTCTTTATTGTACACCAACCAAAATAAAATAATTTTGTATATAACTAAAAGTCTAAATCTGTTGTACCTACAATCACCAGGCAAGTCTGTAAATAGAATTCAACACCTTAACCACGTACTAATAAACATTAAGCAAAGCACCGAGCCACTCATACGTACGATTTTCGGATCCTAAGTGCTAAGTCCTGTATGATAACCATCTGTTTAATTAAACAGAGTACTATTATCTATTCTGTGCATTAGTATAAAGGTTTACAACTAGTGCCATTTTATGTGCCGTTTGAATAGGCCCATACCAAATAATGTTAATTGCCACTTTAAATAAAGTAAGTATAAAGAAAACATTGTGGCATGAACACTTTAAAGCGACCAAGTGCGTGTCAGATCCTATGGTACACCTGCTTAGTTGGGTCTCGTATCATTTATATTTAGTTCTTATAATAGTAGGCAGCAGTAGAAGTTAATGTGGCTGTCATAATGTGTAACTTGAAGAAAAACTGAATGTAAATGAAATAGGTCGGGTATAAATAAACTTATGATGATGATAGCATAGCGAGAAATTCGTAAAAAATTGTCTTTAGGTTGACGCAGCTACACGTTATTATCTTCCATTACTTCTTAATTTAAATTGTGAAAACCTTTTTATATACTTCCCCTCGCCTAATCGTAAGCTGAAGGCAAAGTCTCAGTGCTTTTTTACGCCCCGCTTAAAGGACCCGGGATTGTACGAAGAAACCCCGATAGAGTCTGGCACAAATCGCTTCTTTCCAAGCTACCAGCCTTCGGTCTGCCCCCTAGACTATGCAACTGGGTTGCTAGCTTCTTGCAGGATCGCCGTATTCGCGTCCTTTGTGATGGACGCGCCTCGGAGTTCTTGCAGGTAAATGCTGGTGTGCCGCAGGGGTCCGTCCTGTCCCCTACTCTCTTTCTTCTGCATATCAATGACATGCTGTCTACCGGCAGCATTCATTGCTATGCAGATGATAGCACCTTGCACGGGAGTTATCATGGACGTCCTGCGGATAAGCAGTCGGATATCGCAGATAAAAGGCAGCTTCTTGTCACTGAGCTTGACCGGATCCTGAACAACATTTCCCAATGGGGCTCTGAGAACCTGGTCGAGTTCAATGCCAAGAAGACACAGGCATGTGCGTTCACAGCAAAGGTATCTTCTTTCCTTCCCCTTCCCACTCTTCAGAGCACTCCACTGCCACTGCAGGACAACCTGACTATCCTCGGTATGGATGTTCGCTGCAAACTTAATAATAAATACTACATCGAGAGTATCATTAAAACAGCCTCGCGTAAACTCGGAGTCTTGAACAGAGTGAGACGGTTTTTCACGCCGGAGCAGCGGTGTCTTCTATACAAGACCCAAATTCGGTCCTGCGTGGAATACTGCTCGCATCTCTGGGATGGCTCCGCAAAGTACTTATTAGATGCTCTCGACAGGTTGCAGGGACGTGCGGTCCGCATTATTGGGAATCTCGAGGTCACAAGCACCCTTGAGCCTTTGCAGATGCGTAGAGATGTTGCATCCTTGGCAGTATTTTACCGTCTCTACCATGGTGAATGTTCTGATGAGCTCTTCCAACTGGTCCCGCCCTCTCCTTTCCTACATAGGACAACACGAGCAGGGCTTAGATGTCACCCGTATACGGTGCAGAATATTCCTTCAAGAACCAAGCGGTTTGGTGACTCCTTTCTTTGTCGCACCATTAAGACCTGGAACTCCTTGCCAGCTCACGTGTTTCCTTCTTCCTACAGTCCCGGGTCCTTTAAGCGGGGCGTGAAAAAGCATCTGTTGAGGCCGTCAAGCTGAGTGCCACCATTGTTAACATGGTACGTGTTTGTAATGGTGACCCTCTTTTCTGAGACTTTGCCTTCAGCTTACCATCAGGCGAGGTGAAGTCAAATTGACGTGCATTCATAAAAAAAAAAAACCCGTGAGCTGGCAAGGAGTTCCAGGTTTTAATGGTGTGACAAAGAAAAGAGTCACTGAACCGCTTGGTTCTTGAAGGAATATTCTGCACCGTATGCGGGTGGGATCTAAGCCCTGCACGTGTTGTCCTGTGTAGGAAAGGAGAGGGCGGGACTAATTGGAAGAGCTCGTCATAACATTCACCATGGTAAAGACGGTAAAATACTGCCAAGGAAGCAACATCTCTACACACCTGCAGAGCCTCGAGGATGCTCGTGACCTCAGGATTCCCAATAATGCGGCCCGCACGTCGCTGCAACCTTTTGTTATTGACCAATTTATGGCAATTGTGAAAGGCCTTAATTATAACTGAGCAAACTTAATGCTTACCACGATCACAAACATTACGCAGCAGATGTTAACAGAACTCATCATGATATTCGCGAAGTTTGACAAGGAGAAAGCGTTTTCTAAATCGTTGCAGTATCTGAAATCCCAAAAAAAGTAAGCTAACTTAAAGAGGCTGTTGAAATGTAGTTGTTGTAGTTACACCTCAATGGAATCAACAAGATGACTCGCTACTTGATATATTTCACTACTTGCTTCAGTTTATCGTACCGCAAATTTGTACAATGAGGCCGCCTAAGTACGAGTATCATTCAATGTCAAGAATTATAGGTATATTATATTTTTATGCATGCCTGTTTTTAGTAGATAATCTCATAAATTTGACCTGCTTTTTTGTTTGAGAAGTATATATTGAATTGTACACAGCATCCGGTATTGGATCGGATCCGGAAAGAAAGAGTTTGGATTTGGATTTGTAGACCGTTGCTATTCCAACATGAGTTTGAGTCAATGGGACTATTGTGATAGACCATGCTTTGTCATGATTTCCTTTCTGCACAGATGATAGATAGTTACACTTTCAGGTATTTTGAGGTGAAATTTTCTTTTGGCGTGTTCTATAATTTTTTTGGCTAAACAGAAATTATAGTAGTCGCGTCATTATCACGTTCTGTGCGTCACGTCCGGTAGACGTCAGTATGGGCGGACGACAGGACTATACAACGATATATAATTTTGAATTTTATACGGACAGTAGTACCTATTTGACAAATTGTGACAATAGTAATAGATTCAATATTAATTTGATAGATACTCATATTTATCGAGTAAAGTTGTTACTTCGATTATTAATGCGCTAATAAACTAAAATTCGTTTCACATACTTATGTAGAGTAATTGAAACTTAGGTTTTACACATACAAAATTTTTGCTTAAATCATGGATCACACCTTTCAACGCTTTAGTTTTAGCCAAAGTTACAGTCCTAACCGTAGAATCTCGTAAACTCACCTGTTTCCTTTCCCTTAGCAGGTAGAGACTTACGGGTGGAGAAAATTTTGTGGGCCGTTGTAAATGTTAGCAAAACATCGTGCATTATATAAAACAGTGGTGTTTATACTCTTTTTGTATCGGCTATTAGATTGTTGTGAACTAAAGAGAATACCAATTACGTTTCTAAATGATTCGTTTTTAAAGGTTTTTGTCCTTCATGTATGTACCAGACTTTTATTTCGATCAAAATAGTATATTTGTAATGTAGTCTTTAAAACGCGTTTCAGAAAACAAATAGCTTCCATTTCGTTGGATAGTTAAATAAAAATCTAATTTACTTTAAAACAACTCACGTAATAAGTCGCTGGTGCAGTTTTATATTCTCCATTATTACTTCATAGTGATCTTCGTTGAAATCTCCGGTAGCGCCAATAGATTCAAGTCGTCGTTTAAGGAGTCTTAGCAATAAACTTATATGACTAGCCATAGCCGAGAATAAGAGGTCAGTGCTGACCATGATCCACACACATGTCTGACCTACAAATGTGTAAGTTAATGCGTAAATGATGTCAAAGTATTTGGTTAAAAATCTGCCTACTGTCATGACATGATTTGCAAGATTATAGCTAAAATTTACCGAAATATATGATACCTAATTAACGATATTGTGAAAGGCGTGAATTACTTTCATTCGAATTTAATGTATGTACTGGACCAAAAATCTGTGATGTATCGAACTTATATCAAGTTGAAACTATTATTATCTTTGTAATCGCACTTGAAATACTACAATAGTTTAATTGACTTATTTCGCATTCGCTCCACTTGTCTCAAATATATCAGTTTCTTTTCAAAAGTTTAGATTTATTATGTAGGGTGCTGGGCTAGAATATTTTCCAGAAATACATTCTGGGTAACGAGGATGATAAAATCTTTTTTAACACACATAGCAGGGATATTCCAGAAAGAAAGTAATAATTCATAGACCTCAGAAAGAACAAAGAAATAAGAGCCTATTTCAAAAGGCTATCTTGGAGTCTACCTTATGGATGTAATAGGGATTGGCACTCGGATGAAGAAGAGGAGATAAGATTAGTTAAGGAGAAAACGAAATGTTTGTTTAATTTAGCATTTATAAAGTACCGGTTTAATGTTCTCTTTAGAAAAATAGTCTCATCTAAAATGCAAGTTTAAACTTTTGAAACAAGAGAAGATACGTATCGTATGCTGTAATTAAATTAAAGTAATTACTGAGATCGTGATTTTCAAATGTGGAACCTAAAGATATGAATGTTTTAAGCACTGAAATTGATTCAAAATTTAGAAAACATTTATTTAGCAGGATAAAAATGTACTTATTGTGTCGAAGACACTTTAGAGCTTGGGCTCCAGAGTGGAAACTCTTCTAAAAATGAGAGCACACATACAGCATACAGAATATTACAGAGAATCTACTTTGTGAAGTGAATTGAAAACATGATTGTATTCAAAATCACAGGCTGGGTTGCTCTCAATTTCATAATACATGAGATGATTCTATATCATCAGAACTTTCACTCTCTCTAATATTTGTTCTTAGAACTTAAAAGGTATAATTATTTCGAGCCTTTTTCTATGGTAAGTGTTAGAACTGACAGTTGCGATTAAGTTATTAAATGTTATTATAACAGTATTAAAGTGTCAAAAGAAAAAGTGAACTTTTAAGTGCTTGCCCCTTTAAGTGATGTTTTATTATGAAAACTATAGTCGAGAGCCTATTCTATGTCAGTGCTTTAATGCATCTGTTGTCTTAGGTACGTGACTTTTCTTTTAATTAACTGGCATACTAGAATTAGCTATTAGAATTCTAAGCAATGTAGTCACTACTCTTACCGGCAAATATCTCAAAGAGATAAACTGCAACGTGTGCAATGGGCTGATGTTTATCGAAGGGATACCACGACATCCAGACGTAGCCGATCTTCGCATTTTCACCGTTTAATAAGCTGAAGATGTAAAGACCGATTGGCGTCAAATTGTAAAACCATACACCTGCGACGTTCATAAAGAAATACCCTGCAAAAAGTATGTGCATTGATTTTAGTATAACAATAAAGTAACAATTACCTGAAGGTATAAGCATAGATATAGGTTCTCATAAGATTCTAAAATAGGTACAGGATGTGATGTTAAATAAAAATATTACTAACACCGATGTGTGATGCGTAGCGAATTAAGGCTTTGTTTCTTGATGTTTAGAGCTTCTTCCTCTAGTGGAGGTACCGGCCATATACCCGCCAGTTCTTGTATCAACTGCTTGAACGCCTCTTTTTTATACCACAACACAGAAACTTTCGCTATACCTATAACAAACAACCAAAATCAACATGGAACTTAATCTTACTACGTTAAGTTATTGCATCTCTGAATTAGCATAATTTCATACTTCATTGGAGCTTAATTAGGTATGACTCTGTTCAGATTACGCTCTATTCAATGAAAAAAAAAACATTCTGTTTAACATTTCTTGAAAGTAGTTTGAACATACAGACTGATAGCCAGACGGATTCGTCAATTTTTACTTTTACATAGTTAGGTACTTACTTAAAGCACCGTAGCCAAAAGTATGAAAAAGTGGAACGACATCCTCAACTCGTGGCGAATTAGACAACGTGAGACCTATGAAGACGATTTCACTGAATACGTGATAGCAAATGCCACAAACGGATAATAAGAACATCAATTTTTGACTTAGATAAGCTGATGTACTATTGGGTCTTTCGAAGGAGAGCCCAATGCGTCGCATGCAGAAAGTGCTCAAGATCAAAGATTCGTCGATTTCCCGTTTCGCTTCTTCTATTGTTGATTCAGACATTTTCGCTAATGACTCTTTGTTCGATGAAAGTCACGGACACTTTGGCTCGAATAAAACCCGGTGAGTATAACTAGAGTGTGAAGCTGATAAATAGTTTATTATTTTAAAGTGTTGATTGTGGAGGCGTGTACGGATAGTTTAAAATTCTGGCATCCAATAGACAGTTGATAAAAGTTAGAACTTTGTACAATGCCCCTTAATTTTCTACAAATTAATTATGCATTACACTTTGAAAACTATGATACAAGTTAGGTATGTTCCAAGGATTCACTCGTTCTGCACAGCATTTTTATGGTGTGATATTCTTAGCAGCTGTCGAGGCTGATTTACCACAAATAGTGGTGAATTCATTATATAAATAACTCGTCAATAATATAGGTACTGAAAGAAAAGAAAAACTTCTTTATCTGATTTAGCTACATAATAGAGAAAAAATCTTACACTTTACCACCTTATAATAGGATAAAAGGTATGGGCATGCACTAAATATATTAACCGCATACGTGATTGTTATGTTTTGGTATTTCATTATAGGCATACCTTTAAAGTTGTTAGCCACAAAACAAACATGATTAAGAGGAACCCAAAAATATACGAGTATGTATACATAGATGGCGAAGCGTGTAGGTGTTATATACCTCGAGGTGATCCCTTCGAGTATTAGAAAGAAGGAAGTCAATTCACTAAGTATAATATACATAAGGTTTGATTTTCAGAAGTCAATTTGGTAAAAAAGTAGGTACAATTGATAGATCTATGTGTGAATGGTTGTTTAAAAATGCTAATCTGTTCGACAAGTTCGCTGCGTGTGGATGCAAGAACACAGAGTCTATCAAACAGTACCGTAATGGGATAAATCTCATAGGTTACATTGCCGTGACATAATTGAATTTAAATTCTTCATTGTTACGGTACGAATACATTGTTATTGACACGCGAACTTAGGTGATTAGAACTGAATATGATCTTGTTAATGGCAGGATTGGGATGATGAACTCACGGCGGAATTTTATTAAATCGTTTAAGAACGTCAAAAATTGCTCTATGATTTTTTTGTGACTTTGGGAAGATTTACGATCGATAATAAAAAAAAGCGGCCAAGTGCGAGTCGGACTCGCCCATGAAAGGTTCCGTAGCAGCAAATAGGTAAATTCCGGTTTACGATTTATGACGTATTAAAAAAAAAAGTACTTACTAGATCACGTTCAAACCAATTTTCGGTGGAAGTTTGCATGGTAATGTACATCATATATTTTTTTAGTTTTATCATTCTCTTATTTCAGAAGTTACAGGGGGGGGGGGGGAGAACACGACACATTTTACCACTTTGGAAGTGTCTTTCGTGCAAACTATTCAGTTAAAAAAAAATGATATTAGAACCCTCAATATCATTTTTTGAAGACCTATCTATATAGGTACACGTATAGGTGTGATGAAAATTTTTTTTTTGAGTTTCAGTTCTAAGTATCCGGAGCTCCCAAAATTTATTGTTTTTCTTTCTATTTTTGTGTGACAATCTTAATGCGGTTCATAGAATACATCTACTTACCAAGTTTCAACAGTATAGTTCTTATAGTTTCGGAAAAAAGTGGCTGTGACATACGGACGGACAGACAGACAGACATGACGAATCTAAAAGGGTTCCGTTTTTTGCCATTTGGCTACGGAACCCTAAAAAGTCTTAATATGCATGAATATTTGAAAGAGCTCAAGGAGGTATTGGATAACATCTAATGGTAAAGTAGATTACCTATAGAAATATATAACTGGTCAGCAGGTAGGTACTTGTAAACAAATGCTAATGTAATGTTCCTATAACGATTGATGTGCCAGCGCTAACTTGAAGCAAAAAACGGCACAATCACTGTCAGGCAGCTGCAATGGGTGCATTAGAAGTCTCCTGCGACCAATCACGTAGGGATAGTTTTATAGCTACTATTGGTGCTTACGACCATATGTATAATAATAATAATAGGGATAAATATTAGGTTATATTTTTGTAGTAAGTTTTTCCTAAAAGTTCAGTTATCCTCCGAGCTCAATTGCGGTCGACGTTGGTAAGTAAATGGCCGCATTTTAATATTTTTCGTTAAGCGACTGCCATTTAACCTCCACAACCCACTGGCAATTTCGAAGTCTTGTAATTAGGACAACTTCTAAAAGTTTAGTAATATTGTTAATAGTCACAGCAGTTTTCCATACTTATTTAAATGAATCCTTTGAGACTACTACAAAAGAGCTGAATAAGTCGAAACGATAATTGTTGTTTTAATCGTGTTAAAAAAATGAGATTATCAATTTGACACACAGGCACCAACGTATCACGCGGGCATGGACAGTTTTATTTTCGGCTGGATGGCGGTTAGAATCTGACTATTTCAGCATTTCATATAAACATTCATGCAATTCCGCCAGTTTAAAGCGAATTCAACCTGCTCTTCTCTCAAGACATCTAATAAAAAAATAAAAAAAATTACGCTACTTAAGTACCTACTAAAACAGTACAAACAGGCTCAATCGGTTGGTAAGTGTTAGGTAAGTAGGTATAGGTTTTTAATACGCGTGATTTCATTTCGATTAAAAAGTAGTATGATCTATTACAAAAAGTCCTGCCTACGTTTTCATCAGTTCTTCAGAATCACTGATAGTTTCATTACACACTAATACACTTTAAAACGGTATGAGTTTTATTGGTACGAATACGGAACGAACCTGTTTAACGCTGACTCCAATGGCAATAGATAAGTAAGTAACTGCCGCAATGATAATTTTATCGGTCCATGTAGGCAGTAGCAAGATGTATTACACTGTGTTTTTCAGCCTATGATCATTCACTTGAGAACATTTCCGCCAAACTTTATAGATTAGATGTACCTAAAGAGTTTCTCTTTACCTCAAAGTATATATTTTGAATTAATGTACAAACTTGCTCGATTTCATCAGCTAGTAGCAATTTTTTTTTTACGTGCCGGAAATCCGGAGGAGGTGGAGGTTATGTTGGACTCGAACCGACTAAACCGCACGCCGTCTCTGGGTCGTAGTGCTAGGCCAAAGGTGAGGTTGTCATGCGACATATCCCTCGCACCCTGGCTGACCCAGGGCCATCCCTCTCGGTCTGGCCCTCCTCGGGAGGAAAGACTGAACAAAACATTAAAATAGAGTTGCAAGCTGTTGCAAAACATGCGATTATATTTAATTCTTTACAATATTATAGGTAGGTGTTGGTATAACTTATGCTTTGCGAAAAGATTCCGTTATTAGGTACTGTAGTGTTCGTCTTCCTTGACGAACTTATTTAGAACCTGGCCATCACGCGCCTTCATTTGGATGAAGAAAATAGGAAATAACAAGCGATGGAAGACAGTTCGAGTCAGTTGGTGATCGAGGAATCTGCGAGAGTTCTTCAAGAGGAATACTGAAGAAGTTATAAAGTGTATCAGGCTCAATCATTGAGCAGATTCCGCGACCCTCTCTTTTGTATCAGTAAAATTAAAGAAATATCGGGTAAACCCCCATAAAACTCGTTTAGTAGTAATATAATTACGAATAAATATATTAAAATCACAGCTCATTGTCTTATAATTTAAATACCTCAAGAAGCTGTGGAGTTAGTCGCCCCAAACTCCAAGTACTGTGATGACGGGGACGTCTATCACCACAGTCTTCTAGACTACGATTAAAATTACACTTTTTCTGATATTTATGTCGTTTATTTAGTAATATGATATTCCTATACGGTTGTTGGGGAATTTACGAGAGGGTTTTTATATTATCACTTTTATCGTGTTAGGTTAGAGAATCGCGAAATCTAATGCATTTTTTCATCATTCTTCTACTAGAAGTATCGTTGGCTCGTCAGTCAGTCCCTTGACACCAACTATCTGGAACAGACCCGCATCAGATGTTTTCTCCGATCTCTAAATTTAAAAATTAAAAGATTTATTTTTTAAATCGTTGACGCATGATGTCCTGGTAACTACAAGTAGTTTCAGTCACGAAGGACATACACTACAGTACATACGTCATGCAAAAAAACTGCATTTAACATTCTCACCAGACAAGGCTGTTTCAAATAGAACTTGCGAAGTCTATTTTCTTTACTACGTCGCGTCGCTCTCCACCGCTACTGAATAATCATTCCGTAACTGTAGAGAGTGCCAATAGTAAATAAGGTTGCGAGTTCGATTCGCAAATATTTATATGCAACATGCATATAAATATGTCTGAATAGAATCCGCGTCTTGAAAGGACTGCGTATTATTCAAGTACCTATACCTATTTTATTTTTATTTTTTTATACGTGCGGAAAGTCCCCACGGATATGTTATGGTTACAGTATAATATGTATTTATAAAAGAAAATGTATCTAAACGTGTTCATCCGCATTAAAGAATTCATATTGCAAGCTAGTTAAGCTAAGCTTCATTTGGGTCTATAAGTATAAGGCTATCCGTTGTCTTATGCGTCTGCCTGCATGCGGGTGCCTGTTTTCTGCGAATAATATTGTGCGAATTTCGTGCAAAAAATTCATACGATTTGCACGAACGAGCAGACGTTGCATGGCTCTATGAGATTAGTGTCAAGGCTACACTAAATTTTGCTTCGGCAATTGTATGATCAATGATCTGCACGTATTGTATAATGGTCACTTTGTCTCAGGTGGATTGTTTAAACTACTTCAAAGACAAGTGCCTCCCTAACGACGTTTCGGTGAGTGTCACAACATTTAGTGGTTATAATCATCTTTTTTCGTTTATGGGCGGGCATCGACACGAATTTAGAGTGATTTAAGATTTTCCCGCTAGAGATCGCGGTGTTTCGGCAAATTTAGCACGCGGGCCGCGGTCCGTGGCGGGCTTTACAGTTCGCCACCGTTACGCGACGATTAGGCGACGCAGGCGCATAGCGCGCCGTCTTTGCCAACGGCGTTGCACTTGTCATCATCCATCGTAACATTAGTAGCATACGGCACATTGCCGTGTCTTATGTCATCAAGTATACTTACGGTTTTTTGGCTGACCGGATATTTAAAGGAAACGTTGGTAGGTTTAGACGTCATGGTTTTGCTTAGATTTACTATTGGGATAAATCTTCTTTGACCCGTTATGATATAAAATGAAAGGGTACTATACTTGAATTTGCACGTAAAATGCGCGTTCGTTTTTATTTACTACTAGTAGTGCCCACGACTTTGTCTACGTACACTTTGATCTGTTTTTATTTTTGCGCGGCACCCCGTTATTTTTTCTGATACGAAAAGCCTAAGTGACGCTTGATAATATCAGCTATCGGCAGTTAAAATGTCGTCCAAATCGGTCCAGCCAGTTTAGAGTTTTCCTAGAACAAACCGACACAACCACAGACAGACGACTTTTTTATGGTAATTGTGTAAACATTCATTTTTCAATGTATTCATTTCAAAGTAGGTTTTGTTTTTATTTTTACATTTGGGAAATCCCCACTGATACCCCTCCCCCCTCCGGAGCCGGAGGGGGAATTAAGTTATATGGGATTCGAACCGACTAAACCGTACGCCGTTTGTGGGTCGATGTGCTAGGCCGAAGGTGAGGTTGTCTTGCGTCATATCCCTCGCACCCCGGCTGACCCAGGGCCATTCTTTTCGGTCTAGCCTCCTCGGGAGGGGTGACCACGCGGTCCCCGACTCGCCCCCGGTATTGCGCGGCGCATCGTGCTACGATGCGCGCCGCCGCCGTGGCCTGCTTCTGCTAGGGTCACCCTCAGGCCCGCGCTTATGGGGGGTGGAGGTCGGTCTGCGCTCTCCGACGCCCGAACCGCCTTCGAACGCGGGCAGCGATGTCCGCGAGTCTCTCTCGCTCGCTGTGCCGCGCCCGCTCTGCTGTCTCCTTCACGAGCATGACCTGCTCGCAGAAGGAAGCGCTGGCCGCCCACGCATCCGCGCAGCGGACCATTGCCGCGAGCAGGGTGGAGAGCGTGAGCATTCTCACCCCCAGGGCCGTCACAAGCTCCCGCATCGGCTTTTCGAACGCCGGACACTCGGTGTGCGTGTGCAGCCCCGATTCCCACGTTCGCGTCGCAGTGATGGCACTCGGGCGTTGGCTCTATGCCCATTAGATGCAGGTACCGCCCGAAGTTACCGTGTCCGGTAATGATCTGCGTCTGACGGTACGAGAGGCCTACGTGTGGCCTCTCTAGCCACTCCCCCATGATGGGTCTTACCGCCGCAATCACGGCATGCCCTCATTTCAAAGTAGGTATAAGATTTTATTTCCTCAATCACTAATAATAAAAACTATGCTAACTATACTATATAATACATACAAAAATGAGATAAGAAAGCGGGAGAGACTGCAACTTTAGGCACCGAAAAATTCCTCCCCATCGACTTCTACTGGTACCGTGCCCAAAAGCTGACGGCATTACCACGCTGAATAGCGATACTAATTCTTTGAGCGAAGTAAAGGCCATCCCTATGGTCACGGGAAGAGTCGATTAGTCACTTCGCTATTTCTTTGAATAACGCGCGCGCTTGGACCCGACGAATCACACTTTTCGACTCCAAACGGATCAAAAATGTAATTACCAGTTACATTAATATATTTGCGCCGTTTATGAGTCTCCGCTGATGCAGCAGCAGTGCATGCACAGTCCATCGTTCTTGGAAGATGGGGAGGCAACAGGGTGTCGACGCAAGTTGCGTCGCACAGCAAAGTCCTATCCATCTTCCAAGGCAATAACGACATACCGTCCGGTCCCTTGCCATCGTTGCACGCCAAGCTAACAGGTTCAAGTATAGCTGGCACGCTAGTGGTGACAAGAGACCGACGGATAATGTCATAATGTTGGCATGCCGGGACACGCGGCCTGCGCTCCTGCTGCAAGATAATCCATGATGACCAATTGACCAATCGACTGCTTCTTCACATAGACGTCGATGCGGAGAAATACACAGTGCTCCCAAGCGTAGTCAAGTTGCGATGCGGAAGGTCGTGTCGTCCAACATTGTACCAATGTCGGGCGAAGGCAGTGCCTGGAGCTAAAAAGCTAAAGTAGTCTCCATTGGCTGCAATACAGTCCTTTAAACGTTGAGGCCAGTTATCAATAGAAGCACACACTCTTTCTATGAGAAAAGTCTTCACTGCCAATCGTGTGGATTGTTTTAGGGACTTCAAATTATCATGGCGTTTAGAGCAAGCCGTACTCTCTAAAACTGACCATAAATCATAATCCAGCGGATTAAGATCGGGACTAGACGGCGGCCAGTCTTCAGCTCTGATGAAGTCCGAAACGTTCACTTCCAACCAAGACGGCGTGGATCGAGCTTTATGTAACGGCGCCGAGTCTACCTTCTAACTACCTTCTCAAGGATGGTATCTTGATACACTTATGGCGATGTTTTGATACCTTTTTCACAAAAATATGGCCCAGTCGCTTCTTCATAGCTAACACCCCACCAAACCATCACTCTGTCGACTAATTGGGAAGCTTCTTTAGAGCTTTGATCATAAATACGGTCATTTTGTTTGTTAAATGTTGCTCAATTGTAAAGATTTTCTCATCCGTAAACAATTATTTTCTCTTACCTCCCTTTGCGTACCGCTTCAGTAGTTGTTTCAATTTTACCAACCTATTCTTTTTTATTTTGTAATTAAAAAATTACCAGTGTGTCTTTTATAGGCTGCAAGTCCTAAGTCATCTTTTAAAATACGCGACATGGTTCTGGGTGCTATCTTCATCACCCGAGATAAAATCTTTTGCTTTCGGACAGGATTTCTTCGAATTCTTCCCCTTACTGCTTTGACCACCTTTTTCGTACGAATACTACGTGGACGGCCAGATCTTTTCTGTCACAAACAGAGGAGGTCTCATTATTATACCTATAAATAGCCCCGTACACAAACATTTGACTAATACAAACTGTTAAAAGTTGCATTTGGCTCCATACCAAACTTTGTGTAATGCAATCACAGCTATTCGGTTCTCTGTATCACCCCTTTTCATTTTAATATCGCAAAATATTGTAAAATGTATTGGCGCCAAAATTAGAAAATTCAATGAACAATCGTATAAAAATTACAGATTCCAAATTTAAATGTAATATCTTTCTTATTTTTAATTGTAACAGTATTTATGGCCAGACTGTGTATTGGT
Organism: Eilema caniola; assembly: GCA_949126895.1. Lineage (NCBI taxonomy): Eukaryota > Metazoa > Arthropoda > Insecta > Lepidoptera > Erebidae > Eilema > Eilema caniola. The sequence continues at coordinate 19,033,864 of OX421462.1, forward strand.
GTCTCTTACAGGTTATCTTCTGTAGTATTTTTTAGGTATTAATTAGTCCACTGCTGGACAATACTGGACATGACATGGTTAAACACAATTTTTCATTTCTTCTTCTCAAAAAAAGTCGGGAGTTACAGTTAGGTGCTGTATTTATAAAATCTCCAACGCCTAACTATACTTACGTAGATATGAGTATTCCTTCAGGCTAATATTCACTACTACGAATTCATTATTGTATATTAAAATGAAATCAATCATAACCGAAGCGTTAAGGTGAAAAGAATTAGATCGTACTGCAAAGTAAAAGTGCTATGTATTGTAATGTTTGAACGAGCGACCCAGATCCATTGATAAATTGATTGCATTACAAAATATCATTGTATCTGCAGAACTTAAATATAGAAAAAGTGACCCAAGAAGCAGCTTAATTATAAAATTTCTAATATAGTTTAGAATTAGATTTAATTTTTATCCAACCGAAAAACGAGGGGTATGTGTATGAGCTTTTTAAATGTGACTTTTGTATTTTTTTATATATATATTGTTATGTAATTTAGACCGACCTATCAAAACGTTTGAATAAATAGCTCAGAGTGTCCCAAGTGTCCAAAATTTTTATTTATTACTCGTTCGAACATACTACGGGTAAATTTCGTAAAATAAATCGATAAAAATGTTCGTGGTTTCATAGATGACAGCTTAACGGAAACGAATTAAGTATAATAAACCATAACTAAATGATAATTTTAATTCCGTACGGTTCGCCGGCCGGTCTATTAGATACGTTTTGGCCCTGACTGTGAGGTTGATTTTTAGTGAAGCAGGTACCACTGGTCAATCAATACCACCTCGAATGTCGGGTACTAAGAGCCCTTTTAGATGACAGGCGTTAAGAGCGCATTTTGATAATATCAAATTCACAAGTCTTTTACATCTAATTGCCAAACCCGGTTCTGGTCACTATAGGATCCAGTCCGAACTCATACCGTTTAATCATTGGTTTATTTTGGTTTTTACAAGAGCAAGATCCGTGATTGTTGTAACCCAGCTTGCCATCGAATCAGTTTTTTTTAAAATGTAGGTATATGACTAACATATATATATAATATATATAGGTTACCGTAAAGTTGTGAATCAGTTAGATTGCAGATTAACCAGGTCATCTGCAGATTACCTGGCTGCGTCATTTAAAGTGAAAGTATTTCCTTGTGATAATGCACAAAAATACCCTATTTTTTGTGCATTCACTTTGCGGGTTACTGTTAATTAACGGATTCTGCGCTCTAACGTTAACATATATACGAGTAACTACATACTAAACTGAAAAGCTATGAGGCGAATCAGAGGATGAAGTACGGTACATGATCTATATTCACTGATACTCACTGAACTCTCATAATGCGAAGCTGTGCTGTAATGGCTTAAGTTTTCCGAGACCACAACATTAGCACAATAACCCACATCAGATGTATTAAATTCATTCCGGGGCTGCACCGTAAATAAATCTCACTACCGCTGCGCCATCGAAACAGGTAATATATTATATTGAAATATTTGCGGCCAAATCTCAGCTACATGCTGCCTTTTTTCATCCATCACCTAACGGGCCAAGTCTCTGATCGATACAGGACAGTAAGTTGGATTATGCTATAATATATTTGCCCCTTAAGTCTATCTAAGGGAGATACGCGAGTCACTCAAAGATGAACCCTACTTGTGCTATATCTAGTATGATTAGAAGTCAAAAGGTAAATAAAATGAGGAAATAGAGACCGTTGTTTTAGCAGACTGTTCTGTGCGAATCTACATCTTTTCTTCACAAGTAAAATAAATAACCAATGTATTAACATAATTAACAGATGGTTTTTTTTTTTTTTTTTTTTAATGAGAATATTAGCAACCGAAATTATCGAAATTACTAATATTCCCTCTAACCCCTCCAACTAAGCTAAATTGCTTGTGCTAGGAGTGGGTTCACGTCGGTAGTGTAATGGCCAGGATTCGAACCCGGGACCTCTCGATCGTAAGGCCGACTCCTTAACCACTAAGCTACCGACGCTTGAAATATCAGATAGAATATTTTGTGCTTTACGATCGCAGGTTTAAGATATTTTTTTAATTTTGCTAAGAGGTTTTGTAAACATCACAATTGTTATTAGTTCTCATGCAATAGTACCTACCTATCATGAATTTTAGTTTTGTTTAAGTGCTTGAATTTCCCAAAATCTTTTATTGTTTGGCTACGCCATAAAAGGAACCACAGTCCAAATCTTTGGCAGTGTTATGTCGACGTTGATGAGTCAGTCTCGCGAATATTACACTTCGCTTTATAATATTAGATAGTATTTATAAATCGGCATTCAATCATGGTACCATTTATGAGTACACTACCTGCTGCTTACTCGATGTTTTGATCTAATTGCCCCGATATAAGTGCCTCCCGAGGCCTGGGTCTCACGGGTTTAGTATCTTGTAAAAATAACCGTGGTCCAGTACCAATTTATACCTTACAAGTCTATTTTAAACCACATACATAATATCAGCGTAGTGAAGTACTTTTTATCATTTATGTGTGTAAAATATACTATATATACTTTTTATTTTCAATGAGCTATGCACAAAAGAATAAATGAAATAAAAGTAACTAATATATTTAATTAGATATCCTTCTTCATCCTTAATCCCAGTCGCATCCGAAGCTTTCGACTTGTAGTGTGGTGTCCGCTTTTACTAGTTTAACTGCGGATTTGGCTGAACTTCGACATTTTCCGTCAAGCGACTGCCATATAACCTCTACAACCCAAAGGCGATATCGAGGCATTGCAGTTAAACCAGTTTAGTTTATCATTATTATCCTCTTTATTCATTTTAAAAACTTACTAATTATATTGTTAAATACATATTAAAAAAAAACAAACATCTATTTAAAAATATAAAAAGTAGTGTCCCACCGGTATCGGATTCAAGGACCAAGCTACCGGTGGTTAGGGCTCCAGAGAAAGGAACTTTCTCACAATGCGCACCGTAGCAAGGAGCACTGCCTTCTGCATCTGGCCCTTGATCCAACCGTCTAACCCGAGCCTCTTCAGGTGTTGGTCGAGGCTCTTTGCTATCAGTCCGTTGACTGACATAACTACCCGTAACGTCTGCCATAGATATTCGTAAAGCAACCGGGACCGACGCGATGACCAATGCAATTAATCATATTTATGCATACAAATATTTGCATTGAGCGGAGATCGAACCAACGCCTCCTGCGTATCGGCCGCGTTCACCACGCTACGCCACGGAGGCTGTCAAAAGTAATAAATTAGATAACAAGCCGTTAAACTGAATAAATAATATTTGTTTAGCAGTATCTTGTACCACTATTGTTGCTCTTTTACTTTTCAATTAAAGTTTTGACATTGTATACGGTCTTCTTTGTTAAAGTAATAAACCATTAAGTGATGGCAACTTCTCATCATGTAGATAATTGTTTTCTTTTGGTTTGTGGAGCACTCTCATTACACGGAGGCAAAGACATGATGTTATTTTCTTATCCGCGGCCTAAGGCACTGTGCGTCATTAGGAGTCTAGTAATTGAATCTCACACAAATAAAAATAGATCAAAATATTGCATGCGTAGTGTAATTTAAGATTTTCATCGCATAGATAATAAGCGAGTCAATGTAAATCTACACTAACTTTCACTGTTCTGCCAATGTTATGGGGCTAGCCTTAAATCCTCTTTTTCAAACGGCAGGAAGTGAGATTAAAAAAAGTGTTTATCGTTATCGGCAATCAAAGAAGATATTGTTTTCTTAAGAATCTTTTAGTATTCATAATCGTTTAGTTTATTTATTGGTTGTATTATTTTATTCGTGTATTTTCTCGATTAATGGGAATTGTATTTTAGTTTTTAAATTTCCACGACTAAAATGAAAGTTTTATTGAATTTATTGTTTAACTTCAAATGTTGACCGTTGTAATAATTTTAGAAGCGAGTTCTTTTTGTTCCATCATCGTAATCTCTGGTTATATTATAACAAAACCTGTGCCCATGTTTATCTGGTGGATAGATCCCATTACAGGTAGACGTTTATTATCTGAGATACAGTAATATCCATTTCAGCTTATGGTTTAATGTTACTGTAATGTACCTTATGCGATGTATTTTTTAGTTTTTGTTGCAATGAGCATCTACATTGCTATTATTTTTTATATTAAATTTTGCAACTAGTTCGGTATCTTCAAAGGCTTTTGTGGAAATTGGAACTGTTAAAATAAATTTCTTTTGAAAAGTTACTCTATGTTTTGAGTAACTGTTTGTGTCTTGTGAGTTCAATTTAAAATAAATGTTATATGTGGCTTTTAACAAAAAGTATATTTGACTAGAACCGGACGCAATTTAATAAAAATGTAATTTGTTATGGTTTGACCTTATATGGACATAATGTAGGTTAAGGAGTATATATGGCCGCATGGCAGAGTAGAATTTGGGCCACCCCTTCTCTTCCCTCTAGTCTCTAGTTCTCCTCTAGTCAACAATAGTGCCCGGAATATGGCAATAGGGTCACCCCTTACGTGGGACCGAATTCAGATTGGTGAAATATGGGTGTTAATTCACCTCTGCCTAACCCTTCGGGGATAGCATATGAACCTGGAGTTCGTAAGTTTGGTAGACGAGGAACATTTTGAAAGCGTCAAAACGCAGACGCAAGTCCAAATTTACACGGATGGGAGCAAGATTGAGGGTCGCGTCGGTGCAGCGTTATCCATTTGGAATAACGGCACCGAAACCAAGACCCTCAAACTTGCTCGCTCCCCGTACTGCACCGTCTACCAAGCAGAGCTCCTGGCCATATGCAAAGCGGCCAATGAGGCCCTCAAGCGAGGAGCGGCCACATTCGGCGTTTTCAGCGACAGCAGAGCCGCACTCATGTCGGTCACGAACCGCCACGCCCTCCACCCACTGGCAGTTGAGGCCAGGTCGACCATCAGGCGGGGATTGACTCAGGGCAAGGAAATATCCTTGTTCTGGGTCAAGGCCCACGCAGGGTTGGAGGGCAACGAACGAGCCGACCAGCTCGCCAAAGAGGCGGCTCTGCGGTCGAAGATAGCGCCACACTACAGCCTGTGCCCAGTCTCATTCGTGAAGCGGGGCCTGCGTCAGACCTCGCTTCACAAATGGAACGAAAGGTACAGGCTGGGTCACACGGCTTCTGTTACCAAGCTTTTCTTCCCTTGCGCTCTGGATGCATATAGGATCGTCCGAAAGATGAAGATCGCCGGCACCACGACCCAGCTCCTTACAGGGCATGGTGGGTTCTCCGAATACTTGAACCGTTTCAAGTGTAAGGCGGACCCATCATGCGCCTGCGAGCCGGGCGTCGACGAGACGGTCGTCCATCTAGTCGTCCACTGCCCGATCCACGCTAGGGATCGACACGACCTAGAACAGGTAACAAACATAAGTATAAATATTAGAAATTTACCAGTCCTTTTGTCTAAGGAATACAGGCAGTTTTTGCTAGAGTATTGGGAAAAAATTATCAAAATTGTATTAAGTAGGAACCGCACGCAAAATCTCGTCTAGGTATTTATTATAAATACCTAGTTGAAGATTACCCTAGTCATATAAACAGGAAATATTGTTTAATAAGATCATTGTAAACGTAGCATTAAGTTAATAGTAAATGAATAAAGATGTAGATAATCCCCCCCCCCCCCCCCTCCCCGCAATCCCATAGTATGAAAGGTAGCGTGAAAGTACGAGAAGTATAATTGCGAGAACTTGTATGTTACTAGGGGACAGAATGAATGCGAGAGAGAAATGTGTGCACCCCGAGCGGGTGAAGTTGTATGTGAGCATAGGGCTTCGACGTGGGTCGAAGGCGCTAGATAAAAAAAAAAAACCCTTCGGGGTTAGAGGCGTGATTATATGTATGTATGTATGTATGGAGCTCTACTAGGATTTTCGGCACCTAAACCAACCACACCTGCCAGCCAGTAGTTGTAGTTGAAGGACGAGACTCTGGGGTGGACTTTCATATCGAGGTTGAGGGCTTTCAAAGGGATTCAATGGTAGCCGTTTGTTATTCGTTATGATCGGGCAACACATAACCTACGTTTTAGTGAGGTTATAAACCTTCTTAATTATCACTTACTTAATGTCCATTTATAAGTTTAAATAATTTATTTAATACGTTTTGAAATCGTATTTTTAGTGAAATGGGCCCTCGGTACAGCACCTATACATAAGTTGCTAGTTAAATTGAAATGTCGAGTTAGAGTTATTCAGACATATTTTTTTTGCAGAGGGGTTGGCAATGCAATCGTTACCGCGTACCTAAGAAGAGGCGTTTCCCATTAATTTGTACCTTATACCTACTCCTCTAGGACTCATTACTTACTATGAATAGAAATAATTAATCAGAATTTACATATTGATAAGATATTAAGAGTATAATTTTAAACTATGTTATCAACTACAAAATTAATCGCAGTTGTTACAGTGCTAGTGGTAATTGGGTGCGTTTCATTCTTAGATGAGTCAATAATTTATGTTCGTCACATATAATCATTCTTAATTTTATCTTGAACGTACTTGGTATCTATTCAGCAGATTGCAAGCTGTGCTCGAAAATTGATTACATAATAAATAAGCTGCAGACAAACCAACAGACAAACAGACAAATATTCTAAACATCTCATTTTCGGCGTCGCTATCACTCTTAGAACACGTACAGTACACACAGTTTTCATCTTGTTATGATTTTATTATGATGAATAGATAATATACTATAACTACATGTAGGTAGGTCTACTTGCTGTTATAGAGACGTTTAAGAGATGAGCCCTTGTAGCTGATAAGATAATAATAGTGCAAAGAGATTGATCTTTAAAGTTTATGGTTTATAGATTAACCGTAGTTGTGTCTTAAAGTATAACAAGCACAAGTGTGATCACTATTTATAAAGGTACGTTTCGTTCTAGTGCGATATGAACGGAGTTAACATTTTGTACTAGGCCTCAACTTTTTCCAACAGAGATAGATCGATAGAAGAAATCTCACTCTGTCTCTTTTAATACGGTTTTATTTATATGGATACCTTCCCGTTGAGCAACCCTCATTTAATAATTCTATAGGTAGGTATATGTATGGCAGTTGATGTCCGATGTGAAATTTTCTTTAAATTTAATTTATTATTTATATCTTTTTTCCATTTGTTATGTTAATCGTCACGGCATGTGCATATCTACCTAAGTATCATTGCAATGTTATTAATGGCTATAGAAATTTATAAAGGACAAACAAAATTCCAATTTGTATATATGTGTCCAAGTTCCGTGTCTGTAAAGGATAATTAGAACTCTTAACTTCCTTGTTGATAATCTGTATGTCAAAACCGGTTTCCTCAGAAAACATTTCATCAGTTTAAATTAATGATTTAAAAAAATGTGTAATCCAAACATATGATCTGTGAATGATGAAAAAATTAAGTAAACGCTATCAACCCATACGTAAAATAGGATGCTTTGTCATAGATTAAAAGTCATTACATCAATTCGTTCAAATATCAAGAAAATATTCAAATAACTTTTCCCACCCGTGTTCCATGTCAGAGTCCATTAAACTGTTTTCTCTATTTGAGGTATTGATGATGCGTACAGATTTGGATCATTTAAAACTACAGATAAAATAGTTAAAGTACACTTCTATTTCTATTACCCTACAAAAGTTCGACACCATTGTCTTGAGACCCTAATGACTCTTGAGAGAATATGGATATTGTTGAGGCGCTCAGAGAGAGGTAGCGTAGCGGTTGGATGCTCCCTCCTCGATGGCGGTCTGTGGAATAGAACAGATTAATCAATGTATGGGATTGACGTAAGTTTACGTCTGTCATAAATTTAATAATCGTCTAGAGGGGCAGAGCAGGGGTGGTATCGAGGAATCCTTCAAATAACTAATGGCCCTGCGATGTGGTACCTAGAATGGTCAGCCGGTGCCAACATACGACGTTACAGGTGGGGAGGCCCTTTTTTTTTCTCGCGGAAAAAGGCTTTGCGCACACCGACGAGCCCCGGGGGAGGCCCGCCGGTAGTGTGGGACTCCTGCAATTGCAGTATACCCACTAAAAACCCGCGGTGTTCCTTCCGGACGCCTTCATGCCAGGGCTACGGGCACGCTCTCGCACTCTTCCGCGGCCCCGGCGTCGTTGGTCCTCCTACAGAGGACTCCATCCCGGTGGGGTGAGGGGGAAGTATCCTCAACCCCGTCTTCCTGAGGGGCGCGCGGAAACACCGCGCGCGCCACCTCGGGGCCACAGCTGTTCGGACGGTGGATCATGGAGGGCGTAGGAGGGCGTGGTAGATACGTCTAGGTGGAGAGGCCCTGGTCCAACCCTCTGTTAACCGAGTCCATTCCGTGGGCACCGTCGTCCCATAATACAGTTTTCGTCGGATCCCTAAGTGCGCGAGCGCGAGGGACCGACTTCTCATTACTTTTTAAGTATATTTATGTCTGTCTCAAAAATATATTTTGGACATTTGGTATGATCGTGTGAAAGCGATCCAGGATGATTTAATGAGTGATATAGTAAGAATAGTTTTCTGTTCCTTTATTCATTACTAGCTGACCCACCTCGGCTTCGCCTATGGCATACTTCAATCCCTAAGCCATTATGCGTCACTCAATTGTTTTGCCTTACTTAAACTTGAACGTTATGATATAGTATTAAAGTTCAAATTGACATTTAAGTATTGTTACGAATCGTTTGTATGGGAGTATAGAAAAGTGTTGTTTTTAGACTTTTTCAGGCAATTTTTAAATGGTTCTTTGCGTAAGACCTATCCTCGTACTGAATCGGTTCAGCTTTTCTTGAGATTTGAGCTTAGCAAGACATTCAGCGATTTATTTTTCCGAATTCTTATCATTGATCCGATAATCAATTTGGATTCAGAAACGGTAAATCAACAAATTATAAGGTACTCCATCTCACCGACACCATAGTGACAAAGCTTGACAAAAAAAAGAAGGTCTTAACAATATTTCTTGATTTGGCGAAAATTTTGACACGGTCTCTGCGCCACTTCTGTTGACGAAGATGGAGAGGATCGGAATTCGTGACACACAGCTGAAGCTTCTCCATAGCTATCTTGAAAATAGATTCCAACGAGTGAAATTGGAAGAATGGCTGAGTGATGACCTCCAGGTCAGTCAGCTGGAGTACCTCAAGGGAGTATTTTGGGCCCTACTTTATTTTTGATATTTATCAACGACCTCTGCCAGTTGAAGATGACAAATGGAAAAATTGTTGCATTTGCGGATGACACATCACTTTTCTTCTATGGAGATAACTGGGAGGAATTCTATAACTTTGCTCAAACTGGATTCTCTACGGTTATAAGGTGGTTAACAAACAACTCCCTCACACTCAAAACGGAAAAAACCAAATACATGCAGTTTTCCTTAAGCAATTACCAGCACACCTACAGTCATCCACTAAATATAGCAGTCCATACATGTAACAATCACTCATCCGCCTCATGCTTATGCCCTCAGCTCCAAAAAGTAGACTCAAAAATAAATATTTGGGAATATTCATTGACAAAAATCGGAACTTCCATTCACACATAGACCTTCTGTCTAAAAGAATTAGGAAACTCATATATATTTAAAAAAAATAAGACATGTTATGGATAATGGAACCCTAAAAACAGTCTACTTTGCATTATGCCGATCCTTACTAAATTATTGCATTACAACATGGGGAGGAGACGGTAAGACAGCTATGATAAAAGAGAAGCGAGCTCAAAGAAGAGTACTTAAAGTACCCTATTCGTTACCATTCTTCCATCCAACCTCGGAAGTCTACTTGACGTGTCAAGTTCTCACAATTCGTCAACTTTTTATCCTGCGAACTGTCTTACAGAAACACTCCACCGTCACATAAAACTCATTCTCTTTGTCCCATAGAAGGAGAGGTGCTAAGGTATGCCCGGCTATATAATTTAGAAGCAGTCTTTCACACCGCAGCTACTGTTTTGTTGGTGTTCATTAATATAATAAACTTAATTCTATTTTAAACTGATATTCTTTAATATCCTTTCACAACAAAAAAATTTAAGCAAATTCTCACCTCGTATCTGTTTGGTCTTGACTATGAGTCTACTGAAAATTGGTTAGTTGTTCCAGAATAAGCTGCCTAGCACACACACACACATACACACACACGCACACACACACACACACACACACACACACACACACACACACACACACACACACACACACACACACACACACACACAGACACACAGAGAATAAATCAACAAATATTATTATTTATATATTATAGATAGTTTTGCGTTTGGTCACTTTCTCACGATATTATGTGATAATTTGGTTTTCAAAAGCTCACATTTAACTAAATGACAACTATTCACTTGCGATTGCAGGCACCAAGATTTAAATTATCAAAAACAAACTCTGAGAACGTGCTCCAAGTAGTAAACTACGTATTTACCTGCTATGCTGTTGACGTTAACCTTCTCCGTTGCCTCTGTGTGTCACGCATACGGGCGCCCGCCTATCGTGCAAGTCATATGGATTTTTCTGCACGATTTTGTGCAAATTCACTATTATTTGCACGAAACATGTCGAGCTAAGAATTGGAACTTTGTACTTATCTAATGTGATGTGCATTGTGCTCTGTAATATTAACAATCTATTTTTAATATAAGTAATATGTATTCATTAGATAATATTGTTTTCTATATACACTTCATATTTGCAGCCAGACCCAAGTGCTAATCGCAGTTGCTGGATGCTGGATACACTTTGAAGCTTGGGGTTCGCTCCTTTATTCCTTCTTTTCAGTAATTTTGTGAAGTTGACTTTTCTAGGACCAATCGTCCTGGCCCCCTCAACTTCACCTTCCTTCTCAGGCTTGGTGCCCTGAGAAGAAATGTGAAAATTCTTCGTGGGGCCCATATACCCTAATAAAGATTATTTGTGAAGTGAAAACTTTTAAGGCGCGTTGGGCAGTTTGCATATATTATATTTTTTTTAGGTTTACTAAGATCATGGCATTCGCGTCATGACATGTCCGATTTCGATCCGATATTGTACTTTTTTATCACGAGTATACAACGATATAGTTTTAATATATAGTACCTATTCGACATTTTGTGATAATTCTTAACGCACTTTTTAGGCGCGTTAAGAATTGGTTTTGTGAATTAAATATATTTACATTAATATTAAAAAAAATACTTTTTTCACTTTTGTCGGCATTACCGAAGTGCCACTTTTTTCAAAATTATATTATTATTTCAAACACCGGAAACCGACGATACACGTACGAGATGACTGCGGGCTACTTTATCCAAAATTAAGATTAAGAAAGTTGCGTAACTGTTTGTTTGTCTACCCGAATTAATAAATAAAAGCTTGTTAAAAGATCTCTTCTATAAACTTAATCACTGTATACCTTGAATACCATTTCATCAATTCAAGTAAAACCACCCGAATAACTTGATTATCAGTTACATTGTAACAAATGGTAGCTACAAATTAAATTTTCCTCATTAAATCTCTTGACATTTTATACATTGTTAATCGACCTATGTACACCTTCAGAAATAAATTTCCGGTTTCTCTATGTTACGAGAAAAGTACTACCTACCATTATATCGAACATTCATACTTTTATTTATAAATTGTAAGGTCCTCTAAAATTTTTTGTAAATAGAATGTGTATGATCTTTTTGGATTTGACGAAACAAGATAATAATTATTTACCTGTATGTACATGTTACAAGCAATCTGTATAATGCAGGCATTATATCCAATGCATTGGCAATGTATGCTATTATATAAAATACCTGCTGCTCCATCGGCAATGTACTTATGAAAAAATGGATCTTGGTCTATATTTGCGAATGGCTTGGTAGAAATTCTATTTCTGAATGGTTATTAAATAAAAACCCAACCTCATCTATACAAGTCAAATTGCGCTGTGTGGAGACTGGGCTCCGAACTGTAAAGATATTGGTTAGAAGGGTAAGGCAGAAACGGAGCATGCGCATTAGCCTTAGTGATTGTTTTTTTTTTAGAAGGAATGTTTACTGCATGTGTATCAGAATATTTAATAATCTTCCATCAAGCCTGACTAACCTACGTATGACACTATTTAAGAAACAATTATTTGACATGTTATTTAACAAAATGTATTACAATATTAATGATTTCCTGGACGATACAATAACATTTAACAATACCTTATAATGTAATTTATTTTAGCATATAGTTATTAATAGGTATGACATGAAAAAAATTGCATGCTGTATGTGGCAGAATGTGAGGAAACAAAGCATTTTGTAAAATCTCTTGTACCATATTCTAGCGAATAAACTATTTGATATGATTTGATTGATTTGATTTATTGCCACGATTTATGTTTTTTGTTAACATTTCATAAGAAGTGCGCAGCAGGCAGGCTGCGCACTCGGTATTCTATACATTGCCTAGGCATGATATACAATACCGGATTATACCTATTGCCAGTAACATATATATATATATATATATATTTAGGTGACTGTGACTTAGCACCTTGCGTACTGGCATGCAGTGTTAGTTATTAGGAACAGTTTAAGATTGATGGCTAGATAAGCCGTTTGTATAGAAAATATGTGCAACTGGTTATAAAATATACATAAAACTATAGCAATTGTACTATAAATGTACATACAAAAAGAAAACAAAAACAGGAGAAAGACTGCAACTTTAGGCATCGAAAAATTCCTCCTCATCGATCAATATAAATCATTAGTATAAAACATGTTTAACAGTTTATTAAAATATCTAATTGAAGTCAACGGTCTGGGAATTAAAATGATTTATTAATTATGAGCGGGAGCGGGAGTCACCAGAGGCTCATGGAGGCCACTGGTGGCTCCCGCTCCGGATCGTTCCTGGTGCAGAGACTGGCCATAGCAATCCAGCGTAGAAACGCGGCAAGTGTGAGGGGAGGGGCACCTTTGCGCCGGGAGCGACCAGGGGTAAGTTATTCGACTAATACCAATAGGTAGGTACTGAATTTGTATTTGTATTATATACTTGGAATTAAATTGACATAATGTATTTATTATTGCATTGTATTTTGACGAGTTCATTAATTAATTATGAGTGTAAACAAAATTTCCAATGAGGTTATATACTCGTATCAGTGGTATTAAGTTTTCCTGTCAGTATTATTTTATTACAAGCAACGCTTTATTATTATTGTAATTACGTTTACTTTTAACATTTGTTTCTAGTAAATTAGCAATTTTATAGTATTTGACCAAACCTTATTGACACTACTAGCGCTAAGGAATAAATTCGTAAAAACATTCCATATTTAACAGGGATGAACGTTTGTATGGAGCAAACGTTCATCCCTTATTGTACCCCCATAGTAACAAAATTAGCAACACAGTTGTTTTTGATTGCTACGTAATAGTGGTCGAGCCTATTGCCACTAACCAAAAAAGTTTTTTTATTAGTCTTAGTTTTTACTAAGAATTTCTTAACCGTAATCGAACTTTAAGGGAATATTATACGTTCGTAAATTACCTGTTATTCATTTAATGATATTATATTTATATTAATATATACATTAAACATTTATCACCTGATTTAGCGTACACAGTGCACATCTCTTTGAATTTGAGGAATATAAAACATGATTATAGATACTGATGTTATTTCTCTTGAGAAAATCGTCCCGATAAATTGGTATCGATGCCACACCCTAGTTCCATTTAGAGTTCCGTTGTCCTGTCGTCTCATCGGGTGCAGGTACCTAGGTTCGAACGCCAACGCTGGCAAATTGCAGTGTTCAGCTCGGGGCACTTTATTGAAAATTCGATCTATCTGTTATATTGGGAAGGGTTGGTTTTAGAGTTGAAATGTGTTTCTTGCGCGCGCGCAGAACGATCTATAGTCGAATGGCACGTCTGTCGACGGGAATCCGTTATCCGGCGTCAGGTTACGGCCACGTCTATATAAGACCGTGGCGTCTTCTTCACCATTTCATTCCGTTTGAGACGCTTGGTCGGTTGCGTGCCCTATCTGCACGTACCCCGTCGCCGGCGCAAGTCCGTAGTCCGTACACTCGCGTCCACTAGTTCCTCCGCCGGTGCGTCCGTTCAGCCCGAGTGCTCGCGCAAATTCCCGGACACAGTTCAGTTTTGTGAACACTTGAACATTTTCTCGTGACACACTTGAAGTCGTGAAGCGTGCCGCTGTGCTCAGGTATTACATTAATCTATTCTATATTTAAATGAAAACTAGTTTAAATTAATAATCATAACTAACAATATTTACATAGATAGGCTTCACATACACTTTTATGTAACATTAAAAAATTACTTAGAGTAATGAACCATAGACTACGATACGTATTGCACAGTTGTATCTAGACCCAAAGTCAGCATAGGTTAACTAGCTTGTAATATGGGTTCTATAATAATGATTCCTATGTAAAAGATTTCTTATGTGAAGTAGTTTCTGAAAAAATTTACAATATTTCGTATAACTGTTTAAGATCGTTTATGTAAATTTTGCCGGTTGAAAGATGACATTGACTAGATAATCTTTTATATTTTCTAATGTCAAAACAGCTAATATGTATGACCACACGCAACTTTACATTAATTGAGTCGGAGAATTTTTTGTTAATAATATAATTAATACGTGAGAATTTGGTGATAGACACTGTCGGTTCAAGATGCACTAAGATTATGTATGATATTTCCATTTTCAATAGTTTACACATGACTATGTAATATATGTTTTTACAAGCTCCATAAAGTGAAATGAGAACACGGACGTCGCTTGTAATATCGCTCCTTAAAATTCTAAATTTGTGGTACAAAATATGTAATAACGTAATCATTACATGAATAATATTACAGTCTTGCTTAATTGAGATAATATATACGGAAGCAAAACAAGTCTAGCGCTCATTCATCTTACGTTTGACAGTTCACGTATACGATCAACTTCATAAAGTATCGAAGCGCGACCAGCTATATCGTGAAATTGCCAAAGACCTATTCGTAATAACTAAATTACGTATATACCAAGTGTCATCTATCATTTATTCGCACGGTCCTGAAGGCGTAACCCCATTGCCGTAGGTAAACGTACATTATTGGTACGAAGATGATAAAATGATTACTGTCATTATAGGAGAATTACGAGTAGGAGAGGACCATCTCTTCGGCCATTACGTGCACTTGCGTGAGATACCAGCTTCGCGTCGCTCTGTCATTGTTTTACTACTTTTTGTCAAGTGGACTGCGAATTGTGTTTCTCGTCCACTAATAAGGACAAAAAGTAAAAGTCGTAAAGTAAAAGTTAATCGTATTACTCTTTACTGATCATCTCTTTACGAAGTGCCGTCGTTACTTTATCGTAATCTCCCTTTTTGTGATGGAATTGTAAAAAAGTAATAAATACAAAGATAAAGTAAAAAGTTTATAAAAGGAATCTTACAAAAATCTATGCTGGTGAGGAAGCTATTTTCTTTAAGAAGCACAGAAAGCTATTTAAAATACAAATAAGAATATTATGAAGAAAGTAAAGTATATTTATGCTGAAATTTATAAATTTATAAATGACTTAAATAATTTGAAACCCGGAGAGTTCAAAAAACTATGGGATTGAATAGGAAATGAAACTTTTTTAGTCAAATACTGAAGACGTTAAAAAGTAATTTAGATTTTTGATAAATACGATAATTAACGCTAATGGACACTAACAAATTTACACATGATAATAAAATTAAACAAAAAATATCAAGGACGTTTCCTTGACTCCGGAAATAAGTAATTAAATCTTGCGAAAAATCAGTTAGAAATCAATTGAATCTATATAGGTTCTATAGAAAAACCTGATTGCATTACATCTGCCGGTTCTAAGACTTGTTCATAAATAGTCGGCCACAGGATCAACGTTATTAAATGTTTAATAACACTAACTGGCGATAATGAAATCATAACATTATTAAATAATTGGTATTAGAGACTAAAAGGTGAAGCAACAAAAACTTGACGCTCTAGGCCGAAGTTTCCTTGACCCGTGACATTGACTTCTTGTATAGCAATATAGGCGCATACGCACAAGAATCGCGGTCTTCGACTCTTCGACACTACTTCACTTAATGATGATGGCTATGTATTTATTTGCCGTACCACTGAAGTGTACTTACAGCTAACGTACCTTGTCATTATGCAAATGTCTTTTATAAAATTATAACATAGAATATAGGGTCTATGAAGCTACATAACTATAACATAAGGATATTATCGACACGCACATAATATGTTTACGAGAAAAGTAGCCATTGGCAATCGAATTAATCCAAAATTTGATAGCTCATCAAGTTTCTAGTCTTAATCCCTACCTTAAAACTCAGTTGATCACTTTGATATACGTATTATATTAAAAAATCTCTAGGTTTGAGGAAATACCAGTCGCAGAAACCGCAGTTTAACCACACAACAATCTTCGTATTTTGTTCCTGTTTCTGAGTAGGTTGGCCAGAGCTTTTGAGTTACTGAACATTAGGACGACTGTATTATTGCTTACTAATTTGATAGTATTTAAAACGATTTATTGTCATTACATGGACATATTTGAAGGTTATTTATTTATCTCAGTAATGTGACGTCCATTACTGAATTTAAGGCTTTCTTAACGTAGACTTGCACCGCATTCACTCAAGAATTCCTTGCAACTTAATCGCCTTTAGCAATTTTCCGTTGTCCTGTATCACGCTATTAGTTTACTGGATGAAAAATCCATTGGGTTAATGAATGACCACGGCGGCGGCGCGCATCGTAGGACGATGTGCACCTCCCCACACCGGGGTTGAGTCGGGGACCGCGTGGTCCCCCCCTTCCCGAGGAGGGCCAGACCGAGAGGGATGGCCCTGGGTCAGCCGTGGTGCGAGGGATATGTCGCATGACAACCTCACCTTCGGCCTAGCACTACGACCCAGAGACGGCTTGCGGTTTAGTCGGTTCGAGTCCGACATAACCCACCCCTCCGGCTCTGGAGGGGTGGGTATCCGTGGGGATTTCCCGCACGTAAAAAAAAAAATGAATGAACAATGCATTTTCTCAATAATCACTAAAAGGAGAGCAAGTAAAATAATACATGACGTTATATGGCGCGTTTAAGGGCTCGAATAGACAGTAAATTTATATTGAGATCTAATATCGTGTTCTGATGTGCACATTAATAATAATAATATCAATTGTCAACAATCGCGATTGATCCCTGCCCGGGCAAAATGGCAAATTGCCAAAATGAAGAAAATAATTATTTCATAAAATTTGTAGGTTTTTCTTGGCAAGTCTTCAACATTAATTATCTTGGTAAAGATGTGTATGATATGGACGCAAAAAATCGAGCATGATAACCGCATGCGAGGGCACACGGCCAGCCGTTCATATTTTGCGATCATGTGCAAGCGACCTTGACCGGGTGTGATTGTGCTGGCCAAAATATTGATAGGCCCACTTAAAAACATATATTGTACTCATTATATATTTGATATTACCAAAAGGATATCCTTTTGGTAATTTCAACTACACTACATCTTACCTACACTACATCTTATTACCTGATATATTGTTTACGTGAAATAAATTTATTCTGTAGGTTGTACTTACGAAAAAAAATGCAGGTACAGTCACCCTCGGCAGTTTTTGAAAACTAGTAAGTTTACAAACTATTTTTACATGGAAATAAAACAATAAATAATTGTTACGTAATTATTTTTGTAATTTTCAGAAGACAAATTTAATATTTCAATTTTTATTTACTATTTTATGTAAAGTTTTAGAGCTAAGGTGATCGGTAACTATGAATTTTTGGAACCAGTACTATTGGCCACTATATCGTCTTAATCCAGTGTTATTTTGTTTTCGGAGTACAATAACTGTCTCCTTTTTGAGCTCGAGGGTAGTGTGCCTAAATTCATTAATATTTTTAGTGATGTTTACTATTATCCTGAACAACTATGATGACATGTAAAAGTAGAACAGATGCTTAAATTCATTTTTCATCTTCTGATGACGTTTAGTTTCATTCAGTTCAAGTTGTTTAGAAATCGTGAATGTATAGTCACGATTGGAGCGAGGTCTATGTCCGGTGTTTTTGTGTTTCTAAATTTTGAGTGTCTCTTTACAAGATTAATCACGGCGGTGTTATGTTGATACAATATTGTTCATAGATCGATCGATTATGGATTTAAAAATACTGTCGGCAGATGTCAATCACTTGTTGGAAATGCGCATCCATGTTCCAACTTTATATGTTATATGTATGAGTTCATGGAATGAAACACCTTATACCTTATAGGTACTGATGTGCTACAATCGGTTATCAAATAAAATAAACGAATAACAATGCGATGTATTGTTTTACAGAGACTACCAATAAAAATGAATTTTATTTATAAACCACTTTGCCAAAAGTTTCGGTGAAAACAACTTTAAAAATCATAAAAATAGAAATTATAAGTTTGGAGTATATAGGAGGTGCAATATTAAGCTATATAAGAACGAAGTGCGGTTGCAATGTACTACATACACATACATACAATAGCGCCTGACATACGCCTTTCCCTACTTTTACATTTATTATGATAAAGAAACGAAAGGCTATTAATTATTTTCATTTATGCCTTCTGGTTACTTTTCTTAAAATAGGTACATGCGTATATTGAATCACTTAAAAATCTCTAAAGAACTTCTCGGGAGTCGATTCGATAAATAATTAGATCGGAATGGTATCCAGAAGAGTTTCAAAGTTTGATGTTTTTTTTGTCTTTTCTACTAGGAGCACGTGCGTCTTTTAACTTACGTAGTGGTCTCACACAGTTTTAAACTTTATATTATTAACTTACTACTATATTATTAACATTAATAGTTTGAGCTATTTAATAAAGCAATTTAAATCTGTAACAGGATATAAAATATTATTACTATATAATATAATATCAATATGAACTTTCGCATTTCAAGATATGGAACCATTAAACTGCCTAAAGTTTGAAAGGTGTATGTACACCATGTAAAAGTGCAACGGTAGATGTATGTAGGATAGCTCTCACGTCGCATTTAATTCCGTTAACATAATTACTCGTATAAATGTTTTTTTTTTTTATCGGAGACTCCATTTTAAGACTGTCCCCAATATTATCAGATAAACGGACTATTGCTGATAAATTATATCCTTATATGGTGTTACAACAGTTATGTTTACGGGAATTATATACAGTTTGTCTATGTGTATATGGAAGTTTGAAAGAAAATATGTCTCTACAGTTAAATAATATACTATAGCTGCACCCGCGACTTCCTCTGCATGGACTTAGTTTGTAGAGTTTCTTTGGCCACCATTTACCATTCAACATTTTTTTTTTCTAAAATAAATGTAACTTAATGTCACCTGCTAGTGAAAGTTGCTTCAAAATCGGTGCATCTGTTGCAGAGATTACCCAATTCAAATAGAGAAAATAATAGATAGCCAGAAAAAATAAATTTGTTCTTTTATAGGTACAAAGCCATTTTTTTATCATTACAAACGTAAACTTTACTATATATACCTATACTATTTTTCACTTATGTGTATAGATAGCAATGAAATATATTCTAAATATTTATTTAAATTAGAATATTTGTGGAAAAGAAGATGACACTTTTTGTTATAATTATCAACTTTGGCTAGAACATGATATTAGCATGAATTCCGTAGAAGTAATTCCGTTGGCATGCACCGTGCAAGCCTCATAAGGCCCCACTACTTTCCCCCGACCTAGTGCCCTCCCTGCGCCTGCGCAGTCGGCCCAGGCGACCCACAATCTTACAATTCTGTAATGTTTCACATTTTATTTGAGATTTGCTGTGGCTCATTACACCTCATATGTACAGTTACATTTAATAACAACTGTATTCAACTATTGTCCATTTTGACATAAATGATGACGGAGCGATAATATAAGACACTACAATAATACTATCTTATACGTTACGAAATCATTGCAAATATATTATAAAAATAAAATTGATAGCATCGATCAGCAATCGAAGTGAATCACTATGATTTATTATACCCCATTAAAAAAAACTGTAATTGATTGACAAAAATATATTATTTCAAGTATGTTTTATTTATTTATTTATTTATGTACACACACGAACAAATATAGAGATACATAGTTGGAAATAATAGTACAGAGGCTTGAGATGTTGCAAGTAAGTAATTCATAAATCAATCTTCTTCTTCACCCTTAGAGCGTTTTCACACTCATCCGATATCCGATATCCGGTATCCGATATCCGATATCCGATATCCGATATCCGACATCCGATATCGGAGGAAGTCAAATGTATGAGATATGTATCTTTCTTTCACATTGTCCGGTCCGATAACTCAAAACAGTGGTGTTGGCTCCGATAACCGATAGTGTGAAAACGCTCTTACGTCAATCCCAGTCACATCCGAAGCTTTCAACTTGGAGTCTGAGGTCCGCTTTACCAGTCTAACTGCGGATTTGGCTGAACTTCGATATTTTCCACGAAGCGACTGCCATCTGACCTCCACAACCCAAAGTTGATATCGAAGCATTGCACTCAGACCAGTTTGTGAGGGCTCCAACAACAGATGTTCGCATGGCGATCGGGACCGACGGCTTAACGTGCACTCAGAGGCACGACCAGACCATTCATAAATCAATATCAAAATATTTTGTCATTTATTGTGAATAGTAACAATTAATATTGAGTTTGTAACTGATCCATCAAAACGATGTATTACTTAATAAATTCAAAGGCAGCAGTCCATCAATCTGCGCAGGCATCTTCGTGCAGATACGAGATGCGACGGCACGTGAAGTGTCGTGTCGCATCACGCTGAATGTGCTCTAACATCCGTGTAATTCATATGAAAAAGAAGATTACCTCTTTTAAGAAAAAAACCTAGGTAATCGCCGTACAAGATTGCTCCCGAGATGGTAATGTAACTTTGTCTGTGGCAATCATTTATTTATTAGACATAAAGGCGAACAACTGTTTTGAAAATATTTTGTTACCATGAGATGAGAAAAATGAACAGATTGCCTATTTTATCTACGAACAAAATAACATAACATAACATAAACTCACGCCTATATCCCCGCAGGGTAGGCAGAGGTGCTAGCACCCACATTTCGCCAGTTTATGTTTTTAGGTCCCAATGTAATAGGTGGCGAGCCTATTGCCATTAATCGGGCACTTTAACCCTGCGATAAGAACACACATAACTTCGAAAAGCATCGAAAAGTCATTGGTGTGTGCCATGGTAAAACCTGGGATCGAACCCGAGACCTCGTCTCAGCAGCCCATTACCCATACCACTAGGCTACCGCGGCTATTTGCAAACTAGTAACTGCAAAATAGCAATTTTATACAAATTGCTTAAAATAGACGTAGCTGATTTTGTTGTGATGTCTTATGATTTATACCATGTGTAATTCTGAAAATTACTTCGTACCAGAGT
This sequence comes from Eilema caniola, assembly GCA_949126895.1. Classification (NCBI taxonomy): domain Eukaryota; kingdom Metazoa; phylum Arthropoda; class Insecta; order Lepidoptera; family Erebidae; genus Eilema; species Eilema caniola. The sequence goes on from OX421462.1 coordinate 19,055,444, forward strand.
AGAAAGCGTCAAAAATGACAAAAATGGGAAAAAATAATAACAGCATGAGACCTCATGGAAATGAAAGGAAATATGGTGAAAACAATAGAAATAATAAATTAAACACTCTATAAAGTGCGGGTATGAAATGAGGTGCATTTTATGCCGATCCTTAAAAGGAAATGTATATTTTAATTATTTGCAGCGAAACTAAAAGAGAGGTTTGAATTAATTATTTCCCACAAAAAAACTGCATTGGTTTAAAACGTCAATGCGGCCAAAGTCCTTCTAAGTTAGTCGTTCAGACATCTGATAAGTTAATGAAGGACTAGGGCCGTTGTACAGATCCTTTATTGGATTAGTCGTAAATATGGAAGAACTACTACTCTTAACGTTATTAGGAACTTGAAACGAGATTACTTAAATAGATAAAAGCGACGATGCGTCGTGTAGTCGGTATCTGTGACTCAGCTGTCATCATGTGTGTGCTAAGAGCGACGCAGGAACATTATCGTATGCAATGCATCTCATTCTAAGCGCTGCGACTTACCATAGAACAGTTATACGAAATTTTTTACATTCCACCGTATTCGTCGAATGACACGAGTGTTTAGCGAGCGTAGGCGTGTCATTTTAAAGAGAACACAAGACCCTCTGTGTAATACTAATTTTATGCTTTAGGTCAGATTGTGAATTTAAATTGTACATTTACTGTATAATTTACTCATGTTGACTTAATTCCAAGTACGTCAAACATGATCTGATATCCTAATCCAGTCACTTTATTTATGTAAGTAGTTCACTACGTTTCCAATATATTCTAAAGCACTATATAAATACTGTGTTGATTGTAAGAACCATGTTAATCTTTTGTCAGAGAAGCCTCCGTGTTAGATTAATCGAGCAATGGGTGATAAATCTTTGATTACTAATGGCCCGCGTGAGGTTGGTGATCTAAACTTGGCAAAAACTTTCACTGGTAAATTTCATGTTCATGCATTGAGCAGAAGAAACCTGAGTGGTATGTAGTGTAGTACAATAGACGTGCGGAGCGTCCCGGGCGGTGCCGTGGTGCGCGTGCGTCGCGCTGCGACCCACTAAACTGATGAATAAGCGAGAAAGTGCACACGCCACGAATATGCGTTTATGCCCGGTTGCCAGAGACTAATAAAATTTATTAACCTATTCGATTTCTTGACCTCTATTCTGTGTTCGTAACATTACAAAGTAGCAGATTAATCGATGCTTGATCTGAGAAAAATAAATGCTAATGGAATGGTCGACTGCACAGATGTGCAGCCTAGTATTATTTCGTCAGGCGGAAGATAATAATGTAGGCTATTTTCTCTGTCCTGTTAAGTGGAGTAGTATGACGGTCACACGGGCTACGGCGGTAGTGGTTAGTGGTGCGTGTCTTCTAGAGAAACACGCTATAGGCACCGCCCTCACCTTGCGTCCGCAGCACCCGCCCGGCCTGATTCCACTCCGTCGGCACATGACAGCGGTGCCAACCGTGACTATTGGAGGGTCGGTGACAGGCCATGCGTACTATCTTTATATTTTGAATATCTTCTATGAATCCTTTGAAGTTCACCTAGCTTTACAAAAGTCATTGATTTTCATTAATGTCTCCATCCATGGCCTGGCATTATTCTAATATGAAGGTACCATAAACAATGGTATAACCAATTGTTAATTAATTGCAAGCTCCGTCCAAATAAGGATAAAGAGATATCTATCCTTATTAATTTTATAAATGGATCGTTGTTAATTTTTATGTTGTGATAGTAGACTGGCAGGGATTTAGGTTACCCAATATTCTCTTAAATAAAAGTAACGAACGTAGTTACTGCTTACAAGAATTCAATTGTACGAAGTTAAAGAAAGACTCGCGTATAAAGAAGAAAGGTACAATGATAATAGTTACGAGTTAGAAACGTATATTAAATCTTAACGTACTTCAATTAGCATCTGTAATTAACCAACTCGCTATGATGTCTACAAATCTTGCGAATTTAACCTAGTGTAGTAGTCATAACGATTAGCAATTTTGTATGTAAAATCTGGACTACAATAGTTTTTGCCAACAACATCAAGCTGATCTGATGATAATTTATTCTATACTTGTCTTCGAACAATGCGGAAACGAGTGCGTCTGGGGTGGCTTAGGTTCCTAGTTTTGGTGTTTTTATGTGAAATAAAATCTCAGTATGTCACACTGAATATGCAAAGCGAAAGTATTCAATGGATTGCCAATATTACTTATTGTAATATGTGGGATCGAAAAACCTAACTGTGAAATTCGAACATTAGCACACATCTACCTGCTCAAAACTAAGCAGTAGATTAAATAATTGAAAATAAAACAACGCTGCCACTTTATTCTCGCTATTCAATATTAGTTACAACTAAACAAAAGGTATTAAGCGGTTGCCCACTACAATGTTCCAGATCATTTGAATTACAAAAGATATGAACACACATATTATGATTGTTATATCACTATCTGATTATAATATTACAAGCTGACACTGACAACCGCGGCATGTGCCGGCGGGCGTACCGCGGGTAATGCCATCACCGAATTAACATAATGTAATGTGATATGCGTAACGACACCAGTTTATTTGAATTATTTCATTATATTTATATTACTTGTCATATCTAAAGAGTGATAAAGATCAATAGACGTATACATTATTATTAAATACACTCGATTTTTTTAAACGTTAAGGTTATTTTACTTTAGTTCTATGATTAAAATGTATAGTTCAAATAATGGTGGTCGTTGGCCATCCTTAGTTCTTAATTAGGCCTGGCCAATTGAGGCCCATATTAATCCTTAATTGAGTTTAACTCATTGAAGACCGTGCTACTGGTTTTTTATCGTGTTAGAAAAAACGTGAAATCTAAATAAGTCATTGCGCTGGCAGTTCTCTGTCCAGCAAAACTTTTTTGAACAGTTATAAAGAATTTATACTGAACATACCCTAAAGTGCGCATTTTACTTAAATCTCTCATGATCATGATCATCATAACGGAGCTAAAATACTTTTATGATGATAATGCAAGTGCAAGCTTTGGGTGTATAAATTGGCTAATCTTAGCTTTTGCGGGGTAACTACCGACAGACCCCCAAATTCGAGAGGAAAGCCTGCCGCAGAGACCTTGAATTTACAGCAACGCTTTACTAGAGTTATGTAATTGTAATTTTTTTTCTGTAGGCATATCATTGTCTAATTGATAATAATTGTATTATTGTTAACAAGAAAGGTTCTGCTAATTGAGGTTGAGAAATTCTGACAATCATAAGTGCGAGTGAAGTGAAGAAATGACGCCATTTAATCATGTTGGTTAGAGAGACTCCTAACACACATGATTAAACGACTCCATTTAATATCGCTGCTTCTGAGTCCGCGTGTACACGTGTCTGTTAATGTGCGTTTGTAAAGCCTTCCGCGGCACAAGGTTATTTCCCTACTGTGAGAGTATTTACTTCGAGGCGATGTTTGAGCATTGTGCATTATAAATGTGGCCATTACTCTTACAAATATGGTGCCTGCAATTTATGCACAAGATTAACAGCATCGTTTGAACTGACAAAAAATTATTTTTCTTTATTTTTACGAAAAGTATTGTAATTAAAACAGTTTATTATCGAGGTAGTTAGCTAAGAATTTAACAAAACAGTAATGTTTAGAATTAATTACGTCTAATTTAAAACAAGTAACGTAGCTTTCGCTACGGGAGTGCGTGCTGCTGCTGAGTTAGAGATCGCAGGTTAGGTTCCTAATTGAGGCAAAGTTTTATCAAGTGTATGCAGTCTTAGTAATAGGCTCGATCTTTCTTAAGGGAGACCGGAAACATCATTATTGCAACGAAGACGTTAATATTAGGTATAGTAAGTTTTTAGTTTAAGTGTAGTTTTGTGTTTGCTCCTTAGGGAAATACGTACAGTCGTAGGTGTAAAATAAAATACGTTGTATGGTCTTAATATGTGGTAATTATAAGTAAGTTAGACAGTGGCTATCAATTGATGTGCCGTTAAATAGTTTCGTACCTCAGACACAAGGCGATGTAATGAAAATCGTGTGCGATAGATTCGTGACCCGCGTTAGATACGAAGACAAACTTTGAACAGTGGAAAGCAAAACAGATAATAGCTTTATTTTTTTTATACACGTGTACATGACCAGATATTATAGACTTTTTACACATAGACCGGCCTCCCAATAAATGGAAAAATCGCACCAAATTATTGGTGTACATAATGTTAGTAAAAACCAGCTAAGTGCGAGTTGGACTCGCGCACATACCCTTCAGACAGACGGACAGTGGTGTCTTAGCAATGGGCTTCCATTTTTACCGTCTGGGTATGGAACCCTAAAAAAGTAAATAAACAATTGAAAATTATGATACCTCGGTGAAAAATTAGCTTAATCGGCCGGAATGATATTCAGCCGTAATGTTTATTACAATATTTAATAACCTGGCTGGCTAATGCTTAGGCCATTTGTAAGATGGGGCACCACCCCGAGTTAAAACCGAAAATTACATACATACATACATATACTCATGCCTGTGTATTATAGAAAATTAGCCATAGGTTTATTGAGAAAGCTATACAATTCGACTTAGACAGGTTAGGTTAGAAGGCTTAGACGAAAAATAACCACGAACGCTTGGTGGTTATTTTTATTTATAACTATGCAGAAAAAAAGCCATTTTCATAGCTATTTTATTAAATGGCTAGGCGAATAATTAAATGTCATCGATTCAAGCTGCTTGCCTAGCCGTTTAATCAAATGGCTGAACACCATTCAGGCCCCTAATTGAACGGCGCCGTTCAGTAAAGAGCTTAGGCATTTAATTGAACGGCTGATTAAGCTAGTTAGCTGCGACATATATAGCTGGTTCAGCACATACAACAATTCCCATTCAAAAACTGCAAGTGAACTGCATGAATGATTTATGTATATAAAAAAATAGATGCATTGTACGGACTCTAAAATGGTGACAAAAAATGATGACATTGCGCATTATTTTATGCACCAATCAGCGATGCGACAGTGCGCTACGTAAAAAATACGTCTTTAGTAATACTATTATTAATACACATAATAATATATTTCATATTAATTAATAATATTGACGTATTAATAACAAGTAGCTATAAGTTTTTATATTTAGCAATTGCGCCATTTTTGAAATCCGTGTTGTTCGTGCATGATGTATCTTTAGTTTATAGTATATCATTAATTGTTATATACTCCTCCTCCTTAATCTCTCTTAGCTATTAACCATGAGGGATCAATGCCTTGAGTAGTAATCATAAAATATGAATACTAACGCATTTTACAGTAAAAAGATGAATAAATTACTGAGAGCCTATTCAAACCGATCGTTAATAACGCCGTCGAGACATGCTTTTTGCATCAAGAATAGGTATTGCTATCGATGTAAAGGAGCATACTAAGCTATATTCGCACGGTTAGTGAGACTACTAGCCCTTTATATTGTACTTGAAATCCTTTTGCTATCTCATACTTGGATGTGTAAGGCGGAGGAACGGGACTAAGGACGTACATTGGGAGAGACCAGTACTGGACTGCAATAGGCTAATTGAATGATTGATCTTAGACCATTTCGCCTATATCGTTAGTAATACAGGTTTATGGGAGTTTTTTTTTTATTTCTCAAAAGAATATTAGCAACCGAAATTACTAATATTCATTTATTTCATTAAGCTATTGCTTGTGCTTGGAGTGGGTTCACGTCGGTAGTGTAACGGCCAGGATTCGAACCCGGGACCTCTCGATTGTCAGGCCGACTCATTAACCACTAAGCCACTGACGCTTCTACATGTTCCTTTTTTAGTCCCACTAATATTTCTGAAACCTAAGCCTACTTCTTCTACAAGCCGGTACGCCTGCTGATTGAAGGCTCTGGTGCAGTATTTCCTCAAGTAATCCCTATAAATCCTATTTATAAAACATTGCAAGTACAACATATATATTACAAGACCATTGCATATAGACATATGCTTGCATTACAAAGATATATTGCCCTCAACCTCGACAAACAATACAAATACAATACAAACTTCGACCTCCGACGTAACAGTCGAATGCTCTCAAATGGAAACCACCACTAACAGAATCATTTCTCGTAATCATAGAAAATGCGCTTGTTTTTGTCACCGCAGTTATTGTTACATAATAGTATTAGGAACGTCGCTCTAGGCGGTCGGCGACAAAACCCCCCTCCTTCCGGATTCACCTCCCCTCGCCTGTAATAGGGTTCGATCGGCTCCCGGTGTACGCTGAGAAAACAATGCGATAACATTATCCACGCTGTCAGCGATCGAACGTCAACGACCAAATAAGTCACGATGGACCGCAATTGTTTGACAGCTTCTCAAATACGGGCGTTAACCCCAGGATATACAGACGGTGGTATATAACTATAAGTACATATAGAAATGTATAAATATATGGATTATATCTCAAAGATATAATCCAGGTTGTCTAGAAGAAAACGCAAACTGCGGTCTTATCGCAAACTGCGATTTCTTTCCATTGTACCTTCAACTAACTTTCATGTGCTATCCCTTGTTTGTATTCTATGTTTGGCGTGCTAAAGAGAGCATTGTAGTGTGCAATAAAGAGTAGTTTGAGTATGTAGTCACACTGGATAGATAGATAGATACTCTCATATAAGTTAAAACAAATATAGATATTGTATGATACATTCAAAGAGTTTGTATCACCAAAAAATAAAGCAGTGTTAGTGTTAATTTTACCTCAGAGATAATTCAGCGTGAGTATGAGAAATGTGCCAAAGGAAACGAGAACTTAGCCAATATATGTAGACACTTGTATATAGAAGTGTTAGGTACATGTGAATTGTAAAAAAAAAAATCCCCATTTCAAAAAATATTATTTCGCGTGCACTGTTTCGGACTTTGCAACTATCTGGCTACTGCTGCATAAACTAACAGAAATTAATAATATATTATTATTATCCACCATATTTCCACCTCAGGCTTCATGTTCAATAGTCGCACTTGCTACCACTGTACTACAGAAACCATTTGTATAATGTAGCAAAATTAAATTGTTATTCACATGTGACCGAAAGAAAGTGTTATTACCAATAATGAGTATAAAGAGAAAATGTGTCGATCACTATCACATTAATATGATGTTGTTAATTTATTTCTATAGTGTACCTAATGTGCTACGAAAGCTTCTACGAATCAGCTTCGTGCAAAAGACATCAACGCGTTAAGTTCTTATTTATATCAAGATTTCGATAAGTTATGCTTTAAAATTTACACTGTACATGAATTCTTTTTATTACAGTAATGTAAGAAAACAATTTAATTTCAAATTACAATAGTTCCGAGAACACTGTTATTAGATCATAACACAATAGCTAAAGGTAAATTCAAGCACCGTAATCACACGTATAATAGAAAACTCGGCTAAATTATAAGAATCACTTTTATAATGACATTACTAACCGACATGCAAGAAAAGATAGATAATTGTATTAAGAAAAAATATTCTCTTTTCTTGAATCAGCGTTTTTAGAATTTATGATTATAGGCGTTAAATTTGTTATAATGGCGTAGCGGAAGATTGTTTGCGAAAAGAATGTTAACGGGTTCTCTTCCATGCTCGTCGGGCTAGGAGCGTCGCGTCGTGCGGCGAGATGTGAGATAGCACCACAAAGTGACCGACCGTGATCGTATTACGTTGCTCTGATATTCTCGCGGCGACAGTAACCTTCGGGCTGTGGTGTCCAGTACAGCATTCAGCGATTACGGTAGCGATAGCGAGTTTGGTTTAAAAATATTACAGAATTTCAGGCTTATTTAATTCAGAATCACTCACCTTCATTTTTATGTAACTATATGATTTACATAAATTCATTTAAAAAAAAAATATTTTAAAAATATGAGTGGTCGATTTCATGTCAATAAAATTCAAGTAATAATTCACCCCTGTTGGTGGAGAAATTGATATGCACTTGTATACATACCTCATCTTGAATAAAGTGGCTATATAATAGGTAAATAATAAAATAAATTACACATTTTTAAAACGGAAACAAAAGGCTTATTATTTATTTACCAGAAAATTTAGACTGAAAAAAATCTCCTCATAATGGGTCGAAATATAGTATGCTTTTAAAATTCGCTAGCATGGTTACTTTCGCTAAACGCTCTCAATGGGACCACGTCTCAACATGCATTTATGCAATGGACACTAGCTCTCTAACGACGACCATATCACGTAGATGTGTGCTATGACAAGGTTTATTACATTTTTATTGGTCGTTTACTATCACTTCGGTTTAAATGGAACTTAGATTACATTTTACTTTTAGTGAGAAAAGGGTAATTGTTTATGCTCAAGTTTCAAACCTGTATTTAAGGACCTGAAAGACGCAGTTCTCTCCGAACGTCATCTTTTAGTGTCATAGTTTTGGTCTCGAAAATCTTGGAACCTGATTGATGCAATTCCAATCCTGAATATCGAGATAGTCATTTAAACACCCATTCAAACTTCATTAGTATTTATCGTCACATTAATGATAACGTTTGTCGATCCCATACATGTCATTAGTGAACGTTTCCATTGGCATCACTCACTATTGAATATTATTTTGTCTGGAGACCCTGCCTACATCCCTCAATTGCTTTTGGTTTCTTTCTTTTTTCCATTTCGTCGAGAATAATAATTGTCCAACCAAGCTTATAACAATCCTCACTTCTATTGATTCATGTAGGAATAGTTCTAGAATATTGATTTATACAGAGTTATAGAAATATTGAATATCTATAAAATTTTACGAATGAGTCATCAGATTATAACTGGATCACTAAAACGACATGTTTGCGCAATAAATATCACTTAATGGTCACAAATGTGTCAAAAGCGGTCACATTAGCATACTCAGAGTATGGTCACCGCTCTTAACGTCATATAAATGTGGTTTATACGACATTTCTATCGTGACCACATCGATACAGTTAGGTACGTTGTCCATAAATGTATTTGGGATAATTCAATCCCTAATAATGTATTAACGTATTTTAAGTTGGTAGAGACAGTACTGCAGTATAAAAAAAGAGGAAATAAAAATACAGAATTGTAATTATTTAACACATTCAAGGGGTTAAAAAAAAGACGGGTTGCACTCTGGGAGTGCCGACAGAAGTGAAAACTTTTTCTTTCTCTCTTTCTTCGTTATATACATAGAAAAAGTTAAAAAAAACATACCATACCATACCATACCATACCTATAATACAGCGCCAATCATAGACCCTATCACTAATTTTCTGCTAATTTTCTATCAGAAGAAATTAATAAATTACAAAAAGATAAAATAATCACAAAAAGTAATAATTTATAAAAATAAAAATAATCACAAAAAGTGTCATAAGGCCAGGTTTGAACCCGGTACTATCTGAAACCATAAGGACTTACAGTCGAAGCGTTTACCGCTATGCTGCGAAGCTATCTATCGTATATTGCAAAATGGACAGTCTATAGCTAATATTGTATGACGTCAGTCGTCGGTTACGGTCCAAAGGTCTAGCGATCCTGACGCGCTAGTTCAACAATTTTTACCCATCCAACGCCGCTAAAGAAGTTTTCACTTCAAAATTGGGATTTATTTCTATCTCTGCCCACCCTTTATGACAATATCAGTTAAGCCACAGTACTTTCCCATTGATACGTGATTAGTTGGAGGTCAATAACACTATTAGTGTCATTCGACTCATAAAACAAGTACTTCAATCAATCAATCAATCAATCAATTAGCCCACTGCAGTCCACTGCTGGACATAGGCCTCTCATAAGTACTTATGAAGTTTTAAATATAAATATAATGTTCTACTTTATCTAATAAAAAAATGTTTAAAGTGTACGAATTCGCATTTCCTGTATAAATTTGTTGTCAATGGTGAGTCAGAGAAGACAAGTTTTTTTTTATAATCGTATGTAGACGCAGAGGAGTCATTGGCTCACGTGTGGGTGACCGCTGTGTTACCGAAAGTATTCCAAAAAAGGATATCGTATTGATGTCTGCTATTATATTATTATATTATATTATTATTTTACTGTGGTTTTATTTTTATGGAAGCAAAGGTGGATCACCCAATTTTAGCCTGACGGTTTCTTGGCCAAGGTCAGTAATGACCGTTAGTGAGCGATATTGGAGCATAAGACACCTTGCTACCTTAGTAGTATGTTATAATCAATCAATCAATCAATCAATTAGCCCAAGCTTTATTGATATGTTATAATAATGAGCAAAAATTTAGCAATATTACAACATATTTATAGAAAAGTGATTTCGGTAACGGTAACTTACCAATGTAAAAAATAAAAGATGTTCGAATTCTGCGTTTAATGAATTTCGTGACGTCATTCACTAATTCTTTACAATATGCGAATACACTCGCATGATACCTGTCACACATATTACTAATATTATTAATACGAAAGTTGGATGGATGAATGGATGAATGAATGTTAGTTAATCAATCACATAAGAATAGTTTAACGGAAGTAGGTCCTACAGTATTCCACCAATAGCTAGCGACTTCTAAAATCCATTTCAATATCGGGATTTCTATTGTTATAATCTCATTTCTATCCCACGGTTAACGTTAAACTTTAGTTAGCGTGGTTCTCACCACTGCCACATAAAACAGATACCAAATAAATATTTTCGTCGAAATGTAGTTCCAACTTCCATAATTTATGCAACGTAGTAATAATCTCTCTTTTATTACAATTATTATGGATGGATATTTTAAACTTTTTAATTAACTAATAACCTTATAAATTAAACCTAATAGAATGTTCAAACACATAAAATAAATGCATGGTACAGTCAGTGACTGCTACTGTTTATTGAATTAAAATTGTTTTTGACGGATTCTTTTGCGATTTATTGTATGTTATTTTATTATTTACAGTGTAGGTACTCAATGTTTGACTGTTGTTCAGTAGCCAATGTAGCCAGGATCACGCGGAGACTAAAATGTTCGCTCAACATGTCTTAAAGTATAAAGTCGAAGTACACTAACATTGTTAAATTGTTGGTGTCATAATAACATCAAATAAATTGAGATAGAATGCGTTAAGTAGTATTTGAATGTTTGATATTCGCATTAACTTTTCTAACAATAAAAACAACCAGTATTCAATAAAAAGTTATGCTTATCTATGTGCAACCATATAGGTATTTCTTTATTCAAGATTTTTGCTCTACTTCTACTTGCCATGGTTAATTCTGAACTATACCTTGGTTTCTGGCAATGTTCGAATAGTGAAACAGTCTTCCACTCATTTATTTTCGCTTTGTTATACACTATTATTTTCCCATATTCATTTAAAACGTTGTTGGTAAGTCTATCATTACTTACTAATGTTTTACAGTCAGCGGATACAAAAATAATAATTAAAAAAGTTTCTTGACATCGAATTGGTTAATTTTATATTTCCTGTGTGAGTTTAACACGTGTGCGCACCACGGCTTTATTTTCTTGTATTAATTAAATTGACTATCCGGTGTCCGACGTTTAGTAATATGTCAATGTGAACAATGAACTCCATAATATTTATCTTGTCACTGTATATTTTAGTGATATTTCAATATTATTACTAATGACTAAAGACTTTTTGAAATGACTACATTCTATTGTACTTCTACAAATTATGAAAAAACGAAACACTTTTTTTCTTAACTGTACAAATCTCTTAGGAATCACGACTTCATGATATCTAATTAGGTTGAACTAAAGTTCCATTACATTACTTCAAGGTAATATTACGGTATTTAAGAGCATTTATACAATTTTATGGGTGAGTTTCCCATGGATTATCATCACTGCAACACTGCACTGTTTTAGCGCGGGAATGCTTGCCACTTTACAGTTAACTGATACAATCGAGCTTTAATTACAACACAACTGTGATGTTTATGATATTTGTATAGCAACCGTTGGCGTCAGTCATAACATTATTTTGGTAAGTAGCTGTTACTTCTAGCTGCGGCCGCATGGCATATGGACTGAAATAGTAGTAAGGTTTACTGAAATTTAATTAATTTTTCCTTCCATGAAACCTACAGTGGTAAAAAGCTTTAAAAAAAGTTTACTTCAATGAGTGATATTTGTGTCATAATTCCTACAGTATCAAGATTATTGCAATCGGAAAAGTTGTTCTTTAATTACGGCGTGATCAAAGGAAACAGGAGCTTTCCAAAACAGAACAAAAAGAAAAAGAAAGTAATCATTCAATTTATGCAGCCGTTCGGAAGTAATGTGTGTATGCACATATATTTCAACCACTCATTTTTTATTTATCTAGATAGACAGATCGACTACCCTGTGCCACACTTAAAGATGTCCTTTAGAATAAATCGCCTTGTAGAAATCATATTCGTAAATGTGAGGTACATTGTTGTAAAATAACTAAGGCAATGGCCGAGCAAAATAATTACAGAATACATACGTGCAATGCTAATTAGTTGGTTTGTTTAGATACTGAGGCATTTAGCATTATGAAAAAAAAGTGTGGGTATACAATTTACAAAATTTTAATATGGAATAATAAGGTCTTCGGGACCCTAGCCTACACCTGCAAGCCGGTAAAACTGCTGTATGACGGAGGAGGTTTTGACGTACTTTCCTCGCGAGATTGAGGAAAAAACAAGTAAGGAAAGAGCGAGTAGGATAGCGAAGTCAGGGCTCAGAAGTGCATGCTTGAATTCTGATGATTATACTCACTAAGACAAAGAGCCGAAGGTATGTTGTACGTACAGTGAGCTTGTGGGTTTGTAAACTAATAAAAAAGGTCGAAAATTCGAAGGCTTAAGGTCGGAAAAAAGAAAAGAATTGGAACGACTCCATGCATTCATACCTCTAACTTCCTGAATCAAATTTAACCATCCTTTAAGTTTTCCTTCTTCGGTAAATAATCCACATTTTAACTAAGTCCAGTCTAATTTGTTTAACTAATACATTTTTTTCATCTATTTTGGTCAGTGAAGTGGCAAATTGACATTTAATGAACCATATTATATTCGGTGGGTGGTACCACGGTATCCACATCATCACCCAGTGCAATGAACTTTTGAAGGCGCACTTCATTAGTAAGACCTGCCTTTAGCGGACTATGTTCCTGGTAATAATAGTACTACAAATGACTTCAATTAGCATAAGCACCGATAGACCGAAGTTTAAATACCCGATTTATATTTAGCCGGTTTCCTTTACTTGGCTGTGAGTTAAATGTTTTTGATCTTTGACGGCTTTTAACGATTTCTACTAATATTATAAATTTGAATGTATGAATGTTTGGTACTCTTTCACTTAAAACGGTTAACTAGTCTAAACGAAATTTAGTACAGATATAAGATTATAATCTGGAATAACGGAGCGGGGATTAAAAATATAATATACGCGGGCAGAACCGCTGACAACAGCTAGTTATTATAGAAATTGAATCGTGATTAATGCCTCTTTGCCTATCCTCTCGGTCTAAACAGGCGTTAAATCATTGATTGACGCCGTGAACCTATTTTCTCTTCAAGGATCTTTCTCACGACCTTTTCGAAGAATCTTTAGGATTCATAAAGCGAATTCCTTTCTCCTATGAGAAGGTTTAGGAGGATAATTATTAGGAATGTTCGATCGAAGTATATTAAAATATCTTTGGATTATAGAGGTCAGACGAGGTTAAACCGTGGAAAAACGAGTTGGCCACCCTCATTCCAACTTAATGGCACGGTTGGCATAGTGGTTTAAGTAGTATTCTAATCAACTGCTACTGGAATCGATCACTATACTGAGACAATCTTTTGTATGATAATAATTTGTTGATGTATGGGGGATTACAAGACCTTTAGAGTTCCAGCTACCTGCAAGACACCTTAATATTAACTGGATGGGGCTCTGATTCAGGCGTTGGCTTTCGAGGTTTGGGAGCCTGGCGGAAGTCGTTCTCGTAAAATTGAAATATTTGCAGAAGAATTAGGAGTCTCCTGCAACTTCTTCGAGCTGAGCCATTGAGACAATCGGGATTCTCACTTGGATGAAGTTGAAGTTAATTTTGTTTACATAACCAAGGTTACCCCTCCCCCGCCGGAACTGGAGGAGGAGGTTATGTCGGATTAGAACCGACTACAACGCACGCAGTCTGTGAGGTTGGCAGCGCATAGTGTTCTAATTGTGTATGTATCTTTTAATCCTAATATCTCAGTTATATTTCACTAGTGCAGGCTCCGATTTTATCATGATAAGATTTTGTTTTGATATCGTAGTAAAACCAATGTTTTAAATAGAACTGCTAGCATCGTAACTTATGCAATTTCTTGCTAGCCATATAAAGCGCGCGGTGGCGTCGAAGCAACTCGTTCAGCAATTATAAATGATTCGTAATTGACGTAACGCAGACCGGTCTTCGCCTGTTTATTTATAGCCTTACTTGTATGTCATAATTTTTTTAAGTATATACGATTTTTATCTGTTACAAGTTGCATGGGAACCAGTACGATTCGTTGCTTTTTGAGTTATATACATACATAGAAACATTTTTTCTTCATCAATTTACTTATGTTAAAGTAAATTGTTATGAAAAAATAATTATAGTCATTGCAGTGTATATTTTTCACGCCTATTTTTCGCCAATTATGATTTTTGGTCCCAAGTAATAAGGGGAGAGCCTATTATCAACAAGTGAGCACTTTTTCATAATAATAAATAAATATTTTTTTATTTTATTTATATAAATCGCGTATATATTGATTGGAGCGGTTAATAAGCTCGCCAGTATTTAGGATAGTTTATGTAGTACCTACATATGTACGTCTTAATAGTAATGTGTGACCCAAACTATAAGCTACAGCAACAATGGTATTCACTAGTCATATTTTTACTTTAGTGGATATTTCTTATTTTAAAATAGTACGACTATTTATCAATGAAATCCGTGACACCTTAAACCTAAGCATAAATGATTGGAACGTGGCTCAATATATTTATAGATGCACTTAGTGTAGAATCGAAAAAACAGATATCAATTGGGAACAAAGATTGGTATGCTAAGTAAATACAAAGAGGTGGTCTCATTATGTGTGTGTTTAGGTCACGCTCTGTGGACATTTCGTCCATCGGCATGAATTTAGCGCCAACTTAAAACCACACCGAACGGTTTCTGTGATGTTAACTCGTGGTTTTTCGATTATTTGGCACCAAACCCGTTACTTTAAAAGTAGGTGCTGACTGCTGAGCTGTCTTCAGTATTAGTAAGTAGAATCTAGTGTATTGAACCATCACATTCTGTTTCTTAATATTAATAAAATTAGTGTTCAATTGATATTGTAATTTTATTGTCGCCTGTTTATAGTTAATGTACCATTTTGCTCAACTTCCGGTACTTTGGCTTCAGTACGAGCCGACAGTGATAACGACACTAAAAGTCGAATCAATTCAGGTCGAATAATATAGTGATAGGTCACTGCCATGACATGTGATTAAATCTGTATATCTAGTTTTGCAAGGACAGTAGGTTGCTTCGAAATGGATTATCGGTTCTCGGGATGTTCTTAAAATATACATTCTGCCCATTCAAAGCTATAATTAATAAATTATTGTTATTTGTGTATTTAAAATGTGTTCTAGATTGTATAAGAAACTAACCTACATACTATTTCTTCAACTGCTAATTCTTGATTACAAAAGAAAAGCAGACAAACACATAATTGAACGTTTAACACAATTATTATTTGAAAACTTTATTTAGTTCCGTAACAAATTTCTATTAATTTAGAATAAACAACTCTTCGCTTATTCGTTTCGATGACTAATCAACTTGAAGCAATTTGTATATTAATGGCAAGCTGCCAATTAAACTAATTCTGGTCTATTTTCAACTAATTGAAAGGCATGTAGCTAGCTACGAGAACCGTTTTAATCTGTTTCACCCTATTGGTAATGAACACAACTTTTGTTGAAGCTCTTGAAGTATGTAAGGACAGAAGCAAGTGGCGTGATGTTATCTCTGCCTACCATTTGAGAGAAATATGCGTGAGCATATGTATTTCCATAATAGAATATGCTTTTTGTATGTTTGAAATTAGTTTCGGATAAGTAATATGTTTGAAAATTGAAATATGTATTTTATTTCATTACTAAGTATTTAGGTCTGATAAATTTTTGGATCTGCTTATAGTCTGACAGCATTATGGTAGTTATTCGACCATTTCCAGCTATGGCAGAGTTGTGAAATGAAGGACTACGAATAGAAGTTTCAGGGCTCCGGTCTTTACACTAGTTAGGTATCTTTTTTTAAATTTGAACTGCTCACTGCCAGCACAGTCACAACAGGCACCTATGTTTATTGAAACCGAAGGCTAATTTTATATCTCATAAATTCTATAACTTATCATAATGAAGTAATAAATAGACGTATATTAAAACCAAATGTCACTTATTAAATCATTTATATTTATTCTCGATTTATTCTCGGTGCATTCTGATATAAAAATACAAAGGATATTAAAAATTAGAATTACAAGTATATTAAACTTAAATCCCGAGACAGCAATATCCTTCATTGCTGTCTCGGGATTTATCGTGTGAAGTGTTTACAAGGATAAATTCGCAGTGAAGTTATTTTTCTTCCAACTGTTGATGTTTTGCTGTGTCGTCTGCACGTATTGATGGGAACATTTTTTTCTAAGTTTACTCAGCCTGTTTGCTTTAGCTGTCTTCGTCTTGTCTGTTTTCTCAAAGGTTATTAACCTAGTTGTGTTAATGTTATGTACTATTGTCAGCAGTATGTCAGTGTCATGTTGTATGATTATAGGTTATGGAAGCTTTTATCAATCTAAGTGCCCCCTAAAATCCAACCACACGTCGATCATCCACCTGAATCTCGTGGAGAGCGGACACACGGAAACAAATTTACTGGGTAGGCTAACGCGGCTCTTGTTATTGGCGTTTCGCCATTAATCATTTTATAATAAATTTTACTTGACATTGGCGAATTGTGGCGATTTGCTGCAGAGGTCATTTTGAAGAAGTTGAAGTTCAAGCTCTTGATTTATAGTGTCATTGTTGAAAAAGTAATAATTTTCACTATTAATATGCGCAACTTTGTTTTCTTGTTATGTAGCATCTCAGCAGGTATGAATAACAGCACATTTGAAATAATTAGAAATTAATTGAAATTTTAGGACAATTCAGACGGCACCTGTTTACGAGTTATATATAATTACCTTGAAGGTCGAAGGCGTCAGACCGGTGATGGCGTAAACTCCCTACCTTCACAAAGGAATATTCTATAAACTTGGTTAATTTTACTATTTTAATTAAATATTTTCATAACTGCCGCAATTTTTGATAACATGAAAGTTACAGGATTAATAAATTATTTAAAGTTTCGTAATTAAATATTAGAATGAATAAAATTGATGATTATCGGAATCAGTAATCCGTTAATTACTATTGAGTGCGTTATAGTTTAGTGCTTTATCCTGAAGTGAGTTTATACCATAATTTACTTGGAATTCTGCAAATAAAATAAAATGAATCGAACGATTGTTCACTTTACACAATGACCCTTATGTTCCATTCAATTTAGACAATGTAATAAGATGGCAAGCGCGCGTTTTGTTCTACTCCATGTTTAGGTAGTTTATGAGCGACTAGAATAAAGTCGGGATAGCCTGGAGGGCCGCGGGAGCCTTAGGAAGAGCGGACGGAATGTGGGCGCAAGGTCATTGCGCCCTGCGCGGTCATGCGCTTGCGCCCCCGCGCCGCGCCCTCCGCGCCCCTCAGCGTCATCCGCACCCACCACCACATTGTCTAGTGCGATCAGCTGCGGATAAAGGGGAACCAACTAGACCGAGAATCGATAGAAACTATTTTATTGTGAATTTATTTTTCCATTTTGCGCGACCGCTCACGATGCACGAGCGCCCCCAGCGATGTTTCTCGTTCTAACGCTCTTTTCTAACCTCTTACATAGAAAAAGACTATTCGTGCTGCATCGTGGTTTATTTACGATGCTTACATTGCAAGGCATTTATCCTTTGGTGTATCTTTTGTCCTAAGGCCCTTAAGAAATTGCTTTAAGCCTATTATCCGTGCGATACGCGGCTATCTTACGAATAGGAAGATGAATGGTTATTGCGATTTTAAAACCCCTTTACCGGCTGGGACTGTAGCCATATTGCGCATTGTTCCAGTTACATATTTTTAAATTATATACTGATGATAAGATTTATGTAAATAGGTATGTTTAATGCTAATCTGTCGGTTTGCGCTGACTATCAATTTCCAGAAATAATTATCCGGTGGATAATCAAAATCATGTAAATACGTCATCTAGGATGCAAACACCTAAGAACATACTTATCTTAGTGTAAAAATAGAAACATTACAGAGAGAGTAAAAAAGAATACAAAGTAATCTGAATTTCATTAAATTTATTTTCAAAACTAAGCTATAAGACTAATATTTGGATTTGGAGGTCAATAATTCAAGGTCTAACGTGGCAAGACTGCAGAGACCGACAGCCAAATTAAACGATAAAAACATTCACAATGTTTATAATATAAAAGTGAAAGATTTACTCATACATGTTCCGTTAACTGCAAGTTGAATAACTTCTTAATAAAGGTGTATGGTGTTTGGATATGCAAATAATGTTCACGAACGAATTAAATTAGTTACGTATTTTATAGAGGCGGATGAATTGAGCCAAGGTAAATATTGTTCCAGTACTGCATTGCATAAGTTATTTATGCCCAATTTTATATATGAACATGAAAATATAGCAACGTCTCTTTTATACTAAACAAACTGAAACGGAAATTATTTTATTGAATTTGAATGTGGAACGGGATGAATTTTGACAGCTATTTGTATAGCTATTGCAAATGTCATTCGTATGACAGTTTTCAATAGTGGAATAATTTACTGGTTTTAAAAGTTACAACTTTTTTGGTACGTACAGTCAGTCTAGTAGAATACATAGGAATTCTTTTTAAATGATGAAAACGAGCGCGTCCTATATTTGGGTAAGGGTGGATGTGAATGGCATTTTATGGTTATATATACCGAAGGGCTAGCGTCAACCGATATCAAGAACTAACTAAAGCATGACCGCCTTAGTTAGCATTACAGTTTTGAATATTAACGGAATTCTGGTGACAGGCATTAAAAATATTAATACGATGTACGACTTAACACAAGATTTGCTTAATACCGTCACTATTGACAGTTCGATTTGGAGAATAGAAAGTCGTGTTTGTTTTGCACCAATTACACTTAAGGCAACTACCTACAGTACAGTTTCCGTATATAAACATAATATTTTCTATGTGTGTAACAGTAAACACTCTTAAAATGGTTATATGCGATTACGCTTTACATATTCATGATAGGTTGTTTCCAATTTACCTTCCACTCATAGTGCGGTAGAAGACGCGATGTAGGCACTTGATCTATTTATAGCACTAACATGAACATTTATTTGTTTCAGGACTGGTTCCTCCCGAGTTGAAGAAAATAACTCCTGTACTATAAATTACAGGTAAGAATCTCAACTACTTTCTTTACGTTCAGTATGTTCAGCTGACTTGTGGCAAACTGGTTTTGCATAATATACATAATAAATTACTTAATATTCGACTGTGCACGCTTATATTATAATGATTGATTATCAATTGTTAATTAAATTAGTACTTGATCAGAATATAAACACATAAATTTCGAATAAATTTAAATAAAATCCATTTGACCTCAAGTCTGCATAGAGTATGTTTATTAATGATAATAGTTAGTTTATAGTAATGGAAGATGCATAAAACAATCTATCTGATTATTAGAGAGTAGTGTTGACACGATTGTACTCATGTCTTCGTATTAACAATGGGTGTCCCGTGAGACGTTTGTGAACTCTGACTGTTTTTGCTAGATCGAGTGTTCGACTAGTTTCTGAACAAGACGGGAATGCATATTTCCCAGTAACTTATGTTAGTACCAAAGCAATAAGAATTGCCAGGACTCTTTGAAGGCGTCTTTCATTTACAATAAGAGGGCTGTAAACTAAACATCGCAGTCATTGTTATACGGGAAGAATAAAGCATCGACCGCGTGGGCGGCGAAATACGGCTCGCATTGATTGCTTGATTTATCGATATTGAATTCGCACAGGTGATTCCTTTGTTGCCGCGATGGCAACAAAATGAAATAGACATCAGCGGATGTAAGGCGTAATTTATTTTCCAAACTGTACTAGTGAAAGTGACTGACAGCAAATAAAGTATTTTGACAAGAGTGCTCTTGATTTTTCAATTACATTTATACAATATACAATTGGTACGTGAGATATCGTTTAAGTGATGAAAGTTTGATGCACATGATAGTTTCGAGTCATAGTTAAAAGTAGGTAACTGAGTGCGTGTGTAAGTAGGTATCTAAGAAAGTTCCATAAAACGCAGTATAGAAGTAGTGGCGGGGCAGCTAATAGTCCTCCTTTGTGGGTAAATAAGAGGCTATTGAGATGTTACACGCTAACTTCTGTAAGCATGAGTGACAGGTACACGCAGTCCGCCTGAGGTCAGTGAAATTCTTCCATTTAACGATCGATTCCTTAAACTGCTTCGTTTTAGTGTTTCCAGTGAAATGGTCGGGTAATACTATATAATGTTCAATATCATAATTGACACACACAATTTCTGTAAACAAGGCGTATTTGTTATAATGCCGCTGAAATAGCTGGTTGAGTACAGTTATATTACTATTGAAATGAATATGTTTTGTTCAATTGTGAGCCTGTCATGTTATGGCTAATATGACAGTGCTCGGGAATATGTATTAAGTAGTGTGGGAAAATGTCGTTACATAGTAATAAGGATTCAGTATCTTGTTGGAATGCGGATGACAATAAAGCGAGAGCTATTGTTTCTTTCATCAAATAAATAAGAGTTACTCGTAGGTTAAGTTAGTAACACGCTTGTTACATGTATGTTGTGCATACGGTTTATTTCGCATGGATTCTAGACATTATTTAGTGTTTCCTCGTTCCTTACACGGTCTTGGGTGTCCATGGTATTGGCATGCAGGTCATCTCCTGCGATGTCAGTACTTCTAGGATGTAACTGTCCTCCCGAGGCCAGGCAGAGGCGGCATGGCCAACACCAGCAAAGGTAACTCTCCTTCATTTTATCTGCGATATCAGAGAAATAAAGGTCACGAGTTCGTCACGCGATCCTCACGCGTGACTCATATTGACGCTTGTGTGTATCTTTTAATACCAGTAAGCGTTGTTTGAACATAAATTTACATTTAGTTTTACGGTGATACTGTCAATACAATTCTCTTCACTGTCTCCGTCGACAAATAAAATACATACATTAATGTATTGCCATCGAGTAGCTTATGTTTGAAAACTTTTACTTACCTCTCACACTTTCTAATTTGAAATAAATTGAGGAGAATGTTTTGTTATTGATAGCGATAATTGTAAATAGTATGGGTATAGAGGCTCGCGTGTGAATTCACATAAATACAATTTAGATATGATCAAGTTGCGCTTGCAATTAGAGAGGACATCCGGTCGTTAGCACTTCTATTTGGTTAATTATACTACCTTCTATGGGTGAAGATCACTGAACAGTAATATCTCTTTAGTTTATGATGGACTGATGCTAATTAATCCGTGGAAAATGGGTTGTTCAATAAACAATCGTTAAATAGACACGAATCTGAATATAAAGGAAATTGGGCTTGCCGGTTTGAGATTTGGGTTACCTGGAACCAAATCTGCTAGTTGCATTTCTGCTTTTGGCGTAAAAAAAGAATTCTTGGGAATATTTAAGCTAGGGCGTTGCTTACCGTATTTCGGGTATCCAGGTAGTCTCGGGTAGGTAGGTAGGACTCGGACCTGGATACCGTATTTCGGGTATCCAGGTCCGAGTCCAGGTAGCTCAGTTGAACAGAGTATCCCCCCCTACGATCTTGGTCTCGTCACGCACTCAAGTTTCGTACTAGTTATTGAGTTCTTTCTATTCCAATTTAAAGTCTGCACTTTAAATTGTTGTTGCTGAACCATATATATCACTGGTCTCCTCACCAGGTCTCATATTAGACCTATTTATATGTATGTATTTTCATGTTTGTATGCTTGTATATAAGTATTTCCATATCTACAATGTACAAAATGCTAAATAGCGAGCCGTACTTACTTTGTTTGATATTGTCGTTTTGCCTCTTCTACATTAAACTCTGGACGGTAGGTATATTTTTAGGTACCCTGACGTACCACTTGGTCAAGTTTTATAATGATAGTGTAGTAATCTAGCCTTCTAAAGGCAACAAACAGGGAGAACCTTTGAATCTTTAATATTAGCGTGTATAGCCTTTTTAATTTAAGTGCCTTTTTAGTCCATTGACAGCTATAATTAAATATACAACACTCAATTACAGTAATTATAAGTTAACATTGTATGTAAATGAAGGTCCATTAATAAAATTATCCCGCTGCCGTTTGTGGTGTATGCTTGGTACAATGACCTGGTACCAAAACATGTAAAACTTATACCTATTGCAAAATTCTAACTTTACAAAAGTTCAAATTCGGTACACTATTCCGAATAATCCAAGTGATCAGGGCTATTAGGCGGTTTAATATATATAATAGGCGATTGCAATATTGATTTAGCATAAAATAGACAAACCTTTATAGAAAAAACGTAACTCACAACGGAGCAATGACAGTTTTTTGACAAAACAGGTTTTCTTTTAAGCCTAAAATATGTAAATTTCTTCACAGGGCTATTTTTATGGAGTTCTGTTTAATTTTGCCAACCTTTACACCTTTGCCAACCTTTAAATGACGTCTTTAATTAATATAAGTCAGAAATATGAAATGCTAAGCAGACTCGCTGTCGCTTACGTTGTAGCCCGTAATGGGATAGCGCCGCCTGCACAAGTCGAGCGGTCGACAGCGACACGCCGAGCTTGCCCGCTTAGATAAACATGCAATCCTGCCTGCCTTGTAGGGCTGGCCTATAACTATGCACTTAAAAGTGATGTTGGTCTTATTGGTTGAAGCAAAATACTAGTAAACTACACTATTTAGAAGGCGTAGGTATAAATGCATGTAAGAAATAAATAATTAAGAAAATAGTATGGTGGTAAAATGCCTTATATTTATTTTTATACTGAACGAATATCATTTTTATAAAGAGCAGTAGTAAAATTGAGTTAAAGCTAGAAATAATAGCCTTGAGAGGTACGGTATTATGAGATTTACCGTTTAAATTTGGAGATCTAGAAAAGTGCACTTATAATACAGGAAATTGCAGTCAAAGATTTAGTGGCACGGAGTTTGTATCTATGGAGATTCAAGGTCGGTAAAGAGAGAATGACAAGTCACCAGACTTGTTATTCGCTCCAGTTCTAGTGATGTGACATCTATAATAAAACGTAAAATGGAAGCTTATGTCAATCTGGATGACGTTAGAATGTAGAAGAATTCTTTATAAAATAAGATAGGTTTGTTTATTTCTTTTGCTTTTTAGACTATTTCATGTGTGAACTCGAATTGCAAGAATCTTTTTCGCTATAGTTACAGTAATAGGCTAATTGATTAATTGAGGTAATTAGCCCAGATTATCAAATAGTGTTGGTACTAATAGTCTGAATAAATAAAATTCACAAGACAAAAGGCACATGTCTAGCAGAAAATTAGCCAACCCTATATCGAGCAGGTTCAAATAAAAGGAATTCTCAAATTATGGAGGTGCGATGCAAACGAGCTAAATACAGAAAGCACGTTTAAGAAACACCGGCAAAGGAATGCGCTATTTATTCTTGATCGTAGGCCAGCCTCCATGCATTTGTAACTAAGTATATGCCAACTGCATAGATATAGGTAAAATATATGTATATATAGGTATAAGGATATAAATAGCAAAAAGAGTCAATTTAGGACCAGGTATTAGCTTAGTACATTTTAAGTTATAGACCATCTTAGCTCTAAAACTTTACAAGAAATAATAAACCAAAATGGAAATATGTTAAATTTGTTGTTTGAAAATTCAGAAATAATCATCATAAATTTATCTACTGATTTATTTCAATATAGCTAGATAGTTTGTAAATATGTTAGTGTTCAGCAACTTCCGAGGGTGATTGTATCAAGCACGAATTTTATAGTACCTATCAACGAGTTGACCTCGTGTAGAGAAGGTTCCGCACGATGAATATGTTAATATATTTTCCAAGTCATCTCTAAAGTAAACATAACATATAAAAGATTCCAACTGTAAACGTAAGTTTTAAGCCTATTATTTCGATTGACCATGCATTACATGTAGAATATTGATATAGTATAAACATATATATTATGAACAAGTTTTTTTTCCTTTTGGTGAAGGCAAAGACCACAAGCCCGCCATCTGCTTCTATCCTTATACATTTCTTGAGCTTTGAGTGTTTTTAAGCTTGTCAGACTTTTTTTCAAGACATCGAAAGTCTATATCGATAGACTTCTAATTTTTTTTCATGTTAGTAACATTATAAATCCATGTTTTCACGTATCTAATCGATAAGACCTTGCGACCATTATGATAATACGCTTGTGGTTCTAATGGCCATTTTTTTAACTAAGTATGTATTTGTAATTTAAGTACGTAAACTGCTAGTCGAAATACCAACTGACAGTGTGTTATTAATGTTTAGTGAAACCGGTTATGCTATGAATTTGGTTCTATAATAAAGTATTACATAATTATAAAGGCTTGTTTGTTTTGTCCGAGTATCAAACAAAAACTACTGAACCGATTTCAATGAAACTATTTTTTTTATCGAAACTTTGTAGCTTATCATTGATCTTAAAGACTGACTTATGAAGCCTGAGGTGAAAGTCATATTAATAGTATACATCGCCCTTTATTTTCCACAATAGGGGATAATTCTTTCATAAATAAAGCCTTTTTAAATGCGTAAATAGCTTTTCCGTGCGTGTGACCGTTAAAGAATTGCTTTACCAAGAGCTAATTATTGGATATCGATTTACGGGTCTAATTCAGTAACGTCACGTTTTCAAAACACCTGATTTCAATTTCTCTACAACGAAGTGGGGTAAAAATCTTAGGTATTCTGTATGATTTATCCGTATTCTGTGCATGGTGTGGTGGACTTAGATGTCACCCCTATACGGTGCAAAACATTCCTTCAAGAACCAAGCGGTTCGGTGACTCTTTCCTTTGTCGCACCATTAAGACCTGGAATTCCTTGCCAGCTCACGTGTTTCCCTCTTCCTACAGTCCCGGGTCCTTTTAAGCGGGGCGTGAAAAAGCATCTGATGAGGCCGTCAAGCTGAGTGCCACCATTGTTAACATGGCACGTGTATATAATGGTGGCCCTCTTTCTTGAGACTTTACCTTCAGCTTACCATCAGGCGAGGTAAAGTCAAATTGACGTGTCCTATTTATAAAAAAAAAAGAATGTATGTAGTTGTTGAACTCGCAACCACTGCATCGTGACGGCGACTTTATCAATTTGACACCCACTGATTGTAACAATTTACACAATATATTATAAAAAAGAAATTTGAGTCTTGAGTGCTATAGTATTAAAATGCTATGTGTGTTTGTATCGGTGAAATTGCAAGTAAAAAAGTGAGAGTAAATTACTGAAGAGTAACGAGATCCTAGTGTAACTTTGAAAAACTCTGACGTAGTCGCCCCATTGAGTGGTGTGTATTTCTGATCTTTTAGTAGCAGCGGGTTTTGAAAACTCATCTAGTAAACGGTAATATAGGCATTATCTGGGCAATATAGGGCAATAAAGGCCGATTACCTATCATACGTACAAATTTATGTTTCGGTATACGCGATACAACAAATAAGTACATATTTAAAACTACTAAAAGAAAATATAAATTGATCCACCTTTGCATACCCAATCAGAGATAAACAGGCGTAAGTGTTTATATATCTCTGAGTATTATTTTATTGGTTAAATGTGATGCTACTAAACATATTGGACTTTTATATTGCACGCACGCGTAGACTCTTTTTGACCTCACGATAATATTGTACCATCGAGATTTGCGCTATCCACGTACTGCAGTAACTAGTGGAAGTCACGCACGGACAAAAATAAAAGTAAACAGGCATGTTATTTTTATGTTTATGGACATGTGGGTCGATATTCGTGTAAATTGCAAAGCAGCCTTAATAGTTCTCAATTCCAGTACTTAAACGAAAATGTGTGAAAGTATAAAAATTCACACGCATTCGAAAACAGATGGCCCAGTTGTGTAGATAATTGGGTCAGGCGAGCAACCTGTCGACTTGCTCACACGCATTGTCTCGCGTCTCGGTGCGCCCGCGCGGTACCGTTAGCGCTCGGTCAAGTTCGGCCCATTGTGACGTGCTACCAGTGACATACGGATTTATACTGTCCGATTCGGTCGGCTGCGACTGATACTGTCGAAATAGTTAGATTACATCAGTTTACTCCTACTTGAATCAAACGATTCTTCACACCCATTCTTTTACATTTCAGTATTTACCGCAGATAGGTTTATACTTCTGGCTATCAGTAGCGAAGAGTGAAAATTTTCAAAAAGGAAGCTGGTGAAAAAGATCTACCTCCTAGAGAACAACCATAGCATTTTTTATGGAATCTGGGC
Source organism: Eilema caniola (assembly GCA_949126895.1). Classification (NCBI taxonomy): domain Eukaryota; kingdom Metazoa; phylum Arthropoda; class Insecta; order Lepidoptera; family Erebidae; genus Eilema; species Eilema caniola. The sequence continues at coordinate 19,082,168 of OX421462.1, forward strand.
ATTTTGATGTATGATATTGTATGATTATTAATTTAAAAATCTCTACCATGACTTCTCTTTGCAGTGCAAGCTGGCAGGAATCGAATTATAGGGACCTTTCGACCCTGCTGGATATACCTGGCTTTGGCTCTTGTCAATTTTAAGCCGCTTTAACTACCAAGCCTCATCTCGGTAGATAGATTTTTCAAAAAACATTTTTTTTAACAATTTCTTTATAGTAAAAAATTTATATCTATCTAAAAGTTGCCAAAAATTATAACTTAAAAACTGAACACAATTGCCAATAATGCCTATTATTGGTAATTGTGTTCAGCTGTAAGCTTTTACGGTTAGACACTACTTATTTTCCAAAGTAAGATCTAGCACGATTGTCGCTATATGTACCGTAAGAAAATAAATTTATAATAATAAACCGAGATTGCAAGATATCTACTTATTATTTACGTGAGCTTATCTGATGCTGAAAGTAGGCGGTCGGGCATATGCGGCACTGACCCCGCCGGGAACATCAAACGATCTTAATGCTAGACTTGAGTGGCATTGGCCTTTTTGTTAAAGCCACGGAGATTGGATTACAACTTTACAAGCGATCTCATAGCGGGTCATGTAAGATAATGTCTGTAAAAGTTTTAGTGTCACTGTCTAGCAGTATGCAAAGGCACGTATACGCTGTCTAAACATAGCATACGATAAAGTTTTGCTTGGTGGGCATTATATGCGTTAATTGCTTTAGAATGTTTTTATCTCTATCAATAAAAGAGATATGTTATTCAACTACACTGAAACGCATCTTTTAATGACCAACGGACATTAAGATGGAGGTTAATTGTAGCGCCATATACGCTTTTACAACATGTTAAGTATACGTTAGCTTGCTCTATATCTTGAAAGGATTATAAAAAACTTATTTTTCAAATATAAATCACCAGTGATTGAAACATAACGTTATAATTTAACAGTCAGTAGTCAATCTAAACCAAATTATAGCAGTGAGGCTACAATAAGTCGCACCCGGCTGAATTTTGGTAGGGTTGTTCAAAACACTATCATAAATGAAATATAAAAAGTCCTCATCCATCCCATACCTGGATTTTATAATTCGGGGTCAAAGTTAGCAAAAGTTTTATCACAAAACTGTGTGAGCGAAAGATAAAGATCATGTAATTATCTGTTAAACTCTATCAAGAGTGAGTTGGGCTTTGATTTTAGGCTATTACCCGTTGAGCTAGAATCATGAAATTTGGGAAGAAGCAAAGTTAATGAGACGAGTTCGATAACTGTAAACATGCCGTACCGTACTACTACCGTAGATAGGTGGGTTATGGTGATGAGCTTTATATTTACGAATTTTGGTCTTTTGCCTTTATTTGTGCTATAAGGTCTTGCTTCTTTCCAAATTCAATGCTTCTAGCTCAACGGGAAGTATTCTAAAATTAAACTTCCAACTGATATTGCAGTTTTTTTTAGCACAAGTACGCACCTAAATTTAATTTCGTAAGGAACCCTTAACGCGCACCTCCGAATAGAACTTGGCTGATTTTAATAGATGATTGCTCGATCTTTAACTTTATCTCAGTCATTCTTATCATAAAACTTACCGTTTTGCTGCAAAATGAAAATCCCATTTAATGACCTTTGACCCTGAATGAAAAATAAATCGAGTTATCGGATCAATGAGAACTTTTTAGGGTTAGTTTATGATGGTCACATCCTACCAACTTTCAGTCGAGTACAAATTATTGTAACCTTGGATTTTTATCTTGACTGGCATTAAGCGTTAAATGGCATTCCTTAAATTGAAGTCACATTTCTACATCTGATTATTTAAATGCATTAATGTAACTTTAATTGGCATATTATATTATTTGGAGTCTCTTTGAAACAAGTGAAAATAAAATAAAAGGCACCTGACCTTATGAGATGCGCATTAAAAAACTGCAAAAGCTATGAGCGAAGACTAAATAATGCTGACAATATATAATTAAACAGAAGTAGTGCCCACTTAGAATGTGCGTGCACATCATGACTCCACAGAAACTCTCAGTCAGTCATTGTTGTTCCATCGTATGATGATCATGCTCGCCTATTAGGAACGTGATTTGACAAATGTTATTTGGGCAATGGGTCAAACGGTGCTTTCTAGTTCTAATACATTATTAATAACTTACACGGATTGTCTTTTTTATTCAATTATACACAAAACACTACAACAACAATATAGAAATAGTTTTTTTTGACTCCATACATCGAAATAAATGTCAGAAGAAATGCTACATGACAAAATAATACATAATCAACAAAACGGTAAGTTTTATCATAAAAATGTCTGTGCAATTATCTTTAAAAATCGGTCAAGTGCTAGTCGGGTTCGCACGTTAAGGGTTCCTGACGAAACTGAATTTGTGCTATAAAAACGGCAATATTAGTTAGAAGTTTGATTTGAGGATACTTCCCATTGAGCTAGAAGCATGCAATTTGGGAAGAAGCAAGATAGCACAAATAGAGGCAAGACCGAAATTCGGTAATGTGAAGCTCATCACCATAATCCACCTATCTACGGTAGGTGTACGGTACGGCACGGATAGCTACATATTTACGGTTTTCGAACTCTTCCCTTTAACTGTGCTAAAAATTAATTGGACTAATCGTTCTGCTAAAACTGATAATTTTGTTATTTCTCATCAATTACTTACTTACTTCCAGCGGGGGACGCCGCAGACCGGACGGGTGATCTGCCCTTTTGCGGGGGCCATTTCACCCAATTCCACTAAATAATTATCTTTCTCATCAATTAGTAAAACATATAATTCTACCTCATTACATATAAACATGTTTAATATCATTCTATTGCAAGATTGTGGAAAAAGTTTTAGTCACATGTAAATGTGATTCTAACCTTAATTATTACAAAAGTAACAGGAAATGTACAACTGTAATTTTATTGTACAAAGCGTCAATGGGAATGATTCTACAAAGATTGCAGGCATCGTCCGCTACTGATCCATTCACTGCCTGCGGTGTGGGAATACAATGGCATTGTATGTTTAATGAAAAATCCTTCCAGGCGCATCACGCTTCATTACTTTATAATTAAGGTACACACGCAAAAAAATAAATAGAATTCTTGGGTATGTTATTGGATTACCCACACATTATTATGTAAGTAAATAGTTAGTTCGTCAGATGTGTGGTTCTTACTGGCTAAAGTACCAGTTCTTCAGACTCTGTTCTACCGATAAATTCCGGTCAGAAGAAAAAAGAGCACTAGTTATATTTTATCTAAAAATAAGTTAAATATAGTTTCGGAACGAGGAAAAATCGGCTCACCTAATAACATATTTGTTTAATGCAGTAGTTTAAGTTACCTTAAGCATAAAAGACACAAGCTACACGTGAACTTTATGGAGACTTTCTTCTTATTGTTTATTACGTATTTCATTATTATGACATCAAATAAATCAAATAAAATGTTATGTTAGATTTAGTGCCTAAGCTTACACTTTCGTTTAAGATTTTGGCATGGTGCTTAGAGCTCATTATATAGAGCTATTTATATATTTATTAATGAGGACTGATGAGGACTATAGATTAATCACTTACCTAGAAAGAAATCTGTGCAGAATTTAAACGTACCGAAAACAAATTCTCTATTCTCATTAATTAAATATAATCTCATGAATACTTTTTAAATGGATAATTACATTAAAACCTTCTAAAAATTCAAATACCGAGGATTATAATACATCCATAATTATAATTATGAAATAGTTTTTCTTTGAGATTACTGCCTCCTCGACATAAGTGTTTCTAGCTAGTACTACTTAGGTTGAAGCTATGACAGAAATGTAGAAGAACGTGGAACACGTGGAGACGAGTTCACCGTTAAATTGGACAATTTGTGAGCGCACCGCACGGTGGCTGCGCTTGCACCGCACACCGCGTCCCATCGCGACACGCTCCTCGCTCCGTGATCTAACCGAGTAACTGTTACATTCATTACGTGATATATAGATCACGTCACGTCGCATGGTCGCGTCACCTGTGCGTAATAATTGTTCATAGTGCATGTTTAACAGCACTCCAAATTGTCTCATACATGATCTTGGTAATGATAGGTAGAAATGGCACACATTGGGAGAGTCCGGTGTCTAGCAGTAGACTGCAATAGTGTAATTGAATAATCTTAGGGAGTATCTGTTCAGTGTTTTCTGGATTAACAGGTGTTACGAGGTTTAGTTTAATCAGTATCTCATACACAGATATCTGTGATCTCATATGTACCTCAGTAGGTATTTATGATGTAGAGCATGCGTGCTGTGATTTATACGTATTGAATGACATGATAATTTTTTTTTTTTCTAAAATAGCAAACATATTATGATATCAAGAGATATGCTTTTAATTCTCTTGGAGAGACATATCGCTATATTTTTGCCTTTGTAGATACATTACAGCCTATATTTTATACAAAAACATCCGAACTACTAAATAAACCTGGAGTAAGGGTAGGAAGTATTAAAAGAATTATGTTGGAACTAGCTGATGCCCGCGGTTTCTGTTTCCGATCCAGTAACGGCTTAACTCGTTTTAAAAAAAAGACGGGTTGCACTCTGGGAGTACCGGCAGAAGTGAAAACATTTTCTTTTTTCTTTCTTCGTTATATACATAGAAAAAGATAAAAAAGAACATACCATACCATACCTATAATATAGCACTAATCATAGAACCTATCACTTATTTTCTGCTAATTTTCTGTCAGAAGAAATTAATAAATTATGAAAAGAAAAAATAATCACAAAAGTAATAAAATTATAGAAAGAAAAAATAATCATAAAAAATTCACAAAAAGTTTCAGAAGGCCAGGTGGTTTGAACCCGATACTATCTGAAACTATAAGGACTTACAGTCGAAGTGCTTACCGTTTAAGCTACGACGCTATCTGTAGTAACTTGCAAAATAGATAGTCTGTACCTAATCTTGTATGACGTCAGTCGTCGGTTACGGTTCAAAGGTCAACTAATCCTGACGCTTCCTTAACATTTTACACCCATCCAACGCCGCTAAAGAAGTTTTCACTTCAAAAAAGACGGGTTGCACTCTGGGAGTGCCGGCAGAAGTGAAAACTTTTTCTTTCTTTCTTTCTTCGTTATATACATAGAAAAAGATAAAAAGAACATACCATACCATACTATACATATAATATAGCGCCAATCATAGAACCTATCACTGATTTTCTGTCAGAAGAAATAAATAAATTACGAAAAGAAAAAAATTATCACAAAAGGTAATAAATTACAAAAAGAAAAAATTATCACAAAAAGTAGATAATAAATTACAAAAAGAAAAAATAATCACAAAAAGTAATAAATTACAAAAAGAAAAAATAATCACAAAAAGTATCAGAAGCCCAGGTTTGAAATCGATACTATCTGAAACCATAAGGACTTACAGTCGAAGCGCTAACCGCTATGCTACGAAGCTATTCATCGTATTTTGCAAAATAGACAGTCTGTAATATTGTATGACGTCAGTCGTCGGTTACGGTTCAAAGGTCAAGCGATCCTGACTCAAGTTTAATACTTTTTACCCATCCAACGCCGCTAAAGAAGTTTTCACTTTAAAATTATCTGCGTAAGAACCATCCCCGTACTGCAAGGAATACCCTAAATAAAGAATTAGTGAAATTGGTGCAGCCGTTCACGCATGATGGTGTGACCAAGGGAAATAGGGATTCCTTTACATATATATTTATATATATAGATAGAAGTGCTCTTTATTAACCTCATCCAGTGCCTATTAACATGGAAAGTCAGTTATTTAACATGGTTCATTGAGAAATTATAAAGACAAAAGTGTCTCACTTTTACACGAATGTGAAATTACGTATTATTAGATATATTATGATTGTTGACTCACGATACGTAAAAGAAATATGGCGCTTAACACGAGTACAGCCATAAGCATGCTCTTTTAGACCTCACACATCCAACAACGGTCAATTTTATTGCTGTTGAAGCGTGCCACATCCTCCTCAGTCAACATTCTCGACCTTCTGACATCCAACTGCACTAGTGGCTGATTGGGCATGATAAAAGCATCGTCTAAGTTGACTCTTACTACATGCACGTACGTAGGCCGTACGTTATTGTACGTCTAGTTGTTCTCGTGAAAAAAAAATGTTGAGACAGAAGTTTTGATCTTAGTATGCAATGCTCGGTCCTTGTTTTGATTAGATGTGTTGGTGAAAGGTTTCTTTCAGTTAAATTTCTTGTACCTAAATATGTTTAATTCAATATCCGAGCAGAAGTAATGTATTTCTGTATAATATTGATCTGAGTTGCTTGCCTGCAAAAAATGTTACTATCTAAAGAAATCACACACATTGTTGACAGATTGGCTTCACAACTGTGGAACAATGAGCAGAGTTCAAAACCACAACTTCTTCATTGCAAGTTCAACAATTTAACCATTCCAACACTGCCGTTTATTTGTACTATAAAATAAGCATATAACGTTCTTAGGACTTCGCGCCTACACAATGGTAAAATTATTACTATTTGTTCCGTCGAGTGACCAAGATGCGGAGATCGGAGTAATGTTCCGCTGACAGAGCATCTCGGTTGCGACTCGCGAGACTTGGTGTTGTGGGTGAGCTAACTGTATCGCAGGCTCCTTCCGTTGTTTCTCCATATATGACTACCATAAATGTCAACGAGCACATTGTTCTAATTCCCTGTTATGTTAAGGACATTTTAAAAGCCGCTACGTGGTCTCGGATAGATTGTAAGGCCTAAATTACCTCTTTTTATAATTTCATTAAAACTACGCAAGGCCGATGGTCGTTTTTCTGTATGTACCTAAACATATTTAGATTCTTGCATACAGAACTAATTTAATAATCACTGGCTTAAACACTCTTGTAAGTACAGTTAGGGCTTTGAAATACGGAACTGCGTATTGCAGTAAATACATATAAATTTTAGCAGATGTTACGTGTAAATTGTTATTAAATGACTTTAGCCTCTTATCATGGAATTGCATTGTTAATCAGTCAGACAGATCTAAATTTTAAAATTGAAAATAGACCTTACTTCTCAGTAGTTGATAGTTTATCCGTCTCTAAAACGATTATGAGAGTGATATTTGTTGATGCCATTGGTTTTTAATTAAAATATAAATTTAAAGCACCCTAGAAACAAGTAGCTTATATACCGTTTCACAGAAATGTATAAATTATTAACAATAAAATGTACATTTAATTATAATGTTTATTCAAAAACCCAATTAACAATGTAGGATATTGATGATTGTCTTAATGAAGCAAATACGGTCGCCTTAATTATTCATGAATCGTAATTTATCTCGTTTTAATACACACAATATGCGGGTTTCTAGATGGAGCCGATTTTAAAAGTTATCTTAACGGTTCTTATATTATATACATAACTTATCATGTCCCAGCCATCATTAAGTCCATGTCGTACAGTGTGGTAGGTAACATTAAAACGATTTGCTGAGCACGCTAATATGAAGTGTACTATATCCGTTGCAATGCGTCTAAGTTGCTTCTTAGGACGAGCCTACTTTAGGAATGCGCGCACACTGTATCCTTCACGCTCAGCGTAACACGGGGACGAAATCAGTAAAATTGTGAGACAATTTGTTTCGTCGTCATCACCGCAACACCGTTTCTCGTTTGTGGTTCGTTAGAGTTTTAAAATCAGTACCGCGACGTCACCTCTTCCGGTGAATTTTGAAAATCACTCCACATAATAATCGCTTCGTAGAGAACTTAGTCAAACGGTATCTAAGTGCAATTACTTGTACGTATTGAACAATGAGCTCTACGCCATTTACGCACACATACACTGAATTTATACCGTAAATGACAATCAGACCGAATTTTATTTGAGATATTTATTAAGCCATGTTCCACTTACGGTTTTGAATGCAGCTATATATCTTCTTAATAACCTAAAATAATTGAGATTATGATTACCATCCGATGTCTTCTGTAACCAATGAATGTTTAATTAACGTTTCACTGATTTATTTTGTCAACATATACGGCCATGCTTTGGACTTTTGAACGAGTATATCACTCGAGAAAGTTAATTAACGGAAAGTTTTACATTTCAGTAATTTTTCATTTTGACAGTTCGATCGGTTCATTTGCTACCGCTGATTGGTCAACAAAGAACAAGTACCGAAACAATTTTTAACACTCAATTTAAACATCAGATATATTCATCGAAGTGGATACATGATCAATTGATTGAAAGGCAGTTGAATCATTGCGAATGTATAAGAAATGATTTCAGACGATGCAAATAGACCTAATACACAACAATAGTTGTACTTTCTCGATTATAAATGATAGTTCATTGTGCTCGATAAAAAGCTAGTGAAAGCGATATTGGGATGCAAAAACTAAATGAAAATTCGTGTCGCTGACTTTCCTATCAGCTTTCATAGGTTCATGTAGTGTTGATCTTGACCTTCATTCAGCGCATTGCTGTTAACAAAACTTACACTTACAATCAGCAAGCAATCGTTGTAACTAAAATAACAATAGCCTTGCTATAAATACATTCACAGACAACAGATAGCAGATGTGAATCGAGTAGTAATAGCCGAAGTCACATTACGCCCGTCTACTTTCATTTTTTAATCATCAATGTTGAATTACATCCCGTTGAAAATTTCTAAACGTAATAAGTCTATTTCGTGTTCATTAAAATGTAGGCGAAATATCAAACGGACATAATAGACACGTATCTTAAATGATACGTCTGTAACGCACTCGGTACTTCAACTTACCGAATAAATAATTTATTGCTAAGGCGCGATTGCACTTCCTCAATAAGTAATAAAAAAACATCTGCCTACTTCTGTCAATCATTACTTTGTTATTACATTCCTCGTTTTGTACAACTTTCAATTATACTCACAGTATCGATGTCAAACGTGCACAAATATATTTTTCTAGTCTTATTGTTCTCAAGTATCTATATAAGGTGTAGCATACCTACTCTTTGAACACTTTTGTTACTTAGTTTTGAAGGAGTCATTCTCATGTGAGCTTCGTAAATCGAACAATTAATGATGTTGTTTTTAGGTCAGAGTATTTATCTGTATATTAGTATTGTAATGATTCAAATTAGGCCTTTATAAATGTTATAATGAACGTATATTTAATCTGAACCTATAATTAAATTATATTATATATAATCCATAGTCGTAGTAGTAACCGTAGATATCAGTGCCAAAGTAACATTAATGTACATTTAACAAAGTACACTTTTTTAATATACCTACACTAATGTTGGAGGTACGCGAGGGTGTTAGCATTTTTCTCACTCATTATTTGAGCAAATACATACTCATATAATATGTACTCATGCCTGAAGGGGTAAGTAGATGTGCATCGAATAAGAACAGCTTTAAACTTCAGTCACCTTACCCCCATAGAACCCGGAAGGAGAATAAAGGCCTTTTATTCTCCTTAGGTTGGAACCACTCGGCAAATTGTTATATCTACATAATTTGTTGTGACTAATTGGTTACTATATCATCTCTTACTCTGAGTCTCCTTTAGTTGACATAAGGATACTCATTCCTTCTTCTCACAAGGTTATCCTGCAATAAGAAAAAATAAAACAAAAAGGGTTTAGGTAAGTTAGAAACCACCATTCTAGAGACAGCATCTGGAGCGATGGCCTACCCACTACTTCTTAGACTTCATATTAGCTTGGGGGTGGAGTGCAATCAAATTGACGGATTAAATATGTATAATGATATTTAAACATTTTGTATTAAACATGATAACAGTCTACAGCTTCATTTCAAAGTGTTATAACTAAGTATATTTTTGTTACAGGTGGCTTCATCACCATGAAGGGTGACAAGCTGCGCCTTGCGCGGCTATCGCTGCTGTTACTACAAGCCACCATAGTACTCAGTAAGTATTATAAGTTACCTTTAACAAGTTCATTGTCAGTTGAAATTGTAGCTAAATGACAACACTGTCTCAGATTATGTTTCGATGAGACATTGTTATTGTTGTATTATAACAATGACACAGGTGCAAAACCCTAAAAACGAAAAAAAATCAAAAAAGGTGTAAATTTCCTGCTAAAAGGGTAAATAAACATATGAAAAAAATTGACAAACCAAAATTCTATGTCTGTTCGTGCTGGGTAATCTTCAAAGTGACGGCGCCGATCACGACGACATTTTGTCTGTAGATAACTGATGATAGCGTAGAGTAGCTTAGACTAATATTATTGTTTTGCATTAAACATTTTCAACCGGTCAAAGACCGAGACGAAGTTGCAAGTACAACTTGTTACGGATATATTTGCTTGGTTATTGTGAATTTAATTTCTCCTGACACTAACTTATGAAAGTTAAGAGATTCATAGTTTTATAGATAAGTTTATAGTTACACGAACATTGCCCATTAAGCACGCCGTTTATGCAGCTACACAATTGAAAACGATTAACACGTGTGACGAAGTTATGAAAGGTTAATGTGTCTACTAATACTTTTTCTGAATTTTTTGTTATGTTTTCGTTGGTCTTATGGCATAAGGTTACTTCGGTTCGGTCGAGCTAAGTAATACTGGGTTTTTCTGTTACGATAACATATTTTTAACTAGCTATAGCTTGCCACATCGCCTTTACGGAATTCAGATACCGTTTCCATAACCCCTGGGGACCTCATCAAATTCATTTCGAATGAGCATATTCTAAAAAAGTCCGATAACGTTGTCTTACTGCCGAACTTCGATATCAACAGTTGGTCGTTGAGGTTGAGATCAGATAGAAGTCGGTTTACGGAAAATGTCGAAGTCCGTTGAAAAGTCCCAAATTAAGTTAATTTCGAAGTAATGGAAAAAAATATTGAAGTCCCAAACTGAGCTGGGAATAGCCTCAGAGGATGGTGACGAAATTTCACTTGTTTATTGCAATTTATATTGATCGTGAGCCTAACTATCTATTATTCTAACATTTCAAGTAATCTACTATATGCAAGTATATTTTATGTCCCGATCATTTGTAATAAAACACAACATGCATAAAATGGAATAATAATTGTATTCAAAACTATGTTAAATACATTTGGTTAACACCAATCGTTTCATAAAACACTAATGCAAATACGATTGAGCAGTATCTTGAGAAGTAAGTAACTGTTCAAAACCATGTCAAATAAATTATTGGTAAACCTAACATTCACAGTCTTTTCATAGGATGCTTGCGTGAATACGATACAAGAATAATTTAATATTTTGAAAGTTTACGCGAATATTTCTTATTGAAATAACTAGCTTTACTGGATTAAATCACGATTAACAATGTGTTATTTTTGCATTTATTTACCATCTTCGCCGTTAACATGGCCACTGAAAAATAACCGAGACGTGTTTTCGTCTGTCACCTTAATGAAATAAATACGTGTTAATATGATAATAAATCACTCTCTCTTCTCTTTTCACTTTCTCACTCTACTTAGTTCGAAAAAGATGCATATAATGTCACTGCATTTTGCTACGACTGTTATGCAATTGCGCAAATTCTGGATAATGTTAGATTTGATATACTTACTTACTACTTAAATGTTAGATTAATATAAACCGTAATTAATCTCAAAGTCAAATCTCCAATCCTGTTCCGATTAGTCATATCACAAACTTATCCTTCTAATAATAAAAAATAGTAGGATTTGCATTCATTACCTACATTACCCGTTATTATTTTACCAATTTACATCAAGTACTTTTTACAGAGTGTAAAGTTATTGGAAGTTAAGAAAGTTATTTATGAACTTGCTTGTTACAGGTCGAACCGCGTTCGAGAAACTTACGGATGTGGACTTCTCAGGAACAGCTTATTACACAGTGCGCAATCTATCACTGTACGAGTGTCAGGGCTGGTGTCGTGAGGAACCTGACTGCCAAGCCGCTTCCTTCAGGTGAGCCGTGAGATCTGTATCTAGACTCGTTACCGAGATAGGACACTCACTGGACGTATAATTAACGTACTTTATTTATAGATTTCTATGCCTATAAAACAAGCGAGATTATAATCGATTAGTTTCACGCGTATTAATTTGCGCCAAATGACTTCTGATGGCAATTTTAACATTGATTACTGTATATGTTAAAAATATTGAATTTCATTTCAGAATTTGTATATTAAAATAGAAACCTATTCTTAGCAAAATAAACTCTAGCCTACGTAGTTTTACGTCTTAAACATCCTTAAATTTTAGTTTCGTTTATCGCTTGCGAGCTGAATTTACTTTGTAAAGTGTTTAATTATCTTACTACTTTTTTCATAATTATCTCACCTTCCCGATTTCTCAGGGTTAGTATCTACTATTTTTCACATATTCACAATTCTTATAATATTAGATATTTCGCTATATGAGCATAATGTATAACCAGCAGCCTTTCAAGATAGTCCTAAGTGAAGTCATATAAAACTCTATAAGTGGTTTCTGAAAATACTTCGAACAAACCCAAATTCAGCGCAATACTTATAGATATAAGTACTCATAAAGAAATTTTACAGTCTATCGATAAGTGCAACTGTGTTTTAAACCAATCACTTCTGTTAGAGCCCGATGCTCATTGATTAAATGGTCGTTCTGTTCATAAGATAAAGAAGAAAAATCAATCTGTGCATTCATCTGACCTAATAATAGAAATTCGCATCTAACTAACATACATCAAGCGACACGACTCGTCAGTCTAAGTAATCACGAAACAATAAATACAATGTGACGGTCATAATCTCACATCTAGACGTTCCTGACCCGAATGTTCATGATAGTGATCAGATTGATGTGAAGATTCACTAATTCAGTTGTTATCGACTATCGAGGGGAAATCGAATAAAGTGTACCACACCCGTGACCTCCGATCGCTACCACACGTCCGTGCACGCCGCATGTCAATTACTTTATTGAAAGTTTTACGTTTGTTGCCAAAGTAAGCTATGTGAAGAGCGGTGTTGCTTTCAAATACAATCAGCCTTAATTAAGTACCAGCATACCTTATTTAATTTGAATTTTGAAATTTCAAGTTTTTTTTTAAAACAAGCTTAAAGTAAAAGAAGTCAAAAGTAAGTGATGAGCACTTACTTTGGCAAGATTCACTTTTGGCACTCTGAATATGGTCATAAACTTTTGACGCTGACTGTAGTTAATCATGGATCTCGGCCACTGTATCTAGGACACAAGGACTACGTGCTCTATCTCCATCGACACGCAAATTATAATTTCTTGCTATAACTCCCGTGGTAAACGTTTCCATATTTGTACAAGTTTAGCAAATTTGACCGCATTAGGAATGGACACGGATGTGTGTCAGCCAGCCACACGGCCTCGGGCCCTACCCCTCAATGAAACGCCTCCGTTCGCTAGTAACAATGAGTCCAGAGCTTCGCCACAAACCGTGTAAAAGCGGAAAACGACCTCGCCGCGCTCCAAATTGGATAACAGTAAAAGTGATAGCATACGTCTTCAATGGATTATTATTACTGGCGCAATATTTTCATGACTATTGGCGGTTTCAAGCGCATTATTTTAATTTATTGTTATTGTCTGACGTGTTCTAATTCACACTACGTAGTACTTGAGTGTCATAGTATTTGGAGCAATCAGCCTTTACACATCCTAGCTATTGACAATAGATATCACACATGCCAATCTACAATAACCGTGGAAAAGTTTCTAGACCAAGATGCAAGTATTTCCGCTTAAAGATATACAGTTTAACTGCTGACACTATCGTTACAATGGTGTTAGGGAATTGATTTATTGTCTGTTTTTCTCGTGGTACCCACATCGTTCATTATCATAGCTGTTGGTATATATGACAAAAAGTGTAATTGTATTATACTCGATTGAGTCGCGTAACAGTATTAAACGCTAGTTAGATTCTTAGAAATCAATTTGAACGGGATCGATCGAAAATCAATTCGGTATCCAATTAAACGAGATGGAACATTCCCGTGCAGCCATGGTTCAAATGTATCAAAGTAAACTACCGATACCTATTTTTGTATCGTTGATCTCTCCAAGGAAATAACAATCCATCGAACTAACAAAGAATGGGACGGATGCAATTTTAACAATCGGTAACTGTTTATTGCGGTGGTGCCACTGACTTTTTGGAAAATATTTTGTGGTATTCAGGAGCGCTCAACTGTTCTGTGTACTATCTTTTTCGTCGGTTACACTCAGCATCAAATCACGAATCAAATACCTCAAATGTTTAGATCACGACCTTTGCTATCTGATTTTGTCAAATTTTGATTATATCTTAACGACTATGCTCACTGCGAATATTTTAAATTATTTTTGCATGCTTAGAAAGTTTTTCAAATGTAACAGAGATTTGACATAGTGACAATGTTTTATTTGAATTTGTTTGTGAAAGTAAAAGCTAGACAACGTATTTCTAAAGGCTTTTGAGATTTTGAAATAATTACATTCCGAAAAATTTTAATATTCATAATATTTACGAGTCATTATGCTTACAGAGAACCCATGTTACTAACTAGTAGTTCTGTGAACAAGAAACTTCGCGAGGTTTCAAATATGGCATCCTTAAAAAAACGATACGTATCTTTTTATTTTAAATTTTCTCCAAAAAAAGACGATCTATTATTAAAAAACTCTACAGAAATCATCCTCTCTTTTTTTCTCACCTGTTTTATTATAAAAAAGTTCACATTTACGGTACATAACTTTTTTACACAACAACAACACAACAAACTATCAAAAAAACTAGATACGGACAAAAGTAAATTCTGCCACCTAGTCGAAACAGAGACTCTCGATTGCTTGACTCGCTCGATCAACTAAAGAATAAATAAATCATTAGGTACAGTCTCAGAACATTCGTTGACAGCATTTTTCACAGCTCATAGTTTAATTTAGCTATGTCATAATTCAAAGCTATTTATGTTTATTGACATGCATTGATTTGATGATCATAGTTTCAAACATAGGGTATGAAATTAATGTACCTACGCAGATCTATAAGGTAACGGAATGTAAGATGGCGCCCGTTGCATCCATGTGGATGATAGCCGGATCGGCTCTATTGACCAATTTGTGTAAGATTATACTAACCTGAAAGTGTAGTGAGGTTTAGCACGTTTGTAATCTCTAGGATATAATATTATGTATAGACTAACTGTTGCACGTCTCTCGTTTCGTATTTTAAGTTTTTACAGTTGTACTGTTAAGCGGTTTTAAATGTATAAATTGTGGCGATTAGTTCGTGTATTATAAAAATTAAAATTGATTTTATGTATAATCATTGGAATATACAAAGATTCAGAGGTCTTATTCATTAATCAGAAGCAGCAACACCAACTTATAGGCGAGTTTGATATACCATAAAATGTTTTTTTTTGTAAGATATTTTTAAATTTTTGTAGAAAAAAATATCATATCTATAAAAATTTGAAACAAAGTAATGGTAAGCTAACCTAACCTTTGTCACGAACACCATCGAGCCTTTGAAGATTCATTATATAGCATTTTACCGTCTCTACCATGGTTAATGTTCTGATATGTGTGTACAGGGCTTAGATGTCACCCGCATACAGTGCAGAATATTCTATCAAGAACCAAGCGGTTCGGTGACTCCTTGCCAGCTCACGTGTTTTTCTCTTCCTATAATCCCGGGTCCTGCATGCGCGTCGTGAAAAAGCATCTGATGAGGCCGTCAAGCTGAGTGCCACCATTGTTAATATTGTACGTGTTTGTAATGGTGACCCTCTTTCCTGAGACTTTGCCTTCAGCTTACCATCAGGCGAGGTGAAGTCAAATTGAAGTGCCCGATGTAAAAAACCTAGCTATGATGAATAAAAATACCTGTAAAAACAAAAAATAGTAATATATTTAAATTTCATAAAGCTAATACCAATTATAAGTATTTGATTTCAAGAGAGTAGTTAAGTTAGTGGTAGCGAGGTTACGCGTAACAAACGACCTTGAAAGAGGGTCTATTTGCTCCTAAAACTTCACAACCTGCACCGGCACCGCAGCCCCAATGAATCCTCAGTGATGCTATGATCACTGAGGAATGAAGGCTGCAGTGGTGGCTTGACAAATTTACCATGTGTCTACATAACTATTCTAGTTTCCAGGATATTAAATATTCCTAATGTGAGTGACCATGATTGTTTAAGTATCTAATAATAATTAGTTTTCTTTTAATATGGCTCATAGTATTTGGTAACAATTTAACTTTATTTTCGATTTTAATTCGCCAGTGGGCATACATTACACTGATGTGTAAAACGCGTGGGTTTAATTTGGCCTACGGCCTATTTGCATACGTTTTATTGATGAGAGAATACAGTATTCAAAGCATGAACCCTTTGATAGTCTTAACATTGTGAAGAGTCTCAAGTGAATATTTTAAAAATAAACATTAATTTTGTAATTACTGTAGTACTTTTTTGTTGTTTTTTATATGTTTTTTTAATTATTTTGTAGTTTATTTATGTACGTATATTAGTTTTAATGTACATACTCAACATAAAATTTACTTGAATAAAGGCAACACGCCTTTATTCAAGTACATTTTGAGTTGAGTTATTACTGCTAGTGACATAGGTACATAGGGTTCATACGTTAATAGAAAATTAACAAGATATATCTTCATTGAAGCACTGCAAAGATTCACAAAAAAAAAAATATTTTATCTTTATTATGTGAATGTGTTACTGTAGCCCATTTCCCATTCTCCACAGTCCGCGTGATTAATTGTCAAATCGAAGCACAATCATATATTCACGAGTCGCTACTTAACTGCACCTAACTGTGAGGATTTCTAAATCAGTCCATCGTAAAGGCGAGTTCATCTCGCGTTTAATTACTGCTCTAACAGCATAGTGGGCCGGAAGATTTATTATACTTGTTCTGAAACCAAAGCGAAATGCAATATCTTTAGTTTAAGGGCTCTATGGCTGCATTAATCATACATTTTTTTATTATGAATTCTTTGTTTACTAGTAGGCGCTTAACAGTGATTTATAAAGTAAAGCTCGGTGATTTGTCAGACGATGGCAAGCCTTTATATATTTATCATTTCGTTACTTTTGAAACATGACAAATCGAATAGAGTTGTACTGGAGGCGTTTAGGTACATAACTGTGTTTGCTGCAACTGGAGTAAATTGATTCATTAATAATATACATAATTTCTGTGTGACATAATAATTCCGCTGATAAAAACGTAGGTACAAGTTTTTCAAATTTGAAACAATATCGAAATCGTGAAACAGAGTACTAGAAAGTATTTTTGTGTATTATAGATACCTACCCAAAATAGTACCTACAGTGTAGTGTAAAATTGAGAAACCCTGTAATTTTTGGAATAGAATCTCTAGAATCTCTTCGGATTTTCCTCGATGTTGTGATTTATAAGATTCGGTTTTTATGTTAGATAACGTGACCTATCTTGGTGGATACCCACCAATGATGGGCTACGAGAAGGTTTTCTACCTTCATCAGTTTTATGTAGGTTTCTTACTGTAGCGATTATAAAATATAAATTCTACATTGAACGGTAAGAACGGCAGCGCCGTTAGTTAACTGCAAGTGAGTGTAAACATGCACAGGTGTCACTTTTATTATCATGAAAACATTATAGTGAAGACTGTGGGTTAATATACTGATAGTCAGATAGGACGAATTGCCTTTATCTTGCCATAGTATTTTAATCAATTTATGGCAATAATTTTGAACTGGTCACACATCAAAATATATGGTTGAATAATAATTTGTACTTTTCCACAGTTCCAATTTTATGGTGCCGCGTGGTACCCGGCAGAGTAGAATTTGGGCCACTCCTTCTCTTCCCATGTGGTGTCCTACAAGGCAACTAAGGGATAGGGCTAACTTTAACATCAGACAGATATGTACAGCCCAGACTCAGCTTGAGATGCATGGCTCGAGTCAACAATAGTGCCCGGAATACGGCAATAGGCTCACCCCCTATTACGTGGGACCGAATACAGATTGGTGAAATGTGGGTGTTAATTCACCTCTGCCTAACCCTCCGGGGATAAAGGCGTGATTATATGTTTGTATGCAATTTTATGGTTGTTATTTAAATTTAAATTTAAATTACTTAATTTTTATCATTCTTCAAAGATAAAATGAAAGTATATTTTTCCCTAAAATAAATATTTTCGTAACATTATCACACTACGTGTCATTATTGTCACATTTATTTTTACATGAACTTAATTTTATCATTAATTTCTGAATGGTTGACTGAATCGGATCAGAAATCGTTCTTTTTTATACCTACGCTTTTTAAATGAGTAGGTAATTAGAAGCGACTTTTCTAATGTTGCAGTTGCATGAATTTTGATGACAAATATGAAGTCAGCAGTGTCCTTGTTTACCAGTTTGGGGGTTCTAAAAAACTAGTTCTCAGAATTTGGATATCGTAATTTTAAACATGAAAGATATTTATTTAAAAATATGTAAAAAAAGAAAATTTGTTCAAGAATAGATTCGAAAAACTTGTAATTTGACCTATAGTATATATAAATAATGATGTCATTAAAACAGCATTCAATATAAAGTTTTTGAACCTGGGTCATTTGATTGAATATCTTATTCGTTCCTTGTATCAGTATGGTCAAGATAATGAACTAATATGTTATCTACTGCTAAACTTGAAAACACATAATATATTCTGTCTGTTTCTCGATATCAGTTATACTTTCTGCCATAAATTAGATATAAAGCGGCCGTAATAATCATTTATCAGTTCAGGTGTAGCCTATATACCGGGTTCAAATATCGAAACTTTAAATATTCATTTATTTCTCTCTAACATACGAACGGAAACGGAAACATAGAGAGTTTTAAATTCTTGCACGATGTATAGATAAATTGACTTTGTGTTAATTATATTATACATTAGAAAGAATAGTTCGCTAAAGGTCATCTTGTCTTTAGGAAAAGACGTTTTCTCCACTTTTACGCTTAATTTCACTGTTTGTTTTGTTGACGTTACGTCTAACGGCACTTTATGAGCAATCTTAACTCGTTATACTAACTTGTTATTAGATTCTGACATATTGATTGAAGCCTACTATTTCATAATATGACGCTAATTATGAACATTAGCAAAGATAAAACGCTACCATGTTTATTTTTATAGACATACCAGTAGAAGTTGAAATTGAATGTTTATTCTAAGTATGATCAACTGTATTATGGAGGTGTTTTAAATTAGGGCTGATATTTTGATTTTGGAGATCTTTTTTCTCGCCTTCACATACATGCAGGTACGTCTTGCTCGACGGGGTAACATGTCCTGCTCGATGGGGTAGTTGAAGGTTTAAATACCCATAATTCAACAATTACATTTTTCGGGATTCAACTGAACTTCAACTGCAAGCGGTCTGAGGTCTGTTGCTCTCGTAAAAGTCACGGTAAAGCAAATAGGTAAAAGGAAAACGGACCATAGATCTAGAATGTGAGATTTAGATTCAACCAGGATTGGAATACCTGCTTCAAAGGTTTACGTAGGCAATCAATTGAATTTTCTAACATGCGCTTTGACATTTGCGCTTTTTACGACAAACGTCCAATCTCTACAACTTTAAATTAACACGTTGTAAGGAATTTGTGTGTCTCGATTTTCAAGTCCATGTTACGATCGGTATAAACCGCATCGCACTGTTATTGTAGTAATGTTAAACCAGCTAAAAAGATCAGAATTGTCAAAAACATTTGGCAATTGAAATAAAACCACTTTTTAACGGATTCTATCGCGAGTTATTTGTTATTATTTCATGTCTTTTTTTTTTTTTGGTTGGTTTGTTATTTATGGTATATTTCAATGCGATGTTCGCGGAAACTTTAGAATGATAAGACTTGCTCATTGAACCATCAGTGTTCTTCGCGGGATTCTTTATTTTTGTTACACAATCATAAGTTTTTTTTTTCTAGCTAGCGCTTTCCAATGCAAATATTTCCCTATAATTGAAAAAGTATACAGCAGCTACCAACACGATAGTTAATTCCTACATAAATAACGGTAGTAATACCATGACGTAAATGTATTTAGATATGCCACTAGAATTCTCAACAGTATTTACTCAACTAGCAGTTAACATATTTCCGCTAAGATAGTAAACATTGTATGTGATAATCGTGAAGAATATAGTGTTAGTGTTTTTTTTAATATTCCCACGTTAAATCGAAGCGGTTGAATGGATTAGAATGAATGAAATATCAAGTGATTCGTCATGTAACTTCCAATGATTGGTATATTTATTTTTTATGACAAAGAGCCTAATTTCATGTTCAGTTACTGTACGGTTTTTTATATTTATTTGATAAATCTTTTTGTAAATTCTGATTGGCTTGGTTCGAAAAGATTAATTGAGGATAGTAAAGTATCCTACTGGTGTTAAAAGCTAACATTTATCTCTTATACGTATAAAGACAACGTACAGTCTAAACCGCTGGTTTATTATATTTTATGTAATTTCCGTCACATCACATATAAAATAATAATTTTAAGTTATGTATGATAAATGTTGACGATAAAAGATGCCACCACAAGGAAGAACAGGTATTGGAGTTTGTTTTTAAACCCATCCAATATTTTTGTACTACTAACTAAAATTGGTCCCGTACTAGGCCAGGATTAAAAATTTATAAAACATGGGTCAATCTTTTAATCTTAAAAAAACTGAACCTGTTCTTTCGTAATGCGAAATAATTAGTCCTTAAAAATACACCTGTTATTTTATAATGTGGGCGGGAAGCCGATGCGACGACGTGAGGACTAGAACTGAGAATAGTGGCGGGTGAAAAGGTTGGACACAGCTAGGTGTTTACTAAAGTGCAGTTTCATGTTTATTAAACTACACTATATTATTATCAAGCGTGAAAACAGTTTCATAGTACCGTATATATAGCGAAATACGAATGTATTATTATCATTTGATGCATGAAGAATTTATTATAATTTGGGAAAATATAAAGAAAAATTTTCGTCAGCGGGCGTAATTTTAATTCTGAATACCGGCACTTATTTAGTTCCAGTCGCCGAACAACGGTTTCTTTGTGCGGATCGTATCCTGCGGAGATAGGCGAATAGTCGTATCTAATGGAATAATTTGAACCGTTTTATAGGTGTAGCATCGTGGGTATAAAGCACTCTCTTGCGTTGAAAAACGACCGTATCGCAACATTGGGAAGATTAACAGCAAACAGTAGGAACGCAACAACAGTTAAGGTTGATTACAATAAAATGTAGAAAAAGAAACTGTAAAGATTAAATTACAATTAAGCGCTTTTATAAATAACGTTTTTGCTAAACGTGTCCGACATACATTTGTGTGTTTAACTGGATATCTATAACAAGTTTGATCTATCCAAAGTTACCGTTACTTAATTGTTATTTTTAAGCAAAAATGCGAATAGTTTATTTGCTTTCGTGATAATCGACTCACTATTATCATCTTCATATAGACGTGTCTTCCTGATTGCATCCGAGGCGAAGATGAACTCGGAACTCAGGGTCCAAATTTCGGCTCTTCATCCTCCTCCATTTCGCACGATCTTGGGCATCCATGGTAGTGAGGCATTGACACGCATGTCACCCTGCACGACCTCAAGCCACAACTTCTTGGGTCTATCCCTTGGGCGCCAGCGCCAGGCTTTTGTTTCCCACGTAGCCAGGTGGTTTCCGAAAGACGTGACCGCACCAGCGAAGGCGGCTCTCTTGCATTTTATCGGCAATGTAACGGACATCGCAGCATTTTCATCTCCGTGAGACGCAGTTCTTGCTTGTGTCGTTACAGCAGTGGCCACGCCTCACAGCCGCGTAAAAGGACAGGCCTAATGATCGTTTTATAGACCTGCCCCTTCAACCTGACTGGCATTTTCGGGTCGTATATGACGCCAGTCATTGCCCGCTACTTGGCCCACGCGGCGGCAATTCGTGCCTTGACGTCGTAGTCGATGCCACCAGTCCCGTGAAGTACAGATCCCAGGTACCTAAACTGGTCCGTGCGAAACATCGCCTATGCGGACGGGTGTGGGCTCTATTGAGTTTAACGCCAAGTATTCGGTCTTCGCCACATTTAGCTTCAAGCCGCCGTTTTCAAGCGCCTCCTTCCACACTTTCACACGTCGCACCAACCTTATCCTCTCCGCGTCCATCATCACAATGCCATGAGCAAACATGAGCAACCATGAAGGCTGGCCATATGAGTTTCTGACGCTATCAAAAAAATCGTCTAATACCTAGCTGAACAAATAAGAACTTAGTATGGATCCTTGGTGTACCCCGACGGTGATTTAAGGTTTTCGTGTCGCCAACAGCGGCTCGAAACACGGAACCAGTATTCTCTGGAGAAGCCTCTGGCACTCTTTTGGACCGCAGAGCCTACTAGATCACCGCACACAGCGAGGAACACAGTCGAAGGCCTTCAGCATGTCTAAAAATAGGCAGTACAGAGGTGTATTCCTCGCTCTATATTTCTCTTCGACAACCCTTAAGGCAAACGTTGGGTCCATGGATCCGTGCCCGGATCCGGTGTTTGCTCTAAGGATTGTCGCGAACAAAATATCATTATCGCCAAGTGTAAGGACCGCTTTATGTGGTAGCATATTTTTTGCTCAAATAGTATTTAATCAAATAATTTAAATAAATAAGCTACATTTATTAAATACTATTTGAGAAGAAAATATGTGGACTGTATGGATTCCATTACGATCTTTGGAACAGTTAACCTTAGCTATAAAGAATGTAACCTGGATAGATAATGATGATGTCATGCTCAACAATGCTCACATGATGCTGCATCACACTGAAATAGGTACCTACTCGAATAACAGTATTAGTGACTATCTGAGAAGAAAAAAAAGACTATCTAAGAACTTATGCAGCAGCTTTTTACACTATTTTCTCTTAAATTGACCTAATAGGCAATGCATCTCGTCCATTGACGGTGTCGTGGTTTCGAGTCATAATACATTCATACATTAAAAAAAAGTCATGTCTCTTTCCCATAACGGTATGTAGAGCCAACGTTTTTCACTTGCTATGTTCGTGACATGCGCCTTTTGCTTATAGTCAACATGTTCTTAAGCTATTTTCTTTTTTTCAGCTTCGTCTTAAACCCTTTAACGCCGGTGCAAGAAACACGTTGCCTATTGCAGAATGACACACAGGCCAACAACCCTATGGCGATTCCGCAGGTATGTCAAAATATCTCCTCCATAAAGGCAATCCTAGTGTGGCATCTAGGGCTACAACCCATGCATTTCATTGATTCATTTATGAGACAATAAAACATTATTATTATTATTATAAACTAAGCCACATAGCTTGACTATTCGTGTACACAGTCCTTTAAGTAATCACCTCGAATAGTAAGACGAGTATTTTAATCTCTATTATGAATCATGAATATTCTAGAATATTGGAGACAAGACAGCGCTATCTAGACCCAAAAGTAAGCAGAGCTTAACTTGCTTTTGTTAGAGACTTTTGATGTTTTTGGAAATCACTCATATCATATAAACACCCAGATTAATGCAAGTTGACATATTTAAGCTGGAATCGAACCCATACTAATGACTGAGCAGTCGAAGGTTTAGTCCATAGGCCACGGGGTCGATTTTTAAAAATAGAACTTTATTTAACTGGCGAAAAAGAATGTTCTGGCTATTATTATTGCCGAGCAAGTTAAACACCGACGTTCCGAAGTAAATTCCTACGCTGCAAGTCAATTAAACGTAGCGGTTACCTGACAACCTAAATTTACGTCTAAGGCCGACTTATTTACTAACATCATAAGTTACTCCGCAAGGGCGGATGTTTTGTCTTGTAATTCGTACGTGGAAGATAACAGCGTAAGTATTTAATAGCCAAATAAATTTATCTTGCATATCTATCTTATGGCATTCTCTTACTGCCAATTAGCTCGCTGATGTAAAGATTCGATTACCAATTTAGATTAAATCGGTCAACCAGTCTCAGGGAAACCTAGTTGACCAGAATGCACTATACATAGTAACTGTTCAGGCTAAACGTTAGACAGTTTAATCGCTTTCAGGCCTAATGAACGACCCCGATAGTAAATATACTAAGTTATACGATGCGGCTCATTGACTAACGACTGTTGATTTGTTTTGATTAAATGAGAGTATATAGTTGTTTATACACAACTGACTACAATAAATACTCTCGGACGTATAACACTGCTACATCTAGACGTTAACTAAGCAGTGTCTAATACTGAGTTTAGAAATACACAAACTTACTTCCAGTTTGTTTCCTTACATACCAATGATACATAGAGAACTTCAAGTCAATGCAAATAGACATATGCATACGTACAAATATTTGCATTGAGTAGAAGTCAAACCCACGTAGCAACACTTCTGATGTAGCAACCCAACGCCTGAGTTGCGCCTTCGTCATTTTTAGGTTTGGGTGAGAACATTAATCGATCAGCAAAGCAAAGAAACACGCTAGAGTTGACAGTTGCAAGCATTCATTATAGAATTATGGATCATAAAGTTTAGGAAGCAAAATGTAGTTTCCAATAGTTAGTCCTCTGGTCATGATGTCTCTCAATCAATTTGACCACCACGACAAAATACCCATAGTCACTGTCGCGTAAGCAAGAACATTATATGGAATTATATATTATTTTTATGTCGAATAATACACTGTTTTTCTTTTATATGTATTTCGTGGTATTACAGGTTTAATATTAATATAAGAAAAAAGCTCAGAAGGAAAAGGACCTAATCATATCAAGAATCATGTTTCATATAGATAAATGAACAGTTACAACTATGCATTTATATGCGTACCTGCAATCCTTATTAGAACGCGAGTCATTGCGGCAAGATCTGTGTTTTAAATTATGATGGGCTCATTTTATCTGAATGCATTATCGATAATGATACGTTTGGTGTGGGTAAGGTGAGATTAATGTGCGTTATTTTGCGTCAGCGTTCGGTGAACACGTACTACATGGTGAAGCTGCAAGTGCGGACAGAAAACGTGTGCCTACGTCCCTGGGCATTCGAGCGAGTGCCTGGTAAAACGCTTCGGGGGCTTGACAACTCAGTCATCTACACGTCTACTAAAGAAGCCTGTCTCGCAGCCTGTCTTAACGAGGTAACATACAATACATCCTACGTTTATTCTAAACAGCCTCAGCAATCTTAAAACCATATGCTCTACAATTTCGTATTCAAATAACGCTGATATGTGAATCGATACCGTCGAGTTATAAATATTTACGCAAGTAGGCCTTAGAATTGCATTTTCAATTATTATACTCGTATCTATAGGTGCTAACTGATTCAGTAGACGTTGTTCTGCCTTATAAAATTTATCAAAGAAATCGAACGTAAGTACGAAATGATTTGACACTTATGTACATTCAATACGGTTGCACTTTTTCATATAAACTGTACAATTGAATGACGGTTAAATTAAATTGATCACACAAAAATCTTCTAAAATGCCTTCATGTTATGTTGGCTAAGAAATAAAATAAATAAATAAGGCTAATGTATGTTAAAAGGCCTTTTCTTGTGATTAGTAATAAAATCACTATAAAACAATATGTATGAGTTCCCCTTTGTTTCGACAGAGCTCTTGTCTATACTAATACAAGATTTTTAACAAAAAAGTTATTTATACTCAATAGGTAAGATATTGCAACCATTTTTCTGTATCTTTTTGTTTAAGTTGCAGTTTAAAAAAAAAATATAAGATATTTGTAGGCCAAGCTACGATATCAAATGTCAAGCAACTATTTTTGTCCTCATGAATAAGTATAACTCTAACTTTTTTTATCTTTGTTTAGATTTAAAGATTGCATTTAAATCTAAATAAACTTTATAAATGAACATAAAGTATGTCAAAGTCACAATAGAGAGGTGTCGAAATCGAAGTTAAGTTAGAAGTTAGGTAAATAAACGATAGAGTAAAAAACGTTATGACTACGTCAATATACTTTTGGAGCACGTTCCGGAGTCACAGTTACTAAGCCCGTTAGATTTGGGGGCGTGTCGCAAAGCTTAGCTACCAACAAGTCTGTATTAAGGAAACATTGCCTCCATAGTACTTATCTATTCAATTTATGTTTATGGTTTTGCCCCAGTTACAATGGCAACAAAGCTGAGACATAAGTTAAATGATCGGAGCAGGTTATTCAAATCATGACAATCTATGTCTGGTTCAGATTCACCTACAATACATATTTTCATTTTATTGCATCTTAATTACTAGTTTCTTTCAATTTAATTTGTGTTAGTTCACCAATACTAGGTATTTCTTAGTAGCATTATTATTGTAATGTTGTCAGACTATTAAAGAGATTTGTTGTCAGCTCGATAAATAAATCAACCTTAACATAGGAATATATTTTTTTACTAGTATTAGTGTGGAGTATATTTGTGTTTTTGTCTTTTAGCATCATAAAACAGATCTATCGAGTTTGTTTCTTTGTCTATACCTCTCTGGAGTAACGGGACCTAGACTTTTTTACTTTTCCCGGTTCGTTTATTTACGGTCTTATTATTTTATGTTTTTTAATACCTCACTTTCACTGTAGTTTTAATTATTTTATTTTGGATTATATTTAGAAAAAGTTCCCGTGTCGTTCAGCGGAGTACGAGTACGGAAGCATGCGATGCTCACTCAGTGACTCCGACAGGCGGACAGGACAACACTTTGTGCAACTTGTTGACACACCGGGCACCGACTACTTCGAGGTACATCCTTTCTATCAACATACTCTATAATTACCATGGCCGGTAGCCATGAAAAATACTCACTAACTAATTTACCTTGCACTAGTACAAAAAAAGTGAATATCGTGCTTTTTACAGAACTACGCAGTAAATTATAGTGTATCATTTAAGTCCCAGGACTCATGATTTAGAATTGCAAAATTGTTTACTAGAGAAATAAGATTTTCTTATTACGCTACAGAATATTTTAGCTTTAAAAAAATGAATGTTAGTTGTTTACTTGTTTTTTTTTTCATTTCTTCGGTACCAGCTTTAAATTGCAAGTGTAAAGTGGTGCTTCGGACTGGTTTCGAGCACGAGTTCATAGAAACCAATCACAGATGTAATGGTACCTTTGAGACGTCGTTTGAGGAAAATTTCACTTAGTGTTATTACTATTGTTTTATTGCTATGTTATTTGACGTGATTTCTCGTGTGTGGTCGTGCAGAATTTGTGCCTGAAGGCAACACAGGCGTGCAAGGGGCAGCGAGTGTTCACCGCGCCCCGGATTGGCGTCGCTGAAGACAAGGTGGCCCAGTATGCTGGCTTGCACTACTACACCGATAAGGAATTACAGGTATAAATTGCATTCAAAATTAATACTTTGTCTGAGATGTAGCGTAGTCCACTTTCACTAAGTGTAAAGTATGTTAAGATTGTATAAATTTTGTATTGTGTGCGATATTTATACCTTTATTTGTGATATGTAGTGAAAAGTGCATAAGTTACCGTCAGCCAGTTGTCCATCATTATTACGTTTGCATTTATGATATCAAGGTACCATATTTGAAGCATTTCATACCTTGGTGAAGGCTGAAGGTGATTTTAATACAAAACAAATCTTCGGCATACGACCCAGTTTAATACATAACGAGAAAATGTTTGTATAATGAACACACAAGTTGTAATAAATTTACTTTGTCACCTAAATAGGTTCTGACCTGAGGCTAGTCCCTGTCTCAGTGGCTTAACGAGAAGTGGCGGAGGTTAAGTCGCATATACTTTACTTTAATCACGTGAGAAGATGTGGTAATGAACTTGAGTTCCGTATGTAATAAGTATCTATTAATGTTACGGTAATGATTATATCATATCTTGTTAGGGGCACGATTACAGCTAAGTGCATATTTAGTTGCTCAGAACTAAATGATATTTATTGCAATTTAAAGTCTTCACCTAATGTCTTTAAAGTACTTTACTAGAAAGAAATTTTCACAATCTTTTTATATTTATTGCAATTTAAAGTCTTCACCTAATGTCTTTAAAGGACTTTACTGGAAAGGAATTTCCACAATCTTTTTATATTTATTGCAATTTAAAGTCTTCACCTAATCTCTTTAAAGGACTTTACTAGAAAGGAGTTTCCACAATCTATTTGCTTGTGATCTATTTCTATGTCTTTATCTTCGATTCATTAAGCCTTTGAGGCTGTACTGAGCTCCCGGTGAATGTTACTAATCTTGCATTGGCTATCTATATCCATACTAATATGATAAATGGGAAAGTTTCTGTGTGTGTTTTTCTGTCCGTCTTTCTCGACTAAAACACTGAACCAATTTTGATGAAATTTTGTATAGGAGTAGATTAGACCTTGAAAAAGGACATAGCCTATGTTTGGTCGCGATAACAGACATCCACGCGTGCGGAGCCGCGGGCAGAAGCTAGCAAGATATTAACGAATGCATATTTTATACTATCACGTTCCTTGTCCATGCATTTAAACAGTTTTGTATATTAATGATGATCTAAAACTAACTTGGTAGACGTTGCTCAAATAGACACCCTTTTTTAGTATGGCGAATAAATATAAACGACTATAAATCAGTCATCGATTTAATCTTTAATATGGACAACTGTTTTGTATTCGATTAGGTGACATCCGAAGCAGCCTGCCGACTGGCATGCGAAATCGAATCGGAGTTCCTGTGTCGTTCGTACCTGTACATGGGACCTCCTCACTCGGCTGCATATAACTGTCGACTATACCACCTCGATCATCACACCCTTCCTGACGGACCTTCGGCTTACCTCAACGCGGAAAGACCATTAATTGATGATGGAGAACCTATCGGAAAATACTTCGAAAACTTCTGTGAGAGTGAGTACCTTTGAAATTTATTCTGCTGATTTATAAACTTTTCATAATAAATCCTGCCTTGTGTGATGAATGCTTGACTTTTTCAGGGATTAGGTTCTATAAAATATATGTACATTTAGCCATTTTGACATGATACTATGGAAGATTTATTTCGCTCTACTGTTAATATTTATATGAGACACATATATGTAATGCCCACTACAGAAGCTACTTCACGCGTCCGTTAATCAGCATGAGCTGTCGCTCACCGGTGAGTTTAGCGGTGGCCCAGAAGACCACAATGGGGCTCTATAAACACGAGCCAAATAACACAAGTATTTCAATAAATAAACAATGTAGAGTCCATTACCTACTTCCGATACGATAGCTACTTTGTAAATGTGTAAAATACAAATATATTTATTTATATCGTGGTACAAAACACGAAGACTATAACCCAGTTTGAATTCTAGGCTTAGAGATAAACTAGCTTCTGGCGTCGACTAGGCAGATCGGATCTTTGCCGTGGTAAATTATAGACATATAAAAACTACATACCTAGACCAGTAGGACTTGAAAACATGTTGGCGTTAATATTTTTTTTTATATTTTTAGTTATTATTATGGCCGGCCGCTCATTGATAATGACATTATAATACTAGACTTAAATTAAAATCTTGGAATGGCTTCATACCGGGCTGTAATTACGCGAATAATGCTTAAACATTGCAAAGTGTATTTATATAGATTCCATTGACTTTTATGTAAAGTGGCTATGATTAAGCAGCTAAGTTTTTCATGCGGTTAAATTATTTCTTAATGAGTGACAGCCAGGGTCGCTACATCTACACAACTTGAGGTTTCTCATCGATGTGCTAATAGCTCCCCTACAACATTAATGACTTTTCAAAGTTAAAATGTTTACTTACACATTATAGAATTTTTCGAATATTGAATATAATTGGTGACAGGTAAATATCCTAAGCAATCTACCAGTTTTGTTAATCGTAAAGATAGAGAGGTACAGATTACTGGAGCGGTATTGAAAATCCTTTGCTAGTTTGCATGGTATTATTTCGCCGTAGCCCGTAGAGCAATGTCTAAATTACGGAAGAGATCGCTGTTAGTACGTTACAGTCTGTATTTATTGTTGTACTTTCTATTTATAGGGCTATATTTCGTGTGGAAAACTAGACAATCGCCGAGATTCTATACACGTTTTAGTGTTAGTGAGATGTTATTTGATGAGAAATGTGTAAAGCGAACTACGCGAACAGTATAATTTGTTTGATTAGTACATAGCAAGACTGACTATGGGTTTACGCCACTGGCAAGTTTATATTTCGAAAGATTATTTTTCTATAGCTGCATTAACATAAAAGTTAACATCTCTATGTTTGTCAATACCTACATCTTTTTTTTTTAACGTCTGGAAGCCCCTATCGGCTTCACCCCATCGGTGCCGACGATGGGGTGGGCGTGTCGGAATCCGACCGACTAAAACCACACGGTGTCCTTCCCAAGTGTCCATTGCCGGGCACCCCGGGTAAGCCCTCGAAAGGATAACCCCAGGGGATACCTACATCATAATATATTGTTATTACGCGGCAACTAATTATATGATCTAAAACAGAAACAAAAAATTGAGATTCATTCATCCACATATCCATTGAAACTTTTGTACTTATAATAATTATTGTTTAGTTGTAAGATGTCTACCTACCTAAACAAAATATACTATTTAACATTTTTGAAAAATATGGAAGTAGGTTACGTTCATATATAATGTAAATAATAAACTTAACTGAAACCTCTAATCGTATATGTTACAGTTATGATCATTTATCGTAGGTAACATTTATAAATACCGCTATTTTCATTATGTTAAATATTTACATAAATATTAACAGCAAATGGAAATTATAAAACGGCATTATGTATAAATGGAAAATTATGTCGAGTGCAAGAAAGTGGAGTACGCATGTCGGCCTTGCTAATGACACTCCCGATACTTTATGCGTACGTACAATTAGCTTGCGACTCGGTGCAACTACGTACGTTCACCCTTTCATGTCCAATTGCTCTTTACGTACCCAACGACGCAGTGATAAGTAAATAATACGCTATTAAATTCTGAACTCCGTAATGTACTGTTTGCTGCATTATTCAAACTGCCATATTTACATATACCTACGGAAGCCGAGCCCATTGTGCTGTCAAACTTATCATCGTGAAAAATACAACATACACGACGCTAATACAGATAAATTAAGTGTAGGTATAATCATGTCCTAATTGACTGACTAACAGCACGGTATAATAATGATTAAGCCTCGTAACCACTAGGCAACATTTCACCAGCAACGCGTGTTGCACACTAAGTTCAGCAACGTTACGCTACACGTAAGAAGTTGCTAGCTGACGTGCAATATGACGCGGGGGTTGTTGCTTTTGTTCGACAAATGATCATACGTGGACAAACATTGTTGAGCGACAACATTTTGCAACAATGTTGTGTACCGTGGCGCGCTGCAATGTTGCCTAGTGAGTAGGTACTAGGTATGTAAAAGCTATCTAGAAACATGTGATATACGCAGTGGTTCATTACAAGATTCCTCATGACCTCATGACTGCTGAAATGCAACGTAAACGTCGGGAACAGTACATGCCTACATTGATGAACTTGCTTCATTTATAATATATGAAATACCTATTCATGTCAACAGTCCAAATTATTAGGAAACTTTTTAATCATATCAAATAGATTTTTCAGAGTATCTAAGTATACGATATAGGAATTATTAAAATAGAAATTATCACCTTAAAGTTAAATGCTATCTAGTAAATTATCAAGTGAAGTCGTGGGCAGAAGTTATTGATTAAGCTAATGATATTCGCGCGTTGACCTCACGAAGTTGCTCTGTAGTGAAGTCACACATTGAGACGTGAAAGAAATTTGTGCGTCACGATATTTCTGTCGGAACCTTTCCCTTTATTGGTACTTATGTAAGTTCGCTAAAGAATATTTTACTTACTAATATTATGTATGATAGATATGTGGATGTCTGTAAGTCAATAAACATCAAACGATTGGATGGATCTGGCTGAATTTTGGTACCTACACCGATAAATTATAGTCTGGAATTAGACCGGCCCCCATAAATAAGTTCTTATAAGGTGACTGAATGGTATCTGAGCCATGGGCAACAGCTAGTGTTGTTTTAATGTCGGAAGTAAGTATATGTCTGAAACATGATTGACGCAACGATTCTATCATTAACTGTGTGATTGCTTCATTCCAGTTCTTAGCCATTGCAGGCTGTTTTCTCTGTTTTCAATTTCGTTGAAACTGTTTAGTAACATAAACCCTATTTTACGAAATGACTTTAGCTTACACGCGTCAAAGTCAGTTACATTTTATTGTGCCAATCTCACTTATAGCCAATCTTATCTATTCTGTGATCGTGCTACAATAAAATAGTACATTAAGTCCACTGAATAGGTATTCATCCTCAAGATATTTTAGAAACTGACATATAAGTAAACAAGATTTAAAAATATTAATATAAAAATCAATAACTTATTTTAAAAAGCTAGTTAAGTGTTTGTGGGCTCAATACATTTCGGCAACGTTATAAATTCTAATTTCGAAGTATAGGTTGAGTTAATCATAAATCAGCAAGATGAATGTAGTCATATATGAAAATGTCTTTGAAAAAGCCTTAAAATAGGATATCATGCACGCTTGACACGCAAGTTTATCATGCAAGTTTCACATGTGCGCAATAATTTAAAAAAACCCATTAAAACATTAAAATACAGGTGCTTGGAAGCAACGTTTGTTAGATAGATAGATAGATAGATAATTCTTTATTGTACACCAATATTTCTTTATTTTACACTAGGACAAGTAGATACAAAGAAAAGACATGTGTTGACAAAGTTTAAAATATTCGTGATGTAAAAAATCATATAATTTGAAATGGAGTTGTCTACGGTATAAGGGGTGACCTTTCAGCCCTGCATCTGTGGTTTGGATTCCTAATCCAAATCAGTGGATGGGATTCATTGAAAGAGCTTATCGGAACACTAACTATGGGAGAGACACTGCCGAAAAAGTAAAATCTCTACACTACCAGTAGTGACCTAACGCCTCTCAATGATGAAGTTTCGGCATCACTGGAAGCTGTTGAGAGCATTGAATATATTTTTTATATAACCATTATTATCATTTGTCCTCCTTAAAACAAATACGTATTGAGAATGATAGACCGTGAATCAACCGCAAATGTCTAACTGCAAGGAAAAATTATCACAAGATAAAAAGTGATGACAAACCGCATAGAAGCGTAAAAAGACGTAAATAATAATAACACATTGGTAAAGCATGCGAACAGTTTTTGTATAGACACCTATACACGCTGGCCAAGTGTAGGCCAACGCGAGCATTGGCGAGCGTCGGTAAATAGGTGTAACGCAAATGAAGCGCCTATACACGTTGGCCGAGTGTAGGCCAACGCGAGCGTTGGCGAGCGTCGGCAAATAGGTGCAACGCAAATAAAGCACTGGCCTAGTGTAGGCCAACGCGAAATGTTTATTTGCGATGGACGTAAAGACTACTGAAAAAACTACTGAACTAATTTTGATGCAGTTTGTTTTGTTAGAAAAGTCTTGGTCAGACCTAAAATTTCGACCCACAACTGCTAGTGTGTAGTCGCAAAGATTAGCAAAAGTTGTCCACCGCGCAGTGACGGATAGACTAACGTGTGGACGCTATTGACTGAGCGCAGACGAGTGTCTTTGATTTGTGCACAAAAATCAACACCGCTCCGAAGTGAGGCAAGTGATTCCGAGCGAAGACCAATTGCTACACATGAGCCCTACACACGTTGGCGCTTAGCCAACTAGGCGAGTGAGACCGAGCGATGACCAGACAAGGCAAATAGGCTGTTCACACGTTGGCGTTGGTCATCGCTCGAAAAACGCTCGGCCAGCGTGTATAGGGGCTATAAGAAGGTAATAAACACAACGCCCGATACAGTTACGCGTTAGGTCAGCATTAATGCGCTTTCGTAGAAAGCTGGAAACACTCGCTCACTTTGTTTTATTTTGGTCACTTTGCCGTTAAATTGGATATAAAAGTAATACTTTTCACCAAAAATAATTTGATTTCTTTTTTATTACCGAGGTCTGCTATTATTTAGGAATTGTCGGGTACATTAGAAGCACAAATTTGCGGTGACCCCCTTTCAGGATCCGTTTTGAAATGTTACGGATCATTGAGCACAAATAGGAGATTTACTTTAACTCATTTAAATCAAGATGCATTTAATAGAAAACAGGACAGGGGGTTTATTGTGAAAATGATTAGGTTCTGTAGACTCATACTTGATGGCGGTACCTAATCCAACTGTAACGACTCACGCGCCTGTCAATAGAAATTTGCCTCATCACTTTAGCCCCTAATGCTGAGTGGGGTTTTTATTAGAATAAACGTATTACTGGAGCTCGTTAGTGCGCAACGGGATACACGGGTACCTATTTGCGAACGTCATGATCAGTTTTACGACGACGCACGCGTAGATCGATGCTGCATGCCAACTCCGTAACGATATCATGAACAAAATCTCATTGGTTACCGTAAGGGGTTTAGAATACTTGCAAAAAATAAATCAGTTTTTTGTCTAAATCGCTGTTACTTAAAGTCTAAGATCCCAAGCGGTGCGATCGCACCGCGAGTCTATTGTTTACCTATTGTGTCTATTATTTACTCACTTGACAGGTTAAATTCAGTTCTTCTTACACACACTGGATCAAAAAGTCTTTGTAATAGAAAGTAAATTTGGGTAGCTATATATTGCAAAAGCTATTAGAAACTCGAGTAGAAAATAGGACATTTAACTTTGCCTACCATTGTTACTTAAGCTATCGTAGATAATGCTAACTGTGTTACGTAGTTACACTTGAATATTAACATGATAATAATAACCGTAGATATAGATTTGTTGATGCTTTGGCCGTAGTTTTACTTATCATACCTTATTGTGTCTTTCGAGGTGAGTAAAGGTCGTCAAAGTTCCTTGAGGAACTATATAGAGTCGGTTACATTTTAATGACGTATTTGGGTGAGTGACGTATCGGTATGAGTACGGGACCGTATTGACTTCGTACCTACCGTGCTGCCTTTCCTTTATACATTGGTAGAGAAGAAAATTTGCCCTTTTAACACCTAAGGTAAACGAAAATATGCAAAAGAGTACAGCAGCGGACTCCGGAGTCCAAAGTGTAAGCTTTGGGTGCAACCATTTATTACTTATTCTTATTTGCCATAATATAAGTACAATACAAATAGCCTTTATTTCTAAAACCATAACTAATACATAATATATCACATTTGTTCTACACAACCTCATTTAGGTATATTAACAATCGTCTCATGAAATAGTGAAGTTCATGCACATCATTAATTAGTATAACAATTCATGGGATTATGCTACCTTGCATTGTATACAATAAAAATATTAGTGTAATCCATAGTTTTCTTAAGTAATTAATTATATTTCTTGCACTTTTATGGTTTAGTGATATCAAGTAATATCAAGAATAGGGTGCTCTACCTATCATGAAATAAAAAATACGAGTGTATAGATATGATCAAAAAAGGTTAACAATCTTTAGCAGACAGATTACCAGAAAGTTAACAAGAGACAGAATAAAATTAAGGTCATGTTTCGAGACGCCTCCTTTACTCTATGGTCAGGAGTGCCTACCCGCTATTCTGTTTTCAATAATCCATTATTACTTTAAAACAATAAAACGATTTTAATCTACATAATGATACCATTAGTGTACTCCAAGCAACGGAAGCTAATTGTTACTCGTCCTCGATGCAATTATAAATAAATTCTCACCTATACCAGTCGTGAGAAAAGTCTATAGTACAAACAATAAGGTTTTTAAACCATTTTATCTGATTGACGTGAAATAAAATTGTGCGAGTAAGCAGCAGTGAGTCAACGACTAGATCTGTTTTTTACTGCAGACTGAAGTGCATACTGCGGCTACCAGTTTTAGTAATGCCTTAATTGAGATCTAACAGGGCCTGACAGCGGTGAGAACTCAATGGTGTGACCTCTAGGCCCATATAGACGTTAGCGCTTTAATTGGTATCTATAGCAGGTGCTCGTAGGCAGGCTGTAAATCTATAGAAAAACAGTGCAAATACGTGTCGAAACATGTGCTAGTTCTCCGGGATATGTATTAGGTCTGAATAGAATTTGATAATTGTTTTACGATATCCTTTGTATTTATTTTGGAGAGACCTTAAAAAGAATGGATTAATCGTACATAGTTACGTTTCCACTAACGAACACTAATCATTATGAGTATTTGAATTAAAATCTCGCAAATATCTGAATTTTGAACACTACAATAACTCCCACAAGTCGGTGAGAAAACCTGAGCTTTGTTCGATAAACGGCTAAGTACCTATCGTTAGGTTAAGAAAATGAATCTTTCAGTACTTAAAGTCTACTAACAAGACGTAAACACAGGCAAGTCCATATCTCTCGCCGCGCCGCATGCTGCAGGGGGTCAGGGTCAAAATCGTTCGATGTACTTTAATCGAGTTGACTCGCTTCGATCGCATCGATACAATCGATTTGCAGCTCTTGTGTACAGGATGATGTTCTCTGTAAAAAGAGCATAATGCGCTGGCATAATGAAAATGTTCGTGACTGAGTTATAACTTTCAGATGAAGATATTGTATACTGATTTCCTTAAATCGTCTCTGGAAAGTAGTGACAACTAAATTGTAGAGGCATATTTTGCCTCCCACGTTACTATTAGTCACGTGGTCAATGGCTGCGAGGCTATGAATTTATGGCTTCCTTTAATTACAAGAAATATATTAGTCATTTTAGACAGCTATGTCGGTACTATTATCTGTTCTGTGTTTATCTATGTGGTGTCGCGGTAGAGCATTCGACTGCTAAGTCAGGTCGCGGATTCGATTACTGCTCAATGGAATTATTTTTAAGTATTACTATGATTTGGTTGTTTTATGCACGTGTGTATACGTTCAATAAACAAATTTATTGATTGATTTAAGTTTTATTTGATTGAGTGGGGTGATTCGTTAGTGATGACCTAAAATTTAAGTTTTAGGACTCAGATAACCATTTCTAAGGTAATCAACCTTTAATCTACGAAAACCACATAATAAGCAAATCAACTACGTTTCCCAAGTCAAAACAGTTGCATCTAGTTTATGCATTTCCTCCTCCATAATAGATAACTGAAATTACAGATAGATCAAAGGTTATCTGATCATCACAATAATGAACTCAACGTAATAGCAATCGCAAACGAATTACAGCCTGTGTTCTGCAAGAGTTCAAGTACGCGCAGGTTCAAGTATACACCAGTATTGTTATATCATTACGGTCGCCACGATCTGTATTAACTGCAATAAAACAAGATCACGTCTGTTGCATGAGGCTGTAATATATTCGATAAGTGATATTCATTACAAAATTGATGAAGCGGAACCTTGTACAACGATATCTATTAAGCATTGTAATTGGTGTATTCAGAGTGAATAGCCACCGCTGTTGATGATACGTTAGCATAATTTCGTTACTTATGTTTACAATGAGAGAACTGTCGAGTCATGGTACCAGTTGTTGCATTTTGCAGCAAAAAGTAACAAAGAGAATGGTATTGTGAGCTGATCTTGCCGGTATCGATATCGGCGTTCGTGCGTGCTCGATATAACGGTGTTCGATAGTTTGTATACAAGATTTGAATAGGATTTTTTGTGGCGCCTGCGGACTTTAGTCCGTCTTGGTACATCTCTAGATATAGTGGATAAAGTAAACGAGAAATAGAGATCCGGATTTTGTTTACTGTACTAATTACATGGTTAGTGCTGAAGAATATCTGGTAATATAGATTCTAGAATGCGGATATATACATTTACTTATTTTGTAACTACATAATATACATATTATACACAGAGTCAGCTAAATCCACAGTTATACTGGTAAAGCGGACCCCAGACTCCAAGCTAAAAGCTTCGGATGTGACTGGGATTAACGCTAGGATGATGAAGAAGAAGAAGACACTTAAGAAGAAGACATATTATACAAATAGTCACTCAGGCCAATGCAAATACGCATATTCATGCATACAAATATTTGCAATGCGAGACCGGGAATCGAATCCACGACCACCAGTGAGTTGAGCCACCGAAACAGACTACAAACAAGTGTCCAAGTTCTAGGAGGGAAGCATCCAGGAATTTAACCTATCATTTAGTATTTTACAACAAATACACTAGGTAATTCATATATCCAGACCTCTGGGAACCTACCATATAGGAATGAAAATTTCTAATCTGATGATATCTTACGAAGCCTAATAAAATTTAAAAGCCTAGGGCCTAGGTTCACTAGGAAGTAATAAATATATTTTAGTGCTAATATGCTGTTATCTATCCTACCAAGTAGTTAGATCTTTACGACAAAGTAACTAATTACTAATCTTAGCAAATATGCAAGGTCTATAGATATATATCTACTTAATGAAGCAATGAACAAACTATTTCCTTCTAGCCACTGAAGCAACTATGGCCATAAAGGGGTTATAGAGGTAATAACTGCCTTGTCCACCTAAACTATCAGAAGTAAAAAAACCATAGAACAAATTTTCAGTTGATTTTTTTAAATTAAAAATTATTAATTGGAATATATCGAAGAGCTTTCATTACCGATAGTGCTAACTCAAGATATGTAAATTTTACCCGAAACAGTTCTTGAAATTCTAATTTTGAATTAGTAAGTAGATTACACATGCTTTACCTACCTAACTACCTACTTTACTACTTTCCGCTAGTTTAATGCAGAAGTTTACAATGCTATAAGCAGTTATTAATTTGAATGCAAGTTAATTTATTATAGCTAGTCGGAGTATAACGGCCTTGGGCGGCCTTGCCACCGGTCGGACACATCGGGTCAGTGCCCCGAACAGGCTGCTAATCGAATACTTAATTGAATTTATGCAACTATTTAGAGTAGCTTCTCGTACTTTGTTAGTTAGCCACTGATGTTAAACTAAATTAATTATAATGTGTGGTAGGTAGCTACATTGTGGCTGTTAATTTCGTTTAGGTACATCACTGACTGTGAAATATTTTTGTGTTGATTTGATTGTCATTGTTGAAATGTATGACGGTAAATATCAAATATTTATGTTTTGTTATTATATACTATTTGTTGTGATACCTAAATATTAACTATAATTAAAAACATTCTCAACATACCTTTGACAACTAGGACTATTTAATTGCGTATTAAGGTAATTGTTGATGACAATACCGCTGAGGCTCGGCCAGAATATATTCATCGCTTTCCTGCGCGTTGATATGGAAAATTTGGAAAAAATAATTATTAGATGGTCTATATTTTTTTATTTAAAGAGTTTTATTTTTATTTTTACTACCATTTTAGGTTAGTAAATTTATCACCTAAATATAAATTAATAATTACCCACACGGTAAAAACGTTTCTTAAATTTGCACTCGAAGGGTTAATTAATCCAGAATTAAGTCTTTAAGTGCAAATTTAAAAAAACTCAAAAGTCAATTATGTATTTCGTAAACTATTGAATTTCGGCCATACGTAGGTACCTATAAGGGGTTAAAAAGTTATTGTGATTAATTATAAAATATACCTACCATTTCATTTTTTCTTCTATTAAGTGGGATGACACACGGTATGTTACATTTTAAAGTTTTAAAGAAACTATATTAATGGCTGGCGGGATACTAACTTTGTGGGCTGTACCGAAATTAAAAATCTCAGTTTTTTAAAACAATATTCGTTTAAAAATGAGTGCAAGTGATTGTGAATTATTGACCCCAGAGACGAGGCAAATACAGTAGTCGAAAATCTTTTGCCAGAGATTTCAAGGGAACGTCGTCGGCAGTGTATTCGAAGCCGGAGAGTTTCGATCGTCTCCTTACCCACTAAGCTACCGGAGCTATAGGTACTACCTATCAGTCTCTACTATATCTAGGCAATAGGCGCCTTAGGCACCTATATATAGTGACAAAAGCGGTTTAGCTATAAAAAAAATAGCTAACGGTGTTTTAAAATTTGGGAACTCATGAAAAAGTGAGGCAGAATAACAAAACATATTAACAAACGTAAATTTTACTCCAAAACTTTAAAAATAATAATCTGTTTTGTTACCTACATGCTGTGTGTTCTGGCTTCGTCCCAGTTCAATTACTTCAAATTCCCGTGGTCTATCCAAATATATATATATATACTTATATATACCTGACGCCAAATGAGTTACTGGGATAACATAAGCACTGTTCTGGCAATAACGAATACATAATAAATAAAGAATTATCCAATTTTGGTATAGTCGTTCGGTACTTTCGGCAGTTACGTGCGTAGGTTAGGTAGGTATTGTATCTTATAGCTACATTTTGGAGATTCATGTTTATTTATTTAGATTTAGAAACCTGTTCTGACCATTCAAGACCGTTGTCTATTTTCAACATAAACAAATGTATGTCAATAGTCTATTTCATTGTTTTTTGTAGAAACAATTTTTGACGGAGCAGGGAAGCATAGAGTCGTGGATAAAGGAAATAATTTTCTCCTTGATTAATACAGTTTACAATCTACCTATTGACATGTAATATTAACTAATTGCTTTTTCTAGTTTAAATATCTATTACCATATCGCTCATGATGATTTATAATAATAGCAGAAATTAATAAAAAAAATGCTGAAACCGCTCGTTCTTTAATATTCTTAAATCTGAATTTATCGGGCTCGATTAGAAATCTCAATGTTCTGAGATTGAATATATACCTACAGTTTGTCATAAGGTCATTCCTATGCATACTTAGACAGAAATAGTGAAACTCTGAATAATTAGGTAAACCAGTTTATTATCTCGTCGCACTGGTGCCTAGGTAACGGCATCGCATCTCAGTAACAAGACTGCGTACGGAACCCTAGCTTGATATGGAACCGTTATATCCTTAAATGGACACTACCGAACATGCATCAGGCTTGATACCCGATTTTTTCTAGGCTCTACACACACTTCGTAATATTT
Source organism: Eilema caniola (assembly GCA_949126895.1). Lineage (NCBI taxonomy): Eukaryota > Metazoa > Arthropoda > Insecta > Lepidoptera > Erebidae > Eilema > Eilema caniola. Next base: position 19,123,218 of record OX421462.1, read on the forward strand.
GTTACATAAATGGTTCCACATTCCTGCGGTAGGTACTGGTATACTGTACGTAGGTACTCTAAATAAGACTAGTACCTACTTAACTGTTTGCGGTATACGGATCGAGTGCTATGGTGCACATTGGGAGAGGCCTATGTACAGCAATAGGCCAACTGATTGAACTGATTGATATATTAGGTCTGTTAAAATTTCAAGATCTATATGCAAAATGTTCATTAATTGAAGATTTTCCCACACCATCGCCATCTTAGCGTTAGTTTCGGTGCTTTCGAGGCTTAACTTATACAGCTTTTAAGACAGGGACTGCCGTCTGACCTTCAATTTCAAGAGAAAAGCCTGCGCCAAAATATCATTTGTAAATTTTGATGCAGTTGAGGCTGGCTTGACCTCAAATTTGTTAGTGGGCCCTATTCTACCTACACCAAATGGAATCCTCGTGATTATGTCATGAGAAATCAAGATCTATTCCAACGAAAATGTTTTATACAAAATGACAAAAAACGCAATTCAGCACGGCCACGTCTTATCATCGACCTAATTTGGTACTAAGCTATGAACAAATTCGGCCACCGGCGCGCGCCGCCCAAAAAAGCAAAACATGAATTTCTTTTTCCTATAAACCGAAAAGTTAACAAAAAGCTCGACGAAGCCTACTTACGAAATGAAATGTAGGTAATACAGAAATAGCTGACATTTGGTCACTTTATAATTATACTTTCATCTTTCCAGTTAAATAAATATTTCTTGCTGTCCAGTTTAATTCTTAATGTTTTTGTGTGACTCATTAAGTTAACTAGTCTCTATAATAACTTAGAATCCCACACATAATCTCTATCAGCTTATTGTTCAAGCACATTGGCAGGGTAAGCGTGGGAACTTTGATAAGTTTTGTTTTTTCACAAATCGTTGAAGCGTTGCAAATACAGTGGTCGTTGGTGCAGCGGAGTCATCGACTCCAACTCGAAAACATAAGCCTGAACGACTCATCAGAAATCATCAGATTAATAAATAAACAAGTTTGTTTTTGCTGCACAAGAAAAAACATAAGGTTTTTGCAACCCTAGTTGATATGCTATGATCTATGAATATGATATGAATTTATATAACGTAGTTTTTTAAATAAACTTTACATCATAATATGGCTCAAGTTGATAGACAGCAGAAAATGATGATACCTACATCATCATCAGAGTCAGACAATTAAACCAGCTGTATTGTACATTTCATTCATACCTTGTCTATTCTCAGCCTACGTACCTACTCGTTAAGTGGACTGGGCCGGTCAAGGAGCTATTTTTAGCATTATTAAAAAACTGAGAGTCAGTTTATTTTTTTCGTTCGTGAGTAACATGATGTTAAAGTTCTGTATTTAGAAGGATAGCACCTCAAAATCGCATCGAAGGAAGTTAGCTTGCCCATTAACAGTGGACGATATTTTCCTTTGTCCAACTGCTGGCGGTCAATGGCCCAATTCACGAGTTTACGTCACCTTATTATTAGCTAGCGACGGTCGTGAATATGTCCAGACATTGGCACTGTGGCTAACGAATCGATTAGGAACGGTTCAGATGCCGATCGGCATTTGGATAGACTCTCCTTTTGTACCTCGGCTATGAAACAAACTGTAGTATCTGGCGCTACCTACTGATATTGTGAATGGACCTTTATCGTTTCATTATACCTGTTTATGCCAACAAACTTTTGCATACCTGGGCTATACCCATATGACATAATGTACCTGGGTAGATAATATCTTAGATAATACAGCTCCTATTACAAATGGACTAAGAGGTTTACCTATGTTAATGATAGGAATCATTTTGAAGTATTTCAGGATACCTATCTATGCTAATTTCAATACATATCTACTTACATAGATACCTACAGTGTCGACTCTTCCGCATTAAGATAGGTAGAGATATCCCATTTGCTACAATCCTAGCTTATACCTACGACGTTTGTTTTACTTTTATTATTGTTTTCTCTAGTTTAATGCTCTACTTATAATCCTCTATTCCCATCTTAGTTCTGTATTTCAGTCTTAAATTTGTAACTTGCATCAAAGTAAAACATTTCAATGTGTTGAATATAGATTGTCTGTGATACGAAATAAAAGTTGGCCCTAATCGCTCATCTTTTACACGTAGAGAAACCTGCTTAGGTTGGTACCAATATCTAAAATTCCTTTAGGCTCTGATCTCAGCCCCTTGAGAATGTATACAGTAAGTGCATCATGTAGGTTGCATTTAGAATCAGCGTACACAGTACCTTGTGGTAATCTTGATTCGATTATTGTAATACATACGCAGCTCACGTACGTAGGCTCCTCTGCCTAATCAGAGGTCTGGCGTAACTAAGTAGGGACGTGCGCCCGGGACTTGGTGCATTTGTGCCTTCATTAACGACTACTCTGTAATTTGCTTATTTTCTGTTCATATCTAGGAATTCTTATTTAACCTTTGGCTTGTTACAGAGCCGCCTAGCAACGCGAATCCACCTGGCGAGCTCCCAGTGACGATTGAACATCAAGCGGACACGAGTTTCTCCAGTAATTTGACGAGGAACGATGCGAACTGCGACAAGACTGGTACTTGCTACGATGGTAAGTATCATATCTTTACTTTAGTACGCTTCTGTACTAATTAAGTACTACTTAACAAACCGCCGCAATCTATGTAGAATGTGGATTTTGAGCGTATTTGAATTTTCCAGTGTCGGTCCTTTGCAAGGACACAAGGATAGCGGTGCAAGTGCGTACGAATAAGCCGTTCAATGGCCGTATTTATGCTTTGGGACGTTCAGAGACCTGTAACATTGACGTCCTTAACAGCGACTTATTCAGACTTGATCTTACCATGGCTGGCCAGGATTGCAATACTCAAAGTGCCGTAAGTTTTAATGAAAATACCCTTGAAAGAACACAATTTTATTTGAAGTTATTAAATATGTTAATGCGTGATCGCTTTGTTTTAGACCGGAGTATATTCCAACACAGTTGTTCTTCAACATCATAGCGTAGTGATGACGAAAGCGGATAAGATCTACAAAGTCAAGTGCACATACGACATGAGTTCAAAGAATATTACGTTCGGAATGGTGCCAATCAGGTCAGTTGGCGATTCACAACGTATCACTATAATATACCTACAATTTTCATTCATGAATACCTTAAAATGCTAAGTTAGATATTTTACCGTAGGTATAATATATTCATAAACGTCAAGAGACAAGTTACGTGATATGTTACAGTAATATGAAAAACGGGAGCTATTTTGACATGCCTTCATGGAAAGACGATTGAAATTCCATCGACCCAATATCACTGTCGCATTGTAAACATGTAACAATTAGATTCACATAATTGAAACGCAGTAGTGGAACGTGATAAGTAATTTAACTGGAAAGCCTATTCAAAAGTCGTTTTCAATAAATTTAGTAGCACATGATAGGACATAGATTAATGTTATGATGAAACAATGCGTTATGTATTGCATTGCATATGACGAGGATAGGTAATAATAATTTATGCTGTAGGAACTTCCACTTAAGTTGCAGACCTGATGTGTAATTTTTAATCAAAACACTCAAGAGTGAAAGGCTATTAAATTGAATTTTATTTAACAGAGATCCGGATATGATTTCTATTACTGCTGCACCTGAGGCACCTCCACCACGCATCCGTATCTTGGATTCGCGCCAACAAGAGGTCGAGACCGTTCGCATCGGAGACAGGCTTACTTTCCGCATCGAGATACCCAAAGACAGTAAGGAAAATACTCATATGTTGCTCATTCATATATTTAAAACTTATAGCAATCTTCTCATGTTTGCATTTGTATATTTCAGCTCCTTATGGCATTTTCGCTCGCAGTTGTGTGGCAATGGCAAAGGATTCCAAGAGTACTTTCCAAATCATCGACGATGAAGGGTTTGTATTTTCATCAAACGTATTTTCATTTAAGTACTTAAGTATTCCGAGTACTCTCTATAGCATTCCTTTGTACTAGGTGCCCGCTGGATCCTTCAATCTTCCCAGCGTTCACTCCTGACGGCGACGCTCTTCAATCCGTGTACGAAGCGTTCAGATTCACAGAATCCTACGGCGTCATCTTCCAGTGCAACGTCAAATATTGTCTCGGAGCTTGTGAACCGGTTAGTAAAACCGGTTTCGCACCGGCAATTTTAATATGAATACAATACTTATTCCGCATAACTATTAGCAACGCTTGAATTGATTAGTTAATTACATAAATAACACGATAATTAATATTTTAGGCGGTGTGCGAATGGGGACGGGATTCGTTGGAGTCTTGGGGCAGAAAGAAACGTTCGTTGCCTCGCAATGAAACCGAGGCGCACAGTCAAGAGGAAGATACAAATATATCTCAAGAAATCATAGTGCTGGACTTCGATGACAAGCAGAGCACAGACTTCCTTCGCTCTGACAAACCCGGTGGTGTCGCTTCTGAAGCCAACTATGGAGGTAAATATTTAATAAAGCCTTGTTCTAAAATAATTCAGTTGCTTAATGGTTCTTCTTAATATTTCTTTCTAATTGGTAATCCAACTTCATTTGGAGCAATCGCGTTGAATTTTGACCTGGCCTAGATATAGGGCACTATGGACACACATCAAGAGGAATATTGATAAGTTTTGAATTGAGGTAGCCATATTAATCTAGATAAGCATTTCCGAATTCGACATATTGAATCTACAGCGATCAGTTTGATAGTGAACTAACTTTTGAAATTTTGTTGCAGAAAAAACAGTCACGATCGTGGAACCCTGCCCCAGTAAGGCGTCAGTCCTTCTTTTAGGAGTCGCGTGTGCTTTGCTGGTTCTACTATATATCGCGACGATCTTCTGCTACTACATGCGCAAGTGGCTCGCACCTCCCAAGCATATGTCATAAGTGTACCTACTTCAATATAGAGGCTCTGTGGACGTTGGTCTCTACAGAATCGGCTAACTTAACGTTCCAATGATTGTCTTGTATTGACGAACATGTGATACGAATGACTGACGAAAATATATAACAGTAAACATTTTATTCTCAAAAAATAACCGTCCATTTAGTATGTAAGTTCCGTGGTGTATAGGTTTGGGATATGACGTCAATGTTTGGTATATTGTTGTAACCACCGCGTGTTTTGCATTTAAATTAGGAGTAATTTATTGCATTTAGAAGCATTTATTAAATTTTAAGTAGACTTATGACTAGATAAAAATCATTTAGACACTTTTTTTACCCCTTAATACTGCAGTTTAAAGGGTTGTATTACAATTAATTAGATAATTTTAACGATATAAAACAATGCATTTATTACAATGTTTAAGTAAGATAAACATGTTTTGTACAATTTTTGAGTACTCATCATATCAGTTAGTTACAAAATAATATTTGGAATAATCCCTGAAAAATTAATGGTTCTTCTTTTATTATTATATTTTTTATGGGATTATTCTGATTTGGCTACATTCGTAGTTTTAGTTTTTAAGGGTTTAAATTGTAAGATTAATATTATACCTAATAGTCACTTATTTGCATTTTTGTAACACTTGCAATAATCATATATCATGTATTCAAACTAGTTTAAAGTAAGCAATCATGTTATGGGAAAAGAAATTACTGCAAGTTGTAAATATATTATTATTGACTGTGCTAAAATGCTTAGAATGACCGAAGAACTTTCAGTTGGGTTCTGTCGAAATGCTAGAGTTTGTGCGCTTACAAGTAGGTATCGGTGCAATGTATGCACAATATCAGTTGTTTCTCTTAACCCAACTTGAGATTTCTACTTTATTTATTTAAATTAATTTTTATTTATCTATTTATTATTCTTTTCATTTGAATTAAGGAATGAAATAAACTTGTACAAATTTACATTTGGTTTTATTTACTTTTTAACTGTGTAAACATCATTTCAATAATCATCATCAATGTAGAAATAGTATTCGAAAATAAATAGATACCCAACACATGAAGGATGAGGACGGTCACCAGATCATTTCTTACAAGTTTCCTACACTTCTACTTGAGGTTGATTGGCTACTGGACTCGGATTGGTTAACAATTTGCTGTAAATGCTACTCAATATTTCTTCTTGAGTTTTAAAATCTATCTGTTCAGTTTTACATCCAAATGTCTTACTGAAACTTTTCAGGAACAAAGGTGTTATCTTATCAACCGTACAGATAATTCCAGTCTCTTTAGTTAGTGAGGTGACTCCTTTATCTTCTATGCCACAAGGGTCAATATTTTCGAACCATGATAGGTCGTTATCACAGTTGATTGCGATACCATGGGTAGTGACATACCGAGATGCATGAATGCCTATTGCTGCAATTTTATTATCTTCAACCCATACACCGGTATATGGTGATCGGGTACCTTTTATGCCTGCAAAGAGAAAATAAATAGCAGTTTGGGGAATAGAAAAATCTTGTTTTTTAACAGACTTCTGAAAAGGAGGAGGTTCTCAATTAGATTGGTTTTTTTACATGTATGTACACCAATTACTCTGAGATTTATTATTAATTACCATTTCAGCATTTAATTATACTGACATAGTAATTATGTACATATAAAATATAAAATTCTCACCTAGCTCATCACATAGATTTATGACTGTCTGCTCTAAGCTGTTGACATACCATTTCACACTTGTTTTAAAATGTTTCAAATTAATTATAGGATATGCCACCAGTTGGCCCGGTCCATGAAAAGTTATAAGGCCACCTCTATTAGTCTTCTTAAATTCTGCTCCAAGCAGTTTTAGCCTTGAAATTTCTTCATCGGGTGTTTCATCTCTGATTCCTAAGAACAAAAAAAATATATAGATTCTTTATTTCATGACATAATGTCTGAGTAAGTAGATACCTAATTGTAATGTGGATGGTCTTGGTAGGGTGTATGGAGCCCTATCAAGATGTTCAGTGCTCAAGCCAACCACATTAGTACATCTGGCATGCTTCTTAGCCCAGATTCTTAGGCCCTTCAAATGGCAGTCAAGCCTTAATAGATAATAATACACCAATAAAAGCATGACAACCAGACATATGGCAGGTACCGACATGGAAACATTTCTTTAATAATAGTCCAGTTAATGTCTGGGACATTTAATATCCTTAATGTCTTTTTAATAAATATGAGGGCTATTTATAGTAAAATTATACCATAATAAAAAAATAACTTTTAAAATGTTTAGGCTTTCATGCAACCCTGACCTAGTACAGGTTTACATGAAGAAGTCATGAACCTTCCAGTGATTTTAAAGGACCCGATTATGTTGATTTATCCATCATGTTTGGTTGTCCCAGGAAGTAACAGTAGTATATTTAATTAATAATATTGCACAACCAAGTTTACCACCACCTTGAGGTAATAAGAGGTCAGACCACTTAGCTGTCACTGTTCACTCACCACAATCCAGTAAGGAGCATCTCTTCTATGTGGGTGAGACGATAGCAAAAAAATGTATCAGACTTAAGACATTTAGTCGGCTAAAACAGTTTCAATCAAGTTTACGTCATTTCTGTTATAACTAACCAACAGTAAACACCGGTTTATGTTCAACTAGCAGCAGGGTATCATAGTTCTCGTCCCGTCCTTTTAGCATTGCATCCAGATGCCTTCGTGCGAGCGCCCGCTGAATCTTCAGAGCTGTGTCGTAACTAACTACACCTAATCTCCAAACTCGAATCATTCTGGTTTTTATTTCGTTACAAATTATAAAAAAATTAAAGATTTTATATGTTAACTAGGGATTTTTTGATTTTTTATGTTAGTTTATAGAAAAACGAGATTGTTACATAGTGACAGTAATGACAACTGTTTATTTTTCAGGAACAGCGTCTCAGCTGACCAGTCAACCTGCCATCTAAATATTTTAAATTTAAATTATTGATGTTAAATTATTATAACAAAAAAGTTAAAATTAAATTAACGTTGAATATAATTATATCCCTGACACTTTCGAAAACATTTTTTATAGTTAGTTTGAGAGAACAAGCATATTATTTCCTTGAGCGCCACCTAGTAAGCTAGGCTATAGTTACAAAAAGGGACACTTTTATCTTCGATGATAAACAAATTTCCATCATAGTTCGGCTACTGCACGCTAGATGGTATAATTATAATGAATATTTCTTGTGAAAATATTCTTACTCACATGCGTTAGGGAAGCGTGTACTTACAAATCTTTCAGTTGGTTCAGTTTTCGGTGTTCCCTGACCGTAGGGCGGTGTTTAGCACGTTACGTAAAACCAGCTGGTAATATAAACATTGTAAGAGTACACTCGTTAAGAACAGTGTCTACCTAGGTGATGTCAGATAGACTGTTTGTTAGGTAACTCAATTGTTGTGCTTACTGCGTTTTAAATATAGGCGTTTAAGTTTAGTGAAAAAATATAGATACCTAACTCTTATGATTCCGGTGTCGCAGTTGTATGTCGTGTTTAGACAAGGTGTTAGTGAGATCAGAGATGTGGAGCTCTCTCAAGCGATGACAACAGGGGTAAACATTTTTTTGACGTTAAAGTACCTACTTAACAATAATGTAGTTTTAAAAGTAGGGGTAATACTTAGGTAGAAATAAAATAAGCTTAGTAACTTCATCTTTTATCAAAAATATCTTGAATACCAATGTCCATCATTGAATATAAAAGGGTGTATAGGGCCCACCAAGATTATGAGGCAAAGTCAACCTCACCTAAAAGCCGGCAAGTTGAAGAACGAGGCTCTACTCTAGGCGTAGACTTTCCTCTCAGGATCTAATCTCCAAACCAAACCAAAAGAAAAAGAAAGGAGTAAGTGAACAACGGGCTCTGAGGGTGAACGCTTCGGATGCAACTGGAAACAACTTTATGATGATGATGATGATAATTTCGAATGATCTTATCATTTGTGCCAAATGGTTGTTCGTTTGTACAATCAACGACTAAAGTAGTTTAACAAATTCTAATTTATTGATGCCACTTAGGTGGCAGACAAGCATACAGCCCATCTCATGGCAAGTGGGTATAAACCTTTTATAAATAAATAAACGAAACATTACAGAACGGCGTATTCATTCAATGTAGATTAAAAAAAGGTTTGCAGTACTGTTAGTGTTATGTCACTTTTTTCGTGGACTGTGGGTATATAAGTAGGTATGATGTTAATACTTACTTATTTTTAAAAGCTTTTTGGAAACTAAACTCTATGTAGGGTCTCAATTTTTTTAATAACTTATTATGTTCTTTATTGCTTCTATAAAATAAAATCTAACAAAACGAAATAGAGAACTTTTTGGTAGGTAGTTAAAAAGAGGTTAGGTATATAACGATATAGGTACTAAGTTGAACGATATAGTAATAAGTAAGATACCAAGAAGTCAACTTCTTCTATTACGATAGAAGTCGACTTTTTGGTATCTTTTAGATGATGTAGGTAAGTGAAATAGTTTACATTTACACGATTGCTATGACGATTTATAACTATAAAAATAAAAAAGATTGCTATATTAAAATATATAATATGTTGTCAGTAGAAACTAACGTTAACTTAACTTACGCATAACGAAATTTTGTTATTCATTTTTAATAATGAGTAGATTTTACGCTGTAAATATTAGCATACCATATAAAAAGCAATTTCTACATTAATTAAGATTTGTTTTATAAAGAACATTGGTGATCTAACATTCCGAATCACTGAAGCGAAAAATTTAACTTTCCAAGGGGTAGGTATATTATATTCGTGTCTGGACAATGAATCTATAGCTTTTTACATCTTCAACATTCATGGAAATTTGATAACATTTAAGACTACAGATATTATGTTAGTTATTATCAAGGCTAGACGTAATAACATGTGACGTGTATTTTTTGTATACTTAGATCTCCAGCTGGTTACTCACTTGCATGTTCACCGACGAATCTATCTTTCCGTGCTTTTGGTGCTCTTTCCAACTTACTCGAACTTTGGGTCTACTGCTTATTACTTTCCCAAGCATGTTATTAGTTTTCGTATAGAAACTATCGTGAGCCATTTTTCAATTCGATAAATTTATTACGGCTGTACTCTATTACTGTATTAGTTGCAACATTAACATTGAAAATATCGAATCCAATGTAACATAATAGTTCCAATGATGCACTGACGTGGAAGAAGTTTTCGAAATAGCCTGAAACAATCGACTCACTCTTCGCTAACGAAATTTTATTTCCATTTTGACTCTTCTTCTTTCTTTCCTTTTTAAGAAGAATTACGTTCGTAGTTGGATAACTATTTGAATATCAATGAAGTTAAAATTATGGTCAGGAGCAGACAAGCGCTCCATAGCGGCACCGTTGCCTGCAACTGGAATAAATAGGGTGACGATGATGAGTTGACGAAAGAGGACCTATCAGTAACCAATTCAAACTATGCTAAAAGTGATTGTTTGAAAATCGCTTAGGTAGATAATTGTTTCTAGTGAGTATGGATTTATGGAATGTTAATTTCATAAATCCATACCCACTAAATGCTAGTCGCACTGGAATTTAGCGAAGTGAATTTAACCGCAACGTCATCCACGTGCACAAATAAAAAGCACTCCTTAACATAATATCACTTTTTAACATAAAGCACTCTTTAACAAAAGTTTAGTGCATTCGCGGTCATTGCCCTCGCTGTACAGCCATGTTCAAAACCGCTAGTAAGGTAAACAAGCGTTGTCTATAGTTTAATTGGTGGCAGGAAGGCGATCGCTTCCCGTCCTGCTGCTATTTTTAGTTCAATAGATCGGCAGGGCTGATTTGTAGGGGTTCGCTGCGCGTACGCATAAAAAATGAGCGCCAGGCTCGGGTCGATTCGATTATTGATTTATAACGTGACTTTGCTGTCACATGTGGGAGACAAATTATTTTTGAATGAAGTAGTCCAAACTTTGACTTATAGTAATACTTAAATGAAATGAAATCTATGTATGTTATGATACCGTACTCGGATCAAAAATTTTGGTATCCCAAAATACTCGTCGGTACATACCGTATCAGATCGGTCTTGAGTAGCAGAGTATTCCATAAGATCACGATACTGGGATTAAATTATTCTCTAGTCAAAATCATTCTGATGCTGACCGTACCTACCACTCATCATTGACCACCAAAAATGCATCATACTGCTACAAATAGACACGCAATGCCTGTACATATTTGTAGGCAAGTACCTACTGTCAAAATCATATTATAATAAATCACAGTTATCCATGTTTTTCTATTATATATCTTCATTTTGGCTTCATCAAGCGTACAAGCTTCCTTCCAACATTTTCTTCAAAAGCAACCTTATTCTTTATAAAGTGAGAGCTCAACAGGGAGATCCACTCGGTCCACTTGTCTTTAGCCTAACTATTCATAAGGCGATTCAAGGTCTCAAATCCATCCTTAACGTGTGGTACCTGGATGATAGCACAATCGGGGGCAAACCGGCAGACGTGCTACAGAATCTGGAGACTATAGTTCCTAGCCTTGTGCCCTAGTGTTTGAAAGGCCTTTCCGCGCACGTTGCAATTATCTTAGATGTGGTAGTCTCGGGGTGCGTTGCGCGCGGGATGTGGGCATGCCAGTTTTTCTGGGGTCGGCGCATGGGGTTGCTAACCTCGTTACTAATTAATTGAATTGAATATTGATCCCTGAACCGATGCTTCAGCGGGCGTGGGATGACGTGGGGGTGAAGCGACTCTAAGTTTAATTATTAGAGGGCGCTACGGGGGCCGATAAGGCTAGACTGCGGGCTGTGTCACAGCCTGTATCTGGAGCGTGGTTACAGGCGTTACCTTCGCCTGGCGTCCTGCTTGACGAGGACTCTCTGCGTCCGCCTGCGGAAAGCCACTCCTGGTTGGGTGCACATATGCACCTGCGGTTCCACTGTGGAAGCGGATGGCCATCACGCTTTGAGTTGCTGGCAGTGCACTGTGAGGTTTTATAATATTACAATTAATTACAATGATACTAATAAAACGAATATATTTTCTTCTATTTTCTATATCTTAGAAGGTAGATACCTAATACATGACTAAACAAACAAAACGAATCGTAACCGAAATTAAGCGTTTAGGAGGTTGGAAGTAGAATAAGGCTAGGTATGCCTTTGTCTCTTTAAAAAAAGTTACTACAGAGGTAATATTATCCACTAATTAGATTTTCGTATGCTATATTCCTCTACTTGTGAAACAAACACTACTCAATGTAGAACGTAGACTGTAATTTGGTTCGCATAATTTACATTCCACGCCGACACCAATGGGTTTCACTAGACATTGGGCACCTCTTTCAGAAATACCGTCTGCGTGTGTAATATGCAATGTTTAGACTGTAGTTCTTCCATTTTGGAAGAGGATATTTTATAGTTAGAACATTTTTTGATATGAGAAAATACTACAGAACTCACGACACAATTATGGACACCTCTAGTGACAGATTGTCAAAAAACTTTTTAGTTTTTATTCGAAAATAAAAGGACATAATTTGCTGTTTTCCGAAGCAGCTACAATATGGGGTTCTTTTAGAAGGGCATTAGAAGGTTTCTTTAGGGTCGGCATGGCAGCGCGTAACCACTTTCCATCAGGTGGTCCGAGAGCTTGTCTGCCACCTAAGTGGTATACAAATAAAATTAACTATAAACTAATATAAAGTTTATAAAGCCGACCAGGCCGATTATAGGGGTAGGTATTACCCGTAAACAATTGGTTAGCGGGAATTACGCGATCTTGGTATCTACAGAAATATATCTTTGAGTGGCCTGATGTCCGATTAGGTAACACTGGCCTTAGTCACTATGGTAGGATACGAGCTTCAGGTAAAATACCGATTTCATAGATTCCCATCTCACAATTAGTACAATTTTACCAGCTAGTTGTGCCTTCGACTTCGTCTGTGTGGATTCAGATAAGTACTTCTTTGGCAACTTTTTTTTTCTAGAAGAAAAGTATCGTAAGTTTCGCCTCACTATTACATTTTTTTTTAATGTTTAATTCAATAATAAGATACATGTTCATAAAAATTATCTTCGCCAAACTGCTGGGGCAATTTGTAGGCCTTCGCTCATAAATTTTTATATACGTACTTTTATCTATTTTAAGTCTACCCATCCACCCAATTTATATATATCTTATTACATGATACATTTAACATTTATTTATTATCTCGTTGCATTAACATGATTATCTTGTATACCGGTAAACATCTGAAGTAACTTCATGGTATCCAAACGCTGCATATTTCGTTCATGTTTCCTCTAGAGGTGTAGAAGGTTAGACGGTAGGTAGTTACCGTTAAAAGCAAGGATAATATTCACAAGGAAGAGCAGAGGAATGAATTCAGGGTTCCGAATCTGTGAATGCTCCCGGAATGGAATCTCAAATCATGCTGATTACTTAATTTTTTAATTCTCCTAAACTAACCTACACTCCGAAAAAAAATAAACCATATGTAATAATTGTAATAAAAGATAAGCAATACCAAAATATGAAAGGGTAAAATAAAATAAAAAACAAACGCTATCCTGCTTATCTTAACCAAAATATAATTAACAAATGACAACACTGTGTTCCTAAAGTTTACAAAAGCTAGTCTTTCGGGGCGGGTGGGGTTGCCATGGCGACGGCGCAGTAGGCTTGAAGCGTCGTGACGCGAATCTCAAATGTAGGATCGATGCCACGCTACATAATTTTTTCACCTCACCATCGGATGCTGGCACACACTCTGTCTTAGTATATTTGAGTAAAAAGAAGAAAAGTATCAGGATACATACAGGATGATAGTTAAGTGTAGGATTACATGTTATATCTATAAAATAAAGTGACATCCTACGGTAGAAATAGCCCATTTTATAGGGGTCCATATCGGCTCTCATAAAATTTGTATTCATATTTACGATTTTACTACGAATTGGAGTTCATAATAATCACTCTTCATAATTTTTTTCTTCATAAACTTTATGTTCATACATTAATATTCCTATAATCGGAACTCATAACACCCCGTCATCATATTTTTTTATTTCATAATGTTTTCATTAAGAAGGTGTTTAATTAATATTTTTTTTATTCAGAATAGTTTTCTTCATAAGAGACAATGTTCATATTATTTGTGTACATAACGTTGTCTCAAATAAGATTAAATTGTAGCATTCTATTTAAAAGGTTACGTATTATAATAACTACAGTTATTATAACTATTTTCAAGACAACTACGGTCAAAAAAACTACTGTTTAAAACAACATTAGAATAATCATTTCATAGAATATCAAATCAAATATTCTTAATCATTATATTGTTTTTTTAATAGAAAACTTTATAAACTAAACAATTGATGCGTCTACAGAACGATTAAATAATGAGTGAACCGACGACAAGGTCGACGGAGCCCCGCTACGCGGGGCTCCTACTTCTGGGTGGTTTATAAAAAAATAACCACGAAGGCCTAATGCGGGAGCTTCGCTACGCTCCGCTCCCGCATTAGCCTTCTAACCTAACCTATCCGAGTCGGGGTAATCTGAGTCGGGGTGTTAACTATAATGACGTTTTATTAATAATTTAATAACAAAATGATTATTTCTGTCACAAAGTAGTAGTATCAATAAACCGTATGAATATATATATATATATAAATTTTATTATAAAAGTGATGTATGTTTATTAACAGTATGAATTTTGATGTATAGGATAAATAGCACTTCTGATTAAGAAATATATGAAAGCAAAAATGAGTACAAATAAATGTATGAACAATAAAGTTATGAAGTCGATTCATTTGGCGTTTTAATATTTATTGAAATAAAAATTATGAAGAGTGATCATTATGAAATAAAATTGTATGAAACATATTTTCGGACTTTCGATGTTAGGAGTTAAAAAGTTATGTAAGAAAAAGCGCACCGATTTGTCATGAATCTTATGTGACAATGATGTATAACAACATCCGCTATGATATTTTAGACTTTGAAGTAAATAGGGTTTGATCCCCGCTCAGTGCAAATATTTGTATGCATGAATATGTATGTATATATTTGCATTGGTCTGGGTGTTTCTATGTATGTTATGTATGTATTTACAAAAAAAAAGTATCTAAGTATGTTTATCCGCATTCTAGATTCCATAACACAAGCTAGTTAAGCTATGCTTACCATGGGTCTAGATAGCGTTGTGTGAAATGTTGTGGAATATTTATATACAAAATTTCGAATGTAAATAATTATGTTATGCTTATGATAAATGTATTCTATAAAAGTTGCCTATTTTTATTTCCACACCACCTATTTACGAGTAATTATAACAGCTATAATTACAGGTTAATCGCAACCCTAGTACAGTCATCAGTAGTAGGGTTACGCCATGGTTTTCACCAAGGTGGCTAGGTCGGACTACGGTAAATTGAAGGTCTGTGTGTATGTCGTATTTACTAGGCCAATTGTTACAAAATAATATCAAACATACTATCTTTTTATCCCAAGATGAGTTATCTGGTGTGTATTTAATCATCGTGATGAGGATTACAAAAATACATATTTATACAAATATAAAATAAACCAACCTGCTGTTATAAGTTATAATGTAGCAAGTACTAAATAATGTATCGACTTCATTTGCGGCACAAACCATACAAAATGTAACAATCATCTCTGAAAAAGTTGGTCCAATTTTGTTTCAAGAGATAGGTTCAGGAGGAACGTAATTACGTCATGTCATGTTAGATAGAGAACTGTACAATTTGGTTTCCTTATCTACTTGCTTATCTAAATATCGGCGTGAATATGAAATGAGTTCAGGGTCTGTTCTGTAGACAAAGTGACATTCTATAAATTATGCGAATCGCTACTAATCGAATTCATTTTTATTCATTATCAATGAGTGCCTTTGACCCTTCGATGAATATAATAAATATATATTAAATTACTTATTTCGAGTAACAAAGACTCAGCTACAAAATATAAGTAGTCGCACACTGATTATGTACATTACTAAACGTCTCTACAAGTCCTTGACTATATACAACTGTCCCACAGGCGTTATCGCTAATAGAATGTCACTTTGTTTAGAGCTTTCTGTTCCATTTCTTCGCTCTTTTAAATTTCCTTGAAAAAGGTATCAATCAATTAATAAGCCTGCTGCAGTCTACTGCTGGACGTAGGCCTCTATTAAAGTACGCAATGGCGTCTGTCCATTTCGGAGGATTTTTAGCCTACTGTTGCCACGATTCGAACTCGAGGGTTTTCTCTCGAGTTTTCCTTCTCTTGACCTCGGCAGGATATCGGCCAGAAGTTGCCCAGGTTGTACTGCGTGGAGGTTTTCTAGCTCGCCTGCTAAGCTTTTTGCATATTAAAGCTATTATGGTAGATGATTACCTATATTATCTATCAAGAATAGTGCTTATACTTTCGAATTCAATTTATTCGATTTGATTGATTCGAGTAGCTATAATGGGATAATGTTTTTTGAAGTGAAAACTTCTTTAGCGGCGGTGGATGGGTAAAAAGTGTTAAGCTCGCGTCAGGATCATGTGTTAAACTCGCATCAGGATCACGTGACCTTTGACCCGTAACCGCGACGACTTTGTAGGACATGACGTCATACAACGACGCGTTTATTTTGCTAGGTGCGCTAAGAAGCTTCGTAGCTTAGCGGTACGGACTGTAAGTCCTTATGGTTTCAGATAGTACCGGGTTTGAACCTGGGCTTCTGACACATTTATAACTTTTGTGATTATTTTTTCTTTTTGTAATTTACTAATTTCTTCTGACAGAAAATTAGTGATAGGTTCTATGATTGGCGCTATATTATAGGTATGGTATAGTATGGTATGTTCTTTTTATCTTTCGTATATAACGAAGAAAGAAAGACAGAAAAAGTTTTCACTTCTGCCAGCACTCCCGGAGTGCAACCCGTCTTTTTTTATTATTAACATACATACATATAATCACGCCTTCATCCCCGGAGGGTTAGGCAGAGGTGAATTAACACCCACATTTCACCAATCTGTATTCGATCCCACGTAATAGGGGGTGAGCCTATTGCCGTATTCCGGGCACTATTGTTGACTCGAGCCATGCATCTTAGGCTAAGTCTGGGCTGTACATATTTGTCTAATGTTAAAGTTAATCAGCCCTATCACTTAGTCGCCTTGTTTGTTATTAATTTATGGTTAACTCAGTTTATATATCTACTTGTGACCCGATTTTTTACGGTGGTGCTGTCTCAGATGCCGAAGGTTTAGCTTACCGACGAAGCACCCCTTGCACGATCCTATATTACATATGTATACACTACTGTCCATCCAAAGCTTACCTGCAAGAGATTATTTGTTTTCGGAGTTCAATAAAGAGTCAAAAAATATATTGCAATTACAGCTGTATAAGTTTCATTTACAAATAAAAAGCATAAAACGTATATCTTTTTGTTACCCGCTTTTAACTCATTTGTTGCTGACAACAAACAAACATAACTAAGAAAGTTCTGTGAGGAAAGCCTTGTTGAGTGCGTGATGAGTGCGCCATAATCACACGTACATCCAACTTGAAATGACGCGCTGTTTTTACTACTTACCCTTGTTAAGTTAATTTTGGCTTCAACAGAACACACGCTTCCGCATACCCGTCATGCTCGCGGAAAGGACTGTGTTCCTATTGAGCAAATATTCTGCAGCTGATCAGCAGCAATCGCGCTAGCTCAAGCTCGTTATATGTATCAACGTCGTAGATTTATGCGTTGAACTTCGAAACTCATGTCTTTTACATTACTCTAAAATATTTTTGTTAATACCACACTCATATCGAATTATTATTCTAACTGTAGTTTCCATACCGGTACTTAAATACACATTTTTGTAAGTATACTAAATTAAGTCAGTCTAATTATCTATGCTGTCCAACAAAATATAAAACTGCCCCTATGAATCATGGTATTGATTTTAAAAGTAGGTACTACTTTAAAATAAAAACAATATAAATCAGTACGCAGTTGCGAAAAGAAAAACATATGTACTAACATATGAAGATTTAAAGAAACATTCATTGTTGATTAAAGTGTGTATTCTTCGTTACAAAATTGTTGAATTTATCCTCACGTCTAATAGAGTTGAAGCCTAACACACGCCGTGTCTCGTGAGTCGAGATGTAACTAATTAAGTCATAAAAAGCGGCGTTTCCTCAACAGAAGTGTTATTTTGTGACGGCGGTGGAACGTCCGGGGCGTTGAGTTATCACCCCTATTCCCGCTTTTAATTATTCATGAGTTCCGAGCCCAACTCGGACAAGTTGAAGTTGGCCAAACTTCACGCCAACATCTGGCATGCTTCTATTAAATAATTTGCACTCACTTCTATAAGACTGCGCTTCGCGGTTTTACATAAATTTGTCGTAAAATTCTGAAAAGGTCTGTTATAATATTTTTCTTCAAATGGCATTGTTAAAGAGTTGGCATTAAAAAAATATATTATATAACTACATTACTTAATGAAATAGCAATTCAAAGGAAGCCAGTCAACGGTTCGATATCGTAAGGGTATCGTGATATAATTTATTTAGGATATCGTGAAATACGTGTTTGAGGACGCATGTGTCCGACATTTGTCAGACTTAGGCCAGTCTTAGGGGAAAGTTTATATTGTTGCCGAGTTGGTACATACAATTTACTAATACTTATACACACTTGTACATGTATACCGTGCCGCTAAGAGTAGGCAGAGGAGTATTAAACGCCCTCATCTCACATGTTGATTGATTGTCGGTAGTCCATCCATTGCCATCAATCGGGTATTTTTTTAATCGTAAGAAATTTCTGAAATGTCAGAAAAAGCTAAATGATATTTTAGGTTTGGACTTAGGTAAAATATTTAAAAAAATAATATTTACAAACTGACTCCAACAAATCTGAATAATCCCTTTTCAAAGTATTACAAAATTTTGTTATCCTTTTTGACGTTCTTAAAGGAGATTTCTTTTTTCAATCCATTCTTTTTCAGCAGCTTCCACAAAATATTTTTTGTAGTTATTTCACAGTAAACGAAGTAAGTTGAATCTATGGAAATCTGAGTAGTCCTGTACCATTTTGGTTTTCGGCTGTTGTTTCAATCTTCCAATGACGTTGCCCCATAACCATAACTATACTGAAAAGGCAACTGAGAGTTCAAGAGTAAAGTAAAAACATACCTAATTAAATGAAATTACAAAAACTTTCGACAATATTAAGTAGATGTCATGAGCTTTCGAATAAATTAATCAAATAATCTATTCGCTGTCCACGGCTGGACATAGACCTTTCCCAGTACTTACTCCTAACACAAGCAATTTAGCTTATTTCGGTTCTAATATTCTTTAAAAAAATGTATTCTGGGAGGCTTTGGTATATTGTTTCCACAAGGTTTTATTTCGAGTTTTTCTTCTCTTTTATGTATAGGTATTATGTTCTACTGCGATTACATAAGCAACATTGTTTCAGATGTCGCCGCAAGAGAGCGCGCGCCGGTGAGATGAGCACAGCGGCCTCAAGCCGCAATTACTCCTACGATGAGACAATACAGGTACGGAACCTACCTTCCCTAAAACAGACCTACGAAGTTTTCAAGACTTCAAGCCCTAGTTTTACTTATAGTCTTTGTTTCAAATCTTTTAATAAAAGCTACTGACAAAGGTTGTTACAGTTCTCTATAGTCGTTTTTCCTATAAAAATCACCTAATATGGAAAATATTTAGTAAAGGTTCTTTGTGTTTATTTATCAATTACGAAAGTAATGAAAAGGAACATCATTTGCAACACGAAACGGTTAGTTATTTGGCATTTTCACAATCAAATATTTATGCTGAAAATTCGTCCCTGTGCAGTAATTCGTCAGGCTTCGTAGATTACGCCCCAGCTCTCATAGCCCACAAAGCACATAGACCTATGAGGTACGATGAGAATACAGGTAGAGTCTTCTTATTAGCCGAGGTCTTCATGAGCCTACAGACGATCGTTACAGGGCAGGGCTACAGGGCATCCGTTCGTGTGTTTTTATTCAACAAGAACACAACAGGCCTTAAGCATGGCTTAAGATACTTTTTAAATTTATTTAACAAAATACAATACACGGCAATAAATAACATTATAGTAGTATCAATAAACTACTAAGTACTATAGTATTTTTCGTATTGCAAAAAATAATGGAGCATATTTTAAAAGGTTACATCTCTTAAGTGGGGATAGTTTTTGAGTGGGTATATTGGACAGCGTTTAGATGCTGTAGTTTGTACTACATGTGTTATATAAATAGGTGTAGGTATGTGTAGAGAAAGCAAGATTTTTTAACGGTTGGGGAAAGTGGTGAAAATA
Organism: Eilema caniola; assembly: GCA_949126895.1. NCBI lineage: Eukaryota > Metazoa > Arthropoda > Insecta > Lepidoptera > Erebidae > Eilema > Eilema caniola. The sequence continues at coordinate 19,143,549 of OX421462.1, forward strand.
GAGAAGGGAAAATGGAAAAAGTAACACACAATAAGACCAGCAATCTCACCACCGTGTAGCACGAACATATTATATCATATTTGACGTCGATCTCAAACGAGTTTCGAGCGAGTTTCAATTCAACTACTGGGTGTGCTACAGTGATGTTTTTTTACTGAATAACTTAATTTTAGGGAGGTCTACTATGAATTTCAACACTGTTATGAAATTAAGTAACAGTTTCAGTTTCATTTAAGGCTATGAATATAATGTTTCGTTTATATCACTTTCACACAGCGCGGTTTTCAGTACAGGCTACACGTATTCTAAGGACTTTCGCTTCGATCGAAACTGCACTACGCAGACCAATATAACCCCAAACGAGCTCCAATAAAGCTCATTTTTAGTTGCGAAATACAAAACGCTAAAATGTAGAACCTCCGTGGTGGCCCGTAAATGCGATTTCGACGTGAACTGGGAATTTGATTCTTATGGTACATTAAGAGTGTTCATTTTTTATTGTTCTGTTCTCAGAAGAAGTTTTTCAGGACGGGTCATAACGACACATTAAGCAACCCGAGCGCACTTACCTTTATTAATGCGGTACAAGCATCCGCGCTTATCCGCGCGTTGCTCAATACGTTACTTGCGGGTCAATGGGTGCACTAACAACACATAACTACCTATTAGTGCCCTTTAAGTGAGCGCAAGCGCCTGTCTGTTGAACCTTCAATGTGAGAAATTTTATTTGATGTGTTGACTTCGCAATTGATCTCGGCAGTTCAATAACAAATGATTCGTATGAAATAAGCTTGATTAGGTATTAAGAAAAAACTTTTATTAGATATAGCTGTTGAATCGTTTTGAGTAAATGAGCGATCATTTAGTTGCTTAGCGTGCTCGCTTAAAGGGTCTATTATGGTTTATGATGTTTGTTGATGTTTTGTATGTTTGTAGTTTTATTTAACAGTCCAATTTAGAAAATATACAAACTTGAGATAAATTACGTTTCGCGACTTTATCGAGAATTTAATTTGTTTTCAATTGCATGAGTTTTATTAGTCTTGTGTGGTTTTCTTATCCCTTTTCTAAAATACCTGAGCTGGTAGATAAATAATTGCTAGTGACAATCCCTCATTTTACCGTTACAAACAGATACTTTAATTTTATTAATTTCTTCCACTTAAATCACTGATAACTCAAAGTTACTTTCGATCAAGAAATTACAACGACCTACATACAGAGCCAATAACTTATGTTGTATTAACATGTGCGACCTATATTTTAGAACCAACAAACCTTTGGAATGTTAAACAGTGTCCGAATCCCATTAACGACATAGATACTGCACAACAAGAGTCGTTTAGCATGTTAACTGCTGTGTATAATTCGCGGTCTTATCTTACGGTGCGTGGAATCTCCGTCGCCGAGCCATTCCCCAGGGGTCGGTACTCGCGACCATTTATCAGTGCTCGACCCACATTGCCCCGTCTCGCATCTGCTGCCATCTCACCAGCTCCACGCTTACATTGGACTGCGATTACTCCCCCGTTATTGTGAGAATGTAGTTTCGTTTAGCTACCGTATTGCTTTTATTGTATCCTGTTTTGTTTTTCCTGCGTTATTTTGTATAAGGAGTTTCTAATTTTTTTTGTAGCGGTTCGCCACGGTGTAGGGGTAGGTACCTAATCAGTATTCTCGTGGATATAAAAAATCACGTTCTTATGATTATGAACACAATAGAAAATTAAACGACCAAATCGATATAACCATGCTTAAGATTTACGTTTAACCATATATTTAGCGATTTTTTTTTGGAGTTAATTATAAAAAATCCAGGATTTCAAATGTTCGTTTTTCAACTACGTAAGCTGATATGGCACAAGAATATAATTACAACGAGACTGGAATAATACATATAGTGCCCCGGAAAAGGTTCCTGTGGTTCGAAGAACCGGGATCAGAATTTAGTTCAGTTTTAGTTAGCCATTCAACGTTTGTGTGTTCCAAGCTTAGGTAGGTACTGCTTTATTGAGTTCAACTTCAGTTCGTTGATCTGGAATGATACCTATTTGATAGAAGCGCACATACGCAAGGTATATGTTTCATTCCTACGGCCATATGTACCGTTCGAGATTCCTCCATACTTGTTTCGTGGTGACCATCGCCAGTTTCAGTGGCAACATTGGGCTATTATTTCCTTTACTCAATTGTTTTATCAAGGGGTTGGAGCAATATATTGTGATTTCGCTATCAGTATAGCAGATTGGTTTAGTGAATTTGATTAACGAACTGTTTCCGTCTTGGCAAGGGTTGGGCCTAATGCGTGGACCACACCGCATTAAGAGGCGCCGGCCAGAAAATCGAATTTTCCGCTTTTATGGGTCCATATACGTACCGACGTCGAGTTTTTCAGAGCGTGTCGTATAAATAAAACTTTGATATTAGCCTCCAGTCTAACCTGGCATTTCCCTTGCGGTGTGTCACGTTCTTATTTATTTGTGAGACTATATGTGTTAAATATCTACAACTGTTCGTTTCTTCAACTATTTTGTACACAGAAAGTTTTGATTCTTTAGTCCCTTACTGTCCTATGATAGAAGAACAAACCACTTTACACTTGTATCACTTGTATTAGGTATTAGTAAGGATGTGTGGATTATGTGACCTTTGGTTACCAATATATCCCGCGTGGTTCCCGGCAGAGTAAAATTTGGGGTGGTTGGGTAAAAGTCTCTTCCCACGTGGTGTCGTACAAGGCGACTAAGGGATAGGGCTGATTAACTATAATACGACAGATATGTACAGCCCAGCCTTAAATTCATGGATCGAGTCAACAATAGTGCCCGGAATACGGCAATAGGCTCACTTATGTGGGACCTAATACAATGATTGGTGAAATGTGGGTGTTAATTCACCTCTGCCTAACCCATCGGGGATAAAGGCGTGATTATATGTATGTATATATGTATGTATAAAATCAAAAAAATATTTGGTTGCTTTTTGCAGAAAATTACTTCTTACAATAATTGATATAAACTTTTAATGTATGTTTTATGTTCGGTAAAACTGGTACAGATTCATTATATTTACATGAAATATCTCCTTTTTTCAACTACTTATCTTCTTTTTTTAACTTAATTAAAAAGTTAACAAGCAATAACTTTACAATGCATATCTTTTCTTTAATTACTTTTTGCAGTTTACATTTTATCTACTTAAAGCGAGGAGCTATCAGTTAGCAAAGTGGATCAGACGCTATCAAATTAAAGCGTTTGCATAGATTCGAGGGTTGTACTTTAATCCGGGCACAAATTTTCCGAAAGATAAACCGACGCAGGTTTACGGGCCCCGGGAGCGTATTGCCCTATATTCTTTCACTCCACCTCCGTTATATAGTTGTCTGTACGTAGGTGAGGACGGACGAAAACGATCTTTGAAAACTGTTTGTTTTACGAACGTATTTCAAGAGATTCTGTTTATTTAAAAAATCGTCTGGGGTAATTATTTTGATCATTCTTGTATCTTGCACTGTGTTAACGATCTTGTTGATTTTGTAGCGTGTTATCATTTAAAGAGATAAATAGTTATATTGCGAAGAAAGTTCGATATAGATATGTAATGGTTTTATTGACATTTTAGTCCGCTCTGAGACTCTATATAAATGCCAGCAAACTTCATGTCCACACCAATGTAGGAAATAAATGGAGTTCCATCCTAATTAATCAATTAGAAAACAACAACAGTTTATAGCGAATAAAGTACGTCTAAATTTCAATGAGAATTTATGTCCGAGTTAATTAAAAGGCTTTGGCCCGTCGAGCCTTTATCTGGATTCAAATTTTCCGAAAGATTAAACTGCGGACAGAAGGTTTACGATCCCTGAGAGCTTTTCGAAGCCTTAGTAAGAGCCACTGAGCGTATTCGAGACTTATTACTTTCGAGAAATCCATTGCGCATTATGGAAAGCGACTATGGGAAAATTATGCTTAGGAATTATCTCATTTATTTTGCACATTACCTTTAGAAATGTTGGACTTTTTCAAGTCAAACACACTTACCCAATATTAAAGGCAGCTAGTACCTAATACTATTTAAAGAGAGTTCCTCTTCTTAACTGTTGAACGGGTGCGGGATTTCCTCTCGTGGTTGGAAGGGCAGCTGTAGTCGCGTACAAAAAAGACAAAATAAATTAATTTATTGAGCGACTCCGCTAGAAACGAATAACCTTATGAATTCCCAGTAAATCTCAATAGTAGATTCCTATAAAATTTGTAAAATGGTCACTCGTATGAGCAGAATCACAACCATTTATTTACTAAGCGTTTTCTAATTTCGTGTAAATTTTGCCGCATGACAAAATATTATCATTATATGTTTGATTGCAATAAAGCGACCTTTTTAGACTTGCTGAGCTCAATGTTATCTTTGGATGCGACTTGATTTGGCGTTCGGATGAAGAAGAGAGGAGTACCTTTTTGAGTACCGATGTGAATAAATAACGATTACATATTATGTATGTATCAATCATGTAATCAAGATGTAAGAGTTATTGTTTATTTATTTGTCATACTTTTTTCCATTCCTTAAAATGATTAATGTAATCTAATCGCGCCCTCTAGTTTGGTTTATTAGTAATTGGTTACTCCGTACGGTTTCTACCGTCACTATTTTTATTGCCGCTATTCGATACCAGATGGCAGAATACTTTACTACCTACTATTCGTGTGGCTGTAAAAAAGTATAGCAAAGCTATTGTAAGTAATTTATCCCGGTTTTCGTTATATCCTTTGTAAGATTTACATTATGCCCCGAAATTATAATATTTGGTCCTTACATATGAAATTGCAGAAAGTTTCTTACAGATTCATGAGTTCGTTATTTCTGTAATTTAATAGCTATTTCGAGTATTTATACTTTGTTTGAAAGTTGATTTCAAGACTTTACAACTCTGTATTAAATTTTATTTTACATTTTTGTGTATTTGTGTTATGTTGAGGTTGTTGTATGTCATGGAAGTTATCTACCCCCTGTGGTGTTTCCAAGCGATCGCAATATAGGGTTCTTCAAGAAGGGCATTAGTTCCTACAGCAGCAGAAGTGTAACGCCCCTGGTGTTTTATACGTCCATAGACCACAGTGTCACGGTGAAAACGGTAACCACTTTTCACCAGTGGGATCGTGTGCGTGGTGTAAAAACCTAGAGAGTTTCGAGCTAGAGTATAGGATGTAGATTATAGTTATCAGGTTACACATTTTTGCTAATCATACATTAATGAAACCTTTATCGAAATCTGTTGTAGGTTGTAGGTATGGCTTAGAAATTAGGCATAGAAAAATACATACAAAAAACCTAGAAATGAGTTCATTTCGCATTATTTAAGGATAAAATTGATTTATCTTGTGAGCTTTTTCAATCACCTGCGATCTGCATTTTAAAATACGTATAATAGAGCTTCGATTAGATTCAACAGCAGAGAGTAACCCGATAAAACAGTGCTGGGGACCATTACTCGGTGTCCAATGACCATTTATCGTAATTAACCGGCGATAGTTAATCTCACAGGGCCTACCCATACCCCACTCACCTCACCGCTGTGTTGGTTCGGGCTGTGCGTCGCGACGCCCTAAATTACTGTCCAGCCAGTACCCACGTAGGACTGCTGTCAGTTTTAAAAAATTCAATATGAAGTACACTTTCATTAATGAATTAATTATCTATTGAGAGACTTCTGTTTACAAGGTATTCCTTAGTTGCCAGTGAAACAGTATATCTATAGCATTTTTTATTTTATTTTAACTTGCTTGCCTATATGTTTATATGGCAGAAGTCCTAGCTTCGATTACCGGGTCTAGTAAAAGTATTTTTACTTCAGAAAGTCTTGGTAGGAGTACAAAGACTGGAAATGTAACTGGTGGGTACCTACTCCTTGTGGTCTTTTGCATGTCACGGGTAAGGACGGCTGTATTAAAAATAACCATAGGGCCATACCAATCCCTATGGTTATTTTTAATAGAACCGTCCTTTTAAAGAGTGTCTTTCTATGTACTAAATTGAGACAAACATGAAAGAAGCAAGTATGTACCTATTCATTCTATTGAAGAAATAGCGCACAGAGTTTGAGGAGGTCTATTTTTAGTAGTTCTTTTTTTAAAGTAAGACAATCATTCGAATAATGATAAATAGGTGAAAAGTAGATACAATACCTGGAATGTTATATCGAACCAATTACTTTCTGATCAGCACGAATAACATTCGGATTCATAAAGTAAACGTATCGAAAGAATGGAGCATTGCGATTGGGATTTGGATACGTTAACGTTACGAATACGAATATTATTCGTGCTCGGGGCACTGTTATGATATCTTAACTTTAACACATTTGCAAATAATTAGTTAACATACGAGTATAAATCACTCGTGTAAGTTTAGCTGGTTTTGGTCCAATAGACGCCCGTTTGCCAAAGGACTTAAGAAGCCAGACTTTACTACTTCCTTTAACAGAAAGAAACTACTAAGTTCATGTAAGTTGCGGCGTACGAATAATGTATGTTGAGGCATACAAATTCCTAATTGAGAAATATAAATTAGATGCTTTTAACAAATGCTATCTACAATTATGTTTGTAAAAAGAGACTACATTAAAGTAAAAATAAATAAAAAAGAATATTCAAAATTGGAAATTGACATTATTGCAATAATTGGCGATTTATTTCGTGTTATTTTTTTATTTGGAATCGTCATTAAACATTGATTTATTTGAATTTGTAACATCACAAAATCTTACGTCAATGTTATAGTAGATTAATTATTTCACGTCATAACATTTTTCTCATGACAATATTATTATCTCTTAGAAGTATTAGTAATTCCTTACTTTAATTCTCGTATTTTGTATGTGCCTAGTTCCTACAAAATGAAAACTACGTATCTACTATTCTCAAAAGCGACTTAGAATCATTATAACAGACCTCAAAATCTTAAGAGGCGTCGGCGATGGTATCGATGACGTCAGCTCGGCCCCCGGGACTCCCGGATTCTTTCATCAAATCCCAACATTGCTGCGTGCGATTATTCACACGATACGACAATGTTGCTCAACGTTTTAAGACTAACGTAATTTCTTTTAATTTTTTCTAGTAACGTTTCTGATTCGAAAGGATATTTGATGTGCGATTTGAAAAAATATTTTTGCATTTGATAGCTCAGTTAAACCCAATAACTTTTAAACTAGGTTATTTGAGTTTAATCGTTTGTTTAATGGTTTTTATTTAATTAACTTGGTAATCATGTGTTTAAAGATAGTATGTTACAGGCCTTAAGTCTGTCAACAATATCCATGCATCGTCGTTTAACCAAACGTTCCGTAAACACATTTGCAACAAATAGCTGATTCATCTCTATAAATGGTCTTTATGTAGCACTAAACCCTTGCTTAATTACGCATACATTATATACATAGTTTATAAATGTGGTAAGTAACTTGAGAATGTTGAGAATTTCTTTTAGTGATGCCAAATTGGTCCGCGTAAGAAAAATGAATTTAAATACACGTATTTTGAATTCATTTTTGTTATTCTGATTACCATATGATATGACCTATATAATAATAGTATAGCGATTGTAGCAATAGCGTAATAATATGACAATGGAGGTGAGAATTCAAGAATAAATTTGCATCACAAGGTGTCTTTGTGTATGCTGAATTTCACAAACGAAAATCTGTTTATCTATTTGTACAATCTTTGTTTTCACGTTCTAGTCAATGAAGTTCATTGAGTAAAATGGACTATCACAATTTGAATTTGTCCCTGTTAACTCTCTGTATAAACCTATGAGGCACACGCATTTTACCTCTCACATAAAAACTCACCTATTAAGCTGTGATAATCGATATATGAAGATACATAATCAACGAAGTAGACTAGATAACTGTTAGAACTAATCTTTGTTTTGTGTTTAATCGACTTAGAAAAACAAATGGTTCCAAATCACACAAGTCGTATTGCACTAAGTCAGGTGCTTACTTCTAAGCAGTGAAAACCACTATTTTAATTAAGCAGTTTCTTAATTTATACCTTCTAATCGAACTAAAATCGATAAAACTAAAGTTTTAGAATCTATGCGATAGAAAGGAAATAAATGATCCCCTTCTTACAACGGTAATCCCGAAAGTAGATGGCAATGTGGCGAAATTTGTCTACAGCGGGTTTCAAAGTAATTATTTGTGGACTTCTGCCTTTTGTTACCGACTTTATGAAGCTTAAAGCGCGATTCAACTTTGAAAATATATCGGGTAATTAATATTTGGTAAATTAAACGATTTCTAGCAAACAATGATACGTTTGTGTTTTTGTATCATGATACATAATCGATTGGATGAGATGTTAAGAAATTTTAAAGGTGAAATTACTGGTTGTTAACATTCCTGGTTGACGGCACAGTCACTGATTTCTTTCATCGAAACCAGTTTCTAAATAAGTAATATTATTCTTCATTGGAAATTGGTCCAAAACGTGGTTTCGTACGCGGCCGAAGTGATGGAGTTATATTATTACTTCGTATTCAAATCAACTCAAGTAGAAATGAAGTACATTTTATTTATAACGATAATTCCCTCAAAAAAAAATCCCATGCAATATATAAGTTGTCTATCTAAGTTGGTGATCGAGACTGAACACTATATTCTGTGACACATGCTTTGGTAATCATTTAAGTTGCTGCGCTAAATATCCAGCATAACTTATTAAAACTCTCAAAAAAGAAGTATTCAAATTTAGAACAGCCTGTATCACGTTGCACCGGTGCATATGCGGGGGTTCGCCCACTGCAACATCGCGCCCGCGCCGCCTTAATCAAACCAAGCAATTTATGATCACTGCACCGTGGGCCACGCGTGCCCACTGCCTCGGGGACATTCTGCAACTTTATGTGCGGTTATCTTCGACTACCTGTTGGTTTTATACTTTTCATTTCGATTAATTTTTGTTTTGCAAAGCAAGTCTAAACATATTTCTAACATCTTATTAATCAATAAAAGCTTTTATAAGTTTAACAGTTTAATACAACGAAATCTTGCAGTAAATTCACTCTTTGAATAATTTAAAATTTTGCACATGTATGAAGAAAAACATAATCTTAAATATTCTGTTCATCCTTGATCATTACCTAGGTAGAGTTGTCACTTGGCCAACTAAATGGTTATTTTCAGATAATATGTCCTTCTTGACCCACGTATATAAGGACCTCGCGATATGCAAACAAAAAAGAGAAAAATATGATCTATATATACGAGTAGATCTGGTAACTAACACAAAGAAGGATAGCACTTAATACAATTTCGTGTATAACTATTCGTTATCCAATTCTTGTATCCTAGTCCACATACACAATTTCATACAGATCCGTTCAACCGTTCTAACGTGAGAAAGTAACAAACATACTTCCATTCATCCATCCTTCTCATTTACTATAGCAGCACGATATAAAATAGCCAAATAGCAAACAAATGGTACAATGTATCTACAATAAAGGACCACAATCATTCCGTTCATTTATTATATTCACTTGTTTTGTTGTAGAATAACCGCCAATAGCACAAGTAACGTATTGTATCTCAAGACGGGGGTCGCCGGGTGTCCCCTATCGAAAGTGCTTACATTACAACTTGCACTGCGATATTCTGCACCAATCGTAAAACTGAATGCTTCCTGCAACTGATAACGGGCGCATTCTTCGACTATTGTTTCAGTTGATTCTATCTTTATCTGAAGATACGTTAAGTGTGTTTGAAGCTGGGAGAATAAAGTATTAAAAGATATTATTATAAAACTAAACGGTTGTTCGTGGTGTAAGTAAGTAGTATCCACACAGATGGAAACCTACGTGGTATAATGATCTGCGACCCACAACAATCTATTCTTTGTATAAAAAGTAGCCAATATAATATTTCAGAATTTAATCTATCTCTGTGCCAAAGTTCATCTACATCCACACAGACGTTCTGTCGCAATTGAGTAATAACATCCTTCCCTCTTGGATCAATTTTAGAGTTTATTGATTACAAACAAACAAATCTTCCTTTTTAAAATAATTATAATTAATTACAAGTAAAATTGTGCTTTTTTAAAACCACGAGTGACAAAGTAACACTTCAATGACCCAGAGCTAAATAATACATAATTACAAAAATATCTAGAGAACAAACATTTTTATTCGAGAACAAAGTAATATGTTCTAGTGAGCGAGCAATCACCGCCACACATTTTTTTCAAGCACTTGTTTTCAAAATAGTTCAATGCAATTAAAGTAGAGGCGTTTGCAGAGAAACAAACCCATTAAAATGTGCATTCAAAGTGCAAGTCATTGGGGGTTCGTTCTGCCTTGTTTAGGGTGCACTCTCTTCTTGTAATTTATACAAGCGCCGATGCGTAAAAATGGATGAGCAAGGCGACCACTTCAATTAGGGAACCGTATTTTTTTAAAGTGAATTAAGTATGTTCTTTAAGGAAGTTAAATCTAGGTGCAATTTTCTTTTATGAAGTTTACAGGATTGGTGATTGCATCGTTTACATCTTTTTGCCTTAGTACTCCCCGCCCGCCTTACGGAAAACTCTTAAGTCCAAAAAAGGCCGACATTCCAAATACTGTCCTTCAAAGAATAAGAAAATGAAATTTATAACAGTAAATTGCATGTACAGGGTCATCAATATATCGACGTATGAAAGCATATTTGCTGTAAGTAGACAAAATACCTAAAGTGACTTTTTACCACCATTAGAATCAGAAAAAAAAAGCCGCATCGAATGACCCGGGTCGGGTGTCTCTACGATGACAAAAAAATAACATACGCCGTTGAAAACGAACGTTTTTATATTTTTTTTAGCAAGATTAAATGCTGTATGTAGATCATAATCTAGTCATTTTAGACATTTTGTACTTACAGCAAAAGAAAGACTGCATTTATTGCTTTACAAATACTTACATCTTCCCATTTAAAAACTTGACGTTACTTACAGCATTTCTGTGGCGTGTGATTTTTACATTCGTTTACTTACAGCAAGTTTAGGGGACCTACAGTTTTAGTTTTTGTTACTTACAGCAAATCATCGCGTATTTGCTTTAAAAGCTCACACCACATAATGCATTTTAAAAATCTGTTATTTTTTAGAAATTTGAGTTAATGCATTTTGATAAAATTATGTAAACCAAATGTGATGTATGTGAAAAACTCAATGTTGCCACAAACTGAAACAATTGAAGTTCAATTGAGCAGCCTGAATGGTGCAATGCCGAAATCAAATTTATATTCGACTAAGTTACCAATATCCCAACAAAAATATAATGACTTAAAAAAATTTGTAGAGAAAAAAGTGATTCCAAATATGTACGCCAAAGAATATTTAGGATTTAAGTACAGCTATAAAACTAATGACTGTTTACCTGAAACCGATGAAGATGACTGAAAAACAAATGTGAATGATTCGCGATAGCATAATTTTAATATCATTGGTTTATTTACTTTCCTTTAATATGTTTTTGATTGGACACAATGTCTTCATGTTAAGTTTCAATTATATTTGTATTTTGTTACATCTTTTGTTCTAAAATAAGGCAAATTGCCACTAAGTTTCTGTTTTTTATTTATAAATAAATATTTTTTGATTGGATACAATGTTTCTATTTACATCTTGTGTTCCTAACTAGTTTTAGGGTCTTAGTTTTATTTTGTATATTTTTTTAGGTTTTATCTTTTATATAAGTATAAGAGAAACATACTTTTTTAATTCATTGTGTTGTCGAAACGAAGTTCTGGCAGAATAATTAGAGTTTCAAATTTTGTTTCAACAATTTAAAGGACCATCATTGTTTTTTTACCATTCACGACATTTTATTTCAACCGAACATTACATTACAAACTGACCCACTACATTTCTAGATATAATCATAATTATAAATTTAATCTTACATCTTGAATTGCAGTACCCAAATAAATAAATTTACTGCATACAGCATATTTACCGCCTGTAAATTGATAATATTTCCACCTACGCATACATTTTTCTTCCTTAGTTACAGCGTTTTAAAGGTAAGTGATTTAAAAAACTGTTTGCTGTAACTAACCAAACACGTACTTATAGTAACTCTGGATAAAAAGTTTACATTGCAAATGGTGACTGGCAGTGAAATAAACCTATATTCCAAAAATGGTAGCAATATCATGGATAGGTCAGACACTATTAATTTTTTTCTGAAATTAATAAAGTTTTTTGGCTCTGGTGAACAATTGCAATATGTCTACTTACAGCACATATGCTTTCCTACGTCGAATTATGATCTATTGTTATTTTTTTTCATGTTATTAAACAATAATCCACGACCATTAACCGTAAGGCGGGTTGTAAACTTGTTTGTCCCCTTACATTGCATAAAAAAGGAGCATTTTATATTTAACTAGCGATCTGCCCCGGCTTCGCACGGGTGGTAAAAACGTTCCCGTGGAAATCCAATATAACCTATGTTACTCAGGGTGAATGTAGCTTTCTAATGGTGAAAGAATTTTTGAAATTGGCACTGTTGTTTTTGAGTTTATTTATTACAAACATACAAAAATACAAATCTTTCCTCTTTATAACAGTAGAGTAGATGTAGAAGTAAGTGAGTACATATGCAAGTAATTGAGCTACACACATCAACAGGGTCTAGGGATATTTCAATTAAACCTAAGTAAATCCCTAGACCATGTTGTTGTGTTTATTTCGCAGCATCAACAAGCCGGCTAGACATGGGCAGTAGAAAACTCTTATAAGAACTTAATGTCGACGTTAAATGTACATAATTTGTTGACTTTCATACGTTTTACGAGACACAAGCGTACAAGTTAGGCGAACGCAGACAAAACGGCGGGTACGTCCAAGACTCAGGATTCGGACTTGCGAAGGTTATGTGCAGGCGGTAGATTCATGGCTGTGTTTCGTACATTATGTCTTCTTTTCCCGTCTTTTCCATTAATTTTATAAAATGATCATTAAAACAACGGTTGAGTCCGAATGTGTATCTTGGTCATACGTCTGTTGTGTTCAGCGTGCACCTAAGAGGCGCGACGCACTTGCGGATAGCCGCAATGCGGCGAACCAGATCCGGCTGACCGCATATCAACTTTTATATGATAGCTCATGCGGTGCGAAGATAGATCATGGGCCTTACAAGTTATAAAAAACTCTTATATCTCATAAGGCAGGAGCGTCTCTAATTTCTTTAGTTGATTCCTGTAATGCTTATAGTAAAGCCTACTCAATATCATTATTTCGGAATACCTGATCGACTTTATCTTTCCCAAAATTTGCCTCTGATGCAAAACTTATATTCCGAATATCCCTTTGTCCATCCATGCTGATCTCGCTGTAGCATTAGAAGTTCAGAACAAGATCAAAAAGCTATTCCCCTACTTTAAGATGTCAGTTCGAGTCATTGTCAGCTACGTGACCGGTCCCGGGCTTCGAGAATAGTTTATTTTATAGCCTCCTGTTTGTTTTGAATTCTCCTTGGCTATAATAAGATTACTAACAGTTATATCACGGTGCAATTTAGCTCAGCCTTTGTCGAACGTGCGCAGTAAAAAAGAAACTATCAAGTTGTTTTTTTTTTAAATCCTTTGGGTAGAAACTTTCAATTAGTTTAGATGAAATTACGGAAATCAGAACATACACCCTTTAGGATTCTATTCGTAACATTCTATTATAACTTAGACTAAAAACACTTTGTTTTCTATGCAACTATGTTACATTTATGCTGTACCGGAAAGCAGTTAGTGACAGGTAAGACAGTCGACAACGCACGACACTTTCGACTCATGCAGGAAGCTACGCCGTAGAGGCTACGAGGAATCTTCGTAGAACACTTATCGCGTACCCTCACACATAAATAACTGTTGATACGCAAACACGTGATTTAAGTTTGTATTATGTTTTGAAACTCTATTTAACGCTGATGGGGCTTAATAGGTTTGGAAGAAAGATGTGCGAATTTGAATATACGCCAGACACTTTATGAACTATGAACTTTTCATTAAACTTTTATAACGTTTTACAGATTAACTGAACTGTTACATACATGTATACTGTTAGTTACATTTATTTCCCAATAGGGGCACCAGAAACAACATCTCTGCTATGTCGTTGCTCATCATCATCAGTTGCTTCAACCCTTGCATATGCCAATTGCGTATTCCACTGTCATTATTATATGATACACGTCGTCGGTTATGGAGATTTCCACGCGTTCACTCACCCTAAAAACCAGTTGCTTTAAGATCATATTGGTACCTAAAGAAGCACCTAAAGAAGCATTGAGCACCTAAAGAATGAGGTTACGCTGCAATAGGTTGCATTTGGTTCTGAAGTGATAATTATTACTTTTTCCTGCGACTGTTCGCAAATATTGCGGACGAAGAAAAAAATACAAACAGTACTTATTCATTCTAGACCACAATCTTTTAAAACGATATTTCTTCCAATTTTTTTTTTCATTCCTAATACAGTGATGCATGATACAGTGCCTTCATTTTTTTATATATTGAGTCAATTTCCGTAAACAAAGGCGAGAAGTAACCTTGATATAACAGAACATGTTTTTGCCGGAAAGATAAGGCAAAGGTATTGCAAGTACGCATCCTGCCGGTGGAGTAGCGTGCATGGGGTGTGGGGGATGGAGGCTGTATGGAAACTTATTTTTCTGACACGGGGCGGCAGTGCGCCGCGCGCGCTTCGACGAACGGACGCCTCACGCTCCCCTCCGACAACACTCCCGCGTATTTGTTCGTACATATCAATGTATGTGTCAACATAGAACACGTGCCTATACGTATAACAGTGAAATTTGTGCAAAACTATTTTCTACGTGAGTGTACAGTGGTGGTATTTAACCTTTTGGATTAACTGCAGCCGTGCATGGATTTGGGTATAAATTAAAAAGTTTCAAAACATCTAACCGTAATGTTGGAACATCGTTTGTAGCCGCTGATATTTATGTACGTCATATTTTCTTGAAAAACTTTTCCATTCCGTTTTTACGGCTCAAATGGGCTGAAGGGATATTTTTTAGGGCTTGCAGTTTTCTGTTTTACGATATTGGAGGTCTTAGATATATTGGAGAAGTACGTAGTCGTATGTCACGGAGTAATATCGTGTCGTACAGTTGGCCATTCTGGCAGGAAAAGGGCGAAGTTATCAACTTTGTGAAGTATAGTTGTATATTGTGATAAAGTGGCAAGTCACTAGGACTTAATCGTATTATGATAGATGACTGGCCACGTTTGTGACTCATCGTGGAAAAGCTGCAGGCGTACTGTATTACATAATTATATAGAGTTACTAATACCTGCTTTTTTCGTGTATTTTTAATGATGATGCATTTAACATCCTTATTTTAATACCTACTTAACATATATTTGGTACTATGTAGGTTTTAGGTGGCAAGGCGGCTTTGCAATCTAACGGGTTTCTTATCAGACTCCGAGCGACTACTGAACTAATATTTTATTTCAGTAGTTAGTTCGGAGTCTTAAAAGCAAAACCTCAAACCAATAGACTCAAATCAGGGCCGTGTGCATTAATTATGAGAATTAGAATTTCAGTAAAAACCATTTTTGCTAACAAGTGAACAAAGGAACAAATCTTGTTACACAATCAATCGTGTACACTGTTAAGGTATCAAATAAATACTTATAGCCACCAGAATATTGTCAACATATTATTATACTTCCCCAAGGAGTTGAGTCAACCCTACTCACTAGCAGACAACTAACAGACACAACTCAATGCTAATATTTGCTACAGTTTAATTATATTAAAAATAATTGAATAGTAATAGAATTAAATTATCAACTAGTACAAGAGATATAAGCCCATAAAACGTTACAATACTTCACTATGACCGTCAGGCATTCCATATAGCGCACCAATTTGAATCGCATCAAATTATGCCATACACAACACATTTTGTAACTTTTTTAATTCTTAACAGTTATAATTATACTACAGTCCACTACAGAGCTTACTGGCCTTCTTCCAATGTATACCATAGTACCTGGTTTAGTCATCCTTTTTGATTCTGCAACCGTTCTCCGACAGTCGTTTCTCCTTTGGACTGTTCACCGACAGGACGTTTCGTTTTTGAGAGATTCGTCGATAGAACGTTTCACCTATGGATGTTTCGCCGACAGAATGGTTCGCATTTGTTAGTTTCGACGACAGGACTTTTCAACTATATAATATTCGCCGTCAGATCTTTCTCATCTTTGCTGATTAGAGGTCTTATTTGACGAGATTTACTCTTAGACCCGTTTGTTCTATCGATCCTTTTGCTTAATCGTATTATAATTCTTTGCGCAAAAATTATAAACTTGTGCAGATGTTTATGGAGTAAATTAGGGTACGTTAAAGATCTAAACATATAATTAACCAAATTGGTGATAGACATCGTGCAAAGGAGTAGGGCAGAATTACTGAGGCTAGTGCGCTTAAGGATTAATGGCGGTAGAGGAAGCTTGTGAGATATGTAACGACCGAAGTGAACAGAAGGCTGGTGTCTAGGAAGAACGATCTAAAGATCGAAATCTATTACCGCCATAAAAATTTACTTTTGTTTGATTATTCGTATTATATGTAAGTACATAGCACCGTTCATCTGGTTACTATTATAAGATTGTCAGCTTGCACGGGTGCGAACATAACAAAGTAATGAAATACCGGGCAGGTGACGCTGATTTTATGTAATTTTCTCTTGGGTACCGGGACGTGTCAATAATATAAACCTGTCTAATGTGATAATATTGTGGAAATGAAGATGTCTAATAATATACTATACTACTTGCTGATAACAATTTATTAAACTTTTATTCAATTATATCTATTGATAAGTAGAATTTTTACCTAAAGTCGGTATAGTCATACCACCCTCAATACAAACGTGGACGCGAACGTTAATGGTATCATTTTATCTACATACTAACATGGATGCATAATAATACATTCTACAAATTAATCGTTGTCTGTTGTCTTCAAATTCAAATATCAATATCCGGTAACTATTGTTGCTTTCAGCAGGTAACGAATAAAAAAACAACATAATGAAATGAAGCGAGTGATATTGAATTAATTATAATTATCATACTACACGTAACAGCTACCAACCTTAGACCTCAGCCGGTTTTACTTGATATTCTTCAGCGAAAATTGTAGCGAAAATGAGTCACAGCAGAATTATTGGACGAAGACGTGACCTCCGTGGGAAGAATAACAAGGCAGGGGATGCGACGATATTTGAACACGTTCTGAGACAACACATGTACACGAATGTATAGTTACATATGCTTGTGTACAATCAATGCGATACTTTATTTGTGAAGTTTTTAATGATGTTTTTAGTTATTGAAAGAAAACGCTCAATCATAGTTGCTGTCATGTCATTTTCTTGAGCCGTGTGTCTATGTTATTTTATTATTTACACTGATAACGATAATTTTTCAAAGAAATGTCAATCACAAGCGGAGAACTATAAGAAATAAAAAACAGTGGCACTCCGGGACTGCCAACCGAAGTTAAACTTAGAAAACTGAGCCAATATTGTATACATGTATATGCAGACGTGTTGCGAGCTCAATGTTTTTTTATATCTCAAAATGTAAATGTCTTATGGAAGTCAAAAATGTCCAACGAACGTACTAAAGGAAATTTTTATTCTAAAAATTACGTACATTTCCAATCGCCATTTGGATATTTGTATTGTGTCTGTGGGTCTTTCGATATGGAGACAACATTGGAGGTGCAGAATCAACAAAAACAGTAGTCAAATTGCCAGTGCATTTCAGTCGGTTCAGTCTGAAATTTACAAATCCGATTGCCGGCATCAAAAGTCTCTCAATTGAGGCGTAGTTGAACCAAGTTTGAACTGCAAAGGTAAGGTTTGACTCGCTGATATAAATTTGCAGTCTGGAACAAAGTTATCTTAGTTTACTCTGGTAGAACTTGTTTTATGAATGATATAACAATAAATCCAATTGAGGACGTTTTACAGATATCTATGATAGTAGAAGAAACTAAATGTGTATACCAGGAGCGTAGCTGATGGAAAGAGATTGTATATGCCATGCCTACCCCACTGGGAAAGAGGTGACATCTATGCATCTTTACTACTACATTTACTTCAAATAATTCATTACATTTGTTTAGATCAAAGTGCGTTTGCTCTTAGTCTGCGTTTATGTACTCGTACATTGCTGCTTGAATTTCTCTTAGTATCCTCTCTCGTTCAGAGTAATGTATTTGGCTACGAATTCTATGTCTAAAGATCAAAGGTGCGGTGAAAGACTGGCAAAGTATTTAACGAATTTGTAAACTGACTCTTATTCATAACACAATACTATATTGAATTACGTTCACAGTATAGTTTCAGTATTATACTTGAAAAGCAAGCAGGTTCTTTTATTAGCAACCGAAATTACTTGTAAGTATTCTCCTTACCATTCCAGCTAACCAGTGTTAAAAGTGTATAGAAGTATATGACTAGATTAATCTAAATCTGGCTAGGCTGGTCTTAGCAGCCTGAATCGTTACAGTGTTATAGCATTCCAACTACGGCACTAATCAGAAGGTTAACAGAATCGGCAAAATCGGTTTTAATCAGAATAATCAAATCTATCGATCCTATACGGGCCAGAATTTAGATCATGGGCCCTTTTACTAATACACTATCTCTCATAACAAATCTGTATTGTGTCAGATGTTACAACAAAAACAAAAGAGTATCACGTTAGTCAACCCGCCGCCACCGGCGAGCGGGGGATCGTGGCTGCCGAGAGGCCTACATTTGTTTTTGATTAAACAAATTGTCCGCGCAGTTTATTGGTCCCCTGCGCAATCTCCCGCACTTAGTTGCGACTTTTGCTACATACTCGTAACTATACACGTTCCCATAAAAGGTTCTTGCTGGGTTTATGGCAGAAATGTTATTTATGGCATCGGATTGTTGTATTTAATAGAGTGCGATTGCCAAAACGGATGTAACAGTCAAAACGGTTATGTAAAAAAATAAAAGGTACATAAAATAATGTTATCCATAGCAATCGGCCTAGACACAATTCTATAGTTTTATTTGTGTATGGTTAGAGCTATGGGGTTTAGAGCCCCATGAAAATCGTCAGGGCTCAAGCCAAACTCATTTGCAAGGCGGTACACTTGCTGATTATCAGACGGGGCTCTGATACAGGCTTTCCTCCAGGGCTATAGGGCTGATGACTGTCGCTCCCGCATATACCACCAAGATAAACCAATCCATAAGTAAAGAAGTCGAAAGTCATGGATACAAACGCGATTCGTGCTTGCATGATGATTTAATTGCAACATACACTCCCGTAAAAATGGACTAATATATAGTACCGATACCGTACACCGAAAATAGCTAGTCGCTATTTTCGGTGTTCTATACATGGTACTCTGTGTTAGTCGCCGTTAAATACCATAAATCGGACTGATACAATATGTTATTACAGAAAATGTAGATAAAATTCATAAAAGGTTTTATGCATATCAGTTAACATAAACTGCAGGCTTTTATTGGCATACTAGAAAATCGATACTCCTCTCTAAAAGCAGAATCGGACAACTGAAACTGTTGTCACTTCAATGCGAATGCTGGTACTATCAAGTACTTACCTTTATAGTATGCTTGTGTTAGGGGACAGTAAGTACTTGATTTTTATTTGCATTTTACTTCATCTTTTATTATGTAATCAAAAGCAACTATATTAATTGAAAAGGAAATCGTATAGACTGGGTATTTTAGAGGTTCTTAGATACAAAACCATTTTCATTATCATAAGCAAGTCATTCGAATATGCTATGACTAGGAAATATAGAGTGATTGTAAATACAAGCTGTAATCATTACGCCAAAAAATGTATTAATTAGTCAATGTAAGTGGTGCTACAAAAATAAACTTTAAATCCTTCAAATAACGTGATTTCACACGAGTATCTTCCGTAGTATCTTTATATCAACGTTAATTCTTCAATAGCATTTTAACCGCTTTCAATTCCGAATTCGATGCATAAATCAATAAAAATGTCCAATAAATGTGAAACGCACATTACCTGAAGATAGAAAATGGCCGTTTTAGGAGAGAAAGCAATAAAAGTAAAGGTTTCCTCTAACCGTTTCTCAAGGAGGTCTGTCTAGACCCCACCTTCGGGTAGGCTGTGCTCGCCCGACAAAATTGTTATCGCACCTGACAAGTGTACCAAACGATTTGAGCAAAGAGTTGATACCCTAGAATACATCGGCTATTGTTGCTTTTCTTGGCAAGCGTTTAAATTGAGAAGCGTAATCAAGTCTACTTTATGTCTTGCTATCTAGCTCTGTTTAGCATGTAAATACAATTGCAACGAGAAAATATGTTGTTGTTTTTTTAAGTTTCTTCCCCTTCTATGCATATTGTCGTAAAGTTTAGTGACCTTTAGGTGAAGGGTGACTTAAAATTTGAAACTAATGAATCATCAGACTAAATTAGCCACTGTTTCCAGAATATTTTGGTTGACTACGAAATAAGACTGCAAGGCAAATTTTATAGTTTAATAATGAAATAAGTTGTATTAAAACTTAACTGCTGACGAATCTTCCGCGTGCATTTTACAAAAACAATAATAATATTATTACCGTCATTTCACAAAAAATATTTGGGCTGATCGAAGGTTTTCATGTTAATTTTCCCCTACTAAAACGTTACTGTAGTCTAAGTTCAGTACCATTTTTTTGTAAGCGGTATGTCTAAGATAATTTTATAATTATGTTCAACTAAGGTGCAGAAATCAACGAGTATAATATAAGTTAATTAAAAATTGCGCAATATAAAAACTGGAATGCCTGACATTTACCGCATATGTACGGGAACGATTGCAATCCGAATGCGTGGGAAATCCATGCCAGAGCTCCGTTTATCAATCAGCAAGTGCAAGCAAAACACCTTATTTAACACATAATATAATATCACTCCATAACTTACCTCAATATTAATTATGTATTTCAATAAATTGTATACTATTATTTCTATTTGCTAACGAAGGAAACATTTCATATGATAAATTAACTTCAATACTACATATAAGAACATTATTTGTAACTAAAATATAACTGCTTTGATATACAGTTACAAGCAAAATAGGGAAACTGTATAAGGAAAGATTTTCCTGTATTATGACTGACTTTGATAAATATGTGATTTGCGACCGTAAGTCACATGCTATTTATCATTGCGTAGAAACAAAACAAAAGACATTACGAAATAAATGACAAAAAATTTATTTCCACTATTATTCCCGTAAGAGACTTGTTATGCAAAAATTAATTATCTATTTAACACCATAATTAATTAATCTCCATACAATTAGGCAAATGCTAGGTAGGAACAAGTAGTCTACTTGTTGTAGTGCCATACTTTTAATCGGAAACTATACCTCCATATCTCTCTTTTCCGTTTATTGGTGTTATACATCATGTTATACAATATAGGAACCTTAGTAACCTTAGTAATATGAAAAAAGGACGTCAGCAGTGTTGAAGAAAAAATAATTTGGAGGTTTATAAGTGTAAATCTGAACCAGGCAGTCTATTACATTCAATCTGATATCGTGATATCGGTGACAATATAATTTCAAATCATCATTGTACATCAATAAAATGAATGTAATATGGCCATGATCGCGAAAATCGCGATTTATATTGATTTGACTGTGTCATTCTTTTTTAAGATGCAGAGGCTGGAAAAAAATACAACGTACTGTTTAAATTATTGCCAGTAACAAGCCAACATTTCCCTTGAAAAGCAGTATACGTAAAGGAAACCACCAAAAAACATTAAGATTATTGTATTTCTTAATTGTCACAAAATATCATATACCATTTTAATGGTATTTGCGTGTACAAGTTGCCATTATATTTGTGTGACAATATTACGTAAGTCGGCAAGCTCCGGATCTAACCCTGCGCCCGCTGCGCTCCTCGATAAATAACACCAAAGGGTTCTACGCGTCTAATGCTATTTGCTCACGCGACGACAACTTGACATAAATTTCTGCAGTGGATGACGTACAGTACCGTTTGAGGTAATAATTTAAAGATGCTGTCAAAAATTTGATTTGAAGATGTTATTTTAAAGTACTAAATAAATCCATTCATTATTTTTTGCTGTCTGAGAATCGTTATACAGAATTGGGGTGTAGTCGTTCACAATTTCATAACGTGATGAATGGTGATGTGCTATACCTGCGTGAAATATTTACCTTTTCGAGACCTATAGGAACTAATGTAAATTAGCCTAAGTACTATTTCAAATTACATTTTGATCTGTGTCAAATTTATTCTGGATCCATTAAACCATTCTTTAATACCTTTGTCGTATTACATTATAGATGTAAAAGGTGCCTCTTTAAACGGGATTTAAATACCTGGAAAATAGATTGAAATCATAATAAGTATAATCAATTATTTTTCCAAATTTACCACTTTTACAGAAAAGAAAGTAGGTACCTGTTGTAAGTAATAATTCCACGTAAATTGTCATCTTGGATTCCAGCGAGTGAGCTTTTGAATAATTATGACATGCCTTTTGTTAATTCGCTTATAATTCAAAGATTTTCATTTAACCGTATAGACAACACGCCTAAAAATCTTAAATTTATTCAAAAGAACAGAATAATTTGAATTTAAATTCAAGACGTGATCCTTGAGCGTGTCGTCTCCGCGTTTCGATAACGAATAATAATTTCGATGGAATAATATAGATATAATCGTCGTGAATTAGGGCTGGGACAACACCGTTAAAAATTAACGGGTCGACTTACTGATGGCAAATCGATACTCAGTTTCAAATAGAATTTTCGTTCCTGATAGATTCTAGTTGCTAATGCTATTTATGATTGTGTATTCGAATGTGACTTTTTAGTGAATTGTTTCGATAATCGGTATCAGGTGCAGATAATGAAGTTTATTGTATGTAATATGGCGTGTTATGAGTCCATAATAGTATTAGATATTGTATATATATATATATCGATACGGACGTACGATTTTGACAGTGGACGTGGTCGCCAAGCAGTTTACTTCATAATAAACCGCCGCCGTGTAAAAGGCCTTTTGACAGTTCACTGTCCACCTAGCGCTTTGTGAATTTTTCGTCTCCATGAAGATTTGATGATTAGTTTGTGCTATTTAGATCACTACTTACTGGTGTTTTTTCTTTTCTCTGCAAATTATTAATTAATTATTTCTGGACCGATATGATAAGATAAGATAAGATAAGATAAGATAAGATAAGATAAGATAAGATAAGATAAGATAAGATAAGATAAGATAAGATAAGATAAGATAAGATAAGATAAGATAAGATAAGATAAGATAAGATAAGATAAGATAAGATAAGATAAGATAAGATAAGATAAATCTTTATTGTACACCAAAGAAATACAGTACATGTACGGACAACATAAGAAAAATGTACAAATGGCGGCCTTTCGCTACCAGCGATCTCTTTATCTTGAAGTTTATGACGTTGACACTGGCAGAGTCGCAGCAATATGCAAGCGGAGCCATAAACCAAGAACAGAACTGAACTGAATACATGCCTAAAGAAGCAAAGGAATTGGTATTTGAAAGAATTTTTTACATGTATTCATAACATTTCTTCCTGGGGATTGGAGTGGCAGAAGTTTTTAGGTATTTGATTGCGATACCCATGTTTATCCAAACTTACGAGTCAGGAGCCGCTTGCATAATTTTATTATTATACATTTGGGATACCTTAAGCTATCATGGTTCCGCGAGATATTTCGTTAATGTGAAAAGGGTTTCTATTAGACACGTTACGTTTCCATAAATTACTAAAACTCGGTCAATGTTTGAACCCTAAAACGGCGAAAGTTTGTTTAGGGGTTGAATCAAGGACGCCCGTAAATTACCGTTCTGCTCACCCTGCACCATGTTGTCTCAATGTCGTAAATATATCCTGTTTTAATTACGCACCACCTTTAATTGGTATTACACACGCACACTCTTCGTCTTAGATTATTATACGAGCTATGAATGAAGCAAAGTCATATTAATGTGCACCCATTAGCTCCCCTATGAAACAAATTTGTTTAAATTCATTTAGCGAAACTTTTTTGAAGAAGTGTATATAAGTTAGTGATGACGATGAAATTGGTTTCATAAACTCTGTGAACAGAATCCATCAAGACTTTTGTGGCTGCTGATTAATGGGTAAGGTTCTAGTGCAGGTTTTCCTTTGGAGTGTGACGTTAGACCACAAACATCCCCAAAAAAGTCCTTAATAAATGAATAATAGTAGGAGTAAAAGAGTGGGCTTAAAAGTGCAGAGCAGGTGATGATGTTAATGAACACTGACTTTGTGAATCTTCGACAACCACTAATTACTAAGATCTGGGATACATTTTTCGTAGCTAAGATCACCTCTAATTATGGCTACTTTACACTTTGAACAAGTACTTGAATGCAAAATGTAAAAGGAATGCGGGCAAATTTTTCAATACACCTTCTTTATTTGCTTTAATGCAGTTGTAACATGAATTTCTTAGAAGTATTTAAATTTTTCCACCAAGAGCACAGAAACTTACAAAGAACCAATTAATAAATTCAAATATTTTGTAGCAAGTACCTTTAGTTTCACCTGTATATATGTGTTAAAGGGTTGAACATTATTTAACTTTTGTCTGGGGTGCATCTGCGTACTGTATCTGGGTATCTGTGTACTGTATAATTATCGTACTTTCATCTTTAGGGCTTGTTAATTGCAAAGTACCGAATAAATCTTAGAAAATACTAGCTGTTGCCCGCGGCTCCGCCCGCGTGGATGTCGATTATCGCTTTCTCGCTTTTCTGTTGAAATTGTTCCTGAATTTTCTTTAAACCTCACGGAGCCCGAGACCTTTCCAACGAATGCAAAACCGTGGAAATCGGTTCGTGCGTTCTGGAGTAATAGCGTCAGGAACGAAAACCCGACTTATTTTTATATAGTAGATTACAATTTAAAAAGAAACTTACATTCACTGCAATTCACTGCAACCGATTTAAAGTACACTATGGTATAAGTGTGTAAAGTTGGTGATGACCGCTGAGGCGCCATTGAGATCCGAGCCGTTAGGTGAGGGTCTTAAGAGAATCGAGGACGGTTATAATCAAAACAAACATGTATCATATAATGTTTTTCACCACTCTTGTGAATAAAATAATACTACAATATATATTTACCCTTGCAGTTTTCAGGTCGTAAACTTTCCATAACTTTAAGGGCACATCACATCAATCACATCATATACCGGACGTTGTACAATTTTCTTTATAACTAGCACATGTAGATATTTGAATTAATAAATAACTATAATTTCAAAAGTAAAAACGAGTTGTGAAATTTTTTTTCGCAATAGGGAGAATTGTTTGTTTTCCTAAGCGCGCTCATCTCGATCGGCCTTAAATCAGACCACGGATCGGACTAAAAGAGGCTTAATTTTTCATTTGTCGCGAAATAATGAGGAATTTGAAGTTTCTACAGAAATCGAGTGAAATTTTTGTTAATAAAACACGTACAAGTTGTAATTATCTATTTAAATACAAAGTTGCATGAAATCACCAAGTAATATGTCATTATGTGGCTAATTGCGGTGAAGTTATAGCCACTTTATGAGCAAGTGTATTGAAAAGTATATTATTTTGCACCTACAATTAAATATTTTATTCTTATTCTTATTCATATCAACTAATACAGCATTCCAATTCAGTAGAAAACTTTATTTAAAAAGAGTTTGGGTTTAATTAGGCCTGTTAAATCAAATTTCATCATTCTTAACCCTAAAATGTCACGTTAAAGAGCATGCGCCAAGCGAAATATAAATATGAGCATTATTTTTTTGTCACTTTGTAATCTACACTAATAACGACTTGTAAAGTATTGCAGGATAATTGATTCGAAACATGAAATATGTTGATATGTGTTTGGAACAAGAAAATTAAACTACCTTATCACGTCTTTACTGATAAGTTTCAAGTTTCATTGAATAAATACTATGTAATGTCAGTATTAGAGTAATTTACGTGACGGTACGGTCATTGTACAATGCAACGTATCTTGTGAAGATGCGACTAATTTTATAGAAAATAGGCATAACCAAACTAGTATTAATTTAAATTTACATTAAATTTCCATTCCAAAGAAAACTGCAAGTGGCAGTGTGCCTTAATACTAAAGTTAATTATTTGCATTGAGCTGTATGCGTTGCCTCGTGAAAATAGCATCTCCTTGAAAATAGCATCGTCAAATTGCCATATATTAATATTAAACTTTTGCTAGAAAATTTTGTGTTTGTCTTTCTTAACTAAATAATTTTAAGGAAGAAAGAAAAGAAAATGCTTAATAACTTTTGTGAAAGCGGTAAATTTTTGTGCATAAAAGAGAACGTCCTTTCAAAGATACATTAACTAAATGCGTAGGAGGATATCACAATGCATCTGGTCCACTACCTCCCTTTATCTGCAGTTCATAAATAAGTAGTTATCACGGAATAGGGTCATTAACTGGGTCATAAATCTTGACGTCCCGGTCGGAGGCTTTGTTAATTCGCGGCTGGACACTGGTCATTCAGGATCACATTAATACCTGTTGAGTTACAGCCTGGCTTACACCTACCCCGTGTTTGACCTTTGCGCTTGAAAATTTTGGCACGATAATTCGAGGGTTACTGTACGGGAAGTGTTTAATTTGACGAAGGGTAAGGGTTCGCCCAATTTCGTTGTTATTGGTTGAAGGAAAATCGACGAAAAATAAACAGAAGTGGAACTAAAGTATGAAGAGACTTTTATAGCATATAAAAGACGCGTTTGGTTAAATTAACTTATATTTATCCTCTCTATTCATTTTGAAACCACTTATAAATTACTAGCTGACCCGGCGAACTTCGTACCGCAAATATTTTTTCCACCCGCGTGGTGTCAGATCCCGTTCCCGCTGTATCCTCTACTATATTAAACATGTATTATACATATAAACATTCCTCTTGAATCACTCTATCTATTAAAAAAAACTTCATCAAAATCTGTTGCGTAGTTTTAAAGATTTGAGCATACAAAGGGAAATAGGGACAGAGAAAGCGACTTTATTTTATACTATGTAGTGATTTTTTTTAATACATATAAAAACAACATCTATTTAAAAATATAAAAAATAGTGCTCCACCGGCATCGGGTACAAGGACCAAGCTACCGGTAGTTAGGGCTTCAGGGAGAGGAACCTCCTTACGATTCGTGCCGTGTCGAGGAGTACCGCCTTCTGCATCAGGCCCTTGACCCAACTGTCTAACGCGAGCTTCTTGAGATGTTGGTCGAGGTTCTTGGCAATCAGTCCTTGAACCACTCTCCTCATTTCAACAATCTCATGCGCCAAATCCAAATATTTTATTTGATTATATTTTTCGGCTTTCATCCGGAATGGTGACAACGATAATTATTGCGCGGCGCTCTAATCGATCTATCACCACTGTATCAGGCTTATTTGCTACAATAGTCCTGTCAGTGATTATAGATCGATCCCAGTACAATGTGACACGACCATCGTTAAGATCTGGGTCGGGAAAATACCTGTAATACGGCACCTCCTAATCAATCCTGGTCCAATCAATGGTTGTGTCGAAGCAAATGCTCGCCGTTGGCTAGATGAGAACAACCAGAGATTATATGCCTGAAGGATTCTCAGGTGACTTCTCCGATAGATGTCAACCGTACCATCCTTATGGATATATTGGTTATATTCGGTAGTTGTTCGTCATTACAACTTCATCAGTAACTACACAGATAAAACCTTCGGTTTCTCGAAATGCTTTTAAATCTACATCGGGCCCATATACAGCCCGATAAAATCGTCCATGCAGCACTTTGTTCCTCCATAGTTTCTTGCGATCATGAATGCTAATTATTACAGGTTTGCCGAAGTTCTCTTTCGCATGAGCGAGCGGTGTAAGTCCATGGTTCGTTACCACTACGGCTTAGGCTAGGTTGCACCATCTTACTGTAACATGAACAGTGCGTTAAAGTACCGGTCAGATATTAAATAAGTTGCATCATTTGACAACCGTTAAAATGACGTTAAAACGCTAACCGTAACCGGCCACGCTTTGTGGTTATACTCCGCACGCCGAATGATGACAGTTGTATTAGTTATGCGAAACAATTTCGATAAAATACTGTTTTTTCAGGCAAATGTCATGTCATTCAGCCAGGTCATTCAACATAATAAGCAATATTTATTTATTTTGAAAAAAAGACTACGTGCATTGATAGACATAAAACACTAGATAAAAAAGTAACAGCCTTATTATATTTTATTTTACTATACTTTAGTTTTTATTCAAATTGCATAATTTAAAGAATTTAAAATTCTTTTTGAATTGAATTTTAAAGAATTCATAATTAGCTGGCAATTATGGATTACACTGACTGGGATCGAGATGTACAATACGACAATATCATTGACCAACCGTTAATAATAAACGTCACGGATAGCTGCAGTTCAGACTCAGATTTTGAAGATCCGATTGACCCTGTATCAGATTCAGATTGATATAAATAAAATACAAACTCAAAGCATTTGTTTTATATTTCCAACAAATTATCGATATTTTGTTTATCGATGTGTCCCTTCTTAGTCGATAACAGCTTGAAGACGTAACTTTTGCAGCACGTACCATGTACATTTGCATTGAGTTTTTTTCTATTATTTCCGAACATTACGTAATAATTTCTTAATATTCATTTTTATAATTTACAATTGTACACAATTATGATTTTTTCGTCTTTTTAATGGACCTCTAAAGGATTTGATGTGATAGGACGTCAGTACAATGTAAAGCGCTAACGAACTGTCATACGGATCATCATTCAGCGTGCGGATTATAATGTTAAATTTTATCAAACAATACACTTTCGTCATCAATTGTCATTCCAACTGGCTAACATAAGAAATGACAGCTAACGTCTAGTACTACCACATTAAAAAAAACCATAAGGAATTTGACTTACAATTAGATAACTTTAACCGTGCTACAAAATACACTGTTGCAACACATATAGCAGAAACCGTTAGAGTCAGTGTTACTGTTATTGTAAAATTGATGTAAACCACTTACTTTAGCAGGTAGTATGGTGCAACCAAGCCTTTTAATGTCTAAAAAACCACGATCTCCAAACTTCTGCGGGATATACAACTTCATTACTTAGGAACGCTCCCGTAACGATGGTTTCATACCCGACACATTAACACCTATAGCCTGTGACAGAGAGGGATCTAAGTTTTGTGAAATCTGTGAGATCTATCCCTTCAGATTTCACGAAAAAAATTTAACATGCATAACCGCACATTTATCCACCCCAAACTCCATCCTGATGGAGCTACTAAAAGTTTTTGTTACCTTCAGTCGCTTCATTAGTTGGAGGCTATTGGGTGCAAACAATTTCAGGTCATCCAGGTAAAGGAGGTGGAATATAGCCTTCTTTAATATAGTACTTAGAGGATTCAGAGCCATACAGAATCACAAGAGACTCAAACTATCACCCTGGAATATACCCCGTTCAATCTTTAAAAGTTGAAAGTATCATCCAGACTATGTTGACACTCAGAATAGCGACGAGGCGTTCTCCATTGCCCCATACATACCTTCAAAAAGGTGTATGTGGCACGGAGTCATAGGCCTTCTTATAATCTATCCAGCATGTCGCAATATCCTTTCAAGTACGGTGAACCTGCTGGTTGACAATAATAAGGTGCTCTTTTGTACCAAGAGCGCCACTCCAATATCCATTCTGATACTGTCAGAATAGAATAGAGTTTTCAGTTGTATGACTTGTTATTTTGACTCTCAGAATAGCTGTAAGGAGTTTATAAACTGTAGGCAGGCGACCAACCTATGGTTTTTGGGGTCCATGGCACAACCAGACTTAAAGAGCAGATGGGTGACGCCTGTAGTCATAAAACTTGGGAGCGAACAAGATTCCAAAGAAGACTGGAATCGATCAAATGTTGCGACAAAATGTGTTTGTGTAAGCAACAACAGCAACAAGTGCACGTTAAACACAAGATTAGGTAACTCACAATTTCTATATACCAATTTTGAATTTCTTTGGAATGTGCGATTCAGTATAAATGTAATGTG
This sequence comes from Eilema caniola, assembly GCA_949126895.1. Classification (NCBI taxonomy): domain Eukaryota; kingdom Metazoa; phylum Arthropoda; class Insecta; order Lepidoptera; family Erebidae; genus Eilema; species Eilema caniola. The sequence continues at coordinate 19,173,790 of OX421462.1, forward strand.
CAAATTTATGACTAGGTAGCTATCTTATGCTAGATTGATATTAACTAGCTGTTGCCCGCGGCTCCGGATATCGGTTATCACGATTAAATATAGCCTGTTGTATTCTAAAGATCTGATCTAAATTTGTACCAAATTTCATCCAAAAAGAGTTACTTTCGTATTTATAATATGTAGTATGTAGTATGGATATAGTTGGTAGCCCATCGTTACGTTAGAGGAGCGGTTTTGTTACACCTCGTGATAAAATTGTTATGGAGCTCTTGCCCGCGGCTCTACGATTAATTAAACTTTATCTGCGCAATCCTCTTAATTTTCTTTCCCTAAGAACCTCTTACAAATTATTAAAGAAAATAAAATTCATTATAGATTCAGGATATCAGTGGAGATTTTCTCAAGTTATGAATTACTAAAGGAACAGGGATTCGTCTCTTATATTTCAATATAGGAGACAAAACTATATCGCCATTGTTGGGTCACGTAATGTTTGTAAAGCTGGCTCTTAATTGGGATGAAATGGATACACAATAAATGTGTACGTAAAAATTATTAAAAGACTGGTCACAGGCACAGCTGCACTCGCACCATGCGAACATAGTTTATTGCTCATCAGGGTAAAGTGCTTCTGTGGTCTCTAGCTCACATAACTTTTTCAGTTATTGCTGTAGTAAATTAACAGTGAACCAATTTTAATAAAGCTTTAAATTTACGTCAGGAACAACAATGAGGTATAATATAAACAACAATGGCACATGTCAGTTTCCTGCAAAAAAAAATTGCTGAGCAAACAATGTAAAAACGAGCCATATTCCTCGAATATGGGTAGACCGTATATTTTTTAAACATGGACATTCTCCATCCGGCGTCACTACTCTGTAGCAATGTGCAAGTGTCAGGGGCACTATTCATCTTGTTCCTGACACCCACGATTGATGGTCCGGTCCAATATTTGCATATTGCTTAGATAGATATACGTTCTATTAACTCACATGGCAGAAAGGAAAGTTAATTCTGACCATTAGATTCTGTAATTAATTGTTTTCATAACTTAACTGTATATTCAAAGTAGTAATTGAGTAACTTATCAATGGGATATTTACCACGTGTTGTCTTAAGGGTCCGATATTCCTATCCGAATATATCTCACCTGTTGATAAGTAATGATGTGTTTAAAGATGTAGTACGCTTACCTAGAACATTCACTCTAGACTTGAAGATACTCTGGTTATAGCTTTTCGGGAATACAAACTCAGGCTAGGTATTCCATTCTACAGCAGTACGTAAAATGAACGTACTGTTGACATCAAAAAATCAGTTAAGATTGGAGTTGAAACAAAAGAGACATAAACAAAAAAATATGACTACCACTCATGATACAATTTACGCATCACGTCAGTTAGTAGAAAGGTTACACATTAACCTGTAGCCTGAAAAAGGACCCTGTAGACGTTTTAAGACAAAATGTTATAATAATTACAACATAAGTCAATCTTAAGATCGTAGGAAGCTGATTACCCGGGGCAATATTTTCATTATTCCCCCTCAAACGCGTCTCCCCTCTAAATATTGTCTAATTTAATCAGGAATCTGCCTACTCAGTGAGCAATCTTCCACCGCAATTTTCCATACAAGATTTTATAATTACTTGTATAATGGAATAAATAGGAAATAAGGAACGCTGCAGGGACTAAATTATGTGGTCGTAATATCGCCTGCAGGTTAAGGTTGCCCGTAAGAAATCGTTGATAACGATAAGTCCATTTGTACATATTTATTAAGTTTTCCGTACCTGTATTATATTTTTTAATGAATGTACAATATAGATTTTTCTAATCTAATTTAATCGATATATGAATATCTCACTAAAGAATAATATGCAAAATATTGTGTGTTGATAGATGTAAAAATATTATAGTGAAGCAAAAACTGACTAGTCTAACTGTCGTTACAGACGAGCAATTTTTTTTTTATTTGGGATTAGTATATTTACTGAATCAAGACCCCAAAAATAAATTGAGATAAAATGAAAACATTTAAACAAAATAAAAAATGTTTGGTAGGTGTAAGTGAAACTAAATTAAGAGATAGAATAACGAAAGTGTCAGGCAAATGAGGTTTATATTCTGATATTCTAACTAGTCACTAAAACAATAGTGGGAGCTCACTTTGCCCATTTGATTCAGTTCATAGCTTGTGATTTATTGAAGATGTCTTTAGTTACATTGTTAGTCAACCAAATATAGTAGTTTTTTACCTGTTTAGATACCTACCACATGGACACGTGAAACTTTGGCAGGAATTTTACGTTCGTACTTTCTGTGCTTCGACATATTACGAGATGGGGATATAATTTACGACTGCTTGGTTAGAGGTTGCTGTTTGATTCCCGATCAATACAAAATAATTGTCTGGATATTTTTGTTTAGAATAATATATTTCTTTGTACGTATTTTATATGCAGTCTAGTTGGACCCTTAGTTTAGTATCAGATGGTCATTCTAAATATTAAACTATTATAAAAATTTAATGTTCATTTTGAGGCTTTGTTCGTGGCCAAGATCTTTTTGATATACATAAGTAAATAGTATAACGTATTTTTATACAGTTATCTAAAACAGATAGAATAGTAGAATATTAAGATTGGGTTTAAATACTACTATTACGCGGCAAGTTTTAATATATTTTTTTATTTATCGCAAGTCCCAGGCACTGTCCCGAGTTCCCAACTCAGCAACGGCACTCGCACGGAGAATCCATGGATTGCTAAGAATATCGTCTCCTATATTCAAACTTTTAAATACAGGATCTAATATAAAAGGTTAAATAACTACTTGCATGAATCTAAATCCAGTAGGTTTTACACTAACTTTACGAACAAACTAATTCGTGCCTAAGTGCTGTGTATATTTTCGCCGCTGAAGCAAACGTGACACAAAACCCTTAAACCTGTAAAACCAATGAAACATAAAACGTGGTACCACAGTTACAAAGTATTCGACCATTAAAAGATTATGAAATTCTTGTTTTTGCCAACACCGATAAAAATCTAATAAATAAAAGATACCTACAAACAGCCAAAGGTATTTGTTACCTTTTTTGCATGTGGAAAGATTGCAGTTATTATTTATTTATATTAATGAATCCAAAACCGGTAAAAGTAAAGGTGTAGTGTTGATGTAGTGATAATTTACTTCCAAACTATTAAAAGCCATGGGGTTTGCCCGCGAAGCAGAATGCTCACCAGTAATAATAAAGTTGGGTTTTCTGTAGAGGAGGCGAGGGTGCCTTACTCGAAGAATGTGGAACATAATATTATATTACGTATTACAAAATAAAATATAATGAAATAAACTAGCCGCTATGAATATATTTTTTGTCACTTCTTACATACTACTCCAAAATAAAATAATATATAAATCAAATTCCACCAAAATAATAGGTAGGTAATTAGTAAAAATCTCCATAAAATATTAGCCACAGATGATTAATATATACTCTATAAGCAACTACAGATAGCCACTAACGATATTAATCTCACTAATCCCTCCATTTCAATAATAAAACAAGATGTCGCCCCACATTAATTAATTCCACGCCGTTGACTCTTGGCGCATTTATTATGACAAAGTTTCAAATACATAAAAATTCACCCCAATGATTCATCCGTAGTACCATTTCCATTTATCCGGGTATCATTAAGGGTATGATCCGGTGTTCAGATAACTTATGGTCGGTCATGGAATCTGCATATAAATAGAAAAGAGGTTTATGTCGAGGGATGGGCGCAACTCTGGTAGGCTCCTCACGAATACAGACTTACTCGTGTGAAGTTTGAGCATACTGCAGTATGAATAATGTTAGTTGATGCTACCATATTTGAAGCATTCACTCTTATGAGTTAGGAATTGCAATTTGAATATCGATTAGGTTATGAAATCTATTTTAAATAGGTGTACTTTCTTTCGTAATTTGAAACTTCATTGTTAACTTACCAGCAGAATCTTTATTATTTTTTAGATTATATATTATATATATTTAGATTTTTGTTTCCAGTTTAAACATTTTTTTGTAAACAATAACTTTTTTTACCTAATAGCGGCTAGTAGGTAATTTCAATATAACTTTAGCAGCTGGGATAATTCTATTTCGCATAATTTAGATCTCGTAATATAAAGTGTGCAATATTTCACGATTGTAGATCATGAAATATTGCACACTTGCGCAAAATTTAAGTAAAAAACATTGTACCAAAACACGGTAAACCAGTGAAAACATATTAGGAGCCAACATAATAAGGAAAATACGGTTTTATGGACGCTGTGAGCTTGTGCAATGGTGATCCCTTTGTAATGGAACGTATGCTGTGTTGTGACGCGGTCGACGGCAAATAATTGTAAAGTTAAATCTCTCATAGACAAAGGCTTTACTTAGTTATTAATTAATAATAGCACCTTTTACACTCAATTGCAGCGTTATTGATTTCGGATTTATTCTGATTCAGTTCTTATTTCCTCACGAAAAGTTATTTTCTTCTTACAATTTTCTTAAAATTCCTGGGTAAGGCAAGAATATCTATACTTTGAATTGAAATTAGAATTTAGTATGGGAAGTAAATTAGATACATGAGTTATTGAATTTATGAACTCAGTATAAGTACCTAAATATAGTATTATTTCTCATTTGTTTGACAGCTATTTCTCATTTGGTGGTCAAATCTTGGTCTTTCATGGTAATTGGTCGCTTACTTTATCTACCGATCAGACCAAAAATATCATGCACCTAGGTACTTTTGTGTACCTACTACTACGTGCGAATGCTCACAGTTTCATGTCCAGGGTTTTTACAGATACTAAAAATGAACACTGCTGATACACTACACTAGTAAGTATAGCGAGCTATTACGAAAAGTGCACTCAGGTCTCTTACACATGCTGCTCACTTTCTGAGTTGACTTTTACTATTTGCAATGCACGATAAGCAGCTGATGTTTTCTTTTTTATACCCTAACCTTTTCCTCGTATTTTATAGCTGCACCAAATGGAGGGAACGTGTGAAAGGCTTGTAATGAAACTACTTTAAAAGTAATTTATTTTCTGTTGATTATTTATTTACACTGTTTTCAATGCTTTGATATATTAATTCACATAAACAACATAAATTATTAATCAGTTAATTAGCATATCTGCTCAACTGCTGAGATGTCAATCTCAATGTGCGTAATAGCAACCGATCTTCCGCCTTCAGCATCCAATCTATTCCGACTATGTTTTTCAGATCGTCAGTCCATCTGGTATGGGCACCTTTCACCTGTATATAAGTTGATATGATATCCATACTAATATTATGAATGCGACAGTATGAATGCGACAGTTACTCTGTCTGTCTCTATGTTACGCTTTCACAGAACCGATTTTGATGCGACGAGTTTGGACGCGATAACAGACATCCACGCGAGCGGAGTCGCGGGCAAAAGCTAGTGGTATATATGTACGAAAAATGTCCTAAACCAGAAATTGTTCTATGTGCTAATAATTGTCATCTAATATTTTTTTTAACTTTTGCGTATGATTAACATACATCGAAAAATCATCACTAACTTTCACACTTATAAGAGTAATTACTAGCTGACCCGGCGAGCTTCGTACCGCCAAAATTTATTTGTCCGCCCGCGTGGCATCAGATCCCGTTCCCGCTGCACCCTCTACTATATTAAACATGTATTATACATACAAACCTTCCTTGAATCACTCTATCTATTAAAAAAAACCGCATCAAAATCATTTGCGTAGTTTTAAAGATTTAAGCATACAAAGCGAAATAGGGATAGAGAAAGCGACTTTGTTTTATACTATGTACTGATTAGGATAAGCACTCATGGCCACGTGCACTCACTGTTCGGTAAACGATCAATGGATTAAGTTACCAAGACGAAGGTTACCATTGGGATGAGTGACTGCTTAGTGGTGTTACAACTGAGCTTTGCCATGCTTCCGAGGGTACGTTAAAAGTCGATCGCGGCTGTCAACGCTCGTTAGGTCAAGACGGAGTCCTATATGGGCGACTTGAACAACTCTGACAGAAATTACTAAAGACTTATATTCTGACAGAAATTGGCCACTAACCACACGATCAAACAAACAAATTAGGATAATGACATCATATACGCATCTAAGTTTATAGGTTTTATTTGACATTGTCGTTTACAGGTCTGTCTAGCCTGCATGTAAATGTCCTTGCACAATTATGCGTACATGCTTTCATGTCCACATGGGACACTCGAGCGTCTATTTCATAATTCATATCTATTGCCGTTGTGTCTGGACTCTCAACGATTATTAACGGATATTATAGTGCAGTAGGAAATTAGATATTATACCTTATGGATATAGCTTTAGAGAACATTTTGACACGTGTGCATAAAGATAGGATATAGTGAATGGTTCGAACCGTGAGAATATTATTATACATATTGTTTTGAATAACAGAATATTATATAATAATAATAATAATAATTTATTTATATATCAAAAAGGGCTGTACATTGGGTTATTACTAGTTTTACAAATAAGGTCGAATATAACTAATTTATGTATAATAATATCTACATTATGAGAAAGTTTAACACTATATGGTAGGAATTTAAAATATAATACCTAATTACATTAACAATTTGGGACCTACCTGACCTAGGTTTTTGTAAACCTGTGTTTCAGGCTATGTCCGTTCAATGATAATTACTTGTTGCAATTAATTACTTAACATAAACCAAAGAATCTATTGCATATTTACAGCTTAACGCTACCTACTTTAGTATTTCTAGCAGTTTTTCTGTGTCCGCATAATCTAGTTTTTCTAGGTGTTCTGTAATTAAAGCCTTGCAGTTCCAATAACTTAGGCTATGTATGTTTAGTAATTTGTTATATAGAAAAGGACCCAAAAACATATAAAATCTATTTACAAACTCATGTTTAGTTTGTGGTTTTTCACAAACTATTCCCTTTCTTCTTTTATCTAAGGTTATTGTTTGTGGAGGAAGTTTGGTATGTTGGTATAGTGTGAGGTTTAGAATAAACAATTGGCGCACTGTTAGTACTTTACATGACTTGTAGAGCTGATCTGTGGGGAACCTATATGGTCGAAAAGTGGCTACTTTTAAGATTGCTCTTTGGGCCCGCTCAAGGGGTAATAGGATTGTGCGTCCTGCACCACCCCAGGAAGTTATACAATAAGTAAGAATGGACTGACATAAGGCCCAGTATACCTGTTTAATAATCTTAGAGCCCGCTATTGCACGCAAATTTTTGAAGATATACATTAATTTCCGTATTCTAGCACATAGCAATTCAATATGTTTGCGGAAATTCAAATTTGTGTCAATCGTTACACCAAGATATTTTATATTGTCAGTTTTAGTTAATGTAGGGCAAGCGCATGCAGTGTCAGCGGTTATACAACAATGTGCATTTTTATGTTAGTCATAGGTTTGTTAGTATTTCGTATTGTAAATAACATGTATTTTGTTTTATCAGTGTTTAGTGATAGAAGATTTTTCTGAAGCCATTTAGTCACAAAATTGAAACCATTTTGAGCGTGTTTAAATACCTCCTCTCTTGATTTGGCCGCGAATAAAAGAGCCGTATCATCGGCATATGATATGATAAATCCATTTTGAAGAGTCGAACTGCAAAGGTCATTTATGTAAATTAAAAATAAAGTGGTTCCTTTATTTTTAATTTACATAAATGACCTTTGCAGTTCGACTCTTCAAAATGGATTTATTAATTTAGATATATCAATTAATGATAATGATTTCGTTGTGGTTTATTCAAGCAATTATGGAGTTAAACTAACTTTTAAACTTTCGCGTTCTATGATATTTAATCAAGAGAACGGGAATTAACGCTATCATGGTATATGTACTTACATACCTTTGATGGCCTGACGTTTCGACCAGGTTACACTGGCCGTGGTCACAGGCTGACCACAGCCAATCAAAGGTATGTAAGTAAGTACCTATACCATGATCGCGTTAATTCCCGTTCTCTTAATTATATACGATTATGGGGTTCTTTAAGAAGGGCATTAGAGGGTTCTTGCAGGGTCAGCAGCACAAGTGTGACTTCCATGGTGTTGCACACATCCATAGTCCATGGTAATCAATTTTCATCAGGTGGTGTGCTTGTCTCTGCCACCTAAGTGAAATAAAAATATATCTTTAATAATGTGCTTCTGAAAGTGCAATCAAATAAAAAATAACACAGGAGCGGTGTACAGGACTCACACAGGACTGTACTAACAAGTCAATTTGGCTTAGACCCCAGCCTTGCTAGCAGATCTACAATACTACCAGGGTATCACAAAAAAAATGTCTCATGTAAATATTGAACACTCAACATTGTAAAAGACATTGTAAAAGTTGGCGAGGTCATCACTATAAATCTGAGGTGCTGTAAAAAAATTGTGAAGAATGGTCCTTTCAGCACTCATAAGACACAAAATTTGACTTTTAAAGAATTTTACTATTAGAGTTTTGGATATTTGTATTTCAATTCTCTCATTTATTAAACAAATATAATACATTATAGTGAATTTTATAGTTAGACTTTTTGTTCCTGGTGTTTTACACACATGAGTTCGTTCGTCGTTCAAAGTAAAGAAATGCTAAATTTGTCACATGACAACAAAGATATGACACAGCACGCCTTTATAAAAGACTTCCATTTTTATTATTGTGATCTCGAATAAAATAAAGTGGACACAATCTGATCTTTGAATTACATTCAGTAGACTACAAAGGAGCAAATGTAGAAATAATAGTAACACCAAGACGTCCGAAGGGATCGAGATACTTCGTTTTCTTATTACATTATCATATCAAAGGATTATCAAACAAATCTCTAGGAACTCTATGACTGCTTTCATCACTGTAAAAGCCGTACCCCAACACAATTAACCATGATAAATGGATCACGAAAAATCTAATCTAAATATTTAATCGAAAATTCCCCTGCATTGCTGCAATGCATTTGTGTGGGTGCAACTATTACTCTTTGATAGCCAAGAATTGACCCTTTTTAACATCTAACACTTTAAGAACTGTTTAATTTTCAGTCAAACAACTTTGAGTGTACACTTTAGTGTATTATTGTTCTTGAAAAGAGTTAGTGTTTCTTAGAACATTTGTATAATCTTTCCTTCGAATCGGAAGATTCGGTGACCCAGGTTGAATCGGTGACTAAGTGGCCATGATGAAGTTAATCTTGTTCCATGTTGTGGATATTATTTACTAATAAGCTGGTTTGAAATAATAGGTGTTTTTAGTTTTAAATACACATGTTTAGAAAATGAGTACGTGTGGTGCAGTTCTGTGCCTTTACATACACCTTAACATTAAACATGTGAGAGGGTTGTAAGATTGTATACTTATTTCCTAGGCGGTGTGTATGTATGAAAACAAATAACTGATGTAACTGTAGTAAAGTCAATATTCTTTTGGATTGCAGGATTTATAATAAAAAATTCATCCAGGTTATCACACATTACAAGTAATCTCAATAATTCCACAGCCTGTTTTATAATTGTTGTTGTATTAGAAGTAGGTCCTGGTTCAGAGTTTTAAGTAAGCTTTCAGTTGCAAGTTTAATGAATAAACTGGACAAAGTATTTTTTGAAATCTGTAAGAACAATGCTCATAAATGTGGTGTAATAATCTAAATTAATAAATGAGGGTGTGTGCGTACGTGTATATGCATGGGGCAAGTGAAGACAAGTGCAACCGAGTGCATTCCTGCACTCCCTCGCCCTCCAGGACCACCCTAACATTACGAATGCAAATAATATTTCTTTCCGACAAAATATTGCTGTGTTAATGCCACGCTAAAATGTGTACGAAGCCGCCCCATTGTGTGCTTGTCGCTTTTATTAGTTTTGTGTATTGCCGAAAAGGGCATCGGGCAGTTTGTTCTGTTTATTGGTTTTTATATTAGTCTGTTTGGTTAATCTGGTGTTAGTCTAACCACTTGTTTCTTCTTGATGTAATCAATGTAAATGAGTGGTTAAAACAAAATTATTTTTAAATTAACTACCCGGATTATAGATTTTTGTATTGAAAGTTTTTTGCAAAATAGATCTGTTAGAAAAAAAGAAAAACATTTATTAAAGATACGCACAGGACTTCTGTCAGATAAAACAACAGTTAAATAGGTGACAATTATCAGATTCTTTTGTGATTCAGTTCTTTTTTTTTAATTTGGTAGAATTTTTTTCTTCTGGATAGGAAGTATTTATTATGTACAGGTAACTTCAAGCTAACTTTTCAAGAATGAGAAATGAAAAGTTAGTATATATTATATTAGTATATATATTATAAGTAATTAGTATAAGTTTAAAACAAACTATTGTATTATGGATTCATAATAAACAAAATACTAAGAAGAGTTCGTGAGAAAAAGGAATGGCCAAAATGTTATATATCGTAATGGAATGACTTTGAGAAAATTGCCTTAATATATCCAATCATTCCCCAAAGTTCACGAGTCCTAAAACGGAGGCTGAAAACTCCGGAATAATTTTCTAATCCCGTTTCTATGGCGCGGATTTTATTGCATTTCGGTTTCCCTAATGCTGAAATGCGACGTAAACTTCGCCTTCCTGACCCATTTAGAATGATATTGTTGGGGCGTACTCGGTTCAAATTTCTATTGCAGCCTTAAAATTTTCTGTCTCTTTCTTGAAACTAAATAATGAAAGAGATGGGTGAGTACGTTTACGGAATAAGTCTAGTAACCCGGTTCAAGGAGGTTCTCCCCTTGAAGGTTGTTCTGAGGCAGGTCGCAGTGCGCCTGTAAATCACTTAAGACGAACGGGATCGGGGTCCGTAGCAGTTAAAGTTCCTGTTTTTGCTCACCGGGGAATGGAACGCAACGATAAGAAATATTTGTAGCGGCGTAACCTAACCTTGCTTTATGCGTTTTCAGAATTAGATGGGTTGGTTTTCTTAATAATCTGCTTTTCGCTTTTTTTTAGAAATGTAGCGAAGTTATGCCGCCACGTACTGTTTTTGTTTATTTTTTATTACCGGCGCCCAGCGTGCGTTACAAGGTTTCGTTATTTCTTTTTTTTTGACAGGAACTTTTACAGGTACAAAGCAGGCGTATGATAAAGTACCAAAGTTATATTGCAATTGTATGAATGGCATGGGCATGCATATAGGACAGACAAACAGATATGACTTTTGGTATAGACGGTAGGCATACTAGCTGTTGCCCACTGCTCTACCCGCGTGAAGTTCTGATCTCATTCTCATGATTCACAGGACCCTATAGCCTTGATAAACCCTATTTCCAATTCCCGACCATAATCTATCTCTGTGCCATTCAGTGGGAAGATATGGATCCGAAATACAGGCAGCTTTTCCCAGAAAGTACTTGCTTGCTGGCATTCGTTTGTTTAGATAGTCTAGCTAATATCCGGTATACGGCAGATACGAACAAATGAAATGTCTAAAAACTTGGGCAGCTGACTGATATGAAAATATTACTTCGCTAACGCTACGGTTCGGTTGTAGATATTTTAGAATAAGATAATATTCAAAATGGATAATTTGAATATTATCTTATTGGATAATTTCGTATTTTGTGATTAGGTTTTATAAGAGATAAATAGTTTTACTCGTAGATGCTCATTTTTCTGTGAAACAGGTAAGTGTAGCTTCATAGAAACCTATATACACGTATATATTGATGCTTGGTTTGCAGTAGACATTTTTTTTAGATTTTTTTTTCAAATAAAGTAAGGTTGTTTACAATTCAAAGCATCCATTTTAAACAACTAGACTGCTAAGCAACCTTTCCAACCATTAAATGTTTATGAAAGGTACAAATACTTGGTTGGTTAGTAACATTCCTCTTTTGTAATATTTGTTTTGTAACAAAACTAGGTAGTTAACACATTTCATACATAATCTATTCAGTCATTGTTGATCGTTATCCAAATGAACACTAACACACTTCAAGATTTTTGGAAATATGACGTAAATAAAAAGCCCCCCCCCCCCCCCCCCTCCCCTTCAAACCCATAGGCTGCTCAATTAGGATCATAAATTTGAATTTTTAGATATGGCATTCAAAACGGATAGAAAGGGTGCGAGCATGTTCGCCTAAATGTAATTGTGAAAGGTATATTACAATATCTTTCAGATTTTATGACTGCAGAAAGTTTTGTTGGAAACGCTCAATATAATGTTTCGAGTTAAGTGTGTACGAACGTTACTCCTACAACCAGATGTTCTTAAATTGTAAATTGGATTGTATTGCCAGATTCATTTGCACTGCCTGTAGCAATCTGATTTTGATCTTCAGAAAGCTGAAACAAGTTATGAAAATATTAATGCTACTGTAACATCAACTACTATTCTACAACTATGTAAAGATCTAACAACAATTAATCGAGAAATTTTCAAGCTTTTTACGGATCACTCCAATATAAAAGTATATATCGTTAAGTTAGTAAGTCTACTTATTTGATCCAAGGTTGTTTTTTTCAGAAGTTTGTATTAGATATAGGGGGATGTGTTGCTCCAATAAATTTAGCCGATTGCCCCCAAGTTGGACACGGGCCGATAAAGTTACGTCGTCTGAGACAATCAGTATTGTTACAAAATATTGAAGAAACTTCACGTACATGGAATCAACTTGCATTGATAACTTTGTAGCATTTGGCTTTGTAAACTTAAAGTGTATTCTACTGTATTCAATAAATTAATAGCCTATTGCAGACCTCAGTGGGACATAGACCTCTCCTAATGGGCCCACAGGTCCCGGTCCTTCACTTTCAGGAAAAGTTTCAGGTCGTATATCCATCGGGCTGGATTTTGCAGTAACCACTATTGAATTCATTTGCTCACACGATTATGTCGATTCTTTGGTGAATTATGTCGATAAACTTAGTTCGACGTCACGATTTTAAAACATACTGAGCTCCATAGCACTGCTTTACTACTTAAGTCAAATTAGTTATGAAGCTACACTGTGATGGTGCAAGTTAAGTAAAGTCCTCACCCTTCGTAATTTATTGGTTTAACTTATCGGATAATTAGGTTAGTGCGGGGACACTTGGGGGCAGTTTGTCAGAATCCCGCTGACGCCGTAAGTTCATTTTCGTTTCACTTTATTGTTGTCGCTAGTTAGTAGAGATGTTCCATGGCTCAGATGTACAGACACTGCAACTCTGGCTTAGTAAAAGTTACTGTTAATTTTCTCTTTTAGTTTGTTCGCAAAGTCTTGTCTGAATTTTTAACTTGTTTGTGATATCAAACAAGCGAAATTAGCCGCGTGGTTCCCGGCAGAGTAGAATTTGGGCCACCCCTTCTCTTCCCATGTGGTGTCGTAAGGGATAGGCCTGATTAACTTTAACATCAGACAGATATGTACAGCCCAGACTCAGCCTCAGACACAGGGCTCGAGTCAACAATAGTGCCCGGAATACGGCAATAGGCTCACCCCCTATTACGTGGGACCGACTACAGATTGGTGAAATGTGGGTGTTAATTCACCTCTGCCTAACCCTCCGGGGATAAAGGCGTGATTATATGTATGTATGTTGTGATATCAACACATGTTTTGTACTCTTGTGATTACGAATATTTTAATTAGATAATTTTTTTGGCTTGGAGATTAGATTTAGATTTTAATTGTATTATTATAACTCAATCTACTAATCACTTAAATTGTTGATTCAATCAATAAGCCTACTGCAGTCCACTGCTACATAGGCCTCTCCCAATGTGCACCATTTTTGCTAATCCTCCGCCTTCCGCATCTAGTCCGTCCCAGCCACCTTTTTCACATCGTCCTGATAAAGTGTGAATAAAATAAAAAAAAATCAATGTTTTTTAATAAATTGGGTAGTTCGTGGATTCCCTTGTTATATTTTACTATCCCAATCTGTTACTGTTACTGTTTTCACCTATGGAGACTCTATATTTTTGTCTAGGGTTTATATTAGGTTTTGTCTTCATAATACTAATCTTTTTTTTTCAACTAGGTAGATCTATGTTAAATACGACTCTTTGAAAATATTTATCGGTAACTAGCTGATGCTTGCGGTAGTTTTGGTCTCGTTCCTGCTACCCAGGGGAACTTATTCTCAAGATAAAAAATCTCTGTTATTACAGAATTTCATGTATGCGTAATTTAATAATGCCTGCTTGAGGGATTTGAATTAGCGTGATCCTAAGAAAAATTCAAACATATTCACAAACTTTCACATTTAAAACATTTTTAGGATTAACTACTAAGTAAATAAGAAACATCAAGAAGCTTAAAATGCCTTTCTTCAAACAGCTAGTTACAATATTTCAATACATCACATGAAAATATGAATCTCAAAATACAATGTAAATATAACAAAACTGTTGAATAAAGCCTTTCAGCCTGCATAATGCAAACGCGCACGTCTTTCTCCAGACACGTACGGTACCCAATGGAGGGTGGGCGGACCCGAGCGAGACATAAAAACTACCTTCCGTTACCGGTCTACGGAGTACACCTAAACGTTCATGTCTAAAAGATAAAACGTGCTGTTGAAACTTTCCGTCTTCTATCTACTGATTAAATATTTGTAAAGAATTCTATGCGAGACGGATGCAATTCTATAACAATCTGACATAATATTTTTGTTGCAGTACTTAAATATAATGTTTGCATGTTGTTTTAATAAGAATTAGTTTAATACTGAAAGTTAAGTCTCAAATATTTGATAATTTATCTATCTACTGAATGTATATGTAATAAGGCAGAGTAACTACTCCAGTTTTTGTGTCAAGGTGGAAGAACTATTATTATCAGAACGTACCCCTTCCGTGTCACAAAACAGAAAACAAATGGTACCATTAGAGAAAATAACATAGATACCGTCGGTACCATGTGCATCAGCTTCAAGTTGTAATTAGATAACTATCGAGCTATTCGTTCGTGTTTGATTCCACTAACGATCGAAATGTTCATTTTAACATGTAATCTTCGGACAATTACCAGTATATTCGATGTTCCAACATTACCGATATTAAAATAATGTGTAGTTTACATGACAAGAGATGACAGAGGGTAGATAGTGCTTAAAAATGCGATATACCTATAATGACAAGCCCAAGACGGTCTAAAAAAAGTGGGGCTCAGTGTGCCGTGCAGGTTCTAGACTGGGATTCACCATCTGCTGAAACAGGAACCGTGAAGAGAAGAAGATCATCTTGCCCTGAGAATTCGGATAAACACGCGATATCAATAAATGAAGCAATATTTGAAGTACAAACACCGTCAGACTCCGGGAGTGGAACCTCGCGGAGTATAGACGATACTGACAGATCCGATTCACTTATAGATGTGGAAGAAAGAATATCATGCATTATCAATGAAAACAGGTCTTCTAAAAGTAATTCGGAGTCGAGTGATGTGGATATCATTATAGACACTATATTAAATAATCCTACCGAAAATGTATTTGAATCCATTCAAAATGAACCACACCTTTTTGATCGTAGCAAAACTTTTGTCATACAAGAACCAATATATGTCAACGAAAAACATGATGCTGCTTCTGATGAGGTTCCTCGCGATAAAAAAATCAAAGGTCGACTAAAAACACCAGCACCGATAAAGAAACTAAATAAAAGTCTTGAAATACATAAAAACAGCCTTAAATTAACCAAAGAAACAGTAAAAATACAAGAAAAAGCTAGTGTACTACCAGTGTACAAAAGCACACTACAGGGTGGTAGTATAGATTTGAATTCAAGTCAAAAGAAAAAAACTACCACTAAATTAAGACTACCATTCTCACCTACTAAAACAATGGATAAACCAAAGATAAATTTCTTTCAAAACAAAACCAATGCACAAGACGTCAAACCATCACATTTATTATCGTCTCCAGTAAGAAGAACCATATCAAATGAATACGTACGTCTAAAATTCACTAATGACACAGTCATGAGGCGGACTATTGATGGTAAATCAGTACCCAAAATCACCCCAAAAATACAATCCATAATTCCAGAAAGTCCCGTAGATAGTGAAGATCCTTTTTTAAACTTAAGTCCAAATAAAAAATATACAGTAACAGTGAACAATAAAGTGAGATGTGACAAAGACAACTACGTAATATTTGACCCTACAACGGGGTTTACCCCAGAGGGACTCCGAAGTTCGAGGATTCCGTTGAAGTCTCCAACAGGTGAAAAGTCGCGAATTCCTCTAAAATCCCCTATTGGTGAAAATTCAGGTTTAGTGCGTAAATCGGCTAACGTCAGTGATACAGATAGTGGTATTTTATCTCCAAATTCTCCAGTGGAAACAAGTGAAAGGGGATCAATGTACTATGTGAACGCAGCTGCGTTTAGTGAGACAGCAAGAAAATGTGGTAGTCAGATTGACATCACTGTACTCGATCCTGAATTAGCGAAAAAGGCTGCAGAACAAATTCAGGTGAGTCGATTTCAATTTTTTCACTAAGATTTAATTATTTTTACGTCCGAAACTTGTCAGTGGCCTAATTTCTTACAGGTCCGTCATTTTGTTTATTTTAGCTTTAACAGTCAGAGTCTTTGTTCATCAATCAGCAGATACATCGGCTTGCAAGTGAGGTTGACTTGGGCTTAGTTAACCTCAGGGGTCCCCACACACTTAATTCCTTTATTTGTAGCTCGTAGAGCGAAGAAAATTAAGTACTGCCTGAAAACCGTTGAAAAATCGACAACAATTTTTCTCAAAGTAAAAGAATGTGTCTAGAAATAATTTAATTTAGCCCCGAACGGTCATTTTTCATGGCAACAGTTTACAGCAACACTCCCCAGCCTGCTACATGTCTTTTTTTCTATTAGTGCACTTGTTGGCAAATAGGTACTGTTTGTTTTGCAAAAGTTGCTTCCGTGTTAACGATCTAGCTGTAAAAGCGTTAGTGGAGTTTGTTAAACTAGTTAATTAATTGTAATGGGGTTATAAATGTTAGTATAACTACTTTAAAAAATCTCATAAGCTTACTCACTAGAAACTTTTTACGAAACACTTGATTATTATATTTTGTAAGTACCTTGGTACTCTGCTGCAGTAGGTACTCGTTATTTACGTACAATTTTTAATTTAGTTAGTGAGAGTATTTGAGTAGGATTTATTTTAAATCATGTGGTGATATACCCCATAAATTGTAAATCAAAATTATAAGTAATATTGAAAATATTGTTATCTTAATGTTGTTAGAATCATTTCATTATACCAACCTATTAGAAAGTAAAACCTACTTAAATTATAAACTAACTTATAAATCGGTATGTTTCATTGTATTTGTTCTTCAATTTTTAACTACACTTAGTATGAACGAAATTTAAACGAAATCTTACGTCAACATTCAGTGCCTATACAGCGCCATCTATCGGCGAATAGCTGAACCATTTGTACAAAAATACACAAATTTATAAATTATAGAAGTGATAAAAAACATTAAGATCTTGTTATATCTATATTTTAAAAAAGATGAAAGTAATTTAATTTTTTTTGTTTAAATACCTAGTTCTACTCTAGTTCTTATAAAAGATGAACTTGAAAACTGCAGTGCTGCTATCATCAGTAAGCTTCAAGTTATAGTCGTTTTGCAATTGGTCCACAGATGGCGCTGTACTAAAATACAAAATTCCTCCCACTACCATACGCCATCCCCTTCATTTGTTTAGATCACCCGTGATGTATAACGCTTTACACTGGCATATTATTCGGAAGCAATCGTGCAGTTAATTTTCAAATGAGCCCATTTAGTGAAAATAATGAACGGGGTGGTGGCGTGTGCTCGGGGCTGACTTTTGTAATCGGAGTGGTTTGTTCAACACAAACCTATACAATGCCATTGTAGTTATGGGCATACATTTGTACCGGCAATTATTGTCTCGCTAACATTGTCCACTGTCTGTCCGTTATTGTTTGTGTGTAATGATGTGCGCCTATAGATGCTATCATTAGTAACATTTTCGATCGTCCTTTTTATTCCCTGTCAAGGGAGAGATGTTTTATGGATAGATTGTTGATATTAAGTCGCGTTAGTTACAGTCTGGACATTCGTTCGTTGTGTAATAGGGTCAGTTTGTCAGTTTAGGTAAGTTGCTCATTTTAGATATGTAACAAATATTTCCAAAATAGTTGATGATAGTTTTAATTGGTCTAACTTCCAATAACTATAATCTAGTTGTATGATAACAATAAACCATTGTACTTTCATCCATAATTTATGATATACTAGCTGTTGGCCACGGCTCTGTCCGCGTGGAATTCGGATTGCGGCTATAAATTGAGATGTTAGCTATCCTATCTTTGAAGTTTTACCATATTATAAATGGTTATTACAAAATTTAATCAAAATTCGTTCAGTAATTTCGGAGTTTATCGCGAACATACATCGTGACACGAAAATTTTATGTATACAGGGTGGAAGATTTTAACCTTACCTGGAGGGGAAGTACTCTAAATACTGGAGATAGCGAATTTCACTGAAAGGAAACATTCCTTTATTTTTAAAAAGAAATAAATCTGCATTCATAGATTTTTGAAAACTCGCTTGCCATACCCGGTAATCGAACCGACTAAAATCCCAAAAAGTAACATTCTGTATTTGTATGGCATCAATCGATAGTGTCAATCATAAGGATAAAATCTGTCTAAGAAACATGGTAAATTAAATGAAAGGAAGTTCATGAAATCTTAACTTATAAATAAACTCAGTACCAGCAGAAACAGCATTGTGCTCAAGGTGTCATCAGAAACCTTATCAACAATAAAGTTATCTTTGAAGCCAAATATTTATGAAAATGAGTAGATACTAAATAACTGAACTTTATTTCCGGTTTCGAATGTAACTTTATTAGGGACCTGCACGAGTGATGTAGGTAGGGTAGGTAGTAATTTAGGATGCTTGATTGGAAACCTCCCTGGGAAACGGGGATGGCCAGATAATTGCCGTATTGGTGGTGACTTACTTCTTTTTCTTCACCTTAGCGTTAATTCCAGTCGCATCTGAAGCTTTCACCCTGGAAACTGGGGTTCACTCTACTAGTCTAATTGTGGGTTTGGCTTAGGTTCGATATTTTCCGTGAAGCGACTGCTATCTAGCCTCCACAACCCAAAGGCGATATCGCAGCATTACAGTTAAACCAGTTGTTGGACTTTTTAGGACTCCAACTACTAGAAATGACTGCCATAGATATTCGTGTGGCAACTGAGACCGACGGCTTAACGTGCTCTCCAAGCAGGGCCACACCAATGCTAAGACCCATATTCGTGCATACAAATATTTGCAGTGAGCGGGGATCGAACCCGTGCCTCCTGCGTAGCGGCCGCCTTCACTAACGCTACACTAAAGAATATGTTAATTGAGCCCTGAAATGGCGTGTGGTTTTAGTCGGTTTAAGTCCGATGTAAATACCCCTACATACAGAAAAAAGTAATTTTATTAAAATATCGAATTTTATTATAGCTTTTGAGTTAAAGAGCTTCATTTGATCAAATTCAATTTATAAGTAAAGATTTCAAGGATTTCCTTGCATTTAATTAACCATGGTTGTTAGAGAGATTTGATCCTTATGATGACCCTATCGATGGATGACATAAAAATTGTTATTTTTTCAGATTTTCGAAAAAAATTGAATGCCTTTTTATTTCTTTTTAAAAATAGAGGAATGTTTCCTTTGAGTGAAATTCGCTATCTCCAACATTTATATTAAGTCCTCTCCAGGTAAGGTTAAAATCTTCAACCCTGTATATGAAAAGAGAAAAGGTGCAAAAGTAGCCAAAACGCTAGCTTACGGGCATTTTTGTCAGTTTACGGCCCCCGGTTTTCAGTAATCAAAATATAGTAATAAAACTAATATAAATGTCAAAAAATGATTTATACCTATTTCATTTTTCATTCATTTTAAATGGAGTAGACGCTTAAACAAAAGTAAAAATATGTATCACACGCAATTACACTAGATTTCAAATAATACATCTGACCGCGTCCATCCACTTTTAGACTTTCCAAGACAAAATAAATAAATAAATAAATAAAAATAATTTATTTCGGCCATTTAGACCCATATAGATGACATTAATTTTTTTTTCACATTCATTAAAGTTAGTAGCATTAAGAAATCATTAGGTTTGTCATCATTAAAAAATCTGCGGACGTGTTCTTTGTGAGCCAATTAGAGGTAGACAACGAGGAGCGGACAGCCTCTATGGCATGGCGGTAGTGAACGAGACTGCTACACAGAAGGCACAGGTTCGATTCACCTTCAAACGAACGTCCCGGTTGTTGTACGAACATTCATTGTCAGACGTTACGTGTTGTTCATCATCATCATCCTCATAGAGATGGGTAGTTGGAGCCCTAAAAAGGTTCAACTACAGGTCTAACTGTCTAACTGTGGTCCTAAATAATATAAGACATCATTTTCAACCGACGAAAGAACGGAGGAGGTTCTCAAGTCGTCGCGTATATTTTTTTTATGTATGACCACGCATAACTTTTTACAGAGTAGTCCGATTTTGATAATTATTTTTTTATTGGAAAGAATATACCCCGAAGTTCGTCCCATATAATTTGAAAATAAAAATCCAGCCTTAAGGATATGAAAACCGGGGATGATTGATTGTTCGCTCACTGATTGTAGGGTATGACTACGCATAACTTTTTAGAGCGTAGTCTGATTTTCATAATTCTTTTTTTATTGGAAAGAGTATATCCCAAAGATGGTCCCATATAAATTAAAAAAAAATCTAAGCCTAAAGGTAATTTTTGTTCACTCACAGATTTAAGTGCTGAGTAGAGTAGTAAATTTTTTGGCATGTAGTTTAGATGATTATGGCCACAAAAAGATATGATGTAAAAACTTTTTAAGAAAATATTAAACCGCCCAAAATACTGAAAAGCAAAAAATTATAAGCTTTTTTTTTCTTTAATAACTAACTTCTTAAAACTTACATTACTTGAAAAACTTAGTTATTAAGGTTAATTAAAAACTCAACTATTTACAAAAATTTATACTTAGATATAGTTTCATTACTTTAAGAAGTTAGATATTAAGGTTAAATAAAAAAGGTTTATTATTAAAAAAAATTGTTAAAAGTTTTTATAATAATACATTTTTTTTTATAAATAGGACACGTCAATTTGACTTTACCTCGCCTGATGGTAAGCTGAAGGTAAAGTCTCAAGAAAGAGGGCCACCATTATATACACGTGCCATGTTAACAATGGTGGCATCAGTATTTATTGTTCCATGGGACTATTGGGACCTAATCATCACACCTCTCTCTATCAAGGCCCAGTCCCATTATAAAACTAGTAAAAAAGCAGGCCTTTTCAATGCAAGTCCTCGCCCCCCCCCCCCCTCATCACCTCTCATTATCTCCAAAAAAGTAAATGGCCAAGGTTGGGTCGGGATGCGAGGGTAATGTCTTATTGGGTAACTTTGTAACTTGGTAACTTGGTATTTGAGACATGAGATGACGTGCGGTTTTAGTCGGTTCGTGGCCGACATAACCATTTTCGGTGACCATTGCCGTTAGTTTCCATGGAGGTTTTCGCACGATAAAACAGGTAGTTCCGTTCAGTTTGCAACTGTTATTTAATTCATACGAAATCGTAATGGCTGCAGTTTTACACATTTTTAAAGAGTAAAATGAGACAATTTTATCACAGAAACGTATGGCCGTAAACTGACGATTCAGTATCTTTACGGTTACACAAGACTTAATCCTAAATCCTACAGTCCTAAATGAAACATTAAAATCATAATAAACAAAACAATAAAATAAATGATTAAAAACAAAAACCCGACTGATGCTAAAAAGATCGAAACAAGCTTTATAGCAGGCGGTACCCATTAATTTTCATCTGGTTAAGATTTGCAAGTGGGTACCCATTGCTATAAAGCTTGTTTCGATTCTATTTTTCTGCTTGCTCTATGTGTCTGCATTTTTGATAAAGGTGCCTTGGTCTATTGCAGAAAGCTAACCTTAATTAGGCTCACTATGGTTAGCTAAGTGCATGATTAAGACTAGACTAGAGTTTCAAACCGTAACCGTCCTATAAAGCTAGTACATTCCTGGTCTTATTTGTAATTTAATGTGCAATCGCTAGTCAAATAGCATTCAATGCATGGACGACTTGTGAGAATCACCTGCCTGATTACGGACGCTGCATGGTTGGAATATAAACGATGGTGCAAGGTTAAAAGGTCTTAAGTAACATCTGCAATGGATAGGAAAATTCTCGTGCTATAAAGCTACTAGAATTTGATGTAGGAACTTTTTCCTTTGAAGATAAGAGAGATCAATGTCGGAATCAGTTTTGGCTGTTAACCATTGATTAATATTGAATGGGTAGGTACCTACGTTGTTTAGGAATTGCAGTCTTGCTTTTGCCATTTTCTAGCATTTCACGTCGACGTCAGTTTGACTATGTTTTTATATAGTTTACTGACTTAATTTTCTCTGTAATAACGGCATTCCATGTAGGTATAGAATTAAATTAATAAAATGTACCTTCTAAATAGTTGACATATAACTTACGCATTTCTATGCTTATAATGCTTCAGAAAGAAGAGGGTAACGGCGCACATTGGAAGACGCATACATCCAGCAGTGGAATACACAGTTTATCAACTTTGGTTGATACTATTTAAGCGAATAGCCTAATTTTGTGTCGTATTACTGAAGTTTTTAATTTGAAGCGCTCCAAGAATTAAAACATACGGATTATTACGGATTCAGCATAAGCACAAAATTATGGACGATTTCAAAAAACTTTTGAATAAAAAAATATTTATAAGATACGCTTTAGACTATACTTCAAGAAGTGAGGCTAACATAGTCCAAGCGTCATTATACGTTAATGAGAGTGATAGGGGATCGTGGGGTAACACAAACACTTGGATAGTCGAGGAGCGGGCCCCACCAAGAGCGCTTCACATTACGAGTGAATGCTCTTACGCTTACAGACCCTGAAAATGTTTCCACTTCACTTTCGGTTGCATACTTGTTTCGGCAAGGAGTTATAATTACTAAGTTAATGTAAGTAGGTTATGCCAAGTAGCTTTTGCATAATGTTTGTGTTCAAAATATTATTTTACTACACAGGGCAGGGCGATGATATTTTGAAGAAAATTTGTTACTTTTATTCTATTTATTTCTTAAATTTTTGTTGTGTTGGACTTATAGGTTGGACCTGTAATGCAAAGATTAATTAAATACATTGACTTGTTTTTTTTTTAAATCCGTCAATCAAGTTCCTGTACCAGTTGCATTCAAGTTTACATTTTCGAGCCCTTGGTATTATATTGGTTGGTATGTCCATTTTATACTACATTATATAACTGCCCGACCTCCAAAACCAACAACTGAATGGTGTAATTATTAAGCTGATTCTATTTATTCAACACAAACATTCAATTGAACTGTACAAATTTAGCAAGTCTGAGTTAATTTACGAGAAGTGAGTGTTAAAGGTTTGCAAGCGCTTGCAGTTGGTGAGAGTAAAATCAAAGTGTGGCCGCGGGGTGCGCGTTGGGCACTCGTATTCCGCTCACGCGCGGGGACTCTAACCTAATTACTGTTACCAGAGAACTATAGATGAACAGAGCTGAACAGGGGTGTATGACTCCACCAAGATCTTTTGGGGCCAAACCAACCTCGCGTGCAAGCCCGTACACCTACTGATTGTTAAAAGAGCTTAGGTGGTGGCTTTTCTCTCGGGGTTGGGCGAGATCAGATGGTAGTCGCCTATTTAATTTAGATACAATCGCATTGGGTTTCTGAAGGAGTAGAAGAAATCTGATTGCAAGTAGATTAATAGTCATGAATACCTGTCCTCTTAGGGGTGATTGGCTAGAACTACTGAGTGAATGAATGTGTTTGTTACTTGCTGGACTTCAATTTGAATAAAATTTTATGAATGGAGGTAGAAAAGTATGTATTTTTTCTTCAGTAAGATCATTGATTAATTTACGTAAAATATGCTGGAGCAGTTATCTTGAAATATTTTCTTGTAACAGTTATGTATCTATTCATGGGTTAAAGGTAGCATTAATCTGAAGCTTTTTTTTACATTCAAAGCATTGTTTGATTGATTGATTAAATTACAGGTTGCATCATTTTCACTGAATCTACCTTCACTGCGTTATAGTGTTAATTTTATGAATAAATATAATATTATTGTAAACTAAAAGTACTAAAACGTGATGTTTAGTCTTATTCGTCCGCTACGGTTAGAATGAAATAAAGTTAGTGTATTATTTAATATAGTAATTACACGAGGCATATTTTCACAAAGCCAGTAAATGGTAATTACTCTTAAGTCATATATTATGTTACTTCATTTGTGGTAATAGTTACCTTTCTCTATTCAGGTACGATTGATGGAGTGTTCAGCAGAGCATGACATTACTCAGCATCCGCATATATACGGAGAAGTATCTAAAGCGTTTGTAGGTAGCGTAAATAGCAGATCATTGTTCATACAATTTTAGCACGTGTTAAAAGCAATGACTTTGAAATAACTGTTAATTTGTGATATAGCCATCGAGATGGCCTAATTTTTCTTCGTAGGATAATAACGTAAAAACAATATTTCTGAAATTGCAATCTATACTCATCCTCCATTGCAATCTCTAAATGAAATGAAATATGAAATGAAAATTGATAAGAGCATTACTTTTGGCCTAATGTAGGTACTCAGTCGAAATAAAATTCTGACGGTACTAATAGATTTAACTGTCTGTGGTATTTTCAAAGCTCCATCCAGCCGAATCTTGGCCCCCAAAGAGGCTATTTCTCGATTGAGTGAGGGCGGCACAATGTAACTACTAACGCAGACGTTGCCACACAAATAGGTACTGAGTAATTGTGAGTTATTTATTTATTTCCAAAAAATAGTGTTTGTTCTCGGAAACCATGAGACCGTGGTACTTATTTTTAGATGGTCAGATGGACTGGCGACCTGAAAAGGTAGCTACGGACTGAATGCGAACGGTGGAGGTTTGATTGCTGAAGCGCACATTGGTCGAGGCCTTCATATGTCTAGTAATAGACTGCAGTAGGTACGTCGACATTTTAAACTTCGACATTCAGTAGCGGAGTCGGTATATTGATTGACTTGTGTTTGAGCTTACAATCACGTTAACAATATAATTAAACATACTTTACGCCTGTATTCATAAAAGAGTCGGGAGAGGCAGACACCTAGTACGTATCCACATTTTGTCAGTTATATTTAGTTGCAGGTAATTTAGGTGCGAGGAGATTTCTATGACGGGATGGATTCAATAAAATATACACGGTATTTGCACAACTAGTAAAGATGTAATTCACGCACAATGTAGGTAAATGGATATATTATCTATTTACTAAGGTCCCTCGCAAATTGCTGTTTGTATTCAGTCCGGTACAGAATATATATGGATAAATAAATTGATGTATTTATTTTTATGATCATCAGTGGAAAAACTAAACATTTTTCAATTTATTTGTTATTTTAAGCATAATTTTTGTGCCAAGGTGGTCTTAACTTGGAATGTGTTAAGCTACCAATTGCGATTGTATCTACATACGATTTGAGATGCGTGAACAGTAGCGTCTCACACGTTTGTCGTGAATGCCGTGAGCCACCGTTGATCCGAACATGCGTCGAATAGAAAGCAGTGATTATCTACATTCAATTACGTTAACTTACCTACTTAATTGATCATGATAATAACAGACAACTGTACATGAATGAACTCGTTTTAATATTAGTTTTATACCACTTAGGTGGCAGACAAGCACAGGCACACCTGATGGTGGTCGTGGACTATGGACGTGTGCAACACCAAAAGAGACTTCTAATAAAACTTTTGTTAAAGTTTCATGGGGCCCAAACAAGATCTTTGGGATACAAGTCTACCAGCCGATAAACCTGCTGATTGAAGAAGGGTCAGAAGGCAGTTACTCACATTGTAGCTAAATAAACCATTAAAATGAGGTGCAGGGGAGTGCAATGGTATGTAAAGTGTGAGCTTTGGATGCAACTAGGATTGGTGCTTGGGAGTTGAAATTAGAATGATCACACTCATTCGAAGAAAGATCACAATCATTAAAATAACAATGGAAAATATACAAACAGTTGAAATTATCATGAGTTTTTGAAGTGAAAACTTCTTTAGCGGCGTTGGATGGGTAAAAAGTGTTAAACTCGCGTCAGGATTACTTGACCTTTGAACCGTAACCGACGACTGACGTCATACAACATTACAACAGCTACAGATCGTTTATTTTGTTAGATGCGTTAAGAAGCTTCGTAACTTCGCGGTAAACACTTCGACTATAAGTCCTTATGGTTTCAGATACTACCGGCTTCGAACCTGAGCATCTGACACTTTTTGTGATCATTTTTTCTTTTTGCAATTTATTACTTTTTGTGATTATTTTTTCTTCAATATTCATTAATTTCTTCTGACAGAAAATTAGTGATAGGTTCTATGATTGGCGCTATATTATAGGTATGGTATGGTGTATTCGTTTTATCTTTTTCTCTGTATATAACGAAGAAAGAAAAAGTTTTCACTTCTGCCGGCACTCCCGGAGTGCAACCCGTCTTTTTTTTTGTATTTAATATTGGGATAAAAAGATCACCACGTACTTGAGCCTAGTATAAAATACAGTCGGAAGTGTGGTATCATATATCAGTCGAGACGGCCATAAATATTGTAGGCGCCCCATACGCATCGCGGTTGTTCATATGTCGCTGTCGGAAGGAAGTAACAGTCATATTTGTAAATGACTAGCCAATTGATTTATTACTGATTTACTGTATTATCTCCATTACCATTGGTAAGAGAGATTTAGGTAAAGGGCGCGGATAAAGATTTGCCTACAGAAACCATTGATGTGTATTTCTGTTTTACTTAATATCATAGAAATCCAAAGACGCTTTTAGGCAAAATATTATTCAATATTATCTGTAACTAGCTGTTGCCCGCGGCTCCGCCCGCATGGATGTCGGTTATCGCTTAGTGTTGAGTGAACATAGTAGCTTTATGCATGCAAAGTCTCAGCCCGATTGGTTTAAAATTGACAAAGTTTCATCCAAACTTTTATCCCTTTAGGGGTAGAATTAATCAAAATCCTTTCTTAGTACATGCCTACGTCATAACATCTACCTTTATGCCAAATTTCAGGCCGATCCGTCCAGTGGTTTGGGCTGTGCGTTGATAGATCACTATGTCAGTCTGTCGCTTTTGAGTTATATATATTTAGATTGCCTCGTTATTCCTGTGACATTAGGTTCATCATACTCATTAATATGTTTATCTACAATATACTTTTGTTATCCTACGATTTGACGGTTCATTTGTAGGTTGAGAAAAGTGTTAGTGGAATTTTCAGTTAAAAATATCTATATCTAAAACTCTGACAACTAATTGAACTTGCAATCATTAACCGATAGTGGATTTGGATTTGAATACGTTTTAGCTTCATTGGATAGTTTTCCAACTAACTTCTTTAAAAGAAGTCATTTTGAAATAAGCGTTAAAGGAGATAATTCTTTGAACTAGACACAAATATACTCTATTAATACAATATCAAACATGTAATAACATGATGCGTAAATGCAACACACCGATCATTTATTTCATTACCCCGTCATTAATCTTTAGGGCGAAATTAGACATGGGCTCGTAACACACTACATCTTGTGGCAGGTTAATAAAGTATGAGTTTGAGCAGTCGCACCCACTGCGCCCCTTGAATATGTTAAATACACCTACATTATTAAGTAATACCCTTCAGGATTACACCCAAAGTTTAACTACCTACTCTGCAGTAATGTTTTTTTATAAATGAAGTACTATCTTTATATATATTAAAAACTCACTTTACAAGTTCCACACAATTATATTTAGTTTTATCACTGTATGATAATAAGGTAAACCTGAAAATGAGTTATTCGAAACATGTCGTAATATTATAAATTAAATATTAGTATTTATATTATACAGTGATAAACCTAAATATAATTGTGTGGAACTTGTAAAGTGAGTTTTTAATATATATAAAGATAGTAAAATGAAGTTCCATCAAGAAGTTTCAACAAATTCAATCAACTACACATATGAAGTACATCAGGCGGTTCTTGACATCGTTTAGTAAAAATGCCTTCCTTCATATACATAGGTTTCATTGAAGCCTTGCATCATTTAAATAGTGTAATATCAAACATTTCAAATTGAGAGAATGGATGGATGTATGTTACTCTTTCACGCATAACGGCAGAAGAAATCTGGTTGAAAATTTCCAAATATTTGTTTTTATTTCGTGATAAAATTTCTGTGGAATCGGAATGCAATCTGTTTTCTGCGTGGGTGCGGCCTGGCAATAGCTAGTGTTTTATAAATGCTAATAGTTTTAACTACTTTATAAAAGTATCTAACTGTCAATTCAATGTTCGTTAGAGGCAACATTTTCCAAAACTGAAGTACACCGATGACTTGACATGCCAAATGTAAAGCCGGGTAGTGTAGAAGTAGAAAACAGTTTACTCTACTACTTTATAAAAGTATTAAACTGTCAATCCAATGTTTGATAAAGACAACGGTCTACAAATCCGAAGTTCTCACTCTGCTTCTTGACATGCTAAATATAAAACCGGGTAGTGTAGGAAAAAATACAAAAAAAATCTAATGACAGGTGTCACCAGTAGTAATCCCAATTAACATCTCACCAATTGTTTCAGTTTATTTAAAAAGCTTTACTGCTCATATAAAAGGGTGTAATGTCCGCATCCTGTCGGGTATTTATTCCCGTTGTTAGGGATTAGACGTCGTAAATTATTTTCTTTTGGGTTGAGTTATGGCCTGTTTGGGCGACAGAGCGTTGTTTCACGTTTTTAAAGGGGTTACATATCATTTTAGATTCTTAAAAAAATGTCTATTTAAAGTGGCGATAATACTTAATTAGTTTAATGCCCGACTATGAAAATAGAAACTACAGAATTTTATTTTAATTTTCGTGTTAGAAACTAGCTTTTGCCCGTGGCTTTACTTGAAAACATGTTAAGGTAGCGCTGGATCCTAGCTAACTGGTGCAAAATAAACTTTACACTAAATACACTCGAGAGCAATGAATACAGGTCATTAAAGATCTCGCTAAGAATGCTGGCGTAATGAAATAAATGGTGTTTAATGGTCAAAATTTGTGCTCTACAAGCTCGATGGAAATCATGGAATTTGTATAGAAGACCAGAATAAAGATTCAAGCAAGCATGCATCGAAGGATAGCGTGGTCGTGGAAAATTATTGTAACAGAGGACTGTTAGAATATTCTCCAATATTGTATAAGGAACAGTGGCGAAGCGTGAATTTAGGATGTTCAAGTGACCCATATTCATTACACTCGAGTGCATAAAAATAGTTCGTATACGAATAAAAACATTTAAAAAATCATATTCTAAGCATTTTCAGTTTAAAAATATTTAAAAAAATGTTGACATAGGGTATAGGACCAGTATAATCTTATGTTTGATAACATAGAGCTTAATGTTAGAATACAAACTAGTAGACATCCACGGTACAAAGAAAGAAAGAAACGGATTCTTTTTTCTTTCGTTCTTTCAAACAATAATTTTTGTTTTAAATAATTTATCGTTCAAGTTGCGGTCGTGGACAGACACATATTTCACTGGTTCAATGTCAACTACAAAACATTAATAATATTTAGTGGTATCACAGTGAAATGTGTATGTGGTAAAATTAGAAAGGATTAGTTGAAGACGCCGGCATTGGTACTTCTACAAGTTACTTACCGTTCTGCACTCTCATTAATGAAGTAGAACAAAAAACTAGATCGCATAATCTCGTTTTAATTAACTGCACTTAAAGATGTAAGGATTTATAAATGACTAACTGCTGCCCGCAGTTAAGCCTATATTAAATTAAAGTCTTCATACTACACCTCATATTATCTCTATCTTTGTGCCAATTTAGGTCAAATTACAACAGGTAAAGTTACTTTCACATTTTTAATATTAATTCGGGGTGACCCTTTTTATTTTTGTCTGTCTGTAAGGTTTGGCTAAGCTCTGAACGGCCCAGTGTTTTCAGAGCTTAGCCAAACGTTACATATTTCTGACAGCATAAAGGCGTAATTTGGATTATTTTTGTTTAAACTATGTAGACATGAGAGGATTCGAGGCTTTTAACTTACATTTTGTTTCTGATTGGAACGTTTAAAATATATAATAGTTTAAAAACTAAAAAACACGCTTTTAGCACGTGCGCCATATTGGATTTAAGTCACGTGATTATTTTTTCGTTTTCCTAACAGCAAATCCTTTCTTTTGATACCCATATCATGGGGGTGGATTTCAAACAGCCAGTCCGATATCTTGGGGAGGCCGCCATATTGGATTTGTAATGTTTCTTAGCTAGTCATGTATTGTCATCAAAACTCAGAGCGTGTGCAAAATGTCATCCTAATCGAAGACCGGAAAGTGGGTCAAATTAAGATTCCATGATTTTCTTTAGTTAGTAACATAGTTAGTTACAAGTGAAGCTAATAAAAGCGTGTTAAAATGGTAAGTAATAATTTTATGTATGTACGTATGTAAGTATGTTTGTATGTAAGTATGTATGTATGTTGGTATTTATGTATTTATGTATATGTATGCCTATTACCTGGGGGTATACATTTTGTATACCTCTTACATCAAAATCTTCACTTTCATGTACACTAGACTTTGCCTCTCGTATTACAATTCCTCTGTGCACTCCCGGGTTTGCTGGAAGAGAACTCAACTTTGAGTTAAGCTCGTCTTTGTTCATTACAGCTCACTTTTTTGTATTAATGTAATTTTGTGTACATACAATAAAGAATTGTTACGTAATTAAATTTTATTTATAGATTGTGACATCCCCTTAACCAGAAGCCATTTTATGTATGTTTTCTACAGTCTCAATGACTGTAGAAGACACGACTGAATACAGCAGATTATTGATAGAACATGTTAATTAGATTGAAAATCACTAATCATCAATAAACGTAGAAATATACTCATTATCGTTACTCAAAATATCATATCTAAAATAGAATTTGATATAAATTGGTCTCCAATTTATCGAGATCCCCGTTTGCCGGTCGTGACGGATGACAGGGGTGATAATTAGTATGATCGTGCTATTCAGAGAGCGGCGGCCCTTCCTCCCGACTACGGACGGCTAAAAATGGCTCAATCAGTCAAATTGCACCTCTACTACACAGTTGCACATGGTGCCATTCAGTAATAAAGTTCAAAATAGTTGGGTATTCGGTATTCTAAGCTTCATTTAGAGTTGAAGGGAAAAGCAAAGTGCTGTTTCTGTCAATTTACTTGGTTTGATGATGTATAAAATTACAGGTGTACTATTGGATTTTAACTTCCTTGCATTTATGTATATTAATAACTTAACTTCTTTGTAGACGAGAGACCATCAAGGTAGAAACTACTATTTTAGGATCGTCAACACCTGGAATAGTGACTCTGGGCTCTGAAGGCATAGTGCAGTCAAGTGAAGAGCTATAAAAAACAAAAACAAGAATAGACCTACATTAACTCTTGAATGAAGAAAAAGGACTACGAGACGAATGTATGATGCAAGTGGATAATTATGTTTATAACGAGAAGATCTTGAGACGACTCTTTTGTCGTACTGTACTTGAAGTTCTTTCGAGAGGACATTTTCTACATTAACACGATCCACTGCGATCTCTACTGATGTGTGTATATGGACATAAAGCCTAGCAGGGTGTGTCTATAAAATGTGTTACTTTAGTTTTACGTTTTAGAATTTCATCTTTTCAGCATAAGGATGTGCTTATGTTGGTTTATAATACCTACTTAAATTAAATAATTCAAAATGCTTATAATACTACAAGATAGGTTACTGTACCAATCGAGGAAATAATAGGGGTTAAAGTATGAAATTGCCGTTTCATTGTAATAGGTACTTCGAATTGACATAGAACCTTCATGGTTTGAGATTTTTGAGTGAAACTTTTTCCACATGGTACCTATGTAGTTCTTCATTTAAAAATGTGCAACATTCGATTATCGACTTTCAGTTGTTTTTTTTATTCAGCTTAGACAAGAAAGATGGATACTTCGAAAATTCGAGTGATTTTTGAATACGAGTTCCGACGCGGAACTAACGCGGCAGAAACAGCTCGCAATATCAATGTTGCGTTTGGAGAGGGGACTGCTAATGAACGCACCGTGCGATTTTGGTTTAAACGCTTTCGTGATGGAAACTTTGATTTGAAGAACGAACCACGAGGAAGGCCGTCCACACAGGTGAATAACAATGAATTGAAAGACATGGTGGAAGCCGATCCGAGCCAAACTACCCAGGAATTAGCTGCATGGTTTAACGTTACCTTACCAACAATATTGACTCATTTGCGTCAAATCAATAAAAAAAAAAAAGACGGGTTGCACTCTGGGAGTGCCGGCAGAAGTGAAAACATTTTTTTCTTCTTTCTTCGTTAAATACATAGAAAAAGATAAAAAAGAACATACCATACCATACCTATAATATAGCGTTAATCATAGAACCTATCACTTATTTTATGCTAATTTTCTGTCAGAAGAAATTAATAAATTATGAAAAGAAAAAATAATCACAAAAATTAATAAATTACAGAATGAAAAAATAATCATAAAAAGTAATAAATTACAAAAAGAAAAAATAATCACAAAAAGTTTCAGAAGGCCAGGTGGTTTGAACCCGATACTATCTGGAACTACGAGGACTTACAGTCGAAGTGCTTACCGTTTAAGCTACGACGTTATCTATAGTAAGTTGCAAAATAGATAGTTTGTACCTAATCTTGTATGACGTCAGTCGTCGGTTACGGTTCAAAGGTCAACTAATTCTGACGCTTCCTTAACATTTTACACCCATCCAACGGTTACCTATCTTAATCCCGAATTTTAATATTCCGAATATCATAATCCAGAAAACGTTTGGCCAATTTTTCGTAATCCCGGTTTTTAAAATTCCGAAGTTTTATTTGCCATATAATCGCAACTCCGAATTTCATTTGCCCATTTATTCATTTGTACGACGTTTTGTAATCCAGACGAACGAGTTCCAGACACACGAAATCTAAATGCACAAAATCCAGATGACCGCAATCCATATGCACGAAAGCCCATTTTTTAAAACACAAATTTTTGAAATGAAATTAATTGATATCCAGTTAATTGATATCCAGACAAACAATATCCAGATTTTCAAACCTAAAACTAAACCTCATATGGCGTCTACTAACTACAACTGGAGACCTACTGAACAAAACACACGTTGCCTTAAAAAATATATGTATGCATGTAAGCAAACAAGCATGCATGCAGGCAAGCAGGCAAGCATGCAGGCAAGCCGGCAAGCATGCAGGCAAGCCGGCAAGCATGCAGGCAAGCATGCAGGCAGGCAGGCAAGCATGCAGGCAAGCATGCAGGCAAGCAGGCAAGCATGCAGGCAAGCAGGCAAGCATTAGTGTTGCTCTTCTCCGGCGCTGCGGGAAGTGCAGTCCTTCCGCCCTTGCGTAACAAAGGTCGGGCACCCGTGCTCGCTTCCGCAGCTTCGGCTTGCTGGTCGCCTAAGGCGACCAGCCTCAGCCGCTCCAGCTCGCCCGGGCGCCCGAGCTTCGTTACTGCGGGCGAGGACTGCCCTCCCTCCGCGCCTCCGGTTCTTAAATAACACTCTAGTGTAGGGCAGACAAGTACCACGGCGAGTCGGGTCGGGCGTGGTACGCAGTGTTGACGAGCTCGCTTTCCTGATTCATTGATTATACCTGCATACAAAACTGTTCATGCATGACATGGAAAACAATAATTTATTTATTTTATGGAAATTAATGTAATTTATGAAAAACGAGAGAATACCATTTTAGTCATCTGGCAACATAAAGTTGTTTGTTTATTAAAATTATTTAGAAAATGGAGGTAGCTACATCTCATTATATTAAGTGACATTATGTCTTATGGGGGAGTGGCTAGAGAGGCCACACGGGAGCCTCTCGTACCGTCAGACGCAGATGATAACCGGGCACGGTTACTTCGGGCGGTATCTGCATCTGATGGGTATTGAGCCAACGCCCGAGTGCCATCACTGCGACGCGAGCGTGGACTCGGGGCTGCACACGCTCACCGAGTGTCCGGCGTTTGAGACGCCGAGGCGGGAGCTTGTGCAGGCCCTGGGGGTGAGAGTGCTCACGCTCTCCACCCTGCTCGCG
Organism: Eilema caniola; assembly: GCA_949126895.1. Lineage (NCBI taxonomy): Eukaryota > Metazoa > Arthropoda > Insecta > Lepidoptera > Erebidae > Eilema > Eilema caniola. The sequence goes on from OX421462.1 coordinate 19,208,109, forward strand.
GCGATGGTCCGCTGCGCGGATGCGTGGGCGGCCAGCGCCTCTTTCTGCGAGCAGGTCATGCTCGCGAAGGAGACAGCAGAGCGGGCGCGGCGCGGTGAGCGAGAAAGACTCGCTGACATCGCTGCTCGCGCCCGAAGGCGGCTCGGGCGTCGGAGGGCACTTACAGACCTCCGCCCCCCATGAGCGCGGGCCTGAGGGTGACGGGTGGAGCCACCCGTCACCCTAGCAGAAGCAGGCCACGGCGGCGGTGCGCATCGTAGGACGATGCGCGCCTCCCCACACCGGGGTTGAGTCGGGGACGGCGTGGTCCCCACCTCCCGAGGAGGGCCAGACCGAAAGGGATGGCCCTTGGTCAGCCGGGGTGCGAGGGATATGTCGCAAGACACCCTCACCTTCGGCCTAGCACCACGACCCACAGACGGCGTGCGGTTTAGTCGGTTCGAGTCCGACATAACCTACCCCTCCGGCTCCGGAGGGGCGGGTATCCGTGGGGATTTCCCGCACGTAAAAAAAAAAAAAAAGTGAAGGTTAGATTTTTGTTATTATATCAACCGTTACACACCCTAAATGAATCGTATAAATTTACTGATTTTTAATATATCTGTATATAGTTTAGCTGGAACACGATTTGTATGGGAACCAAATAAAAAAATTATGAAAATTTGGTAATAGTTTATTTGGAAAATGGTACGATGGGAAACAAAAAAAAATATTCTGAGAATCTGGTATAACTATATTTGGATTATGACAATATGGGAAACAAAAAAATACTATTTGAAAATTTGGTTTTAGTGCACCTGGAAATTGATTCATCTGGGAAATGAAAAACGGAATTATAGAAAGTTGTCATTCATTACATCTGTCTATTAAAAGTTCTACCAACCGTTTTCGGGGTTTTAAGATTCGGGTAACAGAAATTCGATATTTCAATAGGTTACCCCATCCAACGCCGCTAAAGTAGTTTTCACTTCAAAAATGTGAAAAACGGGTACCTCATGATTTGACTGATCTGCAGAAAGAAATGCGTGTTGAAACTTGTGTTGCCTTGTTGAATCGATACAGAAATGAAGGAATATTGGATCGAATTGTGACATGTGATGAAAAGTGGATTCTTTACGATAACCGTAAGCGAAAAATGCAATGTCTGACCCCAGGTGAAACGCCACAACAGTGTCCTAAAGCAAAGCTTACCAATAAAAAGGTAATGGTAACTGTTTGGTGGTCTCAGCATGATGTTATTCACTATAGCTTTCTACGATCTGGTCAAGCAATAACGGCAGATGTCTACTGTGCCGAACTCCGAACAATGATAGCAAAACTAGCAGTGAAACAGCCCCGACTCATGAATCGATCTTCACCATTATTGCTCCATGATAACGCGAGACCTCATACAGCACGAGAAACCGTTTTAACTCTACAGGAACTGTAATTAGAAACTATCCGTCACCCTCCGTATTCGTCAGACCTTGCTCCAACAGACTACCATTTTTTTCGTGATTTGGACAATTTTCTATGTGATAAAAAGTTTTCTTCTCAGGAGGCAGTACAAAATGCTTTCACACAGTTTGTCGAATCTAGATCACCAGAGTTCTATCGCAAAGGCATAAATGACCTTCCTACTAGATGGCAGCAATGTATAGATAATAATGGTAATTATTTTGATTAAATAAATACGTTAAATTAAAAAAAAAAACGAATTTCAATTTGTCAGTACAAATCGGCAATTTCATACTTTAACCCCTAATATTATAAGCAAGGCGACTTCCTTGCCTTTCGAACTGGCATTTCTGATTTGAAGGGTGGCACTTACCTTTCCAGAATATATAAATTCTTCTTTCAATTTGTGATACAAATGAAGCATTAAATTACATTACATTTAAGAGTAACGTGTCGTGAAATCAAACTGTATACTTCGACTGAAAACAATCCTTTGAGGTATTGAGGTAAGCTTCGTGGGGAGCTTTAAGAAATAGTTCAATAGACGGTTGCGGTACAGTTACAATGCTTAAGCTAGAACATCCGGTGCATTCCTACATATCATATGGTAAACGTAAATGCCAATGAATGTTATTAGTAGTATCTAATATTTTTTCCTGTATTAAGAAGGTATTAAATATAATGAAAAGTAATCATCAAAAGCACTGTCGAAAGGTATTTTGCGTACCTACCACTGGTTTGACATTTCTGACAAAATGCGTCTATTTTTAAGACTATGGTTGTAAACAGATACGTACCTTGCTTGTTGATAAGAGATTACCCATAAATTATCTCAACAAGATCGCACATAGCTATACCCATGATACTCTGGCAATTATACTTTTAAAATGATTCCCGTAAAATAAACTTACTGTCAGTAAGTATAAGTATTGAAAATTGTCTATCTCTAACTTCTTCTGAAAGCTATATCTTACAAAACAATAAATAGATTCACGTAATCCTTTTCTCCAACTGTACTTACGGAGAAAACCAAAATATTTATTTCTGCAAAGGGCTCTTTCAAGAAAATCAAAGAACTTAAGAAGAAGATTGTCTTGAATGTAAAAAGACGTTGTCATTGCTTCGGGTCGCACTTTGAGTAACTCAATCCTGTTCTCAAAGGGACAGCCACCTCAAATAGATGGGCCGTCGTACTTCGGTTCCGAATACATGGATTTTCTGTGAGTTATTCAATTTGTATCTGTACGGACGTATGGGTGCTAGATGTGGCTGCTCACATGTAATGTAAACATCAAGTAAGTCAGTTAAAAAGATATTTTGTTTTATCAACATTTTGTTGACAATATTATGGATGCCTTGGACTAAAACAAAGGTTTTATTGAAAAAAAATTTGAATTATTTGTTATAAGATACCTAATTAATAATCTATTTGCGTATAATATTTTCTTTATAAGATAAACATATTTCTGTGATTAACAAAGGATGAGTCAAAAAACGTAAGATCTTTACCTAACTAAATAGAAAAGTCAATGTGAACGACTAAAAACATCGACAAATTAAAACAGCCTTCATGATACACGTTTAAATAACTTACATTAACTTTACTCGTATTGTTCGTCTCAGATGTCCGGTAAGGAATTGTTTTTTTTTAATTCTTCACCAAGCAATCTAAAGAAGTAAATTTGAAAAATGCCTAAGAAACCAAATTATAAAGAAAAATTGAAATTTATCTTTAAAGGGGGTTGTTTATTGTGTCAAAATTTTAACTGAATTATTGCGAAACTTTCTGAGTTCTTGCGAACACAAAGCACCTTAACATTTTTGAATAATATGCAGGTTTCTGTGTGTGACAACTATTTGAAATGTGCGTGCATAATGAAATGCGTACCTGTGCCACATCCAGCATGTAGTATGCAGAGTGCGTGCATCTGCATCCCCGCGGGACGTGGCTGGCTGTGCCGGCGGCTAGCAGGGCGGGATCGATCCGCCCCAGTCGCGTACCGAGCGCCCTGTGAGCAACACGACCGCCCGCCCGGATCAAAAAGCCTTCGCGTTTAGGCGGGAAAGCGTATACAACAAACATAAAGCCGTTCCAATTTCAAATAATTCTATTGTAGTAGCAATTGACCATAGCTAGTTTGAAGTAGAAATAGTTTGTGATACTGAGTGTTTTTTTTAGTGCGTAGTGACGTGACTTAGTAATTTAGACTTAGTAAAGTAGTGATTGGACTTAAGAGACCTAAAATTAGAAAAGAGATTGAAGAATTAATAAACAATTTTTAGTAAAATTTACCGTACAGTAGTTTGATAATTCTGACTGAGTGTTGTAAATTTCATGTACCTAATAGGTAAAAGTATAATTATGGTGCCTCCGTGATGACGCACAGGAGGCTAATGATTTCAACAGCGATTTCTTGATATACTATTTTTTTAGGTCGTTAATGATACTGTATTTTTGTAGCAGATTTGGAAAAGTAAACAATAATAAATAACTGTACCTGCTTTCTCCCCCAAAGGCAAAAGTTTCCAACTCTCGTTTATCACAGAATTGGCCAAGTTTATTCTGGTATCTCTCATTTAATTCGGAAATATTTTATTACGAAATTAGGGGAGAATCGGGAGCCTAATTTATCTTCACCTTGATATCATTAAACTTATTTATAGAAGCTTAATTAGTTTCTCAATATGTGATGACAATTTATAAGAATAGACCGAGACGACAAATTTATTTCCATTTTGGGTATCGTTGCAATTTGCCTAACTGTATTTTTAGAATGGACACTTTAATCTGAACGGCAAGAAATAAGTATACAGGGCAATGTGAAGACATTTGTGTGCCCTCCAATATAATGTATTGTTGTTAAGTATGCTACTAGTTGGTGACCTCGAAATTTTAGTTGTAATGAATTACGCAATGAATCTAATAAGATCACATAAACCTAGTTTAGTCATTAGAGCACACTTTACTTTTGGAGATCCTTAAAGAAAGTTTTCTAAGTCGATCCCACGACACTGAGTGCACTTAAAAACTACATATTATTATTTAGGTACTTATCAATTAAGTCAAATCATTGTTGCAGGATTCAAACTTCACACTATTACTACTACTACTATACACACATACATACAAAACGACATACCTTTGTTTTTAGATACCTTTTAGTATAGTTGCCTAATAATATTATAGTTTATTTGATTCGATGTACGTGGTCAATAAACTATGATGAATCCTATAGTTAAAGACATTCAAGATGACAATATGTGGGCGGGTATAACTGTTTTATTTCTCAACATTAATTTTATTCACCGAACAATTTCCGTCGAAATGTTCAATTTAAATACATATTATGAATAAGTTATATCCGTAAACACGACCATGTGGAGAGTTTTCGGTACTAAAGTCACCGGTAATAAATGTTGGTCTACGTTCAAAGTACGATACGGAACGTAGCTTTTTATGTGCCTGTACCTAATGGTTTGTAATCGTGGAAAAAAAATAAAGCGTGTTTCTTATTAATTTCTATAAAATGCAATTTAACTTCCGCTTACCTTCATTTAAGTAAGCGTAAGTTGCAATAAAAAGCCATTAATTACTTAAAAGTTGCTAACGTACTTACATCTTTTTCCAAAACTGTATATCTCAAGAGGTCTGCTGCTTCATGTACCTTATGAGTATGCTTGTTTATTTATTTGATCACGCTAATCTCTGGAACTAAAATATTTTTACAAAACGCACTAGCGTTTTGTAAAAATATTTTTGCATTTATGTTAGCTCAGTTCTTTCGAGGCCACAGGCGATTTAACATCACGCTAGGAGCTTTAGGAGCCGAGCAATAAAAATTTAACCAAGTGGTTGTCTGATCAGAATAGAAACTAGTATCGATTTGGCGGGATTTGAACCCGCGGCCAGTCCCTAACAGGGGGAATGCTCTGACCACTAAGCTATCAAGTCACTCCTTAAGTGCTCGAAATTTTGTCTATATAACCATCTTGGGGCTATGGTGGGATTCCTATCCTAATCGATTTGAATAGAGTACTTTGGATGGAACGGTAGAGCAAATTTTATACGAGCAAAATGTAGATATACTTAACGAATTTAAAACTGGTAAATGTCGCAAATAGACTTAAATTAAAACGGAAGCTATCAAGTAAGTCACACAGACGAACATGATTTCCCAATCCCCAAATTAATGTAAATCCTAAGCGATGTAGGTAGGTACGTCGTGTAAGGTCCCGTGTTCCATCAGGAACTTGTCACAGGAGATTAGCGCGCCCGCACAGTTGCCCGGGATAATCCCGCACGCAGCCCGCACCGAATTACATTAACATTTATTTTATTAATAGAGTTGCCGTGACCCTACATTTATTGCTACTGAAATAATTGAAATAATTATATTCGATTAAGATAAATATTAACTTAGTTGTTTAGGCCATTTTGAAGTTTTATTTTATTGCTATTTTAACTGATTCTTGTGTCACGTATTAGTGGAGTAGTAAATGAGGCTTCATGCATGCGTTAGTTGCCCGCGTCCGGCAAAAAACGTTATTGCATTTTAAAAGTATTAATTTCTTAGAAGCAGTTAGTAGTAGTTTTACTAACCGAATAAAAATAGGAAGCAAATTTGATAACCACTCAATAAAAATATTTGTATGCATTTGTTTAGAAGGTATTATAAGTACATGTATTAAAATAATTAGGGACATATAATAAGGCACATCCTTCTTTTGGAATTCTTAACACGATTTCTTTTAGTTCAGATATTATTTGATTTATGATTTATTATTATTTAGTTCGCTATATTATACGTCCCAAAATATTAAGTCCGTCCAGAACTGCTGTATAAAAGACATAAAACATAAACATATCACACCTTTGAATGGACTTTCTCGAATCAGAAATACTTCAGAGCATGTTCTAGGAAGCGTTTACAGTAAACATTTAACGGATGCGGACGGAGACAGCAGTTCCGGAACCGTCCGGACAGCTGAAAGGGAACTCATTAAGTCGAGCGATATTAGAATAGAACCACTGATATACCAGAGAACTATTTATCTCTGTTAATCTTGGTGATATATTCAAGTAGCTAGGTATAGTTAGAGATGTTAATGAATACTAACGCTCTGCTGTTGATTTATATAAATTGATATCGAAAATATTGTTAGGTATAATTCTCTAAATCTTGCTTGATTTCTGGGTATATATATAGAAATATAACAATAACAATAAATTCTCAATAAATATTTTTTAGTAATGTAAACGAGTGAGAAGGTAGTTCAAAAATCTGCCAGTCCATTCTAGACAAAGCACGTTTCTGCTATCAATTACCAACATATAAAAAATTAAAAAACAGGGTATACCATAGAAGGTTTTGAAATAAATAATTTATATTAAATTATTCAACAATTTACACTCCGATCCAAAATCTGACAGCTTTCCGCCCATAGACAAGACCTCTGTACAAGTTATCCCCTTACTAAATAATGGTATTAATTGGCCTGGCCCAGCCGTCAGCCGCTGTGTCCGGTAAAGGGAACCATTTGCATTTTAATCACGTGTTGATTTGAAGTAATGCCTCTACGTGTGCGAATAAATTAAACCTGTACATGTGTGAACGGATTGTGCAGAACATGTATGGGAATTAAACAAGGACTACGTGAATGACTTACAATACTGATACCTAATACAATAGCAAATCGAGCTTCATTGGCATTGTTCTATGAATTCGGTAGCAAATTATTTATCATTCATTCATTCCGTATTATTTAAGGATGGATGCGATCTATGCATTCTTCAGTAGAATTCACATCAGCTTGAACTACAATACAACTTCTTTTTTTGCCAAGATCTGCTATGACCGTTCAATTTTCAACTACTTATACGTCCATCAGGCAAACTTTCAATGATAATAATATACCCGTCCAACATTGACGTGATCAAAGGTAGGATGGCAGGAAACTTATTTAATTCTTCATCACAAACTGCTGAAACTGACTGTATTGATCCTGTCACACCGGTGGTATTCCATCTGTTCATTCTTCTTCCGTACACTGTTTTGTTACCGTATCCTTTTCGGGAAACTCAGGCAAAAAAGACCAGTACATGTCATTATTTTCTGGTCAATCAAAGGGTCACTCTCAATCAAGGTGTGTATGTCTATGTCGCAATTGGTTGGCGTTTCCAATAGTTAAAACTCTTTTGAGTACTAGAACCATATTAATTTCTGTAAACGGAATTGTAAATCAAGCAACAGAAAAGTTTAAATTCTTTAACTTTAGTTCAACAGTTCAAGTAAATTCATAATTTGTGTCTTCATTATTGGTGCTAAGGAATATTTATGGACTGTTCACTAAATAGTTTAGCGCATAATGTTAATAAATCACACTCATCCTACTTACCTAGTGCGCCAGAACAATAATTCATATGCCATGTAACGCGCGGGTCGTCTCGCGCGATAACACCCACTTGCACCCTTTACACACGATGGCTTCTCGTGCCTGTAATTACTAAGTAAAACTTTTCTAGAAGTTCATGGGTAAGATTTAGATCTATCTATAGATTCTCGACTTTAGGGTCGAGAATGAATTTCTTTTAAATTAGGCATTGACCCATAACATTATATAAATTAGCAAATATTTTACTTTTATTACTAATTGAAAAATAATAAAATAAAATATGAGTTATACTGAAATTTGATAACCTCACGAAAAAACAGATTGGTTGTTTTTGTTTGACAGATCATAAGGAATACCAAAGCTTTTAGTTTTTATCTAACCGAATTTAAATCATGCGTTTTGTAAACGTGGTATCGGTGAATCGGGTCCATGCTCTCAACTCTCAAACTCTTGAACATGCTCTGTATACAGGTTCTGTTTAGGTTATCAAGTTGCGTTACCCGCGACAAGTCCCCGGGGGTTGCATGAAACTTAATTCGGTTTAACTTGAGGCAAAGACTTAATTAAGTTACATGTTGCAGGGTATACCTATGTGGTGGGTACATTTTGGTATACGTTGTTTTAATAAATCTGAAAGCTAAAGGGTCTCATATAAGGGTAGGTATGACGGCCTACTAGTTAAAACAAACCTAATCTAAAATGGGAATAAACCAAAACTGGTCCTAGTTTCACCTAACTAAATCACCAGACTCTAAGTTATGTAGTTATAGTACAGCACTACATCACCTAGAACCCGAGCCTCAGAGGGTACATTTTTTTCTGCTTGGCCAACTACTGTTACCGTATAGTCCAATCCCTGGTATTGTACCTGTTAGTGACCGCTCTCCCAATTAATGAAAATGGCGAAAAGAATGTCATTTAAATGCTAAAACTGACAATTAACCATTTTTTTCAATTTAAGTAAACATTAACCACGCGTAAAATAGAACGTAATAAATCTTCAAAAGCGTCTTATTTCCCGGGTATTTCCGAATACAATAAGATTATGTTAAAAATAAACATGCGGGTAGATTGTCAAGTTCGCGCCAAGCACATGGGGAGCCGTCTATTTTTGACAGAGCAGTAGTTATAGCCACGCCATTATTTCTATTTATTTTGTTGACAACTACCGCACGTATGGTACATTTATAGAGGTCATCGAACTCTAGACACATCGTAAATACCTTTGCATCTAAATTATTTCAATAAAGTTCAAAAGCTTGAGGGTTATTTATTAGAGCATACTGTGTTATCACACTCGGTTCTCATAACGGGGTGAGTATTTACAGCAAGTATTGGTCCAAATGTTTATTACTAACAGTGTTTGTAAGTAACTGTATTTCTTATCAAATAAGTAACGTGTATACATAGGAATGAACTACAATTTATAAAGATTCTACTTTCATTGACAAGTTAAAAGACATCGAGCAGTTTTTAAACTAAATTGTAATGTCCGCAAAAAAAAAAGTCAATTATTTAAATTCTTAAAAAAAAAATACTTAACGGTAAAAAGAGTTTCATCAGCATCTGGAGTTTATAAGTTCAGTACTAAATAATGCAGTTTTATTGCTCGTGTCGCTAAGGGTCAAGTGTACAACCCCTCGTGTGTCATCCTGAATTCGTCCTGTCATCGAAATGTAATAATTCCCCCCGCGATGAAGCCGGAATCGGAAAGCTATTTACAAAGAAACATAGAGGGGTGAAATTTCTTGTGGAAACTAAGAAGATCGAATGGGGATAGCATTCAATGTCGTCTCGTATAGAAGATGTATTGGCGCTAAAAGGAAAAAACTGCCATTACGGTTTGATAAAATTCTTTTAATCTGCATGAATGAAATGTGTATGATTTTATTACTATAGACACGTATGTATTACACACACAATTACTGAATATACAGCCAAAGATAAATTTAATATGAATCTAGAAAATTCAAGAAACACTTTTTTACGGTAAACAGAGCTTAAAGCGAATTATACAAAATAATTCACATTTTATTGCTGAGGCGGTACTACATCATCCTAAATTACTTGAACATGAATGCAATAAGAAACCAAAATAATAATTTAATTTTGAAAGACTACGACCCAGCTACGTATGTAGCTTAATTTCATACAAAACTGGAGATGGTTCTCCCAAAAAAATGCTCAAAGCATTTGCTTTTACTGTTATAGCTGTATTATAGTAATACGATTGTGTATATAGGTTTTACTGTGACAATAACACGGAGGGGTCAGGTTGGTTCGTGGCTTATAGGCGATTGACCGCCTGTACTGATATTGATAAATAATAATCGTTGTCACGGTGCCCCACCGAATAAAAAGTATGTATTAGATAGAGCTCCTAATCGTTTAGCCAACACGGGTGTTGAGGTAAAATTGTAGATATTTAGCTATTTTTATATGTAAAAACGTTAGCTGGTTTGTGTATGCGTTAGAATTCAAAAGGTTTGCATTGATTGAGCTTAAATTTAGACTATTGCGTTAAAAAAATTCTGTGTTTCGGTATCCGCAGGGTACCCGCTTCAGAGCTGGTTTTTATTTATTCTTTACTTATTACTTATTTTTAATTTCTTTTTATTTTATAAAATACTAGCTGTCGCCCGCGGCTCCGCCCGCGTGGATGTCGGTTATCGCGAATCGGACTATAATTTGAGATTTAAACTATCCTATCTCTCAAGTTGGATCGAACTGCACATGGTGTGCGAATTTTATTATAATCGGTTAAGTGGTTTAGGAGTCCATTGAGGACAAACATTGTGACACGAGATTTCTATATATTAAGATATGGATGTAAAAAAAAGGCTGTAGGTTTGCGTATGTTCCTACGTCTTTTTACTTTGTAACTTGTGATAGTCGACATGAATGAACAATTTGAGAAAAATGGACAGGTATATCAGTCCATAAACTCTCCAATGGTGCGATGTTTACGATAATAACAAAGCTTTAAGTACACAAACGCAATCATGTCCAAACTAATCAATTATGCATAAGATATTTTACGCGTTATTTGTTAAGCATAAAGAGCGTTTATAGCTCGTAAACTGGCTATCTGCTTAACATTTATGAATATGAATTAAATGAAGAAACTTTTAGTGCTTTTATTGTCAGAAAGAGAATAATGTTTTTATTAATGCTTTCGTATTAAAATTTTGAGAAAACTACTTAATGTTTTATCAATATTTTCATATTATACACTTAGCATGATATCGATATTGACGAAGAAAGTAATTAAGAACAATCTTAATACCTTGTTTTTCCCATTCCTGATAACTGATTGTTCTGATATTTAGTATCTACACACCCGTAGTTCGGACAATAACACAATTAAAATCAATAAAAAAGTTTGATAAGCTCCTAATACCTTAGTTTTAAGATAATTTTGAGACTTTGTAGTTAAGATCATTTTGACTCTAAGTGTACCAGTAGGTTACCTTTTTCATGAGGACTGACCACGATCTGTCATCTCAGGGTTCCCAATACTTTTCCAATTACCATTATTAATCCGGTACTCAGCGGGCATACCGGTTAGATATTGAGGTAGTCTTGGGCCAAGAAGATTTGTACTGGGCTGAAAAACAATCCTTGACTAACAACTAATAATCGCGTCTGACAAATACTTTCTAATAACAACTCTAAGGCTGCCTTTCCACCGGAGATATTCTATGCTACGTTGCTTTGGATGCGTTTGATATCCACTGAACATTTTCGTATTGAACATTTCGCCACAGAATAGATAATAGTACCTACTAGCGTATTTCGCTTTTGTTCATTTTGCGTTTTGTACATTTTGCGTGAGGTAGTCATTTTGCGTTTTGTTCATTTTGCTCTGAAGGGATTAAATTCATTGGATCACATAGCATAGCACTGGTAGAAAGGGGCTCAGCCTTGGCTAGCCAAGGTTGCCTGGAAGAAATCGCTTCAAGCGATAAGGCCGCCCATTGTACATTCAATGTATACATGCTACCTACTTGTATCTACTGCAAATCAAATGGTGTCAGTACAATAAAGTGTTATCTATCTATCTCAGCTTAGCTATATTTTTTAAATAGAAAGATGCATGATATGGATATGTGCTATGGATGGAGAATAGATTCGAATTTTGAATATTTGTAGGAAGTTTCATAGCATATCTTACTTGCTTACCTACATAGCACTGCACAGTGGAAACGGTCACATGGTTTCATAGCTTAGATTTTACATTTACGTAGCATTTCACATATCACATCTCCGGTGGAAAGGTAGCCTTTTACTTATCTTATTTCGTACCTTTCGTATATTTAAGACGTCAAAAATATACCCACTACGGATATGGGTAACTTAAAACTTAACTTCTTTTTAATTATTTTTTATAATAGTAGATACTTACGATTACTCAATTAAATTTACAGTTTACTTCGCCTTGTCTGCAGTATTTATCGTTGCTGAAATTCAGCCTGAATAGATTTCAAAAGCATCGGCTTATTCATCCACTCAGTTATCCACTCCTACAATTTACTAAACCATAATCTACCTTTGTAATATACATTACATACTCTAGTGCTCGTAAGTACATTAGCTGTCAAAAGCATAATCCATGCTTTCAGCTTTGAACACGGCGGCCTAACATTTAAATTTATATGTACCTACATATTTGTATTTTCTTACAAATATACTCACTAGTTTTAACTTTACACTGGAAAAGGTACTCGCACTTACAATGCGAATAATAAGCGACAGATTATTTATCATTTCTATTCCTAGGCAGAATTTTTTAACGCGGAATGTACGAGATAAAATTTACGGGGAAACTGGAAAACAAATGAAAAACAGAACTAGTTACTGTTGATTTTTAATCAGTAGTAGCACAGATAATATAATATAATTCTTATAATAATAGTAGGTACATACAGTATTATAAAGGCGTATCATAATGTTCATTTAATCGATTGTGTGATCTGAAGCTTACTAATAAAGTAACACTTTTCACGCAACGTTTTATTTACCAGTTAGCCTCTGTTTGTTAGCTCTAACTTAAGCAAACTGTGTAACTATTCTCGATGCAGTCTAAGCCTAAAAATATAGAAACGTAGGTACTTTTGAAGCCGTGTCAGTTTGATTACCGTGAAGTGTGGTGGGTGCTAGTAAAATAGAGGGTTACGTGTTTTACTTTCACTACAGTTCGATTGTTACGAAGTTTCCTTTGTTTACGAAATTATACCGTTAATATAACCGGAAATTAATCGTTCGTGTTGATTCGTGATACGGTTCAAATGACATGCTAAATAATATTCATTATAAAGGGTATGGAGTTATTGCACAATTTTCAAGTAATATAGAGGAATATACATACTGTATAGGATTAATGTTCATAATTATAGGAAGCTTAGTCGTTGTCTTGCTGCCCTAAATTTCTCTTAGAGATGCTTAACTTGAGATAACCCGGTATTTGATATGTTCATTCTTGATAAATACCTAAATATCTTAGAAAAACCGAAGTTATACGGGTTAGGTATTCTAAGAAATACGATTAGCTAAGATAGAAAACAATTGAGAGATCAAAATTTTACCACATGTATCAAGCAAAAATTCCTTCAAATCGTTTAAAACATGAAAACTCTGATTTTGCTTTCAATACCTTTCACAAGTTTATTTTGACTTTGCCAATGTAATACAAACTTTATTTTGTAAGTGATAGGTGTTAAAATAAGTGAAGAATAATATTGCAGTAAGGGAGCAATGTTTACCCACGCATCGATCGATAGGTACCCGTAGCGGAAGAGCCTTCGCGTGAAAATTGCAACCCGTCGTCGTCGAGTCACGGCTCTCCTAATACAATTACTAGATGCGAGATGAAAGAGAATTAGTTATTTTTGGCAAATATATTGAGTTCCGGTGCTTTGATATGGTCCTGGTCATAAGCCGGTGAAGTAGCAGTGAATTATAGCTGTTTTATTTTTTGAAAAGCAGGATACTTGTTACCTGTCTTTTATGTCTGTTCAATGAAAAAGGTAAAAAAGCAAAGACTAACAGTGTTCATACAGGATAAAACGTAAAAAAAGAATTATTATTAAATTTAGTAAGCTAGCTCCGAGACCCTTAGTTCTAAAAAGTCGTAATTTCACATGATCAAATCAACTACAATAGAAAAGTAAATATAATATAATACATAAAAATTGTGAGTTTGTACTCATCATACGGAACTTACAAAATACTAATAAAAATTAAAATATTTTAAATTCAAAGCAATAGAAAAAAGGTACTTACCAAAAACTATTAACGATTTCTCATTTTAAAAAATATACCTACTAAATTTAGTACTATTTCTTTGTACTCTACGTTTTCAAAGAGATGTAGATTTAGTAGAAATAATTCACACAAAGAAAGAACTCTTTCATATTATATGATAATCATAACTGATTACCTAAGACCTAAGCCTCATAGGAGTATTACCTTTAATATACCTATAATTGCCTATATTGTAGTCTTAACTATAATGTATCGGTTCTGTATAAAGTCTACGCACAATCTTGGCAGCAATAATCTGTGCAACGAGAAAATGAAATCATTCCATTCTACCATGAAGACTTATCTAGTGACGCAAAGGTGAGTCCCGCCAGGTGGGGTTGGTATAGTTTGCGAAACCACCCGCCTATCTTATCAACTCGAGGGGACATAGATTCATTCTGCTCGGTTTATTTTGTCTCGTTGTTTACTTTTTCCGTGATTCGAATGAAGATGTATTATTGAAAGAAATCGCTATTGAAATTAATACCTTTTTAGTAATAATCAATAACTGCTTATGTTTGTGAGTACAGGGATAGTAATAAAATGTGTGTTCTGTGACGGTTTTTACTGCAGAAACATGTACAGATGTAAAAAATATTTTGATTGTGAATAGAAGTGAATTGAATAGGTAAATTTAAAACAGTAATTTAAAATTGAATTTGAAATAGAAATAAAAAGGTAATGCCTACTGACATTACTGGCATGATATGGCAAGAAAATACATGGAACGACGCTTTTCCAAGTCCCACCGTACCACCATACCTTCCAGTTTTAAAGTGCCAGAGCCTTACGAATTCTATAATAAAGCAACACCATTTGTTCAGCGGACGTTATTGTTCGTCGCTGATGAGAGCTCTGGACCAAAGCCTTGTAGTAGCGCAAGCGGTGATACAATTGACAATGATATTCAAGATGCCCCAGTCGTGGAAACAGCCGCATCCACGTCTAAATCGTCAGAGGAGCAAGAAAAATCACCCAAAAAGAGCTCATTTTTCTTCTCCCCTTCGAAAAGTTGTAAGATTCACGGCCGCAGCTTTTTCCGGCTTCAGACAAGTCCCAAAAAGTCGAAAGTGGAAACGAGTGATGCAGTTACCGGTGCTCGGCCGATAACGACACCTGCTGCGGGGAGCGGGGGACTCATCAGCTATGCCCCTGGATGGTCCCTGAAAGGCGAACATCTTATGAAATGGCAAGAATCCGGCAAAACAACTATTGAGGTAAATTATTTTATTTTTTTAGTTATGACAAAACTCGACAAAATTCTCTCTAAATAGAATTTCGAATCAATTTTTTTTCAGATACAAGACTTATAAATTATCTACTTGATTTTTCTTTTTACATTTTTAATGTCTGTAGCATCTGTAAGTACTTGTAAAAAGTTCAAAAGTAGAAATTGTGCATGCAAATCTGTTCGTCAGTGGTTAACAGGGTGGTCGAGGGTGCAAGGGTGGTTGTTTTTAAGAAGAAAATGAAAATTTCAATCTAAACGCGCCCCCAGGTAATAGCGAGGGCTGCTACGTTACTTAAGAAAAGTTTTTTGAATCTCATAAACGTATAACAATGCAAGCATTCAAATAAACAGAAATGAAAAGGTTTCTTTTAAAATATCGACAACGGTTTAAGAATAGATAATATAAGTAACTCATGAGGTTGCCTCTTGTGTGCGGGCACTTTTTGTTGAGACCGTGCTTATATTGAGAAAAAAGATACATAAAAAAAAAATTAAAAGCTCTTTGTTTGACTTCACAGCAATCGTTACGCCAGTGTCGTATCTACTAGATAAGATTACATTGTTGACCTTAAAAAATTATAATTCGAACATTCAATTAAATACCTACATGGTTCGTAAAACAAATAACTCAAAAAAAAAGATTTTATTTATTATATTATGTGGTTAGAATTTCCAACATGTCGAATAAGGTGGAGATATAAACAGAATGAAATATCAAATTCATCAAAATGGATTCGACGGTTAATTCACCGCGACGACGCATATTGCTGTATTTGTTCCATCGTTTTGGCCAGAATAATAATATCAGGCGCATTAGCTGGCTCACCACCCTCATCCTCCATATTTCTAACGTTTTTCCCACTTGTCTCTTCCCATCCGGAAAAGTAGGGAGAGATTTGAACACACCGATAGCCTTTTATAACAGTATAATGTGAGAATAATTTTCCTTATTCCGTACCATTAAGAAAAATGACACAGGTTGAAAGCTAATTATGGGGTAGTATTACTCATGATTTTAGGGCTGATTCGGAGGCAATATTTTACGTCACAGTATATTTATTTTCATTGTAGTCCGTTTGAAGTTTATCATAATGTACAAAGATAATGCGTATTGTTCCTGATACTCACTACGTTTAGCATAATTTCACGTTTTTAAAGTTTCCACATTTAATTAAGTAATCCATAAATTCTTATTGAATTAAATTAATCTCAAATGAATATTATTAATTGAAGATTGTATTATGCAATACATGAGGGAATGAATCCATTCACAAATAGGTAGGTATGCACAAAATATCACCTCTGTGGCCTGTTTTGCACAGATTGAGATTGGAATGGGAGGCAAGACGAGCTTAATACTTACACAGCTAACATAATTAAATACCATAATCTAAAAACTTTATCTATACAGGTTCAATTTACAACGATTTGTTCACTTGTATGACTAGGTTCTTTATTATATTAATAGTGTATAAAACAACCCTATACATTTAAAGGTGAATGACTTACACAATTAATAAAGCGTTCACGTATCAACCTAATTTGATATCAACAAAAGAAGCTTCGAACCTGTGCATCTGACAATACACCGTCTGCAGTCGCCAGGGTTCATTAGTAGCACGCGAGAACCCTTCTGAATATGTATGAGGAATCGAACTCGAGGTTTGGCTGTCGCGATCCAACGATATTAGGATAGGGTTCATATCAACCTGAATGTTAATTATACCCGCTTATTAAATATAGAAGGGTGAAGATAATGAAAATCTCGAGCGGGAAAGTTTGATTGAATTTTGATAAGGGCTGTTCGATTAGTGTTTAAAAAGTTGTGTTACTTTGCGAAATTTAGAAAAGATTTCCCAATACAGAACTATTTTTATTGGACCCTTTTTTTTTTTTTTTTTTTTACGTGCGGGAAATCCCCACGGATACCCACCCCTCCGGAGCCGGAGGGGGAGGTTATGTCGGACTCGAACCGACTAAACCGCACGCCGTCTCTGGGTCGTAGTGCTAGGCCGAAGGTGAGGTTGTCATGCGACATATCCCTCGCACCCCGGCTGACCCAGGGCCATCCCTCTCGGTCTGGCCCTCCCCGGGGGTCTGGCCCTCCTCGGGAGTCTGGCCCTCCTCGGGTTATTGGACCCTACTATTCCGACTAATTTCTTTCTTCCCGAACCTTTGATAGAAAATTATAATCAAGTAAAGTTCCCTTAGAACTTATCGTTTGACGTTAAGTAAAAAGTAACTAATTTGACTAGGCAGTCAACTACCCAATTAGCAGAGAAGGTTTTCAGATGTGTAGAGTTAATCATAGTCAATCATCCGTGGTAGAGTTGATAATCACCGGCAAGGACGAGATCCCTCAGTAAAATAAATATACCGGAAATACAATGCACATTTCCCCAAAAACAATATCCCTTTATAACTTCCTTTCGTTAGTAAAGTTTTCTCATCGTTATGGACAAAAGTAACGTTTAGATAGCAATAAATTTCCTCAATTCCCTCTCTATTTAGTTTGCATTGGAGTGCATCAACAATGCACCCCATAAAATACATTTATTCCAAGAAGTATTTCTGATATATGTGCAATAAGAAAAGTGTATGTGAATTCAGATTTATTGCCGTTGTAGTTTACTGAAGATGTATGTGTAATAAAAACCTCGCTTTTTATCTATTAGGTGTAATAGGGTACTTTTTTAGGTAGAAAATATTCAGTGTGTTGTTTGGAGCGTATATAAATATCCATTTACGTGCGTCATCTTTGTTCCGAAACGTCATATACACTCGAGAGCAATGAATCCGGGTCACTCAAAGAATCCAAAAAATCTCGGAAAGTAAGAATGCTAGGTTAATGCAATAAATTGTATTTAATAGACAATTTAATACTCCTTAAATGAAAGTATTAAAACTTCTTAGTTATTGTAAAGTTATATCATAAAAAAATCAAATTTGAAAAGGGAACACTGTCGAAGATGGAACTACGAAATTACAGGATTTGTTTTTGCTTTTGTTTGTAATCTGTCATTTATGTTGGTACATAAACCAGGTTGATAGTGCTCAATATCCATTATTCAAGCTGAAATCATGTCGCTTACACTTGAAGAATGCACCAGAATACTTACATTGGTGGAAACCGGCCGGAGTCAGCGCGATACAGCCAGGACTGTCGGTGTGTCGCTGTCAACAGTACAAAGAGTTCTCCGACGTTACGAAGAAACTGGTTCTAACCTACGCAGACCAGGAACGGGCAGAACTAGGTGTACCACAGCACGAGAAGACCGATACTTGGTGAACACCATGCTTCGAAATCGCTTTCTCACAGGAACTGAACTCACAAATCAGTTTCGACGCCTCGGAGGAAGTAACCCAAGTGCATGGACAGTAAGACGTCGGCTTGCTGAATCTAACTTAAAACCCCTTAGACCTGCAAACGGCCCTAAACTGGAGCGTGGCCATCGTATTTCAAGACTAAGATATGCCCAGAACCACGTAAATTGGAGTATTGAAGATTGGTCGAAAGTTATGTTCTCCGACGAATCAAAATTTATGCTCTACAAGCACGATGGAAGACACAGAGTGTATAGAAGACCAGGGGAAAGATTCAAGCAAGCATGCATCGAAGAAAAAGTAGCCTACGGTGGTGGGTCTGTACTTGTGTGGGCCGGAATTTCCTCTGAAAGTCGCACAGAGCTGGTGATCATAGAAAACGGCTCTTTAACTAGCGTAAGATATGTGGAAGAAATCCTCAACGAACACGTTGGTCCATTTATGGTCAATTTGGGTGAGGATGCTATATTTATGCATGACAATGCCCGACCTCATACAGGTAGGATTGTGAATGACTACCTTCAAGAGATGAACATTACTTGTATGGAGTGGCCAGCGCGCAGCCCGGATATCAACCCGATCGAGCATGCTTGGGACGAGCTAGGGAGATGCGTAAAACAACGAAACCCTCCCCCAATCACGCTTCCTGAGCTCAAAATTGCCCTCACAGAGGAATGGGAGAATATTCCCCAAAATCGTATAAGGAACTTGGTGTACAGCATCATGCCAAACCGCGTAAACGCAGTAATGGAAGCACGAGGAGGTAATACGAAGTATTGAAATTCAAGAAAATCGTCATAAAGTTCAAAAATTTCATGTTTCCTATTTTTGTTTTAAGGAGAGATCAGCAGTTTTTTTTCTTTATGTAATTTTGTGTAAATAAAATGTATGGTGACTCATATTTTTTTAACTTTCATTTAAGGAGTATTAAATTGTCTATTAAATACAATTTATTGAATTAACCTAGCATTCTTACTTTCCGAGATTTTTTGGATTCTTTGAGTGACCCGGATTCATTGCTCTCGAGTGTATTTGTAAATTACAGTTTTAACTTGATAAAAGCATCCGCTATAATTTATCACAACATATTGCACTAATCATTTTTAGTTTTTAATAAACTTTGAGTGTTGTTGATTTTTTTAATAATTTTATCGTTCTTAATTTCATTAAATTTAACACTTCCCGACCGTTACCTACGTAATTTAATAAATTCTGTTTGTTCGAATTTATTACATTTTGAAAAGGGTTAATTTAAGTCATAGAGTGAAAGGTAAGTCAAGAAAGCCATTTTGTCATGTCTTTTCAACAACAACTGTTAGATGTATTGTATGATAATTCTTTTTAACTTTAACGAAAAAGAAAACAGATATTTTCCAGAAAAAGATACCCTCATAAACACCACTCAAAGAAAATTGATACCTCTCAAGAAATATTCCCAATGGAATTAATATTGAGAGGTTTAGTAATCGCAATTGACAGCTCGATTCACAATCCAGAGAGGTCGATGCAGCCCGGCTCACTGAATATTTCACTTGGGAGACTTATTAGCCGCCTAATTATACAGAGGAAGTAGTTAGGGAGTAGCGGAAAGAAGAGGGTGAGGGCTCCTGAGTGTGCTGAAAATTTCGAATGTATGATGGATTAATTTAGGTAGAGGTTTATTTTCTTTTGGTGGTTGATTTAAATAATGAACTGCTCTTTGTATACTAAGCCAGCCCCTTCACTGTCAATTTTATGTTGAACTGTTGGTATTTGATAAGCTGACAATAGGTTGTGAGTATTAAAAACTATTGATTTGAGACATATTTTTTCACTTCTTCTTCTTTTTAGCGTTTATCCCAAAAAAAAATTACATCCACGAGAAAAGGAGTATAGAAAAATATTAATTACGCGGCCTATGAAATTTTCAATTTGAATAAATAATACAAACCCTTTGGCCTAAACTTGAAGGTAATTTTTCAAAGATTAAACGCTTCCAATTCTCCTGATGAAATAAAAAGTTTTTTGTATTTATAACTTCTTGATTTTACAAAGTCGGTTAAAATGCGGATGTTTCTATTGGAAATTATTACCTCACCTAATGTATATAATTCGTTATGAGTATATTAGTGAAGAAATGCTGCCACTGATGAGCTTAGTGTATTTTGCGCAAAGTACTTGTTTGAATATATAACATAAAGAAAAGCTTGATTTATGAAATTTAATTTTATGTAACATTATAACTTCTAAGACACAGGCGCCTGTACTCACGGAAGCCTTATTTGTTTATTCCATGTTCTGGACCTATCAAGGCAAGGTTTTTATTGTAACCAACCACGATAAATACGTGACATTCATTCGAAATTATTCTCAGATAAGCTTTTAAAGTAACTTACACTCATCAATAGAATATAATTTGAATAAATATGCAAATAGTTCAACATATACTAGTATTCTACGGTTGCCAAACTTTGTTTTCTATTGCTTGGAATATTGTTCCTTTGATATATTCAGATACGTGTCGGCATTGGAAAGTATTAACATATGTGTAAAATTAGTAATAAATCTCATGATTCCTGGACTCGGGTGAATCATTCGTACGGCTCTTATTGTTAGAATCTGTGGAACGCGTGGGATGAGATTACTGGGCTCTTAGCATTTGTTGTATGAGACCACACAGGCTTACAAATTAATGAATTGTCATAGATAATTACTATAAGTAGTTATAAATGTGCGAGTCATCAAAAACAACAGTTATTAAGATTTACTGTATTAATTTCATTGGTATATACGAGTACTTCCTATGAATTCTGTCTGAAATATCCGTCACCCTAAAGATCTACGTATTATTTTTATCTTTCTGGGTTGGCTCTGTATTCCATAATTCAGTTGATAGACCATTACATTGGTGGAATGTTGCCATTTTCAATCTATAATTTTTTTTTGAAATCCTTATCTACCGAATAAAATGAAAACTACTGAATGGATATTGATGTTTTTCTTCCAAAGGAAGGTCTTGGTTGGAGGTAAAATTTGTCATATGGTTGATTGTAATTAGATAAGAATAAGACTGGAGTTGTGGCCAAAAATCGATAATCGACATCCACAGGGACTTACCTGCATCACCGTCCCCGCTAGTTAACAAATAGTTTTATATCTGTTACTAAAATAAAGCATGGCATGTTAAATAACCTCGTCTCTAAGTAATACATATTTGACAGGCTCCATGGCGTGGCGGTAGTGAACGCGGCCGCTACGCAGGAGGCGCGGGTTCGATCCCCGCTCAGTGCAAATATTTGTATGCATGAATATGTATATTTGCATTGGTCTGGGTGTTTCTATGTATAATATGTATGTATTTACAAAAAAAAACGTATCTAAGTATGTTTATCCGCATTCTAGATTCCATAACACAAGCTAGTTAAGCTATGCTTACCATGGGTCTAGATAGCGTTGTGTGAAATGTTGTGGAATATTTTATTTATCTTACCTGCAAACATTATCAAATCCGTTATAACCTGTCAACACTTTAGGTATTACTCATAAAGTAGCCCCTCATTTCAAGTCCAAAGTAAACAGAAATATGAACGAACAAAAAAGTCTGGTTATATATCCACTAGACACCATTCAAATAGATTAAAATTTCGATAGTTAAACAACCATCCAATCCATTGATGGACAATTCCAAATGCCACTGACTTGACATCTTCTGAATTTAACAATATGACATGACAACTTGTCTTGTTTTTGAATTGAGCAATATTGCATGACAAACGAAAATCGTACACCATTCACATCAGATAAAATCCCCTACCACTAGTAGGTAGTATACATTGTCGTGTCAATTTAATACAGATAATTGACAGGTTAAATACTCGTTTGCATTGGTACGGGTTAGAAGAATGGCAAAGAAGAAGGTGGGAATTTCAGTACGATTAGTATTTTAGCTAGATATCTTAATATTTTCATTTATTTTTCCTACTATGGCGAATAGTAATCGGTTATTAATATAACTAAAGGTTTACATGGTTATTTTTATTTTATAAAGTTGAATCAAATCATAAAGAACATGGAATGATAAAATTCCTAAGTTAAAACAGTACCTATAATGCCTAGTGTCACCAAATAAAAGCATACTACGAATGGCCACATTAAAAAACATAAAAACAATGAAGATTGATATCATAATCCTCGTAGCTCTGGTTGTAAATTCAATATTCGATGTTCCACGCAGTAGTGTGAAAATCATGGCGACATCTGGAGTATCTATTCGGCTTTTTTGTCAAACATAATATTAGAAAGCAGATTTCTTTTTGGCAATATCTGGAAAAACATTGTGGCGTATTGTGAAATATATTATAATATCTTTAGAGAACAGAAATTGTTTAGAACAATTCTAAAAAAAACGTGGTAATACAAGATTTACGGTACTTATAAATTTGAATGCCAAATACTTATATCTGTTAAGGTAATCTCAAACATAACCCATAAATCTAAGACTTTACATAAAGATAACCATGACATGTCGTTAAATGGACGTTTCATTTTCATTAGTTTCTATAAAAGCATACACATTAAGCAGAAATAAAAATATTAGATCCAGTAAAAAATTTACTGCCACTAATATTGGTCCAAGTTAAAAGTTAGCAATGTTAGCATTCGGAATGGAATTTCCGTACGAAAAAATAAGGTAGGCACTATAATACATTAACGCCTGTATGTCTTCGCGATTGAATGAAAACAAACAAACATGAGTAATGACTTTAAGTTCATAGTAACTGTCAGCTGTTAAAACACGTACAATGAAGTCTGAAAAAAAAAAGTTTTTCAATGACGTCATCTCGCGGTCGTGTCGCTCGCTGGACAGGAGCGAATAATTTAAGTGCGGTATGTACGGATTGTGGACAGGTGGGATTTCGATAAGGCCTGGAGCAGTAACCAAATTCTTTCGCAAAAATGTTAGCATCCGTACACGCCATCATGAGTCATTCAGGCCTTTAAGAACAGCGAAAGGGTTATTTTATGGATGCATTCAGTTTGAGCAATTTAATTGTATTATGTTTTTGTGGATTGGCTTCAAAGTTTTTGAATCATATGTGATTCAGAACTGTTTCCCCGATTGGCTGATGGTTTTACACGCAGTCAAAAAGATATCAGTAGGCTAAGAATACAAAGTGCCGAAACGATACTTATGAACAAGAGCATCTTCTGCCTAGCCCCTAAAATTTGAATTGACTCACTAATTAATTTTATTTGTTTTATTTGTTTTTATTTTATTTATTTTTTTATTATCAAAATTCAATGTTTTGGCCCCAAATTTAAAAATTGTTCAAAAAACTTCTCTCCGTCTTCTTGGGTCTTAGAAGAAGCATATGACTCTTTCGTAGAAGAAAAAATTCAAAATTTCTATGAAGTTTCGGACCGGTTGCAACAAATTAACATCCATTCTGCTTTCACAATAATTCGGTATTGTCTTTTTGTCCCTAAATTTACACATGTTCTCCGTTCAACTCAACTTTTTAAGTATTTGGCTCTTTTAGGTAAAATGGATAGTGTGATTCAAAACACACTTTGCAAAATTCTAACGACCGAGTCTGGCTTCAGGCATCCATGCCTGTTCGTCTAGGCGGGCTCGGCGTTCGCAAAATTACCGACGTAAGTCTACCAGCTTTTTTTTCTTCGGTGCATGGGACGGATGATTTAGTTAGAAAAATCCTAACCCCTAGCCTAACTATTTCAGGAGTGCCAGGCAAGGCCGAAACTTTAAGAGCTTGGAAAATGTTTTGCCCAAACGCTGATTTGCCAGCCAACCCATCTTCCCAGAGACAATGGGACGTGCCGCTCTGCAACATGGTAAGAAAACATCTCCTTTCTACGTCTTCCAATGTTGCGGAGCCACCATGTTCTCTCATGCAGTAGGAGCGCGGGACGGCTTTCACGGCACGCGTACATCAATGACATAATCCGTCGGGCTCTTGTCACCGCCGGGGTTCCAGCCGTTTTAGAACCTGCTGGTCTGGTGCGCGATGATGGCAAGAGGCCGGATGGAATGTCTTTGGTGCCTTGGAAGATGGGAAGGCATTTGGTGTGGAATGCAACATGTGCTGACACCCTTGCGCCTTCACATCTTCCAGGGACTGGGGACTATGCCTGCGCTGCTGCTGCTTCGGCAGAGACCCTGAAACGGTGCAAATATCGTAGTTTAAGTGATAATTACATATTTGAGCCGTTTGGGGTCGAGACGCTGGGATCATGGGATCCAAGTGCCCGTCTATTATTTTAAGACATTTCCAAACGGTTAATAGACGCTACCCGTGACCAGAGGGCTGGTTTATTCCTTGCGCAAAGGATCAGTATTGCCATTCAACGTGGCAATGCTGCCAGCCTTCTGGCCACCCTCCCAGTTCACATCGATGGTGAGGAATTCTTTGACGCCTGAACCTGCTGGTTTGTATATATTATGTACTTATTGTTTTTATATTTTTTATTTAAATAATTCTAACGTACATATTGTAAATAATTATTGTTAATAAATTTGCAGGCACATGGGGTTTACTTCGGGTCTGGGGCCTCTTAGTAGCCCATTGTAAGCTTGCACTTACAATCCGCGTGGATATGCGGGCAAGGAGATAGGACAACCTAATACACGAATCACCATATTTCAATCACATCAATCACTGACTACACATTTTACAGACACACTCGCGATCTATAACCAAGTATATTCAACCGAACTAGGAGCGTTTTGCTAGACACGTAGTGCTCGGTCGAGGTTCACGGCGATACTGATCACGATTCGCCGCGCGCCCCACCAAAGTCAATGATCTGTCAAACTCAAATTGACCGAATGAACGAATGACGTCACACTCGACCATAGAGCACTAGTCTTGCATTACGCCAGAGTGAATTTCATTCACCCTAATCACACAATAATTATAACGCGCCGTCACGGCCAGACTGACATGTCGCTCTTCCTCGTGCGACCAATGCCAGAGATCCGTCTGTGAACAAATGTACGAGGCTTTAATTCTTCTCGCACTGACACGCTCGTCCATCACTGACTTCCATCGCCGCACAGGCCTAACATCTCTCGTTGGTGTTCTTCGGCCACAACGAGCAGAACCGGGCAGCCACTCATTGGTGCCCCTACGACTATGAACTAGTCGGACCGGGCGACCACTCATTGGTGCCCCTGCGACCATAAACCGGTCGGAACCTGGGCGACCACTCATTGGTGCCCCTGCGACCATAAACCAGTTGGAACCCGGGCGACCACTCATTGGTGCCCCTACGACTGCAAACCAGTCGGGCCGGGCAACCACTCCTTGGTGCGCCTACAACCACCTACACTGTCCTCCAAAGCTAGCAACATTACATAGTTCGAACATCGACCCTCGTGGAGCCAGTCCAAACATGAATGTGAGTCTAGACCTACGTACAACCACTCGGTGCCCCTACAAACACCTACACTATCCTGCAAGGCTAGCAACAATACATAGTTCGAACATCGACCCTCGAGGAGCCAGTCCGAACATGAAAGTGAGTCTGGACCTACCTACTTACAATATGCATCAAGATCTGTGGAAGGTGGACTAGTAGTAATGATGTGAGAATTAATCGCTGAGAATGTGTCGTTGTCGTGAATTCTTCCTTCGTTCTGATTATAGACCGCCGTCTCGGCCAGCTCGTTGTCAATTTCTACTACAGTGGTATGACTAATCTCTCGAGATCGGATTGAGGCATTGGGGTTCGAAGCTAGGAGATGAAATGTACTGAAGTCTGCCCAAACACGATGTGTCCCAGCTCTATCCGCCATATTGGAAGCGAGTAGCGTCTACATCCTAGCCCAAGCCGCGGCCAGGCTTTATTTGAATAGGTTTCCAAAGGTAGTAGTAGCAATTAAAGCAAGACTGGAAACCAATAAACCAACACTGACTATACTCCATTTAGTGCTCTATCCGCATACACTCGAAACCGATTAATTAGAACAAACTTATGGTTCAGAATTAGTTAGGAGCCAATTTTGTTACACTTCGCTTTCCTGTACCAAACTACCATACGCGCTTCGTTTCAAAAGAATATTAGCAACCAAAATCATCGAAATTACTAATATTCCCTCTAACCCCTCCAACCAAGCCAAACTGCCCGTGCCAGGAGTGGGCTCACGTCGGCTGTGCAACGGCCAGGACTCGAACCAGGGACCCCTCGATCGCAAGGCCGACCCCCCAACCACCAAGCCACCGACGCTTCTCTCGCAGAGGCTCTCGTAACCGCTCCATTACCCTGTCTATTAACGAGGGCACGAATCACGACTACGCTTCCCCGGACCATTGGCGGAGTCGCACGGATTGCACATCTACGCTGTTACTTTACATCACTCAATCATTAATATGGAGCGAAATAAGACGCATGGAGGAGCACACCGCCCTCCCACATAGAACGGTTTCATTACCACCCTGGCCATCATCCGTGTGTTGATCCATCGAAGTCACTATTAGATCAACACGATCGGCTGTGGAGCGAACATATCTATCACACTTACGGGGAAGCTGTCATTTTCATCTAGCTCATTGATTGCCTATTAAACAGAGTAGCCCTATGACACCGATACTACCCTGTAAAGTAAGAGAAGTCACCCAAGCACGCGTCTGTTTGAAGTAGTAATCCTCAACCTGGATGTCTCTGCCAATGCTTGTCAGTATCTGGAACTTTAGGTCTTCTCCTGTTCTAATCATATAACATAGATAACCCATATCCATGTAGTATTTCGAAATGGCGCACATTGGGAGAGGCCCACGTCGAGCAGTTGACCATGGTGGCCTAGTTGGTTGATTGATTGATCGATGTAGAATTTCGTCTATGTGACCACGTACGACGAGAAACCGTTACTTGAGATAACAATGAAACATTACTTGCTAATAGAACATCTTTCCCTAAATCTTAGGTACGCGAGGGTATTGAAATCAAAGACGTCCTAATTTCACCAAATGAGACATCTCCAAGCAAAGGCACACAGCTTGTGACGACTTTATCACTCATACCCGAGAACACAGTACCAAAGCACTTTATTTTCACTCCTTGTACACCACTTACTGATGTGACGGATTACAGCCCCCTTCATCTGATTATAGTCTGTACGT
This sequence comes from Eilema caniola, assembly GCA_949126895.1. Taxonomy (NCBI): domain Eukaryota; kingdom Metazoa; phylum Arthropoda; class Insecta; order Lepidoptera; family Erebidae; genus Eilema; species Eilema caniola. Next base: position 19,235,916 of record OX421462.1, read on the forward strand.
CAACTTCTGACATCTGAGCAATGATTCGTACTTAGACCCAATTTAGACTGAAATTTCGTAACAGTTTGAAATTTACGTGTTAACGCTTCAGAACGCATCCCGAGCGGCATACCATCTTGTATCCGCTTCCGGAATGAGTCCGCCATACTGCTCTTACATGTCAGCCACACAAGTCACAAGCCCTAGCTAGTTACCTTAAGATTATTGTAAAATATTGCAAACACTGTCCCAACCTTAGAATAAAAGACAGTTAACTAAAGAATCTTGTCTAACTAAAAAAACCCAAACAACACGAAATCCTCAACATTACGCACCTCACCTTGTGCCCGTGATTGCAGTGAGTCGGGTTCAGTTTTCCTACCACCAGAAACCTTCTACAGTTAATAACCTAGTGTCAATTTGTTAGCACTCAGATAACGCGGAATCAGCTGGTAGCCATTCTGGTGGTGGTGGACCCGTAATTACACACTTTACTCCACTTCATCATAATGGAGGGTATATGACAAATAAATAACAGCAACCGCCGCTCCTAGCAATCAACTCCAACTCATTCTATCGTCAATCTCCGAACCCTTTTCTCGACCTAGTCGGTCTCGGCTCTCCAGTACAAACGCGGCGCGACTGGATCTCTAAACACCCCGAAGCGAAGCGACCGTCATCCGATCCCCACAACCAAGCGGCACACCGTTGTTCCGCAGCTACACCAGTCGGACCCCTGTGGGCTCTAATCACCCGTAGCGGCCGCCACAGACGCTCGCATGACAACCGGGATATATGACGCAACAGGCCCTCCGTAGCACGTAGACCAGACCAATGCCAGCAGACCCATACGAGCACACAAACACCCGCACCGACCGGGGACCGAAACCGAGGCCTCGCGTAGCAGCCGCATCGACCACCGCTATGCCACAGAGGCTTTCACCAGAATGTAGATCATATAATCGCCCAGTAAAGACGAGAGACTACTCGGGGCAGTTTATCGGCCTCAATCTGCCAATTTGGCGACGAGAACTATTCCTTTAGTCGACCCGAAATATTTGGTTACCAAACTGTTGGTTCGTGTATTCTTGCTAAGAATCCGCCACGCCTTTTCTACCTAGGTACACAATAGTGTGACCTCAAAGTGAAGTACACCACGGTGAGTCTACCCACTACCCACTTGAGAAATATTTCACGAACAAAACCCGTCAGAGCCGATACTGCATGGCTCCTTCGCTACTCAGCATCATAGAAAATTAGACTGACAATCCAGTACGCGATTATTAACAGAGTTCAACCTTCGTCATAGGAAGCTATATCTTACACTGTACAGCTACATTCACCTATCTGTCCACCAACAATTAAACACAGTTCGAGCACTCCGAGGGACCTATACATCTCAAGACAAGACACACCGGGTCAGTACCTGCTACCGAAAAGATATGGAAACCAAAAAAGCAAACGCAAAAACCAACACGTAATACATCGTGATATAATCGAAATCGTCCTTCGTTAGTTTTTTCTGCAAACTACTCACTTTTACGTAAATTATGTCACTTAAATAAAAAGATTAAATCGAGAACTGGTTCCTTTTGTCTCACTACCCTCCCACTCAATGGAAGACGATTTAACACGAGCCTTTGCACTATGGTGACATGGCATCTGCGTACTGACAATAAAGAACTCACTGATGTTAATATAGGGTAGTTCGTTAAAAATTATCGTTCTCACTTCTTGTACGTACTGATTGCGTCACCGCATTCCAAGCTAATCTAAGCAATCACAGTAACCTTTTGCAGCGTACCCTACTCAATTCGAATAAGTCTTCTCACCGTATTAACAGCTACAGATAGTATAGAAATTAGCATAGTTAGATATTAGGGATATTTCGAAACTTTCTCGTGTAATGACAATATGACTTAGCCACTATATATAATTAGGTGCAAACTCCGATACCTCATAAACCTCTGCTCACGGATTGCCAGAACTGCTATCGTCTCTTCTGGCACTACATGGAATAGTAGAAATAGGACGAGACTTTTTATTCAAACACGAATTTGTACCCACGAGTAATACCTTTACAACAATATCTTTACCTGGAGGGTGGAATGCGATATTCCGCTACCAGGAAATTATTTGGCTATACCACTTGTTTTTAAAAATAAGCAAGCACACACTGTCTACGAAATAAAAAGGAACGGGCTCACCGGGTCTTGTAATCGGGATGCAGCCGACAATCAGGACAGTCACAGTTTCACGTTATTTCATGTAAACCCGACTAGCGAGTCTTTTGGTTGCCACTGCTATTCTCCTCAGCTTGTTGCCCTGGTATCCCACTTCTGATGCAGGCACATGGGGTTTACTTCGGGTCTGGGGCCTCTTAGTAGCCCATTGTAAGCTTGCACTTACAATCCGCGTGGATATGCGGGCAAGGAGATAGGACAACCTAATACACGAATCACCATATTTCAATCACATCAATCACTGACTACACATTTTACAGACACACTCGCGATCTATAACCAAGTATATTCAACCGAACTAGGAGCGTTTTGCTAGACACGTAGTGCTCGGTCGAGGTTCACGGCGATACTGATCACGATTCGCCGCGCGCCCCACCAAAGTCAATGATCTGTCAAACTCAAATTGACCGAATGAACGAATGACGTCACACTCGACCATAGAGCACTAGTCTTGCATTACGCCAGAGTGAATTTCATTCACCCTAATCACACAATAATTAAAACGCGCCGTCAAATTAATATCTGTACCCCTTTGTTTATGTGATTATTGAAGGAGTGCAAGAAATGAATAAAGTATCCAAAATACGGTACAGTATCTCTTCGATCTCCATCAAAATTAACAACCGTACACATGCGTTTAATTAAAGCGCCAACACGGCTTAATGCCAAAAAATAAAACTTTCATTCTGCGACAGGCGGGCTGATATTATAATTTTGTATAAATCGATACATGAACCGGCTGTGGAAATTGCGTTTTCCGTGGCTTTTCCGCACTGTCGAGCAACAGCATCCGGTTAATACCTCGACCGCCGCGATATGATACACGCGATCCTTTTTACCCAAACAGTTTATGAGGGGGATCCCGATGTCGCTCTTGTATTACCACGAACAAAGCCAGCCCATGAAAATGAGTTTTTGTTTCCCCCATTGTTTTAGTCGCAATGACTGAAGATGAGATGAAAAAAGTTCAACGTTTTCAATTAAAAAACAACACAATGTTTGAGTTACTACTTGTTGACTCTTTGTTCGGAATTGTCAAGCAATGCACCAGTGTGTATGTGTGCAAGATTATTACGTTCTCACAGATTTACAAATATTTCATAAGCGTCAAATTATGTGGCCAGATATAGCCCACATAAAAAAAAATATTTACAATAAAAAAGAATGCTATACGCGTTATTCAACTGAATAGATAATGTTGAAACCAAATCCGTACAAATGTTCTAACAATTTATGTCGAACTTTTTTGTGTAACGAAGCTAGACATCCTTGAGTGGCCAGCTGGCTATACTTCAGACTATTGGATAGACGTGCTGATTGTCACACTGTAATTAGTAAACACATGCTGGATATCGTATTTCTCAGTCCAACACGGTCCAGTAACCCGACGTGTCAATTAAGAAGCGTCGTCCAACGTTCGTTCATTTAGATTTATTCCAACTGGTAACGAAATTATTGTTAATCGAGGGCCTACTCGACTCTGTTGATTTAATGCCTCGTACATACTGGGACACTTACTGTTGCTAAAAGTTACACTAGTAACAATGTAACACGTGACGTTGTTACACATTCAATTGTTTAACAATGATTTTAAATGTACTTTACCGTTGCTGTGCATGATTTGCTCTTATATATGATTAAAGATTGCTATAAGGTATGGTATGCTATGGGTTTATACGTATTTTATTTTAGTAGACTAAAAATATTAGGGTGTGCACATTGATATACAAAAAAGGTGTGCAAAAGATTATCTTAACTTCTTTTGACCTCATGGCAGGTACTATACTAAACCCTACCTACCATACAAAGCTCAGTCAGAGTTACAACTCGGTCGGTGGTCTGTGTTCGTTGGAATTTGTCGATTTTGCAACATTTCACATTTTAATAACATTGAGTTAATATGAGAACTGTTACGAAATTTTTGATGTTTGCTATATAACTTAAAATAATGATACTTCCCACTAATATAAAAAAAAGACGGGTTGCACTCTGGTAGTGCCGGTAGAAGTGAAAACATTTTCTTTCTTTCTATCTTCGTTATATACGTAGAAAAAGATAAAAAGAACATACCAAACCATACCATACCATACCTATAATATAGCGCCAATCATAGAACCTATCACTAATTTTCTGTCAGAAGAATTTAATAAATTACAAAAAGAAAAAATAATCACAAAAGGTAATAAATTACAAAAAGGAAAAATAACCACAAAAAGTAATAAATTACAAAAAAAAAATAATCACAAAAAGTGTAAGGCCAGGTTTGAACCCGGTACTATCTGAAACCATAAGTACTTAAAGTCGACTACGATGCTATTTATCGTATCTTGCAAAATAGATAGTCTATAGCTAATGTTGTATGACGTCAGTCGTCGGTTACGGTTCAAAGGTCAAGCGATCCTGACGCGAGTTTAACTCTTTTCAACCATCCAACACCGCTAAAGAAGTTTTCACTTCAAAAATGTGAAAGTGAAGATATTTGGATCCTTGGTACTCAAACGGCTGAAAGTAACCGGCTGAAACAGAGATAGGTCATAGTCTAATAGGTATAATACTAAGTAGGCTAATTCTTGATCACTTGATAAGTTCCCATGGATTACAGGAATAGTATCAGAATTCCATGCGAACGGAGTCATAAACATACTACTATGCTTTAAAGCTACAAATTCATTTAAGTACTAAATTTTGTTGCGCAACTAGCTACAATGTTGTGCGCCGTGTGCTGAATTGCGTGTACGCGAATCTTTAGTTAGACCTAGCTTAACATATGGCTACGACTATGTATTGTACGTTGACGTCATGAAATACGTGCAAATATGGATTTATGGCAAGTGTGTAAGCCGTTAAGTGAAAGGAATGCTAAATTCCTGCACTTTGCATTGTCTAGAGTACTACTGACGATTATGAAAATAAACACAATGTATTGCGGCAGCATGGTACCTCTATATCACAAAATAGATAATAGTACTAGCGTACTCTCTATGTATAAATTTCGTTTGTTTATAAATATCATTCATCATCATACATTAACTTAACTTAATTAAACCGCTCATTCACAAAACGCCCATTTCGAAAAATGTTCGTTTCATACAAATCAATTTCGCAAAATGTCCCTTCCGTATTTTCATTATTTATTTTTTATTATTATAACATATATTTAGTGACATATTAATAATTTATTTATTTATTTTTATGTCTTCAGATGAGAATCGACTAAAACCGCACAGTGGTGTTCCGAAATGCTGCTTTACGCTTTACGAATTTGATTTGTCTTATATTACCAGAGACCCCAACCGATCTTCTGGATCAAAATTACCCCTACCCTATCAAGAAGCGCGCGCGGAAACTCTACGCCACTTTTATTTCCTTCGATTAAAGAGAAAAATACTTTATTCTGATATCTACTTTCTTTAACCAGCTAACATTTAAGCTTGACAATGCGTATCAAGTGACGGTTTTTAATTGGTAGCCTTTCGCTTGATCAGAGGCACACGGCACCAGTGTAGAATTCCAATAACGCTTAGAGCGTTTTCACATTCAACCGATATCTGATATCGGTGTCGGACGCCCATAGTCGACATCCGATAAAATCAACCCGATACGGCCATTTGCTTGAAAGCACAGACTAGTTAGGGATGCTGGGGATAAAAAAAAAACAATTGCAGAATGCAACCAATTTCCGACCTTATTGACATGACATGGTATCGAGTTATCAATTAACGAGAAAAGACACGTAACTAAAAAAAAATCATTAAGATCGAAAATTGCTTGCAGTCGTTGTTTTAGTCTCTTTGTGATCCGATATCGGGCCAAAACAGTGGTGTTGGCTCCGATAACCGATGTCGGGCCGGACAATGTGAAAGAGAAATACATACAATGTGAAAGGGTTATCGGATATCGGACAATGTGAAAACGCTCTAAGTCCATATCACGGTTACCACACGTTTGGTCCCTCTACCCAAATTCCTGTCAATCTTCATCGGACTGACCACTCGATTAGATTCATTTAAAAGCAATCGGAAAGACAAACAAGTAATCTCTTTTATTTGTACGACGGACCACTTAGGGAAATGTAAATTGAAAGTGAAAATCGAATAAAAGAATTCGTTGCGTACAGGGCGGGTGGGGTAATCCGGCAATTATATTCTAATATTCCGTGTCTAATAATGACACCAACTTGGTATGCCCGCCTTTTATTTTTATGTAATCGCATCGAATACAAAGATCGATATACTCACTCAAGCTTTTATCCACCATCTATGTACGTTTCATGCAAATCTGTAGGTTTCGATTGGTTCCGACCAGATTTTTTGCACATTTGTGGTGGCAACTAAGTCACCAGTATTATAAAAACTCACCTGAAACCCAAGATTGTAGCTTGTGCGTTATAGACTATGTAAACCATAGAACTCTTAAGACTACGCCTATTTCGATGGACGATTAAAGTGGCAGCGGGGCGTTTGAGCGGTTCAGGTGTACCTTTCTCGTGCGATATTTCAAATAATAATGATAATGTCAGATTATTTGGAAGCTAGTACTAACATAAAATGGGCTCTTTTATATAAAGTTAATTACCTTATGAATATCCGCTTATTATTTTACTTCCTTTCATAGTTTTTTAATTGAATGTCGGTTCGAATGATTTAAATCATTACAATTCCACAAAAATCTCCGACGAAATCGAGCGGGAAATGCAAACTGTCTTGCGTCCAGCCAGTCCAGCTCGCGGCACCCGCTGTCCCGCAGCGTTTTCAGCTCACCCGCCCCGCCCGCACTGTGTGCACCTCGGTCAAAAGCTATGTTTGTGTTTCCGCCACTGTAATTTCATACTTAATATGTTTCTTATCATGTGTTAGTTCAGTTCAAGTCTCAGTTCTATGGTGTACCTACCTAACCTCAGGTGATAGAAAATATTTAAAACTGTATGATTTAGACTAAAAGTGATGTTTCTGATCAAATCGTTACGTTACAAAAAGTGTTTTTCTGTTATCACGTAGCGATTCCACAAGATCATCAATTTTATTATTATATAATACAATATATCAATGCGTTTTTACTCACAGCTCAGCAAATATAAATAGCGTATTGATTTCCGTTGGCTTTGTCGGTTAATCCTTATAATGATGAATCGCGTGTATTATTTGCAAATTTATCATTTAACACAAATAGAACCCGGCCGTTTGGCCCGTAACATTTGTTAGTATTCGCTGTGCGTGTCATTAACGGTTCATTAAGAGTTACCGCCCCGGTTTAATTGGCTTACCGTTGTGTATCGTGCATTGAATCAAAACCGTCATCAAATTCGGCCCATCGATGTGTTGTCAAAGTGATGTACTGGCTTATCTTCTATACTAAATGTATTAATAATGGAGTATTGGTATTATCAGTCATCAATGATACAGTTTCTAAATTGTAATAAAAGAGTTCAAACATCGAAATACGGGGCAGCTAAAAAGCTAATATTGAAGAGATTTCAAAATATAATAATGTAGTAGAATATGGTAGAACTGATTTTACCAAGTGTTTAAAATAATTATTATATTACACCGAATGCGAGCCGAAACTCTTGTTTTTTGCATTGCATTGACTTTTGGTTTCCAAAAGAAAATAGTTGAAATGTTACTGGCAATGTGCAAAGTATATAAATGAGGGACTAGCTTTTGCCCGCGACTCCGCCCGCGTGAATGTCGGTTATCGCTTTATTATCGGTTATAAATTGTAGCCTATGTGTTATTCTGATGCGTAAGTTATATTATTGTACAGTTTCATTATAATCCATTCAGTAGATTTTACGTGAGAGAGTAACAAACATCCATCCATCCATCCTTCCATACTTACAAACTTTCGCGTTTATAATATTAGTAGGATATTACCTACATAAGATTTCAAAGTAAGCACTGTTGTTTTTATTATTTGTAACGTAAAACATCTTAATATCCAAGTGTTTCGAAGAACTTATTTACTTAACAATTATGTACGTACATTGAAATATGTTACAAGAAAAACCAAACATTTTTTTTTTAAATTGTAAATTGGACCTTATTCACATTGTGTTATGTATTATTATTAAAGCCTTAATATGCATATTTAATAGATTAATCGATATAAACAATCGTAAAATTCAGTTGCATACTTTGTTTCAGAAAAATTGCATTTAACCGAAATACAACAAAACTTTCGTAACTGATTTTTCATAACTAGCTACGAACGACAACTTAGAAATTCGAATAAAAGCTTCTAATTTACAAACAGAAATGATTACTAGTAACATGAGATTCACGTTACTAGTAGGTATAATTGCCAAACCTTCGTTAGAAGAGGGTTCTCGGAGGAGTTCCTACAACGAATACAACTACATTTATATATTCAAGATTATTGAAATTATGAAGTATTTAGATTAAAAGTATGTCATCCCACTGTTCTACTTCTTACTGTAGTAATTGTAGCCAAACTTAAGCCTGTGGTGCTTATGGCACCGGTTTGCAGAAGTAGAAGAAAACTCCAAGTAAACTCGTCAGCTGATATTAGGTATAATAAGCTTTATTTACACATGCGGTGAATATATAGCAATTGAATACAAGAACAAAGGTGAGGGCGTCTTTTTACATGATTCAAGAATTAACAGATTTTAGGAATGGTGTAGCATGTAGACGTGATGTATGTATTTGTTCTTATATATTTATGCATATTATATTTACATATCTTTATATAAACGTATTTAAACTGTAGATCTGCCACAAGCCATATCTGTTCAATATGACAGCGTTATAAACATTCAAACATATTCACAAACTGGATATTATTTAGTATTTAGTAGGATATTCTCAGTACATTAATTTAAAATTATCTACTGAAAGAAGTAATATATCGTTTATAAATATACCGTGTGTCCTAAATTAATTATGTGGTAGCTACAAATGCGCTCGTTCGTGTTTCCCGGCTCTCCCTTTTAGCCGCTTAATTGTTTCGAACACACCGAATTATTTTGATTTATAGCTTTGTGATTGCTGCAACTCGATTATATAGGCCCTTTGTTGCTCACTAAATTGAATGAAATGAAAAATAAATTAAGCCCAGTTGTTAAGTAGAGCATCGTAGAAAAGATTCTGGGCTATTGTGTGTTCTCAGCGACAATGGAAGAATAAAACAGGATATAAAATGGCAGGTTGTTGGAAAACGCAACATTAAAAGTGTGTGTATTGTAGAAAGCGAATAAAAGTAATGAGTATTGTGGGTTCGCCTCTTACAGGAATTGTGGAGTTTGAGAATTTGCAGCTGGTATTGATACAATAAAAATAATTTATTAATATGTTTAGTCATAACAAAAAGGAACTTTTAAAGCAATATTCGTTATTATTATTGTAACTTTTCATTTTTATTCAATAGTAACGAATGCAACACCAGAGATCCTATGTTGTAATGAATGTATGTATTCCAGGAATGAAAAGTTGTTTGTGCTATTCCAGATTATAATCTATCCCTGTACCAAATTTCAGCCAGATCCGGATAAACGGGTTTTATCGTGATTGAGTAACGAACATATAAACATCTTTAAAAAACTTTCACAATATTAGCAGTAAGTAGGATATCTACAATTCCTAACAGATGCTACTAGATATACCCATAACTTCATAGTGCTTTATTACCTACTAAACAACATGTACCTATTAGCTATTTACACAATAGTACAATGTAAAAGCGTCGAGTATATTTGTGTACTATAATTATGTCGCTAGAAGAGGTGACAGTGACTCACCGTCTCACCGCCAGTCTACGACTGACTCATCGCACACCGCTCTCCTGAACAGCTCTAGTTATACAAAATATTGAACCGATCTCATATCATTGGAGATGAGTATTCCCAGATGGAGTGACTCAGTATTGTGGGTTTTTACTGATAGATGTATTTCCTCTGGTGTTTGCTTTTAAGTTTTAAGACCGGTTTATGGGATGCTGAACATTTGATGTGCTTTAATCCGATTACTTTGACGGCTCATGAAAATTACTGATAAGTAATGTGTTTATTTTGTTCTGAAGTGAACGGTGACAGAGTGACTTCTTCAGCTTCTTAGAAATTAAATAAGATTTTTGTATTTAAATTTTTAAACTAACGGGTATTTTACATTATAAATTTAACATGCTAACCTTCTGCAGCTCTACGAACTGTACAAGCACATTACTATTTCTCCTCTAGATATAAAAAAGTAAGATACTAGAGAGTGGCAATCTTCCGGCAGATTGAGGAAAATAACTTAAGGAAAATAAATACGACTAGACTACCTACGACTATGACTAGTGGTCCGTTTTCCAGGGTTCCTGGTATTCCTTCTTAGGGTATACCCGGGATCCATACTAAACTATTTTATGGTGATTAACGATGCTCAAAGTTATTGATGCCAGAGGATTGGAAGCAATTTATGCATAATTTTGACAGATAGGTTGAATGTCTAAGGGGATTTATAAGGTGCTTTGACACAGGTGAAAGCTCCTATGTATCATCTAATCCCTCTGCAGTCCCAGCTGTCACGCTCCGCACCAATAAAAAGATTCTATTCTGAGAAATTAGTGAGCATACTTAAGGTGTTTCCATACCAACTTAAATAAATCTGTTCAGAATAATTGTTTCTAAGTTTTAGGTTTTTTTAATGATTTTCAAGATGATTGGTTTGGCAGCAACGCTTTTTTATGTTCAGTTCATCTATTGACTGCACCCCGAATAGAACTTTAAGTAAAATGGTTTTAAATTAATATATCAGGGCTAAGGTCTTGCGGATTTATAGCAGGTGAAATCCAACTTAAAACGTTAAAGATGCAACTGGTGTCATTACAAGCTTCGCAAATTCTATCTAAACCTTCGTCTTCGACATATATAGTCTACACTCTATAGTATAATGTGCATTTGTTATACAAAATCAACAATACTTTTAGTACTTGCCATATTATATGAAGTAACCATACGAATAATATCTGAGGTATCCCAACTAAGAGTCAAGTAATACTTAATACAAAACATGCTTAACAGCAGCTAGGTTTAATAAGCAAATATTAACAGGATGCGGTATAAGTTTCGTCCGGTGAACGTCTAAACGACAGCTTAGAATTTTATTTATGTAATGATGGATATCCTCCTGAAATTCATTTTACTAAGAATATTTTTGAAGTGAAAACTTCTTTAGCGGCGTTGGATGGGTGTAAAATGTTAAGGAAGCGTCAGGATTAGTTGACCTTTGTACCGTAACCGACGACTGACGTCATACAAGATTAGGTAAATACTATCTATTTTGCAATTTACCTGAGATAGCGTCGTAGCTTAAACGGTAAGCACTTCGACTGTAAGTCCTCATAGTTTCAGATAGTATCGGGTTCAAACCACCTGGCCTTCTGAAACTTTTTGTGATTATTTTTTCTTTCTGTAATTTATTACATTTTATGATTATTTTTTCTTTCTGTAATTTATAACTTTTTGTGTTTATTTTTTCTTTTCATAATTTATTAATTTCTTCTGACAGAAAATTAGCAGAAAATAAGTGATAGGTTCTATGATTAGCGCTATATTATAGGTATGGTATGTTCTTTTTTATCTTTTTCTATGTATATAACGAAGAAAGAAAAAAAGAAAATGTTTTCACTTCTGCCGGCACTCCCAGAGTGCAACCCGTCTTTTTTTTTAGTAGCCAACTCATATGACTAGTCCCTAGCTAGTTCTGGACTGGAGAAACTTGTCGTAGAGTAAAACTTATCATATTTTTCAACTAATACCTTCCCATATCAAAGATTACATACACAACATATGAGACTTACCTGGATAACTAAACTTAATAATGATGCAGGTCTTTCCCATAGGTGGCCGATTTTATCTAATTCAAATGTAAGACAACGAATGATCAAAAAGCAGTGAATCGGACGAACTAATCAACATATAAACAGATCAATGCAATACAGCCGTAATAAATTAATATGGTGCAATAAAGACAGATGTTTGGTGGCGTTCTATGAAGAAAGAATCATTAAAAGTGATAAATACAACTATACCGCACATAAACCCAGTTTCTGGTTGCCTCGGCTGGCTGCACCACCTTCAGTCGCGAGTACCGACACCAATAAAGCTGAATTTATCATAAAAAGTTGCACGTTAAGACTGAAACAGTCGTAAATAAGAAAATAAGACCACCTATTTATATTTGTAGCTCTAGTGCGCTCGCGTAATCTTGAGACTTTAGGCGCCGTTTATACAGAAGAGACGTGGCGGGGACGTATGACGTGGCGGACAATTTAAGTAACACAATATAAACCTTATGTAGTGTGCAATAACGTCGTCTCGGAGGAGAATTGCGTCCGCGCCTCCAGGCGACGCGCGACGTCCCGCCACTAAAGTGACGAGCCATCGCATCGACGGCGCGCGTCACATCATTGACGTTATTGTACACTACATAAGGTTCATATTGTGTTACTTAAATTGTCCGTTACCGCCAATATTTTTTTCAGATATTTTTTTTTCATTAACACTTGTCGATAGCACACTGAATGGGTTTGTATTTTATACAAAAAGTATTCGACATTAAAGAAGCGAAATTACTAAAATATATATGTGGAAATATTACTATTACATAATCTTAAGAAAAATGTAAGTTCATAAGTTCGGTCGTGTACCTCAATTTAGTCACTTAGGTCTTACATGTGTGTATTATTAGAGATTTCCCGATACCTTTACAGAAATTAAGTAATCGAATAATTGGATATAGCCCATATAAAATGTGGGATGATAGTGACGATGATTAGATACATTTATTGTTTTGACATCTTTTAACATGAGTGTCAGAAGAATCAATAAAAGTCATGACTAACCTACTAAGGTAACATATTGGCACAACGCTTTGCCCTCTTAAATAGATCTTGTGCTCATTTACTGCCTTAATACATTTAAAAATGTTTGCGACACCTGTGGTGGCATTCGGCACCTGCAAGGGGAAATGAAGGCAATACGAGAATAGAAAGAGAGAAAGGAAGAGGATCACGGGTGCGACACCCTCACAAGCCTTATGAACTATGATGAGTAACATAACATGAGTATATGTAAAATGTGACTTGTTCAGGCCGACCGATGTTTGTTTGGAATGTAATAAGCTTTTTTCCATATCTTTGTAAGAAAATATAAAGTGTTTAAATTATTATGATTGTGTATTTAAAATGGACTTTTAGACTCCACACATTTTACAACTTAGTTAAAAAATGTTTCACAATATTAAAGTATCAAAATATTTCAATCCACATTGTCAACGTAGGGCGGAGGAACGAGTAGTTGGGCGAAGCGCTCATTGATGTAGGGCGGCGGCGGGCGTCAGTAGCGAGACCAAAACGAATGAAAATAGAGCCGAATGCGATGGCATTTCCGCAACCCACCTGTGAGGTCTCTAGCCACAACACCAATTTAAAAACTAGAACGCAGATAAAGTAACAAGTGTTATTGCTTCAATATAAATATACAACGAAGTAATAGAGAAAAATATCGGCATATAATTCTATGTTAAATTCATTCATCGATAGTACAGACAATTCTGTACTATCAATGAACAGTCAAATTAAACTACCGTTAGTCCAAAACAGCATCCCTTAAGTATATTGATAAAGACCACACAGAAAACATAAGTAATCGTTATCAATTTTATTTGGTAGATTTATTAGAATATCAAACATTCTATGATCAACGGACAGTAAAAAAGTCCAAGTTATATAATTTATGATAATAACAAAGTCTTTATTCATGATTTTTTGTAGTGCCCGAATAGGATAAGTCACGCTTCCCTTTATCCCGAATACAAAAGATCTAAATACGTCGCCGCGTCGGTAGGTCAAGTGTCGGTTTCCCGGACGCGAGGCCTCGCCGTGCTGTCCTACAACAAAAGGTAGTTTTTTTAGTTTAATGACAGGTCGAGGGTGCTGGTGACTTGGCTAGTAAGTATTAACAAAAGTACGAAAGAGAATAGTCAATCGAAAATAATTTATTTTGGGTTGGGATTGTAAATTAATGTAGGTACATAAAAGTATTCGTAATTTTGATTACCTAGTAGCTTATTGCACATCGACCCACAGACGGCGTGCGGTTTAGTCGGTTCGAGTCCGACATAACCTACCCCTCCGGCTTCGGAGGGGTGGGTATCCGTGGGGATTTCCCGCACGTAAAAAAAAAAAAAAAAAAACCTAGTAGCTTATTTTTTATCATTATCATCTTTGAGGCGTTCACCTCAGTGTACCGGGTCCGCTTTTATTTTTCAAAGATTTACTTTTCTGAAATCCATTGATCTGTATTATTGCTGCCAGTTTGCTTCTTGTTCCAATAATTCTTGTCCAAAATTTCGGTTCAGATCTACTATCATCTATTATATCATCTATATGTCCTTGTAAATTGATAAAATATTAAGAGACCCATTGCTAATAAATAAACTTATTTTATTATTTCGTTCTAAATAAACATCTCTCCAGTAATTATTAAATATTTCAATTTCTGACTGCTTTCGCGTGTACATATTATGTTTAGCACCTTTAAATTATTATGAGCCAGTATAGTGTTGTGTCAGATTTCCCTTTGTGTGACAACTGCGACTACTGTGTACTTTTAGGCTATTCTAACCATCTCTCTCTAACGAAAAAGCTTTGGGAACGCTTTCGGCTTAGCTTGGTAGGCTGAGTTAGTCAGAAGCGCGCGCGCACGGGCCACGCGCGTCTTGTATGCGCGATGTCACGGAATCGCTCCGCGCGAAGGGTTCCCTCGCACGCGGCTAATTCTGTCCAGTACTGTGCAGACAGTCTGTTACGGTTCTATGATTACAAGTGTTAATTCACCCTATGTGTGTTTAGATTTCTGGGAAATATTATGTTTGAAATATTCCTCAATAAATTCAAACTGCTCCAGTTAACAAACTTACGACCACTCTTATCACTAAAGACGAGGGCATAATGTTTTTGGATTGCGCAATAAGTAGTATTTTAATTTATGTTTCCCAATAATATTTACTCTCACGAAAGGTGTTAAAATCTTTTAGCCTTGGCCAAAGCCTGCAAAGTTCAATTTCAGAAGGTACAGACATTCCAAATCGTCTCCCGTTCCAATACATTGCAAATGTTAGATTGTGAGTGCATTGAGAAAGATTTATTACGCGCTCGTGTTTAAGCTTTTTGTTGCAAATGGATTTTATCATGAACATTTACTGTATTAAGGATTTTCCGATAAGTCGGTTTGTATCGATAGCTACAATTTGGTATAGCGCTGTTTCATTGAAAGATTCATTCATCTGTATCGGATGCTATTGTTCATTGAGTTTCAAGTGCAAGTGGTCAAATAAGGCAGATTGTGTTTTTGCTGTTGCATCAGTTTTGAAAGAGCCTACTGTTGTATCAGTTAGTACGACAATTGTCAGCTTTATTGATGTTGCACAATCGGTGATTTCATTATAATAGAATTAAACTAGTATTTTTAATCATTTATATCAGAAAACTTTGCAGGCACACTTTTAGAACTATGAACTATAGGCTATGAGGCTCTAGATAAGGTCAATTATTATGGAATTGTCATCTACTTATCCATGTTTGGCAGTTTCATCTCAACTAATTTACCTTATCTTGTTTGATGGCAGTTCATAGTTATATAGCGTTCCACACCTATGGTTATCTGCGTGATGTTAAATGACCATCATCTACAAAATAAGCAGCTACTGTATAAAAATATTAATAAAAGAAACCCCTATTAATTGTAGTGCAATCTCTCCAACTTAGTGGTTAGATGTATCATTGTTAGTACAAATAATTTCGATAACTACTAATTGAGGTCAGATATGATGATCATATTTTGCGGATATATTAGCATATATTTATTCAAGACCAGTTGGTAAAGAAGTATCTTCGCTAAAAGACATTTTACCTAAACACATTGTGTGAAATTTTATGGATCGTTTCAATTGAAGCCACTAACGAGTGCAATTAAGCACGTCTCGAATAATTACAGTAGTCTCTTGAAGCTAACATCAAATATACATTAAGCATAATCATAGAGGAATAATTACTGTACCCGATACCCATTCAATAATCTGGGTTACCTTTTGTTGTAATTTGGGTTGTTGATCATTTAAAATCTCGTCGACAGTAATATAGAAGTTTTTAATGATGTATGTGTCCAATAAGTGCAAAAGAATTCACAGATATGCTTTTCACGACCTTGTGGTACATTGGAAATGCACTTAGATATGGCAAACTATAATGAAAACAACTCTTTGCGAAAGAGATATACAAGGGTTAGTAGCAGGTACCGGCGGGTACCGTTATTTTTTATAAATGGAAATTGGAAATAAATACAAAATGAAATTTTATCATTCAAATTTATTTTAACATTTTTTTATGTAATCTAAACACGTCTAGGTTTACAGCTAAAATAAAAAAAATATTAATCTTACTAGTATACGAAAACTCCACTGCATTAAGGTAAAGCTTTCTCCAACACCGTTACATTCCGTCATTTGCAAACTGTAGCCCAATTCAATAATCCGAGTGCCTTTTCTCATTTTTAGATATCGCTTTTCATTTTCGAGATATCGTCGATTCAAGTTGAGGAGTTGCAAAAAAAGCACGTCATTTTTGGACATTTTTGCATTTTTCGAAAGAGTTTTTGAATTTTCCAAATTTTTATACCATTTTTTAGAATTTAGATGATCGTTCAGTCACAAAGCGCATGACAAAATTAAGGAACTTTGACTCATTATTATTCTTAAACTACTAGTTCAAATTGAATGAAATTGAAATAAACTGTATTAATTCAATGTCTGCTTAATTACTGAAAATTCAAGCTTATAGTTTTATTCACAACGAAGTTATAGAGGGTCAAAAGTGGCCTGAATTGCTTCGAGAAAAGGATGGTTCCACCATGCCGGGTTTTTTTATTCTTGACTTGGCGAGTGCTTGCCTCAAGAGTGGGAAGTAGGCATGCCAGGGCAGATTATGTCAACTACTCTGAAGATTTCAAAGGCATCAAATACTTCACGCTATTTCTGTACTGTACTAAATCAAATATCTGCAAGGTAAAACGACTTAATTCGAAACATGGGTCACCTCGACAATATTACCCTCCAAGGGATAGAAAGTTCTTTGAGGCCCTTTCCTACCTGCTCTTTACTATATATGAGTCTGTACTGTTTTATTTTTTGATATTAAAGATGTATCAAATGCATTATTTTCAAAAGTAATTATTTAATCAATTTGATTTTACGCCATGACCTTCTTCATTGGGCAATTTGCCTCAATATGCAGTCAATTATACGACACTTAAAAGCTTTCATGTCCTAAATGATACGATACCTACTACAGTAACTACTTCACTTAATTATTATATACCTACCTACGTACTTCTTTTAGATATACTTAACCCACATTTATTTGAGATCATTACTTGATTGCTAAGTCTGAATAATTCCTATGGTTTGAAGCCATTTGTTTGTCTTAGCTATTAATGTATATAAAAAAATATAATCTACAAACCAAATCTTTATCCATAGTATCCTGTTCGCCAAAACAGTCCAGCTACTAGCAATATAATAAATATAACACACGTCAGATCCGCTATTCCATTTTGGGTTTAGCCATTTTTGGACAATTATAACTCGAATAGTTGCCTAATTGTATTTTAATGCGTCTTACTTGTATTACCACTCCTTTGCATTGACAATAGTAACTATTATATATGTTTCCTTAATGATAATTTGTAGCAAAATCATTAGCTAGTTTGTTCAGTGATCTGTAACTATTAGCTATGGGCGGATGGAAAAATATATGAATATGCGGACAGGGCGTATCTTCTTTATTTTCTGCAATTTTCTCTAAAAAGCATGTATTCTTCATATTTGTCGTCTTCACATTCTTCAAATTTGGATATAATTTTCTTCTACAATGAGTAATTTCCGAAAAAAGCAATTAGGTTTTAGACTTGTCTCCAAAAAATATTAGGAATGCCTCCAAATCTATTAGTTCAGTAGAATTTCCATCAAGAACTCAACCCGTGATTTCCTATTTTACATCAACTATATATAGTTTTCATAGAATCGTGAGTAGGGAAATCATGAATGAGTTCACGATGCTTCAATTGTGAGTAATTATATTTATATTTGTACTGGCTGATTTACACATCGTGTGGTTTAGAATTCTAGTAAAAACAAGTTTAGAACACCTACCAATATAATCAGACAACACTTTCCTTTTTTATATAACTAAGGAACCAAGGAAGCACATGGTCCGACCGACATAGTCCTAAAGTCAAATTAATACTAAATTCTATAAAAATGTAATGTAGCTGGCGACTATATGTGGTGCTATGGTCAAGTTATTAATAAATAATGGTCCATATTTGTGCCCACGAACAGAGAAGTGGCAACAGCTAGTTATTTATTATATGTTTAAACAGTAATATTAAAATTAGGTGCCTGCATTCCTGTAAATTATGAAGCTAAAAGAACATAACGGATGAACAGACGGATGTTACAAAATAGTAGCGTTTCCTAACGACTTCGGTATTTTAAAAATAATTTGTTAACTTTCGGTGTTCTATATAGGGAAAAATGTATCACTGTTCTGTCTGCTTATACCTCTTCCTTTTCTTTGTTGTAGGTTTCATAAACTGCTAAATAGACCTCTTGGTCCTAGTGTATCTGAGGATTTGAGCTGACTAGAAAATACTGTTGTCTTCCTTACGGGAAGTAATTACTGGCAGTTGCAATCAATTATCCTAGAGTTTTTGCCGGCAAGAAAATTGGAAGAAAATAATGGTCCCAATCCAGTGCAAACGCAATTCGTATGCCATTGACACCGGATCACGATGTTGGATCGCGATATTTATTAGCTGTCTAATACCTGCCTTATCATTTGGCACAAATACATGTTGTTTGATTGTGTTCTCTTGGACAACTGTGTGGAACGAGTATTACAAGATTTACATACACATCGCACAGTCTGAAACATTTAAGCGCAGTTTGCTTTGTGAGTACGTTTGTAATGGATGCATTAAAACAAACGTTGTGAATCACTCTTATGTTAGACGCCTATTATTACACCTACGACAAATTCAAATTTACTTACTACAGCTCATGAATATTTTGGCATGTGTAAACATGTAAATAGGTCAACGATATCGATTTATCAATTTTTATAAGGACTTTGCTTTCCTCTTCTATATTTATATAGATACAGTTTCTCTTTATTGCACATCAAGCATAGAATACAAACAGAAGTTAAAACATGAGAGATAGTTGTACAATGGGCGGTCTTATCGCAGTTTGCGATTTCTTCCAGATAACCTTTGAATGGACTATATTTTGCTATAACCCTGGTAGTATGTGATGTACACTAAATTATCACTATCAATTGTACTGTTTATCTCCAATATCGTATGCAGTAGGTACTAATAGTAAAAATAAGAAAGCACAAAAATTTACTTGTTATATTTTGGTTCAAAGTTTATAAAAAAACTAGCGAAGGAATTTCAGAAAAAACAGCCTATTGGTAACTTAATCTCTTGTAAAAAAATATCCCTGCCTTGAAGTATTTGAAACCCTACACACATGACTTGCAAAATTGTGGTCTATTGTTTGTAAGGTGATACTAAGCCGGCTTGCACAACAAATCGAATGCAATCGCCCACGTTATAATAGGGCAGAGACGCACATCTGTGCCCCAAATACGAGCAAGGCCGATGCATCCTTTTATCAAACGTTGGTTCCAATAACGGAACAACACGTTTATGGTAACAAACGATGTCTTTATGATACATGATGTATTTATAAACAAAGGTGACAAAGGTAACCTTCCTTCGGCGAAACACTATATCACTCTTGTCTTTGAGATTTTAACCCCAGATATTGAGAAGTCACCTCTAACGATTTTGAACTCAGTAAATATAATATAATTAATTGATTATGACGCCTTTTTTCATACGACTAGAGCGACAATCGCTTAAAATCGCTTAGTCGGAAGCGGGAATCGATGCTTTTAAACACTTGCAACACAATATTTATGTGTATAAGCGTTTGAAAGCGTCGTCTACAAAAGTAGGGCAAATGTGGTCCCTAGTAAGTTATTCGAAGCCAAACCAACCTCACCTGTAAGCCAGTACACCTGCTGATTAACGAACTATTTTTAGTCGCTCCCATAAGAGCAATATTTAGGACAAAAAAAAAGAAGTAATCAGTGGACACCGATTTCGGATACCACACTACAAAATTATTGCATGCATGTTCAACCCTACGCACTGCCTAGAAAACTTATCGGTATACCACTTAAGTAGCTAACAAGCAAATGGTCCACCTGACGGAAAGCGGTTACCGCGCCTGTAGTGTTGCAAGCACCAGAACCATCACACCCGCACTGGAGATCCTTTAAAATTTCTAATGACCTTCTCGAAGCCCTGGCTCATACCAATGTCACGATTACAACACTAAGCAAGTAGATTTATAAAGGTGCTGCATTCTCTAGAACGGAGATAGTTCCTAAATTGGGTGTTACCAAATTCAAACGAGAAATACCGCAACGGACCTCCTCTAATTATCAATATAATAATCAAAGCAGTATTTGGTACATTATGAATTTATACAGAAATTGTTTTCGCAAATACTTATGTACAATGGGTTACCATAAATCCTTTTACGGTGGTCTCCTACAATTATTTAACGGATGGTTGGTGCTGGTGTCTGTGTTGCTGTAAACGTCCGTGTTTTATGATTATGTCACAAAAGTTCGTTGCTCCGTGGCGCACCTTCCGTGCGGTTATAAATACGGCAGCGTCTGTCGAACTTTTGACAAGAGTGTAAAACATGACGGATGCGGATGCTAGATTGACAGTATCGGATACCTTAATCATTTTACAACTACAATATGTCAAGTCAAATTTAGAGTTATCTTTCTGATATTCAACGGATTGCTGGTTGCATCTGAGTCTTTCAAATCAGGGTCAGCTTACTTCTTCTCCTCCGCTTAGTTTCGTTTACCTATACGGCTGCGATTGGGATGGGATCGACTGACTAATTAGTCAGTCAAATTCTACAGAATTCTATAGGCTTCTGTAACCATCTACCTTCAGGTGTTCTGTTTACTTGGCATCGGTTTCAGTCATCATTTCAAAACCATTTTGTTTGTTTGCTTATGACGGTTAATCTAAATCCAGCGCCTAAGTCATTAAATTTGATTAGCGAGGTGCAGAATGAGATGCAACGTACCATTTGTTATTAAATTACTTTAGCTCTTACCTGAGCTTATATTATAACATAAATACGTGATATTTAATAACGGTAAAAGACGCCGTCATAGCTTCTTAAAGTTTTATTCCTCTTTATATCTCCCGCTCACAAGCTTAAACGGTTGATTGTACTTTATAAGCTTTCATGTTTCACAACTTCTTTTATGGTGTCGGTTATAGTTTTTAATCTCTGGCAGTTTCTCTTTTATTATAAATATCCGTTGACACCTCACTAATGATTACTGGCTAATGGTGACGATTAGTGTGAAAAAATGTCAAAGGAGTGTGAAAAACGATATTGGTCCCATTGCCTTCTTCTGATAATTTCTTTGTAGGTTAATTAGTACAGTTTGTTTGACTGTAATTAAACGTAACAGTTCATGAACACAGACTTGCATAGTGGATATGTAGGTTCACAGCTTAATAGCTACTTATTGGTATGCATTCGATTGCAGTAACTGTTAATAAATCTTGCATCGTAAAATCGAAACGTAACCTATAAATTGGTCAGTCAATGTATAAGTAGATACCTTCTTCAGAAGTCTGCATATGAGAATAGTAAAATGAAAATTAGTTGGGTAACTTAATTTTAACTTTTAATCATGAGGCAACTACTATTTTTAGTTTCACATATTTTTGTGACTATGGCTGCTGAAATGCAACTGAAACTACGGGATCAGTGTAAACAATAAAATAACACCAAGTAAATCGCAATAGAATCTGACACAAACAGTCCAATGTCTTTTTTTTTTTTTTACGTGCGAGAAATCCCCTCGGATACCCACCCCTCCGGAGCCGGAGGGGGAGGTTATGTCGGACTCGAACCGACTAAACCGCACGCCGTCTCTGGGTCGTAGTGCTAGCCCGAGGGTGAGGTTGTCATGCGACATATCCCTCGCACCCCGGCTGACCCAGGGCCATCCCTCTCGGTCTGGCCCTCCTCGGGAAGGGGGGGACCACGCGGTCCCCGACTCTACCCCGGTGTGGGGAGACGCGCATCGTCCTACGATGCGCGCCGCCGCCGTGGCCTGCTTCTGCTAGGATGACGGGCGGCTCCACCCGTCACCCTCAGGCCCGCGCTCATGGGGGGCGGAGGTCAGTTTGCGCCCTCCGACGCCCGAGCCGCCTTCGGGCGCGTGCAGCGATGTCAGCGAGCCTTTCTCGCTCATCGCGCCGCGCCCGCTCTGCTGTCTCCTTCGCGAGCATGACCTGCTCGCAGAAGGAGGCGCTGGCCGCCCACGCATCCGCGCAGCGGACCATCGCCGCGAGCAGGGTGGAGAGCGTGAGCACTCTTACCCCCAGGGCCGCCACAAGCTCCCGCCTCGGCGTCTCAAACGCCGGGCACTCGGTGAGCGTGTGCAGCCCCGAGTCCACGCTCGCGTCGCAGTGATGGCACTCGGGCGTTGGCTCTATACCCATTAGATGCAGATACCGCCCGAAGCTACCGTGCCCGGTGATAATCTGAACAGTCCTATGTCAATCGAAAAAAGACCATGTAGATTTTAAAAACCTTACCTAAACTATTTTTGCACATGCACAGTATATTTTTTAGTTTTAAAACGCCTACATAAAACTGGCTACAGTTAATGTGATTGTCTGGGCTGACCTATCAACATTAGGTGGGCTGCTAGATCGTAGGAGTAAGATTAACTATAAACGTTAAAATTACTGCACATGAATATTATACCTTATTAGGTAACACTGCCTTTAATTTTACGTGGGACCGAATACAGATTGGTGAAATGTGGGTGTTAATTCACCTCTGCCTAACCCTCCAGGGATAAAGGCGTGATTATATATGTATGTATGTATGTATCAAGTTTAAATCAGCTTTAAAATATTACTATTATAATAAATACTGTCTGTACCAATTTATGTGGGACCAAAAATATCGCAGGGAAAATAGTTTCTCGCCCGGGGCTATCCAGCACATTATACAAAATAAAATACTGATTATCTCCTGTTAATATCTTACAGCAGTTGTATTTGCATCTCGTTTTGAATAATGTTGAAGTGCATAAAGACAAAAGTAATATCTACATGAATACATATAAACTAGCCCACCCACTTATCTGTTAGCCATTGTTTCAATGCTCTATTTCATTCAGAGCTAAGTAATTGTAAAGCGTCAACACCACATGCATCTATAGGTATATTTATGTTATCTACAACTCCAATGCATCTTGTTCACTGATAGCTTTGAGCCCTCGATTTAAAGAAGAAAGTTGTTGCCCTGAATTCTGCTATGCGGTTTACCCTGCAATTAATACTGTTCTTTTCTTTCCCGTGACCTATAGAAATCAATTCCCTAGGATGCAATCGACACAATCATGAACCAAGTGTCTCAGTAATCTGTCTCTTATTCTTACGATGAGGTACTGAAAAGATTTTCCTAGGATATGTATTCCCTTCTTCCAACAATCCTGACCTCTCACGAAAAAGCATCTGTCCGAGATATCATGGTAGGACCATCATTTAAGTGTCAGCATCTAGAATGAATAGTTACTACTATCAGTTACTATTAATGGCCTAACACTGTTTGTTTGCAGCTTTCCTGATGCGTTGCGAATTTCTTACATCTGACTATGATTACGTATATTGAATTCTCCATCTACAACTCTTTTAAAATATAGAAATATATGAGGCAAATATATATTTCATATTTCATTAGTTAATGTGCAATATTTTCAGCTCTATCCCGTCTTACTTTGTACGCCATGCCTAACCCACTGACACACTCATCAAGAGGAAAATTATTTCCTCATTTATTTCTCTCGGGTACTGATTACTCACTACGGAGCCCAATACGTCATTCTAATTCCTTCAACACATCTCATAAATAAGACTAATATAGCACTGTACATTTATTTAAAAGACCTACCGATGTAATTTAGGGCTCTAGCTCACAGTACACCAATAGAATATACAATATCCAGGTATACTTCCATGTTTCCTACAATACAGAAATACCTAGTATGGGAGACAGCGGCTATATTCTAAGAGATATAAAACCTCAATGCAATAAGGTAACAATAATGTATAGTAAATATACGTAAAATGCAAATTAATACTATGAAGGAAATTATTTATTATTATTATTTATCGTTTCCTATTTGCTAGACTTTCATTACAAAACATGTGGAATGAAATTTTTAAGCAATTAGTATGCTATCTATTCAAATCGATTAGGATAGGAAAAAGAGAGAATGCTCTGACCACTGATCTACCAAGTCACGCCTTGAGTGCTACAAATTCTCCTCTAAATAACCTAAATCTTAAGGAGATGGTGGGAGAATTTATGTATGATGTGTGTGGATGATGTTGTGTAGATGGTGGGAGAAGGAAGGGAGAATAGGAGAATTTGGAGCACTGAAGGCGTGACTTGGTAGCTTAGTAGACAAACTATTAAACCTGTGACGGACTCAAGCGCTGCCTAAGTCGTTCCTCTTTTTCCTATCCTAATCGAAAACTTGAAAACTTGTGAAACTTCAAATTCACAGAAGAACTAATTTTCAGTTAAATTTTAGTACTATTCTAGTTGCATGCGTGTTCATTCTCTGAATCCGTGGTGTGAATATTGTACACACTAGCGTACGTGGGCGAAACGGCGCCAATCGTAGAGTAAATATTTCTCAGAAGTTTATCGTACGAACCCGTATATGTAACCACTCATTCATGGACTAAAGGACATTGACTATCTATATACTCGTGCCGTCTTTGTTCTCAATAGTATACGACAGCTTGGGTCAATGTTTACTGGTTTGAATTCATCATTGTGTCGCAGCGTTTCTAAATAATGTCAAATAAGGAGAAATACGTTTGTTTCCCTAAAGATATATGGGGTGAATAGTTGTCTCGGTAGTTGAGAATGTGTTAATTGATGCGAGAAAAATATTTTCTTTGTTCTAAATAAAATTAAAACACAATAAATAAATCAATCCATTTCCCAGAAATCGGAACACATGTTTAAAGAAATACTTCTATTTATTTCTCGGTTGATGTTGAAGACGTTTAAGTAACTGTGATAAATGCAAAATGTTTCTTGAGTGGACAAAATGCTGTGTCAATAATTGCTTGTTGATTTAGTGAAGAGTAGGTACACAATGATACCCACGTGCATAAGAGCTCCGAGATCTATCCAGGGTTCCACTGATGACGTCACTCGGCAGACAAGATCTATCGTACAGGTGATAAGATTTCGTTATCTAATGACTAACTTATTTGTCTTTATATAAGGCATGACTTTTAAGTCTTTTAATCTCACTAACACTTAGTTATAACCACATATTTTAGTTCATTGTTCCATTTTGGTTTCACAATACATACTTGCCGTCATAATTATATATGTTAGGTACTTGTAAAATATTAAACTTTATTATTAGCATAATAAATTTAAAAACAAACTGTTTTTTTTTTTTAATATCGGTTGAAATAAACAATAATAATTGAATTCAACATCTCCCATAAGAGATCATCTAGTCTGACTATCCATCTCTAAGAGATCATCTAGCCAGTCTCACTAGATGATGTTTTGATGAGACTACTCGTACCTCGTCCATATGCAAAGCGACCAGTGAGGTCCTCAAACGCAGCGCGGCTACGTTCGGCGTTCTCAGCGACAGCAGAGCCGCACTCCAGACGGTGACAAACCACCGCGCCCTCCACCCACTGGCTGTTGAAGCCAGATGTAACATCAGGCGGGGCTTGGCCCAGGGCAAGGAAATCTCCTTGTACTGGGTCAAGGCCCACATCGGGTTGGAGGGAAACGAGAGAGTCGATCAGCTCGCCAAAGAGGCGGCTCTGCGGTCTAAGAGAGCGCCACACTACAGTCTGTGCCCAGTCTCATTCGTGAAGCGGGGCCTACGTCAGACCTCGCTTCACGAATGGAATGAAAGGTACAGGCAGGGTGTAACTGCTTCCGTGACCAAGCTCTTCTTCCCATGCGCGGTGGCGGCATACAGCATCGTCCGCAAGATGGGGGTCGCCAGCGCGACGACCCAGTTGCTAACAGGGCATGGTGGGTTCTCCGAGTACTTGACCCGCTTCAAATGCAAGGAGGACCCATCATGCGCCTGCGAGCCAGGGGTAAGTGAGACTGTCGTGCACCTTGTCGTGGACTGTCCGATCCACGCAAGGGATCGGTACAATTTGGAACAAAAAATTAAAGTAAAGATAAACGTCGAGAACTTGCCAATATTGATGACCAAAAATTTCAGAGAATATTTCTTAGAGTACTGGGAAAAAATCGTACATATGGTTAACAAAAGAAATAGCGGTTAAGGACGCCACCAGTGGATATTTTGTGTAAATACCCCATAGGTGCACCACACCTGTGAAAAATAAATGAATGTATACCTAGGAGCTAAGAACGATGTAACTTTAATATATATATAAGAACCATAGTGTAAATAAACATAATATGTGTATAAAAATATACAGAGAACCAGATTTCATGTTTACGTACATTAAGTTAGTAATAAGATGGTAATTAGTTAGTAAATAATTATAAGATATAAAATGTAAAATTATGAAAAAATAAAGTACACAAAGCACGTAACAATAAACAGAACCCCCCTCCACTATTCCCAAAGTATGAAAGGCTTAGCGCGAAAGTACGAGAAGTATACATGCGAGAACTGGTACGGTACTAGAGGACTAGAATGAAAGCGAGATACTTAAGATACTAAGTAATTCATAATAAGTCACTAAACCCTGAGTGGGTTTTTTGTAAAATGAATAAAAGACCAGGAGGAGAACAGCATTGTTTAGAGTAGGCTCTGGCGACACTTCGGTACAGCCAAGAGGTGCTAGGTAAATAAAAAATAAATAAATAAAAAAACTCGTACCTCGTTGATCCCGTAGCATTTCTTTTGGAATCATCTCAATACCTCTTGCAAGAATGACGTAATTGCAATATAACTGAACGTGATTTTTTGATAATATTTTTTTCTTTGCTGAGGAAAACCAATATAAAAACTGCTTAGTACTATAGCTTTTTCACTAATATATTGAATGAATCTGTTTAAAACTCCGACAAAGATTATTTATAAAGATCATCTGCTTTCAATCCAAAAAAAAGCATCAATATTATCATTGCCAAGAGTTCATATATTTTCAAAGTGTATTATTAAAAATAGCAAACACGTTGTTGTTTAGCACCATAGCCTCTCAATAAATTAAATGTGATAAAATTTTGATTTAAATATAATAAGCTAATTGGCGAACTGTCAGCTGTTGCCTGTCAATGTCGCATTTATAATAGGTCCCAAAATAGATTTCCATTGCCTCTTCACGCCATCTATGTTCTGCTGAAAGAGTTACATTTTTTTGCTCAAGCTTTGAGATATAATCATCAGAAGTTGTACCACAGGTAATATAATATGATTCTTGTACTATAATGTCCACAATTAAACCTTATTGTAATCATTTCGAGATTGGTATAACAGTTTTCATAGATTTCACTATATATTTTTACCTAATTCTTGGACACAAATGAGTGACATTTTCCTTTCAGTTTCATGCTAAGAGCAACAAGAACGCCATTAATTAAAGATAAAACGGAAGACTTTCACGTGAATCATTTTGACGATAGCTACTGTTCCAATTTCAAGTATTATACATTAATATGGTTGAGTAACTTGTTGTAATTTAGTATTTAAGGAATCATAATAGAGCAACGTCAGGATCAAGTCTGTATACAAAGGCAAGTTGACAAGAATCAGAACCAGATCAAATTTAAATATGAATTTGGTGACCCCCATGTTGTACGGAGTTTGAAACCGTCACTTGATACAGGAATTATAACTGCCATTTAATAATAAATTCCACAGAACATGTCTATTCTATGTTTTTGGATTTTACTATGACCTATTAAATAAATCACTTGCCATATAAAATTGCAACTTATATTCTACCAAAAAAGTTTGTTCTAAACCAGTTTCCATTAGTTTCATTCCCATAAGATGTGGTAGCCAACAGAAACGCTTTAGTCAGTTGTGTTTTAAAAATATAATTATATCTTTGAACCTTCATAGTGCAGTCGCACCTCGGTCGCACCCAGCTTCGCTTTATTAAAAGCTACGCGACCTAATTCTGCTTCCGCACTAAACGCTTTTAAGTTCTCTAAACTCTAGTGACAAACTATCGATGTAAGCA
This sequence comes from Eilema caniola, assembly GCA_949126895.1. Classification (NCBI taxonomy): domain Eukaryota; kingdom Metazoa; phylum Arthropoda; class Insecta; order Lepidoptera; family Erebidae; genus Eilema; species Eilema caniola. The sequence continues at coordinate 19,264,557 of OX421462.1, forward strand.
TAATGTGCATGAAATAGTAGGTGAAATAAAATGTTAGCAAGAATTGTACGACCGGACAAAAGAATAACAAGAACTTTTAAAAGTATTCATTAGGTATATTGATCACTATAATTTCTATTCATTAGTTTCCTTAAGAATTATCAACTAAGATCAAGATCAATAACAATGAAATTAAATGAATTACTACTTTTACATTAGATTTTCGATAAAAAATATAATCGCCTTTCGAGCATAAAATGAGCAGTTTCTGCTACTGTATGAAAATGATTACCTACAGAGCTTTGCATTTGAAACATTTTCGAAGTCGAATCAAAAGTATGCAATCGACTTAAATCACAGTGATTACTTTTTAGCCTCAATTAAATTGTATTGGCTCAATTGGCATGTACATTTTTCTTGGTATTAAATTTGCGCAAGAAATTCAGAATTGGCTTTTGGGTTATCCTGTAATTTATTAAAATCTCAATGTTATTTACAGTTATTAAACATGATAGAGGTATTTAGCAGCATTACTATTTAGTGATTATTTATTGGGTGTGTGGGACCCCACTAAGCCTGCAACAAGTGTGGCTGACCAAGACAAACACACCTGCAAGCCAATAGCAGCCTCGGTGGTGGATGAGGCCAAAATTTTTAATTATTCTCATAACCTCATCGTACTTGTTAGTTCGGGACTTATCGCGATTGTGAAAGTTTACACCGCGATAGTTAAAAATATTATTATCGCAAAACCTCCTTTTTAAATAATATAAATTTAAATTTCTTGTCATATGTTGTAGTGTGTTTTAGAGTGAACTCATTCAAGATCTGATATTATAGAATCGTGACAGTAATGTAAATGTACATTACGTAGGTACTTTCTTTCGCCAAACACTGGTAATGAATCTCACGATTCTAAGAGACGGTGTAGTCTATGATTCAGATCAGTTATTGCAGATATAATTCTGTGAAACGGGAACATGGCTTCACGTCAATGCCAAAATCATCATCTGTACTAATTAATGTGTACAACATAGTAACTTTATAGACTGTGAACTTTAAGTTTCTGAGTTCATATTTTTCATAACAAATGTTCGGGCCTCTCCCCGAAGTTCTGAACATTTGTTATATTTTTCATAACACATGTTTGAGGAGATTTTCTTTAAACCGCTATAATGTCCAATGGGCATAGGTCTACTAAAAGTTAAGTGGAGGCCACAATCTTAGTATGTGATTTTAATAACAATAGTGCCTATTTTCATTTCGGTAACTGAGTAATTTCAGAGGCGACAAAAAATTTACGTATGCAAAACTATTTCGAGTTGTATCGAGTTAAACATTTATTTCGACCGTAGCTATTAACAAAGTCGGAACTACAAAATCACTACTTTTCAGTACGGCCAAATAAAGTTTTGAACTTGCACCAAATTCACAAATGCCCATATATTGAAACCAAATTTCGCGTAGTGCTACAGTTTTGAAAGATAATGAAGGTCGTAATGTGAATAACAAAAATAAATCTAGGAAATTCTAGAAAAAGCAGTTGTTACATTGTTAACCGAAACCGATACTAGCACACTTGTCGTAAGTGACATGTCCTACAATGTTTCACGTACTATGAAAGTCGTAAGTGGCACATCCTACAATATTTCACGCACTAGGGAAGTCGGAAGTGTCACATCCAACAATTTTTCACGGTACGTAATTACAAGGTTATGTCGGATGTGGGGGTGTTCATAGGCCTTATGTATTAAAAGAAGGTTTTAAAACTGATAATATGTTTTATTATTATCCAATTAAATGTAAATTAAATCAAGATAGTGTACGGTTAGTACATCGAACAGGTTAAAAATTCACAAAAGTAATGGAAAGTACAAGTAATTACAGTCGTACATGCAGTACATGCCGTGTGGGATGCCAGTCCCTCCTGTGGCTGAGAGGCTCCACAGCGCCTGCGAGTATGGGATTGTCGGCGAGCCTCAACGCACGTTTTTGTATCGATTCGAAGGGGTCAAGCTGGTATGCAGATGCTCTGGCAAAAGGTGACAGCAGTACTCCATATGGGGCCGGACTTTTGCCTTATAAAGAAGGAGTCGTTGCCCCGCAGTGAAGTACTGCTTCGCCCTGTTAAACACTCCAAGTTTCTTCAATACCAGCTAGGCCTTATCCTCCAAATGGCTGCGGTACTGGACGTCGCTTGAGATGTCGACGCCTAGGATCCCGATACTCGAGGAAATGGTACGCGGTGTACCCAGGAATTGCGGCGCTACAACAAATGGGGTTTTCTTAGAGGTGTATACACACTTGCGTCTTAGTGGGATTGAATTGGACTAGGTTTAGTCGACCCCAATCGGATACTCCCGATTTTGGTCGCAAGTTGTTAGCGACTCTCCTTCACCTTAGACTGAGAGATATTTGCACGGCCCGTGTATCACGTGTCCCTGGTACTGTCTTCCGCATAGCAATGGATGGAGTCATCAGACAGCATATCATTTATGTGCAGCAGAAACAGGGTCGGAGACAGCACGGAGCCCTGTGGCACACCAGCATTTGTGTCCATGGGGTCCGAGCAGCTGCCATCGACGACGGCTTGGATACTGTCGGTCGCTCAGTAGATCGCTTCCTTCAAGGTATCTCAGGAACTGTGTATTAATCACACACTCCATAACCTTCGAGAGAAGGGATGTTATAGCAATAGGCCTGTAATTGGACGGGTCTGTTCTATCTCCTTTCTTTAGCACAGGATGCACGAACTCAGTCTTCCACGAGGCAGAGCAAGAAAGCGCGAAAAGCTGCGTAAGTACTGGGCACAATTAGGGGGCACAGCGCCTGAGCACCATCGCCATATATACCATCCGGCCCACTCGACTTCCAAACATCTAGGGACTTGAGTTCCCGCCGGACCACCCGTTGCGTGATTTTAACTTCAGGCATGAAAACACCACAGCTGGGGAGAATGGTTGGCTCGGCATTCCCGTCATTCATTGTCGAGTTTGACGCAAAGAGGTTATCCAAAAGATCGGCTTTCTCCTTAGCGCCATGGGCAAGGCTACCGTCGAGTTTCTGCGGCGGCGGAAGGCAAGAGTGGCAGAAGTTTGGCCGTTTGCTCGCTCCTGATGCGATCCAGCGGTTGGGAATATAGCATTCCATACCCATTAGAATCGCTTCAGCGACTGCTCTTGCACAAGAGCTTGAATCGTTTGAAGTGACGCAAAACCACCTCCACGGGTACGACGAGAAGAATTCTCGCAGTCCATTCCAGTCTACCGACTTGTAGTGCCCGACATGCCACCACTGAGGTGGCCGCGGTGGTTCTGGCCACGCGAGAGTCACTTGCGCCCAGACGACGCTGTGGTCCGAAGTACCGAGTGGTGCCTCCACTCGGGACGTAGTCAGCAGAGGGTCCAATAAAGACTCTCTGTGGGTCGCGATATCTGGTTTTCTAGTGATAGAATGCACCAGTTGCGAGAACCCATAGGTCAGGGCGTAGTGAGCAGCCCTTCCCGTAAAATCAGTTCTGTACGACCCAACCACTACACATGGTGAGCGTGAAAGTTACTCAAGAATACCAAGTCCGCAGCAAGGTACTGCTCAATTACTCTGTCCAGCGACCGCTGTAAGTGCTCAAACAGTTGAGCCGTGCCCAGGTCACCGCTATGGGACCTGTAGACGCACGTATAGATACGGGTAGGGCCACCGTGATCCATACGTACCCATAGAGTGGACAGGTCCCTGTCTTCAAGGCCGTTTAGACAGCGACAGCAAACGTCATCCCGGACGTACATGCATAACCCGGCTTTACTCAGGAAGTTATGCTCGGGTTTGTACCCGGGGTACATAAGGTAGGCTGTATTGGCCTGGCATGATATTTGGGTCTCCTTCAGAAAGAATAAGGTCGGCTTTGCTGTCTCAAGATGGTGATGGACCTCGTTAAGATTGGTGAGGAGGCCCCTGATGTAACAGAAGTCAACTTTCATTGTGGATGAAGGTGCCGCTGTAGAACGTCTATTCTTATTTTTCTTGGCCATAATAAAAATGGGAGGGGGAGGTATAGAGAGGCTCTATGCCGTCAGTGTCGAAGACAAAGTAAGGTTTCTCGCCACCGCAAACGAGCTAGGGTTGTGTGATTGGCTGGTGCGGTGGGCGGACGGGCCCCGGGTCCCCGCCAGATACTGCCAAGTCTACTCCGGTTTCCTTCTCCGGCACGACAACTGCACCGGGAACTTTACACAGGCTGCTGGTTCAGCCTCCTGGAATGGAGATTGTGATCCCTGGGTTCGGGAACCATACAGCCTGCGGGCGGCCAGCGGTTAACCGTTTCACCGGATCTCCCTGACCGCCGCGCCAACATTTCACTACCGCACTAGTCAGTGGTCACATCCAAAGCCTTTGGCCTTCCCACTGACGACACAGAGCCTCTCCAGTGAGCTCTGACTACCCTGCTCACCGTCTGGAACACATCACAAGGTTACTATAACCGCGGTATTCTGTAGGATGAAGGTACTTCCCCAGTCGGACTGCTCCGTTGTAACGGGAGGTACCATCGTGTCCTACCTTCTAAAATAACATATAGGTATGTTGCAATTAAAAATGTCACATGAGGCAATAGAAAACCAGTCAACTCTTCCTAATTTTAGCACTATATACCATATCCAACCTACATTATTGTATAACTGTTTTAGAAATAAAGTCAATACTAACACATCCAACATCTAAATTTAGTAATGTACAATTAAAAATGGTGGTAGTACCATATATGACAAATACTTTCATTATAAGAACGAATAACAAAGTCGGTAGTGCCATATCCGACAAAAACGTTTAATAGAAGAACGAGTAACAAAGTCGACAGTACCATAACCGACAAAAACGGGAATGTTAGGTACAAGAAACAAAGTCGGTAGTGCCATATCCAACAAAAATGAACGAACTCAAAGCGCACAATAATGTAGAATGTGGTACATTCGACACAGGTAATAAAATAATAATCCGTTAACAATGTGGGATTTGACACATATTACAATCTTAACCGTTAAAGTACGTCTAGATCGAGACATTGTTATTTTATACTATATACTGCACATTTACGTAAAACAATAATATAAAAATATAAAACACGCACGCGCAGTCGCCCCGCTAACAATGAGCGAACTGGCAGAACCGCCCGTTGCGCGCGCGCCCCTTCCACTTCTTAGCCCCGCGAACTTTGTAGTAACATACTTACCTACATTATTATTCGTACCCTCCTATAAAATCCGACTTTGTTAATCTAGAAATACTATGATAGCATTTAGTTTCAAATTTGAAACTTTGCGAGAACATAGATATAGACGTTTGAAGACCTCAGGAGCAATAAAACGAAAATCGCCAAAATGTAGTTCCGACTTTGTTAATAGCTGCAGTCGATTTCAATTTTGGAGTATATGAAAACAAAGAAGAGGGCAGCGCGGGGCTTTTTCCATACACAAGGAATGAGAGCGAATTTGATTTGTTTATTTTGGCTCATTTCGAGTAAGGGACGTCCGAACTTACCTACCCACATTGTGACCGTAAATTACGTTTGTTCAGCGCAAACAAAGTTTTGGCGAGTGTTATGATGCCAAATACTGGGTGAATAAATTAATTACTTTTGGGTATAAGTATTAATAAGTTGACAGGTTCCCATCTGAGTATTCAAAGTGTAGTTTTAGTGAAGTATCTTACATCGGATTCAAATTTAAAGCTTAAGAGACATTTAAGAATCGTATAAATTTTCTTTTTTCCGTCATCTTTGCCGGAATCAGCGCCTCAAATGTAACGAGAATTAATAGTCTTCTTTAGTATGTTAATGAGAAATTAACTTGGGAGTTAGTATTTCCATTAGCGATAGTTGCGCTAAACAGTAGTTGGTCTGATTAGCTCTTTATTAATATTATTTATATTTCAAAGTTCATGTACCTAATATGTTTAATGCAAAACTAATGTTATGCCTAAAAAACAATCATTCTAAAGAAATACCAAAATATATTTTTATTAAGATCAAAAAACGAAACAAAATAGCCTTGATGAGAACCACCATAGTGTTAAAATAATTGTAGACGCATCAGGGTTTTGACCGCTTAACAAACTGAATACATCTTTAATACTCATTGCGGTTGTATCCCAATCATCTGTATCAATTAGAGTAAATAAACCTTTGTCCACATAATTAACAGCAACTATTATGATGATTTCTCTGTGGGTCCACCAGTTCACCACTATAATTCAAAGGACAAATTAGACCCACGACCTTTTAAACTATCTGTCGCTGCATCAATTAACAAGATTTATGTAGATTATATAAATTATATCTTATTGAAGAGGTTACTCTTTCGGATTAGGTACAAGAGATGTGTCCACTACCATAAGAAAACTTAGACTATCTAATCGGTAGGATAGGAATCATTTGACTAAATAGGTACAGAGTAGTTTTATAACTGTTATGAAATATTGGGACAATGGAACTTATTATAGATGTTTATCAGCTGGTGATGCTAAAATGGCTAAAATGATGCTAAAAACATAGCGTGAGAAATTTCAAAATTATACCTACAACGTAATGTCATCAAATAACAGCAAAGAACCATTAACCAAGAATCAATGGAATGAATGAGTGGGCATCGCAAAGAAAACTAGACTCATCACTGATTGAAACGGATATGAGCTATTCCCGATATAGCTTGCGACGATAAAAATGTCCTCTCACGAGATTTATTACAATCGAAAGCTATTCAAAACGATTTGAATAAACAGCCGTGTGATAAGAAGAATTGAGACGACCAAACCTCTTATCGGAACACCTCCAATGCATCTTGTCATGATTATTCTATTAACATGTTCGATTAACAGATAAGATCAGGGAATATTGATTTATGACAATGGTTCTTGAGTATTGGTAATCGTATATCTTCCATCGGTACATGGTGTCTGGATGAATGGATGTGTTTATAAAAAGCATTGTCACTTAATGTATGGGTATCGTGTGAGAAGAGACTACACATCGTAGGGTGAGGTGGAATGCGTTTCATGTTAAGCGTCCTAAACAGAAAAGACAGATTAAGGCGTGAGGCATAATCAAAGTAAAATTGTGGCCGCATAAGGTATACAAATACATCCCATAATTTTAGCAGTGAAACCTTTTAATTGGCCATCTTCTATTTTAACTATCTTTGGAGCACTACTCCTTAGCTGTAAGTTTTCCTAAAATGTATAAATAAATAAATAAATTCAGTGCAAAGTACAGGAAAAACATAGTGTTAATAGGATAATAATAACTTGGCTGATGAACCTACTCCAGTGGTACAATAAAGACGCACGTTACCTTTTCGAAACTGTAGTATTGGCATCCCAGGAAGAGGAAGACATATGCCAAAACAAGGGTACAGCAGCTTACACCATTTTGTAAAATTCATGCCGTACTTTGAACTGCGCAGTAAATTTCATAATGATTTTATATGAAATCGCAAATCATGATAAAAATGTTATATTGGTTTTTTTTTTATATTATTCTTCTAGTGTACATTTATTTGCTGTCGAAATCTAAAAGATTCTACCATAGTTAAGTAGGTATTATAGTTTAAAGAATTACACAATATTGCGGTAGAGGTCATTAGTGGATTTTGTGATTTAGCCTTTCATTAACTACAATGCACTTTCTATTCATAAGAGCTATTTATTTATTCTATGGTGCAGAAATTGTCTTTCTGATCAAGAGGTTGCGGTTTCAAACACATTACTTAGCTCATTCCAAGAGCTCTTGGTTGGAGAGGTTTACAAGTATCCAGTCTACCATAACAGTCCTAGTGTCTGTTTAGTCTATATTTCTATTAAACTATGATAACTCAGTTCTTATTACATTGTATAAATAAATAAAACCACTGTTTAACGGATTCTATCGCGATGTATGGGATAGGATAGAATAGATATAGGATGAATATATTATCCATACTCAAACCGCGAACATGGCTTTTAAAAAGTAGCTGAAACATCGGTCTAAAAGTAAATAATAACAAACAAATCGTAATAGAATCCGTTAAACAGTGATTTTATTTCAATGAGTGATATTCGCGTAACTTTAGAAAATATCTTATATAAAGAATACAATAAAAGCCTATATGCGCATGAAACTCATTTTTGCGTCAATATGTCGATGGATAAAGTTATTCTGCGTAATCAAAAGCAGTGGTATTAGTAGATTATGGTACACTATACTTGTACCATACCTTGTACTATGCCTTGGAGATTACCACTGAGGCGACATTGAGGCTGAGTCTAAAGAGAGCCGAAGGCGGTAGTCAACAATACACACGTGTATCATACGTCGTTTTTCAGTTCATTTGTGAATAATATAATACTAAAATAGATATTTACCCTTTTTTTACGTGCGGGACGGATCCTCCCCCCCCCCCCCCCCCCTCCGGAGCCGGCACGCACACCGCACGCCGTCTGTGGGTCGTAGTACTCGTAGTGCTAGGCCGAAGGTGAGGTTGTCGTGCGACATAAACCTCGCACCCCGGCTGACCCAGGGCCATTCCTCTCGGTCTCGCCCTCTGGTATGGGAGGCCGCCGTGGCCTGCTTCTGCTAGGGTAACGGGCGGCTCCACCAGTCGCCCTCAGGCCCGCGCTCATGGGGGGCGGAGGTCGGTCTGCGCCCTCCGACGCCCGAGCCGCCTACGAATGCAGGGAGCGATGTCCGCGAGTCTGTCTCGCTCATCGCGCCGCGCTCGCTCTGCTGTCTCCTTCGCGAGCATTACCTGCTCGCAGAAGGAGGCACTGGCCGCCCACGCATCCGCGCAGCGGACCATCGCCGCGAGCAGGGTGGAAAGCGCGAGCACTCTCACCCCCAGGGCCGCCACAAGCTCCCGCCTCGGCGTCTCAAACGCCGGAAACTCGGTAAACATGTGCAGCCCCGAGTCCACGCTCGCGTCACAGTGATGGCACTCGGGCGTTGGCGCTATGTACATCAGATGCAGATACCGCCCGAAGCTACCGTGTCCGGTGATGATCTGCGTCTGACGGTACAAGAGGCTACCGTGTGGCCTCTCCAGCCACACCCCCATGATGAGTCTTACCGCCGCAATCACGGCGTGCCCTATATTTATCCTTGCAGTTTTCAGATAGTTAACATTCCATATTAAGGACTTCACATCAATCACATCATATCTCGGAAGTTGTACAGTATATGTGTATATATCGGGCGGTGTACTAAGTACATGAATCGTTTTCTTCATAACTAGTACTTGTAGACATTTTAATTAAAAAATAAATATAATTTCACCAGTAAAAATGAATTGCGAAACTAAATATTTGGTATTGGCGGGAACAATTAATCACTTTTTCTATTGGTACACTAACCACAGACCAAATTAATGAGGTTTCTTTTTTTTTGTTTATCACGCGTACAAAATGATGAATTTACTTAAATTTTTAAACAGAAACAAAACCAATGTTACTAATAAATCTCATATGATTGTACGAGTATTTAACTGCTTTTATAATTCTAATTAAATTTAAACTAGACAGTTTTACACTTAATCAAATTAGACCTTTGACCACTATTTAGAAGCATTAATGCTTAAGACGAAGAAGTGAAGTTCCAACGTCGTACGTAGATATCTATCTACGATATGGTATTACGAGTATCCAGTGAAGGCCGACTCCAAACGGCGACACGGAGTCGCGTCTGCGCCACTTGTCCCCATTCTCCTGCAAATTGACTCGAATATGACTAAATCCTTTTAAGAATTCATAGCGCCGAGCGTAACACTCACTTATTAACTTATGAATGACCTCATGCCGTAAAGTTGAATACAATAGATTTTTTCTTGGGTACCGGTCACCTAAAACTTTTTGATATTCTTCAGGGTGATTCAGGGTTTACAGAGCAAATGACAATGTACGAGCAAAGTTTATAACTTCGTTCATCTTTCTCAAGTGAAGTTTATATACCAGCTAATATTGTGTTAAGCTGCCGTATGAGGAATTCTCGTTAAAGTTTTATTAGCAATTTTGCATGGCCGTTCAAATCTTAAATGCGCTCGGCGCATCTTTCTTTGTTAGTCATCGTAGTGCGGACATGCTTACCTGTTTAAAAAACCGCCAGTTAATAGCGAAATCAATTACTTGAATTAGTGCTGTAAGTATATTTTAGACACTGAGACAACACGACGAGAAAGAATTTTCTTATTAAGACTTCGCATGAATCGATCAAAAATGCAGTTCTAATGGTTATTCTTTAGCTTTTATGTGTAGTTTTTTACGATAAAGCTGCAGTCTTATCATGGGCGAGTGAGCAGTAACCTATAATTATATTTTCATATCTAGAACAGTACTTGGATTAAACGATCCACGGTAATATCTACCGGCAATGGTCACAGTCTGCGGACCGTAACTAACCAACAAATATATTACTGTACGTTGTCGGTATACAAATGCTTTTTCAGCTTCAATTTTATATATCCTTTTCATCCGTGCGCCAATCCCAGTCGGATCCGACGCTTGGCGTCCGCTGTGCTGCCCCTTCTACTGTCCATCTTCTCTCTCAACCCTGAGAAGAAAGTCTGCCTCGTGCGTTAATCATCAAGTGCATCGACATGCAAATGAGGTTGCCTTGGGACCCAAAGATCATAAAGTGACCCCATAAGCGTCGGATGCTTAGTGAATAAGGAGTCAGCCTTACGATCGAGTGATCCAGGGTTCGAATTCTGGCAATTACACTACCGACGGGAACCCTCTCCTAGCACAAGCAAATTTAGCTTAGTTAGTTAGGAGGGGTTAGAGTTTAGAGGGAATATTAGTAATTTCGGTTAACAATATTCTTTAAAAACAACCATTTCATTTCTATATAATATGTTTTACATTTAACACGCATTATCTTTTGTCTCCAGATCTATACTGATTGGGCGAACCACTACCTGGAGCGGGCGAGATCTCGGAGGCGAGCAGGTGCATCAGGAGGAGGGTTGGCGAGGGACTGCGCTGACGGCTTGCTTCTGGCAGACGTGTTGGAGGGCGTCACAGGTCTTAAGGTGCCTAGAGCTCACCGCAAGCCTAGGAATCCGCAACAAATGGTAAGTAGTTTACAGAAATAATGAAGCCCCGCTATTTCATATCATATATACATATATAGAATCTTTACAGTCACTTCAGTGCTAAATTCTCGTCATAAGGGCCTGGAACAAATCTGTATAATCAGATTTTATTTGTTTCATAATATGCAAATTGGGAAACACAGTATTAAACACACGGCCATAGAGATAAATATATATAGTCTTTTATAAGTGAAGGTGTGTTTAAAGGTGTACGTATACTAATTTGCTAGGCTGTTTGTATCTATCGACTTTAACACTAATGCAGTATTAGGAAAAAAAAAATGTAATACTGTCATAACATTTTATTATGAATTACCTAAAGAAAGCGTCAGAATATATCTAGTGAGAAGACGTAATACCTTATTAATGACTCGTGTAATCGAAGTTTATGTGCACTACAGAACTGACTGTGCACTAAGCTAATTAATTTTGCATATGCTAATCAAAACGAAAAAGATAATTTAAGATTGAGATTCTGGATTATTTGTAAGCAAATATAAATAACTGCTCGTATTAAATATTCTATGAAAAGATTTTCTTTCTATCAGGCAGTAAGCTCTCGCAAATGAACCCCACGTCCTACATTGATTAAAACAATTCTCTGAAAATATAATGGTCTATTGAGAACATATTTAATTATACAATCCCAATAATCGCTAGAGAAAAGGATACGCTATCAGTTATTGGTTAAGAGTTGCCTGTTGTAACTCACAAATTCTTCACAATAATTTGAATATTTATCTACTAGATGCGCCTAGTAGATAAATATTCAAAAGGATCCATGAACTATTCATAAAGCTTTCATTAAAATAATTATGATATTATTACAAAATTTTCAATAACCGATAAAATCAATCAAAGTAACGTCCACACGAAACGTTTAAACAACCGCCGCAATTTGTTTATTATGATTCAACGGCCAAAAACGAAAGCGGCTCAGGAATATTTGGTTTACCAGAAATAGCTATCGGCTCACAAATCATTCGGGCAGGTACACACTGGATACACAAAGTGACCGTACCTTACATGGTGTGTAAATGTGATAGGTAGCACAGAAACCCGAATCCTGGCGAGTAAATGACGCGGACGCAGTTTCCGGTCGTGTGAAAGTGTATGTATGAATTTTAACTGCACGCATGCATTGTCCTAATTAAAATTCTACAACTATTCGCGAATATACGTACGGATTTGAAAGTAAATACGTAAGTAATTGTACATAGTAATTTAATGATGTTTTATTATAAAGAGGAAAATAGCTACAACACTCAACTGGTGTTGAAAGACAGTCACTTAGAACAATTTACTTCAACACAAGCACGTATGCTACAGGAGTCAGGACATGAAATCAATGAGAGCTTATTTTATACTTCATTATTCTTCTAAAAAGTAGCTTTCAAACACTTTTCAGCCTAGCGAAATACTTGGTTCAAAAGAGTTTACTGAATTTTTGGAAAACGTCAAATACATTTAACAAGTAGGTACATAATATCATGTTGATACCTGTAATAAGTCCTGTTACATACAAGATTTTATTTACATACACAGAAATATGATACTCTTGCGGCTAGATGAGAAGCGCCCAACCACATCCTCTAACCCTCACGATATCAATTCCTATTACATAACTTGCACTAGTAAAATGTTGAACAATTTGAAAAAGGAAGCTTACACGGTTATGGCGCTCATTAAAGGCAATCTAAAACATATTATGTCATTATTTACTCTCGAAATGAGCAGTTATTTCATCAGCAATCAAAAAATCGTTTATACATTAAGATTAAGAAAATATCATAAAAATATCGATTAAGGTTATGTTTCGAGGACTATGAAGCATTTTTAGAGCTGCGATCAGCTATTGCGGATGCCAGATTAGATTCAGGAATCGGGCAAAATATGTTGGGTTTTCTGTTAGCTTAACACGGAGCCCGGAAAACGTACTATAAATGCTGAAGACCGGGCGAAGTGATGAACTGAGGCATCGAATGCAACTTGGACCCAACACTGAGATAAGTGACAGACCTGACTATAATTGTGTAGGTAACCTATTGAAATATCGAATTTCTGTTACCCGAATCTTAAAACCCCGAAAACGGTTGGTAGAACTTTTAAAAGACAGATGTAATGAATGACAACTTTCTATAATTCCGTTTTTCATTTCCCAGATGAATCAATTTCCAGGTGCACTAAAACCAAATTTTCAAATAGTATTTTTTTGTTTCCCATATTGCCATAATCCAAATATAGTTATACCAGATTCTCAGAATATTTTTTTTTGTTTCCCATCGTACCATTTTCCAAATAAACTATTACCAAATTTTCATAATCTTTTTATTTCGTTCCCATACAAATCGTGTTCCAGCTAAACTAATTACAGGTATAGTAAAAATCAGTAAATTTATACGATTTATATAGGGTGTGTAACGGTTGATATAATAATAAAAATTCTAACGTTCACTTAAGACATAAATAATTTCACTTAATATAATGAAAGCCTGTAGACTTATAATATAATTTTGTTTAAATTATTGTTTTCCATGTCATGCATGAACAGTTTTGAATCAGGAAAGCGAGCTCGTGAACACTGCGTACCACACCCGACCCGACTCGCCGTGGTACTTGTCTGCCCTACACTAGAGAGTGTTATTTAAGAACCGGAGGCGCGGAGGGACGGGAGCCCCTTATTTCGTAGAAAGAAATTTCATAGAATTTCGTTTCACAGAAAATGCTTCATATAATATTTGGTTCTTATATTTTTATTTCGAATATTATTGTTTCAAAAACAATTTCCTAAAATGAAACATATTTCACAGAAACACAATTGAACGAATTTTTAATCACATTTTTTTTGTTTAATAAACTTATCAAACTGTAGAATTAATTTTTAAAGAATATTAAACCACCTTTATAATGTTCCAAATCACATTTATTTTTAACTGTAACATTTACAATTTTAACACCCCGACTCAGATTACCCCGACTCGGATAGGTTAGGTTAGAAGGCTAATGCGGGAGCGGAGCGTAGCGGAGCTCCCGCATTAGGCCTTCGTGGTTATTTTTTTATAAACCACCCAGAAGTAGGAGCCCCGCGTAGCGGTGCTCCGTCGACCTTGCAGACGCATCAATTGTTTAGTTCATAAAAACCATATATATATGATAAAATGTTATTCTTTGTAATAAGTTTCCATTAAATAAACAATATAATTATTAAGAATAGTTCATTTGATATTCTATGAAATGATTATTCTAATGTTTAACTTTATATGAAACAAAATTCAATGATTTAAAATTATATTGATTATATATAATGATTATATTGATTATTCTATGAAACGAAATTATGCGAAACATTTTCTGTTATACGAAATTATATTAAACAATTGTCTATAAAACAACGCACACCCGCGGAGGGAGGCAGTCCTCGCCCGCACCGGCAAGCATGCAGGCATGCCTGCATGCCTGCATGCTTGCCGGTTTGATTACCAGCTTGCCTGTATGGATGCTTGTTTGCTTACATGCATACATATATTTTTTAAGGCAACGTGTGTTTTGTTCAGTGGGTCTCCAATTGTAATTAGTAGACGCCATATGAGGTTTATTTTTAGGTTTATAAATCTGGATATTGTTTGTCTGGATATCAATTAACTGGATATCAATTAATTGCATTTCAAAAATTTGTGTTTTAAAAATTGGGCTTTCGTGCATATGGATTACGGTCATCTGGATTTTGTGCATTTAGATTTCGTGTGTCTGGATCTCGTTCGTCTGGATTATAAAACGTCTTACAAATGAATAAATGGGCAAATGAAATTCGGAGTTGCGATTATATGGCAAATAAAACTTCGGAATTTGAAAAACCGGGATTATGAAAAATTGGCCAAACGTTTTCTGGATTATGATATTCGGAATATTAAAATTCGGGATTAAGATAGGTAACCAATTGTGTAACCTACTTAGTTACCGTTTGGCTACCAGGCCAACGCTAAGATACTGAAAATGCATTTCGGTGATCTGAACCTATTAGGTATATTTCCCCATACGTACCAAACCTAACAAAAAGAGCTAAACGCGTACTAAGAAGTTTTCCATTTTAAAAGTTTCTCCACTTTTTATCAAATATTGTTACTTCTTCTAATAGATCTGATAAAAACAGATGTTACTTAATGCTTACATATGAGCCGTTTAACTTCGACACATATAAATAAATGCATCGATTTATCAATAGAAAAACGTACTAAAATGTCGACGAAACTATATTTACAGCGCCATAAAAAGTAAAGCACTTTATGATTTGTTACAATTATGACGGAACTGTTGATTTTATAATAGCTCCTGCATTTGACCACGAACATAACACGGTCTAAGAATAAGTCGTAAACCCGCAGCCCTACGATAAGCTGACAGGTTGTTAAACATGTACTAACGAATCGATAAACACTGCCCTATTGTGAGTTTCATGTAATTCAATTATTCCTAAGGTTCTTTACATGCTACACGTAAGAATATCTTAATATGTATTTTACAGGTAAAACAGGAAAATGTTGCGGAACATTGAGTATAAATTATACCAATATTCCTTAATTAGTGCAAGGATACTGTTGACCATTGTTTTCAAGACCTCTTCTCTTGCAAATAAGTTACTTCGACGAAGTGTCATGGCTAAACCGCATCTATTTTCGTTCCAATTCGTAGTAAAACCTCAAGTTATGGAATTATTTCAAAATCTTAGTGGCATATTTTATACATATTTGATGAAAAATGTGGTAAGCCTTTGCACTGAATATTGTGGTGACTGTGGTGAGTGAAATTGGCAATTACAATCACGTGTGATTCAAACAATCGGTTGTTGAGAAAATAGATACTCATTTTGGTAGAAGCACAAATTGACTGCAAACATCAAATGGTGATCAAGCACCACATTTAATGCACAAATTCCCTCATTAGCCGATAGATTGACGCATCACCTTTATATTGGTACTGTATTTTGTACGATGTAGGGCAGTAAATGCATATGTTATGGGCAAAGTGATAAATTGGACATTATGATAAATGTGAAAAGTGGACTGTGCGTTTTGACATAGATAGATATAGGGGAGCCTTCGTCGTTTGTTTTTGAAGTGAAAACTTCTTTAGTGGCGTTGGATGGGTAAAAATTTTTAAACTCGTGCGTCAGGATCGCTTGACGTTTGGACCGTCACCGACGACTAACGTCATACAATATTAGCTATAGACAGTCCATTTTGCAATTTACTATAAATAGCTTCGCAGCATAGCGGTAAACGCTTCGACGGTGGGTCCGTATGGTTTCAGATAGTACCGGGTTCAAACCTGGCCTTATGATACTTTTTGTGATTATTTTTTCTTTTTGTAATTCATTACTTTTTGTGATTATTTTTTCTTTTTGTAATTTATTACTTCTTGTGATTATTTTTTCTTTTTGTAATTTATTACTTTTTGTGATTATTTTATCTTTTTGTAATTTATTGATTTCTTCTGATAGAAAATTAGCAGAAAATTAGTGATAGGGTCTATAATTGGCGCTGTATTATAGGTATGGTATGTTTTTTTTTATCTTTTTCTATGTATATAACGAAGAAAGAAAGAAAGAAAAAGTTTTCACTTCTGTCGGCACTCCCAGAGTGCAACCCGTCTTTTTTTAAAGTCACCCATGCATATATGAACCGTAATTGAGTCGTCATAAACCTAAGGCTGACTGTTTAAACATTCATATTTATCACAATGCCTGGGCATTATACATAATGCCCAATTTATCACTTGGTCTATAACATATTATTATATAATCACGTTGCGCGTGCTCATCAATTTCCCCCCAATCATAGATCTAGGTTACCTGTGCCCATATTGGCCTGGATACTACTACTGCAGATAATTTCGAAGTAGCATCTATTGCAGAATCATCTGCAGTAGGTACATTACCAATCACGGCACAGAAGTGGCTAGATGTTTATAGGTGACATTTTGTAGATAGATGGATTTTGATGTACGACCTAAAGGCTGTTTTTAACTCGATTCTTGCTAGATTCATACAAGATACCGGAAAGAGATAAACACATAGCATAAACATTAGTACCATAAATTCCATAGTATCCTTCGTACGCACTGAAGTGCATAGATTAACAAAAAGTTTTATAGATACAGCTTAACGTATTTCAGTCAAAGTCTCACTATATTATATATAACTGTATTTGTAACATTACCCAACACTAATAGCTAATAACATCGTTATTAACGCTAAACACAGAATTAAGAAAT
Source organism: Eilema caniola (assembly GCA_949126895.1). Classification (NCBI taxonomy): domain Eukaryota; kingdom Metazoa; phylum Arthropoda; class Insecta; order Lepidoptera; family Erebidae; genus Eilema; species Eilema caniola. Next base: position 19,281,914 of record OX421462.1, read on the forward strand.
TTAATGTATACATTCTTAACAATTTATTTGCTCACAGAATTCTTAGGCGTTGTTTGCATTCATTAGATCGGAAGTAGAGCATTGTTCATGCGTGTGTTGAAAGAAATGAGGCAGCTTAGCTAGGCAAGCGGTCAGCGCCACCCGCCGCCCTTATTGCTTGTTGAATGCTGTTGAACTCGGAATCGTTCAGAAATATTTGCAGCGTGATATATGATCCAAGCAACTGAACTATTCCTTTATGAAAATGCTTAAGCGTAAGGCACTAATGATAATGAATTGCCATGAGTTGTAAGTACTTATTGTACGGACGTTTAGAGCTATAGAATACTAATGTGTACTGCGGTAAATAAATGATTGATATGTTTTATGGTTAAGTAGTTATTAATAGCAGTATGTATAGAAAGTTTGTGAAGTTTGTAAGGACAGAGGCAAATGGCACTATCGTGTGTCTGGGTGACAAAATAAATTAATGATCACTCGATCCAAAGTGTTGCAAAGTGCAAACCGGGTTGTGCTTTACTCCTTCTTCAGTATTTACGAATTAGTTCGATATCTTTGATAATACATTTTCTAGAATGTCTTGTCAAAGATCGGACAGGTTTATAGTAGGTAACTATTGTAGTTAACCTATCGACTGGAGACCTTTTCGAAACGCAACTAGCTACTAACGTAGCTTCTCTTATCTTATACGATCGGTTCCATATGAGTCATGCTCCTGATATTGATGTCGTATCGATAGACAACGGTAATCACTTACCATAAAGTAGGTCGTAATAATTTTTGCGATGAAAAATAAAATACACAGTAAGAAGAAGGTGCGATATTAGATCAAACAGTGTACGGTTTACTTAAATAAATACACGAATAAAAGAAACGGCAAACGCGTCGCTAAACCGTAAACACATTTTGTCTATTTTACATCTTTATTCATAATCTCAGGGGCCCATAGATCATGTCTGATGTCAAGGTGACTTTACAAACATACAATGAATGAACTTAACTCCACAAAGACCTTTGGGCTGTGTTTCGGCCAAGACAACCTCAATTGCAATCTAATTTTTTTCCTCTAAAGGATTGGAGGCCAAAATGATGGTAGTTGCAGATAGGAATAAAATCCATATAAGCAAAATAAAGGGGAAGAGGAAAGGAATTAAAACGTTGGATGCAACTGGGAATAACGCCGAGATAATACTGATTACAATGAATTAACTCATAGTACACGATACTAGACTATGAATCACGCAAACAGTTGTCTTAAAAGGGTATCGAACTATCAATTCTCGAACTGTCAAAGACAGTTGGAAAAGTAATTACTAACTATAAACTTAAACTTTTACGCTATGCAGTCGTGTTCATATGTTTAAATTAAAATAAATAAAATACTATTGGTACCTGTCATTAAGAAGCCAATAAAACCACTAACAAATTGAAATTAAAAGCAACAAAAAATAAACAAAGCATTCCAAAAGTTGTATTTGCTTTAAACACACCCTTTTAAGTATTTAATGAGATGGTTAACTTCTTAAGTGTAGGCCTCCCAGGGTGCTTTCAACGCAACATATGTAAAAAACTAAATAGTTGTAACATTCAGGTGTTTTTTGCGAAGAGCCGTTGATAGATCGTTAACGGAGATGACTGGGGACTGACAAATAAACCGATTGTTTGCTTGTCTAACACGTAGTGATTTATTATGGGCTAACGGCTATAGCGTAGCATAGACATGAACATTACACATATCACATAGTTGAGTGGTACTAAATCAATCAAACGTTCAACAGAAGAGTATAATACTGACCTATTAACATCACAACGCTTTAGATGAACATTTTAAATATTTTATTAATTACGAGGCTGGGATGTGGATGAAGCTCCATATGAGATGTGGAGGTATAGGAAGCTCAACCAAGGTATTTGGGATCCAAAGTAATTTAAAAAAAAGGACTTTTTTTTCAAATGAACGCTAAAAACAGTAACGATTTTGAAGTAGAATTAGGAAGAATAACCGTGTGATTCTAAAGTATTTCCAAACGACAATTATTTGAAAATATACATTATGAAAGGTTATAAAATGTCAAGGCCTTGAATATCGCAAAAATAAAAGAATATCTACAAAAATAAATAATAAATCCGGTTCTGTCAAAATTTCTTTCTAATCTTCTTAAAAAGCAATTCACTTCGTGGTTGTTGCTACATGATGTTCTATGAGTGTTAAGAATAAATTATAAATCCGGTTTCGTAAATATTTATTTCTAATCTTTTTAAAAAGCAATTCACTTCGTGGTTGTTACTGATGTTCTATGAGTGTTAAGAACGAGACTTACCCATATAATAAATTAAAATTTACAGATTTACATAACATAAGAACTATACCGTAATACCAAATTCCTAAATAAAATTTTGTAAACTAGGCGCATCTTGTCCTATATTTGTTTGAATCGACGTAAATATAAAAAAAACATAATTCAACAAAAGGTTTCTAAAGAAATTTAGAACGGCGAGCGAATGGAATCAAATAAGTCTTGCTGCAAATTATTGTCTAACATATATTTGCATTCACATGAACATCTGGCATCAGAATGTTATCTTACATCTTTTAGCTTTAAGCCATATTTGCACAATCGTTTACCGGCCGTGACCTACCCAGACGTGGTTTCCAGATAATCATCTCATCTGATCTTCGAGAGATGACGATGCACAAGTGCGCCATTGTTCCGGCCTTTAAACCGTTATGGTTATAGGACATTTCGAGACCCATTTTCCTTATGCTTACATTATTAAAATCATTATGAAGTTTGTTCGCCAATTTCTCGCGCTAATTAAGCGGGTAAAAGGTTGTGGAGCGTTGCAGTAGTTTCGGCTGGGCTCGCTGTTGAATCGCAATTCTTCGATTAATCTCAATACCAAGTGGCTGTACCAGTACTACCAGTACCGCCTGCTGCCTCACTGGCAGTAGTACCTACTCGTCTGTTCGCTTCATTCAGTCCATTCATTCGCGCGCGCGCTTTGCCCTGAGACGGGTGCGTTCAACGACTCGAACATACTACATTGTATTGTGATGACTTTTCGATGTTTTTAACATTCGATTATAAATATTTTGTCAGTTGAATTTAACATTCAACTATTGTTAAAGTGCGGACGTTTGAGTGTATAAAGATAAAGATTTGAGTGTGTCAAAACATTTGATAAGTGAATTTTGGGACATATCACTTTTATCATTCTTTTGGGATAAAGGTTAGTAATTAATTTGATTTCAAGAATGAAACTTTGATTAAATGTACTGTTTAGTAATAGAACGTGAGCATAACGATCTACTCTACAAATTATACGTTTTGTTATTCGACTACCTACTTATTTATTCGGATCTTCCTACTGGTACCGGTTTCTTGAATAATCGGCTGACATTCGGATCATACATACGATATACTATGACAAATTGTCGTGTATGTTACACTTATTTTATGTACAAATAGGTACATGATTTGTTTTAACGATATGGTAATTTTTATTTCCGCAGAGATAAACTGTGCAATTAAATTTAGAGGTTCTGTAGGTTCTTAAATTTAGTCAAATAACTGTTTACAATATAATACCTACTACTACAAGGTACCTACTACTAAAACTTAAACTGTAGGTAATAAATACAGCAGTAGTTAAGTAGTTAACTATCTTCAATCATCTTAATGATATCAGAGTATTAGAGCGAAAAAAAAACCGGCTAACCTTAGTAGACCTTTAATCGCTTATGATAGCAACTCACATATTGGTGAGGTATAAAGTGCTAAAGTGTGTAATTAATAAGCAATTAGCTTTATAAAAGTTGTTATAGGTAGGTAAGGTACTGATTAAAAAAGCATACTATTACGAAGCAGTTATATTAATATGCGTTGGACTGTTGATTAGGAGCCTTATTTTTAAATTTTGTTTTGTGAAATTGTGACTACTAACTAGTTCAAGAGAGGAAACTGGTTGTTGCTGGATGTTGTTATTATAAAACGATGAACTACTCATATTGATAAAACGGTATCTATTTAGCGAGTCAAACAATACCAAGACGATCTCATGGCGATTTTTTATTTGAGACTATATTCTTATAGGTACCTACCACCAATGATATTATTTTGAAATCTTCTTAATCTAAAATGGCGACAAGAAATGATTACTTTCGTCATCTAAATAGAAAAGGGCACATAGCACCTACGCGAAGCCACAGCACCTAGCTAGATTAATAATAAATATTTTTTTGATATGAAAATGAAGCCACATTAAAATCAGGCCATATAAATTTAATGGTAGCCTGCCGTTTCATCGCAAAGATTTTGAGTAAATTTCACTACCCAGACACATTTTGGCAGCCTGTTTTTATACCAATGCATTGTTTGGAATAATTTTAGTACGCACCTTTTCATTTCGTCAATTTTTATTATACAGAATATTAACAAGGAAAATATCATTATGACATTTCATCTATAATCAAATGTATAATTACAGCCAACAATCTTTCGGCAATAAACGTTTGGTCAAATGATTGGCTATGAAAAAAATACATAAATTTTGATGGTGTAACCTCAAAACAGTTCCAGGTCGAATACTGCACTCCCCGACTTGGACAGGTTAGGTTAGAAGTCTAATGCGGGATGCGCTCCGCTCCGCTCCTGCATTAGCCTTTGTGGCTATTTTTTTATAACCATTCAGAAATAAAAGCTCTACAAAAAACTCTTGATTAAACAACTGACTGAATAGAAATGGTAAATTGAAGATTGACAATATGAAATATTTGCCTTATTCTGTTTTGCGTAAAATATCCATAAATGAAAATTGGTAAAAGCTGGTAAACAAGTTATTGTTTAAAAGTTCACTACTCAAACAAAGTTCGCGTTACGATTTTTTGCTAACCAATAATTTGGCAAATGAAATTATGCGAAATGTTTTTTGGGAAGTGATAATTTCACTTTCTTTTCGGTCAAACATAGGTAACCCAAATGTAATGATTACTTACATACACTAAGGTAAGATAGACTTCACGTACATACTTCTTAGTCTTTATATCTAGTTCTTCATTATGGACTACATTTTAGTAACGATTTCTAAATTTGAACCTTTACCACACGTTTCTAATATAAACTTTTATTAAAGAACCAGCCAAGTGCGATTCGGACTCATGCACGAAGTGTACCGTACTATTACTTTTTTCCTGTTTTATTTGTTGTTATAGCTGCAACTGAAATACATCATCTTTGAAAATTTCCAAGAGATGCGGCCTGGTGACAGACAGATAGTAATAGGGTACCATTTTTAACCTTTAGGTACAAAAAAGGTAGAAACTATTGTGAGGTCTGTTCACTGAGTAAGACAGGTATGTTATTGTTCTCAAGATCTGAAGACATGAAACCGTAGTGTCAAATAACCATAATGATAGCGATGTAGAAATTGTTTCAAAAGATACAACATAAAGTATAGACGAACATGCTTAAAGAACATAAATAATAAGAATTATAATAACCTCAACATACAAAGATAATAAACTACACATACAATTACAATCCTATTATTTTAATTACAACGTACAAGTTACAAGCGTACATTATTTTAATCACAGCGTACTTTAGCAGTTAAAAAAAAACAAAATTAAGTGAATCATAATAAATCACTTGTTATGGTGTGTACAGCTGTAAAAATGATTCGATGAAACTCCCCCTACTAACTGTAATAAGTGTTTAGTATTAACGACCATACGCAGGCGCCACTAACACAGGCCTTAAACTGTCACATAAGCTTTTAAAGAGTGGCAGATTTGGTTTAAGGCGTGGTGGTACACATTTATAGTGACATTATTATTGAAGATGTTCGATATGATCACGTCGATGTGTATGGATGCTGTTACTACTTTTTTTTGACTAGTAGATAAGAACCTTGAATTTATTAAGTTGTACTTAACTCATAGTTACGAGTAAACAGTGACATAAAATATACACTAAATCAAATTTATCAAGTAATAACGGAAATTCAGTCCCAACAATTTAAATCAAGGCTGTTTTTGTACCTTGAAATGTACGTCTATATTATAGAGTAAATGAGATGTCTATCGTGTAATTGTATACTGAAAGTTACGATTCTATCGACAATTCTACTAAAAGAAAATTATACGTGATGCACACATACAATGCTATGCATGCTTCAGAACAAAAAACAATAATATATTAATTCTGTAATTCATTTATACGTTCTATTTTTGAGATATGTATAGTATGTATCCTAGATAAAACTACACATTTCAAAATATTATGTGTTCACATTTTTACTCTACAACTTTCGTTATTCAAAAAAATCCATAATTTTAGCGAAGTTACTTTTCAACATTTAGCTAAATTAGAATCCAACTACAAAACACAACGTGCCTTTGAATGATCATGTTCAAAACCAAGAACTCATACTGTTTCGAGCCTCGGGTGCTAAGAGGTCCATTAACACATTACTTATGCATAATTGCTAAAACCAGATGAGAAGTAGGTCTCACTGATTTATGCCAATGTCTTACGATGTTTTTTTCCATACCTACTTGAATTTTCTTATCGAAAACGGGCTGCTGTTGGCTGATTGTCTGAGAGTTCATTTGATATCAATTTTAGGCTTCCGAAATGCCACCAGCGAAACTTGTTGCTCCAACATGCACACTACATGATCATTATTAATAATATTTTTTCATTTAGGTCGCTGTCGTGTCTGTTTGGGGTAGAAGGGACAAAATGTACGTACTACCACAGGTACTATGTATCTACCCCGATAGTAGGAAATCTTAACATTCATGTTTTACTGCCTAGTCCATTTCCTCATTTTAGTTCCATTGAACCGTACCTACTTACATTACCTACCTCTGAACTTATGAGTCAGTCAAAATGTTGATCTTACTCAACGCATTGGTCATGCAATCTGGTTGTCAGCAAAAACCAGCTAAAAGCAATTAGAGGTCTGAAGTTGCTTCTCCGAATTATTGTCAGATAACAATGTTATTGAACTGAAACTAATAATCTTGTTCTTAGAACTCACGGTTAGCTAGTATAAGAATAGAACATAATGTGAGTGATGTTTTTAATCGTAGTTTATGATTCATCCAAGTTCGAGACTCTTGTAATAGTAATATGATTGTATGAATTATTCCGTCTCATAAACCTTGCATTTAATAAGTAAAGGATGTTCAATATTTATTTTATCATTGGCGCTTATCAGAAATGGAAAAGTGCAGGGGTTCTTTGGCAGGACTAGCAACGGCCTCAACAGTTAAACTATTTGAATTATTTTTTATATATATCCACAAACCCCATCCTTCCCTTCCTAATAATGAAACTAATTGAAAAAAAGTTCTTAAAACTTTCAGTCAGACGGTGGCTGTGACGACTTGTGATGTGATTACTAATAATTAGAAACACTATGATTTATGATTCTTGTTGTTTATAAAAAGATAAGTTTTATATTACTTTTTTACTTTTACTTTACAACTTTACTTTCTTGCTTTTTTTTACTTTTTGTGTAGAACCGCCTATCTCTCCTGTCAAAACTATCGCTTATCGCGTATCTATAAAATCATTTTTTCTTTCTATCATATCAAATCAATTAATTAGTTTGATTTGTTCTTAATATCTTGGTTTTAAGATAATTTTTAGACTTTGTAGTCAAGAGATTTCTGACCCTGACTGTACATAGATAACTGGTATTAATTAGTATATTTAAACGAGAGAAAAATTTAAATAAGTAATTATTATTCAAAATAAACTGTTCTGCTGAAAATAATTAGAGGAAGACATGGTAAAAATGTTTTAGCTAAATTCACATTTCTAAAAACCCAATTTACAGTTTTTTTTTGTATTAACAAAAGAATAATTGTAAAAATAATAACTATTATTTTTATATATAATAAAAAATAGAGTGGTGACTGGTATAGTATCTCCACGCGAGTAAGTGCAGCAGTTATTTCTGAAGGGAAATCTTCTTTAGCGGCGTTTACTAGGGTAAAAAGTGTTAAACTCGCGTCAGGATCAATTGATCTTTGAACCGCAACCAACGACTGACGTCATACAACATTAGCTACAGATTGTTTATTTTGTTAAGCTAACCAGAAGCTTCGTAGCTTTGCGGTAAGCGCTTCGACTGTAAGTCCTTATCATGGAGAAGGAAATCATATTCTGTCCTCCGTGGTCCTTATGGTTTCAGATAGTACTGAATTCGAACCTGGGCTTCTGACACTTTTTGTGATTATTTTTTTCTTTTTGTAGTTTATTACTTTTTGTGATTATTTTGTCTTTTTGTAATTTACTAATTTCTTCTGACAGAAAATTAGTGATAGGTTCTATGATTGGCGCTATATTATAGGTATGGTATGGTATATTCTTTTTTCTTTTTCTCTATATATAAATAACGAAGAAAGAAAGAAAGAAAAAGTTTTCACTTCTGCCGGCACTCCCGGAGTGCAACCCGTTTTTTTTTTTAATTTCACAGTATATACCTAGGTATACCTATCTGGCAGTAAATATCTCCACAAAATCAGCCCAGCCACTTCGCAGAATAGCCTGAACACGCAGAAAGACAGCTTTATTTTAAATATTACAAAAAAAAATGGCCGTGTCTGACTTTCATTTTATTTTATAAATTTGTATACCACCAGAACAACTATATAGAAAAGTAGGCGGCTAGTTGGTACCACTCACGTCCTCTCGACACAAATATAAACTTCCCCATTTCGCAATTGGGTTAAAGTTGGTTTTATCGCAAAATGGGTTAGTTGTCAATTCCTGTGAGCCGGTGGTGAGATCACAGCGTGTCACGTCACGTCTCCGAGACAATTGCCACGTCCGCCGAGAAATCCTTTTCGTCCCACAAACGGTCGTAATAACAATATAGGAGATCTTTCTATATTTTCTGGCAATCAAACTGTCTTTTAACGCCTGGCATGAATGACGCGTGACGTACGATATTATTATAGGAATAAAACATCTAAATAATAGGTACTACATAATCGTTAGGATTGACGTGATATCACAGCCTAACGTTATACTTTGGTAATATTATGTAAACTTTTTGTGACTTTACTAACATATGGTATATTGTGAATACGAATAATCGGTTTTTAGGTATGTACTATGACTATGAACCAATATTTATGTGTACCATGGATATGACACCTTAGACAGTTCGTAAAACTGTCGTTACCCACAGCCACCTGTAACAGCACAAATAGGAAGTGATATGGCTAACAGTAGAAACGAATATAAATTTCGATAACGTGTCAAAAGCAATGTTTCTTTTGGGTACGAGAAATCGTTACAGTATCGCTTAAACTGCACTGATATGTCTATTTTGTATGTAAAGTTATTCGATGAAGTTGAAAGACAATATCAGTAAAGTGTGTATCCGTCCCACCCATACTAAGTATAGTTTGTGTACACGGCAATGTAGACATTTTATAATCCCGACTGTATAGTAATGATTTATGTTTTCATTAAATTTGGCTAATGTAACTTCGTCATAATTATATTTAACTGTTTTTTTTTCTTTGGTGTAATAAGCAACCTTATTATCACTAAACTTTTATGAAGTTATTACAGGGAAGTGAAAAAATCATTCCTTTATGTTGAGTTAATTTTAAATCGATACAAAAATAAAACGTAACTAAAAAAGTGTTCGGGCGGTCCAAAAAAAAAAATTATGCATACGACGACGTGTAATCATTTCGCATGATATTCGTCCTCTCCACAGCTGCCGAATCAAACAAAACTCGCTGGTATAAACTAAAAACGTGTTCAGAGTTAGACATGTGTGTTGTATTCCTTCTGACCGTGAACTTGAATAAGGTTAGCCGTCACCCCAATACTCCAGATCCATGTCAATCAGTAACCGAAGGCCTTGCTCTGTTTGCCACATTATTTCTTTAATCGCTCCAAAGAATCGATGTTTGAACAAGTTCTTTGTTTTAAAGTTAAAATTATACGGATGTTCACAGTCTATCAAGTGTATAGATAAATTGATGGTTGTTATTGTAGGTCATTTGTATGTTAGCATCGCGCTTTGTGCGGTTGTAGGTTCATGCATGCTAATAAGGTTTTTAATATACTTACCTCTCACTTTTATAGCTTATATAAAAACACAAATATTATGTAGAGGAATTTACAGATTAGGATACTCCTGACCTGACCATTACAGTTATATTTAAAACCCTTTTTACTTTCCAAATGACAACAATAGGTTTTTTCGGATTGATTTATGAAGATATAAAAACACTGCTATTAATGCTAATGCAAAAAAGGCAACCAAACAAGAATAGCTAATATCCTACAAAACTAAGCATAATAACTGCCTTTGGCTTAAGAATAAACAACATATGACATGAATGAATTGAAAAGCTTGACCTGACACAGTAACCTATCTTATTTCCAAAGTAATATCATTGATATCTCAATTAATTATGCAGACAAATGAGTCGTGGCATAGTGATCTATCATGAGTACTTCTAATACATCGAATTCCTCATATTATAGAATAGCATCTGTTGTCTACGAGGAATGTTAGAACACCTGTGCATTGAGATTTAGTAAGAAATTCAATGTTATACTATAAGCAAACAATAAAGTAGACTGCTCAATCTCAGTTCAGAGAACTTCGAGTGAATGAGATTTGGAAGTAATGAGTACGTAAACTTTATGCGAGAAAAAATCAGTACCCAGGAAGCTTGTACATACGACAATGTAGTCATTCTTTATAGGGGGAATACCTACTCTCAACAACTACAATAAGCGGTTATGGTGCCAAATGAACTTCAAGTGCTTTAACTTTTTCCAATTTTAATAAAAAAATGAAAATTCACAAAATACTTCTATCTACCTTTCCGGGGATATACTTGGGTAAGGGGTTAGGGGTTGGGTTAGGGGTTCTATTTATGAGTTTTTTAAAAGCTAAATGGCGCACTCTGTCGATGCCAACATTTTTAAATTGTATTGCTATTGCTGCCATGGTCTTTGACCGAGTGAGCGAAGCAAACGAGAGTCTCCGTTTCGACAAGCTCACCGATTTTACTTTCGTCCGTAACCATTTCGGTTTGTTAGTTCTTGTTTAGAGGGCTCATTTCTTAACCAATTATCACTAAACTTGGCACACATGTTCTTTGATTTAAAACTTAACTTTTGTCGAGAGCTTTTTTGTAAGGAGGGAAAATGAGGGAGAAAAGGGGGACAATTTGCTGTAGTGTTATACATATATGTACGGATCTTGATGATTTTGGCTGAAACATTTAAATTGTGAATGATTTGATCTCATTCACAAGGCATTATGATTCGGTCGCTCTGTTTTATGAACAAAGTATGTTTTAAAAACTTTCCTTGCTTCTTGCTTACATCAATAACAAATAGGACGTATTGCAAATCACCTCTATTATTGGTGGGATCTATTATTTAACGATCCCTTTTTTTTTTATTTGAATCACCAACTTCTTTTAATAAGAATATTTTGAACGAATTTTATTTCGATTGCCACCACAGTTCCAGAAATTTAAGTTGCTTTGACCATAATATGGTCACTGGGTCCCATGAACATAGCATTTTTTGATGAAAGACTACTAGTAGATAACATCACACATTACATAATATTCTATTATAGTTACCAACTGAATTAACTTTTCACGCTAGGAGTGGTTTCACGGTAGTGTAGTTATTACAATTGAATGACCCGCAAGTACTTGTAAGACTTATTACGAAACATGTCTATAACTTCGTAACCTTAACAATTTCATACAATGTAATATCACTCGATGCCACTGTTATTTTTTTGCCAAAAAGATTACAAATTCTAAACGCTAATAAAAATTTAGTAGTGTTAAGAATTTTTAATTAATGTGATTAATTTTATCGTAACTATTATTTTACGCTTGTTATGCGTACAAATTTTGCACTAATGCGACCGAATCTAATTGAGGCGCAGAACGCAATAACCTTTTTGGCGCACTCTTTTATTAAGCGTAAAACGAAATCATTTCTGTTCAATGCTCTCCTTCTTAATTGTATTATTTTGAGATTGTTTATAATAATCCTTAGACAAGGTCAATAAATCAATTTCTTGTGAAGTCCTTTCCCTACTTTTTGTCTCACTTTTATACGACTTTCATGGGCGACTCTTCTCCTACTTTCTCCTGATCACCAGGTACACCAGCTTGCAGATGAGATTGACCTCGATAGTCTTCGTGCAGGCCTTTAAATCCCCATGCATTACCTGTTATCTTGCGTTAATTTCGGACTTGTCGGAGACTTTTACCTAGAAGACTGTATCTCTTGCAAATGATGACACAGAGCTGAGAGTCACTTTCTGATATAGTAGCAGGCGTAGCAGCATTCCAATTTTTCTTCACGGTGGGTTGTTACACAGGGTAATTTTATTCACGAGCTTGTAATTCTATTAATTGGTAATAATCAATTAGCCTTATTACAATCCACTGCTAAACAAAGGCCTGTATAAATCCCAGATACCTTTTTATGTCGTAAGGGTAGTACGGTTTAATGCTAAACTTGTTTCTATTACTGAACGAATCTATGTGTTAAGCATAATTGAAAATTTAGTCTCCATTTTGCAATAATTTTTGTGGAGTTTTCTTTCGTACATACTCAAATCAATTTGTTCTTCGTAACTACCGCGAAGTGGAAAGTTTAAATGTTACTGAACTGAACATTGTATTGTCTAAGCAACAGAAATATATTCTTCACTCGTAGCTATTGTTTCTTTATATTGAATTTTACTTTGAGAGAGAAAGATTGGAATTCATGTCACTTGATTCTTCAGTTAACTTCAGTTTACCTTTTGAACCTGTACTCACCTAGATAAAGGAGTTACAGGAATTAAAAATCTTCTGAGGGTTTCTGTATATTTAAGTTGAACTGTTCGAGGTTGCCACGAGATTGCACTGGTCACCCTTACCGTTCACCCAAGATTACACGTGCATGACGTGTTAGTCTGTGTATTATTCCAGATTATAATCCATCTTTGTACCAAGTTTTAGCAAGATCCTGACAAGTAACGTGAGTACAGCCGTAATAAATTTATTGAAAGATCTGTTTAGCCTAACTTTCACATTTATCATAGAGTATAGTTAGTTAAGACCCATCATGGGGGAGTGGCTGGAGAGGCCACATGGTAGCCTCTCGTACCGTCAGACGCAGCCGCCCGTCACCCTAGCAGAAGCAGGCCACGGAGGCGCGCATCGTAGGACGATGCGCGCCTCCCCACACCGGGGTTAAGTCGGGGAACGCGTGGTCCCCCCCTCTCGAGGAGGGCCAGACCGAGCGGGATGGCCCTGGGTCAGCCGGGGTGCGAGGGATATGTCGCTTGACAACCTCACCTTCGGCCTAGCACTACGACCCAGAGACGGCGTGCGGATTAGTCGGTTCGAGTCCGACATAACCTCCCCCTCCGGCTCCGGAGGGGTGGGTATCCATAAGGATAGCGCGCACGTAAAAAAAAAAATAGTTTAAAAATATGAGGTAATTTCAGCTTTGTAGGTAGGTACAACTTGAAAGGGACTTCGTTATGTCATTAAATAGAAACAAGAGACGACAAGAATTGTCTGATTTCCTTTTTAAGTACCAGTGCAATTCCTGACAGCTACTGATCCCGAAGTTGATTTCTTCATCTTTCATAAAGTTCATAACAAAAACTATTTAGTTACTTTTAGAATTTCTCCAATACAGGTTAATAACTGCCTGTACAGAAAGTGTATGCACGTTGTAGGATTTATTCAGTGACCGACAGAAATGATGGCGACATTTATGTCCATATTTATATCTTTGAAATTATTTTATTGTCTATACCTAATAATTTAATCTTCGTTATGATTCGCATTTTTAATCTTGGTACCCCCCGCCCCGTACCGGGGGCGAGTCGGGGACCTCGTGGACCTCGAGGAGGGCCAGACCGAGAGGAATAGCCCTGGGTCAGCCGGGGTGCGAGGGATATGTCACAAGACAACCTCACCTTCGGCCTAGCACATCGACCCACAGACGGCGTGCGGTTTAGTCGGTTCGAGTCCGACATAACCTCCTCCTTCGGCTCCGAAAGGGGGGTATCCGTGGGGATTTCCGGCAAGCAAAAAAAAAAATTGATGCTGTCTCTCATATCTCACGTGCGATTCTCAAGTGGCTAACTTATTCTTTTCCAAAACAATATTTTTACATCAGCTTTACCCGACAAAACTTAAACCAAAAAAAAACACACTATAAATAGAAACTTGTAAGAAAATAGGTAAGTAACCTACTAAATTTCGAGTATGTAGTTCATCAAAATATTTATCTACCAGAAAAATGGTCATCCCTTTGACATACCTACAAAATATTTTAAGTAAAATTACCTACAGTCGTTAAAAGCAAACGTTAAAAGTTACGTCACAAGTTACAACTTTCTAGTGCTGCCTTTGTTTGATAGTGGTAACGGTTACAACCCAACAAACGGTTACTTAATAAGTTCATGATTTATATTAAAAAAGAAATGATACACTTTAACAATAATATAATAGAATAAATATTACGTAATTGCTGAAAATAACGCAGAAATTCGGTTACGGAACATTAGCTCGCAATTTTATAAGTACATTTTGATTGAAATTTTTAAGCATTTTGCATGCTGAATATTGTATTCGATTAAGATAGGATCTCGATCGATTTACAAGTAGGTACATAATAGAAAAGTGCCATTCTTATTGCAATTGCACTACAAAGGAGACGGAAGCCATTACATACATTTCTGGGCCAAGAATGTAACGAGATGAAAATGGTATCAATTAATAGATATAGATTTACCAGTCCCTTTCTGAAAATTTCGTAGGTTTTACACTCGTGATATGGGCGCAGCAGCCTACAGTTCGCTTGCCTATAATGCCTCCCTTCGTCTTCGAGAGCTATTATCTAAAATATTAACACAGTAAGTTTTACGACTTAGGTATATATCGGGATTATACGCGACTCCTAAGTAGCCAGGTTAAATTAGAAGAAGGTGCAAGCCACTACTGAATCACTGACAGAATTGTTTCCTCATCCGTAACTATTTAAAATAAAAAAATATGACAATTTTTTTAAACTTATTACATTTTGGCCAAACATTTTCCATTTCCTTTGAAATTTTCGTTGCTTTTGCTTTTTATGTTGTAAGTATTTTTTTAGATTAATGAACCAATTAGTATTTTTTAGACAGTGCACCTACCTGTTTATGGACCGACGACCTGAAAAAAGTGGCTGGGAAAGACTAGATGCGGAAGGCGGAGAATCACATTGGAAGAGGCTTATGTCCAACGGTGGACTGCAGTGGGCTAATTGATTGATTGATTGATCACCTATCCAAGAACTTGACCTAACACAAACCTACTTGAAATCTTATTGGAGAGATGCATTCTAGTTACAATTTCGCATATCATCAACGCAAGTGAAGCTGTGGGCATATATTAAGATAAATTTCGGATAATATCAAAGCACACTTTGTAAGAACGTTAGTCACAACATTGAATCCTATCCAACGAAGTGTGAGAAACGTCCAAAAGTATGTTAAGCAGCTTAATAAGTGCTTGAATAACTTAACCCCCCTAAGCGTACTCAACACTTTTGAAAAATACGAACACATTTCTCACAGCACTTCAATGCAAGCTAACATTGTTATATGAACATTACAATAAAGAAAACAACTCTCTTGCTTGTTACTTGTTGCACGCTTATGAGCACATCAATCATTGATTGATGTAAGGACGCCATACATACATTTTGTTGATTTGACTAAAATGCAGTAAGTTTAGTGAATCTTATTGTTTCACCAACATTCATTAATAAATCTATACAAACAGGCAATTTATACGTTACAAACAGACACTATAATTCTATTTATTTGTATGTATAAAAATACAAATGGAGGTTTCATGCGAAAAATGCCACGGGGACCAAGTCGCGGGCGAAGCCTGTATAACCGGAAATATTTTACATTTTACCGTATTTTTGTCCATTGAGCCAAAACTGGTAATGCGTTTTTAAATGTATACTTTGTAAATATAGAAGATCAACAACTAGAAACTGAAACAGAGCCTTTTAATCTCATATTGATTAACTTGATTATAGTTTTAGTGAACGTGTAATGAGACACTCAAGATTCGTTACGGCGACCGCGACGGCGGCGGTCGGAGCCTCGGTCCAAATGTTAGTGGGCTAATTTGTTCCGTACGACAGATTTATGACTCGTGTAGTAAGTACCCGCATTGAGAATAAGCCACTCGGGGAAAGCAGTTAATGGGTGAGACTTGGGCTGCGCTCCTACCTGACGCGCCGCGTCACACTCATTATTTTAGATAAGGTGAAATGAGTAATCGACGGAGTATGACCAGTAAGTTATTAAGATAAATATTATTAAGTTATTTTAAATTTTATCTCTAATTATACTTGTAGTAGTTAGGCCAAGACCTCATGCATATTATTCGCATACAATACGCTCGCTTTCAACTCGGACACTTTCGAATTTCAATCGCAGGGTTGATCATTAGTGCCGAGTCGATTGATGTTGATATACTGATTAACATTTAGGTAATCTGTGGACATGTTACGATTAAACGTTACGATTTCACTGTACCGATAAAACAATACATTTATTGTGTGTATAAAAACGGTATTATTTTTAGATTGTTTCAAGCACAGACGCATCCATTTATTGATTCGGTTGGAATGGTATAGTGCGATTGCAACTGATTCTCGTAACGTATGTGAATCTTAAGATTGGCATCATACTCACAGTATCTCTATTGTTAAGCGATTACCGTAGTCTACAAATGCTTGCGATACTAATTCGGTTAAATCCAGGCAACACAAGGACCCATCCTCACCGGGCTAGTCGATTAGAGCGGATTATTTCGCTATGCCAAAATAGCTACGAAAATTGTGATGCTATTGTACGAATACTAGAGATTTAGACAAAACTATTGCTCGTATCATGTCTGTTTTGTAAAAATGCCTTTGAAATATGGTTTCTTTGATATTCAGTAGTTTCTATATAATTATATAATGTATCCATGCGCTTATGGAGATGAAGTGAAAAGGTCAAAAATCGCGTGAGCCATTTACATGTTTCAGTAGGTCCCTATTTTGACAAACGATACGTAAGTAAGCTAACACACACCTTGGTTCGGTTGACAGCTTCCAAACATAATAATAAATTTAAACAGCTAAACAAAGAAGTGTTCAAGATTTCTATAGTTGATGGAAGGTGGGCAGAGAAGGCAGGTGTACCGACGCGTGTTGCTCGCGTGACTTGCTGTCGTGACGACAGAGTACTGTTAAATTATTATCTACACACTTTTAGGAAGCCCACTTAGGTCTGTTATCATGATTTATTGCATTCTTACTCTAACTGTTTTATGAGTTGAAAAGAGTTTTGACAACCTTGTTACTGTAATACTACACTGAGATTATTTTTTCCCTTGTATTTTTAAATTATAATACGAACTTCGCGAATTTCTAAAAGAGACGGTGGCTCTAGAAGGAGTTTCCAATCTATACCCTTCGCCAAGGAACGAAAAAATTAAAATTACCTTTATTAGGTCTTGTAACTATGTGTTGCTGATCGTTTCAGGCCTTGTAAACATTAGGCACCAGATATGCCTGTTCACATAAATCTTACCTTATTATCGATGTAAAAAATTCACTCGAGGCATATTTGTAATATATAATAATATGCATTATTTATTATTACACAATTTTTTCAAGACTTCAGTTTCGTGGCTCAAATTTACTGGACCTAAGAATTAAATTTCTTGTAAATATAGCGTCATACAAAGAATGGCATACTAGACTAGTATATTTACAAAATAGACCTAGTTTCGCTGTTTGCTGCATTTTTATAAAAGTTAAACCTGGCAAAAGTAAACTCAAAATAACCGTTTGCCTAAATTTGGAATGAACGTATTTGCAATTGCAATTAACGGTGCCTGTTACTTTGCAATTATGAAAATTACCTTTGACACTACCGTGGTATCATGGGAAATAATTTATTACCTTGACACTACCGCTAGGGCTATGGGGAAAGTACATTACTTTTGACACTACCAGTATAGTCATTGGGTAGTGCCACGGGGCAGTCACCGTCTGATTTTGATCAACTATTGAACATGGAATACTTATTATCTACAAAATAAATAATGTAGCTGCTATTCAGTCATGATTATTAAAATTCATCGTTGTTTAATGAATGATACTATTAATAGTGATTTAACTAATACAAAAAAACGTACAACTTCGATTAAAATATAAACTATCAGAAGTAACAGTATGTTCCTTCCGAACCATCCAAAACCGGTTTACCATCCAAAACCAAGAAAAATTAAATAAAAAGTTATAAGAATCCGAATCGTCTTCATTTCAATAAAATTTACATTGATTGCTCACTCAAGTTTATTAATAATGAACAAGACACGC
Source organism: Eilema caniola (assembly GCA_949126895.1). NCBI lineage: Eukaryota > Metazoa > Arthropoda > Insecta > Lepidoptera > Erebidae > Eilema > Eilema caniola. The sequence continues at coordinate 19,300,378 of OX421462.1, forward strand.
ATTATTGTGGACCGTATGAACTTATGAAGGTGCGAATGTTGCGTGTACGCAGATAAGGCGCGTCCCAGTTGTCGCGGCAGGACAAGGCCTCGACTCTCGACACACATACCTATTTATTTTGTGCACATGCGTTTGTACTGGTGATGATATTTCCGGAAATATCTTAAGAACTGTGGATCCATAAATTGTTTTTTTTTGTTTAAATGAAGATGCCGGAAATTCTTTATTCGATCACTTTTTCCTATTAGAATATATAGAAAGAACATAATAATAATAATATATGTTATTTTGTATACGTTTCGGTGTTTTTGGTACGTTCATGTTATTTATCTAATATCTAATTGATAGGTAATATGTTTACTGTGATACGATCCTGACATACATACCTACGTCTTTCGTTCTTTTACCACTTTTACTCCTGTAATTTAATTGTTTGAATTACTTATTTATTTCATTCTTTTTTTACCTTTATCTTTACTTTATAAAGCGTACAATAACAATTATTGTTAGTAAAAAGTAATATAGATATCCTAAATAAGTTTATCTTTATTGTACATACACATTTATATCCGTTGGTGCCGATTTTTGTTATCGTTACTAGGTACTTGAGTGATTGAGGTCACAGGTATATTGTACACTGTCTAGACAGTAATTTCTTGTTTTATAACATCATACTGCAGCCACAGGAATTTAATAAACAGGGTCTGTTATATTATAAGTTACTCCTGGAACAATTTTAAGACTAAAGTTGAAATAAATTTAATAGGCGCATTATGACAGATGTCCGATGTCATAGAAGGTAACTTGGTACAATTGGAACGTAACATTAAACTGTTAAAATACATTACGTTACTTATTGTTGTTATTTAAAAAAAATCGTGAGAAATATTTCTGTTTAAATTTAAATTTAAAGTAAAATAATTCAAACTATGGCGTGATTCTTTGTTTCTGCGAGACCTCGTAAGACAGCTGCATTTTATGGTTTTTGTTTTGATAGTTTTAGTGCTGGTGGCTGTCAATCTTAGGTTGTTACATTTTAATCGGATGAAGTTTATCTATGTTCGTTACTTTTCGGTGTTCAATGTTACTTTTCACATCGTATCGCTTATACTACAGTAACAGGGGTCGCCATCTGTCACCCCCAGGCCCGCACTCATGGCGGTCATGTAAACTGTTAAGCTAATATTACAAAGTTTTTAGCTTTCACAACAGATAAATATTTATGTAACAATGATTACAAAACAGTACTACCACGCCATTGAATTGAAAATATTATAATATTACGCTTTGATTGATAGTTGTTCAAACAAACGTAACTTTACCTAGATATTTTCGTAATGAAAATCCCAGCGAAATCTCTGCCGTTCAAGCGATTTTTCAAACAATATTATGTCGTTGTTATCACCGGTGATACAGTTGTACTACATCTTTGATCATTTAGATGCATTCATTGAGATTGTGTAACAATGTATGTCCCTAACCTACCCGTAACTTCATTAGATATGCATGCATGCATGCATGCATGAAAGACAGACACTAACCTACACTTAAGATTTCGTGTAGTTTGTCCAGTTAAGTGAACTTAGAAATAACAACCGGCCAAGTGCGAGTAGGACTCGAACACGAAGGGTTCTGTACCAGAAAAAAGGCTAAAAGTAAATATATAACCTTAATCATTTGTAATTATTTCTAGCGTCCACGTGTAGCCATTATTAATATCTAACTTTTGTATACAAATACTAAAAACAAATTAATAATGATAATTAAGGGTTCCCCATAATTATCATTATTATTTTGTTTTAAGTATTTGTTGTTATAACGGCAATAGAAATATACAATCTGTCAGTAATTTCAACTGTCTAGCTTTTACGGTTCTTGAATCTAGCTCGGCGACTGAAAATGGGTATGAAAAAGGGCTAAAATTGGTTGTATGGGAGCCACCCTTAATAGGGTAGTGTCCTGAGTCAACGGATCATCACCAATACTGCTTAATGTCGTAGTTTTATCTCAACTAATATGCATAGTAAACTAACATGTTACCTAAATTAACTAAAACCATGGCTTTGCATTCTTTTTGATTCCCAATATAGGTCAAAATATGAACAATCGAAATAAGACAAAAATTATTACTTTTTAGATTCCTTATTAAATATCAAATCGATCTTATTATGCATTGCACATATGTAAACACAACGTGGACTGTCTTTTCGGGCGTTTTCGGGCGACTCGAGAAATTGAAAACTCAAAATCAAACATCTTTAAAACGAATTGTCATAGGAATTTTTACATTAACAGGTCATTATATACTATTGTAAAAGGTACAGTTTCCGAAAATGAAAAATATTAGGACACAAGCCTATTATCATTATTATTTTATTTTTTTATTGTTATAGCGGCAACAGAAATACACAATCTGTGAAAATTTCAACTTTCTAGCTATTACGGTTCTTGAGATACAGCCTGGTGACAGGCGGATGGAGGGACGGACAGCGAAGTCTTAGTAAAAGGGTTCCGTTTTTACCCTTTAGGTACGGAACCCTAAAAAAAAATGTGCTTCTTTTTAAATTTTACAATGCAAAACAAGTAAATTACAAAAATTAACATCGATTACGCAAATACCAAGGTTGATGGCAAATGACAACACTAGCCAACACCTCGAGCGCCGTGACCTAACCCAGTATAACGGGATGCACTTGACTTTCAGTGTTCATTTTTTTAATCCATAATACCACAAAACTAATGTGGTATTAACTAAGCCTGTTAGCGTTTTATAGAGGTTGGATAATTTAATTTACCAGTATAAAAGTTCTTCTTACGTAGTTAGGTAGGTAATAAAATTCTACAGCTCCGGCTTTCTCAACATCAACATCTATAACCCACATATGAGTATGTGCGAATATCCTGAAAATTTAATATTTTTATTAGCATTTTTACAAAAAAAAATGTGTTGTAAAGGTCAGATGGTAGTTGCTTCACGGAAAATATCGAAGATCAGCTAAACCAACAGTTAAGGTGCTTTTCCACCAGAGGGGCGAGACGAGACGAGGCGAGAAGAGAATTGAAATCGCACTGACCCTTTTCCACTAAAAATTGCCATCGCGAGCTCGCGCGTGACCGCCGCGCCCCGCCGCCCGTATGCTTCATATATAAATGTATTTTAGACAGCTCACACACAATGCTCAATATAACTATAATCTAGCGTCAATGCCGAAAACTCCGAACAAAAATTAGGCGTCAATATTCTCGTCAATCCACACCGTTTCCACCAAAGATGCACTGGGAGAGGATTGAGAATTTGTTATACAAATTTCAATTCTCTCCTCGCCTCGCCCCGCCTAGCCACTCTGGTGGAAAATCACCTTGAAGGTAATTTATACTCTATATCGGAACCAGTACGGTTCATTTTTGCACAAACAAATATTTCAATTCACGCCTCGCATATACTCGTCAATCCACACTGTTTCCACCAAAGATACGCTGGAAGAGGATTGAAAATTTGCCATACAAATTTCAATTCTCTCCTCGCCTCGTCTCGTCTCGCCCCTCTGGTGGAAAATCACCTTTAGACTGGAAAAAGCGGAACCTAGACTTCGAGTTGAAATTTTCGAATGGTATTAACACTAGGATGAAGAAATACAAAAATACTGTATTGGTGACAAACATAATACATGTATAATTAGAACTGACATAATTAGTGGTAAGATGCCCGTGATTCTATAAAAAAAAAACGGGTTGCACTCCGGGAGTGCCGGCAGAATCCTTCGAAGCGGTGAGTCTCCTGGCCGGATCGCCACCGTGGATCCTGGAAGCGAGGGCCCTTTCGGCACTATATCAGTTCCGAAAGGAGGCGCGGGAGCGGGGATTCGATCCCGAGCCCGAGGATATTCGGGCCGAGAAATCCCGGCTCCACCAGGTCATGGTGGCCGAGTGGGAGCGACGACTTGGGCAACCACGCGCAGGGCACGCCGTCATTGCGGCGGTAAGGCCCATCATGGGGGAGTGGCTAGAGAGGCCACACGGTAGCCTCTCGTACCGTCAGACGCAGATTATCACCGGGCACGGTAGCTTCGGGCGGTATCTGCATCTGATGGGTATAGAGCCAACGCCCGAGTGCCATCACTGCGACGCGAGCGTGGACTCGGGGCTGCACACGCTCACCGAGTGCCCGGCGTTTGAGATGCCGAGGCGGGAGCTTGTGGCGGCCCTGGGGGTGAGAGTGCTCACGCTCTCCACCCTGCTCGCGGCGATGGTCCGCTGCGCGGATGCGTGGGCGGCCAGCGCCTCCTTCTGCGAGCAGGTCATGCTCGCGAAGGAGACAGCAGAGCGGGCGCGGCACGATGAGTGAGAAAGGCTCGCTGACATCGCTGCACGCGCCCGAAGGCGGCTCGGGCGTCGGAGGGCGCAAACTGACCTCCGCCCCCCATGAGCGCGGGCCTGAGGGTGACGGGTGGAGCCGCCCGTCACCCTAGCAGAAGCAGGCCACGGCGGCGGCGCGCATCGTAGGACGATGCGCGCCTCTCCACACCGGGGTTGAGTCGGGGACCGCGTGGTCCCCCCCTTCCCGAGGAGGGCCAGACCGAGAGGGATGGCCCTGGGTCAGCCGGGGTGCGAGGGATGTGTCGCATGACAACCTCACCTTCGGCCTAGCACTACGACCCAGAGACGGCGTGCGGTTTAGTCGGTTCGAGTCTGACATAACCTACCCCTCCGACTCCGGAGGGGTGGGTATCCGTGGGGATATCCCGCACGTAAAAAAAAAAAGGGAGTGCCGGCAGAAGTGAAAACATTTTCTTTTTTTCTTTCTTCGTTATATACATAGAAAAAGATAAAAAAGAACATACCATACCATACCTATAATATAGCGCTAATCATAGAACCTATCACTTATTTTCTGCTAATTTTCTGTCAGAAGAAATTAATAAATTATGAAAAGTAAAAATAATAACAAAAAATAATAAATTACAGAAAGAAAAAATAATCATAAAAAGTAATAATAAATTACAAAAAGAAAAAATAATCACCAAAAGTAATAAATTATAATAAGAAAAAACAATCACAAAAAATCCCTGAAGGCCAGGTGGTTTGAACCCGACTATCTGAAACTATAAGGACTTACAGTCGAAGTGCTTACCGTTTAAGCTACGACGCTATCTATTGTAAATTGCAAAATAGATAGTCTGTACCAATCTTGTATGACGTCAGTCGTCGGTTACGGTTCAAAGGTCAACTAATCCTGACGCTTCCTTAACATTTTACACCCATCCAACGCCGCTAAAGAAGTTTTCACTTCAAAAAGATGGGTTGCACTCTGGGAGTGCCGGCGGAAGTGAAAACATTTTCTTTCTTTCTTTCTTCGTTATATACATAGAAAAAGATAAAAAGAACATACCATACCATACCATACCATACCATAGGTACCTATAATATAGCGCCAATTATAGAAACTATCACTATTTTTTCATGTTAATTTTCTGTCAGAAGAAATCAATAAATTAAAAAAAGAGAAAAAATAATCACAAAAAGTAATAAATTACAAAAAGAAAAAATGATCACAAAAAGTGTCAGAAGGCCAGGTTGGAACCCGGTACTACCTGAAACCATAAGGACTTAAAGTCGACTACGATGCTATTTATCGTATCTTGCAAAATAGGCAGTTTAAAGCTAATGTTGTATGACTTCAGTAGTTGGTTACGGTTCAAAGGTCAAGCGATCCTGACGCGAGTTTAACACTTTTCACCCATCCAACGCCGCTAAAGAAGATTTCACTTCAAAAAACTCTATTGCTAAAAAAATGGTGAACACATGTTGAAAATAATTTACAACGCGATTTGCTACTGACTTGACTTTTTAGATTACTCTGTTTAAAATTATGACCAATCGGGTTACTTCTTTGGGTGATTCCATTGATCCTAATGTATTCAGCGACACTGATTTTCATTTTTTAATTTAGCTTTTGATAATCCATACTAATATTATAAATGGGAAAGTGTGTGTCTCCGTATGTCCGTCTTTCACGAAAAAACCACTGTACTGATTTTGATGAATTTGGTATGGGGGTAGATTAGACCTTGAGAAAGGCTATGTTTGGTCGCGATAACCGTCATCTACGGGGACGTAGCTGCGGGCAAAAGCTAGTGCTAGTCTATTATGTATTAGTTAGCTTTAGTTCGTTTGAGAGAGATTCTAGATCCCTTAGATAATTTTGCACCCCGGACAGCTTGTATGTATATGCAAAATTTGACGACGTTCGGTAGAGTAGTTAAGGTGAGAAAGCGTAACAAACAATTAAACAAACTCATCTTCGCATGTATAATACTAGTAAGGATGTTTATCCGTCAATAGAAAGGTCTAGAATAGAAAGTAGTAGTATGTTTCAATAGCAAGTTCTTGAACTTTATTTATACCTACTTGATCTTGTGACACATGATTGACGTTGGTCATCAATCATTGTTTATCTAACAATGCTGTCGTACATTAATAAAGCCTTGAAAACTATAATACCAATAAAAATGAACGAACGTAGCTAACAATTTAGAATATGAATTTGAATGCTAGAATGATACATAATGCATAAATCTTTGCTTGGAATTAATAACAAGAGGTGACAGGACCGAAGTGACCTCAGAACACAGATTCCCTAAATATATAGTTGGCTCAGGTCGGGATCACATTTAACAGCACACAACAATTGTTACTTCAAGAACTCAATGTTATCATCTGTAATAAGCATTACGCATTATGTCTATGTGTAATACTAATAATATATTGGTGAGAAAGTCACATAAAAATGCGTAACGCATGGTGAAATAATCAAAGAGCTGATTATGAATTTCTATCATACGCACGAGTTATGAATGAATGAATGAATGAATTACTGATGACTGTTTGTATTTCTATCATTCCTACAGTGTAGGTACGGCATTTTGGAATACAAGCTAGAATTTTAACTATATAAGTATCTACTTCAAATTAGTTGTTGGTACTGTCACCGCCAAAAGTACTTAAGTACTTGATTATTGCACAGATTGCACACTTTAAAATGTGAAAAATAATAATTGTTCTATAATTACGTTGTAAATATTGACTATAAATACTCTGTAGAAAATATTAACGATACTATAAAATAATAATTGCCCTAATTATGTCTAAAATTTCAACATTTTCTAGGCAATGTCGTAAAATACTTGGCATACCAAAATAATCGTTCATTTTATGAAGTCACGTCTATGAATATCTATAATCATCATCACCACCATATCTACCCGTCCCTGTTGCAATTATTTGATATCGGCGCATTAAGTCATACTTTCCAACCAGACATTGCTATCTTCACTTTCACCCAATACGTAAATCCAGACATTTTTTCGTCGTACATCGTCGCCGCCCGGATCTGCGACACTGAAGATGTCGACCGCAGTGATCGACGAAACGTCTGGAACGCAAGTTTCATATGGACCATGGCCAAACAGCCCGAAAGCAGTGTATTCTACATGCAACGCCGGCCGTAAAAGCTTAAAGACCATACATACATCTTTTCTTGGGTCCATCCCAAATACCTAATTTATTAACTTCATTGAATGCACCGTGATTAATCATTTCATTAATCATTTTTGTTTAGTCTCAGAAATGTTGCCCATTAGAATTCAAAAGCTAATAGTAGCTTTAACTACCGCATATTTATGTCTATCTTAAGTTTGTGAAGGGCAAAGGTCCCACCTTGCCGCATTCCTATCAAGATCGCACGTGCCTCAGCCCCGATATGCGGGATTTAAATATTTTACTTTCTTCACAATAATAGAAACCTTACACCTGAGCCATAAATACGGTCACAAATTCAGAGCAGCTAGTGCTATTTGAAGCCTAATTTAAAAGCCTAGTTTTTGATGGCTGTGCCACAGTATATTACTCTTGCAGCTGTCATCGATATTATTTTGTTTTTATTCTTTTAATGTTATAAATTCCAAATGGTTAATTATTATTTAAGACCTACATTGTACAGACTTAGGGCAAAAAAAATTTATAAAAAAAATAGACCTGCAAAACCAGGAAGAATCAAATTCACATAAAGCTGTTTGAACCAATGTAGATAATGTTTATGTAACTAACAATGCCTGCTTCTTTATAATTAAATTCGCAGCCACCAGCATAATTATTTATTTAGAAACAATATGCCTATAGTATAATTCAATGCTATACAATAATTTATTTCCTCATAATTTACCTTAATAACCTGAGTATTGTATCCAGTTACTACATAGTAATTGGTGGTATTTGTAAGTGGTAAAACGTAATATTATTACAATATAGGAACCAAAACAATAAGAACATCATTAATATTTCACAAACTGACACCAAATTACAACAAAGCGTCATCTAAGTATACCATAACGAAAGCAAAGTATAGTTTGATGAATACAGAACAATAAGAATATCAACATTCATTCATCATTATCGTCTCCATCACGATCTCGAGCTAAACGTGCATAAATGATTACCCAATCAGGCTTTCTCGAAACAAATACAATACATCAAACTTTTCATTCAGGTTTATTTTCTATTTATATTTTATTTGTTCCTAGTTACAAATGAAAGTAAATGTTAATAGCTGTGCATTCTTCATTCATGCTTTTGCAATAATTTTACCAGCTTTGTAATTTTCTTGCTTTGTCAATGTTTAAAACGCTATTTATGAGTCGTGAATCAATGTTCATTTTCTAATACAGGTGTAGGTGGAAGAGACGATATTCTTAGCAATCCATGGATTCTCCGTGTGGGTGCCGGGTTCATCGCGTTGCTGAGTTGGGAACTCAGGACAGTGCCTGGGACTTGCGACCCAAGTGTAGGTTTAGAAGGGGCCCCTTTTGTTGATGTACATCAACACTCACCTTCACTACCCAAGTTCCCCTCCCTGCCTAACCAAATTTGATACGAACCTACTAGTGCCGCTTTAGACATTCGTCCTAGTAATGAGCTTATTGTAGCTCTCGATAGGCCTAGATCTTTAAGTAGGTTATAGAGAGATTTAGCTGGTATACCTCTCGCTCCCACTTCTACTGCATACAAATTAACCACGTAACCGTTTTTGATTAATTCGTTTGTGAGATCATAGTATTTATTTTTCTTAAGTGTGTGGTGCTTCGGTATATTTGTTTCCCACGGTACAGTAAGTTCCACAAGGACCACATATTTAGTCGTTTTTGAGTAGAGAAATATGTCCGGTCGATGACGAAACCCCAACATCCTCCGGAATTTTATAGTGCTTTTCATACGTGTCGATTAGGAGAGTCCAATCTGGGGCAGTATCTAAGATTGAATAAGGTTTGTTCCTGGATTTTATGGATGAACCTTCAGACACAAAGTTGATATGTCGTCTGTTAGTAGTCAATCCTTTTTGGGCTCTAGCTACTGCCAGACTCATTGCTTCGCGTATGATGAAAAGCACTTTATCGTGGCGGCGTGAGTATTGGCCTCTATCAAGAAGCACCCTACATCCTACTAATATGTGCCTAGCCGTCCCTATTGCCTCACCACACGTATAACATTGTTTTTCTGTGGCTTTCCCCCACCTTACCAGATTAGTCTGGTCTGGAAGGGTCATCTGAAAGGCGTTAAGATAGAATTTTAACCGGGCCGGCGACCACTCATAGATCAAGGTGCGCCACTTTAAAGCCATCGGTATGCAGAACTCTCCCATTGTCAACCATTCGTTTTGGATTTCCAAATTCATCGCGTGCACTCGATATTTATCATTTTCGTCTTGCTTCAGAAAGGACCTAAGTATATCCTGGTCCCTTTTTGGCTCTCGTACTCCCAACCCCACTTTGTTCGACTGGGCTCCTATCATAAATCGTTTATGGAATATAAGTCTAGATTCAAGCTCGGATGCGTTATTATGTTTCGGGAGTGCCCTGACTGTGTCATCTTGGGATTTACCTAAGATGTGGGCTTTGGTAACTCTAAGGTGTTTATAGAGCTCCGATGGTTTCTTTAATTTCATCCCAAAATTATTCTGATCCCTAAATAAAGCAGAGGGATCAGCAGAGTGCGCTAGTCCAAGCCACGATTTAAGTGATTTTATGACAGTTGCATCTATTTTTGCGAGTAAGGTTTTGCCGAAATCGTATACCAGAAAGGGCCAAGTCAGACGTGATGTTAGGTAGTTGTCATATATCCAAGCTTTTTTGATATTATTCAGTTGTAGCTGATCTATCTTATTTAGGTCGTTTATAAACATATTGACAACTTCATCTAAGGATGGTGTGCGTCCTTGATGGTCTATCTTTCTCCCAAGAAATTTAAATGGGACCGATTCAGCGACTATGGAAACTGGTTTACCCCCTATGAAGAGTCCCGGGTCGTAGGAGGTAAATTTGGTGTCCCGTCTACCCAGACACAGACAGTGACACTTACTGGGCTTCGTTCTCAGTCCATTTGTCCACGAACAGAACTCATCGATTTCCTTTAATAGTTCCTGACATTGTTTTACGTACGTATTTCTAGATTTTCCCCGTAGTGAAAATTTCACAAAATGTAGATAAAATTAACTTTCGTATCACATTTGTCAATTTATCTCCCCTGGTGTTGCACACGTAACCACAATCCATCAGGTAGACCGTATGCTTGTCTGCCACCTCAGTGGTATAAAAAAGGTACTCGTATCTCAGGTTCAGGTTCCACTTAATAAGTGTAGCAAACCTACTTAATCCAATTGCCAAAGTTTTTTTGAATTAGCTTCAGCTTCAGCAAACAGTTTATTCTCAAATTTGTTCCTAATGTCCCCAAAATATTCTTCAATTTTATAATAGCCTCAAATACACATCCAATAAAACTAAAATTATTTTCAACTGTTTCAAGGGTACTGAATGTCACTGACTGAAAGCTATTTAGCAATGGATCTAAAATATTTATTTTGGCACTTCCTGTGTTTCATAGAGTCGTTCCACTATGACTTATAAATACAATGCTGACCAACTTTGGCACCTTTAACGATTCGGTACAGCCATTACCAAAGTTTAATCAGTAATACCAAATATGGCATTCAATATCACAAGTTTAAAAATGTGTGCAATTATTTAAGATACCTATAATACGTTTCTTGCAATATTTACACAATAGGTCAGATATTACAATTTCTTGTTCTGAAATGAAATATTACTGTGGAACGATAAATAAACAAGAAACAATTAGTCTTACGCCATCTTACAGATCTTACTGTGCACGACTGTGCACTGGTGGGTTTTATATTGTTACATTCTTGTTATGTATTTAGGTACCTATTATATCCTTACCCTATATTTATCTATTTCGGTATTAGACTTTATAGACAAAAAATTTAGTTAAAGATTATAGTTTTTTGTTTTAGTCTTTAGTGTAAAATTTTGGATTATAAATAGCACAGGGGTCCAAAAGTGTAAAAAACTGATCTTTGAAATCGAAAATTCTATTGAAATTCCTCGATAAAATTTCTACCGCAGCCAGCAGTAGTTTTCCGGAACAGTATTTTTTTTAAATCTATTTCGTATAGGTAGATTGCAACTAGTTCAAAATGTATAAACTTTAATTGTTAATCGGTTTTTAAGGTATAAATTATAAATATACCGAAATAAAGCTGAAGGAACTTGTTAATTAGGTTCGTTTTGTTCGCCCAGTTTCGGAGATTTATGATACTATACACACGCAACGAGAGGTGAACATTTATTTTGTAAATCTTTTTTTAATCTGATTCGTTCCGTTGCTTTGCAAATATCTTAGGAGAGTTTATTAATTCACGTAGCGCAGATTTTACGACAATGTAAAAGGGTAAAAGAAATTAAAATAAATTACTTATTCACGCGAGTCACATGCGACACGAATGGTCAGATTTTAATTTACTTACCTTTAAAACCTCGTTCGTAAAATTCGGAACGCAACAGGTAAAGATGTGGGAAAAAGTCGGGCAATAAAATATTACGCAAATTAAAATGTGTGATATAAATCAGACCAAAACAAGTAATCAATATAATTGCAACATCTAAATATTTTTTATCAACTTGACGTTCTTATTTTGAATATTTATAAAAGCGTTATAATATTGTTTTTACAGTCCATAAACATTCACTAGTTCTGCGACTACACTACTTACCATCTACCTGGCTGTAACCGCAGTAATTATGGCATTGTGAAGTGACAATGTCATTTATCAATCAATATGTGAAAAAAAAGTGATTGGTATTGTAAAATTAAAGCCACAAATCGTGGCTACAACTAGGCATTGTTGAAATTACGGCGGTAATAATGATTGTCATATCACGGTAGTGTGGCCCGCATCATAATTTGGTCTTGCCTATCTTACTGCTAAGTGTCTACTAAGCGGTTGAACTACAGTATCTTCCGTGAAATAACTACCAATTGAATTCTACTATAGACCTGTAGTCTTGTAGGGCCACAACTTCCCTCTTTGTTCTCCGGTCGCCTGTACAATACTTGATTATTATGTATGTGAAATGTTTGAGATAACAAAATATAGCCCTTAGTTTATACTGAAAGACAGCAGGGTTCCTTTTTTTAAAAAAAAAGCTTTAGGCCACACAGCAAATCTTAATAATAACAAATAAAAGTGATATAGCAAATAAGCAAATGCTTCTTAGTTGTTTTTTCTTTTTAGGTCTTTGTAAGTAATTGTATAACTAACGGTACTTTTGTACTCCTATCGTACTAACCTATGAGGAATATACTTACATCATTGTAAAATCATATTTTGAACCATGGTTCAAGTGTGCAAAAAAGATACAACAGTAAACTATCCTCTTTTTGACACACTGTCAGAAGTATACACAAATATCACTCTTGATGAAAAGTAGCCAAAACCAAATAATCGCTATAGATATTTCTCAATATCCTCTTCATACTGAGTAGGTATCTCCTCTTAGTAAGTTTATTCTCACATAACTAGTTAAGTACTATGATAAACTTTGGAAATGATGTCTTTCTAACTGAATACATAACTGCAACAAGCTCTCTGCGACAACTTCCTAACTAATTGAAATAGCACTGTGACATAATTGGAACAATTTTCTCATTCTATTTTTGTACCACCTAAGCCAATTTCAATCCTGGCAATTTACTCATTCTTACAACCGCTATCTCCTGTCGTTGTGCTGATATTTTAACGCTCTTTTACTATTCTATGTTTAAGCTCATGGTAAATGTAGGTAGGCATACCCAATTATTTTTGAATAACTTTTAAAATTAAAAAACTTACAAAAGTAACTTTTTTTGGTAACTTTTGGCTTAATAAGCTTAAATATGGATGAAAACAAATGGACCTGAAGCGTGTAATTTGTTCATACACAATTTAAAACGTTAAAGCTGGGTGGTATGATGATTTCTTTGCAGAACTTGACGCATAATATTTTAACGTCAATCAAATGTTACAGTTTATAACAAAACGTCATCATCGTCTCTCTTTTTATTTCGTTATGTCGTTTTGTCACACCGAAAACGTCTCGTGGGAGGGCTACATTTGTCCGGGACAAGAAGGCACACAAAAGATACAAAATAGCTGTTGTAAACATGTGACCATTCCGGGATTGCTTTACTTTGGTACATAGACAGGGTTGGCAAACAATACAATTTCTGGAATATTCTCGAATTAAAAAATCGGAGGTATTGTATTGGTACAACATAATTATGTCCAAAAAGGAATGCGTTTGCTGGTGAATTCGTTCTGCAATAATACTTGTGACCTATTCCCAAGGAAAATGGAAAATATACATATATATTATTATAATTAGGTATTAAGAAAGAAACATAAGTATTAGCCCATCACTAATTAATTAAACCTCGCGAGCACTCCCCTTTACCACATTTTCTGGTACCCTTATCTGGTCTAAAAAAAAAGCAAAACGATACGGATCTTTTGATTTTTAACTGCCCTAAATGTTTCATTAGAGTTTTTTGTGCTGTCAGTGGGAAGACCAGAGGCTTATTGCTGGTTTGTCTTCTATACTGACGGCACAGAAACTTTCTGTGTTTACAGGGTCGGCAGCACGAGTGTGACTCCCCTGGTGTTGCAAACGTCCATAGGCCACGGTAATCACTTTCCATCAGGTGGGCCGCGTGCTGGTCTGTCACCTTAGTTGTATAAAAAAAATGATGATCCATTCTTACAAAACGTTACAGCAAATTTCCCCCCTTTCACCTTTTGTCTTTTTTATAACGAAGTTCACCTTTACGAGCCTTGATTTTTTCACAACAAATCTGTCAGGAATCATGTCCTTGATGTTTCAGCCAAAAATCATCAAGATCCGTTCAAAAATAAAGCGACAGAAACGTTCCCACTTTTTTCTCCTGTCAAAAATAGATGAGTATTTAATCACAGAACTTCTGTGCCAAGTTTGGGAAAAATCTGTTAAGGAACGAGTCCTCTAAACCGGAACTGACAAACTGATAGATACCGACAAAAGCAAAATCGACAACCTTGTCGAAACAGAGACTTTTGTTCGCTTCGGTCGCTCGGTTAAAAAATAATAGTATTGATAGGTACTTGTTCGATTAAAATGGTTTTGAATTAAATAATTGGGTATTTCTTATAGGATGTCAAATATATCATAATTCATAACACAAAACATACAATAACATGCTGATTCAATACAACATTACCCATTTGTTCTTGTTTCTGTTTTATATTTACCTGTTACGGTTCACTTAAGGCGCCTAGTTTGTATGTTTATAGTCCAGTCAGATTCTAGGCCTCATCCTTTACCTAAGGCATATATAAGGATTTTGTCGGAAGTAGGTCACGACGATATTTCCGTCCAATTGAACAGTCCGACTGGGAAAGTCCCTCTGCCCTACAGAATACCGCGGCCATAATAACCTCGTGTTATGTTCCCGGCGGTGAGTAGGGTAGCCAGAGCTCATTGGAGAGCTTCTGTGCTGTAAGCGGAAATACGAAAGGCTTTTTCCTGCTTTATCTTCTATACTGACGGCACAGAAACTCTCTGTTCTAACAGGGTCGGCAGCGCGAGTGTGGCGCCCCTGATGTTGCACACGTCCATAGGCCACGATAACGACTTTCCATCAGGTGGGTTGTGTCCTTGTCCGCTACCTAAGGAGTATAAAAAAAGGAGAGTGAACCTTCTTCTCCAAGAAGAGAAGATCTTGTGTTGTGTTAATAGGGTTGCAGAATAGGTACTCTGAGATTGCATTGGCGAGATGGAAAATGCTTGCGTTAAATAGGTACTTAGATACGGTTCTCTATTTTTATTCCTAAAATTTTATGTCATAATTTAACATGGCATAATGTTACTTGTCATAAAATTATTTACGCATAATACTCATTTGCAATAACTTTTTAAGCAAAAATTTTTTTACTCCTATTTACTATAAGCATAATATTTTATAAGCATAATATCCTAAAACATAAGTTTACTTAAGCATAACGACGCATAACCATAACTATTCCGAAAAACTCACTACAATTTTTTTATTAAAAATAGTAGTATAGTAATATATAGGTAATACGACACAATATTACATTATTTTATACATTGCTCTCGTCAAACTTATAGGCGCATCAAAGTTCATTTAACATAATGTTCTTTTGACCTAATTAGTCGAGGGAGCCGCGCTACGCGGGGCTCCTTTTTTTTTTTTTTTTTTTTTTTATGCCACTTAGGTGGTAGACAAGCACACGGCCCACCTGATGGGAAGTGGTTACCGTGGCCTATGGACGTTTGCAACACCAGGGGCATCACAATCGTGCTACCGACCCTGTAGATACCTTCTAATACCCTTCTTGAAGAACCCCATATTGTAGTCGCTTGGGAAAACCACGGCAGGAAGTTCATTCCACAACCTGAGCGTGCGTGGGATGAAGTTCCTTTCAAAACGCACGGTGCGCACCATTTCCGGTCGCAGTGTGTGAGGATGAATTCCCTGCCTATGGCGAGTGGTGCGATGATAGAATGCAGCGGTGGGCATCATGTCAAACAATTCATCTGAGCACAAACCATTGTATAGGCGGTAGAACACACACAGCGAGGCAAAGTCCCTTCTGAGGCTGAGAGGTTCCACATCACCTGTGAGTATGGGATTGTCGACGAGCCTCAACGCCCGTCTTTGCAATGAGTCGAAGGGGCCAAGCTGGTATGCAGGCGCTCCGGCAAAAAGGTGACAGCAGTACTCCATGTGGGGCCGAATTTGTGCCTTATAAAGCAGAAGTCGTTGCCCCGCAGTGAAGTACTGCTTCGCCCTGTTGAGCACTCCAAGTTTCTTTGAGGCCAGCTTGACCTTGTCCTCCAAATGGTTGCGGAACTGAACGTCGCTTGAGATGTCGACACCTAGGATCCCAATACTCGAAGAGATGGAAAGTGGTGTGCCCAGGAATTGCGGCGCTACAATAAATGGGGTTTTCTTAGCGGTGAATACACATACTTGTGTCTTAGTGGGGTTAAATTGGACTAGGTTAAGTCGACCCCAATCGGATACTCCCGAGAGAGTAGTCTCGATTTCAGACACAAGTTGTTCGCGTCTCTTCTCCACCTCGAATTGAGGGATATTTGCACGACCCGTGTAACACGTATCCCCGGTACTGTCGTCCGCATAACAATGAATAGATCCATCAGATAGCATGTCATTGATATGCAGCAGAAACAGGGTCGGGGACAACACGGAGCCTTGTGGGACACCAGCGTTTATGTCCATGCGGTCCGAGCAGCTGCCATCAACGACGGCTTGGATACTTCTGTTGGACAAAAAGCTGGCAATCCATTCGCAAAGTCCCTCGGGAAGTCCGTAGCGTGGCAACTTCGAAAGAAGACCTGGTTTATAAAAAAATAAGTCCAGATTGCATCCAGATCCTTGCTAGCTTGCTAGCACCATATTAGCAGGCGTTTATCATTATCGCAAATAACTATTAGACAAATAAACAATATGCTTTACAACTTTATGCATATCAATGTTATGAATAAAAACATTAGGATATACAATATTAATGATTAATAACACAGTATGCTAAAAACCAATTATGGCACACTATTATTATGACAAAGAAAATTATGCCTAATTTGTTATGGCAATTTAAATTAGGACAAAAACCATTATTACAAAAGATGGAATCCCCTTAGATACGCAGTTAGGCTGTAATAATAATAAAACATACTAGCAAATGTCCGTAGTTCTACCATGCGGGACATCAGTTTTCGCGATTTTTGGTTATATTTCTGGTTCTACTCAGCCGATTACGATCAAACACGTAAGAAAGTAACGTAAGAAGTCTGATCAAGACTTTTTGAATAAAAATAATCGCATCAATATGCATCTATAGTTTTTGCGTCCATGGCAGTCAAAAAAACCAGCATTAAAAAACATAATTCGTTGTTGAGAACTCCTGCTAGTTTCGCATTAGCAATGTTTGTGAACCCCGTGATACCAACTGCATTGATCTTGTACCTATGCTTTAATAAAGTTAATTCAATGTCACTTTTAAGCTCAACGCATTAACACATACCTACTCGCTGCATTTTTATTAAATATCCCAATAATTCCCTACATATTGGTCCATTACGAGCTGGATTGAATAATCATCAAGAATCTGTATTTATTATAAAGGATCTTCATTAATTAGTGGAATTATTAAGAAGATAATTAAGCTGCAATTGAGATATTATTCGGCGGTGTGATTCGTGAAACAAGTACATAAAAAACTGTGGTGTTAAGTCTTAATTAATTAATATATTCACCCATCACTCAATCAGGTAGTATATTTAAATCGAATTAAGGATTTAACAGGTTAGTGTAATTAATATTACCTATGTACATGTAATCAGTGTAATTAATTTTGTTTCTTAATATACCTACCTACCATACATTGCATTGTGATTAGTTTTCATTATTAAAGTCATAGATTTGATTAAATAACATTATACTTCCTTAAAGTATGGTAATATTGATAATAAGATAATATTACATTATTTATTTAATCAGAATTGAAAGCTGTTAACTATTCACGTTACTTTAATATGCAATACTGATGATTAATGTACAACATACATTTGTAGGTGCTAGTTATTTTCAGAAGCAAATTATTTATTTGCTATAGGGCATTATTAATTGTGTAAAAAGTACTTGTTACGATATAGTTATTGTCTTTATTCTACAGTTGAGTTGTGTAAAAATATAACGCATTTTTATTTTGTAGGTATTCGTAATACATTATATTTTGAAATTTGTGTATAACAATAGTAGGTGTATAGTAAGACGGATAGGTGCCTAAGTAGCACTTAGTTATTCATTTTTAGCTTCTTCTTACGTCTATTACTTGTAAATTTCAGACTTAGTCGCCCAGCTCCCAGTATGGCCGAGGAAAAGGACTTAGTAAAGAAGCGAGGCAGCTTCAAGGGCCGATTAACTATTTTTATTAATTACCTTGACGCGCTGGATGAAAAGGCACTAACAAGTTATGATATCACGGAGCTGCAGCTACGTGTAGGCAAAATTGAATTGTTATATCAGCAATACGATGAGGTACAGTTACAGCTTGAGTGCATTGTCGAAGATATTAAAACACAGTTTATTGAACGTTCTGATTTTGAATCACTTTATTTTAAATCTTTGTCCAGAGCTCAGAACTTGATCACGGACTTTAATAAAGATGATGAATCTGTTGATAGTGCTAAAAGTACAAATCGTACTAATACCTTTAGGCCGGTTAAGCTACCCACAATCCAATTACCAAAATTCAATGGGTCATATAATAGTTGGCTGGAGTTTCGCGACACCTATACGAGTCTCATTCATTCTAATGATGGTATTGACGTGATCAACAAATTCCATTACCTGAGAACGTCTCTAGAAGGATCCGCCGCTGTAGTGATACAGGCAATTGAATTTTCGGCTACTAATTACTCTGTGGCATGGAAGGTATTATGTGAACGCTTCGACAATAAAAAATTATTAATTCACAACCATGTATCTGCTATTTTTAACATTGAGCCAATTACTAAGGAATCCTCTGGGACGCTGAAGGGTTTAATTGACCAGTTAAATAAAAACCTGCGTGCGTTAGAAACGTTGGGTGAGCCCGTGAAGCACTGGGACACTCTTCTAATTTATATTGTGACGCGCAAATTAGATAGCAAAACGTTCCGTGAGTGGGAGGAGTGCAAGGGTCGCCTAGACAAGGATAGTAATATTACGTTCGACACATTCCTTCAATTCATGCGCAACCGCGCTGATTTAGTTGAGACATTAGAATTGTCTCGTAACAATCAATCTCAAGTTAGTAATAAGTTAGGACCTAAGCTAAAGTCTATGGTTGCGGTTCAATCTGGGAAGCAATCTGATACTGAAGTCAGTGCAATGGTTTGTCCTAAATGCAAGGGCAACCATAATTTAAATAATTGTGCACAGTTTCTCGCCTTATCTAACGAAGCCCGAATGAAATTACTGCCAAATTACAAAGTCTGTTATAACTGTCTTCGTTCGGGACACTTTGCAAACCATTGTAAACGGCCGGGTTGCAAACTGTGTAAGCGCAGACATAATACGCTTGTTCATTTAGCAGACTCGAACAATATTGCGAATATTAGTGTAAATAACACAAACGACAACTTGAGTGATAACCGGTCGGCGCGATCGCCTTCGACGTCTGCCACCAGTGAGCCGAACAATGTCGCATTGTCGGCTAACATTACATCTTCGTGTGGTAGCATTACCAGTGATGTGTTACTGTCGACCGCGTTAGTAAAGATACTAGATATTTCTGGGAGCGAGCATGTTGTTCGTGCAGTGCTAGATAGTGGTAGCACTTCGTCCTTTGTAACGGAGCGCTTGTGTAAACGGTTATGTTTGGAAGCTAGACAGGTAGATAGGTCGATATTGGGCATAAATAACGTGATCTCCCACGTAGGTAAGACATGTCGAGTTCGTATAACGTCATTAAACAATCGTTTTACGACCGACATGCATTGTTTTATTTTACCGTCAATAACAAATAATGTGCCATGTCGTGAAATAAATATATCTGCTTTAAATATTCCGTCTCATATATGTTTAGCTGACCCTACCTTTTACAAGCCCGCTGACATAGATGTCTTGATCGGTGCTGATGTTTTCTGGGACATTTTAGAATCACAAAGTATAAAGTTGGGTAAAGGTAAGCCCGTACTGTGTGAGACTCGGTTAGGCTGGATAGTGTCAGGTCCTATCAGTAATAGTTATGCCACATTACTTTCTAGTAATATAAGGTGTAATTTTACTAAGATTGATACTTGTCATAACGATTATATGGATCAATTGCGGTCTGATTTAGCTCGTTTCTGGCAGCTGGAAGAGGTTGGTAACACGTCTTCACATTATTCACCAGAAGAGAGGCTGTGTGAGGAGCATTATGTTAAGAATACGACACGGTTGAAGGATGGTCGCTTCTGTGTTCGTATCCCGCTTAAGCAAAGTCCTTCTCTTTTAGGGGATTCCATTAAGAGGGCAACTTATTGTTTACATTCATTAGAACGTAGGTTAAAGACTAAACCGGATTTCGGTAAGATGTATAACGACTTCATGTCTGAATATAAGTCGTTAGGGCATATGACCGAGTTTACTTTTAATTCAAGTCCATCTGGTTATTTCATACCTCATCATGGGGTGTTGCGTGAAGACAGTAGTACCACCAAACTTCGCGTTGTATTTAACGCGAGTTGTCCCTCTTCATCTGGTGTTTCTTTTAATGATTTACAGATGGTAGGCCCCACCATTCAGGACGATTTGCTGTCGATTCTTCTCCGGTTCAGACAGTATAAATATGTCATATCTGCGGATGTTGAGAAGATGTACCGACAGATAATCGTCCATCCGTCTGATAGGCATCTACAACAGATTGTCTGGCGTGAAGGGTCGTCTGATTCTTTGCGATATTTTAAATTAAACACTGTTACGTATGGCACGGCTAGTGCGCCATTTTTAGCCTTTCGGTGTTTACATCAATTAGGCCTCGACTGCAAAAATGATAAAGTTGCTGACGTCATAAAACATGATTTTTACGCTGATGACCTACTGTCTGGTGGTGACGACTTAGATGAGGTAAAATTCATTCGTGAGGAAGTCACTAAGGCACTTGCATCGGCTCATATGCCACTACGCAAGTGGAAATCAAACGAACCTCAACTACTCACAGACGTTGCTCGATCTTCGTTAGACTTGAATATATGTTCCAGCGAGCCTGCTAAGTTGCTAGGCCTCGGTTGGCATGCAAGTTCCGATGAGCTGGTTTATTCCCTGGACACCACATTAAAATCTTGCCATGGTAACACTAAGCGTGATTTACTGTCCGTGATTGCAAGGATTTTTGATCCATTAGGGCTTTTAGCTCCTTTTGTAATCACTCTGAAAATGATTTTACAGAAAATGTGGTTAGATAAAGTATCATGGGATGAGCCGTTAACTTCTGAAGTTAGTTCACACTGGCAAGCCACTGTCAAAGCTCTGCCATTTTATAATAGTTATCGCATTCCACGTATTATTGTTTGTCATGCATATAGAGAGGTAGAACTCCATATATTCACCGATGCATCTGAACGCGCATATGGTGCGTGTGCTTATATACGCAGTGTCAATGATAATGGGGAATGTTTAGTCCGATTAGTTATGGCCAAAATCCGAGTTGCACCCATTAAGCCCACTACAATCCCGAGGTTGGAGCTGTGTGGCGCGGTGGTAGGAACTCGTCTTTGCGAGAAGGTGTCAAGGTCACTTAGGTTGAAATTTAATCGCATCTTCTGTTGGACAGACTCGACCATTGTCTTGGGATGGTTACAGATGTTGCCTTCAAAACTTCAGCCGTTTGTACGCAATCGCGTTGCTGAAATTTTAGATCAGGCAGGTCACTGTACCTGGAGGCACGTCCCAACTGACAAAAACCCAGCAGACCTAATATCGCGTGGTGTGGACATTAGCAATCTGCAGAGTTCAGATCTCTGGTGGTCAGGTCCTGATTTTCTCCAGCTAGACTCGCATTTGTGGCCTTCTCACATCAAATCCTCGAAATTGGACTCACTTCCCGAAATTCGATCTAATGTATCTTTGAATATTGTTCACGGTAAAGATAAGGATTATCTTATCGATTATGAGCGATTTTCTAATTATTCACGTCTTTTACGGTCAATGGCTTACGCACTAAAATTTATCAAGTTATGTCGAGGAGAATCACCCTCTAACAAATTGTTATCAAGTGACGAATTAAGGCAAGCATTAAACATGTTAATTTATCACAGTCAGCGAGAATCTTTTCCGGAACATCAATTCCTTTTAAATAAACAAGATTTGCCAAAAAAGAGCGCCTTATTAAAATTTAATGTGTATTTAGATAATGATAATTTAATACGAGTCGGAGGACGTCTCGACAATTCCGATTTCTCGTACAATAAGCGTCATCCTATTTTGTTACAGTCCAATCATAATTTAACAAAGTTAATATTTAATTTTGAGCATAAGAGGTTAATGCATGCAGGTCCTCAACAATTATTAGCGTCCATTAGAGAATCCTACTGGCCTATAGGAGGTCGTAACTTAGCCAAGGCCTGCTACCACAAATGTGTTCTGTGCAATCGCATGAAGGGAAAGGTCGTTGCTCCGTTGATGGGTAACTTGCCCCGCCAACGCCTTCTACCAGGAGGTTTTCCCTTTGAGAGTACAGGCGTGGATTATGCCGGCCCCATTATGTGTGCTAGTCGCCAGGGTCGCGGATGTAGACTCGTAAAGGTGTACATTGCCATTTTTATATGTTTTACTACCAAGGCTGTTCATCTGGAGCTCGTGGGTGATTTAACTAGCCACACCTATCTATTAGCATTGTACAGATTCATTTCTCGCAGGGGGAAACCCAATAACATTTACTCCGACAACGGTACCTCATTCGTTGGTGCTTATAACGAACTGTCAAAATTTTTAAAATTAAATAGTACCTCAATCAGTGCAAATATAGCCAACGATGGAATTAGTTTCCATTTCATCCCCGCGTATAGCCCTCATTTCGGTGGTCTCTGGGAGGCGGGCGTCAAGTCCGCTAAATATCATTTACAGCGAGTGTTGGGCAATTGTAATCTGACATTTGAACAGTTATACACCACTTTAGTCCAAATCGAGGCGATATTAAATTCGCGCCCACTAACGCCGCTGTCATCAGATCCTGCCGATTGCACCCCACTGACACCAGGTCATTTTCTTGTTGGTCGACCACTCACAGCCTTGCCACAGGACAGTTACGAAGACCATACTATTACTCATCTGTCTCGCTACCAAAGGATTGAGCAGCTCCGCCAGCATTTTTGGCAGAGATGGAGTAAGGAGTACGTTTCAGAGTTGCAGCTCCGAACTAAGTGGCGCTCTTGTAAGGACGGCCTAAAACTGGATTCCTTGGTGGTCGTGAAGGAGGAAAATCTTCCGCCTCTAAAGTGGAGATTGGGAAGAGTTGTCGGTGTTCATCCAGGATCTGACGGGATTGTCAGAGTAGCTGACATCAGAACGTCCGGTGGAGTCATCCGAAGGGCCTTTAACAAGATATGCCCATTACCTGTCACAACGGAATCGGAGTCTGGTTGAAAGCACGACTTTCAACGCCCGGGGGCATGTTGAGAACTCCTGCTAGTTTCGCATTAGCAATGTTTGTGAACCCCGTGATACCAACTGCATTGATCTTGTACCTATGCTTTAATAAAGTTAATTCAATGTCACTTTTAAGCTCAACGCATTAACACATACCTACTCGCTGCATTTTTATTAAATATCCCAATAATTCCCTACATTCGTATGTTCCGAATCTTTTTGATTGTGTTGATATCAATATACCTAGTTATACACTCAGCTACACGACACCGCTAATTCTCAGCGCATCTGCATGCTTGACTATGTGACACTAATCGTCTTGCCGTTCGCACATAAAGAGGCCTTTGACGAAATCGATCGTAAATTTGCAATTTGTCGTTGGACCACTAGACTGTGTACATAGCCAAAGATACCGTAATGTTAGTGACCTCATTAACTGACTTCCTTTCGTATACCATCATAGTTTTGAGTTCGCATGCTGCAACATTCTCTGGCTGTTAGGCAGACGGCCAACGATGTCTGGGAGTATCTTCATTCCTAAAAAACCTCGATTATAGTTTCAAGCCCTCAACCCTCCCCACTTTATCAACGAACGAAAAGTAGGATGCTCACTGTAAAATGACTGAACGTCCTGTAAAAGGTAGCTGGTCAGACTAAATAAACAAGATATAGCTTATACCCCTATTATGTACTTACCTGGTGTTTTAAGGGTCTATGGGGTCCTATAGGCATAGTCAGGGCCTGTGCTAAATTCCCCTGCAAGATGGTACACCTGTTGATTGACGTAAGAGTATCTGGCATAGTATTGACTCCCTTAAAAGTCAGAATAAATAATCCATGGAAAGGAAGAGTTAGGGAGCGGAACCAGTGGTCCAAAGTGCAAGCTTTGGATGTAATATCATCAGCTCAGATCATCATCATTAGCCAGCATCATCTGCTCAGATGATAATGATGGAACTGGATTCTATTCTAAATATCCATATGATGACGTAACCTTAATGAGGACGAGTGGGGAAATAATGAGTCTGTTTCCCCAAAACCCCTAAGCTTAAGAGTTTGAAGTTGCAGCTAAGAATTTTAAATAGAAACTAGTTGGAATTGATAACATTCCTTTTTTATTTCGGTAAAGGTAATTATCGTGTTCTGTAATCTCGGCAACGATCGCCGTGTTCTGTGATTGTAACTAATGTACGTAGGTACACGATATGCGATGTACATTACTTAATCTCATCGTAACTGCTGAAGCAACTAGCTGTTTATTAAAATACGTAATAGAAAGCAATCAACGACGAAAAACGATGCACCACACACCGGACTACATTAAGTTGTCACCTATGATAGGTACCACCTTCCACGTCAGGGTGCGACGGAATTGCCCGGGGGGCCACCTTACTGTTTGTTCAACTAATTCTTCCAGCAGGTAGGTTATGTGTTCATTACTTCAAATTATCAAAAAACTACAGAATACTAGTGGCTTGTGTTCCAGCTTTAATCTAATATCAGCTGTTTCATTCATTATTATATTTGATACTTTTGACGTTGACTGTACTTACAAAGAATATAAGCACTACCGCGGTAAATAATATTTCTTACTCATTTAGGGTAACCCTATATCTCGCGGGGTCTGTACACCCGTTGGTCGGGACGTGGTGGATGTGCCAGTGACCTATGAGCTCAGGAGACAAGCCTTTTACGGGCCGGCGCCGGACCCAGCTGTGTCGCAATGCGTGTAACACGATGTATGCCTTGTACCTGCCCAACTGCTTTACATGTCATATTGAGGCCATACATTGGTTCTGGAGGGCGAAAGATAATTTTTAAATACGTATTGAGTAATAGTTACGTATTGGTATGTTTACACGCGTAGATGATTCTTTTAAGCATTTAACCGCTCTAGCAGCTGCTAGCGGTTCCGTCTGCGTGAAATTCTGCTCCCGTTCCTGCGACTTACAAGAACTTAACCCTCGGAATAAAAGTGTAATAACACAACGTAGGTACTCGTATATCTCTGTGCGAAGCGAACCCCGGACTTCGAGGTTAAAGGCCTCACTAATTTCAGTTCTTAAGTCACTTCAATTTTAATGATCATTAAATAAGTTACGTTTATTTAATGATCATTAGAAATTGAACTACTACTGTAATAAATACAAACAAAAAAAACTGGTTGCACTCTGGGAGTGCCGGCAGAAGTGAAAACTTTTTCTTTCTTTCTTTCTTCGTTAAATACATAGCAAAAGATAAAAAGAACATACCATACCATACCATACTATACCTATAATATAGCGCCAATCATAGAACCTATCACTAATTTTCTGCTTATTTTCTGTCAGAAGAAATTAATAAATTACAGAAAAATATATCACAAAATGTAATAAATTACAAAAAGAAAAATAACCACAAAAAGTAATAAATTACGAAAAGAAAAAATAATCACAAAAAGTGTCAGCAGGCCAGGTTTGAACCCGGTACTATCTGAAACCATAAGGACTTACAGTCGAAGCGCTAACCGCTATGCTACGAAACTATTTATCGTATTTCGCAAAATAGACAGTCTGTAATATTGTATGACGTCAGTCGTCGGTTACGGTTCAAAGGTCAACCGATCCTGACGCGCGAGTTTAACAATTTTTACCCATCCAACGCCGCTGAAGAAGTTTTCACTTCAAAAACTTTATGTGATTTATTATGACATTCTATCATATTGTTCCTTATAGGCGACCAAATTTTAATCGAACGATATTTTTTTCGATTAAATTTTATACCTATCTGGAAAATGCAAAAACAATTTCATTGGCGATAACTTAAGTCACACCAAAATAGAATCAGCTTAAAAACTGAACCACCAAGTCTTGATAAGTACCATATTCAAAACATAGGAACATGGCAGAACGACTGGTCTATGTACATGCCTACAAATGAGTGCAAAAAATATTCAAATTTGGAACATGTTTGACATCAGTGACATTAACAATAACCACTGAATAAGTGCACGTAACTTAACACCTACCTACCTCTGTACCTGTACCTACCTATTTGATATTTCAAGGCCTATCGTATCGTATCCAATAAACACATTGCGCACGCTCCTCATACCTACATACAAGTTCGGAAGCACGTGTGCATTACAATGAGATTAACACGACACGCGTAAAAGTGTTTGCATGTTTTTATGATTATCCGTTTATTTGGCTTTTTCTATCATTAATTGAAACTCCATTTCGACAAGGTGGCCGATTTTCCTTTAGCCAGAATGTCTATTTGTCAGTTCCAGTGCGCCGGTTTCGTGATCTATACTTTGTACCTATTCTACTATATGTTTAAATAATACTCTCACTCAACACTAGCAATAACCCGTTTAATCCGCGCAGAGAATCTGTGGTTAAGTTAAAAAAAAAACACTTCTAACTCGCTTAAAATATAAATTTTGTTACTTATTATGAGTTTTATACTTACATTTGTTATTTAATTACTAAAATAGTTGACTTAAAGTGTTTAATAATTGTATTAAATATACTGTTTTATGATATTATATTATGTAAATAAAACAGTGGTCGCTTACTGACTTTATATTTATGCAAAACGTTAATTGGCGACCGGGGTACGTGTTATAACTGATTGTGTCTGTTTTTAACCCCCGACGCAAAGTGGCATCACAGCTCCCGAACTAGGTGAAGCGATTCAATTAAAAATAGACGGGTTGCACTCTGGGAGTGCCGGCAGAAGCGAAAACATTTTCTTTTTTTCTTTCTTCGTTATATACATAGAAAAAGATAAAAAAGAACATACCATACCATACCTATAATATAGCGCTAATCATAGAACCTATCACTTATTTTCTGCTAATTTTCTGTCAGAAGAAATTAATAAATTATAAAAAGAAAAAATAATCACAAAAAATAATTAATTACAGAAAGAAAAAAATATCTTAAAAAGTAATAAATTACAAAAAGAAAAAATAATCACCAAAAGTAATAAATTATAAATAAGAAAAAACAATCACAAAAAATCCCTGAAGGCCAGCAGGGCTAACATGCGCGCGACGAGAGAGCTATCTCGAGGCATTTTGCCGTTTTATGTCGATATGTCGACTGTTGGTAGCATGAAGGGCTAACATGCGCGCCACGAGATAGCTATCTCGAGACATTTTGCCGTTTTATGTCGATATCGACTGTTGGTAACATGGCAAATTTCATGGCGATCTGTCAGATGTCGCCATAACTCGACTTCGAGAAATCATCTCTACTTAGTGTCTGCAAATTGTAACATACTACGCATACGAATTAACTTGGCACCTGGCCTTGACGAGCGACGTTTGAAGTACCGAGTGCAAAAAAAAATGGAAGTTTATTTTATTTTTTGAATATCAATATTTATTTTTTATTTGCATATATTTAAATTTTGTATATTTTCACAATACTTTGTTTTCGGACCTTTGTGTCACCTGTAGATATTAATAATTTTATATTTTCTCAGGACCATATGGTTTCCGAGATAACACAATAAAGTTGTATGAAAAAAAAAATCATTGCGTATGGTTTTTACTTCATTGTAAAATGTAAATGTTTTATGCCAGTGCATTCCGTACCACCCAATGTGTTTCTTATCAGTAGATGAGTCACCAGTAGTGACGTGCACCAATCAGAGGGCAGTAAAGTAAAAATATTTGAGGTAGAAAGCAGAAACAATGGCTTCAGTTCAAAATTTATTTATAAAAATTTTAATTCAAGCCAGAAATACTATAATAGTAAATATGATTACGCTTGACCGCGTCGGCACCGGTGAATTTGATGTCACTACTGGTTTCACCTGTTGTTTAATTCGCATCAACGTTCTCTTGGATATACCTGTCGCTGCACAGGTTCCATTTATTGGCTGATCCACCGGGATCATAAACTTTTTATTTACATTTTCATGTTGACGAACTTCATTAGCACTTTTTGTAAGGTCCACGGGAATTACAAAATGGTTAATTTCTTTCTCGCGTTCGAAAAAGGCCAATACTTTTAGTATGAGGGCTCTTTCTTTACTATGTCGAGTTTTTCCCACCATTTTTGTTGAAAAACAAATACTACGTAAATATTATAACAAAAACTCAACAAAAAACAATAACAAATAAAATCTCTAAACTAAACAATAAGAAAACACCTCAAAAGTCCGATAACAAATTATAACGAAACGAAACGAAACATGCAACGGTCACAGCGATGCTGACGCTACTGGTCTCGCAAGGCGTGCGCGGGGCCTCGCGCGGGGTTGTGGGAGGGAGGGTTGCTACCGAGCCAGGTGCCATGTTAATTCGGACGACTTGTACGTGCCCTTATTTACTCGAATTTTGACATTTAAAATGTTTTGTCTCTCGTCTATCATTTGGTCGACGAGAAGTTATCTCGTGTAAACTTTTCTTGTGCTCGGTTCATTTTGGATCAAAATTTAGTACCTTTGTGCGATTGCAAGCAATTTTCGACCTTAATGACATTTCCTTTGTTACGTGTCTTTTCGCGTTAATTGATGACGCTGATCACGAATATAAGAAAAAAAATTCGATAGCATGTCATGTCAATAAGGTCGAAAATTGTTTGCACTATTTTTTCTCTTTTTTAAATTAAAATGTTTTGTCTCCCGTCTTTCATTTGGTCGACGAGAAGTTATCTCGTGTAAACATTTTTTGTGCTCGGTTCATTTTGGACTAAAACAGCGACTGCAAGCCATTTTTGACCTTAATGACATTTCCTTTGTTACGTGTCTTTTCGCATTAATTGATGACGCTGATCACGAATATAAGAAAAAAAAATCGATCGCATGTCATGTCAATAAGGTCGAAAATGGTTTGCACTATTTTTTCTCTTTTTTTCATACCTAGCATCCCTAACTAGTCTGTGCTTTCGAGCAAATGGCCGTATCGGGCCGATTTTATCGGATAAATGTTTAAAAAATGTGTATGCCATAGACAACAATTGAAAAAGTTTGACGCGACAAAATATGTCGGCGTTACTTCGCTCGAGAAGACTCGAGATGATATCTCATCTCGATTCGAGATATTTGACGACGCGCGCATGTTAGCCCTCCAGCAGGGCTAACATGCGCACGTCAAACTTTTTCAATTGTTGTCTATGGCATACACATTTTTTAAACATTTATCCGATAAAATCGGCCCGATACGGCCATTTGCTCGAATGCACAGACTAGTTAGGGATGCTAGGTATGAAAAAAGAGAAAAAATAATGCAAACAATTTTCGACCTTATTGACATGACATGCTATCGAATTTTTTTTCTTATATTCGTGATCAGCGTCATCAATTAATGCGAAAAGACACGTAACAAAGGAAATGTCATTAAGGTCGAAAATGGCTTGCAGTCGATGTTTTAGTCCAAAATGAACCGAGCACAAAAAATGTTTACACGAGATAACTTCTCGTCGACCAAATGAAAGACGGGAGACAAAACATTTTAATTTAAAAAAGAAAAAATAGTGCAAACAATTTTCGACCTTATTGACATGACATGCTATCGAATTTTTTTTCTTAAATTCGTGATCAGCGTCATCAATTAACGCGAAAAGACACGTAACAAAGGAAATGTCATTAAGGTCGAAAATGGCTTGCAGTCGCACAAAGGTACTAAATTTTGATCCAAAATGAACCGAGCACAAGAAAAGTTTACACGAGATAACTTCTCGTCGACCAAATGAAGGACGAGAGACAAAACATTTTAAATGTCAAAATTCGAGTAAATAACAAGGCACGTATGTTACAATTTGCAGACACTAGGTAGAGATGATTTCTCGAAGTCGAGTTATGTCGACATCTGACAGATCGCCATGAAATTTGCCAAGTTACCAACAGTCGATATCGACATAAAACGGCAAAATGCCTCGAGATAGCTATCTCGTGGCGCGCATGTTAGCCCTTCATGCTACCAACAGTCGACATATCAACATAAAACGGCAAAATGCCTCGAGATAGCTTTCTCGTGGCGCGCATGTTAGCCCTGCAGGTGGTTTGAACCCGATACTATCTGAAACTATAAGGACTTACAGTCGACGTGCTTACCGCTTAAGCTACGACGATATCTGTTGTAAATTGCAAAATACATAGTCTGTACCTAATCTTGTATGACGTCAGTCGTCGGTTACGGTTCAAAGGTCAACTAATCCTGACGCTTCCTTAATATTTTACACCCATCCAACGCCGCTAAAGAAGTTTTCACTTCAAAAAGTTGATTTAAAGGTGACTTACCTTTGTGCGAGTATTCTTAGACATGTTTGATGAAAATCGGTTAATCCATTCAAAAGTTGTGGGGGGTGAAAGTGGGTAAGAACAACCGAATGTCGGCAAATATACTCGAGTGGGGTCTCAACTGAAAGCGCAACATGCGTTAATAATACATATAATATTAAATAAATTACTAGTAGATACATTGAAAAGGGTAAAAAATAAATTAATTAAAAATATTAAAAAAACCCAGTCACAAAAAAAAACCTCCAAAATGATGAAAATAAATTGTGATCCAAAGTCCCCCGATATAGCCATGTCGGGGGACCTAGGATCATTCCGAAGATGGAGTGCTTTACCAGTGGGTCCCCCGGACATGGCAACGCTTGAATCTAAATATTCTAAAGGCTTCTTTTGTAACGAAGGTTTTTAAAATTATAATTTGATTATTATTGTTTTGATTTTGCTTGTGTTACATTTAGGGCTGTAAGATTTATAAATTTGTCTCGTATAACCGTAAAGATACAAGCTTTCAGTTTATAAAACGATCGAATTTTAGTCCTTCAAAATATGTAAAATTAGGTGGTCGGAAATTAGTGTAACTAAATGACGATGTTAGTTTGCGACTACTACTTTTCGTATAAATTTTCCTCGCACTCCGGCTGTCCTGCTAGGAAAGTTTCAGATGGTCACGTGGTGAGCTTTCGAGCAGCCCTCTATTGGACCGCTCCCGTCTCCACCTCAAATTCCTAATAAATATTCGATCATATGGTTATAAACGAAAATGCATTACACCAGCTATCTGTTGAAATTGCGTGTAATACCTATTTTTGTTTTTATTTAAGCATCTACCCTATTCAAAGTAAAAAGAAACAAAAAATCATTTTTAGTCAATTTTATTTGTTTTAGTACCTATTTTGATTTCTAAAAATGGTTGTCGCTAACTAAAGCACTAGTGATCGCAAACTAATGAGAGTTGTCGCTTTCTAGCGTTTTGGCTACTTTGGACTTTTTCCTCATATATCATAGGTACATTATAGTTTGAAAGTCCAGTGGTTTATTGTTTTCATACAACTAGACTATACTCACGACCATTTTAAACCATCATTAGCTGTTTTGGAAATAGATGGCATATTTTTTTACACATCTAAAGTAAGCAACTCGGCTGTGTGGTCGCTAACCGGCGCATTGAACCTACCTATGATTTTTCTCACAACAATCTGTGAGGAATCATGTCCTTGATGTTTCAGCCAAAAACCATCAAGATCCGTTCATAAATACATGAGTTTTCCCCTTTTCTCCTCCATTTACCTTCTTATCAAAAAGCCTCTCGACATAAGTTGGGTTTTAAAAGAAAGAATAAGTGCTTTGTAAGCAGCGCCACGGACTGCAGAAGTAGAGAAGTTCCTACCATCATAGGTACTTAAGATGTTATTTTCTGTTGTTACAGTTGGAGAACGTCCAGTGCTGTTTGGATTTCCTCCACGCCCAAAAAGTTCAAGGATTAGAACAAGTAACAGCAGTTGATATCCGAGATGCTAAACTAAAAGCAGTACTAGCACTATTTTTCGCACTTAGTAGGCATAAACAAGCTGCTAAACAAAGAACAGCGCCATCTATCGGGAATGCTGCCAACACCGGAAAAAATTCAAGCGAAGATGTTTCTCTAAATGCAGTTCAACGCATCACAGGTGGCAGCAGTTGCGATGAAATATTAACAGCCTGTGGAAATAACGTCGAGATGACGACGTTAACAGCCAGCAGGTTAGTTCATTTTTTTTAGTGTATTCAAAAAATATGAAATTGTTCATATTCAACAAAATATATTTTTTTGTACATAAAACTACTTTGTTCAGCGCCATCTCTTAGTTCAATGAATTACATTTTTGTAAAAGAATGAGTTGTTAGTGCCACTACTCCTCACTAGATGTCACTACTAACGAAGTCAGGTACACGCCATCTGTTTATGATTTGATTAAACTTTATCTTGAAAATAGTTATGCTATTACTCGCTTGAGGTGACGAATGGACATTTTTATTTTTAAATATTAAGTTAAAAATTCTTATGTTAGTGTTTGTAATCAAACTACAGTCACAGCTTCACTGATTTTTATGAAATTTTTGTGTATATTTGATAAATCTGAGAATAGGTTCGTCTTAGGTCTTAGGCTACTCTTGGTTGCGATAAACGATATCCATGCGAACGGAGCCGCGAATATATTACTTTGAAAAGCTGATGATGATGAAACTTAAAAAAAGAAACCAAATGTTGTTTGTTTGGCACTGATTCTTTTTAATTTTTATTTATTTATTTTATTTTTATTTATTTATACTTTATGCACAGTGTACATTGGCGGATTTAATACTGTAGGATTTCCCTACCAGTCTAACATTAGGTGATGCAGAGCTAGTACGAGGTAGGCGCAAGTTAAAGAAGAATACGTTTGGTTCTATATAAATGAGATAGTTGACAGTTTGCAACTATCGCGACAGCGACAGCGACTTAGATTAATTACGTAAATTTACATAGGTAAACATATATAAAATGATGATGACGTAAATAATCATTTTAAAATATAAAACCGGAATATGCATATTCACTACCTATCCAGCCAACTGTCAAGTCCAGAATCAGGATCATTTCGACGGCAGCAAAGTAAAAACGGACATCTGCGTTTTCGCGGAAGTCAATTTTTTACATAATCAAATTTATAATTTTGTCTTATATCTACACATTTTTCGTTGTAAAATATCGAACATTTAGTCGATTTTTACAGCGTATATAAAGTTATGAAAATCGCACTAAATTAGAAGTTACATACGGGCAAATGACACTTGTTTGCTTATGCGTCGTATAGGTAATTTGGGACATCGTTTGACGTAAACTATGATATCCTACCGGTTTTTTAATTATGTTAATGTCAGTTAACTGACCTTCACTGTTTCCAAATGCTATTTTAGTAAAGTATCGCAAATTTGAAGGAGCTGGCTTTGCTCTTGTAAAAGTTATAACGTTTTTACATCAAAACACTCTCCTGTAAACTAGTGATTTTGCAAATGTCCGTTTGTAATTTGCTTCCATCGATTTGACTTTTTTGTACTCCTAATAACACTAGTTCCGCGTTTTCCATAGACATAATAATATTTTTAAATTTATTGCCGCCTTTCTCTTCAAGTACCTATCTAAGGTACTTTGTCTGCCAGGCTAAAGACTCCTAGCTGCACCAGGTTAAAAATAAATCAAAATGCTTACATTTCTGTTCACTTCTTAGGATAACTCACTCTGTTCGTTTCATCTTAAATTTATGCAACAAGTCAACCAGACACGCGTGTCGCGGATAAGTAATATTATAGTCGTGGTATTGCTTCATTACTAATTAAAATTAGAAAATTACAATAGTAAGTAGGTATTACCTACCTAGGCTTAGCTTTATTTTATACGGTTTTTAATGGTTCTTGCTCCGGGCGGACTGTTTATCTACTTTTCGATTTTACACCGTAAAACAAAAAAAGTTAGCTGACTGGAAAATTAAAACTTGCCTTAAGTGCCTACCTACCTACCTAGGTATAAAAACAAGAATACCAACCTACATGACAACTGCAACACAACCGCTGCCTGCACAAACTTCATCATGTAAAATTACTTAGTTTTTGTGTTTAATTTCTAAATTTGGATGAGGTATCTCAATTGCGCCGTGTGCTACCTACGCTTGTAAAGTTTATTCCCTTCTGGGAGTTAACAGATTGAGTAAATATTTTTATCAACAACTGTTGAGAACGAAACTAAAAACGCTGTTATTTTAAAGAAAAATAACAGTTTTTTTAGTTTCTTTCACCTTGAAGATTAAGCGGAATGATACATAATGGTGGGCAATGTGCATGCCACCTAAGTAGCAAGAAAAAAAAACAACTTAATAAAGGTAATTTTCAAGAAGGCGATCTTTTGTCATAAACGCCCAAATGCATGCCAATTCCATACGTTTATCATTGTATTCTATAATACGCTTTTTAATTTGTACCTAAATTAAATATAAATATTTAATTTCTATAAAAATTGCGAAAATTCGAAAATCACTTGATGGACGCAATAAGCAAACAATGATGTTATTGTAATTTCAGTAATTCGTATTCTCGCAAATGCAGGGTTGCTGATTACACGTACAAATACTAAGTTGTAGAACACATGAAACGCATCTTATGCTCAATCGGAAGATCGGAAATGCCTACCGCGGTGAGAGCCATAACTCTTATGTACGGCCGCCCAGTGACATTTCTATTTACGTCCCTAGCGCCCTCTATTGGCGAATTGCCGAGATGAGCCGTGCAGTTTACTCATGTTCTATGTTAGTAAACAAAGACTTCGTTACGTGAACTTGGGATAACTGCGAATTTCGAGAGGTCATGAACCTCGCGAAGCCAGTAGCCGGAGCGCCTGCATACGAGCTTGTCACCTTCGACTCGATACAAAGACGGGCGTTGAGGCTCGTCGCCAATCCCATAGTAACAGGCGATGTGGAACCGCTCAGCCTCAGGAGGGACTTAGCCCTACCGCCTATACAATGGTTTGTGCTCAGATGAATTGTTGGACATGATGCCCACAGCTACATTCCATCAATAGGTAAATCACTCGCCATAGGCAGCAATTTCATCCTCACACACATTGCAACCGCAAACGGTGCGCACTGTGTGGTATGAAAGTAACTTTATCCCATGCACGCTCAAGCTGTGGAATAAACTCCCTGCTGTGGTTTCCCCATGCGACTACAATATGGGGTTCTCAAGAAGGGCATTAGAAGGTTTCTTCAGGGTCGGCAGCACGACAGGTGTAACGCCTCTGGTCCAAAGGCTACTGTAACCACTTTCCATAAGGTGGGCCGTGTGCTTGTCTGCCACCTAAGTGGTGTAAAAAAAAACCTAGATCACCAGGAGTTAAAATTTTTTGACCAAATGTGTGCTTCGAAAGTTTTATATTCCTTTTCTATTTGCGCCATCAGTGGGGAAGCGTGACGGTGCAAAGGAGAAGTCTTCTCTTCTTCTCTCTATTCTTAATTTTCTGTTAAAATCACCACCACCATAAACTACGTATAGATAATAAACTAAATATTCTATGATAGAAAAGTAGACCGGTACAGGACTTATTTTAAGTACTTATCAGTTTAGAAGAGATCATCTGAAAAGTAACCTCCCCTCAGACATGTGGTAAATAATAGAATAAAATGATAAACGTGAGGGATTGACACGTATTTAGACGATAATGACAGTCGTCAACGTATGTCCCTTACTTTCTTACTCTGTTATATTCTACCAGCGTATTGCCACCTTTTCTAGAACGGCAGAAGTATTTTTTTTACACGGAAACTCTTAAATATGTACTGCAATTTCATAAGTAGCACGTTACATACATTTTTAGAGTTTATCTTCATCTTACTATCGAATAATTAAGCATTGTTTACGGCTATAGCCGAGAAAGCCAAGATTACAACTTTGTACCAACAATGTGGCATTTGTTTATTACTTTGTAAGTGAGTTATTTGACCGCTCGTGACTTCACATTACTTTACCATATCGCTTTTAGATAGTGCCTTGAAACTAAACACTTCATTATGTTGATGAATAACCATAAGTACGAGATAAGTAGATATCTTTTTCATATAAGGTCGTTACGGGTAGTTGGAGCCTTAAAAACTCCAAAAACTGATTTAACTGCAATACTTCGATATCGCCTTTGGTTAGTGGAGGTCGTATGGCAGTCACTTCACTGAAAATATTGAAATTCAGCCGAATCCGCAGTTAAACTGGTAAAGTGGACCAAGATGAAAGCTTAGGATGCGACTGTGGAATATTTATTTATTTATTTATTATTATTTATTTATAAATAGATGAAGAATGAAGAAGATTTATCACACACAACTCAATTTAACTTTAACTTACAATAATACTTAATACTTACTTTAGCCACTACTATATGGGGTTCTTCAAGAAGGTATCTACAGGGTCGGTAGCGCGATTGTGATGCCCCTGGTGTTGCACACGTCCATAGGCCACGGTAACCTCTTCCCATCAGGTGGGCCGTGTGCTTGTCTGCCACTTAAGTGGCATAAAAAAAACTTAAAAATGTGATCGTTATCATTAATCAGAATCACTCACCTTAAGAAAAATATCAGTACCCTTATTTATCTTCACCATCACAATAGTTTTTACATTTTGGAAGCAGCACGTTATAATTATAATAAAATAGATAGGCATATCATATACTTCATATATATGCCTCTGTGGCGTGGCGGTAGTGACCGCGGCCGCTACACAGGAGGCGCGGGTTCGATTCCCGCTCAGAGGGCAAATATTTGCATGCATGAATGTATATATTTGCATTGGTCTGGGTGTTTCTATGTATAATATGTATAATCCGCATGTTTACCCGCATTCTAGATTCCATAACACAAGCTAGTTAAGCTACGCTTACCATGGATCTAGATAGCGTTGTGTGAAATGTTGTGGAATATTTATTATTTATTTATTTATCGATTTCACAAAGGCATGGTGTTGTAGCTGATCACTATTGTAGCTCACCACTGAGGACCCATTGGCTTCACTTTTCAAAGAAGTAATTAAAAAGTATAATTAGCGATTATAGATAGAGCTGATGCTGATGAGCCTTTGTGGGTTTCCTCCTTTTGCATCTGTTAGAGGCAACTTTGACGTACAACTATGATGTCTTTCTAAATGTAAGTGTAAAATAACCCTTCTAATATATATATATATAATATTTATTTAAAAGAATATTAGCAACCGTAATTATCGAAATTACTAATATTCCCTCTAACCCCTCCAACTAAGCTAACATTCTTGACAGTCGGGTAAAAAAAGTCTTGTTACAAGTAGCCACATCAAAAAGCTTTACATTCAGGTGTTAATAAACAAACTTAACCCTCCCGCACCCGGTCAATGCTTCCCTGATTGTGTTCAGCACGGCGCACAATGGGACACAATGCGAGGATGTCACGTTACTCGAAGCCCCGAACTTGACTCACGACAAAGGGCTAACAAGCCATTGTTTGTCATATATTGTGTCGCCCGACAGCACGCACGTGCCTCTAGTCAAAAAACAACTTACTGTAGGTAGGTAATATTATATATTTTTAAATAGCAATCTTCATTTATATAGGTAAGTAGTTGTTAATAGTTAACCATTCATAAACATACAGTACATTATAATGCATGGTCGCATGGGTATTTGGGTCTCAGTAAGATCTCCTCCCTGGAATCAAGTCAGCTTCACTTGTTAGCCGGTACCCATGTTGATATGACAAATGGGTGATAAATACATTTAAAAAATCAAGTTCTTGAGAGTTATGCATCTATACATAAAACAAATACAGATGTCAAAGTTATACGAGTATCGGTTGTCTGTTCTAAAAATCGAGAGTTAAAATTAGCTTACTAATGCGAAACATCTTTCACACCTTCTTACACTAAAACATATCATTATTACCAAAACTGGGTGACCTAAATAAGTATAAAACCATCACTTAATTCGTCTGTTTATGTGAACTAAAAACGTAGAACGGCAAATGCCGAATCTATCTCTTTGTAATGTTCGTCAGTGTTTATATTCATCTTAATCATTAACTTCATAGCTCTGATTTCCACTTACCTGAATTCCTGACTATAGACATAGAAAAACTATTACTAATAGGTACGAAAATAATTATTCTGTGCAAGCTTCAGGGCAGCTGTAAGGCACTATTTATTGTAACAGTGGCGAAGAGTGAATTAAATCTGACTCAGTTTAGCATAACTTCTTGATGTGTACTCGATAATCGATTAGTTCAAAAAGCAACGTGGAACGTGGACATTACCCTCTCAAATCCCTTTAGCCGTTTTAACGTAGCAGAGTTCTTAACATGCGCACATACTATCGTTCACAAAACACCCAATAATATTTTTTTGAAACCAATAGGTACTTTTAGAAAAGTAAGTACCAAGTAGGTAGACAATAGGTCTTATTATTTAGGCAAAACAGCATTTATCTGAAATCTAGTTCTTAATAAAATCACAATTATAGTGTGACTCAGACCAAGACCTAAGATTACAAAATGATGTTTAATAATGCATTTGAGATTAACAAATTCATAGATACTAGTAAAATATTAAATTTGCTTCAGATAGATGGGTCTGTACTAGTAGGTTCTCATTAAAGGGTTTTCAGCAACTTGTTTATGTTCCTACCTACTTACTCAACAACAGAAACTAAGTAAAAGTGAGTGCGTTCTGGTGCGTTCCTTTTCGAACGAAACCGGTCCACATTTAGAATTCCGCCAGTTTTTCACATAGGTGAACAACCGACGGCAGCGAGCACAAATACAATACGACCACTTTCCTTACCGGGAGCCCCATGCTCGGGCCAAGGGACTGACGAGACCGCTTGAATACCTTTTATGTGCCCTGGGTAAACACTTACGGAGATCATTAACTATAATGATGTAAATTGTGTAACACTTCAAATGTCGCAGTGACATTCATAGACGTGGTGATTGCGAAACTATTGAGTTTTGGTAGAAACGTGTGATTGGGACACTAAGCAGGGAGTTCACTGTAATTTTTATTGTAATACAAGCATCTACCTACTTAATATATAATACAATAGCAGTTAATTTGTTAATTATTGATTTTAAAAATAGTTTAAGACGATTGCTGGTTTGAATAACAGTGATATTTCCATCTTTACATAGTTTAAAACTAAGTAGCTTTTCGTGTCAATCTGAAATATGATAAGTCCTTCTAAACCACGCAGCGGATTTTTCACGGAAATTGGAAATTATATTACATCTATGCGAAACTAAGGGTAGGTCACTAGTTTATAAAAGATATTGTTTATTAGATTATAATCATATCACATTATCTTACTTTAAAATAAATATTTATCATGACACCTAAAAATACAAAATAAGGCATAGTTCCAAAAATTTGAGATTACTTACAATTTGATTGTTTTTATAATGTATTTTTGTTAAAAAAAAATACAACAAATTCGATTACGTGAGTGTAAACTACCGGCTTAAATAACAAGCCCCATCATTTGTTGGTGTGATAAGTGTAAAATTACCCGAACTCAAGGGGCAATGCTTCGAATAGCCAATTAGGGAAGTTAGTCGTGGTGTAAACTTAAGAGCTGGTATCGAATTTCTTGTTGAGTTGTGAGCATACAAGCATAAACTGGACGGGAGAGTGGAATTGCAGTTTCAAATTGATTCTAATTCTTTTCAGCTGCTGAGAGTTAATTTTGGGCTTCGATCATTATTAATAATGTATTTAACAGTTTAACACTGAATGCTTTCTGAAATTATTACCATGCAAGCAGAAATCTGCACAGGAGGCGTAGAGTGACTGAACATAATATATTCCATCTTACAGAGTTGTATTGAATTGAATGATTTGTTGTGCCGACTTCAAATTATTGATTCAAGGGCAGGCAAACGATGATGATTCATCATGATGATCTTTTTATCTTTTTCTCTGTATATAACGAAGAAAGAAAGAAAGAAAAAGTTTTCACTTCTGCCGGCACTCTCGGCGTGCAACCCGTCTTTTTTTTTTTTTTATAAGCTGATATGCGAGCTGTACCTTTTACTCATAGGACCACAATTCTATACTAGGACATGTGTTGCAGTAAAGACCATTTTGTATATTATTACTTACATGTGTATATGACAAAAAACTAACCACGCCAAGACTCATAGAATTCATAACAAACTATTATAATAATAGGGGTTAAAGTATGAAATTGCCGTTTCATTGTAATAGGTACTTCGAATTGACATAGAACCTTCATGGTTTGAGATTTTTGAGTGAAACTTTTTCCACATGGTACCTATGTAGTTCTTCATTTAAAAATGTGCAACATTCGATTATCGACTTTCAGTTGTTTTTTTTATTCAGCTTAGACAAGAAAGATGGATACTTCGAAAATTCGAGTGATTTTTGAATATTACGAGTTCCGACGCGGAACTAACGCGGCAGAAACAGCTGGCAATATCAATGTTGCTTGTTGTTTTGAAGAACGAACCACGAGGAAGGCCGTCCACACAGGTGAATAACAATGAATTGAAAGACATGGTGGAAGCCGATCCGAGCCAAACTACCCAGGAATTAGCTGCATGGTTTAACGTTACCTTACCAACAATATTGACTCATTTGCGTCAAATCAATAAAATAAAAAAATGTGAAAAATGGGTACCTCATGATTTGACTGATCTGCAGAAAGAAATGCGTATTGAAACTTGTGTTGCCTTGTTGAATCAGTACAGAAATGAAGGAATATTGGATCGAATTGTGACATGTGATGAAAAGTGGATTCTTTACGATAACCGTAAGCGAAAAATGCAATGGCTGACCCCAGGTGAAACGCCACAACAGTGTCCTAAAGCAAAGCTTACCAATAAAAAGGTAATGGTAACTGTTTGGTGGTCTCAGCATGGTGTTATTCACTATAGCTTTCTACGATCTGGTCAAGCAATAACGGCAGATGTCTACTGTGCCGAACTCTGAACAATGATAGCAAAACTAGCAGTGAAACAGCCCCGACTCATGAAACGATCTTCACCATTATTGCTCCATGATAACGCGAGACCTCATACAGCACGAGAAACCGTTTTAACTCTACAGGAACTGCAATTAGAAACTATCCGTCACCCTCCGTATTCGCCAGACCTTGCTCCAACAGACTACCATTTTTTTCGTGATTTGGACAATTTTCTATGTGATAAAAAGTTTTCTTCTCAGGAGGCAGTACAAAATGCTTTCACACAGTTTGTCGAATCTAGATCACCAGAGTTCTATCGCAAAGGCATAAATGACCTTCCTACTAGATGGCAGCAATGTATAGATGTTGGCGCCTATCGTAGATTCAAAGGGCAAGACCGGGGCCTGCGCGGGCGCGCGGGACAAGAGGGCCGCGGAAAGATGGACACTGCGACAATGACGGTTTAACTTCACTTACAGCGATTAACAACGTTCTTCATTTTATTAATTAATTTACCGTTCAAAGCTATATAGCATACATCATTGTCTTCTTACGAGTCTCACAAGAATTGTTTTGTACCTCAAGACATTAAATACGTCGATACATAAGAAGAAAGAAGTTTTATTACACAAATTATGGTGACCCCGACGTGATGATATTGAAAGACGTATATCCCGCAGGACGAGGTGAATCCAAACCGAGGGAAGTACGCCCATTTCCTACCTATTTACATCTTTATTTTGTCAAATCATTGCTTCGATTTGTTCAGATTGCGTTTTTTAACTTCGCCGTTAAATGAGTGTTAACTCACCCACATGTTGTATTCGAAATTATCATTTAAAATCATAGTAATTTGCAAAGTATAATCCTTATTTCATATCGTTTACCGTGGTTTAGATTATTATTTCATAATCTCCAGATAATTTTACAGTTCGTTTTATAAAATTATGTCTTACATTCAAACCTAATTCCTTAATCTAGCATGATTCCGTAATTAACAACGTGTGTCGTACAAATTCTAAATACATGCAGCCTAATTCATTGATTTAGAGGCCATATTTAGCCATATTTTCATTTCTTCTGTGTTCATCTCTTCTCAATAACTTCATATCTTACTAAATTCTTTAATCTTCTTAAACCTAGGTGTTAATTGCCTACTTAAATTCCCCATATTACCCAGTAGGTAAATTAGTTCTTGC
Source organism: Eilema caniola (assembly GCA_949126895.1). Lineage (NCBI taxonomy): Eukaryota > Metazoa > Arthropoda > Insecta > Lepidoptera > Erebidae > Eilema > Eilema caniola. Next base: position 19,342,891 of record OX421462.1, read on the forward strand.
AACTGCTAAATAGTATTGGCCGACTATTTCAGGGTTCTCCGAGAGAAAATCGGTGAGAATCGAACGAAATACCTATCTACTGCGGCGGACAGCCGGCCGGGTGACTTGTTACGTAACCTGCGCCTGAGTTAGCGGTTAGTGCATCGATCGCCCGCCAGCTGATCCTTTGTTTGGCTCGAGCGGCGATAACAAGGTTGTATTCATTGCATTTCTTATAACTGTGACTGCAACTTTATAATAAGTTGATTTCGTTATCGATTTGATTGAGTTTTATCATTGTTTGCGCTTCTAAAAATGACTGAAAAAGAGCTACGAGAGTCTATTGCAGAAAGAGGTCGTATTAAGTCACGTGTGACATCATTTGAAAAATATTTTAAACCTATTTTTTTACAAACTGAGATAACTAAAATTCAATTTAATGAACTTAACTTGAGGCTGAGCAAATTACAAGATCTTTTGAGCATTTTTGACGAGTTACAGAATAAGATAGAAAGTCTTGATGAAAACGAAGAGTCTCAAATGCTCGAAAGAGAGGAATTTGAGAACCGTGTCTACAAGTTGATTGCTCAGGCTCAGGGGATGCTTCAAACTTTTGAAAAGAGACTGGACAGTGACAGTGCTTCTCAGAAGACCTTGAAATCTTCTAGACATTTAAAATTACCTCCGTTAAAAATTCCTTCATTTAATGGAGACCCAAATAAGTGGTTGGAGTTTCGCGACATGTACAAATCTCTTGTTCACGATAACGAAGATCTCGATGAGGTCAGTAAGTTTCATTATTTGAAATCTTATTTAGTCGATTCCGCTCAGGCAGTCATAAATTCAGTGGTTATCACTCATGATAATTATTCGATCGCGTGGTCGCTATTATGCGACAGGTACGACAATAAACGACTATTAATAAATGAACACATCAAGTGCTTATTTTCTATTGAGTCTATGTCTAAGGAATCTGAAAAAGGTTTACGGGATTTAATTGATTTAATTTCAAAAAACTTAAATGCATTGAATTCATTAGGGGAACCCACCGATCATTGGGACTCCCTTATTATATACATGGCTTCTACTAAGCTAGACTCAAAAACTGCTAGGGACTGGGAACAGTTTAGGGCTACTTTGGAAACAACTAAATTAAATCATTTCTTTGGTTTTCTTCGTCAGCGAGCCATTGTTTTAGAAACCGTTCATGCTGGCAAACCCGAGAAATCGGAAAAGCGCAATAGCATGGTTAAGTCTAAGTCCTTTACTGCGTCGTCGTCGTCTGCCAGTCCTGCAACGAATAATAGCTGTCTTGAATGTAAGCAGGGTCATAAACTATACGATTGCTCCAAGTTTAAAGCTTTGCCTGTCGAGGAGCGTATCTCGAAGGTTTTTCAATGGCAATTATGTAATAATTGCCTTCGCAGTGGCCATAAGTCCGCTCAATGCAGACTAGGTGGTTGTCGTGTTTGTAAACGAAAACATAATACAATGTTACACAAGCAGTCATCTTTAAATAACTCTCAGCCTCCTCAGTCGCCGCAAGGTTCTGAAAGTACTTCTTCGCCTCGTTCAACTGCAAATGACAACATTGATCGTTCTAATATTGCAGAAAATAATCCTACCATCAGTATGTCTGCTGTCTCCGCGAACCAGGCTCTTCTGTCCACGGCCTTGGTGAAGGTGACAAACAACGACAAGTCTATAATTTTAAGAGCGCTACTAGATAGCGGTAGTCAATCCTCCTTTATCACCGAAGAAGCTGTAGCTAAACTCGGTTTGCCTAAAATTACAAACCAAGTGCAGTGTGTCTCCGGCCTTAACAATGTTGTCGTCAATATTACAGAACATTGTAACCTCGTTATACATTCTTCTGTCACATCTTTTAAAACATCTTTAAAATGTTTTGTTCTCCCTTTGATTACAGACAAACTCCCTCAAATTCGAGTGTTAATCAAAGATCTAGGCATTCCAAATAACGTACAGTTAGCAGACCCCGGTTTCTGTTGTCCTTCAGAAATCGACCTGCTCCTCGGAGCGGACGTCTTCTGGGACTTACTTTGTCCCTCTAAAATCAAGCTGGGTCCTAACAAACCTCTTCTACAAGAAACCCAATTGGGCTGGGTAGTAGCTGGTCCAATGAGAACAAATAAGGTCTCTAAAGCTAATCGCATGTTTTGTCATTTCAGTAAAGACATTCAATTACAACTTTCTAAGTTTTTCGAATTAGAAAATGTGCCTTCCGACATTAGTCCTTCTTTCGATGAAAATATTTGTGAAAAGCTCTTCACTGAGACAACTTACCGCGACAAGGATGGTAGGTTCAACGTCCAGATTCCTCTTCGTGAACCGCCCAGTGTGCTAGGCGACTCTTATCATATAGCTGAAAAAAGATTAAATCAAATGGAAAGAAAAATGAGAAAAAATCCTCATCTTCATGAGCAATATGTTAAATTTATGCAAGAATATGAGAGCCTAGGACACATGAGTGAGGTCACGAATCCATCCCATGGTTGCTACCTTCCACACCATGCTGTCATAAGAGAGAGCAGCGAAACCACCAAGTTAAGGGTAGTCTTCGATGCGTCCGCTGAAACTTCATCAGGAAAGTCTCTAAACGATATCCAGTACGTAGGACCTGTTGTCCAAGACGACCTATTTTCAATCTTGTTAAGATTTAGGCAGCATCAGTATGTGGTTTCAGCGGACGTGGAGAAGATGTACCGACAGGTGCTCGTCCAGCCCGAACAGCGGTTTCTACAAATGATACTGTGGCGTGATAGTGAAGAGCTTCCTATTAAGACTTACCAGCTTAATACGGTAACATACGGTACTGCTTCTGCACCATTCTTAAGCACAAGGTGTTTACTTCAGTTATCTAAGAACTGTGAAGACGAAAAGATAGCTCAACTGATCAGATCAGACTTCTACGTTGATGATTATCTTTCTGGAAGCAGTAACAAGGCGGAGCTAGCTTGCATCATAACCAAAGTCACAGAAATTCTGAATTCTGCATGTTTTCCTCTCCGTAAATTTCGAACAAATGTTCCCTCTGTTTTAAAAAATAACCCAAATTTACTTACCACTAAAGATTTGGAGTTAAGTTCAAAATCCAGTGCGCTTGGCCTCAAATGGGATCCAGCCGCTGACGTCTTGCATTTTCCTACCGAATTTTCGAGTTCATCTCTAGCTACAAAGCGAGTAATCTTATCTAACTCCGCAAAGCTCTTCGATCCTCTTGGGCTACTGAGTCTTTGTACTATAACGCCAAAAATCATACTACAAAAGTTATGGCTTACCAAATTAGACTGGGATGAACCCATTCCTTCTGACATAGAAAGAATGTGGTTTACATTTGTTTCGGGTTTCAATAATCTATCATCTATTGAAATTCCCAGGTGTGTTTTGAGCGAAAACCCAGATGACATTGAGCTCCATGCGTTTTGCGACGCATCGGAAAACGCGTATGCAGCTTGTGTCTATCTGCGTTCGCTGGACAATTCTGGTAAGGTTGTAGTCAATCTTCTCTGTGCTAAAACTAAGGTTGCACCAGTTAAGCCTCAAACAATTCCACGATTAGAGCTTTGCGGAGCTCTCATCGCAGCTCGTTTAGTGAAAAAGGTCTTAGAAGCTTTACGACTAAATATCACTAAAATATATTATTGGACCGATTCTTCTGTTGTCCTCGGTTGGCTGTCCTCTCAAGCTCGCGACTTAAAGACATTCGTGTCTAACCGTGTGGCGGAAGTCCAGCAGTTAACGTCGTCCGGGTGCTGGCGCCACGTACCGGGAATTCAAAATCCCGCCGACCTCGCTTCTCGAGGTGTAGATCCCAAGCTTGTACATGAGACTACCTTGTGGTGGCATGGCCCCCAATTCTTATTGCAATCCGAGGCTTATTGGCCCAATAATATAAACTATACAAAGGAATTACCTGAAAGGAAAACTGACACTAATACTAAAACTAATTCTACAACTAAAACTACTACATGCACTAGTACTACGATTTTTCACGCCACCTCTCTTGGCATTGTGAATTTCGACAAATATTCAAAATTCACAACAGTACAAAGAGTGATGGCCTTCATACTAAGATTTATTCATAATCTGAAAACCACGGACTCAAAACAAACAGGCGATCTAACGGCTGACGAATTAAAAACTTCTATTAAATGGTTAGTAAAACAACACCAAGCCGAATGTTTTGAACCCGAGTTAAATTTATTATTAAAAGAAAAAACTGTAGCTTCTCGATCCCGTATTTTATCTTTAAGACCGTTTGTAGACGAAGACGGTATTCTACGTGTAGGTGGGCGCATTCAACGCGCAGCCGAACCGTACCAAAAGAAACATCCTATGTTGTTAGATTCTAGTCACACGTTGACAAAACTGATTTTCGCTCACGAACACAAAAAACTTCTACACTGCGGTCCACAGCTGCTGCTTACAAACATACGCCAATGTTATTGGCCTATCAGCGGTCGACGACTGGCGAGAAGCACTGTGAACAATTGCCAAATTTGTAGAATCATGAAAGCAAAAACCATAACTCCCATTATGGGAAATTTACCTTCCTCTCGAGTTACTCCTAATTTACCTTTTCAAATTTCAGGTGTCGACTTCGCTGGGCCTTTCTCTATCAGAGACCGCCTCGGTCGCGGATGTAAAATCATAAAGGCATATCTATGCCTCTTCGTTTGCTTCACAACTAGAGCATTGCATCTCGAGGTTGCATCTGACCTCAGCTCCGAAGCATTCATACTTTGTTTGAGACGTTTTATATCTCGTAGGGGAAGGCCAAGTGAAATTAACTGCGACAATGGTCGTAATTTTGTAGGCGCAAGCAATGATTTAAACCCATTCTTAAATCTAAACAATGAATCAATCTCGTCTTTTGCGGCGAGCGAAGGTATTAAGTTTCGATTTTCGCCGGCTTACTCTCCCCACTTCGGTGGGCTTTGGGAGGCAGGAGTAAAATCCGCTAAACATCATTTTAATAGAATGTTAGGAAAAAATCAAAATCATTTAACATATGAAGAGTTAGCTACGTGGTTTGTTCAGATCGAGGCGATTCTAAATTCACGTCCCCTAACTCCTCTGTCATCAGATCCTTGTGATCTTCTTCCATTAACCCCTGGGCACTTCCTGATCGGAAGACCACTCACCTCGCTGCCGTCTCCAGCGCTGTTGGATATAAAGACGACCAGATTAAACCGATACCAACAGATCGAGCAAATGAGGCAAGACTTCTGGGAGAGATGGCGCAATGAATTCCTCTGCGAGCTGCAACAGAGATCCAAATGGCGAGTCAACCAGGGGTCGCTGTCAGACGGAGATATGGTCATTCTAAAGGAAGCAAAACTGCCCCCTCTCAAGTGGCGAATGGGTCGGATCCAGCGACTCTATCTCGGAGCAGACGGCGTCGCGCGTATTGCCGATGTCTTAACTTCAACGGGCACCGTGCGCCGTGCCATCAGTAACCTGTGTCCTCTACCAGCTGAGACGCCAAACAGTGCATCCTCTCGAAATTTCACAGCTTTCGAAGGGGGGGAAGATGTTGGCGCCTATCGTAGATTCAAAGGGCAAGACCGGGGCCTGCGCGGGCGCGCGGGACAAGGGGGCGGCGGAAAGATGGAGACTGCGAGAATGACGGTTTAACTTCACTTACAGCGATTAACAACGTTCTTCATTTTATTAATTAATTTACCGTTCAAAGCTATATAGCATACATCATTGTCTTCTTACGAGTCTCACAAGAATTGTTTTGTACCTCAAGAAATTAAATACGTCGATACATAAGAAGAAAGAAGTTTTATTACACAATAGATAATAATGGTAATTATTTTGATTAAATAAATACGTTAAATTAAAAAAAAAACGAATTTCAATTTGTCAGTACAAATCGGCAATTTCATACTTTAACCCCTAATATTAAATTATTCATGAACATGTTAGGAGTTCTCGTTAGCGGTTTTCCTAAAAATTATCTCTTAAGTTAGTTTAAACAACCAAAACTTTTCATTCAAAAAACTAACCCGTTGGCTGCCGGCGTGTTAGTAGTTTGTACCGCTGTCAGCAGCCGCACCATGTCTTGCGTGTTTGTTTACATATCTCTCACACAGCCCGTTACGATCGTCTATACATTCTGTCAACAAACATAATACTCTTACTGGCCACGATCTGTAATGGTAGACGTGAATGCTGGAGTGGTTCACGGAAGTATTGGCCATAAATTGAGAGAGAGACTCATTTGTGATTTGCAATGCAATGTAAACAAATGTAAACTAGGGGGGAGGAGACGGAAATACATTGTAAAGTATATGTATTTATTACCTTGCCTATGTACATATTTACTGAGTTCATATGTTTTGGGTGTCCAAGTGTGCGTTGTGGACCTAATAGGTAAACCTTTAAATAGAAAGTGGTATTTATATCGTGTTATACCGACCTTTAAACATTGATAAGTTGTTAAAACTGATAATATTACACGATAACGTTCATGAAAACAGTTTGTAGTTCGATATTTTACGTATTGAAAACACGCAACTCAAAACTTAAGTTTCCATTAGTGGAAATATACCTATACCTAGAGTACTAGCCTAGTGGTATGGGTAATGGACTGCTGAGACGAGGTCTCGGGTTCGATCCCAGGTTTTCCATGGCACACACCAATGACTTTTCGATGCTTTTCGAAGTTATGTGTGTATTTATCGCAGGTTTATAAGTGCCCAGTTAATGGCAATAGGCTCGCCACCTATTACATTGGGACCAAAACATAAACCGGCGAAATGTGGGTGCTAGCACCTCTGCCTACCCCTTCGGGGATAAAGGCGTGAGTTTATGTTTTATGTATAATATATGTTTTTACTAGCAGATATCAAGCATCGCATCAATCAATAGAATAGTGAAGCGTCCTGAACACGCCTTCATCGATTCGGTTTACGATCGTCTGTAAGCCTGATGGGCCCCTGTTGAAAATTCCACTTATTAAACTGCACTCTTTATGTGCTCGTAACTTACGCCTTATGAGTTCAATGCTTCGTTTAATCCACCAATCATGTTAGAGAGATGGACAGTACGTGATGCTGTTAAGGGAAGGGACTGGTGAGAAATTGTCGGGAAATTAAATTAATAATCAAGTAATAAGCGAAAGTTCTGCCAAATTGTACATTCACAACTCATCTCACTCTTCGTTTTATTTGAAACAGCCTAGGTTCAATAGAAATGCAAGTGATAGAAGAGTGTACCTACTCGTAAATATAGAAAACATTTTTGTAGTCTGTATTTTAGTCTTCCGTGATTTTCGTTTCGTTTGTGACGTTTTCCCAGTTGTGTCCAGTATACTAGTTCTTGCTTAGTATGTATAGGGGTCTTTATTTTCGTAATTTATTAACAAACTTCCATTAACAGAAATAACCCTTAACATTAGCAATACTAGGGTTGACATTCAAATAACGCACTGAGACTTTTTCTTTGCTAAGCCATTATTTCGTATGAATGCGAGGGTTATATCAGTTTTAGTGAAGTACCTATAAATTCTGTCCATAAATCTTTATGTTCTGGGCTATGGCTTTAAAACACGGCCGATCCACAAAGAATTGGCTCTGTCGGGTAACTTTTCAAAAGATCAAAGCGCCATCCAAGGAGTATGCACGCTTTATGTTGAAAGCAACTAAAGGCGTATAGGTCAAAATGCAAAATAATTTAGCTATGCGCAATACCTATGTAATGAAGTAACGCTTATGCTTAAAAACAAGCCTCGGTGATGAAATTACATAAATAGTAAAATACTCTACTGGTTCTTAGTACAGTAAACCCTTAGTATTTCTGTTTAGCGTACACTTTAGCAGTCTTAATCATAAATTTTCACATTTATTGCGAATTCAATATTTTAAGATAATACAGCCTCGCCAGATAATTTTAATAAAAAACATACACTTTACGTAGGTGCATCAGTAAAAGCTTTTAGTCAACAATAGATAATAGGTATATAGCATGCTATTTTCATATTTAAGATTCTACATCACCATTGTAGTCTCTTCTTTTAGTTTTATGTCTGTCATGGAAAACTTCGTGTGCGGTTTATGCATATTCATATTCAGTAGTAATGTTTGTCATACAGCTTAGATGTCGATGATGACGATTATTTGACCATTAACGGCACATTTATTGATTTGTTTTTAATGCGGTGTTATAGTACCATTTTATGGTAACTTGCAAAGCGTTTCTCACATCAGTATTCATAACAGCAAACTCGATTGTTAGACCTAAACTTACTGTAACAACACTTCATCGTACATCGTACGGTATTATGAATTGAAAACTTACCAATCTCAAACCAAGCCCTTTCACTCGTCAAAGTTTGAGCGATAATGATCTTTTCTCCAAAAATATATATCTTTCCGGATTGATGTGCTACTTCCAGCATAGTGACAGTATAATAGCATGCTGCATTAACAAATACACGTCTCCACGGCTCCCTGCATCACCGATACGCCTCAAAGTATAATTCATATTTTCTCACGTTTCTATTATAAATCATGGGATACTTTTAGAATGTTCCACGAATAGTTTAATCCGGGTTTACAAGCGAAAGAGGAATTAGTCGAATCTTAACCCAGCCACAACTTCCGCATTGTTTTTTGTTTTTGAGACTGCTCATTTCAATTAGGAATGGACTCATTTTAATCTTGCGTGGTATGTCAAATAATGGTTGCGACATAATGAATTACGATTGAAGTCTTCAAGTGACGCTTCGTCAAACGTGGGCAGACCCCCAGTGCAGCGGATTCCTGTAATGGAAGTAACGTGAACTATCTCTAACAGTCTCCAAACTCAAATTTTGTGAGCGCGTAGGAATACGTAGGTAATACAACTCAAATAGTTTTGTGCCATTGTTTAACTTAATCGTCTTACATTCTATGTAGTTTTATTTCTAGAGTATTTGGAAGTTAAAAATTAATGTGATATTGTATTGATTGCAGAGCCCATTTATTCATTTATTTATTAGGGACAAAAAACAGTTAGGTATATGATAAAATAATACAAATAAACTTAAAAACTAATATAAATTACCTAAGTGAACAATTTAGATAGTTTATAAATAAAATATCTGAGAATACAATTCCAATATTAGCTAGTTCGTCTGCAATTAAGTCGGTTATACATTCTTTCGTAGGAATAATTCCCATTACTATTAAAAAATGTCATACCAAGCAATTATTTGAAAGCTTCTGAATAAAATCAATAAAAAACTGACTGAACGCGTGCGGTGTTGGTTTGTTTATTATTATCTCTACGGTTACGACTTTGAGTCAAATAGCATAACCACTAAACTACCCTTTTTTTGTATAAACAAAATCTTTTTTTTTTGTGTCTCTTTCTCTCTATATATGTTTTTGAATGCATGTTTCAACAAAATCAATCGTTTATTTAACTCTGTTTTTCCCGAGTTGTCCCTCTCAAGCCACCAATACAGTCATGCAAGTAGTCAAAACAATGAACAATTTATTTTTTACTTTTTCTAGTACTAATTTGTTGAAATTTTATGAGCTTTTAACAAATAGGCTGATATCGAATGTAGTCATAAGCTGCCAACTTATAATGGATTTGTACGGTATCGTATGAATTCATAGTGATGCAATAGGGACTCGCACGAACCCTATTATTGTACTTTATTTCATTGTTATGTGAGAGGTAGTCATCACTTTAAGTAATTAATTATAATAATTATCATTATCAATCAATAAGCTTATATTACAATATATGATCGTTTGTCTCAACAACATTTTTTTAACAAGATAACTAATATTGGTTACCAAAAGTAAAGATTCGAAGGCATTTTGTTTAGATGCAACTATTCAATTCAAAATAAGGGTAGGTATTTAATAGTCATACTATTTATATAAAACTCCTCGTATAGAATATAGCTGATCCTGTACCTGCAGATTTCAGTAATATTACAAAGCTCATTTCCTGGGCTTATCTCGTCCAAAATTCAATCCGTAGCAATAATTTTCGACCCTTCTCTCTAAATGTCGACAAGTAGCGGACATAACCGGCCATAAAATGCTGCCTACCGAAAGGTAATCGTAGTTACTGTTTACCTCACACTCCTGTAAATTATTTCGCAGGAGCACAGCTGATTTAACGAGATAAGCCACGAACCCTTCTGTGAGTGCATAACGTCATCCCGCTAATGCAAGGGTCGCCTCCCTAGCACAGATGGCACCCGTACCGACAGTTTTTCATATATCTTCTAGCCAGGGCTGTGCGTTTATAGTTATTTAGTGCCAGCTATAGAAATATAACGCACAGTGTATACTATTCGACTTCGCCAAAACGGCAGTTAGAAAAAGGGATAAAGACTTGACTTGACTTGTATTTTACTAAATAAGCTAGAGTTAAGTAAAGGAGATTAGTTTCAGATGAAAACAGAATAAGAGGTAAATAGCTATGTGTAATAGTCTAACTTAGCTTAGTCTCTGTGTCTACATCTCTCCTATTGCATATCTACCCAATAAATCCGAGTCTCTTCAATCTGTGTATCTTCAATCTTTAAAAGAGAATGAAAAAGTATATTTTCCTACTGAACGTTTGTAACATCACAACTTAGAATAGAAAAAATAGATGCCTGGTGCCTGACAACCCTGAATAGTATTAACATTTGCTGCATCCCGCCGCGCGATCACAGATTCGGAAGGGGCGAAGGCCCTTGCGCTTTCGACGATGGTTTTGTCTGTCGTGCGGACGCAATGGTCGCGCGTGCACGCTCTCGTGCGCCTACAGTCGCACGCGCCCGCGCCTCGTCGCGCTCAACCGTCACGAGCACGGTTCGACTGTGACAAATCGCGTTAAGGATTATTGTTTATGGTGTGCAAAGCTCGCTCCGTATATTTATAACTCGTGTAAAGCTGTGTTCTAATAGGAGTTGTTTAAGTGGACGCAACACGATCGGAGATCATTTCGATGTTTACGTTTTCTGCCGTATAATGTAGTTAATTCGAGATTATTGTGCCTAACATGTGAATCATGACATGACTTCTGGCTTAACATTAACTTGAAAGCATTTTATTTTATCTTTTGTTACACTCCTATTCTGTGTTCTCAAACCTTTCTACGCATAACAACAAATTTTATGCGGCATATCTTAAGAAATTCCCGTGATTTAACTACTGTATAAGTTTAACTCTGTTTAGTAAACAATGCGCACTGCTGTTGCATACTTAACAACTTATTCGAGTCAAAAACTAAATGTTTTGAAGGTATTATTGGTATTTGTAAGTTTATTTACACTATTTAAAGAATTAAGGTACCTACTTATACCTACGTAACTCATCGTTATTATTGAAGATAATATTCCTTTGTGCTTTTGTACCTGGGTTGGGGTACATTCTCCAATCGAGTCTCAGTGAAGTGTAGCGAGATTTGCATTTAAGTTATTGCGCTGTTGTAGAGGCTGTGAGAGTGCGCCGGCGAGTAGAACCCGGTTATCTTGTCCTGGCTCCCGCCCACGACCAGTGCACACCGGTCTCGAGCCCACGGGACCGATAAAGTATCGAAATTAACTGCAACACTTTCAAATAAAACTACCGCAGAGATCACTTAATATTCGTGCAAAAATATCTTTGCTTGCGTAATTACCGGGTTTAAGAACGCGGTGATTTTTTGACTTGCTTGACCGAAAAATACAGGAAACCTCTGATCAAATTAGGTTGCTTAATATTGTTAATTCCTAGTCATGAACTTTACTCGACGTTGATTGTCAAGAAGGGTTTTATCGCCAATTAAGACAACAAATAACGTAGGTTTTATCTTCTGAGCTTTTGGCAAAGTTATGCTAATTTAAGTGCTTACCTAGCTATTAATTTTTATTTTTTTTGTAATCAAGAGGTAGTGGGTTCGAACTCTACACTGTGAACTTACACTCCCTTCCAAACTCCCAATAACACACACTACCTACATAAATAAAATCAAATCATGTAATCATATAGATCGCAAATCACAATGTGATACTTATTTTGGCAGAATTAATGCAATGCAACAGGTAGAGCTGAGAGAAAATGGCCACGAAATAAAATCTAAAGCCTAACTTTCTAGTCGTCAAATTACAATGTGAGATTTTATATTAAGTCTATAGGAATTGTAATCAATACAAAGCTAATATTTAAACATGCAGTGTAATACAACAAGAGTAGTAAAACAAGTACCTATAAGATAGCTTATATATTTGGATGAATATTAATAAGAAATAAATGATTAAGTTCCTATATGAGCGTTACCCAAGTGTAGTCCTCGAATATTCTAATAATTATTATTAATACGGTAGGTATGCTTACTTTTAAACCATATTGTTGGAGGTAGGACACGAAGGTATTTCCGTCCAATGGAGCAGTCCGACTGGGGAAGTACCTCCGCCCTACAGAATATCACGGTCATAATAACCTCGTGTTGTGTTCTCGGTGGAGATTACGGTAGCCAGAGCTCACTGGAGAGCTTGTGTGCTGTCAGTGAGAAGACCTAATTAAGGCTTGTCCTGCTTTATCTTCTACACTGACGGCACAGAAACTCTCTTTTCTAACAGGGTCGGCAGCGCGAGTGTGATGCCCTTGGTGTTGCACACGTCCATAGGCCACGGTAACCACTTTCCATCAGGTGGGCCGTGCGCTTATCTGCCACTTAAGTGGTATAAAATAATAATAATAATACGCAATAAGGTTCACGGAATGCAGATACAAACACATAATTCAAAGGTATGCAAATGTCCGTACCATGATCACGGAGGTTCATTGAAATTTAACTACTTAAACCTTCGCGAACGGATACCCTTTAAACAACTATTTCATATTAAATTAATTTGAAACAATTTTGGCTCTCGAGCCAAGGGTTCAAGACATTCAATCCGTACGGTCTACTTAACTTTAACGACGAAATTTCCATTTAAATGAAATATAATCAAAGCCTGTTATCGTTTTCCAATAAAACTACGAATGTATGTTTATTAGTTTCTGTTAGAGATCCGCCTACACTCCCGACCATTACTCTCACTAGCTATACGTCATCGGTCCTTTTCCCATCTCACTTACCCGCTACTAGTTTTGAAACGATACTATAAACATAACATAAGTAGAAATGTTAATTCTCATCGACTATTAGCACTAAGTGTTACAAAGGAAATCCTGTAAGGAACAAAACAGAGTTGTATTATTTCAAACATAATTGTAAAGGGTCTTGTAGATTGGTAAACTAATTTAGCAATACACTTTTGGTCATTCAAGTTTTACCTATGGGAATTTCTTTGGTGATTCTATGATACATGATTCTTCAGTCTGAATTTCATCAGTAGGTATCAATATTTTTCACAGATTCTATTCGATTAGGTTCTATATTTTATTGGCAACAAGTTTGATTTGCATCCTTCCCTCAGATTTCTTGTCACTTTGTTATAATAATATACATCATTCCAATTGCATGCAGGTATCAAAGCCGGTTCTAGCACTATTAGGTCCAATGCAAACTTGATTAATAGATTCTGATGTGCAAGCAGCCGAGCTGCTTTGAAATAGAATTGCAAAATAAGAAAGATATTCAAACAGATTTCGTATTTCAGATTGCACGAATTGTCGGTTCACAAGTATTTTATGTCTTGAACTTTTGTTGTTCGAAAGTGAAACCTTATTTAAGTATTTTATGGCTAATCAAAAAGTTTTTCATTTGAAGAGTAAATGCTTTATAGTTAAGTATTGCTAAACTTACTCAATCGATAACCTAATACTAGCGATTATAATTTTTAAGTACAGTCTTCTTCTATTTTTTACATTAACATAATCTTATGATACACTACGGTGTGAACTCACTCCTAACGAGTCCTAATATTAGAAATCAAGCTTAGCTGTAGAGGTTAACAAACCTTCTACTAGTTTTGGTTACTTATGTTCTTGAAAACCAAACAAAAGACCTTCGACAGTTCTACTTGATTCAAAGCTCGTCTTAAAAAAGTTATTCAGTAAAATGTAGTTATTACAAACTTTTGCGTTACTGGTGCGGAGTTTTAGTATTATCTTATCCCAATTTTTTGCTATGGCCCGCAATACAAATTCGTGGCTTTAAGTTACAAGCTGCTAAATGTGTAAACGTTTTAGAAAACTTGAATTGTGTTAAACTTTGACTTATGTTAGTTGGTTGAAACGTAGTTACATGCCTAGTCTTTTTTTCCTTTTGTAATAGAATCTATACTAGAGGTACAACAAAGGATGCTGTTGATATAAATGTTTATCTGACATGACATCGTAGTTATAGTGATTGCGTAACTATAGATAGATCCCTGTGTCAAAGAGACAACTGCGGCATTACGGACAGAGGCATCGAAAAACTTTGGCGACTTCAGATCCATATATGGCTGACTAATCGCAAAAAAACGCATTCCTCTCTGCCTTTAAGAGCCTTGGTCTTGCTTGTTTTAATGATCTGTGAGTCTTTGACAGTCAATATAGAGTAACAATACCATGAAACATACTAAAAGCTACATAGTAATTTAAATTTAAATTTAACCCTACTGAATATATGTAGAAGTAGTTTTACAATAGTAGTTGCCTTGAGCAATACATACTGTTTAAGTAAAATTCAAAAAGGAACTAAATATTTAAGGCTAGTTTAAACCCCACTTATGATGAATCAACGCCAGCTTCTATTTGTGTTATGATATGATTCATCAGCATTGCACCTAACCACAGTTTTATGAATCTTATCGGGGATAGCTTGTTAACTGCAAAATAAAAGACGTCCTTCAACAAAATGACGAATTCATCACACAAATGAATTTGTAAACGAAAGTGTCGCCACTATGCACGTTCAAAATCAAGCTTAAAACTGTAGGTAGGTACCACAATTGACAAATCCTCAGTATTTATTTCCATCTCAGAACATATTTTATTGTAGGTACTTAAGGAGACAAATAATTATTGCTCAGTGAGTCACAGAGGGTTACTCGCAACTTTGGGTAACGGTGCAGTGGTGATATTCACAAATCTGTTATCCAGCTCAGAACATCAAATTTATATAATATCAACCTCATACATTCGTGTAACACGAGTCATTAGAAACAGAAATATAAACTTGAGTGTTTCTTTGGTGTTTTAAATTAAAAGCGTGCACACCTGTAAAAATAATAAACAACAGTGCTTGAATGCTGTTAGTAATATTACCTAATGGTTTAATTCAAAAAACGCTTGAAACTACCATAAAGTGTTATTTGTATGACACGGCTGGTGGTTCGCGACATGTTTTTGTGAACACTGGTGACCCGAGGTTTGAATACACGTTTACTCTCATGTACGTTTGTCAATGAGAAGCGGGTTTCTAATTACTCGGAACATTCACTCGGATGTCTCGTGAAAATTAACAAAAGCTTTTAACTGAAAACTTTGACTGTTGATACGCAATATACAACGTAACTACATATACCTATACCTACTATTCTTTAAATAATTCTGTGGTTTTGAAATATTTTAATAACTGTTAATAAATAAAATTATTTATTGACAGTACCCTGCTATGTCAAATAGGGCGCTGAGGTATGAACTCGCAACTTTCAAAACTCCATATCCTTAAAACTAACTATCTATAACGTGCCCTTTAAATTAGGATTCAGAACACAAAATAATGGTCTCCCTTGGAAGGATGACATTTAAACCATACAAGTCAGTTGAATACGTATGGAACGATTGCCGATCACGTTAAGGGATTCCCAATATCAGACTGACTTCTTACGCTAGTCCCAATATGGTCGGGACTGGGCCACCCTTATGACAAAAATATAGCCATAGCTATTATTATATTAATATATGAAGTCTACGAACTCCAGACGTTCGAATTTAATTTGGTGGTCATGTAATCACCAAATAAACTAATGAAACACTAATAGTATCAGAAAGAAAATAATTAAATACGAATCTTAAAGTAAGCGTGGGTGCTATCTACAGATACGGATTGATATTATGTGAGGATATGAGCTCCAAGCTCACTTTATTTTAGGTTTATTTTTCCTTTTAAAGCGAGTATTTAAGTTTAAGTTATCTGCTTAACATTATCCTGCGGACTTTTACATTTTAAGCTTTTACCTTTAGGAACTCAACTTTTCATTGATGTAACATAACTATTTGTAGTTGTCACAAAATTATGCTCCTATTCATTCGTAACGAATAATGTCTTTTTTTTAAGTTGCCTTTAACTCTTTTATGAGAGACAAAAGCGCCTTACCGAGCGGTCAACAGGACCTCACCTACCATACTTTTAAATATCGCATTCTTACTCCATATTATAAAAGCGTTGGAGGCTGCCAAAGAAGCGTTAGAGCGAAAAAATGAACACTACTGCGTTTTTTCTCTTATAAAAATAAAGTGCATTCATTTATTGGAATATTAATAAATGACACTTGACAAAAAAAATTTAAACAGACAAACGATTCGTTTGTTTGTAAGAGAGGATAATGGCACTGATTGGAATTTGTGATTTCTGTAGAAATTGTTAGCACGTTTTAGCGTTGTATGTTTATCGCAAACCAGTTTGGTCTTGGTTGGCGTCTGTAGGCGTGCATACTTGCTGCAGTCCACTGCAATGCAACACTGGGAATAAATAAATTTCATTACAAAAAGCTCGAAACGAGAGAACATTTGAAATATTTTATACGTTTATAGCTACTGTACACTTGTGTGGTGTGGTTCCGTGTGGTTCCCGGCAAAGTAGAATTTGGGCTCTCTTCCCATGTGGTGTCGTACAAGGCGACTAAGGGATAGGGCTGATTAACTTTAACATTAGACAGACTCAGCCTCAGATGCACGGCTCGAGTCAACAATAGTGCCCGGAATACGGCAATAGGCTCACCCCCTGTTACGTGGGACCGAATACAGATTGGTGAAATGTGGGTGTTAATTCACCTCTGCCTAACCCTCCGGGGATAAAGGCGTGATTATATGTATGTATTTACACTTGTAGCAGTTCCTAATACTGTATTTTATTAATAAGGTGGATCATAAAACTTAGCAGTAGGTTTAGGTTATGAACTCCTAGGGGGTACTTACATCTACAGCATCATAGTAACGATCTAAGAAACTGATTTTATATATCCTTAGCATGTTGATTATATTTCATTATTTAAAAGACTACAAGATTTAACTCTACAAGCCCTTCCTTAATCTACATACTTTCGATATTTATTGTACTTCTTCGCAATTTAGTGGCAAGTAAATAAGCTACTGTCCAAATTATACATTTACTTTGTAGGTAATATTTTTGATAGTTTATATATTGTATCTCGTTATCTATAATCACGGCAGGAGGAGGGCAAAAACAGTTTTATAACAACTACTATCTATACCGTGTAATAACCTTATCGTTCCCACGTCCTGTGACAGCCCTAAATTAATTCATTTAGGGCTGTTTGCATTTGCATTTTCATAATCGTTATCTGTGGTAGGAACGTACTTAACTAAAAATAAACGAAAAAAGAAATATTTAAATAGCGCATGCTTACGTCAAATGTTTAAACAAATAAAATACATTAATCATAATCGTCGTATCGTGAAGTTAAGCCTGTCTTTCAAAAGCTTTCTTATTCAGAAAACTTTTTTAATTAGATCCACCTAAGACGATTCGAAGTACAAAATACTTATGAAATTCAATGACTTCATTGATAAAATTACTTCTTTTTCAATTAACTTTGTACAGAGTTTCAGTATTATTTCAAGTAATATACATATAAATTAACAAAACCTACTCTTAGCACGCATAAAATAATTTTAACACAATGTTGTCACGCGGCCAGCGGCTCGAATTTCCCATCTAGACATAACAACTGTAATAACCCCGGTCCTAGATCAAAGTAATCCTGGTTAACGGCACCAAGTTGTAACTAATTCTATGTCATGACCATTGAATCTAGATGTATAAAGCTATCCCCGTACACCTCTCGTATTCAAACCTACAATTCCCAGCCGCGCTATCGTCTAATGACCTTCAGACCGCTTATCGTGATACGCAGTAATCCGTGATTCTATAGAAAAATGGGTTGTGAAAGACCTATTCCTTATCGTACTTTATCTACAATAGAATTCATGTATATCCCAGTCCTAGTTCCCCAACCAAAGTTCACATACTCTTATGATTGTAACTCGTATTTACTTTAACATACCTCTTAACAGATTTGTCGCTACTCCAACCTTACTTCGTAGTCAATCCACAGTTCGTCACCTTATTTATCATACTAAACTCACAATATAACATACAATTTCACTTATTTACTTAGTGGAATACGACCAGACAATCTTTTGACAACTACATTCTTAATGACGTTTGGAATTTGACAATTTTCACCGCCCTCATTCAACACTTAGCACAGAGACACCTACCACATACGTTTACAACGTTTACGAAAATTAGAATCTACAAAATTAATTGTCAATCATTCAATACTTCAAATTATAATTGTTTTCGAGGATACCAACAGAGGTCGTGTTATTCAAAATAATACACAAACAATTACTATCAGTGATAATTTATAGTTAAGATCAACTCATCGTTGAAACTTCTATAAATCTTTATTATTTCTGTAATATAGTGTATTTTCCCCCCCGTGTATAAGAAATGTGGCCCCGTGCTCGCCACATTCAGTAGGACTCGCCACTAGTACCAACATAGTCCTTCCTATGCCTAGTAGGTATTTAGAAGACAATTTTAAAGTCTCCTGCCTACTGCACCGAGGCATCCGGTATACAAATCCCCAATTCTATTTTCAGAATAGCGTAACTCAAACGCAGGACTTCAGTCCTATTGCCGTAATTCCTTTAATATAAGGTATTAATATGATAACACAGAATCATCGTTCTAAGCGTCATTTTAGGACAATTACATTAGTATCTATCGCAGTAACTTCTGCGCTGATTGTTAACGATAAGTTTAGTTAGGAAAAGCTCATTTATTAGCACAGACCTAAATAATTATAGTTAATACTAGAACCAATTCACTTCTGAATAATAATGTCTATATAGACACTTCAGAGAGGATATATTCTCACCGAACACTTGATCGAACTACAATAATTCAGCTCAGATATAGCTTTTGCTTCACCCTAACGGATGGCAAAGTTACTATAAGATAGCGATCGAGCGACCATGTGCACTCAATACAGTTCATATAACAACTGATTATGCAACAGTGATTAAGATGTCCAAACATCATTATTTGTGTGTTTGTAGCCATGGTAATCTTATGTGTAAGATCTTGCTCGTACACAAAGAACAATGGTAAAATAACTACCTCTGTAGCTAGTCTGTTTGGATACTTCCGACCCTTCAGACTTCGGTGGTCTTGCACATAATTCTGTAGTCAGAAAGGTTTCACTAGTGTGAATGTACAATATACCGTTGTGTTGTTGTTCAATAATGAACCAGCAAGGATCTATATGTAAATAATAAATATTATATCAAAGATGGTTAGGACAGATCAATCACTGTGTATTTACCTTTAACAATATCTGAATTCTGTAATGAATACACCAGTTCACTGTCTCCATTTCACTCACAATCACTCACTTCACTATTAAATCACTCGTCGTGGTGTTGCAGCATTCGCTTGTAGTTTTATTTTCACCATAATCTTAGCGTAATTATTACACATTACTGTCACTATAATCCCAGTAAATTCCAACAACGTAAATCGACATGAAAATTGGCTTGCAAAAATTAGCGGGAAAACTTTCATTCTTCGGTCACAAGATGGCGGTCATTTACAAATCTGCTTTGTTGTAATTGAACCAATTGTCTATCTAATTTCCCAATCAGTTTATCATGATTTACAATAATAACAACTTAGATCACCCCTTTACAAACGCAATACTACCTACCTAATATATATATTCATATGTTTGCTATTAGTGTGTACCTACTCACCTACCTGACTAAACTAACCATGTATCAACAAACATTCAACTACGTTAAACGTGAAATGTGTAAAGCTAATCTATCTGACTAGGGCGCAGGTAGTAAGCCTGACTTTGAACTATCACTAGTACCCCCTACGAGCAAGAGACCACGGCCGAAGCCAAGGATGTGTTCTCTCACAGGACAAGGACATAAAAGTGTGTATATATACATATATAAAGATAGACAGGACTGATCCGCTCTGGAGAGCGACAACCGCCTCCTCTCCAGTCACAAACCATCCTGGAAGCTCACGGATCCCTTTCAGGCAAAATCCGTGTGCTGAGCGCTTCAGACTATCCTCAGCATGCCTAGCTGAACAGAGGTCAAGAGCTTCGTTATCACCGATAGGTATCAACTCAGGGCAATCACGTCGATTGACTTCCTAAGCGGGGGAACCTAGCTAATACCTAAGGCCTCAACCGTCCCTAGCCCTACCAAAGTCCCACAAAGAATCCCTATATAAACATTTTATCTCATGTATGGCCCTGTACCGCAGACTCACAGTACAGCTGATATTCCGAATTGAACACGAGATTCAATTCTTAATCCCAGAGATAAAGGTGTCTTGTCTGGCTCATACGATAAAATGTTCATTTCGCGAATTATAAACTTCAATAAAGGCGAGCTACCTAATTCCTCTTTTCACTAATTTAAACACTATATATTTACTAATTAAACTCAATTATTCACAATCAAGGTAAAAAAATCTTCACGACTTTAAATGTAAAATTCTCAAAATTCCCGCCAAAGTACAATGTACAGAATACCTTTCGCGAATCGACCAACCCCGAAGCCAGCTCAAAGAAAAAGTGTCCTTGAATTCCCACTCAAAATCCTACTTTCGCCGAATTAGGGCTCCAATAGTGTCCTCCACCAATCAGAAGCTTTTATTTTCCCGCCAAAAGTCACAATTTCTGAATAATTGACAACAGCGCTAGGTTTTCTATGGCGCCTGCGTTATAATTATGAACTAACTTAAATCTTCCGTGAACCAGTGGCCCTTTTTTAAATATTTATAAACTATTTACATACTTACACTCATTGATTCTAACTGTCAATATTTTCATAATAATATAAGATTAATTTTATGTTTAATAAACATCCATATAATACTCAATAATAGATATAGAAAATTATTCAATAATCATTTGACCTTTAAACAATAATAACCAATCAGAGCCACTTCCTGCATTTTCCATAGCTCTGAGGCACACAGATAATAAAAAGTATTTATAATCTCTTTTCAACAGTACTTTATTGCTTTAAATATTATAATTATTGTTCCTTGTAAATAATTAATAAGTTTTAACTTTATCTGTTTATTCTTTTCCTTATTAATTTTATTATAAACAATACACAAAACTATTATAATATTATTCTTGTGTAAATATCCATAGACTATTTTTCTTAAATTCTTTCAATCATAGTCCCATCTATAGGTACTGTATATATTAAACTACATTTTAAATTTATTTGTTCACAAAACAAATTTACTTGCCCTTTGCAATTTAACAGAATAATTTCTTTATGAATCAATTTTTTTCTTTGACCACATACCATAGTGTATATTTATTCATCATTTTATTTACGTATAAAAATTCCTTACTTAATCAACTAGATGGCGTTTTACGACATTGAATTATTTTCGTTTTATAAAAAACCAAGTGATATTCAATTTACTTGTAGAAATTCTTACTTAATTACTAGATGGCGTTTTACGACATTGAATTATTTTATTTATTTATGTTTTCTTGTTTTATAAGAACCTCGAAACGGTGTTTCAGTCCGTTACATCCGACCCCCTGAATCATTTACGCAGGCACAACCATTCCCCCTTTGTGCCCGAAGTAAAGATTCACTAACCTAGCTATAACTCTAGTCTAAATGACCTGCATGAAATTAAAATTTATTTTGGTAGCATACATATTGTTAGATTGGTTAAACCCAATTTAGGTCCAATTTCTATATGTGTGTGTGTGTGTTTCAAAATTGGGACACGATATCGCTTGCTCCCACATTCAAGTTTTAAGGCGAAAACTACGGGACCACGTTATTTCCTGCCAGCCTGACCAATTCAGCGGGAAAAAATGGTTGTGAATCATCTCAGCGCTGTCGCATAGAGTAGAAGATCATAGGGGACTTTGTAGCATGATCCATCTACGTCGCCCATGATCCGCCTACCCCATTCCCCAAAATTAGCCAAACCTTGTGGACAAACAAAAATAAAGGGGCCAACAGCCTCCACTCCACCCGAAGGAGATCCAAGGACACACATCCCATTTCTCAAACAAGCATGTAGAGTGTGCTTTCTTAATTGTTCCTAACGTGTATAGTTGAGACCCTGTGAAGGCCCATTAACGGCATGCTTAGACTTCTAGTCCTTCCTTAACCTAACACCTTGCATAACCTTCACAAAATCTATTGTAGTGTACATAGATAATTGAACCAAACTGGTATAATAATTTTAACACTTTAATTATAGTATTAATCGGGATGGCCCTCCATTCTGATTTTAACAATCCCATTCCATCAACTCATGCAATTCGCTAACGTATACATCTCATATAATGAAGAAATTCATCATACACACTTTCAGAACCAACTTCCGCGGTTGTGCTCACTACCAACCGACCAATACTAATAAAGTAAAAGAGTTCTCATTATTTGTCTTCCTTCCACCCCCCCCTTTTTTCGTCTCCTTTAATATTGACATTATACGTAAACATATTATTTATTTATTTTATTATTATATATGTTTCCTTCATTTCCTTTTTTTTTTTTATATTCAACTTTACTTAGTTATTATTATTTTATTTGGGTGGAGCCACCTCTACGCCCCACCATCTGACGAAATGAACAAGATATATATAAACATATCTGACCCTTTTAATATTTGACTACATGTATACAGAACTTAAGAAATTCTTAAACTGCCACATTCTCCTTCATGTCCTCAGATGGGCTTCACCCCTTTCCTCCTTTTATTATCAATTATTAGTACAACAAAAATTACAATTCCAACAATTTTAACATTAATTCAAAATTTTACAATTCTTTGTTTAATTCATTTTTATTCATTTTATTTTGAATTTTTTACTTTACAATATTAATTTTACTCTACTCAATAATTATCAATCATATTTAACAATTGTAAAACATTTCCTCCCCTTTTTAAGTGTTAATTAAATCTTACAATTTTCAATTTATTACTTTCTTTAATTTTAAAGAAAATTTTCAACCTTTAATCAAAATAAATAATATAACTTTCTGTTAACAACACATTAGTTACTTACAAACGTAAAATCATCATAACAAATTGCTCCCTTTCTGGAGAAAGAAAAGAGAAAGAAAAAAAAACTTCCAATAACTTCATATAGTTAACCTTTCAACCAATCACCAATTTACTTTGGTGTGACTTTGAATCACCAATTCCTAACTCAGAAGTTATAACACAAATACGGTTCAATTTAATTTCGACAGATACAGTTAGCCATTCCCATTGTTCCCCAATCCAGTCTTATCCTAGCCTTAATAACATCTCCCCCTATCATCCTTTATGACTCCTAGGAATCAACCCATTGTGTAGCAATTCCTATCATGGTTCTTTATAATACCTCGATAAATGTATAGTATTAAACTTTCCTTTCACTTCGTCTGTTAATGGATTTACCAAAATATAAACATTCTTACAGGGACTCCCCGCTATGACATAAGGCCCTTCATATAAATTTTCAAATTTCTTAGTAATTTTTAACTCAGCATTAGATTTATTTAATTTCCTTATTTTGACAATATCTCCCACTTGATACTCTATCAATCTATTTCTTTTATTGAATCCCAGCTTCCTTTTTTCTGCAGCTGATTTCAGGTTCTCCCTCACTGAATTCCTAATTTCCACTATATCTAACCTATCACTATCCTTCCCTATAGCTTGGTCAAATGATAGTTCAGTGCTAATCCCATATAGAATTTCACAAGGAGTATAGCCAGTACTTTCATGGTATGTATTATTATACAAGTTTTCTAATTTTGGCAATGTATTAACCCATCCCCTGTGATTACTACTATTATAAGTCCTAAACAGTCTTCCCAATTCTCTATTTACTCTCTCTACAGTATTAGGCCTGGGATTTCTAACTGTGGTATAAATTACTTTAATACCTAACAATTCCATCCCTTCCTTCCAAACTCGACCAGTGAATTGCGTTCCATTATCTGACATAATTGCCTTAGGTTTTATTATTTCTAAATATTTTTTCACCTTGCTAATTACCGCTCTGGCTGTTGCCTTCCTCAGATCATAAAACTTCACAAATTTACTAAAGGAATCCTGTAAAACTAATATGTATCTCATTCCAAACTTCCCCACAGGTAAAGGTCCATATAGATCTACCATCACTAAATCTCCTATATCTTTAGACACAATGGGGCAACATGGACCCACTTTATTATTATTATTATGTTTAGTTAACTGACATACATTACACCCCCTTACTTTGCGCTTTACATCCTTAGTCAAACCTTTCCAATAAAACCTCTCCTTTATATATTTTAACATCTTATAACTACCTTGATGTCCCATCTCCAAATGTACCTGTTTAATTACCTCATCTCTAAGCTTATCTGGCAAGTATATCGAATTTCTCTTTCCACCATCCCTCTCTATAACCAAAACCCCATCTTTTAATCTACACTTATTAATCAGCCTAGACGATTGTCTACCTACCTCACTAGGATTTTGTAATATGTTAAGTAATTTGCCAATCTCTTCATCTTCCCTTTGATATAATTTTATTTGTTCAAGTCTTTTTAACAATTCTTTATTTTGTTTTGACTCCATGTAAAGAATACTAGGCATTTTAATCTTTTCCTCTTGTAAAATCTTCCCCTCTGGCGGATAACGTGATAATATATCGGCTACTATATTATCCCTACCTTTAATATGTTGTATTTCATATTGGAAATTTTCCAAATAATTTATCCAGCGAGTTATTTTTGCATTATATAATTTCCAAGTCTTCACGAATAATAAAGCCTTATGGTCAGTCTGAATAATTACCCTTGCACCCCGTAAATATGATTCAAATTTCTCTAAACAACAAATCACCGAATAAAACTCTTGTTCTGTTGTAGTCCAATTTAATTGTGCACCCCTCAAAGCTCTACTATAGAACCCCAATATCTTCTGCTCATCATTACTATCTATCTGGTATAGAACCCCGGCCAGCCCTATTTGTGAACAATCAGTTTGTAAGTAATATGGCCTAGTAAAGTCTGGATGATGCAACATTATAGTTCCTAAAAACAATGATTTAAGTTGTTGAAAAGCTATTTGTTCCAAATCTCCCCAATTCCAAACCTTACCCTTTTTTAATAAATTATATAATGGTTGAGCCTGTCTATGATAATTTGGAATAAATTTCCTATAAAAATTACATAATCCTAAAAATGCTCTTAATTGTTTAATTTTTCTAGGTGCTGGAAAGTCTTGAATAGCTTTAACTTTCTCTGGGTCAGTGCGTAATCCCTTTGTAGAAATAATATAACCTAACATCTTCACTTCCTCACAACAAAACTCACACTTCTTGAAATTACAAGTAAGGCCTGCCTTTTGTAATTTCCCAAGTACTATGTCCAAATGCTCTAAATGTTGATTAAATGATCCTGTAGTAATAATAGCTAGGTCATCTAGGTAATTTACACAATACTCCCTAACCTCATGTCCCAATATAGTGTCCATAGCCCTACTAAAACTCCCAACAGATGTCTTTAACCCCTGCGGTAATACGTTATAAACATAAGACTTCCCATTAAAGGTGAACCCCGTATATTTCTTACTATCCTGAGATATTGGTATTTGAAAGTACGCATTGTTTAAATCTATTATACTAATAAATTTAGCCCCATGGAATGAGTTCATAACATCTAATTGTAAAGGCGGCTTCTCAGTCTCAGCTACCATAAACTTGTTAATTTCTCTAGCGTCTAATAACACTCTGATGGAATCATCCTTTTTGATTGTAAAGGTTAAGGGACTACAATATGGAGTTGAAGCTCTACTAATAATACCTAAATTTTCCATTTCGTTTAACTTTAATTCCATTCGCTCTCTGTAAGCATAAGGTACTGGATAACTCCTCTTAACAATGGGGACGTTCGATACCATAACTATTTTATGTTGATAACAATTAGCTCTACCCAACCGTGATGTAAATAAATTCTCAAACTTTTGTAACAATTTTAACAGTTTATCCCTTTGATTACTCTCTAATACAACCCCCGTTTCTAACTCTGACCAATTAACTTCATCTAATCTAGTCTCTATTAATAAGGACTCTTGAACTTCTTTAAAGCTACACCCGTTGTTACGTTTAACGAACGGAATTACGGATAACTGATCCCCCTGTTTTATCACTAAACCTCTATTTTCCCCACTGGTATTAAGAGTTACTCCATGTCCTTTCAGCCAATCAAACCCCAATATTAAAGGATTTATCAACCCCGGAACTACTATGAACCCCGTCTCCGCAACAAACTCTCCTAACTGTAACGGTAACAAAACTACCTTCTTTATTTCCAAACTTTTATGCCCTACAGCTGTTCTTATTTGAAAGGGTTTAATTGGTAGCCAGGGTATCTCTACCTCCCGGCCTAACTTTAACTCGTTCAAAAACTCTTCTGACACACTAGTAATATCACAACCTGTGTCAATCAGTGCCATTACCTCACACCCGAAAACGTGTACATATACCTCCGAAGTAAAACTAATTTCTCCCTCTTTACCCTCTTGTTCTTCAAATACTACTCCTTCTACCCTTGGACTTATACATCCTACTTGTTTAAAGTCAGCCTTCCACTTAATTAAATCTACTATTTGCTCGTCAATATATAACTGTTTTGGTTCAAAATGTCTATAACCTAATCCTTCTTTTGCCTTCCTATCTAATAATACCGGTGCCAATGGTGTCCTAATTCCCCTTCCCCCTTTTCCTAGCATTTCACCTGGTTTCCACCCCATTTTACGCATAATTTCTAATGCAGCGCCCCCTTTAATTGAGACTGGACCGGGAACCAAATTTCCAATCCCTCCTAGTTTAAACCTTCCCTCGCTGTATCTTCTACTACCACCGATGAACCCGAAGCTGCAACGGCTGCTACCTTTGACTGCTGACTAATTGCTGGTCTTGGCCATTTCTTATAATTTTGACGATGCTCCTTGAAATTACGGTCCAACTCCTTCTTCCTCTCCGCCTTTGCCTGTTGAACCCCACTGTCTACTCGTGCGATGTCGTCCATCTCCCTTAAATAATCCGCCGTCTCTATGATTGTGTTCAATTTAGAAGTATACCATCCTTGTTGTATGTACTTAGGATACTGTCTGACTATATCATTCACTAGTTGTCTCTCTGAGATCTTATAGGTAAGCATTTGCGCCTTCCCGGTTAAATTCAAAAAGTGCCCCAACATAGTTGAAGATTTATCTTTATCCCAAACGCCATTTACGATCGACCTCCGCAGCTCATTCTGCTTGCTCTCACTCCAAAAGGTGGATAGAAAATCCATCTTGAAATCCTCAAAATTAGTCCAACGCAACTTATAAACCCTCGCCCAATCCCTGGCCTCTCCTGACAGACATTCTTGTATTAATTCTAGTTGATTACCCCCTTGTCCAATCTTCTTAAGGTAAGTTTCTAAATCTTCTAAAAAGGTCACTGGGTGCAAACCCATATCATCTCCATACTTAGGCTTATCTAATGTGATATTCCGTATATGATAATTAATATTTCCTGGTAAACCTTGATTATTAAACTCCTTACGTTCTCCATTATCCAAACACACTCTGGTTTGTTCGTGTGAAGAATTCGAAAGCTCTGGTTCCACTGCAGAAGGATTCCCTACCTCGGATGACATTTCCTCATTTTGATTGACAGACGCCGATTTAACCTCTTTCACCTCGGCCCTCAATGCCTCTATCTGTGAAGTCAATATTCCCAATGCCTGATTTATCTTCTCTATCACTGAACAATCCATTGGCTCCACTACTTTATTAGAGTTCAAACCCCCACTATTTCCTTTATTTACTCGCCTAGAAACTGGGTGAACGTTGAACGATTCCTCAGAACTCGGATCTCCCATGCTATTTGCACATGTAAACCCAGTATTTGACTCCCTATATCGAGCAGGTGTCTTACGCACTCTACCTTTTGGCTTAACCATCTTCTCTTGGACAATTATCAAGGTAATATTCTAAATGTATTTAGTTCACTAGAAACCACACACAATTCCCCCCTTGTGGCTTCCAATATCAAATAGTATCACAACACAATAAAGTCACACCGTATTTAGTTATACTTCATCAAATTACAGTTTATCAATTACACTTCATTACACTTTAATAAATTTACACATTTTCAAGGTACACTTATCAAATTACACCTTCTTTTCTCTTCTCTTCCCTTTTTATTTATTAATAGATGACGACTTTTAGTTCTAAAAATTAATTCACAATTGCATTAACTTTGTATATTGTATACACTTATTCACTATTATACTATACTCCTGTCTCCCCCATTTACTTCCCTATCTATCATAAATTCCAAGGACGACCCCCCAACTATTAATATTTTATTTCATTCATCATGTTTTTTTTTTTTTAATTAAAACACTATCTCGACCCCCCATTTTCTAATATTTTTAATTTTAATTATTACTATTAAACCCCCTCTAATATATTAATACAACCCATTTCCCTCTTACCTATATATATTCACGGCAACAAATTGTACGGTATAGCATAACCATACCGTACCTTAAGGAACTTATTAACTTATATTAACCTCAAATAATTTCACTCAATACTTACTTACTTTCTTCTTACAAACCACCCCATAAGACCCTCTTTTTTTCCTAACCTTATACCAATATATTTTTGCTTTAATGGCAATATTTCTCCCTCTTATTTCCAACTCATAATAATTCTTTAAATCCATTTTGTTATATTTTTTTTTTTATAAATACCTAAACTGTAAAGAAATCAATACATCAATCTAACTACTACTATATATAATTCTTGTTTTTATTTAATATAACCAATAATAATATTTTCTGGTCAATGATATTTTTTGTTTACATCTCAATTATATTATAATTCACAGAGTGATTGCACCGATACCTAATATATTCTAATTAATGATACTAAATTATTAATACCATCTTGTGACCATAATACTACCATTCTATTCCACTCCATATTCTCCGCTTAATATAAATGCATTTACTTATTTAATACCAGACCCTACTGGATCCTGGTTTCAAGATATTAGTATTATACCTACTTCCGTGCATCCCTAGCTAGTCTTGGTCGCACAGTACCAAGTAGCACCGTGATATTGACCTTCCCGGGACAACAAACGTTAACATCCTGGTTAACGACACAAAATTGTAGTGTCATCCTGTTTACCAGGCACTAAATTGTGGTGTTATCCTGGTCACCGAGCCCCACATTGTAATGCTCAGTGCCATGGATCACGTCACCAAGTTGTAACGTCACTGCAATAACCATACTAATCCTGGTCAGAGGCACCAAATTGTAATATCCTGGTCACGCGGGACCAAATTGTAATAACCCCGGTCCTAGATCAAAGTAATCCTGGTTAACGGCACCAAGTTGTAACTAATTCTATGTCATGACCATTGAATCTAGATGTATAAAGCTATCCCCGTACACCTCTCGTATTCAAACCTACAATTCCCAGCCGCGCTATCGTCTAATGACCTTCAGACCGCTTATCGTGATACGCAGTAATCCGTGATTCTATAGAAAAATGGGTTGTGAAAGACCTATTCCTTATCGTACTTTATCTACAATAGAATTCATGTATATCCCAGTCCTAGTTCCCCAACCAAAGTTCACATACTCTTATGATTGTAACTCGTATTTACTTTAACATACCTCTTAACAGATTTGTCGCTACTCCAACCTTACTTCGTAGTCAATCCACAGTTCGTCACCTTATTTATCATACTAAACTCACAATATAACATACAATTTCACTTATTTACTTAGTGGAATACGACCAGACAATCTTTTGACAACTACATTCTTAATGACGTTTGGAATTTGACAATTTTCACCGCCCTCATTCAACACTTAGCACAGAGACACCTACCACATACGTTTACAACGTTTACGAAAATTAGAATCTACAAAATTAATTGTCAATCATTCAATACTTCAAATTATAATTGTTTTCGAGGATACCAACAGAGGTCGTGTTATTCAAAATAATACACAAACAATTACTATCAGTGATAATTTATAGTTAAGATCAACTCATCGTTGAAACTTCTATAAATCTTTATTATTTCTGTAATATAGTGTATTTTCCCCCCCGTGTATAAGAAATGTGGCCCCGTGCTCGCCACATTCAGTAGGACTCGCCACTAGTACCAACATAGTCCTTCCTATGCCTAGTAGGTATTTAGAAGACAATTTTAAAGTCTCCTGCCTACTGCACCGAGGCATCCGGTATACAAATCCCCAATTCTATTTTCAGAATAGCGTAACTCAAACGCAGGACTTCAGTCCTATTGCCGTAATTCCTTTAATATAAGGTATTAATATGATAACACAGAATCATCGTTCTAAGCGTCATTTTAGGACAATTACATTAGTATCTATCGCAGTAACTTCTGCGCTGATTGTTAACGATAAGTTTAGTTAGGAAAAGCTCATTTATTAGCACAGACCTAAATAATTATAGTTAATACTAGAACCAATTCACTTCTGAATAATAATGTCTATATAGACACTTCAGAGAGGATATATTCTCACCGAACACTTGATCGAACTACAATAATTCAGCTCAGATATAGCTTTTGCTTCACCCTAACGGATGGCAAAGTTACTATAAGATAGCGATCGAGCGACCATGTGCACTCAATACAGTTCATATAACAACTGATTATGCAACAGTGATTAAGATGTCCAAACATCATTATTTGTGTGTTTGTAGCCATGGTAATCTTATGTGTAAGATCTTGCTCGTACACAAAGAACAATGGTAAAATAACTACCTCTGTAGCTAGTCTGTTTGGATACTTCCGACCCTTCAGACTTCGGTGGTCTTGCACATAATTCTGTAGTCAGAAAGGTTTCACTAGTGTGAATGTACAATATACCGTTGTGTTGTTGTTCAATAATGAACCAGCAAGGATCTATATGTAAATAATAAATATTATATCAAAGATGGTTAGGACAGATCAATCACTGTGTATTTACCTTTAACAATATCTGAATTCTGTAATGAATACACCAGTTCACTGTCTCCATTTCACTCACAATCACTCACTTCACTATTAAATCACTCGTCGTGGTGTTGCAGCATTCGCTTGTAGTTTTATTTTCACCATAATCTTAGCGTAATTATTACACATTACTGTCACTATAATCCCAGTAAATTCCAACAACGTAAATCGACATGAAAATTGGCTTGCAAAAATTAGCGGGAAAACTTTCATTCTTCGGTCACAAGATGGCGGTCATTTACAAATCTGCTTTGTTGTAATTGAACCAATTGTCTATCTAATTTCCCAATCAGTTTATCATGATTTACAATAATAACAACTTAGATCACCCCTTTACAAACGCAATACTACCTACCTAATATATATATTCATATGTTTGCTATTAGTGTGTACCTACTCACCTACCTGACTAAACTAACCATGTATCAACAAACATTCAACTACGTTAAACGTGAAATGTGTAAAGCTAATCTATCTGACTAGGGCGCAGGTAGTAAGCCTGACTTTGAACTATCACTAGTACCCCCTACGAGCAAGAGACCACGGCCGAAGCCAAGGATGTGTTCTCTCACAGGACAAGGACATAAAAGTGTGTATATATACATATATAAAGATAGACAGGACTGATCCGCTCTGAAGAGCGACAACCGCCTCCTCTCCAGTCACAAACCATCCTGGAAGCTCACGGATCCCTTTCAGGCAAAATCCGTGTGCTGAGCGCTTCAGACTATCCTCAGCATGCCTAGCTGAACAGAGGTCAAGAGCTTCGTTATCACCGATAGGTATCAACTCAGGGCAATCACGTCGATTGACTTCCTAAGCGGGGGAACCTAGCTAATACCTAAGGCCTCAACCGTCCCTAGCCCTACCAAAGTCCCACAAAGAATCCCTATATAAACATTTTATCTCATGTATGGCCCTGTACCGCAGACTCACAGTACAGCTGATATTCCGAATTGAACACGAGATTCAATTCTTAATCCCAGAGATAAAGGTGTCTTGTCTGGCTCATACGATAAAATGTTCATTTCGCGAATTATAAACTTCAATAAAGGCGAGCTACCTAATTCCTCTTTTCACTAATTTAAACACTATATATTTACTAATTAAACTCAATTATTCACAATCAAGGTAAAAAAATCTTCACGACTTTAAATGTAAAATTCTCAAAATTCCCGCCAAAGTACAATGTACAGAATACCTTTCGCGAATCGACCAACCCCGAAGCCAGCTCAAAGAAAAAGTGTCCTTGAATTCCCACTCAAAATCCTACTTTCGCCGAATTAGGGCTCCAATAGTGTCCTCCACCAATCAGAAGCTTTTATTTTCCCGCCAAAAGTCACAATTTCTGAATAATTGACAACAGCGCTAGGTTTTCTATGGCGCCTGCGTTATAATTATGAACTAACTTAAATCTTCCGTGAACCAGTGGCCCTTTTTTAAATATTTATAAACTATTTACATACTTACACTCATTGATTCTAACTGTCAATATTTTCATAATAATATAAGATTAATTTTATGTTTAATAAACATCCATATAATACTCAATAATAGATATAGAAAATTATTCAATAATCATTTGACCTTTAAACAATAATAACCAATCAGAGCCACTTCCTGCATTTTCCATAGCTCTGAGGCACACAGATAATAAAAAGTATTTATAATCTCTTTTCAACAGTACTTTATTGCTTTAAATATTATAATTATTGTTCCTTGTAAATAATTAATAAGTTTTAACTTTATCTGTTTATTCTTTTCCTTATTAATTTTATTATAAACAATACACAAAACTATTATAATATTATTCTTGTGTAAATATCCATAGACTATTTTTCTTAAATTCTTTCAATCATAGTCCCATCTATAGGTACTGTATATATTAAACTACATTTTAAATTTATTTGTTCACAAAACAAATTTACTTGCCCTTTGCAATTTAACAGAATAATTTCTTTATGAATCAATTTTTTTCTTTGACCACATACCATAGTGTATATTTATTCATCATTTTATTTACGTATAAAAATTCCTTACTTAATCAACTAGATGGCGTTTTACGACATTGAATTATTTTCGTTTTATAAAAAACCAAGTGATATTCAATTTACTTGTAGAAATTCTTACTTAATTACTAGATGGCGTTTTACGACATTGAATTATTTTATTTATTTATGTTTTCTTGTTTTATAAGAACCTCGAAACGGTGTTTCAGTCCGTTACACAACAGTAAAGTAAAACGATATAAAACACCCTAAATAGCCTTCTATTTTAAATTTTACGACTTCAGATACATGTTCTCCAACTCGAACCATTAAAAAGAATTATGCTGTAACAAATTTCACTTTTTAAATGTAACATTACCACAAATGTTGAATGTGAGTTAAACTGTTGGAGTGTTTGGCCGGGTGGTGGCAGGGAGAAAGGGCGGTGTCCCCTAAAGACTACACCCGTCTGTCGGGAACAACAATAGTTCACACAAAATAATCGATAACAGTGTGAAAGCAAACGATCGAGAACCCCTCTGAACGACATGCGCGTGCACTGTTTTAGTCACCTATTTATTTTTTACCCCATATCATTACTATCAGTTTCATTAGTGTTAGGCATCCACCTGTATCAAGTAGAAGTACCTTATGATAGTAGTGTTATCGATAGTATACTATTGGGGCTACTTGTAACATGTTATAGGAAATGTGTAATGACCCCATTTATATTAACGTTAAAATTGATGATCATACTAAATATAATTCATGTAGTTTTGAAGTGATTTAGTCTTTAAGGTGCCCAGATGAATATACTAAAAGCTCTAGAAGATAAGATCTGAGCCGGAGGTGGGGGAAAGGGGGGAAAGGTTAAATTTCCTATAAATTATGTGTAGACATTATACATACTTTAATAAATACAAGAGGTCAAATGTAATGCACAAACAAAGCTTATTATTTTGCGATAAAATCAACTCGGCTTTACCACATAGAGATCGGTGCTAGCTTCATCGTTTTTTTTTTTTGGAGAATAGATGTTTCTTTAAGTATATGTAGCCCCCAGTACTCAGTCTGTGATTACCAACTATTCATTCACTACCTTTACTTTTACCAATTTCAAACCTGATCTTTCTTCCGTCCCTCTTACCAAAGAGTCAACGAAAATCTTGAAAAACGCTGATATAAGTGTTCATTTATTTTTAATCAGTGCTGCTTACTTTAAATATAGCGGACTACGAACAAACTTTCATCCTCTATTTTTGAAAAAAAAAACAGTGAAATTTCCAAAAATTCTTTCTAGTTTTATAAATTAAAAATTTTATAAATAAAGGCACCACTTTTACTTCGACAATAGAATAGAACTAAAGTCGTAATTAGCTCCAAGTTTCCATTGAATCCTCGCTTCCAATCCTATACGTTAGGAGGCAGATGATTCCTAAGCCACTTCATATTCAATACTAAGGGGGTAAAATGGGCCACGAACGGCGAACGAATGAAAGGTGAATAGGCCTTAAACACCTACCCAGAAATTTCTACCAGTTCTCTTACTATACCTAAAGAATCATACTTTTTATAAAAGAAACAATGGAGCAACCGCGGTTCTCTCTGTGGCCATGCTAAGTTGATTTTGTCATGAATTTTAAGTTATCTTACGTTTAACCTCTCGTATTTATTAAAATATTAATCCTACAGAAATTATGTTGGACATAATTTGTATGAAATTTAATGTAGACAAATGATGTAGGAGTAACTATAGAGGTATTACTAATAGTTTTCAATATACAAGCAAAAGACTGAAAAAAAAGGTTCTTTCTTCCCTCCCCACCGCCGGCACGTGTTACACCCACTGTATGTTCATGCAGCTACACGAATTATATGCGCTGATTTCTTTAATCTTCCCACGCGAAATATAAAAATAATTCCGGGGCATAGGTACTTTACAGCGCTTTCTATAACTAAAATAAAGATAGCTTATATAACTTATTGATCGACTGAACGAAGCGAACGAAATTCTCCGTTTCGACAAGTTCGCCGTTTTTGCTTTTGTCCGTATCTATGTCGGTTTGTCAGTTTCGGTCTAGAGGACTCATTTCTTAACCAAATTTGGCAAACATGTTCTTTGATTTAAAACTTAACTTTTGTCGAGACCATTTTTTGAAAGGAGGGAAAATGAGGGAGAAAATGCGTATAGTTTGCTGTAGCATTATTTAAGTACGGATCTTGATGATTTTTGGCTGAAACATGAAGGACATGACTGAGAAAAACAACAAGTATCGGTAAGCGTAACTTCGTTAAAAATAAATTATTTTTACGAATCGATGGTATTTTTTTTTAAATCATCCAGGACTGTTAATATGAGAAGATACGTATCGTTCTTTTTTCAAGATTATATTAGGTTATACCAATCAATATGGTAAAGAATACTCGCCAGGTCTACGGTTCATAGAACTTCTAGTAATATTATGTGTTGGGCTCTAGAATACAGAATGCAGATTCTTGATATGATTTTAAACGGGACGGACCTTAAACGGGTACATAGTTTTAAATATTTAGGACATTTTTTAACTAGCGACCTCAGAGACGAAGTAGACATTGAGCGGGAACGCAGGGCGCTGGCGGTGCGCTGTAATATGTTGATACGAAGATTTGCGCGCTGTAGTAGGCCAGTGAAGCTGACACTATTCAGAGCATACTGCCAAGTTTTCTATACGTGTAGCCTCTGGATCAATTACAGACAGGCGGCCATCAGTGCACTACGTGTCCAATACAACAACGCCTTCAGGATGTTGATGGGGCTGCCTCGATTTTGTAGCGCATTAGGCATGTTTGCCCAGGCTTGCGTAGATAGTTTTCAAGCCATAATGAGAAAGAAAACTGTCTCATTGCTCTGCAGATTGCGGGGCAGCTCCAACGCCATTTTGAAAACTATAGCAGATCGGTGGGACTCGCCTATTATTTCAATGTGGATCCGTGAATGTATCTCGGACACAAAAATAGTGTCTAAATAGGGACGGTGGAAGTAGTGACACTGATAGTCGAGTGCAATAGTTCAGAAACCATAATATACAGATTCTTTTAAATTTAATATCAATTGTATTAACTTAATTACAATATTTGACATATATTTATATTTTTTGACATATATTTATATTTTTTGACATATATTAATAAATTCAATACTAATTAAATTACATATTTGACATATCTTTTACATTAAATAATTTAATTACAAATTTCACAAATCTTTTACATTCAATATTAAATTAGGTACCTACCTACTAAAAATTTACTGTGTGACATTGCTTGTATTGCCCTATTTTGACATTAATTAATACATAATGGATTACGAACAATAACTGACAATTTTACTAACATATGTTTTTAAGTATACTAACAAAATATGGATGAGATGATTTTTATTTTTTATTTTATTTAAAGACATAAATATTTACATAAATACCACCAATTACTTGCATCGAGCCAGAATCGAACCCGCGACTTCTGACCCAGTAGTCTAACGCTCAAAGGTCGACATAGTGTGTTAAAATCGTATCTACTATAGTGTATAATTAAATACAAAACATTGTCAATTCGCAGGTCCAATTAAGACCATTCGACATAATTATCAGCTTTTTATGGATTGCTCTGTATGAGGTATATGTTATTTATTCAAATTAGGTAATTAATAGGAACATTGCCTACTATGATAATATCTACCGAACAAATGAACAGACATAAATTATTAGCTAATGTTTATACCGAATTTATCTCTTGAAAAAAGTTAATAATTAAACGCGTTGATCGGAAATAAATTATTCGAATTCTCAAGCGTCATGTACAGTCGGTTGCATCTTTACATACAACTTTTTATAAAAAAGTGCAACCGTATCTCTTTTATCGAATGTACATAAGTGACAAAGTTTTCGTAAGTTTTTCGCTCGCACGGCATGACACTCACAAAGGACCAAGAGGGGTGGCACGTGATAAATCTGACTTAGTGTCATGAGCAGGCGACTCGTGCCCACAGGTATCAACACTAATGAAAATATATTATACCTGCATTAAAACCTAGCATACATATAGCTTGTGGAATATATTTTGACAGTACAAGGAATTAAACTTCCATTAATCCATTAAAAATTTAAAGGGCTAAAGCGAATTTATGAGATTCCGTATTTTTCCCTTCCGCAATAAACGACAACTGGCATTATGCGTCTGATATAGACCCACCATAAATTCTACTCTCCTCCCTTTGTACCTATTGCTGAAATATACTGTCTATTTTAAATAAAATTGCTGTCATATTTTGTTTGAATATAAAGTAACGATGCGGTAATAGTTCCATCATATTTTTTATATTATTTAATATTACGTACTAAAAGGGCGGTCTATTATATAATGGTAAGCGGTAACCAGAGTCACCACCCACAGGTTGCTATCTATAATAGGAACAAAAAGCGAGCACGAAAAAATGAAAATGGGAAAAGTGCTAAAAACCACAAGTAGACCTACGATCGTCCCACAATATTTTGGTAGAGCCAAACTAATCAAGCTGGAAAAATGAAAGCTTTCTTTATTTCTTTTTCTAAATGTTTCGAGTTCTACACATAATTGGGTTATTATTTGATGATACACCTAATTTTGAAAATAATTTATGGCTAAAGTTTTTGTTGCATATTCATAACCAAACGTATTCAGGCATCGCAACTAAATTTTTTCTAAAAATAAAAACGACAATTTGCTCAAAACTTAGTGCTCAGAAAACTTTCTCACTTGGAATGGGAATTGTTGGAACCAATTTAAATTGTAGGTAGAACTCTAGTTTCTCAAATATATAAAGTGTAAATTTACTATTAGTTTCCATCTATTAATAAATAGCTGCCAGGCCAGTATCGTGGAAATAACAGTCAAAGCAATAATAGCTATGGATGAAGATCTTAAATTTCAAGTATACATAATATCTTGCTTTCACTTTTTAATTATGAAAGGCACAGGCTCACAAAGATTTTTCGTATTGGAATTTCACACAAAAGCCTCTATATTATTAACGGCACTCAGATGATATTAAAAGCTGATTTTGCTGCGTAAGTCTTGGTGTAACATGCAAGGGGAAGCGTTCAAGTTTCAGTTAATATTTTTATTTATTTAAAAATTTTATCGTCAAACTGCAATACTATGACTGTGTAGCATGAAGTTTCTACAGAAATTTTATACCTTAAATTTATAATATTTCTTAATTCTCAATTTTTTGAGTTAATCACGTTCATAATTCCCATATTAGATCAAGAATTTAACAAAGAAACGGGTTGCTGGAGTAAACTGCTAAACTAATCTAGAACTGCAAGCACAAAGATAGTTATCTAGCCATTTAACTTGCATTACTTGACTTCAATATTCATTTGAAACTCTGTAAAGTTTTGATACACACTTACATTCCCTTAATTAACGTTAAACCTCTAAAATTAACCTTTATGAGTAGTATTTCCAACACGTCGTTCGTTTATACTCATGTTTGATGGAATCCAAAATAACTTCCTCATGTGTTAGTTATAAAATCCTTAGTTATTTACGAAAAATCAATGATAAAATGAACACAAAAAGAGAATTACTTCTACAATGAAATTTACTTCAAAGGTTTCGCATCCAAGTTTCGGGCAAGTGGTACGATGAAACAAATTTATCCCATTAGAAGAAGACGGCTCGTTACATTTCGTGTGGTTGGCCATAAATCCATAAGAAATGTGAAGTAGCTTCGTGAGTACAAACAACTGGACAACAGTACAACTTGTGAGGTTACTTCGGATTTGTTATGAGTTTTGGCATTTGATACTCGAATGAAGAAGATAAAATTAGATCTTATTGATAAACCGCTATCGTCTGTGTCTTATAGCTTACAGCCACGCGCAGTGCCCCAGCTCACGCCCCCATCTGCGTCGCACAAACAAACACCCTGTTTATAGCCAGCTATTGTATGGGCTTAATTAATTTGCTTTTATGTGAGCAGTCTTTACGTTTTCGTTGAATCACCATTGGTGAAATATTTTCGCCACTTTTAATGTGCACACAATGAATCTGATATTTCTCTTGTTTACAGTGTAACATCAATGTTGTTAGTTATCAATTGCGAAGTGAATAGGTAGGAACAAGGTTATACGTTGAAATCTTTATAATATTATTTGACTATTGACAATACTAAAGCCAGTATACCATTTTACATATTTGTTATTATTTTCAGGTACAGGTAAATGTAATTTTCAGGTACTTGTACTTAGGTGGGTACATGAATGGAATCAGACCCATTTTTTTGCATTAACATTGATCTGTTAGAACTACGTGGTACCTCAGCGCAGACAATCCAAGTCCCCTAACGCTGTTGTACCAAGTGACCATAGACCTGGCGGAAATAGAAAATAAAAAAGTAATAATATTGTGGGTATTATTAGACAAATGTGTACATTTTCATTTCAAGTTAAGCAGGTAGGTAAATGTCTCTAATTTATAACACATAACAGGAGATTAGATAGAATTTACGAGTGTGAACAGTATCATATCTGTGAAGGGTGGTCGTATAACGCTCCCTCAACTGTAGTACGTAATGAATGTTAATGAAAGGACGCTCTATCACGTCCATACACAATTTGTCGCGGTTTATCTTTACATTGACACGTTTACCTTAATTAAACTACGAATTTACCCTATTCTATATTTTTCAAGGCTTTAATTTCCCGAAGGTGTTTTTGTCTTTTAATTTTTTTAAGTTAATGATCGGCTAGGCACACGTTTACCAACTCAATTAATGGTCGAACAGGTTGGAATGCAGGTTACAAATTGGTTCATTATGTTCTGTGAATTACTTTCAGTGGGACAGAAATATATTTCTAGCTAATTACTTAATATGAATGAGAAATTGACACTATAAATATGTTAACTAAGTGACTATTAACACATTATTATAGTTCCACTTACTTATGTATAACGAGGTAGCTCCAATGGATTGCCAAAACTAGAGATGGGTAAACTGAATGAGAGGTATTAAGAAGAATCGTTTCACTATGGTGACTCGATAACTTAACTATTCCCTCTAAACCTTAACAATTCAGTGATTCACCGATTCATCGAGTGTCCGCCGAGTGCTGAAGTGCCGACTGACTACGAGAGTTCGGAATCGTTCGGGTGGTGTCGGGAGATTTCCGTTTCACAGACTACTCTAGTGGAATTAGAGTCTATCTATTCAAAGATGATTCTATACTACAAAATTGGGAAGGCATCTGAGCTGTATGAGCATTGATGCTGAGAGTTGACTATTCATTTGTTTGGGTTATACTTTAAAAGTACTTTGGGGATGTCCCCGTGTTTAGTTTGGCTTGGCTGTTGATTTGTCGTTGTTTATAAATGATAGGTAATTCGTTTTGTTTTGTTATGTTTTTATCCTAAATACTGATGAATATAAGCCATTTCATGTGAAAATGAGTGACCTACACGGTCACTGTTGCCTTATTAGTTATTACTGTTTAGTTTAGCCTGTTGGAAATTGTTAATGACCACTTGTACCTACCAAACATAATTATTATTTTTTGTAAGTTGTCATAAAGTATATTTGGTTAGTTAAATACAAAGGAATCCCTAAATCAGACCACATTTTCAGAATCGTTAGGGAGTATTATTAAAACTCATTCAGCGAGTCAGTCAGCGACTAAAAACTTTAAATCTGAATTATAGCACAAGCGATTAGTGAATAGTTAAGGTGAATAGAGAATACTTAAGGTGAATTAATTCAGTCTAGTGAATCAGACTCAGTGAATAGTTTCAGATAACTGAATCAAGATTACCCAGTAGTAAGTAAGATTAGAATGAAATAAGTAACTGGTAGACACGCTGCGAAGCTTTTGTTGCTGCTGTTCTTTTGATTTTTTATTTTTACAAGGATTTTTAGCAATGCTAAATATATTCCATGCAAGAAATAATCTAACACTAAAAATATTAGATTATCGCCCACACAATATGAATCTTATAATATCTTTGTCTTATGTCTTATACTGTAAGTAACAATCACTTTAATCTCACTAAATAAAGGTCATTTTCTGCTTCAAAGATATAAATCTATCTCCACGGTTGCTTGTGGCGTGAATATCTGAGCATTCTAACTATGGTATCTCCAACAGTCCTGTACCTAAAGAAATATGATTCACTCTAAATATTCTCGGAAACGATTGATTTCGTCACTTCTATTAATATAGTTTACTTCTATATTTCCTTTTCTAAACGCTAAGAATAACTGAAGACATCAATTATAAGCTTTTTCTTTTGTAATTGTTATGGTAGGACAAGAATGAGGTGCTGAAATTTTTGTTGATGATGAGCTAGAAATAGATACAAAATTGACTTAAGAAAAGTTATATTTGCCTTTAGGATTGGACGTTAAAAAACTCATTTGAAAACATTCAAGCCAACGTGATGATGGACGATTTTAATCGACTTCAAAAAGATGAATATTATTGACGATTTCTTGTTTATATCGGTATTGCACTGAGTATGGATTCGATCCGAAAACACTACGAATTTTATATGCTTACGCCTATTTCCCTCCAGTGTATGAATATTTACTACTGTCAATACACCTTTCATGCATGCCAGCCGGTTTCGAGTGCTTCTATGAATTTTGTTACTGATAAAATAACATAGACTTTTTCAATTAAACTTATATGGTTTCTTAGGCTAAGTTGCGATCTTACAAACATGCGGTCTAGATAGAGTTGCATTTCCGGTTCAAAAAAAATATATTGGCTTTCCTTCCGAGTCCAGGTGAGATATCTGGATTATCTGACTAA
Organism: Eilema caniola; assembly: GCA_949126895.1. NCBI lineage: Eukaryota > Metazoa > Arthropoda > Insecta > Lepidoptera > Erebidae > Eilema > Eilema caniola. Next base: position 19,384,969 of record OX421462.1, read on the forward strand.
CAAGTAATAAATAAGAGTGGTATAGTTCGAAAAAAAGAATTGCAGTGGGTGTCAATATGCGATGGGAAATGTAGTAAGCTTTTGGGCGAGTTGGAATTATTTATCAATTATAAATTCATCTTGACTGACAAATTTTGTCTTTAGCCAATTAATTGAGCCATGCATATAATATCAGTGTGGCTACCCCTTATCTCAGTGATTTATAGGGTTCAATTAAGTCGCATGTGAATATAAGACACATTAATCCTGCATCGAATATGTCCGTGCATAAATTAGCATAATCCGTGTGCAGTGTACACGGGGCCTGTCTGTCCGCTTCTTCGAAAAGCAGTTCTGTTTGTTGCAAACATAGGGTTGCTACCTGATCGAGGCAAAGTGATTTTAGTTCGAATTACTTCTCAGCAAATTACTGCTTCCTATTTTCCCTTTTCAGAATTGTTAATGTGCCTACTGAAATGTTAGCTGGCTATTGTATAGTGGTGTTTGAAGACAACTCGTTGTGTTTTTGGAGGATTGTAAGTTTACCAGTTGATAATAAAATTGTATCTTTTTCTTTCGCTATTTAAACGAGGTGTTTGTAATGAATTATTTGTATGTTTCTAAGAAATTCATAGGTTTTATGAAAGTAACTTTCATTTGATATCTACAGTGAAACTTACTTTTTAATCTAGATTTTTTTTTAGGAATTATTAAGTAATAATTTCGATGGCTACTAAATTAATCATTGAGCTACAATTGTATACTACCTAATAACCTATGGTCATTGGATGCTCCCTAACTCTAGCTTACAATGTCACTCCAAGAGTTTAAGTTATTCTAAGTACAGATACTAATGGCTAACTTTGTTTTCTAACTTAATTTATTGCAATGCCAACTACAACTTGCGAGCGTGGTGTTATGCCAAAGTTTATTTCTGGAAAACTACATCTCTTTTTACATCACGTCGCGATATGGTGGTAGATTTTTCGTTGTAAATGTCTGAAAACTTCCTAATATTCTATTTTATAATTTTAATTATGCCCCTACTTACCGTGTTTGCTAACAGGTAAAATCGTTATTCATTAACTTTGTTAACTGTCTTTGTTACAAATAATAATTTCTTGTAAATATAAGAAGATTATAAGTATATGCGTTTAATGTTTACGTTTTCAAAATTATAAATGTTCAGACAACCCTACCCAAATAATATCCTGCACCTTAAATCAAACTCAATCACAGTCAGTCCATAAACATATCGTTAATACATACTTTCCTTGCATCCAGAACGCTAATGATGGATTCGCTTAACAATTCACTGGTTTTGTCGAACGAAAGCAACTCCACGTAAAACAAACGAGGTTCTTCGGAGTTCTCGAATTCAACGCACAAGTCGAAAATATCAATAGATGTTTGAAATAAACAAAGAAAACGCGATGCATCACCTTTGATTTGAATCAAGATTTATTCCTCACCAACGACCTTTGACATCTCACGAGCATTTAACACAAATGTATCATAGATAGAGTAGGAAGTTCGTTAAAATATAATAAAATATTGCATTCTTATTTACTATCACACATACAGACAGTCTCTGTGGCGTAGCGGCAGCGAAAACGGCCGCTGCGCAGGAGCCGCGGGTTCGATCCCCGCTCAGTGCAAATATTTATTTGCATGAATATGGGTATTTGCATTGGGTTAGTCGTGCCTCGGAGAGCACGTTAAACCGTCGGTCCCGGTTGCCATACAAACATCTATAGCAGTCGTTACAGGTAGTTGGAGCCCTCAAAAGTCCACCAACTGGTCTAACTACAATGCTTCGATATCGCCTTTGGGTCGTGGAGGTAAGATAGCAGTCGCTTCACGGAAAATTTCGAAGTTTAGCGGACCCCAGACTCCAAGTCGATAACTTCGAATGCGACTGGGATTAACGCTGTGATTTACCACTTATTTGAAATTAAAAAAAAAATTGGTGGAACTAGACAATAAATCAGAGGGGATAAGACTCTTGAACTCAGCAGCGATGCTATCCTCCTTTTCAAAGTTATACCCGGCCTACCCGTACTTCAAACATTTGGTTTGGTTTAATACCATAGCACCAGTGAAGAAGAGCTAAAATAAAATCTTATACCTTAGTACATATATCTACTCGGTAAATTCAGGATGTCTAAACAATGAACGTCAAGAGCAATAAAAACAAGCACTGCCTGGGTGGTTTTAGAGTCAACTGGGTACACGTTCCTACTCCATCTAAGTTATAACTTTTACTCATTCTGAGATTTGTCCATTGTCATTATTTGCCGTGGGCGTTATGCTGTATAAGTGCTGGGCCTAAGTGAAGTGCTCATGAATTATTAACTGCGAAGCTTATCTTATACATCACAATATCTTAGACCTCGCCTTGAGTAACATAGTTATTCGATTGTAGTGCTGTGCCGTTAAAGTTTCTTCTTGTATTCTTTATATGTCCGTTACATTGTTGCATAGCGTGTGTCTGTTTATAATTATTACCTATCCATATGTCCAACGCCGGTTATATTGCCTAACATTATCGTTTCCTTGATCGCAAAACTTCCATCGAGGAGGCCTGTAATGTATAGTGCCATTAACCAATACCACCAAAACACCAATAAAACTTTCTATACAGTTCATTTTGAATCGTGCATTGGTCCTTCGAGCCGGATATGGTAGGAGTAGCTTATGTATTGTATATTTAAGTTATCAACAACCATTAGAACTATTGGTTGATGTGCCCTTCGTGGACTAGACAAGGTGGCTGGGTGCATTAAGTAGGCTGTACCCTTATGGCTTACAGTAAATATTGTTTTCACTGTAGTACAAATTGTAGTAGTGTTTATTTCGTTTAAATATAAAATTCTAGGTATTATAGCCCGCGACGTGGTCAGCTCGTAAACATACAATTAATAGATACAAAGTGCACTCAGCCTCGAAGCAATTACTGTTCAAATAATTGACTTATATGGATCGAAACCATAGCACTCACGCATGGCAGATGGAGAGCTGATACTACCCCAACTGTATTGGCGTAGATAATTAAATAGTTACCTCTAGTTACACATGCCGTTAAAATATATACAGCGGTTAAAATGACGTGCGTTATTACATATTATATGGCTTTCTTTATTAGTATTTAACAACAACAACGAAATTGAATTCCCATTTGAATGAGCGGCATCTAACTTTTTTTTCAATTTTATATGCCTCAATTTTGATTCCTTATGAAGAATATTACGAGCGCAGAGTCGTGTGCATTGACTGATTGAATCACTAGTAAATACCCAAATACGTTCAAACGTATATGATGTCTACGTGACAGGAGAAATAATCCATATTGTTATACTAATAAAATAGGCCGTCTCTCCACGCTTGGGTACCTTGGTGCCCCACAGGTACTGCACCCGCTATGATAATTTTGGTAATACGCTTAAGACACTGCATTGGCGTTCAGCACTGGTTACACTTCACAATAGACTATTCGTAGTGGCTATTCATTCTGGTCTCTATTTATTCGCTTTATGTATTACAGTCTAGTTACATATTATCTTTCATGTTCTCCTTTTGGAACAATGAGATAGGTACTTATTTGAAATTACAATACGTACGAATAAGGTGTTGTGGGACTTGGAAGTGAGAGGCGAACAAATATTTTAACTTACGTAGGTACCATTTGTAAATGCTATTTGATATTATTTCAAGTTTATGTGATTATACACTCACTTGCAAGAAGCTTCACATTAAATCTTCTTTAGTTAATGCCACTTTATCGCTAATGAAATCATTAAAATAATGATTTCATTAGTTTGTTGCATCAAACTACTTTAAGCTAAAAACTTGATCCTTTAACTAATGAGGGCATTAAACATTGTTGCCAACAATCAATTTAAAAATTGAATGGAATGAACGAGTGGTTAGGTTTTGTTTTGAAAAGTATTCACAATTCGTGTATTATTTGGCCGACACAAAACGCGGCTGAATATTAAAATTACCTATTGACCTAAAATTAGAATAAAAATTAAATACTTATAACTGTTTTTTTTTTATTACCTACACTTAAAAGAAAGTTCAACAACTACATGTTAGGAGAATATTGTGTTTACAAGGGCTGATCGCACAGATGTTTCATTTTGATGTGATGTACCAGCTAAAGCGAAAGGCTAAAGTTGAAGGAAATATATCTTCTCTGTCCACATAAAAATCATTTGGAGGTCGTATTTCATTCAATTCAATGCAAATATTATGCAGGACAGCAGTCACTACTATTACTTGGAGAATAGTGTCAATCTTCTTTAGGGTGATTCCCTTCTGCAAACATGGGCACCTGCAAAAATGGTACAAGTAAATATTTTTTACTGAAATATCCACTGTCGCCCAATAGATGGTAGTTTGCATATTTGCCCCTCTCGAAATCTGCACATAAATGAGAGTTGTTGAAAATGGTACAATCGTGCACCGAGCCGGGCCAGCGAGCTGTATTATCCCTTATTTTTAGTGATGCATCACACACAACTTGAACATTAATGGAGAAATATCCTTTTCTGCAGCGGAACATTTCAGCTAGTGAGCCCCCAATGCTGTTGATCTTTACATGAGAGCAGTCAAGAGCTCCTGCCACACGTGGGAACCCATCAATGGCATAAAAATCTTCAGCTTCTTTTCGGAGCTCGTTCCTTTCAGGCATCTTGATATAGGAGGAGCTTAATGCAGCCAGCTTGCGAGACACCTTTTGTACGATCCGGCAAACTGTAGAGCTGTTTATGTTCGTCAGATCACTGGAAAGATCCCGTCGCGAAGAACCGCAAACAGATTAGAAGCTGTGTAAGACCACAAATGGCCTTACTCCTCAGGGTCTGTGGCTCCAGATTGAGGTGGTCTCGAAGCTGCAGCGCTGCCTCCTTTGCAATTCGGTGGCGCAACCGGAACTCTTCTCCATCATGTTCTTCGAATAAATTTATTCTGTTTGGGATCTGGCGGCGGCGAGGAACATCTTCTAGATCAGACAGCGACGATAGGCTGGTCAACGACATATTCAGCAGCGAAAATAAAAGTAAACACTACTTAAAATCAGTTTAATGGCCCGTCGTCGACCCATTAAAAATTATAACCTCTAAAATGTAATTTAATGAGCTCTGATGCGCTAAAGTCGCTTCGTGCAATACAAAATACCGTTAATGGGTGGTTTGAAACTTCATTAGATAAGTTTGACATTTCCATAATTAAAATTTAAAGGATCTTTAAAATGCATCTTATTTTCTTTCCTGCAATGCTTTAATGAAACATTAAGGTTTAAAGTGGCATTAAAAAGATAAAAATCTTTCTTGCAAGTGAATGTATTACACAGAAGCTGTTAACTGCGGCTCTTCCTGAGGTATATTTTTTTAAGTGCAAGTAATATTACAAAGTTTCATCATTTTCGAAAATGAAGAATTGACATACAAATTTTCATCTCCTATTTGAGAAAGGTAGCCTACGTCCTATTCTAAGCTCTACTCCATCTCTATTTGGTACAGACAATCAATGACATCAAACTCGGTTCAGTGGTTTAATACAAAATAGTAATTTCAATGTATGACATTCGCGTAAACTTCCGACAGCAGCATAATGAATGTCATTAAACCCTAATTTATAACGTATCTTTCGTCCAAAAATATATTATTTACCAAATCTTAGCATACTTAGCTAAAACAATGTACCTGAAACGAAACTTCCAAGCTTAAAACTTAATAAAAAAGGTTAATGCACCCTAAACTCTCTCAGTATGACACTCGTAATTAGGCTCTTTTCTCCATTGTCCTTAGTTCTCGGAACAAAGAGACAATAATAACTAATCGTTCGGCCCCCATCCTTATATCCTACTATTAACTAAATTGGTGACCGTCGAAGATAAAAGAAATTTTATCGCGCATACTATAAACTGTCATTTATTCAACGAACGGTTCGTTCTTACGTCTTTTTTACGGAGGGAATTTTAAATCTCATAAATCCATAAAGTTATTTTTCTACTGCTAGTATAGAATGGATCTCTGTTCATCCAACGTTTTATCAGAATGCGGTCTCCTAAAGAAATAATATTTTTGACTCTATTCCTTAGTCATCATTTACTTCCTCCGGGAGGACCGATACTAGCACCTTTATTGTATTTACTAAAACAGAAACACTCACACATTACATAATTGCATTCAATAAAAACTATTTAACGACCTGTAGACAAAAAAATGCGATTAATATCGATTGGGCCGTTATGAAGGAGTACAAACACAAACATCTTGAAATGATATTTTATAAGTAACTACTAACATATTAGATTTTTGTGGTCGTGCATCATGGTCAGTAAGTTATGGCTCGGCAGTTCAACCGATGTGACCTTTGAAATTCCTGCAATGCTTGGAGCGCCCACGATCGGTATTTGAGGATTTCGGTATGCTGAATTTAGAGACAGGACGGTATTGAGTCACGCCAAACCTGTACAGTGACAAGAAATTCGGCCCAATGTCTCTCTATTGCAAGGACAACCGAACCGATATTTGATACGTTTTAACTTTTTACAGTTTTAACTTTAACATACATACATAGGTACATACCTCATGCTACCGTTTAGTACTAAACACCATAACGTGAGGTCCAGCACCATTGCCGTATAAATATAAAGAGCAGTGGGTATTGAACAAACAATAAAATTATGGTCTCACAAATTCGAACACAGCTCAGTAATAATTTTATTAGTAACATATGCCCTGATATGGCAGGATCCGATCAGCTCACTACGTAGAATAGCTATTCCGAAGGGACAACGAACGACATCACATACAGACATAAGTAGTGGTCAGATTCTGCCATATCGGTGCATTATGATGACACTAATGCGTGAGGCCTAAAATGTGCCCAAAATGTGCTCTATGCGCGCAGTCCATATATTTGGGTTCTTTTGAGGATAGCACGGGGTGCTTCTCGAATGAACGAGCTCAATTTGATTATAGATTATTAAAAAACAATCCACGTGCACCAGGGCTTCGTTTGTCTCGCAATTTAGGTCTAAGATACATACGTGTCCCGAGGAATACCGTTATGTATTTATTACTTTATAGAAGAAAATAGAACAATATAATATTCAAAATATAGGGGTTAGAAAAAGTACAACAAATTAATTCTAGACAACGAGGGTAGTCAGTAAAAATGCGTTTGCTTAACAACTCCTTCTGCAATTATTAAACATAATATAACGGACACAGAGCCAGTTAAAGTGAACAATGTGTGCCTATTATAACACAGTAATGAGCCTTTTGGACTGTGATAATTTTGAAAGTTGATAGTTTAAGTGAACCATGGGGAATACTAACTCGGGACATGGCCATCACCGGCAACACAGCAAGAACAGAAAATCAAGAAGCCTTCCTACGTCACCCGAAGTTAGAAGGTAGGTATTTGAAAAGCAGTCTCAATACTATTGTTTTAATTTAATAAGAAAAGCCTGATTGCCTGAACTGTTGCTAGGTAAGAAAAGGATCGCTTTCCATAGGCAACAAGATATTTAATATTGATTTCATTTGATATCTTCCTCTTGGCGCTCTATTCACGAACTATCTTTTCAGGACGTCATTTCATCTCTTATAAGAGTATTCTTATAAAGAAAATCATCTAAGTTTTTTAAAGGAATAATAAATGAATAATGTAAACTTGAGATACTTTGAACATATTTTATGACCGTTGTTTTATAAATATTGTAATAAGATTATAAATAAGTATGCTGTATTCTTTGATCTCGAATCGGATCTTTTCGATGCTGCAAAAGTATGTAAACAATGACAGGACTGCATACTGCATTCTACCTCGCCTACCTACCCCAGCCTTTGTAGTTGATATTAATAGCCAGGTTCATACTTACCTAATAAAAGAAAATAGTGTAAAGTGAAATTACATTGGTCGTACTTATCAAGATACATAAATTATTCATACATGGCTAGGGAAGTGTAATTAATTATTTATAAGTATTGATTTCAATTAACTACACCTTAACCTAATTGGAAACGGAATTATATATAGCGGTATAGATAATTATATATTATATAAGACGTACACACTACTATAAAAATTATAACTTTGTATTAAATAGCAAAAGAAAGAACAGATCAATTAGTATTTTGTTATTTGCGAGTAGGCACTTTTTCTAATTTAACTATTTAAGAACTTAAAACTTAAGAAATAATTGGGCAAATTCAATTTTCGATTAATATTTAAGTTTATTCCGATCATTGCATTTAAAAGATGCTTGAAGTATTTTCGAAACTTACTTTATTCAAATTAATAAACTATGTATGTAGATACTTGTGATAGACACCGGTCGAAAGTAAAGGCTATAGAGTCTACTTATACAAAGCTAGTAGCGTTAATGTTCATCAATGTTCCAGACGAGCAAGTGTACCAATTCACATGATGTACACAAAATTTCCAAAGAACCTCTCACAAACGTCGCTGCTGTGAAATGTAGCGTTGTGATATCATGCGGTGTGGGTCCCATGACAGCCTCTATTTCCGAACGAAACGCCCTGTTCCGGATGCTCACGTCACGCGCAACGGTCCTGTTTTGGAAATGTCACGCTCAAGCCCGCCCCTGTGGAACACAGACACAATCACCTATATACTTACCACTTATCCGCTTAGGAATATTCAACAGAAAGAGACGGCGAATAAATTAGAATTATAAATATTTTGATGTCGTAAAATTTTGTAGCTGTTTATACGATTGTAAATATCGAACCGGGGGTGGCTGGAACAAAGTCAGTCATCCGAAATGATCGCGGTATACTAAACAAAAGACTGTAGGTATTTATTTCGCTCCAATACATTACTTGATGTTACAAATAAGGTATCGGAAAAGCGGTAAATGAGCTTAGGTACAGCATTTTATCGGTCTTGTTGCTGTAATAGTTGTCAATGTTGAATTTACGTTTTAGGATGCCGTAGGGCTATTTTTTATTAAATAAAGTAGGTCTAGAACTCTAGAATGTTGAACAAACAATATTGAAATAATGATGACTAATCCCTGTCTATTAGTTTATTAGATTTGTATTAAATAGCTAAAAATCCATTCACATTAATCTTGGATCTCTCTAACAATAACACAGAATTGCGTTCCTTGCTTTTGTTAGTTTTTGTACCTAATTCTATTGATTTTCAACGCCGTTTTAGGTTGAACTTAATATGTAACTTGAACCAGTAATCGATATTAGAAAGTTAGCAATCAGGCGATCGTGTATTTAATTATCAACATAAAATATATTGTTATATTATGAAAATACGACCACTCCGCGTGAAAGCAATACGGTGAACTATTTCCCTATCTAGCCGGCTCGTGTCACGTATCTGTTACGAAAACTCGCCCCGCACTAGTTAAATGACAGGCGTCGAGTATCGTGCGCCCGCGCTCGTTGCTTTGTTATCGCCCTCATTATCGATCAAAGCTGGTCCAACAAATAGCCGTACTTAACTGCGCTCAAAATAATCGGCGCAATCTGTGAGCCTACGGCGACTGTTGACTGAATAGCTAGTTACTGAACCTATACCTTCAAATACTGGTTTCAGATTTCGTTTAGGTACCTAGCTACCTATTATAGGTATACAAAGTAACTTACACTATTACCACAGTGAAACTACATTATGAAAGAGTTCGTTAGGCTGTGCTATTACTACTTATATAATATTACCGTTTAATAGTACTTAATTAATAAACTTAACGTTTGATCTATCAATTTGACTTTTTTCTGATAGTGCCTGATAACTAAGTTGTTATCAAAAAAGTAGTAACCACCATTCTAGGTGTTATCAATATCAAAATGGTGGTCCTCAGTTAGTTAACTAGGATTTTCACGATCCGCCTGAAGAACAAGAATGAAAAACATGTGTCAGTAAATTATACCAATTCTTTGTTATTACAAAGAAACGAAGTAAGTAGGTTTATCGACTGAACCATCTCGTTCGGAAGAGTCCAAATATGTTGGTAGTCTATGATATGTTCATTAACTAAACTTGGGCCAGTGCGCCATCTGTCACAGATACTAGCACGGCTTTGAACCCTTATCTCAACATAACAAAATATGACAGTGGTGTGTATGTGACCTTAATTCGTCAAGTTGTGCAAAAGTTATTTCACATCGAATAATTGCTATCAAGTTCATTGGACGAATCGTGCTTGCGCAGCTACCTGCTATCATTCGTGAAATTGGCTCTTAACGTAACGAAGATACAAGTAGATGCAGTTGAGAAAGAGATATAACTTTATATAAAAAAGATGACAGGATGCTTTGTTACTCTAGCTTTGTAACTCTGCTTAGCTTGAAGCAATTGAGTATAGGAAGGACCCCTATTTCATAACTGCCTAATCGAGGGGTATTTATCTTAACCAATTATCACTGAATTTGCGAATTTCTAGATCCTTTAACGACTTGATTGTTCGTGATTCACGACAAGAAAAAGCAATCTCCGTCTAGACCGCAGACTATTAGATTATGATGTATTGCTACAGAACTTCAGACCGAATAACAAAAAAAGGATTTTGCTGCAATTGTGTAACAATTGTTTTAAATTTTTCTTTTTATTTGCACTAGTTTTTATCTGAAACTTTAGCAAATGCAATTCTGAAATTTCTAAAATTTTACTTGCTTTTGAGTTAATCTCAATGTCCGTTTTCATTTCTGCGTTAGTGTCGTTTTTGCTTAGTCCACTTGAGTGGTACTACTACGGTGGTCGTACTACTTGATAAAAAGCCTTTTTCAAACACCTTAATACCTAACTGCTACGAAAACTGCATTTTGGGGTGGTTTGTTCATCTAACTTTTTTTTTTTTTAATACCACCCTAATATGAAACATTGTGTTTCCAACTGAGTTTTTAATAGTCAAAATACTCGTGTAAACTATTTTTTTATTCCACGATCAAGTTTTTTCGAGCTATGTTACTAGCGCCATCTACTGTCCAGTAGCTGAATCTCTGAAAAACTACCCAATGATCGAACTGACTGCTAATTTCATATATTTTATTAGTAAAATAACATGACCACATTCTGTAATATACACTATTTATACTCTTAACACCCACTTATCAATGTTGTTCGTTTGTCTTATATGAGTACTCGTCTTACCTTTTGAATAAACACTACAATAGCTACAAACTTGATGTGTAGTATTGCTAACTGCCTAAGTAGCTCCATTGAAGAGAGTATTAAGTTGCGGAGAGGGAGGCACGCGAGAGCTTCCTGGATGGTGGTTTATTATGAAATCGTGACCCACGCTCGTGCTACGTACAAAGCGGAATACAGTACTACCTACCTACCGCTGGCCGTTTCGTGCTTTCCTACATGCCAAATCCATCGCATGTCCTAGGTGCCTAACCATGAATGTAAATATTATGTAGGCACGTAAATGTCACAATATTTATACAATTTCCGGCTAATTGTGACGCATGAAATTCAAGATTAAAGCAGTTGGATTTTCTTCTTGTGTTTGTTTGAGTAAATCTCTGGATGGTTTAGATTAGGTATTGGCCCCGGTAGGTGGTGCTGTAATCTGATTTTAGGAATTAAGTACCTTTTCATTGGATGCCCATTTCTTAAGAGTTACCTTCTAAATTGTAACAATGTTATTGACCTAATGAATTATCGTAGTTTCAAGGGACTAAAATTCCTAAATGAAAACAAAAAATATAACGTGGATCACGAAGCGAACGATAAACAAAAGTATTCATTGGATGCGTAGGATGTGTCCAAATATACAATAGGTATTTTCCAATATCAAACAAATAGAAACAAAGGGATAACCACACTTTAATTAGTTAATACTTCTCCCCGTATAGCGGTGTGTACGAGCAGTAATGGGTACTCCCAGGAGTGGAGGTCACGTACTTATAAATTTTCTTTTTTATTACACTTTCTATGTACCGATATTGAACGTTCGATTAGTTTCAAAGTAAGACTTGCAAACCGCTGAAGCTTAGCGTTAGTTTCATATGTTTACTGTACGATTTGAATAAAAACTGAAAATTCAGTTAAATAAAATAAATTATTAAAAATAAAAAACCTGACTAATGCTAAAAAGATCAAAACAAGCTTTATAGCAGGCGGTACCCATTTGATGAAAATTTATGGGCACCACCTGCCATAAAGCTTGTACCTATCGATCTTTTTAGCATCAAACAGGTTTTGTATTTTTAATAATTTATTTTATTTAATAAATTTTAGTAATGGCATAATATATATCTATATACATATATACGATACCACCGACGCAATCTAAAATTCATGGAGCCGTTCAGGCCGCAGAGCGTGCCAAACATTAGAATTTGACGCCAAAATCCGCCATTCTGTTTTTTTTTATTTTGATATACCCTGTGTCACTCTCACAGTAAATATCAATCTAACGACACCTTTCAAGCTAAAATCCATCGAGTCGTTCAGGCTGCAGAGCGTGCCAAACAACATACATACATACATACATACATACATACATACATACATACATACATACATACATACATACATACATACATACATGCATGCATGCTACATACATACATACATACATGCATACATACATACATACATACATACATACATACATACATACATACATACATACATACATACATACATACATACATACATACATACATACATACATACATACATACATACATACATACATACATACATACATACATACATACATACATACATACATACATACATACATACATACATACATACATACATACATACATACATACATACATACATACATACATACATACATACATACATACATACATACATACATACATACATACATACATACATACATACATACATACATACATACATACATACATACATACATACATACATACATACATACATACATACATACATACATACATACATACATACATACATACATACATACATACATACATACATACATACATACATACATACATACATACATACATACATACATACATACATACATACATACATACATACATACATACATACATACATACATACATACATACATACATACATACATACATACATACATACATACATACATACATACATACATACATACATACATACATACATACATACATACATACATACATACATACATACATACATACATACATACATACATACATACATACATACATACATACATACATACATACATACATACATACATACATACATACATACATACATACATACATACATACATACATACATACATACATACATACATACATACATACATACATACATACATACATACATACATACATACATACATACATACATACATACATTCATACTCTCGAAAAAACATAACGTCAATTTTATTATTATGTGATAATATTGCACCACATTAGAACGTAATAATAATACTTAGTCTGTTATAATTGTAGTTAGCAGCCATCTGGCTATCATATCACTTAATTTGCGGCAAGCTGCAGCTTGCAGCTGAGAGAGGGGAGCGTTGCAGTGGTCCTAATGACCAATTAGCAATGGTTTAACACTTTTGTCTTTTTTTCATTAAAATATTTTGTACCTTATAAATAAGTTACACTACATAGAGAATTTGGAACCTATGAACCTTCATTATTATACATAGCATTCAGATCAATGTAAATAGGTATGACTAACATGATATAAATTTATAAGCAACTAGCTGTTGCCTGCGGCTCCTTCTCCATGGATGTCGGTTATTGCGACCAAACGTAGTCTTGCCCAAGTTCTAATTTGTACTAAATGTCATCAAAATTGCTTCAGTGGTTAAGGTGTGAAAGCGTAACACACAGAGTTACTTTCGCATTTATAATATTAGTATAGATGTGCCAATAAGCATATCGAGCAGGGATCATAAAAAATAGGTGCTAGTAATTTGATCCAGGTTGTTTTTTAAACAGTATGTATTGTTTGTACAGACAAGTGTCGGTGCTGCAGACGTCGATCCCGCTGCCAGCGTCTGCAGCAGCCGTGCGCCGCGCACCGCCCGACAAGCGGCCACTGCCAGCTACACCACACGCAGGTAAACTTCTAATTTACACTACATAATATCGATACATAGTTATATAGCTCGCGTAGTATCGTTGTTCGTACTACAAAGGCGTGCATGAATATGAGTTTCCTGAAATCTATAAGCTGGAAGTATTCAAGTCCAACATAGCACCCGCTTATTTAAGGAAGAGGCTTTCTCCGCGAAGTTGGAAGGTTAGAAAAGTGACACTCAAAATAATAAAAGGAAGAGCACGTTAATAGAAGTAAAGAATAAAGTACACATCGAGAAATAGTTCTGAGTCAAAAGTCCTGAAAATAGATTAAAAACAGCTCCTTTGTTAAATAAATAGATGAAGTATCTAACTTTCGGCGTACGTAGTTAATTTTGACAAGAGGGAAGATAGAACACTTAATTGCCAAACACATTTCTAATTTTATGATCAAAATAAACTTAACTACTCACTTAAAAGCTAACGTTACTCTTGTAAGTTGAACTACCTTTAATAGACCACATTAGATTATAAGAACGCATTAAGAAATGATATTATACGGGTCAATACTATGGAGAAGATACTAACCCGTGCGCGTGCCATGTACGATATATGACTCGTATGACAGTTTTTGTATTAAGGATAATAGTACAAACAACCCGTATAATTTCTTACTACTACTAGGTCTTCACAAACCGACCACAAAATATACCCAGAATACAATTAATTATACGTGAATCACGCATATGAATATCCAATTACAAGATCGAACTCACAACCGTTGACGCAGAGGCAGTCGGCAAGATGAGTCCTCCATACTGGTAATTCATCAATTAATTGGTATTTCATAGTTAATATGCTGTATAATATTCCTTGTGATAAATTCACAATTATTTACAGAAATTGTTTAAAAGCACAAATCGAATAGTTAAGTATTCCGTAGCTACGACTTGAATTGCATTTTCTTACACTTGGAACTAAAAATTGGAAATAGGTACCTACCTAACTGATTTCAATCACTAAATTAGAAAACCACTCGGCAACAGTTAACCTCTTAAGACTACAAAAACAGGCGTCTATTTGTCTGATAACTTTTACGAAGACAAAGAAGTGAGAAAAGAAAGTGTTTCTGTAGACAGACTTATCTATGTAATTTAATATTAACGAAACTTTGCAGTATTGCCATAATCTTATTATTAATTAGGCACTTATCTTGTCAAAGTATCTATTTGGCCAAAGCTTAAGGTGGGAAACTTCACACGTGATGCCAGAACACATACATTAATGCTATATACAAACTGCTCGTACCATTTATTACTATTACTATAGTTTAATGTAATTAAATTAGATTTTTCATGTTACTGGTGATTAAATAAAATAAATTTAATGTAAGACTGATTAAGTAGGAACATAATATAATACACATACAAATTCACAAACAAGCTTATCATGCAGGAGTTTTCGAGTCAGTACATTCCTATTGGAATTGGAACTCATAAACGCAATCAATTAAATAATATTTGACGTTGTACTGAACAAAATAGCTAAAACTGTTAAAACATGTTCCCATGTGGCAGGATCCGACCTATCACCTTCGTAGAATACCGATCAATCGGAAGGGTCTACGAACGTTTTGATCAATAGCGTCCGATAAGCAGCCAGTATAGAATGGACATAGATAGTTGGTTGGATTCTGTCATACAAGTGCGTGTAACCAGTTTTGTGACCATAAATATTCATAACTTTTTGCACTTTTACCTCAATTTCTCAAAGGCTTAGTAACAAATTTGTAGATGCGATACGTCCATTTGTCGCTCGTAAACACACCTTGGGTCCACAGACGTAGACAGGTCCCTAAAATAAATTCCAAATACTCTCCAATATCTGGGAGTTTTAACAAATTTATATTCACTTACTCTTGTTAAGTGTGAAAACTACTTTTGCTTTATAACTTGTCCACATATGGATGAGTACTAACACATGAGTGATGAATTTGTCCTCTTATCTTTAGATAGCGTGGTGCACTTTCCTTATTAGGCATAGCTCCTAAAATATGTAATTGATTACCTATCCTTTATTGCCGATCCTTCGTTATTATGAGAATAAATGTAATAAATGTTGATGCGGTTTATTTACCGAGACAAAATATAAGTAACTAAAAAGTGTGTAATTATAATGATAAATATTATAATATCTGATATGAGAGAGCCTTCTTTATTATATCTACCATCCTACTCCAGGGCACTGACTTCCCATAATTACGAGATATGCAAGGCTATACTATGTTAACCTAGTGTGGATTAGAAGATTTAAAAAACATAATATGTAAGATATAGAGATAGATAAGAGTTCATCCTATGTCAGCATTTGTGCTTTTAGTAGGTATTGTAAATATTGTTATCGCAAGAAATGTTACCACAGTGCAACTTTATCCGAGGGGAGATGCATAGGGCCTCAAAGTGTGCATCGAAAGAGATAGGGGACTTATTGTTAGATCTTGGTTATTCAGATTATTGGATTTGTGTGTTTTCATTGAAAGAATATTTACTCTCATAACACTTGACTTGCGAAATATACTTTATTATCGCTGGACTATGTAAATTAACTATAATGTTAACTTTTGGTATCAGTTAAGAAGGTATTCTTTCAAAAATAAGTACTAAAAGAAAATGGTCGCGAACTGGAAAATAATCTAACTACTTACAGATTATTTTCCAGTATGCAATCATTTTCTTTTTCAAAACAACTATGGAATGTTATAGTCTATGGTATTACCGTAATGACAGTAGTGTTAAGAGTGTAGTGCTATTAAATTGCAGTTCAATATTTCATTATTTTGACATGATCTGTTTGATTTCTTTTCGGTATGATTGTCGTAACAGATTAGAGTAGTTTTCTTAACAAAGGTGGGAGATAGTGAAAGCACCACGTACAAATATGAAATTTAAAAATAACTTAATTTTTGCCTAAAATGGCCCCACCTAGTCATACGTTCTTGCAACTAATGAAGCCTGCATTCCATATCATTTGATTGTACTTAAGTATAAATTAAGAGGTTAAAGTATGTAAATATTGTTCAATCTAATTAGGGAATGATAACACAGGTACTTCAAAAACACATTCTGTGTTAATAAATCGAGTGTTTACAAATGATATTGCGATATCTAAAATGATGTGTGCGACATAAATTCGTATGTCAAGTCGTTTGTAATGATTCTCACGCGGGTCGAGTTATCTTGAGACTCGTCGTGCCCTGCTGATATCATGTGGATAGCGGTTGTGCAGATGGCTGATGCATCCTCAGTTGTCGGCTACTACTCACGCTGGCCGGCCATTTGATGGTCCCGGTTATTTTTAAGTGACGCCTGTACGTGAATAGTTCGGAAACACAAGTTAGTGTACAATAAATTAGTGTTATTTAATAATGCTACTATGTGAACTGTTTGTTGTATCTGCGTAAATTGATCGTGAGTATGTTGTGTAACATCAGATATTTTTACAGATTTGATTAGACCTGATGATGTCTGATCTTATATTATTTATGTTTATAATACTTAAATTATCCAGTCCTCTATTATCTAACAATTGACTACTAGAACTTTGAGGATAAAGAAGGTGATTTAGGAATATAGAACTGACAATAAGGAATGTAAAATGTAACCGGTAATTATCTGATCTCTGATCGAATATTAGTTACAATTTTATGGTTTATGAGTGGAAAAGGAAATGGTCCACCAAGTTATACTGTGTTCATATCCTGAATTTGTAACTACTAATATGAATTTTCTTAATGCGAAACATCTCGTTCTCGTGAGGGCAGTTAATTTATAGAAAAGTGTATTCTTATCTAACAGACACGGCTGAAGAACTTTTTTAACCGTTCTCGGATTATCTTAAAACACTTTTTCAATTCCTTTTTTTATCTATGTCTGAGCCAAGATCGTGGCAACTGCTCCTTTGTTAATAATTTTATCATTATATTAAACAATATAGCCAACAAAGAAAACAATACTCTTATCTTTGTCATGCACCAATTTGAACGTTGATAGAATATTTTTTGTTGTTTTATGATCGCAACATTCGCGTCATTCGGGTGTTGTATTGTCGTTGCTAAGTGATGGATAGTCTTGGGTCTTGGCCTGAATAATGAACGGATGTAGTCCGCGGTTGATTGACAATGTCGCTGTACAACTATGTACTTCCTTCGCTGTGCAATAACACCTGAGTGTATCCATTGTTAGTATCATTGATGCGCAATTGTAATCACAGACAGGGAAAGTCACTGAAATCTCACATTTTGCACATTTTCAGAATATAATAAAATGTGCGAACTGATTTAGTTTTTTAATAATAGAAATAAATTTCATTAGATGGATTTTGTTTAACTAATGAAATCCATCTTTTTTTGCCATGATTTGAAACAATAATTTGGATAGATAAGAATAAAATATCGAGGAATATTACAGTATTCATTACTGAAATATTCTTAAATATATTGGCACAGGAACATTGTAGCAAACCTCTCATCATATTGCGGATAGTTTTATAAAATCGATTGATTCTCACCTTGAAAATATTAAAACACATAGTCGTATAATTATTACTGGGGATATAAACATTAATTTGATTGAGAGTTCTAACTGTAGCATCTACGATAAAAATAATAGGGCATATTACCTTAACATGATCTCTCATCATGGTTTACTCCCAGCACATTGTTTCCCTACAAGAGATTTTAGATGCCTAGACCACTTTATATTGAAAATAAATAAATGTAACACCACCGCATCTGTTGCTGTGCTTGATACTACCATCACAGACCATCATTCTATCGTACTAAGTCTGTCGCACGTAACTAAATCGCACCCACCGTTACACTCTAAATATAAAAATACTATAGACTATGAAAAGGCAGTTATTACCCTACAAGAGTCTAATCTTCAGGCATTTTATCTTTATGAAGATCCCAATGTATGTACTGATGCGCTTATTAGGCTAATCACAGATTCTTTAAAAATGCATTCAAAAAATATACCATTCCGAGTTCTAAGCGTATTGTTAAGCCTTGGATTACGGAAGGTGTTCTACGGTGTATAAGAAACAGAAACTGAATGCAAAGAACTCTGAAAAATGATAAAAATAATGAGCTACTTAGGATTACCTATCGACGTTACAGAAATTTTTGTAACAATCTTATAAAGAAGCTAAAACGTCAATATGATACAAAAAAGCTATCTGAATCTACTCGTAATAATAAAATCTTATGGAAAACTATTAATGATATTGTGCACTACAGACCCCTTAAAGTATCAAATATTAATTTATTAAATAACCACACTCCCCCTACTGAGTCGGTTAACTCCGTTAACAAATTCTTTGTAAATATCGGTCAACATCTGGCGGAAGGTATAATAAATGATGGTGGACACAGTCGTGATGACGCTTCTACAGTAACTAGCACTATGTTGACATCGTTTGTTCTCCTTGAGACAGACCCTACTGAAGTGGAATGTGTACTGATGAGCCTGGACTCTAATAGCTCCCCAGGATGGGACAATATTCCCACCCAATTCTTAAAACTAGCTGGGTCTATAGTGATCCCTATAATCAGCCATCTGGCCAATATTTGTTTTAGAACTGGTGTTTTCCCTAAAGCTCTGAAAAGGTCACTGGTAACTCCTGTGTATAAGAGCGGAGCCAGAGACGACGTCAATAATTACCGTCCTATTTCAGTACTGTCGGTAATCTCCAAGATATTGGAAAGGTTGCTTAACAAAAGGTTAATTAGCTACCTCAATAACTTCAACATCTTATCACCCTCACAATACGGTTTTCGTAAAGGGTTATCGACTGAAGATGCTATTTGTTCAATTAGCTCCCATATTGTGACCAACCTAGATATGAGTAAGAAATGCTTAGCTGTCTTCCTGGACTTAAAAAAAGCTTTTGATACCGTCTCTGTACCCACCCTCATAAAGAAGCTTGAATGTATCGGCATTCGTGGTAAATCTCTCTGTCTTTTCACAAGCTACCTATTGGAACGACAACAGCAAGTAAGAATAGAGACGCACACCAGTGGGTGTGAAAATGTTGCTTACGGTGTGCCCCAAGGCAGTGTCATCGGACCCACCCTATTCTTGATTTATATCAATGATTTATGCAATTTAAATGTAATATCTGGGCGTATATTTTCCTATGCCGATGATACAGCGATTGTGTTTACTGGAAGATCTTGGACTGAAGTACAGCGCTATGCGGAGGCTGGTTTGTCCAGTGTCGCCGCTTGGCTGGATAAAAATATACTTACTTTAAATACTGCTAAAACTAACTACATGTGTTTTTCGATTTATGATTCGTTTCAGCCTCCAGCAGACTTTAAACTCCGAATTCACAAGTGTAATAATACCCATACTACTGATTGTAACTGTGTTCCACTTGTGAAAGTACAAAACTTAAAGTATCTTGGTATCATGTTTGACCAGAGACTTTCTTGGCACTCTCATCTAGAACTACTTGCAAATCGCGTTAGAAAATTGAAATGGGTCTTCAAAACTTTGCGCCATGTTACAACACCTGAAACATTAACCAAAATTTATATTGCACTGGTGCAATCGGTACTTTCTTATTGCATAACAGTATGGGGGGGGGGGGGGTGCTAATAAAACTAAATTTATAGAACTAGAAAGGGCCCAAAGATCCGTTATAAAAGTCATGTATTCTAAACCGTACAAATATCCGACCTCTGATCTGTATCAACTTAGTAACCTTTTAACAGTAAGGCAACTGTATATTTTTCTTACTGTTCTAAAAGTGCATGTTAAACTAAACTTTGACCCTAAACTTCTTAAGAAAAGAGTCTACCGCAATGTTGCTCCGGCATGCACAGTTGCTACAACATTTGCAAGTAATCAATTTAAAAGACAGTCAGCCTATTTATATAATAAAATCAACAAAATATTGAGTATTTACCCTATGGTCCTCCACGACTGTAAAATAACATTATTATCATGGTTAAAATCTATGAATTATGCAAATACCGAAGAGCTCTTGCATATAGTCTCTTAACAGCATCCATAATTTAATATTCTATGTATCCCTTTAACACTTTTTCAATGGACCTAACAATTATTTTTTTATTTTAAATAAAGTGTATATATATATATATATATATATATATATATATATATATATATATATATATATATATATATATACTTATCTAAGTTCATCACAAAACATACACACACACACACACACACACACACGCACGCACGCACGCACGCACGCACGCACACACACACGCACGCACGCACGCACGCACGCACGCACGCACGCACACACACACACACACACACACACACACACACACAGACAGACACACACGCACACGCACACGCACACGCACACGCACACGCACACGCACACGCACACGCACACGCACACGCACGAGCACACGCACACACACACACACACACACACACATACACACGCGCGCGCGTACACACACACACACACACTTCAAATTGTTATTTTATAAAATCAAAAAGATACTGACTAGCTTCTTTTTATGTAATGTGGAGAGCGAGGCCTCCTAACACAGGTATTGTTTACTTAAAAGGAGTGCCTCAAACACTGTTTAAATACTAGCATGTAAGAAAATGATAATAAACTAATTTTGAATTTGAATTTGAATTTGAGCAAAGAATAATTTGTTTACACACGTAAATCAATAATAAGGAAAAAAAATCTAATTGAATAATTAACTTGTCCTAAACCTATATTGACTTGTCCTCTATTAAATCAAGTGGCTGAAAATAGTGTTCAGCCACTTGATTTACACTGCGTTTTATTTGGTACCTAAAGTACCTTGGTATCTTATTCGCATTTTCTTTTTAATCGGGTAGGTAGTTTCTTAGGTAGGTATTGGTAGATATGATTTGTTTACCTTCACCAGCGGATGAGCTTAGTACTTATCATATCACAACACTATTATCTAGAGCCAAAGCAAACGGGCTCACTGGAAACCCATAATGTGTGGTATTTATGGGTCCTATTGACTCATTAATGTCCCTTGTTTAGGGTTACTTTACGCACACGCATACATTTGTAAAGTAATGTAATGACATCACGAATTATTATTTTTGTCGGTATGCTATCGATCAATATAGCGAACCAGACTATTATGAACCGTTGCATTCAATTGAAGTTCCCCTTATGTAAGTTCATTGTTCAATACGTAGAAGGGGTGTTATAGCTCAATGAAATCTGGTGACTATAGTGTACCGCATATAGGTAGGTACACATTAAGTACACGGTTTCGCAGCCTACTAAGCCTGACAGTCGCGCGCGCACCACAAGCAATCACTCGTGCTGTTCCGATAAAAGCTCTCAGTTATCTAACTAATCTTATCTCAATATTGATAATATTTGCTCAGCTTGATCACTAAGATTGCAATTTCTATAAATATATCGTAAAATTGACATCATTTCTGTAAGCTAAGTTAAGTTTATGTGACGGCGATTATAGTTTGTATGACAGAGATATTGTATTGTAATCATTAAAGGTATTCCATTGTTTTATTGCAGGTGGTAAAAGTGGCTTGTCAGCTAGTTCCAGTCGTTCTACAAGTCCGTTGGGACAGGGCGCTGTCAGCTTTATTCCACGAGCGCCGACTTCATCGTCCGGGTAAGTTTGGTTATTTATTTAATGGGATGAAGCTAAGAGTTCTAAGCTGGAACTACCCACTTACGATAGTTATTACATAATTTTTATCGTTTTAAACTCTTAAATGAACTCTTAGTAGTGTTTGTATCTAATAAGTGGTTTTACAGTATGCGTGCTTGTACAGTCATTAT
The DNA here is from genome assembly GCA_949126895.1 of Eilema caniola. Classification (NCBI taxonomy): domain Eukaryota; kingdom Metazoa; phylum Arthropoda; class Insecta; order Lepidoptera; family Erebidae; genus Eilema; species Eilema caniola. The sequence continues at coordinate 19,407,855 of OX421462.1, forward strand.
AGGTGTTCATTACATACTTATTGTATGGTGCATCTAGGTATATTTTCATTCAGGATAATCATATCTCAAAATACTTTTGTAAAAAGGCTAATTGTAGTATTAATTTAGTGCCAAAAGATACTTCACAATCTGGGTCAGTAAAGAATATAACCTAGTCGATAGGCGTTTTAATTAGATATTAGTTATATATATATATATATATATATATATATATATATATATATATATATATATATATATATATATACCTATAAACAATATCAGACATTATTTTTGAAAAAATATGCATACAAAGGAACATAGAGCATCCTATTCGCATGCTCTTATCATCGGGCCACATTCTTGGTTTGCGCAGTGATACTGTGTAAAAAGTAAAAACCTAAATAATAGTAGATTATGGTACAAGTATGTAAAGTTGGTGATTACGAAGAGCCGGAGACGGTAATTAAAAATACACACGTGTATCATAAGTCGTTCTTCATTTCACTTTTGAATAATATAATAGGAAAATAGATAAGTATTTACCCTTGCAATTTTTAGATAGTACCTACACATTCCATAACGATAGACTTCACATCAATCACATCATTTATTGGACGTTGTACAATATATGTGTATTAATCGGGCGGTGTACTAGGTACATAGATCGTTTTCTTTATAACTAGCACATACTTGTGGACATTTTAATTAATCGATACTAATATTATAAATCTGTCTGTCTGTCTATCTGTCTGTATGTTACGCTTTCACGCCTAAACCACTGAACCGATCTTGATGGAAATTGGTGCAAAGGTGTATTAGAGCTTCAGAACGGACATAGGCTACCTTTTATCGCGAAAAAGGGGGTTTAAGGGGGGAAATAGGGGATGAAAGTTGGTCATTTTTAAAGGTATCCTAATGAAATTTGGTACAGAGGCAGATAAGAGCTTGGGAACTGACATAGGCTACGTTTTATTACGAAAAGGGGGTAGAAGGGGGTGAGCAGGGCCATGGGATGAAAGTTTATGTGAAAGTTTGTCATTTCTGAAGATATCCTGATGAAATTCGGTACAGAGATAGATTAAAACTTGGGAACGAACATAGGCTTGTTTGTCGCGAAAAAGGGGGTTTAAGGGTAGGGAGTGGTAGTAGAGGATGAAAGTTCGTCAGTTATGAAGATATTCTAATAACATATGGTACAGGGATGAATTAAAGCTTGAGAACGGACATATGCTATTTTTTATCGCGATAAATGGGGTAAGGGGGGGGGGGGCTTAGGGCTAGATAGTTAATATGAAAGTTTGGCATTTTTGAAGATATCCTGATTAAATTTGACAGCAGGTACACAGGGGTAGAGGAAGGGGAGGAATACGGATAGAAGAGGGGGAATAGGGCTAGGGGATGTAAGCTTATCAATTTTGAACACATCCTGATGAAATTGGTATAGAGATGGATTAGGGCTTGGAAATTGACATAGGTTACCTTTTATCGCGAAAAGTTTGATATTTTTGACGATAGCCTGATGCAATTTGGTACAGAGATAAATTAGAACTTGGAAACGGATATGGCTACCTTTTATAGCGAAATAAGTGAAAGTGTGTTATTTTTAAATATCCTTTTGAAATTTAGTACAGAGATGAATTAGAGCTAAGGAACGGACATAGGCTCCATTTGATCCTGAAAAAGGGGGTAAATGGGAGGGAGGCGGATAGGGCTAGGGGATTAACCTGTCAAGTGAGTAAATAATAGACACAATAGGTAAACAATAGACTCGCGGTGCGATCGCACCGCTTGGGATCTTAGACTTTAAAGTTTGTCATTTTACAATTGTGCAAAAAAGGGGGTGAATAGGGGATAAAAAGTAAGAGCTTTTTTTTGAAGATATCTTCATAAAATTTGGAACAAAAGTGAAATATAGCTTCGGAACGGATATACCTAGTCGATAACGAGCCATATATAGAAGCGAGTGGAGAGGCGAGCAGAGATTGTTATAGGAGCGAGTGGATAGGCGTAAGTATCTAACCGATCCATCGTTGATAATTTGCTTAGTTTGTTATTTGTTTTTATCATCAGTTTAACATCATGATTTCAGAGGTAAATACTCAAATTATGTAAAAGCAATAGAAACAGCATCTTTGCCTACCTTTTGAGGATTTCCCTAGATTTCTAGATTCTTACTCTCTGGATTCCGCCATTTGATTCTAACTCCGTTGACCAGGTACTGCCCTTCTCTTTCCAACCAAAAAAAGATCATAAAAATCCGTTTCGCAAATTTTGCAATTTAACATAACGGTTTATCGCCTATTTAGCTCCCATAGTAGTGAAATTCTAAGAAATCCTGATACACGAATTCGTATTTTGTGCTTGTGGCGATGGATCCCTATAACTCTATTCCTGCCGGCTTCCCTTTGCATAGATGATAGAGATGCTTAAATTCGATAAACTACATCGAGATAAGAACTATCTTCCACCGACTTTCATTTTGAAAACTTTCACCCATTGCCACTGTTATGGCTTTACTGGGGAATTTTCTCCCTACCAGAGCCACTGAGAAAACGTTCTTAAGGCTGATAAAAGTCACTGCGCCACAGAATAGATAAAAGTACTACTGCGCTTATTTACACAAGGTATATTGATTAATATGTACATGCTGTAGAGTGTTATTACATACATACATATAATCATGCCTTTATCCCCGGAGGGTTAGGCAGAGGTGAATTAACACCCAACAGCCACATTTCACCAATCTGTATTCGGTCCCACGTAATAGGGGGTGAGCCTATTGCCGTATTCCGGGCACTATTGTTGACTCGAGCCATGCATCTGAAGCTGAGTCTGGGCTGTACATATCTGTCTGATGTTAAAGTTAGCCCTATCCCTTAGTCGCCTTGTACGACGCCACATGGGAAGAGAAGGGGTGGCCCAAATTCTACTCTGCCGGGAACCACGCTTTATTATCGCTGTTATTATTAAGTTGTATTTTATCAATTGCTACAATACTGTAATTTTAATAGAAAGCGCATAGACATTAATTTTTTGATAACGAAACGACATGATTGCTTCAACCAACAAAGTAGGCGCTTTTTCCTGTAATTTTGAAGTTTTCTCTCAGTTTATTTCATTTATTCATTCATTATTATATAGTACGTTACATTTTAGGTATACAAATACTATAAGTTACACAAATATTATGTCAAAGTTGTACCAAAGACACCTGACTTATCAAAGAATAAGTCCGCATCTAGATTATTTTTCAAAAAGACATTCAGGTATTGAACAGCTCTGTAAGTAGGGCTACTCCATACCAACAAACGCCAAGCTGGTGGGCAAGTCAAGAGCTAATGCTGTCGCCGTCCACAGAATTTGAATTTGAAGTAGGGAGTCGAGTAGAGAGGCTATTAGAAAAGTGAATGGGAGGCAGGTGGAGAGGCGAGTAGAGAGTGAAACAGGGATGATTAGAGAGGCAAGTAGAAAGTCGAGTAAAGAGTCAAATAGAGAGGCGAGAAGAGTATATAGTAAGCTCTCAATGCTAAACTCTGCGCTAAAATTTACGACACTACGTGATAAGCGATATCCACGCGGGCGGAGCCGCGGGCAACAGCCAGTGTATAATATGTGTGTATTGACCAAAAAGTATGTTAGTATGTTTTTTAGCATGGTAGTTATTTTTATACCACTAAGGTCAGACAAGCACTCGGTCCACCTCATGGAAAGTGGACGTGTGCAACGCCAGGCGAGTCACACTCGTGCTTACAGGGTTGGCAACCCTGTAAACACAGAGAGTTTCTGTGCCGTTAGTGTAGAAGACAAAGCAGATATAGCCTTTGGTCTTCACAGACACCATTACACAAGCTAGTTAAGCTATGCTTACCATGGGTCTAGTTAGCATGGTGTAAAATGTTGTAGAATATTTATTTATTTCATTTGGGAATTTTACTTTAGCACTACAAATTGATGGGTAGGTATTAATATTATTTTAACATCGATAAAGGTTTGAAATTAGTTGTGCATAAGGATTTCTAGCAGATACGTATACCTAAGCGAAAAAGACATGACGTGACATACCTACCAGGTTTTTACTAATTAAAACAGACAATCAAAATGAACCCTATTGTACACCCATGCTTATCTTTTAGTTTTCTACAGTAAATATGTAACATTTTAAATCCCTATCTATAAGCAGCAACTCTTAGTTCTTAGTCATATAACGCCATCTAAATTGGTTGTACAAGCGCTTAACAAAAATTGACTATATTTTCAATGCATGCTTTACCACCTTTTGATACTTATAATATTTTAAAAATTCTTTACGCAGGAGGCGCGGGTTGAATCCCCGCTCAATGCAAATATTTGTGTGCATGAATATATATATTAGCAAAAATGTATCTAAGTATGTTTATCCGCATTCTAGGTTCCATAACACAGGCTAGTTAATCTATGCTGACCATGAATATCGATAGCGTTGTGTGAAATGTTGTGGAATATTTAATTTATTTAATAAATGCTGTAAATTTTATCTTAAGTAACAATTAAATTATTTTATCTTAAGTAACAATTAAAAGCCATTTCTTTATGAACCTTGCCCGGTCAATTTAAATTAGGTACATATGTAAATTGTAATAAAATTCATTATAATGATCTCTTTTGTTGCAGGTCACGACCTAACTCTTCGTTACTGGCGCCAGGCAGCAAAATTCCATCCACTTTAGCACAGCAACATCCTCAAACTCCATCCAGCCAAAATGGAACACCTACAAAGCATTCCATGCTCGATAAATTAAAACTTTTTAACAAAGACAAATTGAGTAATGAAAAACAAAATAGTAAAAGTACAGCAGTGTCAAAACGTACCAGCTCGTCCAGTGGCTTCTCATCAGCTAAAAGCGAAAGATCAGACTCCAGTTTAAGCCTCAATGAGTCTTCGAATACGCCGAATGCACATATCAAATCTTCTAATTTAGTTGGACCCAAAACTATAAGGCAACAAAGCGATACGTTATCAAAAGACAAGTCTGGTAAAACTGTTAAACCTAAGTTAGTTAGCTCGAAATCTCCTAGAGAGTCTTCCACAAATCTGAACAAAAGTAGTGGTAAAACCAGTAGTGAGAAATCTAGAAATAGTCCGAAACTACCGGCACGTGATAAAGAATCGAAGCTGGCAGCTCCAAAGTCCATTAGTAATACCAAATTAAATCAGATCGATGACCATTCTAGAAGCTCGAACTCATCAAAAATGGTCAAATTATCTGGCAGTCAAATGAAACTCAGTGAAAAACGATCTGACAGTATCACAGATGTCAAAAACCACGAAAGTCTATCACCATCATTAAAAAACTATGCAAATCAACAACAAGCAAACTCGGCACAAAATTTTGGAACGCCTAATCATACTGGGATTCCTAAACCAACAGCTGCTGTAAAAGGAACGTTTAAAATAGCGAAAGATGATAGGCATATTATAAATAAAAGTACAAATAGTCAATTAAGTCCTATTCAAAGCAATTCTAGTTTAAATTCTACAAACAACATAAGTGCACTTTCATTCAGTAGAGAGCAGTCTAATTTAAGTAAAGATATATCACAGAAACAAACTTTAGCAGTGTCGCCGATGCCTGTGGTTAATTCAGGAAATTACAATCATAATTCTCAAATGTCAGAGAGTTCACATTCTAATTCCACTCACAGTACAACAGGGCAGCATTCTAACTCCAGTGATAGTAGCGTTATATACCGTCCATCCAGTGAATCTGGCTCTGAAATTTCAAAAGCCGCTACTAGTGCCATAGCACCGAATAAAAGGTTAGATATGAATACTACATACATCAATGAAGTCATAAATGAAGCTGAAATCTCAGAAAAAGCAGCCCAGAGGAGAACTGTTGAAAGATCACCAAAACCTGTTTTTGATCACAACCGGACCTTAACAGACTTGAATAAATCAAGCGATAGTCGATCAAGTACGCCATCTCATTGCCGTGACAATTCTCTGGGTGATGATGAGAATCCGTTAATGAATGTCCTGCCGATGAGGCCGCTACTTCGAGGTTACAACAGCCACTTGACACTGCCAATGAGGACTTCAGGGTTAACGCAAAAGAACATTCCCGGTTACCCTCATCATGCAAACACAGTCAAAGCTAACTTTGGTAGGGAAAACATGGGATTGCGTGACCGGATAAATTACGGTCCTGGATTTTCTAACCCCGATTATTGTGATCTGGAAATTGCCTCGGGTTACATGTCCGACGGTGATTGTTTGCGGCGTATTAATCTTGGTGAAATGGAGTGTGGACGTAACAACGATATAATGGATGGATACATGTCAGAGGGTGGCGCTTCGCTGTACGGCAGACGGATGAATTATCAACAACCTTCACAGCTTCAACAACTGGATGAAAGGTAAGTCGTGCCATTTGTTATTAGCTTTATTATAGTGATTTCATACTGGATACTTAGCAAAAAAACACAAACTCACATCGAGGCACAATAAAACACAAGCTAAGAGGCTCCCCGAGGGTATAAGATTCATTGGCGTGATGGAATTGCGACGGTAATGGCTGCGCTTTTAAAGGTTTTTAGGGGTGCGGAGTTAGCTACACTCTCTGTTACAGTATTTAAGTATCTGCTCATTTATTGCTCGAATCTCTTTTCTGCCTTTAATTGCCTGTTATTTGTTTTCTTAAAAACTCTTATAACCAACCGTTCAATAAACACAATCATTCATCAAAATATTGGATTGAATTTTCTATTCGGAAGCTTGATGCGTTCTGCATATTATTTATGTAGGTATGAGTACTAATACTCCCAAAGCCATAATGAGCCCTCAAGGTGCGATTCTTATTGAATAAACATTTAAATATTAATTCAAATTTCGTTTATGTTGTAAATAAGTTTTTCGCTAACAGTCCTCAAAAGAAGGGAAGAAAGGTTCCCGAAGCTAATTAAATATCGAAGTTTATTCACCACCTGCAGTCTTTTTAATAAAATTATAAAAAAATTTGGTTGCCTGTAAAGTCGGTATACGGGCGAAAGTTTTACGTGACAACGACTTTGAGTGGTAAAATAATTTTAATGTGAATATTCATTCGTATAGTAGGAAGAAGGATGAAATAATAGTAACAGTTTAAAAATGTCTGTCTCTCTCGCTCTTAGGCGGGCTAACCATGCCCGAGTGGAAGGGACGCGTGCCTCTCACTCGCTCTCATTGTGAGCGCATAACGTGAGCGGAGCGTAACGCAGTTTCTTGAAGTGTCACCCGGCAAACCAATTTATAAGACGTTGTCACGTCAAAACCGAATAAACTTTAAGAATTTACATATTTACAATAATGGACTGAAAACTACTGGAATTTAAGGAAAAATTCCACTTACTAATAGCGTTAACGGAGTCTTCAAATCCACAAGTGGTCGACCCACCTTCTGTCACTCGCCGACATAATGTAGCGATGTTCTAACGCGTGTGTCTCCAGACCCATAGCTTACATCTATAGATAGATTTATAGATACATTTATAGATAGATGAGATGCCTCTTACCGTAACATTATACGATATGTACCTATGTACTACATGAGAAAAACATTACAAGGAATTAATTTAATGAATTGATTTGTGTCAGATCACACCATGTAATCATGAATAGTCGTAACAAGGCGAGGTAAAATCAATTACATTGTAAATGCATAGAGAGGCAGAATTGCTATAGTGCAGCTTGATAGCAGTATAAATTATGGTTACATGTATAATAGTATGGCCGTTGTCATTATAATAGGCAAATGTTTTGATTTTGATTACAAGGTGTAATTCTTGAACATTAGACTCAGATCATGGATCGAGTCGATAGAGTCGAGTACATAATTAGTGTTAGTATGAACAAAGCGTTTATTAATATTTCGACGTTGTTTCCCGCGGCAATCAACCGACGATCTCCCAGTGAGGACTCGCTCAGCGCACTCACACTGTCGCAACGTTAGGGGAGAGGGCGGGGTGGATAAAATCGATACTCTTACGTCTCACGCCGCCCCTGCCCCGCACATCACCTCTACTTACCATGGCCACGACCCTAACCACCCCCAACAGTTCCACACCATTCGGCACCTTAACGATCTTAACATAAAACTCTACTTTCGTCGCAGCGCTTGTTGACTTTTCACGTTTTAGTTCAGTCTTGTTGATATCATTCTTTTCTGCATTTTCCTACAATATCGTCAATAAATTACATAAGTACAAAGTATTCGAATCTGTCGGTATTACTCTAGGGAACTATCATTTTAACTTCTAATATGATGATGGGTTCCAGAAATACTGTCGGTACTGTTAATGTTTTCAATGTCAAACAATGTATACCGAAATGCCAACGTAAGCTGTTGTGTTGAACCTTGCCGGTGTAGTAGAACGGGCGGTCCGCCTCGGCAAGGCGCGTCGACGGCGGCAGGGCCGGCAGGGCGGGCGGCACTCGGCGCCGCGCACTATCGGCGTGCGGGCGCGCCGTACTCGCCGCCCGCGCTCACACTCGCACGTGACAAACTTTCCCGATTTTCTCCACGGAAAATGTAAATCTGTTGCCGGCATCGATCGCACCGTCGCCAGACGCGCGCTCGGCGAACCGAGCACGCCGATCACAGCTGGCGCCATGGAGCTGGACCGCACTTAACAAAGGATCGCGAGGGACCGATCGCGTTTTTCGTTAATCTTTGGACTTATAATACATACTCGTTTAATTATCAGTGTTAGTTATAGTGTGTCATAGACGTTATAGTGGACCAATTGAACCATATGCGTTGTGCCTTCTGTCGCTTCATCTCGTGCTGAGCGGGTGTACCGGTCGGTTGTCGGGCAATATTTGATTTGCTGTAATTTTGTACGCCAATAATGATAATAATTTTGCAGACACTAATATATCATCGGTGTTGCCTTGCTATGTGTCTTTGCTTTTCGCGTTAAATGTTATAAGCTTACGGTGCTTTAATATAATATTATAGCGGTTAGAAGAAATAAGTTTGGAAACAATTTATGAAACAACTGTGCTCAAAATGGATAAGACGAATTTGGTGAGATATTAATCATAAAGTAGTTTTAGATTACTCTTTCAATCTCTGCTTACGTTTAATTAAGTACTTAATTATTACTATCATCAACATTTTTCTGTTAATTATCCCTCAGTACTTGAACGAAGATTATTGCCTTGTGATAGTTCGTTATTATGGAGACATTAACCTTCTCTACATCTGGTGGTTGGCGAAGTTAACGTATTGTTAGTTTGTCACATGTGGCCACCATTCGTGTACAATATTACGTACTTATCATTTAAAGCTTTTTTTCCACTAGTGCTATTCAAAATATTTTTTAAATATTACCAGTAAGTAAATGGTTGGGTTAGAAGCGATTGATCCTTGTAAGGTGATTACTACGACGTCTTCCGAGTAATAGGGTCGGGGTGGGAATTCCTAAGCTTGAACCCTCGCTTGTATCATCCGCTTCATTGAATTCCCAATGTTATTAAAGGTTCGAGTACATCCCCAACAGTGGATTTATTTCGCATAACGCATTCAGGAACACTGAAACAATGTTATTACTTGAGTAGCTGTGCCGGCTTCGTTTCACATTTCATCACATAGCAAATATACATTTCAATGGTGAATTACCGTATCCTTGAAGGTTCTAACGTAGCATTGTAGAATTATAAAATAATACCGTTTATGGACCTACAGATCATACATAAATTGGGTCCTTGAAGTACCCCAGTTAAATTGAAACTAACCGAATAAATCGCAAAGTGAGTTGATGATTTACATTTTTCATAAACGACGTGACTCTTAAAATAAGTCGGTTGGGCTTGGAGGGAGAGTGTTTGGATTCATATGCTTATTATTTAGACTAAAAGGAAGGGTGCATTGTATATGAATCATGAGCTGGGTATTTTTATTATAACGCTTGATTTTGCGACATGTTCGTTATATTATTACACGTGCACGTTGTTAATTATATCAGTATTTTATATAAGTGTAAGATAGTAAATTGAATACAATGATGTTAATTCAGTATCGAAATCGAAATGTAATGTTGCCGTTCGAGTTCGTTAGTAGGTACTTACTTAAATATCTATTTCTATATCAGTACGGGTACATCACTAATTTCTAAAAACATAGGTAGGTACATACGTTTACAATGGGCACTTCCCAATTGCATTTTTTTTAATAGTGTTTGGTCAGATATTGCTTCGCGAGTGCTTCATTCCGCGGTGCCGCAGTTTGTTCTGCTCTCCTTGAAATTTTAATGAGGGAATATCGGGTATTGGATGGGAGAAGTTTGTTGTTTTACACGTCAGGTATTTCTCAAGTAGGTACATAAGTAACGCCCTTTCGTAGTATTTCTACAAATTGGTTTCTTTAATTCTATGCGTTAGTCTGAATAATGAATGAGACGTCCTTGATACCCAAGCCAACCTCCAACTTACCATGTTGGTTAACCTGTTAGGGTTACAAATCAGTTACTCCCGGAAAACAGGATTTTACTTTACCAATCAAAAACAATAAGGGGACTTCGGGCACAAAAGTGTAAAATTTTGGACGGTTGCGAAAATCGTTATGAGGAAGATGAATCTGAATGCTAAAAACTTTTTTAAATTATTTTGTAAAACCTGTTGGTTTACAACTACTTGCCTAGCCATTCAATTAAACAGTTAGAAAAATTACTTATTCCTGCATGGTTATAAAAAAAATGTGCAGTAATCACAATAAACCTATCACTAATTTTCTGTGAATACACCTTTGTCTACCCCCTCGGGGATTTACAGGTGTAAGTATTATGTATGTATGTAATTTTCTATCTTATTTCGAGGTAGTGCAACATCTTTCGATTGGCCTGAGCATTAGTCGGCTGAATATCATTCAAGCCGTTAATTGAATGACGCCGTTTATTTAACTGCCTAGGCAGTTAATTGTATGGCTGATTAAGCTAGTTAGCGGCGACATAATTGTATATTGTGTCACTACAATAGCATCGCAACCGTGCCGCAGCCGCACCGTGCGTCGCGTCGTCGTCGCGGTCGCAGCTTGCAAACTTTAAATAGTAAACTACTATTTGCAACTATTATAAATACCTAAGGACTGAAAATAGGTACTTTCATTATCATGATGTACCCACAAAATCCGACTTTCAATTCAAATTCGACTTTCGCACAAACGTGCAACAGTGGTTCGCACTGTATGTTCGCAATTCGCAATTTAAGAACAATTAAACCACATAGTGTCGTTGGGTGAAATGCGTTTATGTAAGGATAGGTACCTACCTTAACTTTGATAAAGGTAAGCCTCAGGGGGGAGAGGATTTTCTATTTTTTCCGCAATTATTGAATCGAGACACCCGGCATAGAATTGAGCAACCACGCGCAGGGGACGCCTTGATTGCGGCGGTAAGACCCATCATGTGGGAGTGGCTGGAGAGGTCACACGGTAGCCTCTCGTACCGTCAGACGCAGATCATCACCGGACACGGTAGCTTCGGGCGGTATCGGCATCTGATGGGCATAGAGCCAATGCCCGAGTGCCATCACTGCGACGCGAGCGTGGACTCGGGGCTGCACACGCTCACCGAGTGTCCGGCGTTTGGGACGCCGAGGTGGGAGCTTGTGTCGGCCCTGGGGGTGAGAGTGCTCCCGCTCTCCACCCTGCTCGCGGCGATGGTCCACTGCGCGGATGCGTGGGCGGCCAGCACCTCCTTCTGCGAGCAGGTCATGCTCGCGAAGGAGACAACAGAGCGGGCTCGGGCATCGGAGGGCGCAGACTGACCTCCGCCCCCCATGAGCACGGGCCTGAGCTGAGCAGAAGCAGACCACGGCGGAGGCGCGCATCGTAAGACGATGCGCAACACCCCACACCGGAGGAGGGCCAGACCGAGAGGGATGGCCCTGGGTCAGCCAGGTTGCGAGGGATATGTCGCATGACAACCTAACCTTCGGCCTAGTACTACGACCCACAGACGGCGTGCGGTTTAGTCGGTTCGAGTCCGACATAACCTCCCCCTCCGGCTCCGGAGGGGGGGGGGGCTTATCCGTGGGGATTTCCCGAACGTAAAAAAAAGAGGTGGGAATAAGACGCTTATAATTGTTAAATCTTCTTGGGTGGTAATGTCTTTTACATCTTATGGTCTTAACCAAAATGAATAAACATAGATAAAGCGTTTCATGTTTATGCCTAGATGCACACACACTCTTTTAGCATTCTTATATTCTACACTCCTTTAGCATATAAGTATAGCCTTCATCGGAGAAGGCTTTGTGTCTGATTGAATAGATATTAGGAACAAAAAATTGGATACAAAAAAATGTTTAGTCTAACTAAGAAAACCTTAACTGAAAATGAGTTGTGAATGAATGTGAAATGTGTAAGGGATACGGTAGTGTAATTCAATTTGTAGCAAAAGTACCTTGTTATTTTATTTTTACAAAAGTCGGTAGTAGGTACAGTTGATATATGTATAATATACTTAGCTATATGCTTATAGCCTGACATTCAATTTGAAGAAAATACTCATATCGTATTTCAGAAGTAGGTGCCTATCGGCTGAAAGCGTTAGTTGATAACAAAGTGAATTCAAGTTGAAATACGTTGGTACGCTGAGAGGAAATCCGGTTGGTTCGAATAGCTTTCAGCATTCCATCCGACATCTGTTTGTTCGACTTTTGCTATCGACATTTCAATTTAATTTCCTTATGGAATATTATGTTGAAATTTTGGTGCTCATTTTATTTCATAAAGCGAAAGATGCTTGTCAACTAAGTTTATATTGAAAATTTGACACATCTATATACTTCATCTCATAAATTGACTGCCGTTTTACCCTTGGGTGGTTACATATGTGCCGTTTCAAAAGGGGTTAGGTACTTGTAAAGCATCTTAAGTGGAGCAAGTATACATTTATATTTTAATTCCAAATATTGCTATTAATATCGGACTGTAGGTACTTTTAATGGGTTTGATCTAATTCCCACAGAGTAACCGATTGCGTTACATTTTATATAATCCACATATAAGTAACATTAAAAAAAAGACGGGTTGCACTCTGGGAGTGCCGGCAGAAGTGAAAACATTTTCTTTTTTCTTTCTTCGTTATATACATAGAAAAAGATAAAAAAGAACATACCATACCATACCTATAATATAGCGCTAATCATAGAACCTATCACTTATTTTCTGCTAATTTTCTGTCAGAAGAAATTAATAAATTATGAAAAGAAAAAATAATCACAAAAAATAATCCATACTAATATTATAAATGCGAAAGTAACTCTGTCTGTCTGTCTGTCTGCCTGTCTGTCTGTCTGTCTGTCTGTCTGTCTGTCTGTCTGTCTGTCTGTCTGTCTGTCTGTATGTTACGCTTTCACGCCTAAACCACTGAACCGATCTTGATGAAATTTGGTACAGAGGTATATTAGAGCTTGAGAACGGACATAGGCTACCTTTTATCACGAGAAAGGGGGTTTAAGGGGGGGAAATAGGGGATGAAAGTTTTTATGAAAGTTTGTCATTTCTGAAGATATATTAATGAAATTTAGTGCAGAGGTAGATTAGAGCTTGGGAACGGACATAGGCTACCTTTTATCGCGAAAAGGGGGGTAGAAGGGGGGGGGGACTAGGGCCTTGGGATGAAAGTTTGTCATTTTTGAAGATTTCTTGATGAAATTGGGTACAGAGATAGTTTAGAGCTTGGAAACGGATATAGGCTACCTTTTATCGCGAAAAGGGGGGTAGAAGGGGGGAGGACTAGGGCCTTGGTATGAAAGTTCGTCATTTTTGAAGATTTCTTGATAAAATTGAATACAGAGATAGTTTAGAGCTTGGGAACGGACATAAACTACCTTTTATCGCGAAAAGGGGGGAAGAAGGGGGGACCAAGGCCTTGGGATAAAAGTTTATCGTTTTAGAAGATTTCCTGACGAAATTTGGTACAGAGATAGTTTAGAGCTTGGGAACGGACATAGACTACCTTTTATCGCAAAAAGAGAGGTAGAAGGGGGGGAGTAGGGCCTTGGGATGAAAGTTTGTCATTTTTGAAGATTTCCTGATGAAATTTGGTACGGAGATAGTTCAGAGCTTGGGAACGGACATAGGCTACCTTTTACCGCAAAAAGGGGTAGAAGGGGGGGGATATGGCTATGGGATGAAAGTTTGTCTTTTTTGAAGATATGCTGATGAAATTTGGTACAGATATAGATTAAAGTTTGGGAACGAACATAGGCTACCTTTTGTCGCGAAAGACGAGGATAAAGGGGGTGGGGGGGTTATAGGGGACAAAAGTTTGCCAGTTTTGAAGACATCCTGATGAAATTTGGTACAGATATAGAGTAAAGCTTGGGAACGAACATAGGCTACCTTTTGTCGCGATGATATCCTGGTGAAATCTGGTACAGAGATGGATTAGAGCTCGAAAATGTACATAGGCTACCCCTTATCGCGAAAAAAGGGATAGAAGGGGGAGGGGGGAAAGGGAATAGGGCTACGGGATTAAAGTTTCTAATTTTTCATTGGCATAAAAAAGGAGGTGAATATGGCATAAATAGTAAGAATTTCTTTTAAGATGTCCTCATGAAATTAGGTACAAAGGTGAATTAGAGCTTCGGAACGGACATAGTCGAGTAGCAAACCAAATATAGAAGCAAGTGGAGACGCGAGTAGAGATTGTTATAGGGATGAGTGGATCGATAGGCGTGTAAAAATCGAAAGTCGAGTAGAGTCGACTACAGGGGCGAGTAAATATACGACTAGAGAGCCAAATAGAATGTAGTAAAGGGTTGAGTAGAGAGGCGAATAGGGGGGCGAGTGGAAAGATGAATGTAGTGGTGAGTAGAGATCGTATAGAGAGTTGAGTAGAGGTGCGAGTAGATAGGCGAGTGGGGAAGGTCAAGTAGAGAGGCGAAAAGAGAATCGAATAGATGGGCAAGTAGAGAGGCCAATGGAAAGGCGAGTATAGAGAAGAGTACAACGTCGAGTAGAGAGGGTAACAGAGAAGTTAGTAGAGAGTCGAGTATAAATTCAAGTATAGAAGTGAGTAGAAAGTCGAGAACAGAGGTGAGTACATAGTTGAGGACAAAGTTGAGTAGAGAGGCGAATTTAATGCTCAATAGCGTCGGATCAACACTAAGCGATAACCGACATCCACGCGGGCGGAGCCGCGGGCAACAGCTAGTAAATTATAGAAAGAAAAAATAATCATAAAAAGTAATAAATTACAAGAAAAAATAATCACCAAAAGTAATAAATTATAATAAGAAAAAAACAATCACAAAAATCCCTGAAGGCCAGGTGGTTTGAGCGCGATACTATCTGAAACTATAAGGACTTGTCAGTCACTTGACAGTCGAAGTGCTTACCGTTTAAGCTACGACGCTATCTATCGTAACTCGCAAAATAGATAGTCTGTACCTAATCTTGTATGACGTCAGTCGTCGGTTACGGTTCAAAGGTCAACTAATCCTGACGTTTCCTTAACATTTTACACCCATCCAACGCCGCTAAAGAAGTTTTCACTTCAAAAACTACCTAGTGTTGAACCAGTTGTTAAATCATTAATTAAAAATCCTAGAACCTAAAACTAGAGCGGGACCACCAATGATGGGACCACATAATATCCAGCTCTGAAATAATTCAAATAGTATCAAATAAATTTCAATCAAAAGTATCAATATATAGTATTAATATCTAATGTAACAAAAGGACACGTGAAAATAAACAATGAACAATGGAGAAATACAAAAAGAAATATTATGGTACGTTGCTCTTATGTAATAAAAGTGATATTATCAAAAACATCTTTATACTTTAGACAGCACTAGAAGAAACGATGGATAACTGGCTAGCTAGGTACTTTTTTTTTTTTTTTTTTTACGTGCGGGAAATCCCCACGGATACCCGCCCCTCCGGAGCCGGAGGGGTAGGTTATGTCGGACTCGAACCGACTAAACCGCACGCCGTCTGTGGGTCGTGGTGCTAGGCCGAAGGTGAGGTTGTCTTGCGACATATCCCTCGCACCCCGGCTGACCCAGGGCCATCCCTTTCGGTCTGGCCCTCCTCGGGAGGTGGGGACCACGCCGTCCCCGACTCAACCCCGGTGTGGGGAGGCGCGCATCGTCCTACGATGCGCGCCGCCGCCGTGGCCTGCTTCTGCTAGGGTGACGGGTGGCTCCACCCGTCACCCTCAGGCCCGCGCTCATGGGGGGCGGAGGTCTGTAAGCGCCCTCCGACGCCCGAGCCGCCTTCGGGCGCGAGCAGCGATGTCAGCGAGTCTTTCTCGCTCACCGCGCCGCGCCCGCTCTGCTGTCTCCTTCGCGAGCATGACCTGCTCGCAGAAAGAGGCGCTGGCCGCCCACGCATCCGCGCAGCGGACCATCGCCGCGAGCAGGGTGGAGAGCGTGAGCACTCTCACCCCCAGGGCCTGCACAAGCTCCCGCCTCGGCGTCTCAAACGCCGGACACTCGGTGAGCGTGTGCAGCCCCGAGTCCACGCTCGCGTCGCAGTGATGGCACTCGGGCGTTGGCTCAATACCCATCAGATGCAGATACCGCCCGAAGTAACCGTGCCCGGTTATCATCTGCGTTAGCTAGGTACTTACGATATTACTCATTTTTAGGGTGTTGCACAGATTATGTTGAAATTTGCACAGATTATGTATTTTTACTGTGGCTACAACAACAAATACTAAAAATGAAATAAAAATAATATTTAAGGGCTTCCATACAACAAAGGTATTTTATTTTTACCGTTTTTGCTTAATATTAATAATGGCTACACGTAGACGTTAGAAATAATTACAAATTATTAACGTTATATATTTACTTTTAGCCTTTTTTCTGGTACGGAACCCTTCGTGCGCGAGTCCGACTCGCACTTGGCCGGTTTTAATATTATGTAGGTAGGTACCTGCCTCATGTCTGCAAACACAATACGTCATACTTTCAGATAGTATAAAAGAGCATTCATCATTTCAACGAAAATAATGATGAGCTCGGAAGGAGAGAATAATAGGGGAGGCTGCTCGGTTCATAGATAATGAGGAACGTAGGAGACTGTTTCTTTCAGGAGATCTGTCATCATTAGTGCGAAGCTTCGGGCACTCAGTTTTCATTAAGACGCCAATGCTTGAAATGATACCAACCAAAGCATGGTTGTAGGGAGAATGATACACCTTACGATGATTACACATATAGGTACGTATAGGTACATCAATCTGCTCTTCGTACTAATTATTATCCTGAGAGAACACCACGTACGCCATGAGCTTACCTTTTGTTTGCAATTTTTATTTCCCGTTGCAAGAAAACGGAGCGTTGGAATATAAATCTATGCAAATATTTAACGGTTTGTCCAACAAAGTGTTGTAAGTATGTACTTATCCTGATTAAAAGATTCAGAAATGCAGTGTCTAAACAACTTGCGCTACGAAGTTGAAATTCTGATAGATGATGCTATTAATCGCACTAAGGAACTATTTTATTATATGTTTTTTTTTGGAAGACTGGTTTGTCATTACAATATTAAAGCTCTTTATCTATATTTAGTTACAATTAAATCACGGGTGAATGAAATCACGACGTTTTCCCATGTGAAGCTGAAACGGACCACTAGACCTATTTGATTTCCTTTTCTATCTTCAACTCTCTTTTTTCACTCACGTCCTTCTTTATAATAGTTATGGATTGAATCGAAAGGATGCAATTAAGAACGGGGCTGTAAATCTATGTATGATTTGAATCAATACCAAAGAATAGATAATAGTACTGACGATGACGTAATAATACTTATTGTGTATCTACTTTGAAGCGTTAATTGCCCACCATGTCCATCTACACATAGTTAATTGGCTAGAGAATATTTAAACCGTACCTATAGATTCATAAGCGTTATAAGCTTATTTATCTACTGACATTATGAATCAGTAATAGCGTCTGTTGCATAAGGAAACGGACTCCTAATGAAATGATTGTCTTCCTAATTAAGATGTCTCTATAAACTGTCATAAACATAGCGTGAGCATGACAATGGAATGTTTCTGACACAAAATATGATTTAGTTAAGTTATTATACGACAAAATAAGTTGTGTGTCATTTGTTGGACCAGTTTCTTCTTTTTCTTTGATTGTTATTCTGTAATGAACGTTATTGTAAGTATTAATCTTACTTTAACATCTGCGTGAAGGTAGCTGAGTCCAAACATGTACATTATATATTAAAAGACGCATTACGGTATCTACTTCTTATTTACATACTTACAAACATATGCTACGCCTATTTCTCTCAGGTGTAGGCAGAGAAACAGCTCGCCATTTGACTCTCTCCTTACATACCTCACGAGCTTCCTCTACTGTCATTAAACCTTTCATATAAGCCCGATGTAGGTACAGTAAGTAGCTTCTCTTCGTTATTGCTGACGCTATTGGTAAATATGCTTATATCAATCAATCAATCAATTAGCCCACTGCAGTCCACTGCTGGACATAGGCCTCTCTCAATGTTTGCCATTTCGTACGATCTTCCCCCTTCCGCATCCAGTCCGTCCCAGTCACCTTTTTCATATCTTCGGCCCATCTGGCTAGGGGGCATCCTACCCTTTGTTTGCCTTCTCGCGGTCTCCACTCTAGAGCTCGCCTGCTTCAACGCCCATCGGTCCTTCGACAGACGTGGCCAGCCCATTGCCACTTCAGCTTGCTTATTCAGCGAGCTATGTCAGCAACATGTACTAATTTACATTTAAGGATGGTTTTTCACATTATAACGTAGTATTTTATTTTTAAAATTTACAAAATGAAATTTCTAAAGAAAATGAATTTATTGTGAAAGAATAGGACAATTAAATACAAAGTATGGCCTCTGCTATTCAGAACTTGTCGGCAATGATTATTCATTGAATTAATGAGACTGTTTATGTCATTTGCGGTATTCGCTCCCAATGGAATTGTGGCAAATCCTTCAAATGTTGAGTTATTGTAACTCCGTCCAAGTCCTTCAAAACACGTCTCTGGAGCATGTCCCATGCGTGCTCGATGGGGTTGAGGTGTGGCGATTGTGCAGGCCAGGGCAATACGCGGATGTTCTCCGTTACCAAGTATTCACTGGTTCGCCGAGCTGTATGTGAACGCGCATTGTCATGCATTAACGTAAAATCGGAGCCAAATGTGTATGCAAATGGATGGACATAAGGTCTGAGAATATCCTCAACGTAATTTTCGGCGTTCATGTTTCCATTTACAAAAACAAGCTCAGTTCGCCTGTTCTTCATAATACCCGCCCATACCATAACTGTTGAGCCGCTGTATGGATGAACTTCCTGAACGCACCTGAGCCTTACAGTATTTCCGGCCCTGCCCTTCT
Organism: Eilema caniola; assembly: GCA_949126895.1. Lineage (NCBI taxonomy): Eukaryota > Metazoa > Arthropoda > Insecta > Lepidoptera > Erebidae > Eilema > Eilema caniola. The sequence goes on from OX421462.1 coordinate 19,427,195, forward strand.
AAACCCGAATCGCGAAGCATCAGAAAACATAATTTTATCCCATTGTTCCTGGGTCCATGTTATGCGATCTCTACACCATTCATTTCGACGAACGCGATTCCCATGACGTATCGGTGGGCACCTGATTGGACGTCGAGCTCGTAGCCCGTACTCATGCAGTCGATTTTGCACAGTTTGGGGACTTACATCAATACCACTTGAATTTTGTAGCCTCAAACTTATCTCTTGAGCGGTTAACATCGGCTGGCGTCTTGCAGTCAGTTGTATGTAGGTACCGATCTTGATGAGTGGTTGTACTCCTTTTACGGCCTGGATGCTGTTCAGCGGGTTCCTCTGTATTATTGTAGCGCTGCCAAACACGACAAATTAATAACACTTTTATGAATGCTAAAATGTCGAGATACCTGAGATTGATTACTTCCCGCTTGCAACATCCCTACAGCTCTTTGCATTTCATCTGCCGTCAAATAACGTCGCTCCATGACGTAAAGAATAAGTATCTAACGATTCAATTTTGTCGCTAACTTTATTTAAATGGTTGGTCAAATTATAAAATCAAGACTAAACGTAGCAATTAAAACGCACTTAAATTCAAACAAATTCGCAGTCATTTGAATTTTATGATAAAACAAAACATAATCGATTTTTTTTTACTACCAGCCAGTATGTCATCCATGACAATAGTTATTTGTGCAACGAGTAAGCAAAATTGATTTTTGCAGCGAGTGCTGATTTTGTCTCCCAAGCAAGCGAGGGATTTTAAGATTGAATCACGAGCGTAGCGAGTGATTCTAATGTAGAATCCTGAGCGTGGCGAGGGATTCAAAGTATATATTTCAAAATATAATTAAGTGTATATTATAAACTGATAATAATGAACTGAAAATAACGAATTGTACCTTTACCGTGATTATTTTTTACTATTTGCATGCAGTAGATTAAGCTAGCCAGTTAATAGAATAGCATGATAAGCGATTTGGTGTACTCCACTGTAAGCTTGTTTTGTTTTGTTTATAAATAAATAAATAAGTGCCACCAATAAAACACGAGATGCAAATAATTTTGCTCTCGTGTGGCACACATTACTTTTCACTTCAGCAGCGAGAACACATAATAAGTATTACTTAGAAGATAACACAATGACCACGAATAGATAGAATATTCCACATTCCACAACATTTCACACAACGCTATCTAGACCCATGGTAAGCATAGCTTAACTAGCTTGTGTTAGATAGAAATAACGTTTATATTTATTCTAAATCAAAATAATGCGAAACATTTTCAAAGTTAAAGGTGCAATTATGGCAGTTCTGCAAATTCTGCAAATTTTACACAATACGGTAGTAACGCAGTCACCGAACGAGTCTTCGCACTCTTTGTAAGTCTTCGCACTCCTTTTATTGAAGATATGGTATGCTTTCAAATATTTCTCGCGAGACTTCTCAGGAAGATAACTAAATTCCGCATTAGTAGCTTGCTGTTTCAATTCTTCTGGTCCTAAATTCCTGACTTCGTCGCCAGTATCGCTCATATTTTATGATTATTTTAATATTTTTAATCTTATTCGATACTTTACTTTCTACTCCCGCAATTTTTTAAAGGTGCGTTCAGAGACAGCGTCTGTGATGTTTTATTTTTCAAATATTGAAAATGGACATAATTTTACAAATTTACTTATGCATCAAGTATTGATTATAAATAATTATGCGTTACTCATTTTCGTATACAATAATGCATTAAATAATAATAATTGAAATAAATAACATGGTTATCCATTTACAAATACTTTCAGATTTAGTTTATTTACGCGTTTCAGAACGAGTTTTCTTTGGGGACGAATTTCGAAATCCGATCTTCAAATAACTTGTGTTTGTCACTCGCTCTTTTATAAGGACAGGAAAGAGACAGAGTGCAGTGTAGTTCGAAAGTCTTCAAACTTTTTTGAAATCTATGGTCGGTACTCTTCATTAAAAAAAAAAATTAAAAAGTTACTTTGGCTCATTTTGCTCACTGTTTTTACCACGGAACAGAAATTTTACGCAGCAAAACTAACATTTTTGAGTTGCTGAAGTGAAAAAAAGTTTACTTAGCTACGCACTTTGAGTGAGTAAATACTTAGAAATTTACCGCGATTAAATTTTGGGAACTCACTTTTGCCGACGTTTCGGATGCGTTGTAGCACCCGTGGTCATTATTTGACTGGCCTGCCAGCGTCGAGAGGTGTGCGGGGAATTATTATGTATTATTAAATCATCTTATTGTACATAACTATCTAAATTCATTTTGCTATGAAACTAAAAACGGAGCATTGTGGTAGGTAATAGGCGAATACAAACTGTTGTTTGTAATTGTTTGGTTAACTTTTTGTGTTTGCTTTGCACGGATAGGTATACTGATGTACAAAAAGTTATTTACTGCGTACGTAACTAACCACCAAAATAGTAGATTGTTCAACAAGGGACTAAAACAAGCCATAATGACACGAGATGTTTTAGCCACCCGAGCGAAGCGAGGGTGGCTAATAGTTCGAGTGTCATTATGGTTGTTTAGTCCCACGTTAAACACTCTACTTTTCACTTTGAATGCGAGGAAAAAAAGCGACTTTTTATAAAAAAATATAATATTTAAAAAAAATTAAGAAATATGCAAATATCTTTTTCAACCAAAAATATTAATTTCATCATATCGATAACGGGGTAAAGCCTCCGTGGCGTGGCGGTAGTGAACGCGGTCGCTACGCAGGAGGCGCGGGTTCGATCCCCGCTCAGTGCAAATATTTGTATGCATGGATATGGGTATTTGCATTGGTCTGGGTGTTTCTATGTAGTTATAATATGTGTGCATTTACAAAAAAAATTATCTAAGTATGTTTATCCGTATTCTAGATTCCATAATACAAGGTAGTAAAGCTATGCTTACCATGGATCTAGATAGCGTTGTGTGAAATGTTGTGGAATATTTATTTATTTATAATAACAAAGTTTCTAAGTTGCACAATTAATTGGTGTAAGTAATTGGTGATTACAACGCAAGCTTATTACGAATAATCTATACAAAATTCAAATTGCAAAGAAATTAGTCCCGCGGTTTTTTTTGTTGTTAAGTGACGTACGGTTTATATGCTTGCATATATAATATTTAGCCAGCAGATTCAAACTTGAAAAATAATTTAAAACTAATTGGAAATGGATAATAAAATGGACTTATCCTTAATACTTACATAATAATTAATTAAATTATTAATCGTGGTTCATGAAATTAAATGGGATATTTGATTTTTTCAAGTGTCATTTTGAGGTTATTTCTATACACAATCACTAAAAAGGTGATAATCCTCCCATTCACAAACACCCGTGATTGGCTGTTTAGGAGTTATCAAAGTAAATTAAAAAAAAATTACTTTAGTCCCTAGGGATTAATAAGGAACTTTAGTCCCGATATGCAGGGACTAAAGTAACATTTTAAGAGCATGAGAAGTGAAAATCTTATTTAAAAACAATGCTCTTTTTAATTTCGCGAGCTTGCTCAGCTTCATTTAAAGTTCTTTTGAAGCAAGTACTTTACGTTAAGTTAAGTACTACCTACCTACCACCTACTAATTAGACACATCATGAAGAACAATTCCTCAGAATTACTCACATCGCAACATAGGCTGATTTATCACTAGTACTTACCAGTTTTAATTGAGCAGAGATCTGTATCCGTTGTAAAGTGCTATAAGTAAAGAAACTTTGATCGCCAAGATGAAAAATGTTCACACTTTCCTGAAGAAATTTTATTATTAAGTGACATCAATCTGTTTGGTGTCTCATATACAGGTCGGCTGTGTTATTTAAAAAAAAAACCTATATTTAATAATGTTTTGCTTCACTGAAGTGAACCATCTGTTTGAATCTATTTCGCTCTGAAAAATATTTTATCTAATAGCCGTAAGTTAAATATGAGTGAAACGATATACCTATGTGGCTTTTCCAAAAATAGAAAAAAACATGGCTGCATCTTGTTAGCAATAAACTAGGACACTGCGGTGTTTGTAACCGCAAAGGCTTGGCTGTGACTGTAATAGATTACCGTTTGCTTAACCTGCCTCTAAGAAAGAAGTATAATTTGCCCGCTTCCTTTTTTCACGACGAGAGCTGCATTTCTCGCTTTATGTAATTTAAGTACTTACAGTAAGTAGAACACGGGAAAATTTAAGAGTAAAAAAGTTATGGTGGCTACTTTGGTTCTTATCGTAATCTTTATTCCCCTATTTTACAACCGAGGGCTGAAAACTCTGAAATTGTTTAAAAACTTATTTTAAGTAACTTATTTTCAAAAGATTCGTTACGATCGACAACTTAAAACATGATTAGTGACATGGAATATATCCCTGAGCTCATTGATTTCATATAGAGTAGAATTGGTATCACTGCAGTTTAGGCTTAGGTACGCTAAGCTAACTTGATTGTAACTTGAATCTAATCTAATTCTAAGTACAACCAGAATAGTAGGTAGGTACTATATAATTTATTATGTAACGTATTCTTTGGTTTAAAAACACAACTAATAAGTACCTAGACTGTTAAATAAGACGTCATAAGGTACCTGTTCAATCAATCAATTAGCCCACTGCAGTTCACTGCTGGACGTAGGGATCTATTCACTAGTCTTTATTAGCGAATCCAAAATATAGACTAAAATGTAGCTTAGATATTCTTAAGTTGGGGTTAGAACTTGGAATACAGAACAAACTATTAGTAGGTATTATTCTTAGTTCTGAGGGCTGGAAATATTGTGTGAACATTTTAACTGCCACTACATTATTTTAATGAACTTAGCGCAGCACTTATCAAAATAGTAGTTTTATTTACGAATAAAATTGCCCTTTCACTTATCAGAGTAGGTACGCCAATGCTGACCTCTTTACATAAGTTAAAAATAAACGAACTCTATTCTTCGGCATAAAGACTTCATTGATCCTAAATGAGTGTAATAAAGAGTGATTAATGTTCGTACTGAATACACACGTTCTTGCACAGTATTAGGTAGCTACTCATCTTGATATAATTATGTATTTCTACATGGTTTACGACCAAGTCTTTGTTTTACTTCACGATCGGATGTTAGCCGCAATGCGCACTAACGAAATCAATTTTATAAGTGGGTAGGTGAGATAAGTATCAAGAGTAAAAGGTTTAAGGTAAGACTTTTTGTTGTAGGCTGTACCTCAGAGCCATGATTTGAGAGAATTATTTTTAGAATAGGTAGGTACTAACTATTTTGTGTTTAATTTTTATAGGAACCTAGGTAGGTACTATCGGAGGTATGGATAGTTGAGATCTTTTAAGGCCTCAGAACTAAAACGCAACAAGTGAAAATAATTTTAGATACTTTCCTTTTTCCTCCATATTTGTTTTCCGTATCGGTTCCACAATAATTCGAATTAGGTCCATACCTACGGATAAATACGAGACTTTTTTAGAACGAGAACAAAATGACAAATTCTCTAAATAATCCTAGCATTAGTGAAGATTATTCACCTTAATCCTGACCGCTGTAGGATTAGGTTCGGAAGGTCAAAGGCTTTGTCGTAAGTAAACGAAGTAGAGACGCGGACGTAGGGATCTCGCAAAAAAAGTACTTTAATAAGGTGATGCGAAAACACAAAAAAAAACCAAATGACTACTTAATTAGGTAACGGAAAAATACTTACCGACTCGATATACCCCATTTATAGAAGAAAATGCACCAATGAATGACTACATGGTTATAAAAATACCTAGCCATAGGTAGTTGATATTTATACGCCCGTTTAGTTCAACATGCCTACCTACTTAGGTGTTATCATCATCAACCTTGTCTTAATCGCGGTTGCATCCGAGGCCTTACCTCAGAATATGGGGTCCGTCTCTTCCAGTCCAATCGACACGTGGTTCCATCCATTGAAGGATCGAAGGATTAGGGCTCCAACTACCCGTAACGACTACCATAGGTGTTCATATGCTAACCAGGACCTACGCGACGGCTTAACTTTATATCCAGACATTCGTATAAATATTTACACTGAATTGGGAATCGAATCCGCGCCTCCTGCGAAGCAGTCTTGTTCACTACCGAGTATCACCACGCCAGACAGGCTATCACTAAGGTATTTAGGTACCTATTTTATATAGGTTTACCATGCTTATCATGATGCCCTTGTCACTCTTTGTCTTTCAAACAATAGACCTAATCTACAGTAACTTTTTAAATAAATATTTTTATTATTCACAGACGCGGCGTTCGTAGAGGCATGGAGGGCGGCAGCGGCGTAGTATACCGCGTGGTGGGGCGGACACGCAGCAAAGCAGACTGCGGTCAGCAGACCGAGCGGCAGCCACCAGCACCTCGACAGGACACCACGTGGAAGAAGTATACGGATTCACCTGGTGTTGGAGCACCGCCTATGGTGAGTAATTGTACAAGGTTACTGTAGTTATAAATAAGTAAGTAATCAACGTCTATGTTTCGCATACAACACCTACCTACGTACGGTTGTAACTTGTAAAGTTGTTTGTAACCTACCTACACAGTAAGTACCTAAAACTGTTCAAATGTGAAAATAAACAAATTATTGAACATTAGGTCAATAACACAAGCTAGTTGAAAATTACCTGTGCTTAGCTTATATTTATTTATTTCTCATGTTTTATTTAGCTTATCTTTTCTCACAACTCCTCCAAATCTTTCCTTCTCTCTCTCTCCGTTGCTACATCACATTAATCTGGGACAAAGGAGACAGTTGTTGTCTCTCAACCTTTCCTTGTTTCAGTGACAGTAGCAGTTCATGTACCACTCAATGCAATAGTATCTAATTCATATATTTTTTATCCATATTTGTATGTTTGTTAAGACCTAAGTAATATTATACATCATTGTGATTGATATTCCAGAACCAACCAGCGCCAGCGCCACCGAGTCCTTCACATGGACGTAAGGGCGAACGACGCGCTGGACATCATTCACCACAACACCATAAGCGAGAGAAGTTGACCGCAGCACAGCAGCTTGGAATCGCTCCACATCCACAGGTACTAATTACTTACCTACTTAAATATTTTTATGGATAAAGTACTTTATGTGATGCTGCATCATCCATCTGCACATCCCCAGTTACCATCTCACTAACTAATGGGTAATGCCATCTTTGTCGTCCCTTCTATCCCTCAATAATCATATTAGAATAATACGAATGTGGTGGTGCTGGTGTTCTGCTTTCGCAGTATAAAATAGACTGGCCGATCCAATCGGACCAAATATTACCTTGAATACGGTCTTACTTAAATCAATTTTATTCAGGAGTAATTTAGATAGATACTTAATAAACGTCGTATGTATACTGCATTCTAATGGTACAGATTATTATCTTAGGGGTTTACCTTAACAATTTTTCTTTCTTTACAGTATGCTGCATCTAATTCATCGGGTCAACATCAATCAAGAAGTGGAGGAGCGCAGGTAATTATTATACCTACTTCTTTATCTGTTTTACCTACTAAAAGTGAGTACCTAGATTACTAACATACATACATACGCTCACGCCTATTTCCCTCCGAGATAACAGTCCCCCATTTGACTCTATCCTTACTTATTTCACGAGCTTCGTCTACTGTAATTAATCCTTTCATGCAAGCCCACCGTCGTGTCATCAGTCATGTTTAGAGTACTACTGACTGGCACTTTAAAAAAAAAAATTTGGCCAATGTGTGTACTGCGAGGTCAACCCATCTACCTGTGCCTTATATACCTGATGTGTCATTCGCACCGTACTCATTCATTCTACGGGCCCAACTCAAACCACCAGGGTATGCTAAACAGCCATTTCAATAAGCGTCTTAAGATTCTCTTTCAGGCCATACCTCTCCGAATCTCAGTATTCCTCTTTCTATCAACCACTAATAACTCACTTAAACTAGGTACCTATTCAATGACGGCATCTCCACGGCATTCATTCTACTTTCATGCTTGTTTTCCTGTAAGTACCGGACTAGTACATAATTATGAACCACCAATCGTGCCTTTTTTGGCACTGGCTGGCCACTTTTATAGGAATGTAGTGCACCATTCACACGATTTCCCGCAGTCACTCTTCTTTCAAGATAAGTGAGTAGATTGTGATATTGATTTTTAAACATTATTTTTTTCTTCTTTCTCTTACAGCTTCAGTCGCCTGGCGGATCTTCGCGGCCATCGAGCATATCTAGCGGTGGCAATGGCAGCACTTGTTCGTCAGGAAAGGCGAAAGTTCCACAAAGTTTTGGTTACGTAAAAAGACAAAACGGTGTGCAGCAACCTGTTCCACAGTCTAATGGACCACCACAACATGGTAAACTTTTATGCACTTTATAATTAAGAATAAATATATTATATACAAATAATTCTACTATTTCTTGCCATATTAAAAAAAATATGAATTTATAATGACAAAATGACAAGTGACTTCTTTGTTTTGTTTTGTTAACATTTGTCTAATCTAATCAAAGTAAATGAAATTAGGCGGGAAGTGATGAATTTGTTATATAGTAATTTTATTGTGACAGTTATTTTATCAAGTTGTGCTTGAAACATAATGTAATTCATTTATCAATTTTAGGAGGAAGAACGGCTCAAGTTTCTGCAGTGCCAAGAACTAAAGTAAAGGTATCGGGAGGAACACAAACTTGTACACAGGATCTCCAGATCCACAGTAAGTTTATGATTATTTTCTAATAATTATTATTTATTTTGACTATATCATGTATAGACTTACAAACATAATGTAATGAATATATTGTACTATTATAAAATCATACACGAATATAGAAACACTAACTTCTCAACAATAACACATTATTTTTTAATAAATCTTCTTAGGTAAGGTGTAGGTATTGTTATAATTATATTGGCTGCTTTAACTTTAAATTTTAAAATTTTTAGATGAACCTTTTCAAATATTCGATGATATTATAGCTGTATAATCATAAATTGTTTATTATCTGTTGACCGCACAGAAAATGGGATTGGCCCCAAATCTTATTCCCTGGGTGGGACAGCTGCTGCACAACTTTCTGCTTCAGTCCGGGAAAGACTACTTGGATCACAATCACTACCAAAACCAGGAACACATGAGTTTGCAGCACTGTTTCATCACCACAGGTATATATTAACAAATGCCTTTATTATAGTCCTGTGATATGTTGTGGTATTATCTTTGTTAATTGCATGATGTTGTGGGTTAGAGGTGAGGCTGGCTAGTGTGATGTTTGAGTGACTGACTAACTAACTGCATTAACTGATCTGTCATGAAAACATTAGGTTAATAGTCGCATAGCCCCTAGATGCTAATCTATCAGGATAGGAATCAGTTATATGTAAAGGATGATGAATATGGACAGTTATAGATGCAGCAGAAATATTTTGTTCCAACCAACATAGTTGCTTAGGAAACTTTTTGTTCTGAATTGAAAGTACTTTAAAAAAATAGATAAGCACATGATATTGAAAGCCATAAAAACTTACAAACAGTCTCTCTAATGGACCAGTTATTACCACCAAACTGATCTCGGGATGGCACAAATTAAGAGTAAAGTTATTGTAATTGTCTACTGACATCAGCAATTAAACAGTTTAACTAATATACTGGGATGGATACAAGGCTTACTGATAAATATCATTATCTCTATCTACCTAGAGAACATTGCCTTCTACAACACTTTAAATAGGACAGCCCTGTTGTTTCTTTTTAGGGTTCATTGTTGTTGTTTATTTAAATTAGTATTTAGTACTTTTAATGTCAACTTATTCACATGTTTTCCAAATACAACGTCTAGAAATAAAAAATAGAATTATGAAAAATATATTAGACAATATTATTTTAGTAGTCTACCCACCATAATAATTAACAATCAATTATAAATTGAACTTGTGTACTTATGACCTGCTGTTAAGTACAACAATATTTATTGTATGTCTTATCCATTTATAGGACATTGATTGGATGATGAATTTATTCCAAAGATAAATGTGTTTGTAAGTAAAATGAACTCCTTGTTTGATAGGAATATTTTGTTTCCTACTTTATCAATATTAGATATATTTGACCTTAGTTCAAATAATCCTTTAAGATAAAATAACAAGTTATCAATAAGTATTAAGCTTGGTAATATTTCTAAAAGGCACACATGTAATGATGACCTTTAGATTCTGTTCAAAAACAAGAGATACTTGTCAAATTAATTACTAAACAAAACAGCCCCTAGGGGTGTTTTGTAGCGGGCAGACAAGATAGACTACTCATCATCATCCTCATAGCAACTTATTTTTCTGATTGTATCGGAGTCCAAGATGAAATCGGATCTCAGGGTCTGCCTTCTGGCTCATCCTCCTCCACTCCACAGACAAGACAGACTACTAACTAGATAATATTGCAATGTGATATGAATTCATATTTTTTTTGAAGTGAAAACTTCTTTAGCGGCGTTGGATGGGTGTAAAATGTTAAGGAAGCGTCAGGATTAGTTGACCTTTGAACCGTAACCGACGACTGACGTCATACAAGATTAGGTACAGACCTTAGACTTATTTTGCAAGTTTCAATAGATATCGTCGTAGCTTAAACGGTAAGCACGTCGACTGTAAGTCCTTATAGTTTCAGATAGTATCGGGTTCAAACCACCTGGCCTTCAAGGATTTTTTGTGATTGTTTTTTCTTATTATAATTTATTACTTTTGGTGATTATTTTTTCTTTTTGTAATTTATTACTTTTTATGATAATTTTTTCTTTCTGTAATTTATTATTTTTTGTGATTATTTTTTCTTTTTATAATTTATTAATTTCTTCTGACGGAAAATTAGCAGAAAATAAGTGATAGGTTCTATGATTAGCGCTATATTATAGGTATGGTATGGTATGTTCTTTTTTATCTTCTTCTATGTATATAACGAAGAAAGAAAAAAGAAAATGTTTTCACTTCTGCCGGCACTCCCAGAGTGCAACCCGTCTTTTTTTAAATTTAAACTTGTGTAAGGTGTAAATTTCAAGTAAGATTTATTATCACTGACTCCAATACCTATCATGAATATTGACAAGTTAGCAAACAGATCTTATCTGTGCCTATGTATCAGCCGTAAAGTTTCGAGCGTGGGAATTTTCGAATCAGTATTAGTTCTTATTTTGCTTTGGAGACATCATACTCTAGGTAGAGTCTAGTTCAACTAGTTATTAGATATTTCACACATTTGATAGCCAGTCGGTTAAACAATACCGCGTCGGAAATATCGCGCTTTTCGTCACCAAATTGTCATACTATATTATACAGTGTACTTCTGCTAGAAATGAGTTAGTATTTCCGGTAGGTAAGTTTATGTGACATCTTTTATTTCTTAAATCGAAATAACATACTACCCTACCTACACGAATTTAACAGAAGTGTAGATATTCGGGGTGTACACTGTAGGTACTAATATCCTTGCAAACTTCACATGCTTGCAGCTCGTGGCTCTGGTGCAAACTTTCCGTTCAGGGTAGGCAAACGGCTGTCACTCTCGGAAAAGCTGATTTACCAATACAATAAGCGATCCTCGGGCTCCAAAGTGCAAAGTTTGGACAAAACTAGGAAATGATGATGATGACCAGACTCGTAAATTATAATTATACTAACGTATTCTCGTAAACCGTAATATAACACTAAAGGCGTTAAAAAACACCACTAGATTGCGAATCCGATAACTTGCACCATTACGCCATTGCTAGAGAAATGAAAAAATGTTAACTATCACAGGATAAATCACATATAAACTGTTCCATACATCGTCTATGCTTATTCAGTGTATTGACTTACAGGATTGCGCCTAGGGGTGGTATTAAAATCAGTGATGGTAGTCTTTCTGACACGCAAACATATTCTGAAGTGAAGTCTGATTACGGTATACCCTACGCACCTTGGCTGAGACACAGGTAACCTAACAATACTACTAATTGTATGCGATATATGTTTTGTTGTATTCGAAATGAGTGAGGAATGGTAACCATCGGAATTAGTATGTTCTTGTTGTGACATAACTGTGCAGATGTTGTTGGCGTCATTATCATTGCCATTTTCCTTCATCATTGGTGTACGCTCTTTTGTGTGTCATTTTTTTTATTATAATACTTAACAATTAACATACCTAACTTACACATGCTTTTTGTTTGGAAGGACCAGCTCTGAATGATTTGAACGTTCAAATATTTTTCACATCGTTTTATTTAAATAATTATGCATAATGTGCATGTTTGTCATCCTGCAAATTTATTGTATAAATATTAGAAAATGAAATCTGACACACAAATTTTTCTATTCATCACATGCTTATTTCTATCCTCTTAATGGCCAGTTGTAGAAAACTAAACAATAATCAATCTTGGTTAGAATTTTTTTTTTTACAAATTTTATATAAAATTTTAGGATACAACTGGCCATTTCGTCATCACTGTTCCCCTTTCAGCAATACATATTCGGCGAGCGGGCGCCTGTCCGAAGGCGAGTCGATGGAGTCTCTCACGTCGCTGCACTCGGCGCAGGCTCACAACCACACCTCCCCTAACTCACACCACCGCAGCTCACTCACACACAATAAGCTCATCATGCACCGGGACGCACAGGGCTCCAGGTTAAACAGGAGCAACAGTATTAGGTGGGTCCCTTTACTCCCTTTATGTGTCTAGATTTTTAGACTGTTGTAGAGCATAACGGGGTATTGTCCTTTAAGATCTAGGTCCTATTAATTATATAATATTTGTGTAATGTATTCTCAAAAATATATTTACGTAAATAGTATTTGATACTATCAATTGTTACTTACCTTAGATCAATACAATAAAGATAACACGAATAAAAAGAAAGTTAGATTACCTGAGATTTTTTAATTATTTTCAAAAATTTCCCGCATCGATGGGGCGTGGATTCATTATAATATAACCAAATAGGTCATTCGAATTTGCTATTATTTTATTACTTATCACTTTTTTAATAAGAAATATTATTTCTGCGCTGAATAGTACTAAAATAAATAGGTATACCTACCTACCTACCTCCCTGGCGGTCAGCTGTCATATTTCCACATATCATGCTTCTCTTCTATTTACCTCCAACATTCATTAATGCTTCTCTATTCATTGTAATAATTGGTATATATTACTATATAATACGCAATATGATGTAAGTTTTGTTGGTTACATTTTAGCTACCTCAGAGATAGGACGTTTCCAAGGTATGCCACGGTTGGAAGTTTATTCATGTTTTAGCTTCAAGGTGGCACGCTTCATTTACAACTGTTATGCATGATTTTGAACATGGCACGGCTTATTGTTAAGAATCTGAGACATTAGGGTAGTACCTTCAAGAAAATCTCATTCATATTGGGTTTCCTAGTGCAATTATGGGCTTTTGTTCTAGAACAATATCCACTTTAAGAGTATATAGCACAAAAATCACAGCAGTATATAGGCGGTTGTCGTGATAGTAAGTCGCAGACACCTTGAGTTCTAAAAGTTGCTCAATCGCATTCGAAGTGTAGATAATCTTGCACCCTACCTAACGGAACAACTATTACACCCGCACCACTATTACCTCGAATTATCGACTGTTTTCGGCACACACGTAGGTAATTTGTATGTGTGTATTATCTATAATAACTATTAGTTTTGTTAACCGTGTTCACCTTGCGAGCACCCACTCTGCCACATTTGCTGGTACCCCTATCTGGTATAAAGAAAAAGAAAAACGATACGAAAAATAACAAAAACATTACGGATGTTCTAATTTTAAACAGCCCTGGATATCTCACAAAACATATATTGACGATCCTTTCTTAACAAACGCTTCAGCGAACTTCCCTCTTTTACCTCATCCTTTTTTTTATAACGAAGTTCACCTTTACGAGGCATGATTCCCTTCACAACAATCTGTCAGGAGTAATGTCCTTGATGTTTCAGCTAAAATCATCAAGGGCCGTTCATAAATGAGGCCATAGAAAACTTCACCCCTTTTCGCAGTTTTCGCCCCCATTTTCCCTCCTATCAAAAAAACACTCTACAAAAGTTGTGTTTTAAATCACAGAACATGTGTGCTAATTTTAGTGAAAATCGGTTAAGAATTGAGCCCTTTAGACCGAAACTGACAACTCGACATAGATACGGACAAAAGCAAAATCAGCCACCTTGCCGAAACAGAGACTCGTTCTCTTCACTTGCTCGGTCAATTATTGTACACAAAGGTAGCAACGATTTGATCTCGCCGTTAGTAGCTGTATTGACACTATGGTAAGTTATATCATAAATCTATTTGAATTTTGATACTACAAAAGTAGGCACTTGTAAAAAATAACACTATGGAATAAACGATGAGATTTGCTTTAAGGTAATACCCTCCTGATTTAAAAAAAAATACCTTTCATCACCAGGCTGACCCGTACCCTACAGTTATGGAATCTGTATTAATCGAAAATACACCTCTGTTCAAATGCGCACGTTCAAACTGTTCAAAGTTGGTTTACCTATGAGACTACAAGTTAAATCCGAGATAATAACTGCAATTCACTGGCAATTTGAAAACAGAAGTGCTTTCGATCACGTACAATTAAGTTGCAAATACGTAAAGGGAACGGAAATGTATATAAAATACGTCAAAACTTCATTTTTTTTTTTTCATACCGTCAAATGCCCTGACATTGCCTACATTTTTCGATTTTTGAACTTTGACGTAAGATAAAATTGAATATTCGTATGGTGTCCATAATGTTTAAACGAGTTATTGTAGAAAATACCCAAGAATTTAGGGTAACATTTATTTATTTAACTCAATATTCGTATAGAAGTAAAGTTTTTGGGACAATTTAGAAACTAGGCAAAGTCATGGTATCATGTCTCCGACTTTGCCTAATGCATTAACTCCAAAAGAAATAATTAAGTTTTTATGTTGGCACAATGTAATTTGTAGTTTAGGGTCAAGAGAATAAAGTTCAATTTGAATCACATTTCTTTGAAGTATTTTAGGTAGGTAAAATTGGTTAGGCAATGTTTGGATACCATTTCGTAGAATCTCCATAGACTGACAAAAAAAATTTAGGGCTGTCTCATTGGTGACAGGATAAATAAACAAATCATTAACATATTTTTTTTATAAAGTAGGTATTAATACTATAAAGGGAAAAAGCAATTGGTAGTTTTATGTTTTGTAGCTGCTAATTGTTTTTGCCTTAAAAAACAGAGTCTTCAAAATTACATAATATGAGATACACAATAGCTTCTCATTAAACATTATAATATATATATATATCTAACTTCCGTTTTAGCCATAGATATACTTCTATAAAAACTATACAAAGAAAACCGTGCAGCAACTACAACGTGCAACAACTATGTTTTTGTTTTGCACGAGACCTACGGCGATATTTAGCATGCTCTCATCATAGTCTTTGTATCTTCTTTTTGATTTGTTCATTTTGATAGTCCTTCAAACAAAAACAAATAAATAAAATGATTAATGTATCTACATAGTATCTAATCTTTTACCATTAAAAACATTAAACAAAAAATTCATCGAGTTGATACCTAAGTTTTATCTAAAAAGGAAGCAAATCTTTTCCCTTGATTTTGTGTGGAAAACTATACAACTTTAACTTTAGTTCAAATATATAAAAACAAAAAGTTATCGTATACCTAACACATACCTAACACATACACAAGACTATAACTCCCTTTTTTAAAGTCGGTAAATAACAAAGCGTCAACCCTAGCACAGGCAAAGTTCGCAACACTTTTTCAAAACAGTAGCCTGACTTTGCCTATCGCAATATATTTCATTACTATACTGCTTTTTTTCATCAGTAACAATGATAAACGATCAAGATTTCAACGATTTAAAGAATAGGTCAAATAGAAGTAAAAATCATACATAATTTAATGACTTACCCGAAAAGTTTTAATTTATCTAGCAGAGATCGCTCCGACACTTTTTAGTTTGAAGCAAACCGTCAAAAACTATGCGTATTACCAACATAACGTTACCAATTTAGTGTTGCCAGATAATGTTTCTAAAATCTAATAAACGTTTCGATTCCCAAACTTATAAAATAAATGAGATAAACTCACTTCTTCGTTTTAGGCAAACACAGGACGTAAGTACTGAATCCATCTGAGCTTGAAGTTTTTATATACTTTAATAAAAAGCACTACACACACAATCATGTGCTTGTCCGTAGATCGAGATCGTATGGCTCATCACTAAGATATATTACTAAATAGATATTATGCTTGCAGATCAACGAAGTCGGAGAAGTTATATCCATCAATGTTGCAGCGGTCTTCAGAGAGTGACTACGAACCATATTATTGTTTGCCTGTGCAATATGGCCCGGCTGGCCAAGGTGAGATATTCTCAATATGTTTTTGCAATGGGTCACAAGCCACTAACAAGGTCACAACTCACAAGTCACTGTCGCAGTCGAAAGTGTTCCCACGGTCTACGCATAGTACATGTTTATCCGATACCTTAGCCTGACTAAAGGCGTATCAAACTTCAAATGCAATCAAAATTCCATAAATGCTACGACTTGATTGGAAGTTACCCCTAAATTCTCCCGATCTCCCCGGACTACTCATTTATACGGCGATGGTTAAACATGTGTGACTTAGACAACACTGTCAGATGTTGCTTAATTAATCAATTATTTATTAGACCGAGGAATGTCCTAAATATTCAGTTACGTTACGCACCTGGTTATTTATTCACAACGATGCCAATACGTCTTTGTCGGCAAAATAGTTTACGTGCTTACATAATTTATGTCCTACTCAATAGCATAATTAATCATGTTTGTGACTTTTCTTGACGTGTTAGTTAAAACGTTGCGATTCATTACAGATAGTTTTTCAATTTCTCAACAAAGTAGGTAAGTACGTAATTCCATTGATACAATATACCTACATCTAATATGATACACTAGTACAATAAATGAGTAAAATAGTATGAAGGATTGTCGTTTTATACATATTAAAAGAGATAAAAGCCAAAAACAGTCCAAAGATTTGGGTGCCTTTTTATTCCAAGAATGTTTTATATTCATAGTGACTAAAATGTGACGATATAAATATACAATAATAAACCATTAACTCTTAGGTTTAAACTACGGTGTATCGGAACCG
This sequence comes from Eilema caniola, assembly GCA_949126895.1. Classification (NCBI taxonomy): domain Eukaryota; kingdom Metazoa; phylum Arthropoda; class Insecta; order Lepidoptera; family Erebidae; genus Eilema; species Eilema caniola. Next base: position 19,444,384 of record OX421462.1, read on the forward strand.
CCATCCCCGTCTCCTCGGTCAGCACTTAGCCCCACACATCAGCCTGGCAATGTGATGCACACCCCGAGACATTCCCACCACTACCCAAAGAAAAATGACGACGGTGAGTCCAATCCGGCTAGACTTATTCCTTCCTAATGTTATCCAGTTCACTTCAGTTTAATTCGTTTTAGAGGTAGGAATAATAGTTTTAAATGAAACTCTATAAAAACTTCTTTATCACTACTTAACTCTAAGTAGGTTACATTATTTTTTGGTACGAAGCGCCTACTAAGAGAACGATAAACTATTGTTAGACACTAGTTATAACTGCATATCAGAATGTAGACAATGAACTATGCCTCGTATAAATATTGTTTTAGCAACTACAATGACAAACATTGTTTATTGTGAAATTCGGTTCTATTCATAGGTGGAATTGTAGAGATGCCGATGTGAAAATTCGTTGATGACGGTACTACGTCGCTTCAGATAAATCTAAATAATAGGGTGTATCTTTTAAATAAGTTTCGATGCAGTCTCATTGAGTATTACTGAAGAAATAATACAGCTCCATAAGAATCTATAGCCCAACGATACTAGTCGATTTGTATTAGTTACTTATGTTAGCCATTTAGAAAAGAGTAGACTCGACAACGACGCGGTGTGCTACCCTTCGTTGTTACCAATGTAGGTAAATAGATTCCGATATCCGATTATCATCAATTTCCTATTGTATCTTTTTTGAAATTAACTTTTTTTTCAATTTAAAATTTATATCTTAATACTTCTTAAGGAAAATACAACACACTTCATGTACCTATACATTAACAATAGTACCGAAACGAAGCGGGTCTTGCTACCCTATATCTATTCAAAATTTGTCTCGGTGACAACTTATTCCAATTGGAGCTAATTTCGATACAATAGACAGATAACACGTCATAACTCTATCTAGAGTAGTTTTACGATGAAGACACTTTAGATGTATTACTTTTTTATATTATTTATCACCTTAAAACAATTTTCGATATAAAGGGTATGTTCCCTTGAGCAGATACATGTCTGACTCAATAGTTCAATTACATTCCTTATTATTGCTCACGTATTATCCGGTCATTGCAGTCTTTTATACCAAGCAGATGTCCGCTACACACAACCGCAGTGGAATTAATGTCGCAACCACAAACATGTGGCTTGTATCACATATAGAATACTAACATAAATTCACGCTAATGATTTGGGAGTATTTCCACGCTGATAAAATTACGGTATCGAGGATCTTCTAGTTTATTATAGATTTATCAAGTGAAAACTGTAAAAGAATTTTGGTATTATCATTTACAATACTATTTCACACAAATCATTGAAATGAAAATACTAAAATGGATTTCTGGGTTGATATGTTTCATAATAAATTATTACAACGTCTCATTTATTCCTTTCTCCACCTTCATTGACACAAGGTCAATTGATTTCAATCAATCAGTCCCTATTGCATGCCACTGCTATAATGCGCCTATCGGGAACACTCAATTTGTAAACATGACTGATTATTTAGCTGTTCTAAAGGTGGCTGTACATTATTAGATCACCCATTATTAAAATGCTAGCAATACATATTGTTATGGTGCAGCGCCAAGGAGGACACAACTGCATATTGTAGTCTACATACTAAAAAAATGAATTCTGTAATTCCATTTTTGAAAATGTCAACGTTCAGGAATCCACTTCGGATTAAAAAGTCGAGTTTTCCGCCTCAAGCCACTAGGGTCTACGCGTCGCTACGATCTTTTAGTGGAGCAAACAACACTCTAGCATTCGACAATGTTCCATTCCGGGTCTAGTCTAGTGGATCTTATGATACTTGCAACTGTTTAGGATCCATCGTCTGCTCCTTTAGTGGATCAAACAGGTAGTTTGGGAAACTCCACCACAGACCTCAGTGGAGCTCATGTTACTTTTATCTTTACTGATTACCTGTGACACAGAATAGATACCTAATAGTACTAGCGTACCTGTGACAATATTCTTGTTAGTGGATCATGGTGATGAATCCTAGTGGACTGAGAAAGATTTGTCAGGTAGCCGCGGGGTAAAGTTCACTCCTTAGTATGGTACATTCTTCACGATTTAGTATGAATCAACATAAGATTTTTTTTTGTCCGTAGTACATGGATCCACTGCTTCTTTGGTGTCGACAGCATCATCTCTCGCAGCCGGCGCTGGCTCTGAAGAGAGACAGGCGCATGAGGTACACGATATTGGCGTATGTGTTCGAGTCCTGAATTTTTATTATACCTAGTGCTTCTATAAACCGAATCAATGTAAATGAATTGTCTTAAACAATTTTTGAAAATATATTTTGTAAATCTGCTTAAATAAGTCTGTATACAATTGAATCGACATATAGCTTAGACTTTTTTACAGGTGCGAAAATTGAGAAGAGAACTCGCAGATGCCAAGGAAAAAGTGCATACATTAACTACTCAATTGACAACCAATGTAAGTACCTACCTACATATTTATAACTAATTGTCTTATGTTTCTCAATGAAAAGTTTCTATAATTATGTATAATATTCATTCTGAAATAAACCAGCTTGACATTCTTTGAATAAAGTTAGTGTTATCAAATTTAGGTGCATTGATCTCACTGTGAGTCATATTGGTTTAATCATTTCGTACTGAACCTCAAAACCAACTGAGTAACGTCACTTTATGAATTAGACGTTGAACTTTAGACTGGAGCGGTGAAAATTTATTATAATGTGGAAAAGTTCCATAATTAAACGACTAGTGCTCACTACGGCATTTTTCAAATACAACATACTTTTATCTAACCATAAGTTATACAAGAATACGCCTTGTCTCTCTTTTTCCTGCTATTTAGATCCTATCAAGATAGCTAAGTTTTTTATCGTAACTACCCACAGAAGCCTCCCAACCAACGGTGTAACATGAGCGCTATTGTTTTTGTCAACTTAAAAACAGGCTGTTGTGTCTGTCACAATGTATTTGCTACCAACGCCTACTCTATTGAAACGTGATAGCTATTAGGTACCTTCGTAAACAAAATAAACACTACTCACTACCATGTGAAGATATCTGAGTGATGATATGCCCACTGATGCTTACCTAGCATCGTTGTTTTGTACAGTCATAGACACTGTAATTTACACCTATCCAATTATGTGGTCCTCACGGTTTCGTTACTTGGATTGCGGTTGACTATTAGATCTCCAACTTCATATTTTATACTTTCATTTTGCGGTTATATTCATTAATATTTTACTGAATAGGAAATTTCTTACATTCAAGAAAGGGCGAAAAATGAACAACCAGTTTAGCCGATGTGCACGGCTGCACCAGCATGGATGTCGGTTAATGCGACTTTTGGTCATATGACCTCCGGTTCTACTCAAATATTTGCGATTAAAAATAAGTAAGATTAAACATTGACCCAGACCTTTCTATTAAAATAAAAACACCAAAATCCTTTTAGTAATTTGGCGTCCATATCGCAGAAAAACATACAAGAATTAAAAAAATGTTTTTGTGTTGAACATAACCCTAGTATTTTTTTAATATCAACAATGTGCAGAGACTACTTATATTGTACAATTTTACAATAATATCGATGAATGAAAAGATAGGTATGACTCATTACAAATGTGTAGCGAAAAAGCTTTAAGTTAAGTAGTTCCCTGTCTCGCGTAAGTCCATACGCATTAAGAAGAGACAAAACTCTGAAGTGCTGTCTCTGCGTATGTTTTGCCGGCGCCACACACAACTAAACAAATATTTGTGCATACGTGCAAAGTTTAGTTACCTATTCATAAATATAGCGAGCGAAAAGATTGCTTTTCTCAGATGCAGGATGGATTGAAGCAATGAGTACATTGATTGAATTTATTTAATTCCTTAAAAGAGAACCATGTAGGTAATTAGTATCATGTAGTAGTATTATTACATAATATGTACCTAATAGGTACACTTAAATAATTTAGGTCTACTAAAACTACGTCCATCCTGTTTGTTGTCTATTTTAATACTATAAAGCGAATTTGTGTGCAAAACATGTCTGACAGGTCTAGCTAACATATACTTATTCAAATATTTAGCTGTATTTGGCGCTCGTAGATGTTCAAGCCAATATTGTGAACTATTTTACACTTATAATCGATATCTATTAATCAAATTCTTGAACCTATATCAACACGATTGATATGGAATGTTTCGCATGTCAGGGGTCAGTAAATAATACTAGAGGTCCGGGCAACCGTGAGACGCTGCCCGATTCGCTCGTTTCTATCCATATCGGGCGTTAAGAATGTGTGCCAAACACTAACTGCTGCTGTCACTATTTACTAGAACATACGAGTATATACGGTGTCTCAGTCAAAGGCGAGTTAGTTACGGGCTATATAGTGAGACCAGTAATTGTTGCTTAACATAACTACGAGAATAAATTTGCTCCAACTACATGAACTGAAGGAAGTACTAAAAACATTGGGCATTAGTGTGATGCCATTTAGACCTATGACCAATGTTTGCGCAATCATAGTACGAAACAGAACAAAGGGTGCTTTTTATCCCGTAGATCGCATAACGGGGTTAATAAATCCATGCGGGTAAACCGTGGGCAATAGTCAGTCGACAATAAATATGACAATCAGGCACGCGGCCTACGCATTCCCACGATTTAAATTGAACGCACATGACACTGAACACAAATCGAGAAGTTTAGTCTTTTTTTAAGATAGGGCGCAATAAATAGGTAAATAAAACTTATGTAAGAAAGCTATGAAAGTAAATGAACGTTTAGAATTTCGACGCAGTGTTCAATCGAGAACACTTTGCTATGATAAAAGTCTTCGGTCTAAAATTTTAAATTATGGTACATTTACTTTCATGACATTTAGACTCAAGTCTGAAACTTCAAACAAGGTTATTTTAATGTTATTCTAATTTGTCGTAAATCTCTTGTGACTCAAACTGATCTGCACGGATAGTGTCAACGTTAAACTTGCTAAACTGATGTTGGTCAGATAGCCAACTTTAAGCACTAATATTTACTTTAGTGCTTCAGTGTTCTCTACATGATATTTTCACTTTCACTGTGAATGAATGTATAACAGCAGTTTTTAGAATAGTATTTGAAAAACTATGTGTGGGATGGGATATCTGGCGGTGCGCTAGTTCAATGACTTATTTTGACAAACAACCTTAACAATAGGAAAGACATTAATCTGTCGACAAACTATATTAAATGAAGATTCTACATATGCCGTATTCAATATTATAGATTTACTAGCTGTCGCCCGCGGCTCCGCCCGCGTGGATGTCGGTTATCGCGTATCGGGATATGAAAAATAGATGTTGGCCGATTCTCAGACCTACCCGATATGCCCACAAAATTTCTTCAAAATCGGTCGAGCCGTTTCGGAGGAGTATGGCAACGAAAACTGTGACACGAGAATTTTATATATTAGATGTAGGTAACCAACCGCCCACATACGGCGTGCGTTTAAGTCGGTTCAAGTACCTACGACATAACCTCCACCTCCGGCTCCAGCGCAGAATACATAATCATCAACGTACAAAATGACATCGATGTTGCAGTCGTTTTAGGATATGGAGCACGCTGACCAATTACCTAGGCCGTATGCTTGTTATCATGTTATCGCTTATTAATGACGAAATTACTTGATGATGTACAACAATATTCTAGTGAAATGTAAGCACTTACAAATTCCAAGGTTTGCGAATGCGATCAGTACATACCAAGCGTGACCATTTACAACAATACTCATTATTTCAGGATGACGATTTTAACCAAGTATCAAAATTGTAATGCTATATTTTTGCCATGCCGAATTGTTTTTTCAAAAACCACTTATAGTCCATTTCCCCTGACTGAGAAAGTAGGTATCCTACAGAAAATGTCAAAAAGCCCTTTTTAGTAATAAATCGGTGACAGGCAATTATGTAGTTGTGGGTCGTGTACTTCTTTGCTACATTAGGATTTTTGAAGTGAAAACTTCTTTAGCGGCGTTGGATGGGTGTAAAATGTTAAGAAGCGTCAGGATTAGTTGACCTTTGAACCGACGACTGACCGACGACTGACGTCATACAAGATTGGTACAGACTATCTATTTTGCAATTTACAATAGATAGCGTCGTAGCTTAAACGGTAAGCACTTCGACTGTAGGTCCTTATAGTTTCAGATAGTATCGGGTTCAAACCACTTGGCCTTCAGGAATTTTTTGTGATTCTTTTTTCTTATTATAATTTATTACTTTTGGTGATTATTTTTTCTTTTTGTAATTTATTACATTTTATGATTATTTTTTCTTTCTGTAATTTATTATTTTTTGTGATTATTTTTTCTTTTCATAATTTATTAATTTCTTCTGACAGAAAATTAGCAGAAAATAAGTGATAGGTTCTATGATTAGCGCTATATTGTAGGTATGGTATGGTATGTTCTTTTTTATCTTTTTCTATGTATAAGTACATATAACGAAGAAAGAAAAAAAGAAAATGTTTTCACTTCTGCCGGCACTCCCAGAGAGCAACCCGTCTTTTTTTTTATACCACTTAGGTGGCAGACAAGCACACGGCCCACCTGATGGAAAGTGGTTACCGTGGCCTATGGGCGTGTGCAACACCAGGGGCGTCGCACTCGCGCTGCCGACACTGAAGAAACCTTCTAATGCCCTTCTTGAAGAACCCCATATTGTAGTCGCTTGGGAAAACCACAGCAGGGAGCTCGTTCCACAGCTTGAGCGTGCGTGGGATGAAGTTCCTTTCGTACCGCACGGTTTGCACCATTTCTGGTCGCAATGTGTGAGGATGAACTCCCTGTCTATGGCGAGTGGTGCGGTGATAGAAAGTAGCTGTCGGCATCATGTCAAACAATTCATCTGAGCACAAACCATTGTATAGGCGGTAGAACACACACAGTGAGGCAAAGTCCCTCCTGAGGCTGAGAGGTTCCACAGCGCCTGCGAGTATGGGATTGCCGAACTTGTGCCTTATAAAGAAGGAGTCGGTGCCCCGCAGTGAAGTACTGCTTCGCTCTGTTAAGCACTCCAAGTTTTTTGGACACACTGCACGTTTCAATGCCACCTTATTGACTTTGAATTTCACAAATAAAAAACATTTTAGAGATGCGAAAGTCATTGAGAATATATTGCCTTTACACTCTCTTCCCATTGAAACATGAACGGAGAGCAAACGTATTGTGTTGTAAAATTTGTAGTTTTGATTATGGTGAAGCGGAACGATACACCCTAAAATTAAATGGGAAACGTATTTTTTGTCATTAAGTTGGTACTACTTATGGTACCTACTTATAATAGTTCCTTATTAGGCTACTTTTGTGACAATGCAAATCAAAAGCGAAATGAACATTTCTATGAAAATTGAAGAAATGCAATAAGACTACACTCCGAGGCTAAATTTTCCGCAATTTTTTATATATTTAAAAATCTACTTATAGATATAGATAGATAAATTACAACCAAATTAAAGGCAGCTGATTCTAGTGATATAACTTCGCCGACTGTCCCACTGAATTACGAAGTTCTAAATTGCGATGAAGGGTAAAGTTCGGAAATGCGAATCACGCTAATACGAAAGTACACCACATTGATACACGCATTGTCGAATGTTTATCACTGCCATGCACGTTACCGCGAAAGTGCGCCAAATCGATACACGCAATGTCGAATGTTTGTCAGTGCGATGCACGTTACTGCGAAAATGCGCCACATCGATACACACATTGTGAAATGTTAATCATCGCGATACACGTTGCCACGAAAGTACACCACATCGATACACACGTTACATAAGCTGCAATACATTTGACAACGCGTGTATTGATGTGGCGTACTTTCGCACTAACGTGATTCGCATTTCCGAACTTCCGAATTACCGTTCATCACGATTTTGAACTTAGAATTTAATTTTCATCATATCCTTCGCCTATTTTCTCTATCCACATTTCGATCCACTTCAGAACAATAATATAAACGCGTGCCTAATATTACTACATTCAAACATAAGGTCGTATTGTGGTTGAGAAATGATTGCTTTTCTTACAATTATATAGATATGGCGAAGTGGTCGGTAGGCACTAATTTTAAAATAGCAATTATTTTCAGTGGCAATTTATTTGAAATATCCATTATTACATCTAGCCGTCCTCTGCTACAGTTGCTGACGTTATCAAAATTTAATATAAATAAACTTTACACTTAAACGTATAAAGTGCCGCAACCTTTATAATGTGAAGCAAATTATAAATACATAATGTAACTAAGTAGTTTGTAAATGATACTGTTAATGATAATAAAGGCTATTGTAATTAAGCCAATCAATTCAGGTTTACAAGAGATTAAGAACAGTTATTGTCGTTCCCATTTTATGTCTTATTTAAAATGCCAACACCTGGTAGAAACTAGTGTTCTTTGCCGTGTCCTTGAACTAAGTGTAGTGACATGTCTACCTTCACTTAAACGAGCTAATATCTTGATAAGAGATTTCCTCAACTTAATGAGACTCAAAAGCCTTGGCCGTTGTTATTATAGGTACAGTTATATCAACTGGATTACGAGAATTGAATAACATTCGATGTAAAATTATAATCAGTTTGGCTTGGCACCAGGCCACTTTTAACAAAGATAACAAAGAGTCGTAGGTATTCCATAAACAGTTGAATTGTTGTGAGTCAACATTGGGGCTGCAAATATTTTAAAGGCTCAATTAAAACTTCGTTTCATCTACGTAGTTTACTGTTATCACGTCAGAGGACAGTCTGCTGTTATCTTTCCCGGGATCGGATTCTATGAGTTATTGGGATTATGACTCTGGTTTTATTTTTCTCAAACTATTACTTACACGGTCCGAAATAATTTTGAGGTGCTCAATTTTTTTCCTTTCATATAAATCACTAATGAAATTGGTGGTTTGTGTCTACACATGTCTTTTATTGTTTGGTATTCGAATTGCTATTAGGTATACGGTGAATCGTGGCTACTATATTGAGGGCGGGGTAGATCTGGGGGCACGGTAGTGGCCCTGCTAAGACAAGCCAAGCGAAGCGCAAGGGAACTACCTACCTACATTTCTCGAAAGGCTTCGATGTTTTTTTGAACTCTCATATCTTTGCTTTGGATGATGCTAAATAGTTAAAATTTTCAAGGTAGAACGCCATCAGTATAATCATTAAATATACAAAGTTTGAATATCGTAGCTATCATACTTTATATTTTATCAATGTTTCTAAATCCTCGATTTTGTCACTGACTCACTCACTGATATAAAAAATTTAAAAAACCTAGCCTAACCTTTCGCCTGAGAATAGAAGTTGGAATCACAGATTAAATAATAGTACCTACTACGGTGGAAGTTTGTCACTTGCACTCCAGTTTATGCTACGTAAGTGAAAATTAATTAAAATACTTCTTATAACAAATGAAAAATACGTACGTGATAATTTTTAACCAATTTACAAAAATAAATGAAATCCCACCAAAAGCACTGCACGCTCTAAACCTACAAGCTCTACACTACACCTCACTCAAAATATATGAAAATGTGATCAGATCTCATGTTTAGCCAAGATTTTTGATCTATGCGCCCTAACTTTACCGGCCTACCTGCACAAATTCTGCATTTTAGTCAAAATGCGTGGCTTGGTCGTTTTGCTACCGTCACGAAGATTCCATAGGCATTCGTTTATTGGGTGTGAGGTTTAGAGCGTGCAGTCTTTAGAGCTTGGCTTAGTACGAGATCTGATAACTTTTTCACATTTTTCACTTTTTCACATTTTACATGAAAATGTTTTTGGTGGGATGTTTCTTTTCTCTTTGATTTTATTTGTTTACCTCATTTATTATCTATCGCTAAGGATTAAGTGTCTCATACAGCGATGGATTAATATAAAAGCAATTTATTCTATTCAGAGACGTTTCATTTTTGTGACCCGATTTTGCACTGCATTCAATTCATAAAAATACCTATATGAGAAAGATAAAATAAGATGCAACTGTTTTCACTCTTTTACTATTCTTTTTAGCAATTCTTCCATAAAACAATATTTAAATACTGCCTTCAAATATCTTTGGATTTCTTTTTTGTATGAAGGCTTAACTCAACTTTGATCAACGTCTATAAGTAAGATTCCATAGTTGTTTAAATTGTACAGCTTAAACCAAGGCAGTTTATGTTTTTGGAGTTATCCTATCCTATTGTCTCATGTTTACTCTTACTAAACTTAAATATCTTTTTATTGTAGTCAACGCGTGTGCTCAGAGACGTTATCAAATGTAACTCGAGCCCGTGGCCCATAAATCCTCAGAAGTCACTGCCGCACTTGCGCAACAAGTGTCCCGCGTGCTATAGAGATAAAATGGACGACCCGCCTCTTTTGCTCTATCTTTATTATTATCATTGTCTCATCTAAATAAAATGTATATTGATTTAAATATTACATTTTCCATTGATTAAATACTGAATTCAATAAAATTCATATCACTACAATCGATTGTATCGACTCCCACTGTAATATTTTCTCCACACCCTAAATACAGTTCCCCATCCCCATCCTGTCTGCAATCAATAGACCGTGTGTTACTGGTTTGATCACTGATCCGGGTTCCTTGGGTTCCGTGACTCAGTTTTGTTCAATGCAGTCGGTCACCAACACGGCACCAACACCATCACTCAACTCAAACTAAACTAGTGTGCACTGAGCCTCATCGGAGGGCGGACGCACGCGTGTCGTCTCACCGGCATTGTGCACGCTAAATGTACTACGGGCTTAATAAACAACAACTCTTACTTTACGTTGTGAACCCTACTGTGATATGTGTGAAAAGTGTTAAATAGTTATTAGTTTTAGTGGCTTCTGTTCGAGTTTTGGTACTTACTTTTACTGGAGCGTTGTACTTTAAGTCATCTTTTGAACTCCATATGAGCGAAACACGTTTGATTATCATTTGTTGTTTTGTTACCAAGACATCCGGGTGTAACTTTTCTGAGGTTCTCCATATCTGATAGTTGAAAAGATGAATTGCTTATGTTGTAATAGTCAATACTTACAGTACGTTTTAATTTAATGAAAATCGTTGACGACTCATTTGCTAGCCACACCTTTTATAGCGCTACAAAAAATTATGTCATTTAAATTAATAAATTAATGAGTATACTAGAATCTTTGGCTGTTTCTCGAAATCTAGCTGTGTATTTTATATTTTCTTCGGTACGATTAAAATGCTCTTTCAAAGAGCAGGTAACTGCGTCCCTTTTTTACACAAGCGTTAGTAAGAAAGCCCCTATTGAGAGATCCTGCTTGGCGCGAACAATATTCCTTTGATGATTTTGTTTACGTCTACTTGGCACTATAACTCGTCCTTGGCTACTCACAAAGTACCAACAGTAATTTCTCAGTACTCATTGCGTTCTAAATGAGTAGGTTGGATATTAATTTTGACCGCAGCGACGTTTATGTAAGGTTATAGTCCATAATTATGGTAACCTTTACCTTAAAGTTTATTTGGAAATAATAAGCATTGTATTGATGGCCACGTAACTTGTCAATTAGGGAAGAGTTGTGCATGTCCCGGCAAACGATAAAAAGCAACATCAAACAGGAACCAAGAATCTGTTTACAGACGTATCTGGTTTTATTTAGGGCCAACCGTTTGATATCAATGTTGTTTGATGTGTTTTACCATGATATTACAACCTGTATCTAACTGTGCTTTTGACTCAAAAGTTTAATAAATATAATTAAATATTCCGCTGCTGGCAATTACAAAGTATGAGTATATGCCAGCGCTTTTACTATGCCATAAAAGCACGACATCTGCGATACCCTAAAACTGACTTTTAGTAAATAAATTATTTCTGTCAAAATTAAGCTTGTACCACACAGAGCAATAATTGTACCAGATAATGAGATGTAATAACATTGAACAAATAACCTTTGAGGTATCGATAAAAACAACTACTTGCGTAATAAAGTGTACAAATTGAATATCTACTTACTAAAATAAATTATTTATAAGTGCCGCGTTGGTTATAGCCCTTTTGTTCGCTATATGGGAAGGTTTTAAAGTTATATGTTATGTGTTTGTTCTTAACCTTTTTATGGGTACGATAAATCAATATGGGTACATTTGTATGTGGCCTAGCTGTGCGGTTGGCCATCATAAATGACGTCATGTCACCGCAGGACTACGTTTCTTGTCCTATTTACGTAACCCGCCGGCTGCAACTAACAGCATCCCTTTGTTATCTAAACTAATCTAGGTAAACTTTACTGTGTCTTTTACTTTGTCCTGCTTAGCATACCAACTCCATTTCACTGATAACGATGTTCTACTTGAAGCAGTTACATCTACTAAATTCCATCTGAATTGGATTTTCATTTATAATTTTAACACATCTATTTTGACATGATCGTGAAAGTGTTCGTCAAAAATGCATACAACCTATGGGTACTGACGGAAATGTTTAAATTTTAATTCCGCCATTACTTCTAAGACTTGTTTGAAACTTTCTATTTCTGTTACTTAAATATTATGTACCTATATGCTATTTTGACAAACTTAGATTGCAGCGATAAAAATTAAAGATTACGATTGATAAAGAAATACCGAATATTACTGATCTTTACGTATTTATATCTTATCAACAGTTTTTTTCAGTTTTTAACGATGCGTTAGTTGCGACATTTGTATGAGTTACAGCCTATTGATGTTTTTACATTAACATTTTAAGACAAATAATAGGTTTAAGTTGCAAATGTGGCATTATTATGTATATTCAAATGGATGGTACACAGAAAGCGGCTCTCACTGCGGTACGGTTCGCTGTCTTCAATCAGCGAAGCGCCTTCTCGACACTGTCAATTGAGGTTAATTCGTATGGAGACTGGCCAGGGATCTCTTGATAGTACCCCTACGTTATTTATTTGTTCAATAAGCTAAATGGCCTAGTAAATAACCTCCATTTTAATAAACAAATTGCTATTTTATATCTTCGCATCTAAAGTTCATTTTAGAAATCGTTATTTTGCATATAAAGTTAGTCGTTATTTAGTATTAGTTGCATATTATATGTATGTTTTACGACCGTCAGTGTTAACATAATCTTTAATGTTTTATAGACGCATCCGAACTGAAAATAGTGTTTATAACGAAAGACAACGTACTCGTAAAATTTACGTAAAATAACTTGAACTTACAGGTGTCTATTTTTCAGTTACAGTTTCAAACAAGAAAGTTACTACTACTTTCTAACCTAACTTAACGTATTGCTGAGAATAATCATGGAAAGACAAGAAATTATAAAGTAATAAAACAAATTTGGACATAAATATATCGTTTCTTACTCATAACTGTTTGTAGAGTCATATTATTTTAGAAAAGAAAGGAAGTACCTAACACCTCCTGCTCTTTCACATGTCATGGTATAAAGCATATTTGCTAATTATTTTGTAGGTAATAAACATGTCGCAGCAAACTAGCTTAATCAGCCGTTTAATTTACTGCCTAGGCTGATAGCTAAAGGTGCCATTCAATTATAGGCCTGAATAATGTTCAGCCATTTGATTAAACGGCTAGGCAAATAACTTGGATAAATAACGTTTAACTACTTGCCTAGCAATTTGATCAAACAGTTAGAAAAATGACTTATTCCTGCATGGTTATAAAAAAAATAACCAGGAAGGCTAATACGGCATTAACATTCTAACCAAACCTATCCAAGTCGGATTGTGCAGCTTTCTGCATAAACTTATTACTCATTTTTTGTGAATACACCTCTGCCTATATCCTCGGGGATTTACAGGTGTGAGTATATGTGTGTATGCACGCAATTTTCTGATTTATTTCGCCCCTTTTTACGAATGGTCTAAGCATTAGCCAGCCGGTTTATTAAATTTAATAGACGTTAAGGCGGCAATATCATTTAGGCCGTTCATTAAAGGCGTTTAGTTAACAGCCTAGGCAGTTAATTGAACGGCTGATTAAGCTAGGTGTAAGCGACATTCACATCTAATGGTTACAAATAAAAACATAGTTTAAATAAGAACAAAAGTTTGTTACCGATAGTAGAAATGTGAATCTTTTTATACATTTCCCTTTCAAAAATTGTGCTTTTTCGAAATTGATATGGAAAGTTAGAAATCGACTTTTCTACGGAACCCTCTTTGCAGATCGCTCTTGTAATGAATACCTACATTAGTTACGGTTTAAATTTAGTTGTGTGAAATATTATAGATGATACATACGTGTTTACAGCGAAGAGTTAAGAGAATAATATTAAGGACTTTTAAATTCATATGAAAACGAATATTACAAATACATATCAAATCATCAATAGCAGGAAAGACTGTCGTATTAGAAATGAATTATTGATACCTAGTTAATTATTATCGTCCGCCACTGTTTGTATGATTAAATACCACACATTTGACTAATACCGAACTGCGGAAAAAGGAAAGAAATCGTACTTTAATAGGTTTTCGTACATTGACCCGTATATTTTTCAGTTGTAATAGTTTAACTTTCAAATTGTATATCACGCATATTATTTATAGTTAAATCAAGGTGTTATCATTGTTTGGTCTATTCTATAGGTGTGCCCGTATCTTTTCTACTACCTATTTCACAGCTAGACAAATGGATTATATATTATACTAGCTGTAGCCCGCGGCTCCGCCTGCGTGGATGTCGCTTATTGCGTAGTGTTGTAAATTTTAGCGCTGAGTAGAGGGTTTCGTTAGTCACGTTTGAAGCATTAAACGCTCAAGCGCACTTTTGACTCTTACTCGCCCCTCTTCCCTCCACTCCCCCCCCTTTCCCCACTTTTTTAGGTACCCCCCTCATTGATATTCATCCCGTTACATCTCTTCTCTATTGATTGTCATTTCCCAACTCTAATCTGTCTATGTACTTCATCAGGATAAATAAAGAAAAATTGAACTTTCCCAAGTACTTTCATTCCCTATTTACCTCCCTCCGCCCCCCTTTAACCCCTTCTGTTGCGATAAAAGGGAGCCTATGTCCTTTCCCAAGCTCTAATCTATCTCTGTTCCAAATTTATCGGGCTATCTTTAAAACTGACAAACTTTCATACAAAGTTTTATACCCCCCTACATCTTTTTTCGAGATAAAAGGTATCCTATCCGTTACTAAGTTTT
Source organism: Eilema caniola (assembly GCA_949126895.1). NCBI lineage: Eukaryota > Metazoa > Arthropoda > Insecta > Lepidoptera > Erebidae > Eilema > Eilema caniola. The sequence goes on from OX421462.1 coordinate 19,459,586, forward strand.
GATCCATCCCTGCACCAAGTATCTGCCCTTTAAGCGCATAATTTTTTTGTCTTCAAATAATATATGGAAATCAATTGGCTTTATTGTCATTAATAATCACTGCTCTGCTCCATTGAGTAGTAGCGAGATGATATATAGCCTATAACCTTCGTTGGTAAACGGACTTTTCAACACAGAAAGAATTTTTCAAATCGAACTAGTACTTCCTGATAGTAGCGCGTTCAAACAAACAAACTCTTCAGCTATATTATATTAGTATAGATTTAGTAATATTTCCATGTTGTCTATGTTTTAAGGGTACCAAATATTATACATACAAGCAGCATTGCATTGTTCCTGCATGCGGTGACTTTACACATTAGTGAATGTTCCCTGTTCAGCTAATTACTTAGTTAGTTAGGCTTTACTAAAATACATGCGATAATAATTTTTCAAAAAGTTATTGGTAGAAACTCTTTCTAAATCTGTGGAAGTAAGCATTGAAAATTGAAACGCAAAGTGACCAACCAAGTGATCTAAAGCAAATAGGTATCTCTTTATTTTGAATCATAAATAGTGGCGAAACTGCAATCTATTATTAATTTCAAATCTCTTCTGCTATCAGTAATTGACTGGGTTTACGATATCGGAAATTATACATTGCTACGGATTAACAAATTTTTAGATAGATACTTAGATATTGGCTCGTACGAAATGGCACACGTTGGGAGAGGCCTATATCTAGCAGTGGACTGCAGTGGGCTAATTGATTGATTGATTGACTTAGATATTCATTATAATAGCAACATATTAGACTATAGGACTATCGACCGACATTTGATTATACTAAATAGGTTTATCATTATATACCACTCAGTAGTAGGAACGTGGCAAAATATACGGTAGTCTGCTTGCCTATAAGCAAAAACAGCTGCCACGGCAGTCATAGGGACCACTGCGGCTGCCCTCTGTCAGGTTTAAAATCTACATTGATAATTCTGCCTATAAATAATCGTGTGAACTTTACAAAACGACATTCTGAAGCGTATTATACTCACCTCCAGAAGTGTTAGACTAATCTGTCCGATCAGGATGCACCGATCCATGGTTTTCAATATAGTAGAACGATTAATTAGATGTAAATATGTAGATAGAAACCGCCTAGAAAAAGAGTTATAAGAAAAAATGTGTAGGTAAAAAAACACACAGTACCTAAGCATCTGGAGCCTCAAGCTACACTCGCAAAAGCACATTTAGGCTTTCATAGGCTTTAAGTAAATGTCCCTGGGTACGATGGCATTAACCTAACTATAATATAACTTTTCTCAAACATGCAATGAAATATTGACATTACGTTCTTCTTAATAGGCTGCGAAATATGACGTTTCAGGCGCGGCTAGGACCAGAGGCCGGTAATGGAATTTCATACAAACCTTGCAGGCCTAGGCCGGCAAAGTCCTCTTTTTTAATTTCGATTCCACATAAATTAGTGGCAAAGGCATCGACACTGCCACTATGAGTATTAAAAAAAAACAATAAACGACTTGGTATATACTTAGAGCAGTTTTATTTACATTAAAAAATCCACATTACATAAAAGTAAATGTTTTCTGTTAAAATCAAGCTAAAATAGACGAAATAGTAATATACACGTGAGTTTTAGTTTTTATCTTGTTTACTTTCAATTTTTTTTTAAATGAATCTTTAATTGTTTTGTTGTTTAGTTCATTGCCTGTTTGAGAAAAGCACTATACATACCTCGGCGGGAAATATGGGGCTGCCTGCCTCAGACCTATCCGGCCTCGCTTCGCTCGGCCGTCTATATGTCTTCGGCCGGCAATCCCTGTCTTCCCGGCCTCTGTAGTAATGTACTATTACAAGCTGACATTAATTGACGAATATAGAACTGACTATTTACGGACACTATTGTATCCTCTTTGTGGTAATTGCTACTACAATGTGAGGACTTGTATCACAACTTGTATGTTTTTACTTAAAGTTTCTAACGTTCTGTCACAATTTCACGAAGCATACTGCGTAACATTTTCAACCCCGTTATCGCGCCAAATGTGATTGTAACATAAATAAAATCTAGAGATTCGTAATGAGAATCTCATATTCTAAACTGTAACGAAACGAGGGTTGGTCGCCTTAGACACAGTTCAAAACAGCTAAGCTCATTGTTAAATTAATTTAATTTGGTTTTTAAATATAACGAGAAGATGTAGGAGTAGGTTGAGGAGTTGATAGAGTACGCAGAGGTATATTGTGAGCATGTAATAGACGACGGTGTTCTTGCCATCAATTGGGTAGGTAACTACTTTATTCTGATTGAGAGAAACAGTGGTCGTTGTTCTACTATTTCTGTCTGCAAAGCTTTATTAATTTTCTGTTCCTGGAACAGAAAACTAATAGAGTTTTTTTTGTCCCGGGAATCAGTTCAGGGACTCGTGTATGCTACTGCGATATCGCCAATGCTGTATGCAGTAGTTTAAATACTTATCTATAATTTAGTTAAATTGTAGTTTATATTATTTTTGCTAATGAGGATTAAGATGTCGCTGTCTTAAAATTGAAGGGTAGGAATTTTATCAATGAATTACGCACGTTAATACAAAACCCGTTGAGCGACTATTGCGTCATTTCCAACGGTCGCCGACCTTGGCAGGAAGATTGCTACGGCTGTCCGAAATTACGTGTCCAGTGGTCCGCATAAATTGTTTGCCATCTTCAAGTAACCGTCATTCTATCCTTGGCCTAAAGACAAACAGGGACTTCAAAAGCGGTTTTTTAAAACGGTCGACGCCGGCCCAACTGAAAAACTGCTATAGGGGCAATTTTCGATGGCAACATACGTGATACCTATGTATTTAAGTATATTATTAAATACAAATTAACATAACAAATCTTGATCTAAGAATGATTACCATCCACTGTTTACTGGACGGTTGTAATCTAACCATCTGATGGTGGAGTCATAGGTGTCACAGCACTCACAGCCAACCATTTATAATACTTATAGACATTAATAGTGATTATGGTACCTTTGGTGAGGTCTGATAGATTGGGATCTATTGCCATATCAGAATATTAAATATTAAATTATTAGACTTTAAAAAAATCGAACGGTTAGCACTGACCAGTCATCACTTTTTTATACCACTTACAATTCATTATTAGTTAAATAAATATGCCACAACATTTCACACAACGCTATCTAGATCCATGGTAAGCATAGTTTAACTAGCTAGTTCTAGTAGGTAGTCTAGTCTTAGTATAAGTCATAGATATTAAAATGCCTAAATCTTTTTAATTTTTTTGCCGGGACGTATCTATTACATTATCTACTAACACGTTCCTAAGTACTTTATCCGCTATCCTGTGTACCGACTTTGAATAGCGACCGCGGAAGGAAGCTCTACAAGACAGGATTGTACCGTATCTATTCAGGAAGTGCATCACGAGCACATCTACTTCAAAACGGATTAACTGGAGTTCAGGCTCATATTACAGTGAACTGTAAGCAGCGTTATGCTTGACATGTAAAATCATGTAGGTAAACAGAAATTTGCTTAGGCTCCTCTATTTACTGAAGCACGGTGGTCGACACTGACTCATCAACACTTTGAGAGAGATAACACTGTCAGATATTCGCCTGTTGAGGAACAAGTGACGTTGAGTCAACTAGTAGGGCTCTTTTATCGCCTACCTTTATAGCAATATAGTAATAATATCAGCTTTAGTAACAATGTAAAAGACGCTGACATAGATTTCCTGTCACATAGTACTACTTAACTAGTTGCTTTCTATTCTATGATTTGTTTCGCTCAGGCATTTTTGTGAGATATTCGTCACAGTTGATTAGTAACTGTAGAATAAGTATCATTAGCATGACAATAGCTAGAAATGGAGGTCAGAGTTCATACTGGCGCCCCTAAAATCCAGTGTCGCGGCACTTCATGTGAAGTACGAGTACGTACCTATGTATAGCCCGTTTACAGGAGAAGCAAACAATGCGCCCAACCCACGCAGTATTTGCTTGTTACGACGGTCGTCTGTGAAATTTGCTCTTGCGTATTACCTACGTACTCAGTCTGGTTAGCAACCATATCCATAACTATCGAATTATATCGCATACTTTGTTCAAACGTGACCTGTTTCGGTTCACTAGGATTTTGGTCGGCTATTCGTGCCGTTACTTACTGTGTAGAAATCACAGACATACGTTAATTTGTACATAATAGGTAGGTATATTATTAAATTCTAATAGGTGGGATTCGCAATCCTTTAGAATTCAAAATGTAAAATTTTGTAGTCTTGTGACATTTTTGCACGATTAGCTAACATTTACACTATCACACAATATACGATAAACATCGCGCGCGTAAATTTAAGTTGTTAGCAATGTTAACATAACCTACTTAACCGATAAGATGGATGCATCTTTGGTAGTATGTAAACTAATTTAAGGTCCTTGACCGTGTTTCGAAATTGATTAAAAAACATGACTTGGCAGTGCGTTGATGTTCATTCCAAGCCTGTAGGTAGGTATCGAATGTCTTCCCATGAAGTGCTCTTATAACGGCTTGCTACTGAGCCATGTGTGCGACAGATGCTCCCTTGGGCCTTCAAACTGTTCCGTATAGGTACGCAATAATAGTACGTATGCAGACAAATCAACCATTCTGTATGTATTTAAACACGTTGATATGCTAATAGGTATCAGGTTTTTAGTTGTACTTTATAAGTATAACATAACCGACCCCTAGTTAGGTGGACGGGTGGACGTAACACCTTTTTTCAGTCAGATGACCATACTTCTATTTGGATTTTTATTCATATTTCGTAGTAGTATAGTAGCAGACTCACCCTTTTTTTATCTGAAACTCATAAATTTAATTATGTAATGACTGAAAGTCTCAAAGACATAAACCCAAGCAGCTTTACTTTAAATACAAAGTTTATAGCCTCTATACCATTGAGTTTTATGTAGGTACTTACAGAGAACTCACGAACAACTTACATAGAAAATATCTCAATAATTTGTCAATTTGCTCATAAGGTATTGGCTACGGTTGTATTCTCAATGTCAACGTAAAAATTATGTTATGTTAAAGGAATAATTTGAATAATAATAATAAGTTTAGAGGTCAAGTGTGGTATAATGATCATCTACTTCATTCCACCGTCTGTTGAGATCATCACTATTTGCGATATTATCCTTTTTGCGCGTGATTTACTCGAACATCTACGATAAATATTCTAATGTCTGTGAATACGTAGACAGAATATAAATACGTCAATCCTTTATCATCAACATACATTATGTGTAAAATATAATATAGGTACCTACGTTTTGACGCTAACTTTTTTAGCTTCATTCGTGTGTAAATTTCAATGTTCTTTGATTTTTATTATGTAACGACGGATTTGTACACATAATACCTGTACCAAACCAGTTCCGAATACTTTCTATCAACAATTTTAATATACATATTTTGGTAACTCTATAAATTTGAATGATAACTTCCTCCATTTTCGATGTATGTACTATCTATCTTGGGGTTATCGTGAGATTGAAGACTGGTGTCGGTGTCAACGATATCTACCGTCGAAGCTATTAACAATGGGAAAAAAATAATGATACACTACAACGATTTGAATCTGGTTACTCCGGTTTTTATGTAGTTTAGACGTGGATTTGTTTCAATTACTGGTTCATTATGTTACATAACCATTATGTGCGGCAATCCACGCGGGAATAGTCCAACTTAATGAGACGTACTTACACTACTTACTTTATTTAGAAATAACCTGTCTCATCACATAATAAGCCAAAAGAATAGGCCTACAGATATTAGATATTCTGGTTGGCTTCCCTGCAAACACAAAAGCTATTACATATTTACATTATTTTCAAAGCAAGAACTTTTAACATTTCCTTTTACGTTTGTTCAGACAGTTGCATGAAAAATTGTTCAACTAACGGACAATTTCTACACAACTCATTAAGGTCGTGGCATGCCGCCTATTTTCTTTAATGGCAATTGTAGGTTTCTGTTCGCGTACGGTTAGTAATCATCATTTTATTTCCTCTTTAAACAATCGATGCTCATACTCGCATATGCTTTACTATGTCAGCTGCGACTCTGTACAGAAACCGTTAGGCTCGTGATCTCATTGCTACACGTGTTTTTCATACCTATGTACATACACTGATGTTGTAACACCTTAATTTGTACCATATTCATGCAAATAAATAAATTTTATTTGATTTGACCAAAAGAGGTTAGGGCGTGTGATCTATTATAGTAATAGTAATACTTTACTAGCTGCGCGCCCTGACTGCGCCCCGGTACAATTACAGCGCGCATATAGGTACAAATTACCAAAAGTCCTGAACATTACCAATACTGAAAATAATTATTCAGTTTGGTACATGAACCATTGAAAATATTTTTTTAGCAGTCAATAATATAATAACTCTATGCCTAATCGATGTAAAGTGCCGTTTGCAATCGATAAATACTAGTATCACGTCTATTGTTATGCAGTTTTATATAACTGAACTTTACAAAAGTCAGTCGATGAACACTGGAGCGGGGTTGTAGAAATGTTACGAAATGACCATGAAATGAAAATAAGAATTGAGTTGAGCGCTGTTACTACGGTGGCCTCAGCAAGCAAAGGCTACACACCACAACAAACAGGTCGTTGATACGCGAACGGGCGTACATTGCATTTGTGGGAAAGAGATAGATATATAAACAGTTTGTTGCCTTGCTCTTCAGTGTACCTGACTCCGGCTCTCAAATTTTAATAAGAGTAAAAGGTTAAGAGAATACACAGGTAGAATTTGCTCTATACAGAGATATTCATCTGTTTTCCACTTGGATAATGAGATGAGAACAAATATTTTTAACTTAATCTATAATAATTATCTATATTGTGCCTGTGAATGGATTTCATTCATGTGTAATTATAAGTTTGTACTGGCACTTAAGAATAATAATAATTATTATGTGCCAATTATTGGCACTTATTAAATGACTGAAAATGGTCTGTAACTACAATGTACGAAAAATTATAAGAAAATAGAAAATGAACAGTATTATGAAAACGGTCTATTTCTGATATCAACTTTTTTGAATTTTTAAATTACCTCGTAGTTTTTTTAATGTAATGTACCCACATCCAAATAACAAAAAGAAATATAAAGTAGGTAGGTATTGCACAGAGCATCCTAGTACAATCAACAACTCTACCTTTTTGACATAAAATTACAAACGCTAGGCATAATAGAATTCGCATATCCTGTGAAAAACGATACCACTGATCCGACAAAATATTCTTTGATATTCTTTCCATTTATAAAAAGTTTGAGAACTTTAGTAAAAAGTAGACGATGCCACGCTGCACAGCAGTCCAGGATTGTTCACTGAGTTCCCCTTCGTCTGAGACGTTTGGTTGTTCGATTGGCGCCCGCTATCGCCCCCCACATAATTTACGACTTAACCCGTATAACGTCGTGACCTATCATTATTTGAACACAGTTTTTACAAGTAGCTTAAAACTCGTCTCGACTTACCATTTTTCAATTGCTTTAAAACTTCATAATAACCCTGTAATAGAGGCTTCGATGTTCGTAATAAATGGAGATCGGTAGTCATGAACTATCTACGCTATCTTTCTGTACAGTTACAGTACTATATTGAATAGATTTACATAACTTGTAATAATTTCTCTATTTATCTAGCTAATTGACATATTTCTACTTTAAAGAACAGGTGATTTTATCATCTTTAAATCATCAATATCTGTGCATTCTTTCTTTATTCTTAAATAACATAGAGACAATAGAGGTATATTATATATGAATTTTATATATTACATATTATATATGAATACTATTTATGAATAGATTTGAGAATTTTGGTGCAGTTAATCTCTTGGCATATTTAGCTAGTCTTAAGCTTAGAATTAAAAAGCCCCCGTTAAAATAACAAGGACCTGTTGTACCAAGAAGGTTGCTAGAGTAAAGACTCTAGCGACCTTCTTTTCTATTAAAGAATAATAATTATACCTTTTTATATATTGATTGAAGATAGACGTAATTTTCCCAGACATTCAAATCTTAATCTTAATAAAGTTTCGTTATGATAGGCGTAAATAGAAGTGATGCTTGGATGAATCAACAAGCCTTGTTGTATGTTAATCAGTACCTACAGTTTATGATTTACTATTACTAATTACGAAGAAGCCATGGTTGTTGACCACGTCTGTTTAGTATGTGTAAGCATTCTCCATGTGTAGACAGCCGGTTGGGCTATTGTGTGTTGTACGTTGCAGATGAATAATGCAGCACTCGTAACTCTTGGTTTTATGATCTAACTCATCGTCTATAAATCACAACACTACACAGTTGTTAATCGACAAAACTCCATTTTTAGAGTTCAAGTTCATTGAATTGTCTATACAACAGACAAACAAGTATGTATATTGAGAAATGCATTGCCTATATAGGTAATTACTATAAGATGGTATCTTTTTAAAAGGTAATCATTAACTACCTACCATAATATACTGCCAGTAATCATTCGTGATTGAATTTTTATCAACATAATCGTCACCATAGAATGCAGTAATAACTATTAAGTAAATAAAAATGATTTATATTAGGTTTCAATTATATTCATAAATGGTTCTAGTAAATAAATGGAGGTCAAATATTTATTTTTGAGAATTTCATTATTTGGTGGGCAACATTATCTTAAAATACTTATAGTTTAACTAAACTGTAATCAGTGTGTATTACTTCGTAATATATCATGTCGTCTTATCTCTTGATAAGTAGGTTTACAAATACCCAATTTAGAGGCAAGAACATAACCAATGTTTTAGCATCTAACGTACTCTTATCAAGCCTGTACCAATGCGTAGTTTATTCTTGACATAGAAAGCTGATATGATATATAAGGCATCTTGTGTTTAGAATCAACTATGCGAACACTGACAATATTTTTGCCCTGCGAAGCTGCACGTACACCATGCATATAATGTCAGATGGTAGTTTTGTGTTAATGAGTTGTTTAAAGGCGCTACAAACATGATTTCTCTTTTATAATATACCTACAGTTCAATGCATGTCATTATAAACTTTATGTCCTAAGTTTAGTCACTATAAACATTAATTTATTATTATCACATTATGCAACATTTTAAATGACCAGTTTTATAGCAATATCATAAGCCAGTTGCGATATGGCACTTTATGTATTGGATATCTATAAAGATTGTTTTAAACCGGATGTTATAGTAAGTACCATAATGGATTTCCAAAAATAAATCTCATTCATATTTATATCGGTTTATATACGGGTCAAGTGTCTGCGTCGTATTCGTAGATAGGTAGTCAGTATTTCTTAAGCTTACCCTTCAGTTTCGAGTTTTATATCGTCAACGATTTCAATTAGATCCATTTCAGAAATAAAGTACCAAAGCCGAATAGTCACATCAGTTGTATTTGAAATTTAAGTATTGCAGAATAAGATGGAAATGTAGTTTGGACAGTATTATATCTATTATTGCGCCTTTGTGTTCTTAGTGATTATATAACAAGGGCTTAAACAGTGAAAATGTTGACATTGAAGACATGAGAAATATACCGAACATGGCGGTCACCACATCCACAACTTTCCATGGCTCTCCCATACATGACGGGTTTGCTACTATCCGAGCGCCAAGAAGCAGAATTAAGATAAGAAATCTAGTAGAACCAAATCAAAGCATAAATCTACCTCAAAGGCACTCTGAGTACTTCACGCTAAACAGGACATCACAAAATAGTTTCCTGGATAATAGCTGTGGAGTACAGTTTGTAAATAATACTTCAGCCATTAATACATTAGTTGATAAGCCATCAAGACTGAGCTTTTCGGAACCTATATATGCCAAAATAACACCACCGCCTTCACAAAGTAGTTCCCCAGTGAAAATAAGAAAAGGTAAAAAAGAAATTCATTATGATTCTATTGATACCAAACCACGTAGACGCCTAAAAAGCTTAGAATTACCTTCGGAGCAGGACGTAAGCAGCGGTGAAAAAATTGGAATCTCGAACTTGAGTAACGGCGAGCGGCAGCCGTATGAGCCTCACGTAGTCATCCAGGATGGCGGGGAACAGCATTCCGTACGCACAGACTTTACTGGTTCATCAATCGACTGTAGAAGGAGCCACAGCGATCGCGATAATTGCTCTGAATCGTCTTCGTATTTCACTGACAACGACAGACCAATATCGAGCTATAGCGATAATTCCACGATACCTTCTACGGATACGGAGGACGTATTAAAAGATTTACCAAATAAGTCCAAATTTCATAGATCACCACAGAAATATGCCACGTTAAATCCAAGGCGACCGAAATTTATAGAACTAAAACTGAGTAGCATGAAAGAAAATCCATTATATGGAAGTTTACAACGTAACAGAATAGGTTATCATTCTGAACCAAATACACCTCTGAATGATGAACATCCAGGGATTCCTAACGAACATACAATTCTTAGTGAAGTGCAACAAATACCACGAATGGCATTACAACATAATAGAAATGGATTCAAGAGATCTGTAAGCGAAACGAATGGATTTACGAAACGACTCAACTATAGACATTCATTTAGCTCTGATACAAGACCGCAAAGAAGACCTCATAAATGTTGCGAATGCATTACTGGTATTCTACCAGATGAAGAGTCGGAACACGCGTCAGCCAGGCCGTTATCGAGAACTTTAGGCACTTTATATGAATCACAGGACCCAAAAATAGGTTGTCAAACAATCCTGCGGTCCAAACCCCCAGTGCCATGGTGGGAACTGGCTATCAAAAAGTCTCGCTACAAAAGCTGTCCAATTTTAGAAGAGGTGAGTGGTTCAAGTTGTTATACGGTGTCGGTGTTATTCTCTCGTTACTTAAATAAATATAAACATTCAAACAAAAAATTACTGAGAGTAAAATATGTATAGATACATCAGTTATTACACGTTTGAATGTTACACTATTTAACAATCTGTTATTCTTATTTCAAGAGTCAGTCGACCATGAAATTACTCAATGCAAATTTGGCAACTTTGAATGAATTTAAATTTAGGTGATTTTAACGTATAGGCGTTTATCTAGTTCAAAAAATTGGATAAGCTACTTTGTGAAGATACAAATTAGGGATGGTCTCTATTTCCTTATATTCATTGTACCTAATGGGATAATAAATGGCAATGTAACTTCATGTAAATTCAAATTAATTTGTACAGGGGTAGGGGAATATTAATGAGTGACGTAGCGTGTTCACCTGACATCTCATGTTTAGGGTGTAAGTTCCCCTCAGGTCGAATAATCAGGGAGTGCCATGTTGTTTTTCAATTTTGCTTTTACATGTATCGGTATCAACATTACCTTTCTCCATTGCCCTTTATGCAAATCATAACATAAACACTTTTCTATGTATACTTAATCGAAGTAATCTCATCTCAATTTGATTCGCTTTCAAATTCGTTTTATTTTACATTTTCTGATACATGTTTGCGTCAATTTGTTCAAATCTAATGAGAAACCATATTATGATAATGCAAAAAAAAAGGTTTAAAAAAATGTTACCTGACTACTGAAGATTTATCAAAAAAGGACCATTGTAATACGGTCTGATGGTCAGGTGTTGACTTAATCGTTCCCTATTCCCATTCACTAGCTTATAAATATTGCTTCCCACGATACTAACATTATCTCATAATATAATTTATTTACACTCAGATTTTTTATTAGTTTCTCGTAAATATAGCAGAAATAAAAATGTAGGCAAGTTTTCTTCTTTAGTTATTAGAAGTGTAATGGATCAAAATTTTCAAATAAATGATTAATTCGTTTATTGAGGGCATTGACACTATTAAATCCCCCATTTCAATCATAATTGATATTGTTTATGTAGAAATTTCTCTAGTCTCTCTTCTCTCTTATGAATAGAAATATATAGGAATCTTCTCATCTCTTAGGAATACCTATAAACTTTGCTATTGTTATGAGTTTATGAACGTATCAAAGGGATACCTTATTAAAAAGACTTATTAATATGCATTTAATTTGTAATGGTTAAATTCTTAATACTCGTGAGCTATTTGTAGGAAAAGCAAGTAAATTGCTATCAGTTGAAAGACGCTGGAGAAATCAGATTAAAGAGAGAGGCCAGATAGTAAATGCAATAATAAGTATATATACATTAGAGTGACTATTGGTTCCGACACTAGCGAGTGTTTGCACTTTTATAGTATAGAACCACGTATAAGTACATTGAGATCGATCGTGAAATAACTACCATACCAAACGATTGCGCCTCGGTGCCTGCTGTGATGTTGTCCGCGAAGGTGGTAGCGGCGACCACGGCACACTTTCCTAACATGACTGTATCCGCTTAAACCATTTCTCTCAGGACTTGTTTTATATGCGTATTGTTCGCAATATTTATTTTATCCACTCCCGTACGTTTATAATTCCAATAAGCTCTAATGGCAAAACAGTATGATCTGATTTTTTTACTGAACTTTAAAGTAAAAACAATACTAGTAAGAACAAGGACAGCTTCCGTGGCGTAGCGGTAGTAAATGCGGCCGCTGCACAGGAGGCGCGCGTTCGATCCCCGCTCAGTGCAAATATTTGTATGCATGAATGGGTATTTGCATTGGTCTGAGAGCACGTTAAGCCGTCGGTCCTGGTTGCCATACAAACATCTATGGCAGTCGTTACGGGTAGTTGGAGCCCTCAAAAGTCCAACATCTGGTCTAAAAGCAATGCTTCGATATCGCCTTTGGGTTGTGGAGGTCAGATGGCGATCGCTTCATGAAAAATGTCGAAGTTTAGCCAAATCCGCTGTTGGACTGGTAAGAGCGGACCCCAGACTCCAAGTTAATAACTTCGGATGCGACTGGGATTAACGCTAGGATGAAGATGAATACTAGTAAGGACAGATTGTATAAATGTATCTTACAGCTGTGTCCACAGGATTTCAATAAAGCCTTTTAATTTCTGACCTTTCAGTAGTCATTATTTTGTAAGCTGTGCGCATAAATTGCCCGTTGACATGCAGCCCAGATATGTCCGAACCGAATAAGGAAGAGTGCACTTGAACAAATAATATCTGTCGACTTCGACCAATCTCTCATAAAAGACACCAGTGGGTTGTGGAGTGGGTCTTAAATATGACCGGGAAGCGTGTAGGTAACACCTACTCGATTTGTGTTTTCGGTTGCGTTGTCTCTGTAGAAACGCACATGTCTTCCATAAATTATGTCCGCTGTACGAGTATTACCATTCGTACCGTAAATTGAATACCTTTATAAGGCAATAATTTCGCTTGAGTTTTGGTTAAATACGTTCATTTTACTTCGGCAGGGGAATTTAAGGTAAAATGCTTAAATTTACTCAACTTTAGTAATTGAATGCAAAATTTGTGGGGAGTTAAATATAATTAATAGGCGATTCATAACTTCCAAATCAATGCCATTATATTAAAAACAGACGTCGATGTAGGCACCTGCCAACAGATGTGAACTTCACATTTTTCTAGTAACAAAAGCCATCTGCCGGTAAATTAGAATACATACTTATATAGTAGTGTATACAGTTAAAAACCTCTAGCAGCATTCACCTGCGAAGATAGCGGCGTCCATTTGCTAAAGCGCCTTCAAAACGGACGCGACTGATGCATTAAATATTTCACAGTAAAAACTCACGAGACGCACTTGCCATACAAAGAACTAGCAAGTATTTGATCATGTTATTAAGTTCTTAAAGTCCGGCTGTTTCTGCAGCTGTTGATTAATAATAAATTAATTTCCATTTCCACCTGTCTACGCATTGATATACCTACATAAAAATATAAAGTTTACTGTAAAATATAGATAACTCTTATTATCACTGAACTTGAAAGTCTCTGTCTTCTAATATGCGTAGCTAATAGAAGGTTTGAAGTAAATTTGTGACATACTTTACATTTAATCAGCCCTCATCATGTTCTCTGAGCCTTTTCCCAACTTATTTGGGATCGGCTTTCCAATTTGACTGTAGTGCGGCTGAAATTCGATATTTTCCGTGAAGCGACTGACATCTGACCTCCACAATGAATGAGCCCTAATGACAAAAAATAATCCTAGCATATTATTACTTTCGGCACGCGCTCGCGTAAGGTGTCTTTTAAGACCTATCGATACAACGTTCAGACACAGTAATTGGGTACTTTCCTGTAGTTAAAATAAATTATTTAGCTGGACTTATTAAATTAATAATGGTAAAAGAGTGAAAACAGTTGCGTCGGTTCTTATTTTTTCGTTCTTATTTATTTTTAATCATCCATCCAACGTTTAATAGTATATGATTTGACTATTAAATATTATGACGTCACAAATATAGTTTTCATACAATTTTCCTTATAAATTACCGTTTTGACGTTTAGAAAAAAGTAACTAATTTGACTGGTCAGTCAAATACCCAATTGGCGAAACGGCATGTACTGAAGCAGGTAAATCGTCCTATTAAAAGGATATAAATACCATAGTATTCACTTTTATTCAAGAGTAATTTGTGAACCAAGCGAACAGAAACAGAACCGTATTTTATTGATTCAGTACAAAATAAGTAATTATACGTGATGTAGTTTTTATTTACGGTCATATTTTTGTTGGGGATTGAGGACGTTACCCCTATTTTAATTTTGCTGAGTGCATTCCTACAGCAAACAAAGGGACCCTCGTCCAGCTACACCCACGTTCACTATTAGCCGTGTACCGTCCTATAAAGCAATTTAATTCGATGAGTCACTGTTATATGTAATTCACACATTGACTATGTCCGATATTTAGTAGGAAGATAACTATAGTAAAATGTCGTCAAGGTAGAGTGCATTAAACCGGTTCTTCTGACTCGAAGGCAATTGGTGTCATTATAGAGCTAAAGATGTCGAGCTGGATACATAACAATCTCACCCTACCAACGATATTGAGAAAGATCTATGTCGGTTTGTGGTCGACTCTAATTACAGATTAGAGTGAATAAAATTTACAGCTGCGGATCAACTAAACTACCCAGAGGAAAACGTGTGTACCTTTAGATAAACAAATGTATTAAAGATGTTTCTAGACTTGTCACAATTTTACTCCACTTAATTCTTACTCGGAGCCTCAAATCATAACAAAACGTAATAATTTTAAATACCTCAAGTTTACCGATGGAATTTTGTTGATCAACATATTATCAACAATTCGATCGTTAAAGAAATTATACGCAGAAATAAGATAACCTCAAGTATAATGTTATTGTTATAGGCGCATGTGGTGTCCGCTTTTGAACAAAGCCTGTCAAACATGACGCAGCGGCTGCAGCAACTCACAGCAACCGCCGAGAGAAAGGTAATTAATTTAATCTAAACATCTAGGATAATTCCAGCGTCCAACAGTAAAAATTTACCACTTTTTGACAAATTCCTAGGCTACTTATTTACTGAAGATAAGTAGATTACATTTATCTTGCTTGCTCTTTTATTTTCTTTTCATTTATGTGTATATGTATAATGTGCGTTGTGCTTACAATAAAATGTATTTCCTTTCTTTCTATATCATCATAGTAGCCAGAACTTTTATACAAAAGTTTCACGTCGCTTACGCGTCGTCAATATAGCCTTTTCGCTAAAGGATTTTAGTGACACTAATGTATTATTTCAACTGTGGTTTTCTATAGAACGCACGTTTTTCCGCAGTTGAGATGGTTTTATGGGAAATACCGTTATGCCCTAATATACCTTTATTATACATTTCCAATCAAGATAAAATAATCGGACAGGAAATTCATTAACCACTTGAGTACACCGTGACCCGAAAAATAGATAGCAGTTCTCAAACAGGAAGAAAGAGTAATCTTATTACAGAAATACTGTAGGTTCTTATCCACCTTTGAGAAATACACATAAAGAGACTTATTAAAGAATAGTACAGTACCCTACATATGTCATTTTAATGAAAAGTGCTGTAGGTAACTTAGCATTATCGCAAGCGAAGCAGGTGATCCAATTGAATTGTACAAGACCAAGGATTCTTTTTGTACAGCTCTTAAACGAATATTATTACATGGTCGGTGGTATTATGATTAACACATTGACGCGGTAAGTCAGTGAAGAGTTCATTCGAAGCGCACTAACCGGTCCGAACGGATACAGATTACTTTCTTTTCACTGTATGTTTTATTGTTGTATGTCGAATGTGTTCCAATATTTTATTGTTTGTTTTAGGACTCGGAGCTAACGGAATTACGTCAAACGATCGAGCTATTGAGGAAGCAATCAATTCAGGCTGGTCTTACGACAGCGCACATGCAGTCCATGGGAATTCGGGCAGACGGTGTTAATGTCACTGGTCAGGTAAATAAAGTTCTGAGAAATCGATATGACACATGTACTACCGTTAGATGTGGGTAATACTTTAGTAGATAACTTGAAGTTATTCAGAGACTTCGTGGTCAAAGATAAGAAGAGGTTGAAAGTTTTAGAAGATGCGCTTTTTCCTAGGATATTATCTCAAGTCGAAGAAACCCAGTAATGATTACGTTGGAACTCCGCCATTATTAAAATTATCGGCTTTTATGTATACTCTGTGTAGAATAAGAAATAATTTACCGGACCATTGACATTTCTGGATGCAGTTACTCCATTTATTCATGCAGTCTCCTTGACTTTTTAGTCAGTTTTAACTGGATGGTATGCAATATGAACAATTTAAACATACTATTGATTTCTTCGTATAATGAATTTGAATGTACGCCGCTATAATTAATAAAAGATAGAGCTATCGTGATAAACAAATTATCTCAAAAACTATTTAATATAATAGGATTCTTTCTGTAAAGACGTTGCATAAATAAAAGTGTTTTTTAGCATGAGTTTACGTCTCTGGTCGCAACAACTTATTAACATTTGTATTCTTATGTTGAAACTTTGTACGTACCAATGTCATCTATCAATCACGTCATGCATATTTTTACAACATGAATAACATTAGCTTAATGTAAATCATGCTGATCTGTGGCTCTACAACAGAATAAAAATAGTAGTATTTGTTTAGTAGTATAATTCTCGGTCTCAATGCCATTCATCGAATTGCAATAAGTTACAAAATATCAGGTCGTAATTTATATGCAAATGATAAAAAAATGTCCTCAAACTGATGGCATTAATATTACAGCTTTTCATAGGAACGCAAAGTTTGTGGATGGATAGAACTCTAATCGGGGTTAGATATATTGTCAGTTTGGCATATTTTCTACATAAATTTATTTTTAAGAATGTAGGTACCTAACTGAAATTAGTAATATTCCTCTAACCCCTCTAGTTAAGCTTAAAATTGCTTATGTCAAGAGTGGGTTCACGTCGGTAGTGCAATGAAAGTTAAAAATACAAGACTGAATTGTCACTTACCACATTCGCTTTATCAATAAAGTGAGTGTACTTCAACTTGCACAAACTCAATTTGTTTGTAACGACAAACGCGGAGAGTTGTGTAGGCTTACGGCTACTTACAAGCTGTATGTACAACATATATCAATATTACGTCGGCAAATAAAGCTTTAAATAACGTCAGTATTTTTAAATTAAGCAGCAATTCCTATTTATTAACATTTACATAAGGTGAAAATTTGAAGTCAAGTAATTGCTCCAATCCACATGATCTCTTGCTTATATCGCAGAACCTGTTTTTCCGTAAGATTAATAATAAATTCATTTCATTAGCAACGTTATATTCGTTATATGCTTCTTTTTAAATATATAATTCAAAAATCCCCACGAGAGAAGTCCTGTTTTCCGTGTAGAATCTGACCAACTATAGGACTATCACTACCAGATGTGACTTGAACTGAGGCATTAGCAGACTAGATGTACCAAGGGGCTTCGACACGTCACTTTAGATTTTTTGTATGTTACATATTACGTTACAAAACCTCAAGAGTTATGTTTAAATTCATTTCGTATCTAATAGGGAAATCTAGCAGGGAACGATTCCTTGAAACATCTGAACTTTAAAATTGGGACGTTTGAAGCCCAATAAGCAGAAACAAATAAGGCAATGGGTAACATTAGCATTAAATTGGCCGTCAATAGATCCGTCCCTGTTCTACTTTTGAGACGCGCCGAGAATAGACAAGAGATATTATGACTTTGGATTCTAGTCACACAATTTTTGTAGAGGTTTTTTATACCGTGCCTATTTAATAATGAAAACACACGCTAAGTGATTGCACGTTAGTAATTAAAATCTAGAAGTCTTTCTGCTTAAAGATTATAAAGCCAATTTCTCTTAGCACGTGGTTTTGAGCTTAGATTTGATAACTGTAGTGAAAGGTACGGTAAAAATTAACTAGATTGGCAGATACCCTATAGGCCTATAGAAGTAGTGATAAAGATACAAGTATGGTATCGGTAACTAATACTATTTCTATATCATAACGAGTCTAGGTCTGCGTGTTCTAATAAATACTTATTTAAATATTATCATTTAGTATTGGTGGGGAAATCCGTACACATCACCTTCACGTTGAGAAAAGGAAATTGTCCACCAGTCATAATGGGCAACAATGTACTTCCACAAAATGACACTGTTCGATATCTGGGTATGCATCTAGACAGGAGACTTACCTGGAAAACTCACATCAAGACAAAACGAGACGAGCTCAATATGCGGTTCAGAAACATGTACTGGCTGATGGCACGAAACTCTGCACTGTCTACTGATAACAAGCTCCTCATATATAACTGCATCCTAAAGCCAGTCTGGATGTATGGCATTCAACTCTGGGGCAGTGCTTGTAACACTAGCGTCAACATAATACAACGATTGCAAAATGGCATATCACGTTGTATCGCAAATGTACCATGGTTTGTAACTAACACTGAAATCCACGAAGGCCTACAATTGAAAACAGTAAGAGAAGAGATAAGTCTATGCTCTACTAAATACAAAAACCGACTCGAAAAACACCCCAATGAGCTGGCAGTAGAATTATCCAGCATTAGTTATCCCAAACGCTTGAAACGTTTCGATATCCAGAGCCTCGAAGACAGGTTTTGAATTAAGGGTTGCTGCTGCTGAGAAGCTTACCCTGCACGACATATTCGCACAATCAATCTGCTAAAAGTTAAAAGACTGATCGCAGATCAACATCAGAAAAAAAAAAAAAAAAAAGTATTGGTGGGATCGATTCCCCACGTGTCGGTAAAAAATCAATATACTGTACCTAGTCAGAAAGAGTGAAAAGTAACGCTTTTGTGCTTTTACTTTACTCCACTACGTCAATACGTCTACATTACATAAAATATTGGAACTCGCCTGATTTATGAACCCAAACGTAAGTATAACAAAATCATATTTCAATAAGTTGATCCCAATTTTATAAGTGTCGTGCCTATACCATGGCACAGTTACATTCAGGAATACATCAATGAAATCCATCAATCACCGAATGAATACATGTCTCATTCGCTTAAAATGATAATATACTATTGAAATTGACTTTCGGGTTAGATTGATGATCTTGTGAACGTGGAATCGGTCCTTAATCAATCGCATATTTTAGCTTATTAATGCGGTTACATTATTTATTATAACCAACACTTAAATTAAAAAATGAATGTACGTACTGAGATGTTGATCTATTCCATGGGTGGCGCAATGATTTATTATATTCGTCTCACCACGCACGGAACAAGTGTTTGTGTGGAATCTACATAATACCTGTACAAAGTACCGGTACCAGGTACATTGAGCTTCAGAAATAGAAAGAATGTACGAACAACATGATACCCAGTTGACAAAGACATCAAAAAAGATACCCTTGCCTCTGTTAATTTCCTTATGAGATTACCTTACGCCAAAACTAAGAGGCAGTGTAAAGCAGGACATACTGACTAGTTTGATTTTTGTGTTCGTAGACATAAGCTTGTATGAGCTCAGGTATGTATACCATTTTTTTTTTGTCATAGGAACCGCCCAACTCCCAATCTCAATCTTCTCCTCAACGGGGTTTGCAGACTGGCAACGGGGCAATCACAAGACATCTGTCCACTGATAGCGTTTCTAGTATCAACAGCCTTAGTAGTGGTTCTTCGGCGCCGCATGATAAAAAGCATAAGAAGAAGGGCTGGGTAAGTGTTCAAATTGGCTAGAGCCTACTTTTCAAATTACATGGATACTTAGATGTTATTTATATAAACTGGCCTGGGACATCATCACGTTAGGACCTAAATCAATATATTAGGATTTCTGAAATCTTTTCCTATAATTTTTCGATAATACATAATTATAAAGGTAGCTAGGTACTTTATCTTTGAAAGCATTTTTATTCTACACAACAATGCTGGGATTCTTCAATAGAAAACTAATAAAAATAATGTAATATACCCATTCAGTACGTTCTTGACTAATACAATTACACAACAGTTATGTTATGTTTTCGGATACCACATAATGCTTCAGTCAGTTGTTCTAAGCCTCAAGTGGCAGTTTAGATTTATTTTAACTGCAGATTACAACTGTTATATCTTTTTGTATAATCGGAACACAAGTGTTCATTATTGTTGCGTAAAATATACACTCACAAGTACACTTATTTACATAAATCGTGCATCGTTCAGTTACTTATTATGCAATTCATATAAACACTGTCCAAACATGTGTTATTACTTCGTAAAAAGGCTCATTGTCTACATACCTATTCAAATCTTAATTTGTACAAAGCAAACAGAGTAAAACTAATATTGTCTTACATAACAGCTACGGTCGTCATTCACAAAGGCTTTCTCGCGGAACGCTAAGATATCTAAGACGGCAAAGCATTCGTCCCTGGGGCAGCTGTCGTCACAAGACAGCTCTTCAGGTTCCCATCACTATGACGACCCGCACACGATCCGTGAAGGAAGCAACGAGAATAGTCTGGAACATTCACACGAAACGCTAGACGTTAAGGACAAGTGCCCTGCGGCTAACACGGAAGAACAGACCAAAGGTGAGATAAATAAACTAATGTCCGTACATTTACCGGATTACCTTTACAGTTAATTAGTTAAGAGAGTTAATCGTTCAATTGAAATGCTTTCGTAAGATCGAACTGTCAATGTCAGAATAAATCATATTTGAGATTCTCATTCAAAAAAAATACCATTCACATTTAAGATATACAATTCCATGGTCGTGTTTGGGGGAACACTTTAACCTTTATTTTAGGGCCAAGGTATTACTTCATTCAGATTTTATGTTGATTGTTCATAGACAAACCAGAGGACACAGGTTTAGTGGATGAATTGAAGAGACAGTTACGAGAAAAAGATTTGGTGCTTACTGACATTCGATTGGAAGCTCTCAGCTCAGCGCATCAGCTAGAAAGTTTGAAGGATACTGTCATCAAGATGAGGGTAAGTTCTTTCAAGTTTAAAAGACGATAAAGATATCGTGTAGTAATGTTAAATTTAAATATTCACTCTTCTGTTAAAACTTACAATTTTAGGTATGTCATCTTTGAATATTTTTATTTGAAAACTTTGAGTATGAAACCTCCAACGCATGAATCGGTTATTGTTAATCTTGTCAATTTATTTCTGTTAACATAAATATCACCTTGTTAGACACTTGGTTATATGGGGCCCACTTGCAAGCCAGTACACCTGCTGAATAACAGATGAGACTCAAGGTGGAGAGGTCAGACGGCTGTAGCTTCCGTAAAAGTCTGGAGGAATAAAATACGAAGGGCTGAACCGAGACTCCTGAAGTATAACATTTGGATGTAACCTTGATTTAACGCTGAAGTGATTATGAAAAGACCTCAATCAGTTTACTTAAAAAAGCATAGCTACTAGATGATATGAATTTAATAATAAGTCATTTACCAAT
This sequence comes from Eilema caniola, assembly GCA_949126895.1. Taxonomy (NCBI): domain Eukaryota; kingdom Metazoa; phylum Arthropoda; class Insecta; order Lepidoptera; family Erebidae; genus Eilema; species Eilema caniola. The sequence continues at coordinate 19,481,535 of OX421462.1, forward strand.
ACTTGAGACCAAGGCATTATTACCGTTGACAAGGCCAAGGAGTTTTTTGTCATCAACTGTATTATATAGTAATCATTTGAAAATTCGCCATGCTGTGCTAATTTATTAACTTGCAGAAATTCGTGTAATGTAAATTGTAACAAGTTGGTGTGGTGTAACTTGTTATACCTTATTAATAATACACGATATTTTTAAATTAAAATACCAAGAATTGTTGATAATTAATTATATAATGGTCTTATAAGATAAACGCGAAATCATAAACTACTAATTATTGCGCATTAGTGTCACCAAATCGATTTATGGAATTTTAACAAGGATAGCTTAATTTTCAATATCAATTTATATTCTCAGTATTGTAGCGTCAAAGGAATAATAAAAATAAAGCAGTCCTCATAACAACAATAATAATTAGTTTCCGTCGGATAACATCAATTTCTAATAAGCACCTGGTACCCATAACAATTATGGGTGCGGGCGGGCAGCCATGGTGACAGGTAACTACGGCACAGGTGTAAGTTAAGGTATCTCGGGCTGGTGTAATTGTAACTCCTTTATAGCATGAAATAATTGACTGTGTAAGCCGTTTATGTGACTGTTTTAAGTATAACAATTAGAACTATCATAAAAGCACTGAAATGAACACAGATGTAATTTTATTTTACGAGTACAACTGGCTCTTGCCAGCGGCTCCGCCCTCGTTGTATACTGATCATGTTCCGGCGACTCATAGGAACTTATTCTCGGTATAAAAAGTAACTTTTTTGCTATTCCTGACTATAAAAATTATACTCTTTCGCTGCCAAATTTCATCCAAATCTGTGCAGCCGGCGCGATTGAGTCACAAACATTCATCCAAAATGTCGTGTTACCTACAGTAATAATTCAATTTATAAAAATAATAGTTAAGATTGATAATGATTACTATAGTTATGTATATTATTTTTTCAATATTCTATTGTTCAATTGAAATATGCCAGAGTAATGATCGTAAAAAGTGTTGTTATTGTGTTTAAATTTCGTGACGACTATTATAATATCGTTTCGAATCCAGAATAATACGTAAACCAGAAACTAGGGATACTGTACGGCTAATAACTGGGTTACTTAGTTATGGGTCTCTTTTAGCGACTTGTTATCATTAAATCTCCTTAATTCGTTTTCTTTTCATTGTCACTACCTAACATGTTAAGAACATTAGCGTAATTATCTGGTATTGAAGAATCAACTTGTCGTTTAGTGCTTTTGCTAGTAACAGCTTCATTCACGTATAGTAGCTAGCTACAAGTTAAAGGGTATTACGACGCGGTCGCGCTTTCTGGCGGTTATTCTGGAAATCAATCTACGAGATTACCGTGAAACCTGTTAGGTTCGAGACGCTGCAAAATTTCACTTTGAAAGGAAACAAAGTGTTGTCATTCGACATGTCTGTACATATTTACGTGGATAACTACAACCTAACACAGTTACTGCGTCATTATACCAATTAAAACCAGCCTCGTAGAGTTGAAGACTATATATTAGAATGCATAATCTTTAACAAATTTGATCTTTTCAGAATGAAATGCTGAACCTGAAGCAAAACAACGAGAGGCTTCAACGGTTAGTGACATCACGATCCTTAGCTGGCAGCCAAAGTTCGCTGGGCACTGGTGGATCCGCTGTCGAAGACCCTCGAAGGTTCAGTCTCGCTGACCAGAGCACTATGCACCAGGTTTGTGACTGGAGATATAATTGTATTATTCATAGTTACAAATATTTGTGTAAACTAATCATATGTGTTGAGACTAAAATTCACAATGGATGCCTTAGCTATGTTATTGCATTAAAATGAAATAGACTTCTACTGTGTAACCTTTTCTTATTTAAAATTGGGTTTCAATAGAATTTGATGCTTAAAGTAATGCAGCATTTGGTAAACAACTAAATTCTATTTCAGGCCTCGATAGACATGCATTCACAACCTTTAGATCTAGACTTCAACTGTATGACGTCGACCCCAACTATGGATTTCTCCAAAAAAGGCTCGCCTAAATCCAGCATAGAACCCATATACGGCAATAAGGCCGTTTGCGAACTCAATGAAAACAGCGAGACGCTATTAGGGACACTGAATGGCAGCAGTGATTTATTCGCAAATGGACTCAATGCGTCCGAGCGGCTGAGCGGCGACTACGACATAAACAGTGTTTTACCGCCACCGAAGACTCGAGAACTAGCGATAGGGGAAAGCTATTCAGATATCGGTAAGTTTTAGGTCGGAATCTCGCGTCCTAAATTACTTTATAATGTGTGGAAGATAACAACGTGTCATGACTCATTGTTTCTGTCACAGGTGTCGCAGACAGCCAAGGGGACACAACAGATGGGAAAAAGATAGCTATAGCAGTATATTTAGGACAACCGGAGACATTCCAAAGATATTTCGAAGAAGTACAGGATACGCTCACAGAATCAGAGTGCAGATTCTATGCCAAGCAATCTGCAAGTGCATACAATAACCACTTCGAGAAGCAGTCGAGTTTCGATTCTCCGCGATTATCTCAGAACCGAAGTCCTGAAACTGAGACGCAAGACTACTCACAAATAAATAAATCTAACACGAATAGCCTTAAAAGCAATAAATCTACGCACAGTAGTTCGTATAAGAATGTTTATAATAGTGATTCGACAATAAACTGTAATGAATTCACCATAGCTTACACTTATATATCTGGCAAGACAACTTGGCAGAACTTAGATTATATAGTTAGGAAGACGTTTAAAGATTACTTGTCTAGAATAGACTTGGGCACGAATCTCGGTCTGAATACGGATTCGATAACGTCTTATCACTTAGGCGAAGCGACACGAGGACCTGAGATAGGGTTCCCGGAGTTATTGCCTTGTGGTTATATTATTGGCACTGTTAATACGCTGTATATCTGCTTAGAAGGCGTGGGGAGCTTGGCGTTCGATAGTCTTATACCAAAAAATATTGTATATAGGTAAGTCACATATGAAAATTAGAGATTATAACTATTAGGCAGTCGCAATTGCATGTTGCCCTTCAGTATGTTGAAAACAATTTTACCCAGCCATGAAACGTAACTCTATACTACATTCGAAAATGCGGTCTAAAATTTTAGGCAAATACCCCATTTTAGAATTTTAGGAACCGTTTGAGGATTAAACAGTTTCTAACAGACATTTATTTGTTCATAGATATGTTTCACTTCTATCAGAACACCGGCGAATAATATTGTGCGGACCTAGCGGTACAGGCAAGTCTTACTTAGCCGCCAAACTGGCAGAGTTCTATGTACAGAAAACGCAACGTAGAGGCAACCCTGCTGAAGCTGTCGCAACTTTCAAGTAAGTTTTTTATATTGTTGCAAATACAACCATAATTAAAAATACCATATGTAAATAATTTTATCGACCGAGTGATATTCTAAACGAGGTGGTCTGTTTTCTCTGCTTACTCCGGAGAAAAATAGGCGTGAGCATATATGTATGATGTTTCAATAAAATTGAATATAAAATAAATAAATGATGTCCAAGCTATAAATGCAATAGATAAGTAAATCGACTTGCAAGAAATAATATCAACATTAATGAAACCTGTTATTATCGTCCGGTTACTTTATGCAATTGATATTACCTACAATTACATAGAATACTCGCAGGTCATATGTTTAATAAATTTTCTTCCAAGAAAACATCACAATTTTTTATCTTTGGATACAGTGTGGACCGTAAGTCCTGCAACGAGTTGCGGGCATACCTAGCAAACATCGCTGAACAGTGTGGCGCTGCGGCAGCCGAAGAGGCGGCCCTACCATCTGTCGTCATACTTGACAACCTACAACACGCCTCGGCCTTAGGGGACGCCTTCGCAGGACTACTGCCGCCTGACAATAGAAACATGCCTGTTATTATTGGTAAGTGTGTTTTACACTTGTAGGATGGTAACTAATCTCAAGTTTGCTACCGTATTTTGTCGATAGTTTGAGACCACGATTCCGACAGTTCATGAATTTTCTCAAACATGCAATGAAATATTGACATTACGTTCCTCTTAATAGGCTGCGAAGTATGACGTTTCAGGCGCGGCTAGGACCAGAGGCCGGTAATGGAATTTCATACAAACCTTGCAAGCCTAGGCCCTCTTTTTTATTTCGATTCCACATAAATTTATGGCAAAGGCATCGACACTCTGCCACTATGCGTATTAAAAAAAAGCAATAAACGACTTGGTTTGTACTTAGAGCAGTTTTATTTACATTAAAAAATCCACATGAACATAACTAATAACACATTATTATCAGTTGTTTTCTTTACTATACATATAAACATTGAAATATTAATATATTTAATTCAGTTGCAACAAATTGACATTTATAACAATGACAAGTGTCACTGTTCGTTCAGAAACGTACCTTTATACTTTTTTAAGTAACATGATAATGAACATAAATGTAAATGATTTCTGTTAAAATCAAGCTAAAACAGAAGAAATAGTAATATACACCTGAATTTCAGTTTTTATCTTGTTTACTTTTAATTTCTTTAAAAATAAATCTTTAATTTTTTTGTTGTTTATTTCATTGCCTGTTTGAGAAAAGCACTATACATACCTCGGCGGGAAATATGAGGTTGCCTGCCTCAGACCTATCCGTCTATATGTCTTCGGCCGGGCAACCCCTTTCTTCCCGGCCTCTGTAGTAATGTTAGTACATTACTACAGAGGCCGGGAAGAAAGGGGTATAGTTTAAGCGCAGCTTTCACACTGTAACCTTACCTGCAAGACGGTACACCTGCTGACCCGGCTTTTCTTGAGGTTGGGAGCTAAGCCGAAAAATAACGTACAGTCAGCGACAAAAGCTAACTCAAATCCTTTAAGCAGGGCGTGAAAAAGCATCTGATGAGGCCGTCAAGCTAAGTGCCATCATTGTTAACATGATACGTGTTTGTAATGGTGACGCTCTTTCCGAGAGATTGCCTTTAGCTTAATTAGCTTACCATCGAAAAGAAAATGTAAATTATCAGAGCTCTAAAAATCATAAAATAGTAAACAAAACACGAAAATATGAGGATTCATTAACGATAATGAGGAAAAAAAAGATGGGTTGCACTCCGGGAATCTTTCTTTCTTTCTTCGTTATATACAGATAAAAATAACATACCATACCATACCATAGCATAATATAGCGCCAATCATAGAACCTATTACTAATTTTCTGTCAGAAGAAATGAATGAATTTCACAAAAAGTATCTAATAAATTACAAAAAGAAAAAATAATCACAAAAAGTGTCAGAAGCCCAAGTTTGAACCCAGTACTATCTGATACCATAAGGACTTACAGTCGAAGCGCTTACCGCTAAGCTACGAAGCTTCGTAGCGTATCTAACAAAATGAACAATCTCTAGCTTATGTTGTATGACGTCAGTCGTCGGTTACGGTTCAAAGGTCAAGTGATCCTGACGCGATTTTAACACTTTTTACCCATACAACGCCGCTAAAGAAGTTCTCACTTCAAAAAATTTAGGTTATCAGGCCCCACAAATATCTCCGGGGCCAATCCAATGCAACCACACAAGCCGGTGTATGATTGACGGATGAAACTTGGCACAGATTTTCTTCACATCGATAAATTGACGTATTTCACTTTTATTGCTGTTTGATCAAAGAAGAGCTTGTGAATAGGTATTTACGTTTGGTGCTGTTAACGATCTATAGTATTAGAAATAAGTCATTAAATGTGGAATGTCCTTTGTGAGAAGACGTTTGCCATACACATGATCTTACTATTCAAATAAAGAATTCAGCACAATTGTTTATGGTTAGTAACTAAACAATAACTTCATTCATGATAGCTCGTTCGCAGAAGTAACAGTATTTCTATTGAATGCTTACGAATATATTTGATAGTAAAATAGGTTGGTGGTCCCTAACAGTAATATACATGCGCAATACAAACGGTTCAATAGACGTAAAGCTGTCTTGAATGATACATAAATTATAATAGTAATTCATTGGTGACTAAGAAAAGAACATGTATCTATCACACATACAGTATTTAGAATTGCAGATCTAGAATAGACGATACGATTTCCTCACACTTTATTTCCGTATGAGGTTTATTTATTACTTCATTCATATGTACATATAAAGCCTATATCGAAAAAATGACGTATACGTCAGTTCTTGGGTTTGATTTCCGAATCAGGTAAAAAGAGTTATTAGGTTTTTTCTTGGGTAATTCTTATTAGCAAAGCTGGCAAAATGAGGGTGTTTGTACACCTCTGGTTTTCAAGCTGTACCTATAGCTTACAATACACTTGCACAATCTTTGAATTGAACTACGAGGATTCCGATTTAGTAAAAATAGGTTTTTAAAACGCGCGATTTCAAAACCCACGGTAATTATTTATTTTCTTTTTTTTTCATCAAATTTTTCCTAATGTATCCGTGCGTTTGGAAACCGGGCGTTACAGTCGGCTCCTCTGGTTGGAATTATATTATTTAAGGTTACGTTTTATTACTGGCTTTATCATTCTTATTTGGAGTGTTGAAAGTAGGAGTAAGTAATTGAATGAAATTTTGAAGCATTTACTATGCTAACTTTTCGAATCGATTAAAGATAGGAAAAAGTGACGCCCTAAGACGGTAGTATAGGAGAATTTGGATAGCTTCAGGTGTGGCCCGGTGGCTCAGTGGTCAGAGCATTCCCCCTGTAAGGGAAAGATCGTGGGTTCGAGTCCCACCTGGGCATTCACTTTTTCCTATCTTTAATCGATAGGAGTAAGTAAACCTAGAGTAAACTTGAATTTAATATCTAATTTCTTTTTCAGGCACAATGTCACAAGCAACGTGCAACACAACAAACTTACAGCTGCACCACAACTTCAGGTGGCTTCTGACGGCCAATCACATGGAACCTGTCAAAGGATTCTTAGCTAGGTAAGATGGTTTCTGAATAACTTGAAGCACGTTATTTGCCATTTGTGATGATTTGTGATTGCCATTTGTGATTTTGTCGTGGGGTTGTTCCTGCTCATTGCAGATTGATATGAATGTTTCTAATAGGATCACATGGACCACTGCTACTGGTTGTATCTATTGGCAAATAGATACAACCAGGCAAATTTTACAAAGACCATTTAGAATTTTGTGTTGCAAACCTAGAAGATGAAACCAATGCCCCGAGCACGAAAAACATTCGAATTCGTAACGTAAACGTATCTTAAGAACGAAGCATTGCAATTGGCCGCCTGCCTACTGTCAACTAATCGCAATGCTCCGTACTCTCGATACGTTAACGTTACGAATTCGAATGTTTTTCATGCTCGGGGCACTGAACTACCCACATCATTAGTATAGGAAAAGAAGAGTATGTAGTATGCCATGAACTGTCCATTTTTACCCGACTACGGCAAGGCCAAAAGGAGAACTATGATTACTAGGTAGAGATGGCTATTGGCGATAAGACTGGACATTCAATCAATCAATATATCATTTATTTTGTTCTCTCTCATAAAATATTACAAGAACAATATTTAAAAGGTATACTTCATTTTAAGCTTATCTATGTGAGTGACTGGTATCTGTACTAGGATTCTCTGTATGACAGATTACCAGCCTCCAGTCGCTGCACTGTGACAACCGTCTTTTTTTCGTGCGAAAATCCCCACGGAATCCCTCTGCCAGCCAGCGTGGTCTAAAATGCCAGGGTTTAAGGTCTCCCAATAATTGATTTCTGGTATACAATAAAGTATTTATCTATTTATTATTCTAGGTATCTACGTCGCAAGTTATTTACTCTGGAGCTCCGGCTAGGGCGTCGTGAGCCAGCGTTAGCAACAGTCCTCGAATGGCTGCCCGGTGTATGGTCGACACTCAATGCATTCCTCGAAGCGCACTCCTCTAGCGACGTCACTGTTGGACCCAGACTTTTCTTAGCGTGTCCAATGGATTTAGAAGCTAGTCAGGTAAGATTTAGCTACATGAACTAAATTGTTGTATGTATTATTCAATCCCAAAGCATAATAAAATAAAGATAAAAAAAAAAAAGACGGGTTGCACTCCGGGAGTGCCGGCAGAAGTGAAAACATTTTTTTTCTTTCTTCGTTATATACATAGAAAAAGATAAAAAATGAACATACCATACCATACCTATAATATAGCGCTAATCATAGAACCTATCACTTATTTTCTGCTAATTTTCTGTCAGAAGAAATTAATAAATTATAAAAAGAAAAATAATCACAAAAAGTAATAAAATACAGAAAGAAAAAATTATCATAAAAAGTAATAAATTACAAAAAGAAAAAATAATCACCAAAATCCCTGAAGGCCAGGTGGTTTGAACCCGATACTATCTGAAACTATAAGGACTTACAGTCGAGGTGCTTACCGTTTAAGCTACGACGATATCTATTGTAAATTGCAAAATACATAGACTGTACCTAATCTTGTATGACGTCAGTCATCGGTTACGGTTCAAAGGTCAACTAATCCTGACGCTTCCTTAATATTTTACACCCATCCAACGCCGCTAAAGAAGTTTTCACTTCAATAATAATTAAGAAGATTTTGGGGGCCACCCGTATAACTTAGGGGTTATTAGTTTTCAATTCCTCAGATCTACCAAATATGACTAAAAAATTCATAAGAATCTATCAAGCCTTTTCGAGCATTTAATATTAAATACTTACCAAATATTTTCGTACACAGGCCTGGTTCGCAGACGTGTGGAACTACAGCATAGTCCCATACGCGTCGGAGGCCGTCCGTGAAGGTATCGCTTTGTACGGCAGGAGGCGACACGCCGCCGTTGATCCGCTACAACATATTAAATCCAGCTATCCTTGGAGAGAACCTAACCACTCCCACGTATGTATTAAAAAAGTTTGCTGTATTTACGTACTCTGCCTAAATACTGATATGAAATATTTTTTGGTAAACAATTCATAATGTATACCAAAAACATTTCATATCCGTAGGTATACTATTATAATGTACGCATACGAATTCATGTATGTAACAATGACATGACAAAGGCTCCATTTAATACGATTTCCACCGAATTCGCTTTTGAATACTCATAGAAAACCCCGAAGTCAAGCTAACCTTATTTGCACTCCGATACTTATGCTGGTTGACGGATAAGGCTCTGACATAGCTTTCTCACGGGACTAGGAGGTGAGACGACACTCGCCCCGTTAAACCATTGTAGGCCAAATACTTAGGCGAAGAAGGAAACAGACCTCAGGCTCAGAAGTGAAAACCTCGAGTGCAACCGGAAAATAACGCTTAGATTATGATGATTATTTTATAATTAACTCATATTTGGCTAGCTAAATATATATTTACAAGTTTTGAATAACAATTTAATCATTTCTGTTATACAGACGCTTAGAGCGATAACAGTTGAAGAAATTGGCATGGAGGAGGCAAATCAAGATCCTAACACGAACAATAATCAAGATCCTTTGGTAAGTATCAAAGAAATAATACCATCATTTGGGATTAAAGAAACAATCGGTCTCAATATTCTTTATATTCATGCGTCAATTGATAGGGTCGTGATCGGTAGATCCGATCTTTATCTCGTGATAAATTTCAGACCTTTTTGTTACTACACTGCTTCAAGGGGATAAAAAATAAAATCTCACTAGAATATATAATATCACTTGAATTCCCACAAACCATGAGAACCTTCGCCCAGAACAAAAAAAAAATCTCTTATATGTTATTCCAAAGTATAATTTACCTCTGTACCAAATCCCATCAATCCAAACATCTTTATAGACCTTCACATTTATAACATTAGTAGGATACCTACGGGAGTATGTGTGTAATATTTATTTAATTTTTGTACAGTTAAATATGTTGATGAGGCTTCAAGAGGCGGCGAACTACAGCGGGAACCAAAGTCAGGACTCAGATAATGCGAGCTTGGATTCGAATCTCACCCACGACAGCTCAATGGGCAACGAGCTATAATAACTATGCGTCTCGTTTCGATTATTGTGAAACTCTTCACACATTTTTATAGGAACTGGTGGTGCACAGTGATAATATTATTCAATGAAGTGAAACCATACCAGAATTCCATGGAAACAAACATAAAAAGATGTTCCTTACATGTGGATTATATGATATATAAAGCCAAATATTTGCCATATGTATATTATTGATATTTATTATTTACTTTACCTTAAGTGTTACTTTAGTTGCGAATCTATATTTAGTTTAGTTGATTTCTTAATATTGATATTCTATCATTAGATGAATATTTGATATTATTCTAATTACGACAGCGACTTCTATGTATACTAGACAAACTGCCCCCCAAAGAAGTGGCACAATCCTTAGTAGAACAGAATAGAATATTCAATGTATGGGATTGAAACATATTTTGCCGTTTATGACAGTCGTAAACGTATGTCAATCCCATATATTGATTATTCTATTCTACTAAGCAATTGCCACGTGTCTAGGGGGCTGTTTCAAACAAAAATTGTGTCACGCTTCCTGGGTGAACCGGGCATGAATTTTGAATTTGAAATGGGATGCAGAAACGAAATCAATTAATGAAATAATTTTGACACCTATCAGTATAGCAATAACGCGTCTTTCTGTAATGTCATCTGTATGACTGCTACAAAAAAAGCGGTCAGATCGTGGTCTTAAATCGACAGCGAAGGTTTTGTTCTGCCCCCTAGACAAGTGGGCAATTAATGTAATCCTTTGACATATTATTAGTTTATTACGTTTAAACAGTCGCAAACATATATATTAGGTATATCAATCCCAGACATTGATCATTTTATTCTACTAACATTCTGCCACTTGTATTGTATCATTGTGCTTAAGGGGTTGTACAACCATTGATACAGATTGACAAGTGAACTGGGCCCTGATTCTGTTATTATTTTTTCATGGCAAACCCACTGCGGTACCACAGTCACTGCATCCAATGCCATTTAACTTTAGACTTTACGGTTATACTGTTAAAGTCTCAAATTAAATGACAATCTTGAAGAGTGAATGAAAAATGTTAAAAACTCTTTCTCTTTTAATTTTGGACTTTAAAATTCAGCCATAAAGTCTTAAATTTAATGACAATTTAGCAGCAGAATCGGAAGCCTGGGTGACTTCACTGGAGTACGACCAATTACTATTTCTATCAAGGCTGTGTACTTAGAGAATTGCACAGCAGTATTGAGTCTAGTAGTATACACAGAAGTCATTTATTTTAATTTCGAAAGAGGTTTGCTCTGCAGTATTTGCAAAATAGCAAATATCGATTACAAGAGCGGCTACTTTCTATAATTCTATTTATGTTTGTTTGCAATATGTTTGTTAACACAATTATAAAAGAAAAATCTATTTTCAGTCAACCTATGTGAATAAGAAATCAGTAACAGTGTCTGGAGCGATAATTTTCATTTTTTTACGATGTAACTCGAATGAAGTAGGACTACTGTTTATATGAAGCATTGTGGCTTTTACTATTGTTATATTTTTTCAAAGGTAGGATACGAACCGCATTTGTATTACTATGTCATGTATGTAACATATGAAAGTGTAATTTTTATACCATTTTCATATTAAATCATGTACCTAATAATATATTTAAGTGTAAATATGTTTAATATATTTTCTTTTTGTATGCGATTACACTAACAGCTATCTATTATGCCATAAACAGCGTTACTTGTGTATAGAAATACGTAACCTCTGTGTTACAGTGTTCGGTATGGATTAACTTGTGTGCATAAAAGAAACGTGATATCTACAATCTATGCTTTACAGAAAATGTGAAATAAAAATTGATTATAAAAATCTTACAGTATTTTCATTGTACCTACTCATTGCGCCAAACCAGAAACTAGAGCGTCTCATTTTGGCATAGTTGCTTTACTGCTCATCGATAACGCAATTCAAAATTAGTAATTCGACATCAGCAACTGTACAGAAGATCTCACTTAACAGGAGATGCGGTTCAGAAATTTTACTAAGCTATTAATTAATTTATAGTTTACCGTGGCACGAAGCTAAATAGGTATCATCATTTATTCTGGCAGAGTAACCATAAATTTGCAGTGTAGGTACCATTTTTAGGCCTCCGTAGCCAAATGGCAAAAACGGAATCCTTATGGATTCGTCATGCCTGTGTGTCTGTCTGTCTGTCCGTCCATATGTCACACCCACTTTTTTCCGAAACTATAAGAACTATGCTGTTGAAGCTTGGTAAGTAGATGTACTTATTCTGTGAACGGCATTAAGATTTTCACACAAAAATAGAAAAAAAAAACAATTAAGTTTGGGGCTCCATACTCAAAACTGAAACTCAAAAAAATTCTCTCTCGTCAAGCACATACTTGTGTATCTATAGATAGATAGATAGGTCTTCAAAAATCATATTGAGGTTTCCAATATCATTTTTTCTGTCTAAAATGAATAGCTTGCGCGAGAAACACTCCCAAAGTGGTAAAATGTGTCCCCTCCCTCCCCCTGTAACTTCTAAAATAAGAGAATGATAAAACTAAAAAAAAAAGACGGGTTGCACTCCGGGAGTGCCGGCAGAAGTGAAAACTTTTTCTTTCTTTCTTTCTTCGTTATATACAGAGAAAAAGATAAAAAGAACACACCATGCCATACCATACCTATAATAAAGCGCCAATCATAGAACTTATCACTAATTTTCTGTCAGAAGAAATTAATGAATTACAAAAAGAAAAAATAACCACAGAAAGTAATAAATTACAAAAAAAAAACAACGTTATGAATTACAAAAAGAATAAAATAATCACAAAAATTTTCAGAAGACTAGTTCCGAACCTGGTACTATCTGAAACCATATGGACTTACAGTAGAAGCGCTAACCACTCAGCCGAGAAGCTTCTTGACGCACTTAACAAAATGAACGATCTTTAGCTGTTGTAATGTTGTATGACGTCAGTCGTCGGTTACGGTTCAAAGGTCAACTAATCCTGACGCGCGTTTAACATTTTTAACCCATCCAACGCCGCTAAAGAAGTTTTCACTTCAAAAAAATATTATGTTGGTTTGAATGAGATCTACTAACTAGTTTTTCTTTACTACGACATAAATCGTAAACCGCAGTATTTTTATAACATCGAAGAAACAAGAATTTTTATATTATGTTACTTGCTTCTACTGAACCGTTCATGGGAGAGTCCCACTCGCACTTAGTCGCTTTTTATGACAAACTAGATAATGAATAATATGGGGCAGTAGCTCGTATGACGGTACACAAGTCATTAATCTTGAGCTAAATTGGTTTGTGAGGGGAATTCAGTGGCATTTTAACTGCACGACAAATGCGAAATGCTCTGTTCCAGTAAGGTAAAAAGGACAGGCAGGATTATATTAACAAAAATAACGTTTTATTTCTGATTAGCTGCGTAGGTCGGTACTGACTATTATTTATACTTAAAACCTACCAATTAGTATAATAAAATTGTATCTACCTAAACAATTTTGTCAGCCTGCGCAATTGTTTTTAGGTGGCGACTACAGCGGAAACCAGAACTCAGATCAGTATAATTGGAAGTAGATTCGCAATTACCTAGGTAGGTATGATTCCGAAGTCAGAATAGCAGATACACTCACATTACTTGCTAAACTTCAATACGGATAAAGGGGACCGCCGAAAAGCCGCAATGAATTACACGTACCTGGGTAGCTGCGTTTCTGTCTGTAGCTGTGGTGCTACTATGCATACTATAGGCGTCGTGCAGCGTAGCTCGTTTCAGAGAGTAAGGAAAGCAGCAGTACTTACAAACACTTACCAGGGAGAATGAGAGAGAGAGACCTTAGATAATAGCTCAATTCCTCTCCTGGATCGCAGTCTAAAACATGATCGATTATAAACACATCGTAAGTACGCCTACGACAAAGTTGTCGTGGCCTACTGTAATAATTATTTTTTTCGACGTTGTAACCATGTTTCATCAGATGAGCTTTGTAACCACATGTGTGTAACCACCTAAGTGATATAAAAGCATATTGAAATTTACCAGAAATTAATTAACATGTTCACAAAATGCTTAGTGTACAGTCGACAAAGGAGGTTGCACCTTTACATTATATTCTTGTTAGTCAAGGTCTATCAACATTGGAAGGAATAATAGAAACAGATCTTCTAGATATTCTTTTTATTATTGAAGTACATAGTTACAGCATGTTTCATGAAACTTGCAAAAACCAACATGATAATGGAGCAATTTGGACGGAACCAGTTTTATTTCATTTAGGACTAGAATCTTTATTCATTTGAGTACTGATAGGAACAATTACATTAACATCATGAATCCAATATAAATAAGGCACAACCATTTTGTGTTTCAGTAGGTACTCATATAATTTTTGTGTTTCTCCAGAAACTTAATACATATAAAGGAGTATAAACCATTCGACAAAGCTTCATATTCATCCCTTGATACCATTGCAGTAACAAACTTTAATTAATATCATGTCAAACATTATAAGCAGTAGTAAAGTTGGTCTGTAAGTAACTTTGGGCATAAATATTTTAGTGCCTCCAGTATGTAATTATTATTATATACAAAGTTCATCTCTATAATGAAAGTTCTGTTATATAAAAGTAGCTGACAGTGGCACTATTTTTCATAGGAACAATTTTGGATTACCTGATAGTGGTTAGAAGATTTAGCATAAAGTGACATATTTTTGTAATAGAGTACAAAATTGAATGATTTAACTTGAACTTTGAACAGCACACTATAGAAATATATTTCAAAAATTTATTAGCATCTTCAAACCTTTTAAAAGACAGTAAGAATTATTATATTGATAATTACGTATTGTAATCTGTAAAGTAAATGCAAACAAGACATTAATATCATACAAATTCAATAAATGACAAAGTATCCTTTATGAAATTAATCAAGAATTTCATTTACTACATTAAGGAACATTCTTTACATTTAAATGTGTATTATTGCTTTATATTACACTAACACAATTATGCTACAATTGAAATAATTCTGTCAATCACTGTGTATGTCAAGACTTAGATTAGAAAGTGATGGCACTGGTGACTCTGTAAAATCGCCAGAATCATCACTGGACACTTTGTTTGATTTAACATCTACTTTGTCTTTTGAGTGATTAGTAGGTGATTGAATAGACTTATGTCTATTACTGAAGGAACTTTTTTCACTTATCAGGTCGGCAACATCAGATATAGATACAGAACTCTGTGAGCTTTGAGAAATCTGATGAGGGCTTTCTATCAAGGAGTTTTTGTTGGAATTCTTCTCTAAATCATCTTGAAGTTCTGATTTATTTTCTTTCTTTTCTGCAATATCTTTAATTTTGGATACTGATGAAGAAGAGAAATCATCTCTGTAACTGAAATCACTAGTTTCTCCCTCTGATTTTGCTATGCTTTCTAATTTTTTTTCAATGACATCTATTTTATTTTCATTTTCTTGCGTTAAAGGTATATTTTGTGATACACTGCTCAAAGTACCTGATCTCGAATGGTCAGAATTTGTCACAGAATGAATTTTTGAATTAACTGCATTTTTGTAATCAATTTCTGCAACTGGAAGGCCAGCTGTGTTCAGCAATTTTTCATCAAAAGAATTAAATGGTTTCAGTTCTATATATGAAGTAGAGTCACTGCTGCTATTTGTCAATCTAATCTCATTATTAATTATGGTCATGTCCCTTTCAGGTTTGTCTTGTGAAGTTAAATTATTTTGAATTTTAGTACCATCATGATGAACTGATCGTTCAGCGATAAATTTATTTAAGTCACTATTGTTCGTTTGAAGTATGTGATCCCCAGGAATATATTCTGAGCTTGATTTGTCTCTGACTGAATCACTGGAGGTGTCTGTGTCTGAATGATCTAGTTGTAATTGTAGGTGAAGTTTGTTTTTCTCATCAGATGAATTGTCAGAATTAGAATTACTGGTGGTACTGCTCTGTGAATCATGAAGTATATAAGTACAATTTTGATCTTCTCTACAGTTTTTATCATAATTCTTCAAGTTTGAGCTGTTTAGGTTACAGCCTTTCTTGTGATGTGGATTTATGAAATTCTTGATAAGTGACAACAGTATTGGTTCCTTAATAGTATCATTTTTAGGAACATTCAACTTGTCTGCTAGTGATTTCCTTCCGTCGTAATTGTATTCGTTTCCTTGGCGTGATTCCGACATGTAAACAAATAATGTGTTTTTCAAACAACAAAATTCTAAAAACTCATGAATTACTGACAGAGCTAGTAGACCTTCAGGCAACTTTAAAATGTTATCTAAGTTTACATTCTGTTTCCTATTTTCACACTCATCTTCAAAAGCTAAGAAAATATTGGCCCTTAGCAACGCACGTATTTTGGCAAGCGATCCATTTCTCTCCAAAGCCTCAATAACTAAATCTCTTAGTTCCGTGTCTTCTGCTTGTGCCATTGCAAATATGAATTTTGATTTAGCACTTTAAACAAATATATAATAACACGTCAATCATATATCTTCACATTAAGCGCGCATTTTAGAGCATTGTTTTGCTTAAGTTTAGCTAGGGACCACTTGCCATTATTTCGACAATAACTAATGGATATTATCACAATTTTAACACTGTAATGATGAAAGCACTCAATGTTTGCATAAAAAGAGATCAAAATAAAATATGCTGAACTCTAAATATCTTGATCATAAAAACCAACCGCATCACGGCACTCATTTGACGCACAACATGATGGTGTTGCTACTTAGTATGAAATCGTTCTGAAATTTCCTCCTCTATTCATGAAATAAATAAAATAATTTTAATTGTTCTATAATACTTGTAAGTAGAAATAAATTTTAATTAATTTTCTGTAGAATCGTCGACAGCACAAAAAGAATTCCTATGTTTCTTGCGTCACAGACTGCTTATAATTTATATCCACAAGTGTGACATACTATGGGCATCCGGTCAATTTTAGCTTAAAATATTCTTACAGTATAAAATAAAATTATTGATGGCATAAGTCCTAATGTACTTTAACTTCAAGACCATAAAAATAATAAATGATGACGGTAAAAATATTAATGACTTAGATGGAGTAAATTTTATTTTAATGTTGTATTTTCTAGGATATAAGTGTTACCTTATACCCAATGAAAGCTCCAATGCCAGAACTATAAATGGTCTTTGGCGAAATAATATTATGTACACTTCACTTTATACAATTATTTTGTAATGTATCTAAAAATACCTAAGGACCATTAAACCATTGCACTTAACTAAATTAAATAATTATATTGACGGCTTCCAGTTTAATGACCCACTTATTAACATTATTTTAAACGATAAAAATCTACTATTTAAAATATTTTACCCGTCGTTGTAAACTTTGTACTCAAGCAAAGGTATATCTAGATATTCGACGCTATATCTTTGAAAATGTGCTCGATTACAAGGGGTGAAGGCTTGCGCCGGGAAATGTGGGAAATTCAGTCAGTCGGGTCGAGTGAGCGCGGTAGGGCGGTATAGTGTACATGCCAAAATTCAACGGCAAAATGAAACTTTTAGCCTCTTTTCCTATTTTATCTTGACTCAAATACTCTTAAATTTTTATTATCAGTGATTTTATTTTTATGTTCGAGCTACGGAGATAATATAACTGCAATGACTGTATAATGTGTTAAATTTCTAGTGGCGGGAAACCGTTTTGATATCTTGCTTGACGTGTTGTGTCCTATGTGTACGTAGAGCGAGAGGAGCCGTCTGCCCTAGAGGGCGGCCGACATGCTGGATTCGTCGTGAATCGATATTTTTGGAACGTTGTAGAGCAGAAACCATGAGGTTCGAGGCTCAATAAAGGTACGACAGGTGTTAATAATAATAGTTTTTCTTCATCCAAGAAACTCAACCCCTGAAACACAGATGTTGCGTTAGAGAAGCAAGCTAACTAAGTCACACGTTGGGCTCCACTTTCTTGCTCTAACAAAAGTTACTTTGCTTTTTATTAGTGAACCCATATGAATACCTATTTATTAAAAAAAATACACTACCTACTGCTCTTGTGAAAATGTGCTGAAAATTATTATAGGTAATGTTAGGCAGCAAAATATTTTAATTAAAAATGTATTTCGAGAAAATATCAAGGGTTTTTTGGTTCGATAAACAATCCTGAACATTTTAAAGCTAAGTGGTCACCTTAGTTCATGTGGGCTTATCATACCAGAGTATTTACCTATCATTCCCTCGTTGGAGACATTTTATTACACTTTGAAAATCCCGGCTAAAAGTTTATCTGTCCGGCTATAATATGAGAATCAGGGATGAGGCTTTGCGACATGTTTGTAACCGCTGCACGAGTAAATTTTAACTAAGGCCTGCGTACAGAGTTGTCGTGTAGTCGCACCATACCGCCTTTGGTGGATACCAGTTAACTGCAGCATTTCTGATAATGCGTAAGAACAAACCATCATCGTCATCTCAATGTCGAGTCTTGGTTGTATCATAGGCCTTGGTATTTAAACCTGGGGTTCGTTTTCTAAATTTTCCCTTATTCCATCACTTTGTAAGCAAGTTCAGATTTTGGGTTTGGCGGGTTTGGCGCTCGGATGATGATGATTTTTTACTGTTTCTAGCAACACTGGCAGGTACATGCAAAATAAAGGTTTTTTTTGACGGAATATGTAGATTAGTATGATACATATTAACTTGAGTTGATTTACGTTGTGTGTGACTGATTGTCTAGCCTTAATAAGGATACCTACTCGACGGAGCCCTAAATCCTTTCAACCTAACTTATCCGAAGTCGATATGCTCTCACACGGAGCGCTAGCAATTTCTCTCGGTAAGTTGTTTTTTTTAAGGTTATGCGTAGAGTAGGTGTTATAATATATATCTATAGCCGTGGGGCATGTTGGCCCTTTACTCTTCTGACACAGATACCGCCCGATGCTGCTGATGCCGATGATGCTTAATGTCTCAAAACCCTTAATTTCGTCACTGACTCATCACTCACTGATCATCAAAATTGTTAGGGTACTTCCTGAAGTCCTAGCAAGCTGAAAAATGGTATGTAAGCTAGTATTACTAAAAAGACAACAAAAAATTAAAGAAGCCTAACCTAACCTATCCCCTGGGAATAGGAGATGGAAGCACAGATTACCTACTACGGTGGAAGTTTGTATAAGAGACTTGCACTAACGTTTGTGCTACATAAATCCAAATTAATTAAAATATTTCTTATAACAAATAAAAAATACGTACGTCATAATTTTTAACCAACTAACAAAAATAAATGATATCCCACCAAAAACATTTCATGAAAAATGTTGCCAAGACGAGTTTACGTAGCTTACCCTGTGATAAAGTTATCAGATCTCGTATAAAGCCAAGCTCTAAAGATTGCACGCTCTAAACCTACAAGCTCTACACTACACCTTTGTATTAGCTACAGATTGTTTATTTTGTTAGGTACGCTAAGAAGCTTCCTACCTTAGCGGTAAGCGCTTCGACTGTAAGTCCTTATGGTTTCAGATAGTACCGGGTTCGAACCTGGGCTTTTGACACTATTTGTGACTATGTTTCTTTTTGTATTTTATTACTTTTTGTGATAATTTTTTCTTTTTGTAATTCATTAATTTCTTCTGACAGAAAATTAGTGATAGGTTCTATGATTGACGCTATATTATAGGTATAGTATGGTATGGTATGGTATGTTCTTTTTATCTTTTTCTCTGTGTATAATGAAGAAAGAAAGAAAGAAAAAGATTTCACTTCTACCGGCACTTCTTTTTTTTATTTCAATTGCTCATAATCTGAGTTTAATCTCACCGGAATTAGGCAGATAATGATACCTATTATCAAAAAGTGGTTTTTTGATTTTTATTAAAAAATACATTTCGGTTGAGGTGCATTTTTCTTAAAAAAAAATTGATTTGAAATAGAACAAATAAATAATTAATATACCTACCTATTGCCTGTTCATATCATGCAACTTCGTATTTAAATAGAATATTTCATCTTGTACGTGTTTAATAAACAAAACTTTTTTTTCGACTTTATTCTATTTAAACAATACTTTTGCTCAAATACCTAAGTATAACTTTTGTTTTCTCTCTGTTGAAAACTTTAAGTAAATTCAAATAGAAAAAAAAGAAACCTCATTATTTTAGTCTCTGGCCAGTGTTTTTTTTATTATTATTTCCGCCAGTCCGCCAAATTATAGTTATTTATTAATTAAAACGTCTACAAGTATGCACCAGTTATGAATAAAAACGATTTATGTACAGTCAGCATCATTAAAATATTGCTAACAAAAGTACTCAAAATAATCCAAATACCAAAATTCCAGTTTTATATTGGTTATAAGAGTACTCAAATAGTTGTAAGTGTCCAGAGTGGTCCAACTATCTTAACAATCGGTCTTCCAGAATTATGTCAGTTAGTAGAGTACTCATTCATATACACAATCACGCCGGCCGATGGTATCCAGTCAAGTATAATTTCAAAAAATCTAGACATTATACTATAATTATTCACAAGTGAAATGAAAAATATCGTATGATACACGTCTGTATTGTTGATTACCGTCTTCGGCTCTCTTTAGACCCTCCCCTGACGGCTCGGGTCTCAATATCGCCTCAGTAATCACCGGTAATCACCAACTGTACACACGTGTACCATAATCCACTATTAAAAGCTCTTACCAGGCTCTAACAAAAAGGTTCCATAGTCAAGGACACTCCTTACTAGGGCATTATATAATAGCCTCATAGTAAAGGGGTGAGCACCCCATCGGACAGTAGAGAGGCATTTTAGGATATTAATATTGCGTTCACTAATAGTTTGTTCCTATGACATACCTATTTACAGTGAAGTACACCCTTATGCTTAGAATCTAGTATTTTACCTAAAAATGATGAGACGTACCGTTATCAGTAAATTATCTTTTACTGTAACGGTACATCCTTGTAGATAATATCAACCTTTGGTATTATTATTTTTTAGTAAATAATATGACTGAGCTTTTGTAGGGCGATAATGTTAGTCGATTATTGTTAAGCCAAATATTCAAAGCTCTTAAAGCTGAGGTTAATGCCTCCTTACATTCATCTATGCAGTGACTATGAGAATACAGAAGCAATTTATCTGCATACTGTGAGACACAACATTAGTAGGTAGGTATACTTTCTAACAGAGCGTTCTAAATCGACGGTATAAATATTGTATAATAATGGGCTTAAAACCGATCCTCGAGGTATACCTTTCCATACAGTTCTACACATTTTTTTATTATTGTCTACAAGTTTATGCCCGCGGCTCCGCCCGCATGAATCTCGGTTATCGCTATAAATTGTAGTCTGTGTTATTCTGCTGTAGAAGCTATATTATTGTAACGTTAGCCATATTATTGTAACTATTGAGGCTGCCGCCTTACTGCAGTGCGTCTAAGATGTTCGCGGATGGGCATAGACGATTTTCATGCCTTGATGCGCTTAAAGGTAGCCTCGTTGCTGCGTAGGTCTGGGGGCACGAACAGCATTTTGGGAGTGTTTATAGAGAGGATGGATTCTTAAAGTTCTTCCTTTCGTAGATTCATAAAGTAACATGTGGCGTGATGACTCTATCAAGTGCGCACCTGCAATACCTATTATACACCAAAAACAAGAGATGGCCCATTGTTTTCAGAAATAAAATATTTTTTGAAAGTGACAATGAAACAGAACAGACACTGAAAGTGACAGTGATATTTACCCAATTCCGATAACTTAAAAATATAAAATAAATTATTAAAAATAAAAAACCCGACCCATCCTGAAGAAATCGAAACCAGCTTTATATTTAATAATTTATTTGAATTTGATAGGAGGGAAAATGAGGGAAAAAAGAAGGGTTTTTGGCTAAAACATGAAGGTTTTAAAGTTCTTTTTTCGCGGTTATCATAAAATATAATTATAAAATTTGTTAAATGCTGGAACCTGCCTGGTTGTAGGTGAGTAGACCATCCTACGTAGGAAATTACTATTTTTAATCCTTTTCGAAAATGAAAAGAAAACGTTCAAAGGTCTAAATTTCATTCATCGAAGTATTGGCCATTATTGTCAAATCACTTTTGACATGTTAATGGAAGTTCAGTGCTGCCTTACAGAAAGCCTGGGGAGGGATGATTGCCATCAATCTGAACTGAGTGAACTCTTAAAATGCGTTTTTGATCATCGCATCAGATTTGACATTTACCTAGTAAAAATGGTAAACCGAATTGGTAGTGTAGGTATACCTAATATGGTGTGTGGCAGAGTTTTCAGCCGAAGCTTTTGTAATAGTGGTTAGAGAAAATATATCCATCATTTTGAATGACATTTTTAAGCAATTTTGCATGCTAAATATTCAAATCAATTTCTAGCATGAAATTTGATTTCTTAAGAATGTTGGTAGATGCTCCACTGTCGCCTCAAAGACAGATATAGAAGGAGAAATTTGAATTGATTAGGGCAAGGTCTGGTAGTTTAGTGGTCAAAGCATTGCCCCAGTAAAGTAAAAATCGCCGATTCAAACCCCGCCTAGACCAATTCAATTTTTCTATTTAAATCGATTTGAATATATCCATCAATATGGCGTGGCGGTAGTGAACGCGGCCGCTACGCAGGAGGCGCGGGTTCGATCCCCGCTCAGTGCAAATATTTGTATGCATGAATATGAATATTTGCATTGGTCTGGGTGTTTCTATGTATAATATGTATGCATTTACAAAAAAAAAAAGTATTTAAGTATGTTTATCCGCATTCTAGATTCCATAACACAAGCTAGTTAAGCTATGCTTACCATGGGTCTAGATAGCGTTGTGTGAAATGTTGAGAAATATGAGAAATATGAGAAATGAGAAATTTATTTTATGATTGTGAAATCGATTAATTTTGAAATTTGCTTGTAGGTACTTACCTAGAATGAATTAAGTACAGTACCTTTTAACTAGATCCTCTCAGAAGCCTATTTGTAGAACTTACATCATAGCAGGATTATTCATACTCACATTGTTTATTTTACTCCCACTAGCCTGTCAACCGAGAAATGGCAAAATATGCAGAATTTGGCTCCGTGCTCATATGGATTCGGGGAGGATTAGGTGCGCACAATAGTCTCTTGTGTCAAGTATCGAACTGACTAAAGCAAACTTAGGTAAGCGCATAATCATTCAGGAGAGCGTCTTAAGATAAACCAATCTAAAGTCATAACTAAAACATCAGAGTTTAGAATTTATAGGGTTAATTTAACACACCAACAGCCATATTATTAGGTATGTTTGATACAAATATCTTATAAAGCGACTAGAGTAATTTTACTGGCAAATCTGTCCATTATTACTACTTAACTATTCATAAGTCTTAAAGTTTGAGCGAATTAGGGATATTAGCAGTGCGCCGGCTTAAAGCCCAGAAATGCACTGCCCCCGGACCCGACGGCATTCCAGGCCGACCATGGGTGTTGGCTCTTGAGGAACTAGGGCCTCGACTGGTGGCAAGTTTCCAATGGCGTGGAAGAACAGGAAACTGGTCCTGATCCGGAAGGCGGGGCGGCCGGCGGATCAGGCATCCGGTTACCGGCCGATCGTGTTGCTCGACGAGGTGTGCAAGCTCTTGGAGCGGATTATTGCAGAGCGCCTCGTCAAGCATCACTAGAACGTGGGGCCAGATCTGGCGGACAACCAGTTCGGTCTCCACCGTGGAAGCGATCATGCGCGTTAGGCGCCTGGCGCAGGAAGTGGTCTCGCGGGGTAGGGTGGTGGTGGCGCTGGCTCTCGACATTGCCAACGCCTTCAACATCCTACCCTGGAGCTGTGTTAGGGAGGCTCTCGCGTATCACGGAATGCCTCCTTCCTGTCGAACATCGGATACGACTGGGTGCGGCTCGAGCAGTATCTATGGCGCGTCCACCGGGAGACAACGCCGCAGTGCCAGCACTGCGAGAATCCTGGCGAAGACACGGCGCTCCACTCGTTGGTGGAGTGCCCTGGGTAGGCGAGTCATCGCCGGGATCTCGTTGCGGTCCTGGGCGTGGACGTTCTCTCGTTAGAGACCATGGGCGACTCGCCGACCTTACAGAAGCAGGCCGTGGCGGAGACATGTCGTGTGTGTCCTACACACGCCTGCCAACTCACCGACGCGGGATAAAACCCGATCCCATCAGGCGAGGCTGCGGTGGCGGCCAAAGTCCGCCGGTAACCCTGGGGTTTTCCTTTCAAGCGCTTACCCGGGGTGCCCGGCAATGGACACTTGCGAAGGATACCGTGTGATTTTAGTCAGTCCGATTCCGACACGCCCACCCCATCGTTGGCACCGATGGGGTGAAGCCCGTCAGGGTTTCCACACGCAAAAAAAGTATAAAGGTTCGGCAAATGTTACCATTGGGATGGGTGACCGTTTAATGGTGTTATATCTGAGCGCTTCCGTGCTTCGGAGGGCACGTTAAAAATCGGTCCCGGCTGTCAACAGTCGTTAGGTCAAGACGAAGTCCTATACGGGCGACCTGAACAACTCTGTCCCAGTTTGGCTACTAGCTACATGAAAAGAAGAAGAAGGTAGCTACAGGATAGCCTCAAGTAACACATAGGCTACTTTTTATTCCTGGTACATATCCCCGTGTGTTCTGGAACGGGATTAGAATATAACGCGAGCAGAGTCGCAAGCAACAGCTAGTTTTAATTCAAAATAAATGCTATTACTTTATATGTTACTGCAGTGTTCCTCCGATTATAACAAAACTTTGCCAGCTTGCACCCAGTAGGTAGCGCTGTATTCGGATTGTAGGATCTTTCACGAAATGCCAAACCCAAAGACAGACTTTTGTTACTCGTTTTCGAATTTGTTGATATTTTATGCCTAGCTAGATAATCCTACTAATATTATAAACACGAAAGCTTGTAAGTATGGATGAATGTTTGTTACTCTTTCACATAAAAACAACTGAATGGATTTTAATGAAAATTTAGTTAGAATAATATATAACGCGCAGCTAGGGTTACCATCCGTCCGGATTAATCCGGATATGTCCGGACTTTTAGACACTTGTCAGGACTTTGTCCGGCTACTTAATTTGTCCGGATTTCTTTTTATTAGATGGATTATTCATCAAATAGCTTTACATCATCGACAACAACTGCTTTACCTTTCATAATATATACAACTGAATTCACGAGCTTATCAAACTCAATCAGTCCGTTCTTTTTTAACTGGATCCAGTCAAAGACTTTAAAGTCAGACAACGGTGTCGTCCATTTTACAAGATACTGGATACAAGTTCTGTTACATAATTTTCACGTCTTCTCGAAAAGCTGGTTGATTTTCTGGGGTGCATTAACCAAGCAATTCTCGTACCATTAGCGGGAGGAAATTAACGCGAGAGTATAGCAACTCTTGAGTATCACAAAATATGCTCTATACACGCAGTACACGTGTTTTGGGTGTCTTTTAAAGGTAGCACGGAGTGCTGCTGCGGAAGACGTACTCAAATTTACCAAGCATAGATTATTACAAAACAATCCGCGGGCGCTAGCCTTTATCCCGGGACACGTATATTGGACCTAAATAGCGAGACAAATGCAGTCACGCACGGATGTTTTCTAATAATCTGTTTGGTGAATTACAGCTCGTCCACCGCAGTAGCACTCCTTGCTATCCTCAATAGACACCCAAGAAACGTGTAATGCGCCTTTAGAGCACATTAAGTCCAAGATAACTATATTATGTCCCAAACAAGACCATGCTATTGCAACCAAGTGTCCGGACTTTTATCGAAATGTCAGGCTTTTTGTCAGGACTTTTCAGAATCCTAAATGGTAACTCTACGCGCAGCGGGCAAAAGCTAGTATGTTTTATAATTTTTCCCTGTTCTAATGGACTCGGGCTTTCAGGTGATACGCACTTAATGCAACCAAGACACTATATAACTCTAGCTAATGGTGAGAGCAACATCTGCACGTCTCAGCTAATTCCATCATCAAATTAAGATTACGTAATGCCCAGTGAGCATAATAACTTCACGTGAGTTCTAATAGTTAGGTAGGTTCATGAATTATGAGACAACGGGTAAATAGCTGTCATACTCCACATATTGCTCTACCAATCTACTCCGCTATAATTTATAACATACTCAAAGTAATATCCCATGAAAGTGGCGCTGCTATAAATGGGCGACACCCATCAAAATAGTTTCATGGGTGTTTTGATTAAAACGCTTCTAAGTAACGTCGTCTCAGATGCTCGTGAATACTGTCAATAATACTTACAAGCTGATATAGATTTAGAATATGTTTTTTACCTAAATAATAATGTTCTAGTCTAAGATTTCGAATATCCTACAATATTATTATTATTTGGAAAGAAAAATATCCAAGGTAAAGTGTGTAACTAAAAGTAAGCCTAAGCATAGTGAAACTAGTTTGCATTATGGGCTCTAGAATATTACTTAGATATGCTTTTTCTAAAAGAATCTTAATAATGAACATAGTAAAACAAACCAATACAAATATTATAAATATTTGCACTCAAGGGAATCAATCCTGCGGGCTCTGAGTTATCAATCGAATGCAACGCCGGAGACGTATAGTTGAATATTTATTGACAAATACTTTATTGTGGAGCAAATCAATAAAATGGTACATACTAAAAGGTAACAGAAGCAGTACAATCACTTAGAACTTTCTTCCGAGCAACCTTTTGATAGAGATTATTTTGTAGAAGTGAGCGGTATTTCTACGGATTTGATACAAATATTGCCTAATTAGGTACATTTAAACGCGATAATTTTAAGGGACTCAATATGTAATATTCACGTAAACATCCAACAACATCATCTGTAAGGATATTATATTGAAAGAAAGAAAGAAAGAAAAATATTTTATTTGTGACCACACACAATGCATTATGGGTACCATAATAAAAAGTGTTATTAATTAATTTTAACGTTACATTGTGCGAGCCCCAAATAGGGGCCACATCTCAGCATAAAATTGCTGCGTACACCGCGACGCGAGTATACGCAGCGCTGGTTTTCAGATGTGGCCGCGGATATTGTTAGACGGATAGTCCCTTACGATAGTATGAACGACGCGAGTGAAGCCAAAGTAATATCAATGTAGGCGTGCGTAACCTTTACGTTCCTACTAAGTGACACTCACACAAGCGCATCGATAATAATGCTACACAATAACATTAATTAATGAAATTAATTATTAAATTTATAAAATGTTCGATTTATATATATGTTCGACAAATGTTTTACGTAAAAATATAATACGTTTTGAAATACATACTAACAAGTGAAATGTGATCTTCAAATGATTTTGGTAATTATGAGATGAATTATGGCAAACTTTTACTGCACGAACCGTCATTTTTAAATAAAAATGTGCGTGCTTGGCCTAGTCTTTGCTGAAATGGCTTCACTTCGCTCGCGCGTATTGCGTTTCAATGTGTTATTATTCTAAGTAATTATTAAACAATATCATATATTTATATCCTGCAAATTTAAAATACCGCGTAAAATAATTCAGACTTCTGCACAAAATACTTCTCAGCGGAATAATTCTGTACCTACTATAAGACTTCATAACTATACATATATTGGGACTAGGATTGTGTGGAAGCCGTGAAAGTAAAAAAAAATATATATTTATAGTGCTACAAAAATGTACTAGAGAATTTTAAATCGTTGTGGAATCCAATTTGCGGGAACAAGTTTGCGTCAGGACAATTTTGTTTGGTTTTCCACGTAGCTGAATTTTGCAAAGTAATCACTATAATATAGTAAGTATATGGTGCAGGATGTTGGTTTAAGCCTCGTAAGACTCTGGTATCGCCTAAAGCTTAGCTTCGTGATATGAAGTACTTTCATAGATTTTAGTGTTTTAATCCAAAAATCTTTTTATATTCTTCTCGCCAGGTCTCATTCGTGTAGGTTTACACGGGGACCACCCTACTGGGGCTAGCCTTGACGTGGTTAGGTCGGAATCGTGGCGACTCAAACCTCCTAGTGTTCCGTTACGGTACCAAGTGTGCGAGGGGTCCTCGTGTATAACCTAATAGTTCAAGGAAATCTGTTGATATTGTCAGCATCAGTAATATCTTGAGTAGCAGTGTTAAAATGATCTTAATACCAAGATCTTTCTTAATATCATTTTGAGTACTTTATAGTCAAGAATATCTGATCGATCTGATAGATCGAAGAATACTCAAATTATAACAGTCAGCGTTAAGAACAGTAACTCATCTCTGTGTATTCTTCCGATATTATGTTTTCTTTTACCACACCCCATCAAGATTTGTGGAGAGCCACCTCGAGTCCCAGCCGCCGTATTCGACCCACGACTTGAGCAGCCCCTGCCGTGGCCTTTAGTGCCGCGCTTCGGGACGCCGCTCCCCGCGCCATAACGAGGGTGTCGTCAGCATAGCAAGTTATGCTGACACCCTAGAGCAGCTGCCCGCGCAGCACCCAGTCGTATCCGATGTTCCACAGGAGTGGCCCTAGGACTGACCCCTGCGGAACCGCAGGCACACTTCTCGCTGCCCCGGCCCAAGCCAGCTCGGGTAAACTATGGCCCTCTCGGATAGGTATGCCTCGTCAATGCGACGGAGGTAAGGAGGCACTCCGTGATACGCGAGAGCCTCCCTAACGCAGCTCCAGGGTAGGGTGTTGAAGGCGTTGGCAATGTCAAGAGACACTGCCACCACCACCCCACCTCGCGAGACTACTTCCTCCGCCAGGCGCCTAACGCGCATGATCGCTTCCACGGTGGAGCGCCCCCGGCGGAAACCGAACTGGTTGTCCGCCAGATCTGGCCCCACGTGCGTGAGATGCTCAACGAGGCGCTCTGCAATAATCCGCTCAAAGAGCTTGCACACCTCGTCGAGCAGCACGATCGGCCGGTAACCGGATGGCTGATCCGCCGGCCGCCCCGCCTTCCGGATAAGGACCAGTTTCCCCGTCTTCCACGCAATTGGAAACTGGCTCCTTTCGAGGCATGCGCTAAAGAGCGCCACCAGTCGAGACCCTAGTTCCTCAAGGGCCAGGACCCATGCTCGGCCTCCGGGCTTTAAGCCGGAGCACTGCTACCCCTAGTTCACTCTCCCTGACTTCGGGCACATCATTCTCGCTATTATCAGCGTCAGGCGCCTGTGGCGGAGCCATATGTGGAGGAACGTGCTCCTCCGCTCTCTATGGGAACAGGGAGCCCAGGATTCCCTCCAGCCGCTCTGGCTGGCGGCTCTGGGTCAGTAAGGGCGCCCTTGGGTGGATTTTGCCCCTAACCGCGAGGTAAGGGCGCCCCCATGGGTTCTGCTCCAGAGACTCCAGCAGCTCTTCGCGGGCCCGCCGTTTGGCCTGTTTTATGGCTTTCTGGAGGGTCCTCTTGGCCCCCTTGTACGCCTCGTACAGCTCCGCCTCTCGGGCTGCCGCGTCATCTGGGCGGCTACGCCTCCGTCGAAACCTGGTGTACCGGTGGCGAGCGGTCACGCACGCTGCTCGCAGCTGTACAATCTCCGCAGACCACCAGTACACCTGCTTCTTTGCCGGGCTGGGCTTAACCCTAGGCATCGCCGCATCGCAGATTTGCGACATGGCTCTCCTGAACCATTCCGCCTCTGCGTCGACATCGGCAGGCCTGGCCGATGACGAAATCCAGGCCTGCACAATGGATGCCTCCAGGAGAGCCTCCCGATTCAGGCGCCTGAGTGCCCAACGTGGATCCGGGGGGTTCGCGAAAGTCGGTGGCAGGTTAGGTGGAGGGGAGACGTTGAACCGAATGTACTTATGGTCGGAAACCGTCTCATCCTCCTCCCCCACGCGCCATCCCTAAACGCGGCGGGCGAGAGCAGGGGTCGCGAACGTGACATCCACGACCGAACTGAGCCCCCGCCGCTCCCAGGTGGCGACACCCCCTCGATTGAGGACCTCTAGACCACGGGTGTTGGCCCAGTCCTCCAGTACTCGTCCCTTGTCGTTGGTTTCCCGGGAGCCCCAGGCCAGAGACCAGGCGTTGAAGTCTCCCAGGACCAAGACAGGACGAGGACGGCACGCAGCGAGAACGATGTCCAGTTCAGCGAGCCGTAGCTCAAGCTGATACTGGTCAAAGCTTGGCGAGAAGTAGACGGCCACGACAGCCATACCCTCGTAGTCCACCGCGACACAGCCTCGGCCCCTAGCAATGAATGCAAGGCGCGAGGTGTCCGCGGCGGAACCCCCGAAGACGGTCGCTACGCCGTCCAGGTCCACCGGGCTTCCGGGGTGGACCCAGTACGGTTCAGCGACCACGACCACATTGATAGACCACTCCACGATGCTTTGGTACAGAAGACCCTGAGCACCGATGCAGTGGTTTATGTTCACCTGCAGGATGCGGATTGGTGTGTCCATTATTGGACTTCCATTTCTGCATCCCGCCGCGAATGTGGCCGCTCCTGAGCAGCATCCCCGCTACCCGGTGCGGACGAACGGGGCTTTAGCCTCGAGGCGGCACGGGTTCTACTGTCCGCCCGGTGCTCCGCCACTTTGCCCTCCGCTACGCATTTGTAGCAGCGCGGCGGAGCATAACAGGCACTGGCCTTGTGCCCGGGCTGACTACAGCGGAAGCACCGATCCCCTACAGTGTCTTTCGCTGTGCACTGCATTCCCATGTGCCCCACGGCTAGGCACCTAAAGCACCTGGTCTCGCGGGGCCGCAGGAGTTGTACCCGCGCCTTAAGGAAGCCCCCAACGAGGAGGCTCCGTCCGTCCACAATCTTCTGCGCCGCTGCGACGGGGCAGTTGACGACTGCCGTGCCGTGACTGGTG
The DNA here is from genome assembly GCA_949126895.1 of Eilema caniola. Taxonomy (NCBI): domain Eukaryota; kingdom Metazoa; phylum Arthropoda; class Insecta; order Lepidoptera; family Erebidae; genus Eilema; species Eilema caniola. Next base: position 19,512,356 of record OX421462.1, read on the forward strand.
GGGCTGAACCGGATTTCTCCAGCTCTCACCTGATCACGGGGGCAGCCGCCCGCCTCCACGACAGCGGAGACAACTTCCTCCGTCGTGTCCGCATCATCCAGACCCGAAATGCGCAAACCTGCGCATTTGTTGGGTCTAGTGACGCGGACGGCTTCCGAATCCAGCGACTCCCTAAGCCTGGCCCCTAGGGCGTCAGCTTTGGGGCCGCTGGTGGCGCCGGAGACCTCGAGTAGGCGGGCCCCGGTTCGAGTTGTTTTATATCGGAGCCCATTTATCTCAAGGGCCTTGAGGTCCACGGAGGTTTTTACCTGCCTTAGGACCTGGGCGTATCCCACGCCCCTCTCCATACCCTCCGTCGTCACCGTCAGGACGACGGCAGTGGAGCCTGGGGCGCCCGCCTTCTTGGCTGCCTTATTGGCGGCTTTCTTGGCATTTTTCGCGGCTCCCGCTACCTCCCATCCCTCCCCTCTGGAGAAATGCTCGGCTGTAGCGGGAGCAGCGGTTACAGCGGGGGCGGGAGTGCCGCGCTTCTTCCCCTTTCCCTTTCCTTTCGCCTTATCGGGCGTTGGCTTCGCCGGGGGGGCAACGGTCTTGGGACCGGGGTTTCCGCTGGCGGCCATCGCGTAGGAGGCGGGCCGCACCAGCGGAGGACGGTATGCCCGGTCCTCAAGTACGCCAAGGCGCCTCTCGATCGCCGCCAGCAGCTGCGTTACGCTTGGCGGCGACTCGGGTGCCGGCTTGGGCGTTGGTTTTGCCGCCTTTGGCGCTGGATTAGGCGCCGCTATCCGTCCGGCACCGGGGGCCCCCCGGGCTGGCGAAGCATATCGGGGCCCTGGCGCAGTCAAGGCCTCCGCAGGCCCCCTGAATAGCTAGGTCAGCTTTTCGATCACCCCGCGGAGGACCCGTTGCTGCTCCAGCGAGTCAGCGAGCTCTGTTTCCAGAGCTGCAACCCGGTCCCTGAGCTTCGCTTCCTCCTCGGATACGCTCCGAGAGAGGAGCTCCTCTAGCGCTGTCTTGGCAACGGTGACATTCTCCATGACCGTCTTCTTCTTCCCGGCCACGTTTTTGGCACCTTTGGTGGTGTCCGTGATCCGGGCAAGCGCTGCGAGGAGCACCCTTGCGGCGGGAACGCCTTGGTCCCTGCCACTTGGTATTGAGGGGTTGCGCACCGGTACCCTTCCCGCCAAAGTGGCCAGCAATTTTGCCGGCCGATCGTCCTCATTCAAGTAGACCGCCCTCTGTCCGGAGGAGGATCTGCTCCGGTCCAGAGCGGGTCCACACGAGTGAGGCCTCTTTCGTCGGAGACTCCCAGTCTCCATTTGGCTGGCAGCTGACTCGCTGTTAGTCCTAGCCGTGGACGCAATCTCCACGTCCGTACCCTCTCGCATGGGTAGTGGTGGTGGAGTGGCGGGTCTGACGAAGTCCGCGTCGCTTTTATTTCGGGTGGTTTTGAGGCACTCCCTTGGGCCTGTGGGACTGTGGTGACCCCTCCCATATACCACCCGGGATGAACCCGGGCGGGGGTCGCCATGGCTGGTCGCCAAATGGGAGTCCATTCGACCACCAGTCACAGCAAGGGATTCCCCGGACGGAGTCCGGGTACCCTCATGGGTTGATTTATCCGTATTCGTTTCCATAGTCATTTTTGAGTTTAAGTTTGAGTGACGCCCTAGGCACTGAGTTCCCCCCAGCGATGCATCCCATTGCCGGGCGTCAGAGCGTGGGGTTCGGGGTGATTTTTTATAGAGGTTTTCTTCCTCGCAACTCCGAAGAGCCACCGTGCCCGTCTGTTGCCAGACGGGGTTACGGCTCGGCCGATCGATGGTCCCTATGGGACCGTGTACTTCGCCACTGGTCGCTCAGTGGCAAAGTACTCGTCGCCCTGAGAGTTCTCCGCTAAGTACGCTCTGCTTAGCAGAGCGCATGCGGAGAACTCTCAACCGGCCATAAAGGCCCCCCCTCCTTGGTGGACTATTAGCCATGGGCGACGACGTGCGCCTCGTGCGAAGCCCACGTCGTCGTCCACGTTACCAGGGTGCACCACGTGGATGTTGTCCTATTTAACACCCTCCTACCGGATGTGCCAGATACTTACCGGGCACGGGTGCTTCGGTAAGTATCTATGGCGCATCCACCGGGAGACAACGCCGCAGTGCCAGCACTGCGAGGATCCTGGCGAAGACACGGCGCTCCACACGTTGGTGGAGTGCCCTGCGTGGGCGAGCCAACTCCGGGATCTCGTTGCGGCCCTGGGCGTGGACGTTCTTTCTTTGGAGACCATGGTGAAGGCCGTGGTCTCCGACGGGAACAAGTGGCACACCGCTGCCTCTTTCTGCGAGCAGGTAATGCGCGCGAAAGAGGCGGCGGAGAGAGAGCGGGAGAGAACCCTGCCCCCCGAGTTCCGCAGTCTGCGGCGAGGACGCCGCAGACTCGTCTACGCCCGGAACTACCTGCCTGCGGCCCTGAGGACGGCAGATGGCCGGAAGCAGGCCGTGGCGGAGGCGTGTCGTGTGTGTCGCTTGCCAATTCACCGACGCGGGATATAACCCGACCCCACCAGGCTAGGCCGCGGTGGCGGCGAATGACCGCCGGCAACCCTGGGGTTATCCTTTCGAGGGCTTACCCGGGGTGCCCGGCAATGGACACTTGGGAAGGACACCGTGTGGTTTTAGTCGGTCCGATTCCGACACGCCCACCCCATCGTCGGCACCGATGGGGTGAAGCCCGTGGGGGTTTCCACACGTTAAAAAAAAAAAACACCCCATCAAGAAATAATTATATTTTTATATACTTACTACTAACTAACTACTAACCTAACCTAACACTTTTTGTAGTACATAGAGCTTTATTTCTAACCATTTCATTTTTCTTTCTTCGGGTAGAGTGTATTAAATGTTGTCTAACAATTGTTGATAGTAAAAATCTCTAAGCTACGGCTGTTGTTGCAAGTGTATAACAGGCCTTTATAATCTAGTCCATGATTAGAAATTAGAATACGGTAGTGTACAATTTATTCATTTTCATTGCGAGGAGGTATCTACCTACTCATTTCAATTAACGCTACAATATCAGAATGGCTCCTATTTAATTACTGTGCATGGTAAACATAGCCTGAGGATATACGTTCTATTAGGTGTTTTCCCTATTGTACTGCCGAGGAAGGCAGTCTTCATTTTTGCGACAGAATTTTACTTAGATAAATGATATTAATGTTCTTATCTGACGTCTTCACGCTAATTTTAGACATTACTCTCACAAAGTCATTAGTTATCAGAGCAGCTTATAAGTCTCACAAACTCAAGTAACTGCGATAAAGTGAAATTGAACTCCAGGAAAAGTTTTAATACTTCATTAGTTAACACTTAAGTAAGCACTAAGTATCTTTACAGGTTTTTACACTAGTTAGGGTGTTATGAAATATTAATAACACACACATTATGCATTCTGGATTAATTTATAAAAAAACCCTTCGGGGGGGCCTTACCTACAGCAGCATTTTACTACGCACACAGCAAATTTGCCAAGAAAATGTTCTTCTTGACAAGAGAGGTTAAGAAGCATTTTCTTTGTAAAAAAAGTCTTAAATTATTGATCCGCACTTACAAAAGTCAATATAAAAGAAATACATATTATAGACTAGCTTAACAAATGGACCACCGGTTCGAAATGCGGTCCCGACCTGAAAAGACTACGGGAAGACACTCTGGGGCATACATTTTTTGGTCTATTTACAAAAAGCTTAGTCTATTTATTCTAAATACAATAATTTGCTTGAGTAGCATAGTTGAGTGAACACCTCATTTCTAAGCTTATTTATCATCTATTTAGATTCGATTCTTGGATTTTATAATAGCCTTTCTGGCACAATTTAATCTAAACCGATACGACCTTCAAACGTTCCAGAAAAGGGCGTATATACTCTCACCTTAAAGGCCGGCAACGCACCGAGAACCCTTTTGGTGTTTCAGGTGTCCATGGGCGGCAGTGATTGCTTACCATCAGGCGATCTGTGTCCTCGTTTGCCTCCTATGTCATAAAAAAACTACATTTTTGAATTTATTAACCGGTAAATCTCTAATTTCATTAGGGAGCTTGAGCTTGGTATTAGTTGCCCTGGAAAGAACTATCTACAATTTTTTTTAAGTCTACTATCGCAGACTACAAGAATGTTTTTATGTCTGGTATTTATATTATGCCTCTCACAAATTTGATTGATGAAGTTGATTTGATTTTCTAACATACCTACATTATATTCCCGAAAATGTATTGTGTCACTACGGTTTGAATGTTTCTTCAAACTTTTCTCGGAGGGAGCCTCCTGGGCTCAAATTATATATAGCTCGCAGCGCCCGCTTTTGAAATACAAATATTATGTTTAAAGCTGACCCAAAGGAAATTACCCCAAAGGAGAATTCCGAAGCACAAGATACTATGAAAATAGCTGAAATAAACTATTCTAGTAAATATTATTTAAATCTACTGCTATCGTGCATTTGCTGCTTTAGTGTGTGGCCTCTTTTAGTTTTGATAGCTGAAGCAATCAAGATAAATAAAATTTATATTAGTCAGTAAGTACATTTAAAATGGCAGGTCTCCCAACTTCTATGAATACACTTAAGTGTTGTCTGCGTGCTCTAGTTTCAGCATTTCTATTTTATGACATTATTTTTTTTTATTTCTTTCAAAACTTCAGTCAATAGCAAACACTATGAAAAAGAAATATGCGTTTGATGCAGTCGTTTGGAACTTATGCGCATATATACATTTTGATGGTTCACTTAAATAATAAAAATGGAGGTGCACGTAGCCCTCCTGTTGAGTTGGCTAGTAAGGTGGCCTATTGATTATACAGAGTGAATTACCCTTAACCGTTGTAGTTACAGCAAAATGTTATTAGGTTCATTTTTTTATTAGAAGGCATTTTACCAGAAATTAAATAATAACTAACACGAATTTTCTCGGCTCACACTTTGAATGACAAAAAGATATTAGTATTTTCAGTCATATCCACCCAAAACAAAAAGTTTGAACATTTTAGAAATTTGATTATCTTGCTGAAGAAACGTTTTTGGCGATTTCTGTCTTTCCTAGTACTCAAAGTTAAAATGGTTCTTTAGAGTATTTTGATCCTCACATGAAACAGGATCGATTGGCAAAAAAAAAAAATCAACTGCATGTTGCTTGCTTTCTGTATTTTTCCAAAATCTGTGAATGCAGAAAAAGTTAGAGTTGAAGTAAACAACGGTTAAGGCACCTCCCCTCCGTAAATTACATTGCCAAGCTGGGATTCTCAAAGCATGGGTACCTGAACTACATTGAAAAAATTCTAGCCTCCACGCTCTATTAAAGGTACTGTAAATACCTAGGTATAGGTACGCATAACATTTAGGTATAATACTGAATTAATTGACGAAAATAAAGTCTATGACCGACATCATGGCTAGGGGCGTGGTTGAGTACATACTTACTTTTTTTTTTAAAATTCTCCTTTAAAAAAAAATCTCCTCGAAAAACCTACCCTCTCTTGAACTTGTAGAGGTTAAAGTCACGAGATAGTTAGTAAGTATAACCTAATTTAAACGCTCCCTAATGAAATGTAAATTTGTAAATGTAAATTGAATGAAATATTAAGGGAATATAGGTACAGTCAGCGTCAGAACAATTTTGACTATAAAGTCTCAAAATGATCTTAATACCAAATCTAACTGTTTTATTAATTCAAATTATATTCTTGTCCGAACTAAAGGTCTCAGATATCAGAACAATCAGTCAACTGGAAGAGGCGAAAACGAAGGGATTAAGTTAATTTAATTTTACATCTAATGATACTATTGACATTGTTATTGATTTTGCTAAATGAATATTTGTTATTGGTTTTTGAATGATCTATTTATTTATTTATTAGGCTTTCAACATGGAGTACACCATTATACTAACAATTACATGTAATTTTGTGTTAATATCACATGACTTGGAACTGATTATTATATTGTTATTTTATTATTTTATTGATTAATTTTAACATGTAACGGTTGACATTTTACATTGTTATTGTTTTGCATATATTTATTATTCTCGAAATTTTTGACATTTTTATTGATTGCCATGTATTTATACTGTTATAATTTATACACGAATTATGTTTGTTAAGAAATAAATGAATTGGATTGAATTTTGAATACTTTGTACCTCAAAATCGATCCGATGCTGACTGTTAACGAGCACGACTACTCATGATAGTTTAAGAAATATTAGAAATAGTTGGCCTGAGACCCACTCCTCGGCAGTCCTGTTTGTAGTCTGAACCGAGCAAGGTTACGCGATCGCCACGCATAAGCACTCCCGACAGCGCGCACGTGGTTAATGTGTAACCATTGCACTGTGTAATTGTGTATAATTGTGTCTAGCTTAGTTGTTGAGCTCAAATATATTTTGAAGAGTATACTACTTGGTCTGTTGTTTCGCTGCTTACTTCATAAGAACCCCGCACCTCTCGTTAACAAAAGTGGTCCTTCGAGCCGGATTGAAGTAAGTAGCCATATTTACAGTGAGAAATGATAGACAAGGAGTGCAACAAGAGTGAATGAAGACTGTAACGGGCTCAGATCATCAGTAAAAGATGCATAAACAGCCAGCCAGGAGCTCCATGGTGGGTGGTCTAAGCGACCACGGTGAATTAGTACCGCCATCGGAGATGACACCGGCTTGGGAGCGCACGGTTTCCGCGCCGTATAGCACCAGCCACGCGTCAAGAAGACTCAGCCAGGCACGCCGCGAAGTGCTACGAATGCGTGCTGAGTATGAAGCGGAACTGAAGATGGCGCAGAAAGAAAAAGACCTGATAAGGAAGAAGCTCGCGCTCGATTTGGCGGATATAGCAGCGCTAAAAGAAAAGCGACATAGAATACCGGTGAGCGGTGCACATAGTGATAATGTTGCAACACATGAGGTGCGCCGCCGTAGTGACAACGCAACCGCCACCCCTAGCACGCCTATTCGTCCCATGCCGGAAGAGGTACAGTTTACCGTGTTAGCAAGCGTCGCACAACGTGAAAATGGTGCAGCGCACGAGGTGCGCTGTAGTGACGACGCCTGTGCCGCCCGTCGCGCGCGCTGTTTGGTCGACGCCTCCGCTGCCCGTCGCGCGCCTGCTCTACACGTCCGGAAAGATGAACCAAATGGTGTATCGGCGAGCGTCGCCATCGCTGATTGTACAGCGCAAGTGGTGCGCTGTTTGGTCGACGCCTCCGCCGCCCGTCGCGCGTCTGTTCTACGTGTCCGGGAAGATGAACCACATGGTGCATCAACGAGCGTCGTCATCGCTGATTGTACAGCGCAAGCAGTGCGCTGTTTGGTCGACGCCTCCGCCGTCCGTCGCGCGCCAGCTCTACGCGTCCATGAAGATGAACATCATGGCGTGCCGATTGGCGGCGCATTCGCCGCCACTCTCGCTACCAAACGTGCCGCGCAGGATGACCTGCAACACGGCTCACTCAGAAACATTGCAAGCATTAAGATTACAGCGCACGTGCTGCGCTGGCTTGTTGACATACCGGCCGTGCCTCACATGCCCTTGCGCCAAGCACTTGGCAATGCCGCTGCAGTGCACGTGGCATCCGATGGCTCCCGTGTGCCTGAGCGCCTCACGCTTGACGGCGACGGTTTGCTGCGCATGGCGCCAGGTGACCCAACACGTGCGAATGATATCGCACTATCACAACCACCACGCCGAGCATCACCTATGTGCAAGAAACACATTCCGCCGCGTGTGCGCTGGCTGGACGACGTAACTTTTGCACCTTCCCGCCGGATGGCAATGCCGTCTCACCACACGCGGTACCCGCTGCTCCGACGCTGGCCTCCGAGCCCGCGCCATTGCGTCCGCAACCCTAAGCGTTGCCCGAACCGCCGAGGTGCCAAGCTCAAAGAGACAATTAACAGAGTACGCCCGAGAGTAAAGTGGAAGGTGTGGACATTTAACTCAGCGTGCCCGAAAGTGAAGTGGAAGTGGTCGATATTTGAGACAGTGTATCCTAAAGTAAATTGAATTGTGGACAACGTGTGGACATGTATTGTGCGTAGTCATAAGGTAACCATAATGTAGACATAGGAACACATACAGGGACGCTGCGTCGCCCTGCTGCTCGAGTAGCCGTGCTCGTTACCGTTCAGTTATCGGTGGAAGCCTCCAACTGGGGGGTGGTGTTAACGAGCACGACTACTCATGATAGTTTAAGAAATATTATGTTGTATGTACCTAGTATCTTAGAGGATTTCTTTGTTATATTTAGTTTAGGTTAAGTTTCTAGGTAAGATCCCATTGTTTGTAACCGAGGGATGGGTCTCTATTGTAATAACAGATGTGGCCAACGCCAGCGCACCGTAATTAAGGCGGGGGTCCGCACGCGGTGCGGGGGATTGTTCTGGTGCTGGCCTGAGACCCACTCCTCGGCAGTCCTGTTTGTAGTCTGAACCGAGCAAGGTTACGCGATCGCCACGCATAAGCACTCCCGACAGCGCGCACGTGGTTATTGTGTAACCATTGCACTGTGTAATTGTGTATAATTGTGTCTAGCTTAGTTGTTGAGCTCAAATATATTTTGAAGAGTATATTACTTGGTCTGTTGTTTCGCTGCTTACTTCATAAGAACCCCGCACCTCTCGTTAACACTGACTGTACCTGGCGTGCCAATTCATTAATGGTGACAATTAAGATATCGTGTGGAACCGCATAGCTCCACTGTGATTGTTTCATTATAAATATTAATAATAAGTCTTACTCTATTGGTACGTTTACTATGTAATTTCCATGGCATGTGCACAAATAAAACGCTACTTTGACACGCATGTATTAAATTAATCTAATGTACAGAATTTATGTAAAGGTACCTACTGCTTATTATAATAATTATGAAAGTGATAAATAATAACAATAACAAAATATAGATACAAGAATTTTGCTTGTGACATAAAGGAGTTCTAACGGGCTTCTTTAGGAATACGATCTTCAGTTAGATGAAAAAAGTAGTTTCTTATTTGGAATATTCTAGAGGCTGAGACCTACCCTCACCTAGGTCACCATAGTCACTACAAAAGCGTGCTTTAATAACTATAATAATTTAATAATTATAAATCATTTAACCTCTCTGTAAAAGAACTTTTGCGGCTAACAAGCTTACATTATAACTAATTACATTTTAAAATATTACTATGACAAAATAAATGTTCATAAATAAACATCACCACGCTAAGCGATATCCTTCCTGTTTACGAAAGTATTTTATGAATGTCCCCTAACGAGCATGATACCGTTTTGCTTACGTTTTTTACGCAGAAGCTTCCGTGCTAAGGGCACCATGATGCCGGTGCAAAATTGACTTTAAATATGTCTACCATGTCTCCCATATCGTATCTACCTACTGACTTTTTGTTATTTATATTTGTTACAGTAGGTAGCAATCGTTGGTAACCACCATTTTTGATGATTCTTTTATTTTTCAAATCAGTTCTCGAATGGACCTGATGTTAATAAATACTTAATGTGTAATGTAATAGATCAGAGTGAAATTGAAGAAGGTTATTGAATTTTTATTCGAGTTTGTCAGACATACACTGTATTTGAGTAGCTATGTACTTTTTGAGATCTACGGCAATAATGATAAATGTAAACTGTCTACCGTGGAGATAAATTAAAAGTGATTTAGCAGTCACTAATTCAAGAAATTTGCAATAAAATAGGTGCATACATATCAAACATTAATTCTTGATAGATTTATCAGTATTCGATACCGGCAGTCTTGTATTGATTAATGATTTTTTTTTTTTTTTTTTTTTTTATATAGGACACGTCAATTTGACTTCACCTCGCCTGATGGTAAGCTGAAGGCAAAGTCTCAGAAAAGAGGGTCACCATTACAAACACGTACCATGTTAACAATGGTGGCACTCAGCTTGACGGCCTCATCAGATGCTTTTTCACGCCCCGCTTAAAGGACCCGGGACTGTAGGAAGAAGGAAACACGTGAGCTGGCAAGGAGTTCCAGGTCTTAATGGTGCGACAAAGAAAGGAGTCACCAAACCGCTTGGTTCTTGAGGGAATATTCTGCACCGTATACGGGTGACATCTAAGCCCTGCTCGTGTTGTCCTATGTAGGAAAGGAGAGGGCGGGACCAGTTGGAAGAGCTCATCAGAACATTCACCATGGTAGAGACGGTAAAATACTGCCAAGGATGCAACATCTCTACGCATCTGCAAAGGCTCAAGGGTGCTTGTGACCTCGGGATTCCCAATAATGCGGACCGCACGTCGCTGCAACCTGTCGAGAGCATCTAATAAGTACTTTGCGGAGCCATCCCAGAGATGCGAGCAGTATTCCACGCAGGACCGAATTTGGGTCTTGTATAGAAGACACCGCTGCTCCGGCGTGAAAAACCGTCTCACTCTGTTCAAGACTCCGAGTTTACGCGAGGCTGTTTTGATGATACTCTCGATGTAGTTTTTGTTATTAAGTTTGCAGCGAACATCCATACCGAGGATAGTCAGGTTGTCCTGCAGTGGCAGTGGAGTGCTCTGAAGAGTGGGAAGGGGAAGGAAAGAAGATACCTTTGCTGTGAACGCACATGCCTGTGTCTTCTTGGCATTGAACTCGACCAGGTTCTCAGAGCCCCATTGGGAAATGTTGTTCAGGATCCGGTCAAGCTCAGTGACAAGAAGCTGCCTTTTATCTGCGATATCCGACTGCTTATCCGCAGGACGTCCATGATAACTCCCGTGCAAAGTGCTATCATCTGCATAGCAATGAATGCTGCCGGTAGACAGCATGTCATTGATATGCAGAAGAAAGAGAGTAGGGGACAGGACGGACCCCTGCGGCACACCAGCATTTACCTGCAAGAACTCCGAGGCGCGTCCATCACAAAGGACGCGAATACGGCGATCCTGCAAGAAGCTAGCAACCCAGTTGCATAGTCTAGGGGGCAGACCGAAGGCTGGTAGCTTGGAAAGAAGCGATTTGTGCCAGACTCTATCGAAAGCTTTGGCGATGTCAAGACCAATTGCCAGTGACTCGCCGTGCTTGTCCATAGCCTCACCCCAAAGATGGGTAACATACGCCAGAAGATCACCCGTTGACCGTTTCGGCCTGAAGCCATATTGCCGGTCATTAATTAGGGAGTGATCTTCAAGGTGACGCATGAGCTGTTTGTTAATTATGTGCTCGAACACCTTGCACAGCACTGAGGTGATGGCTATGGGTCGATAGTTAGTCGGGTCTGAGCGATCCCCTTTCTTGGGGATCGGCTGTACATTCGCCTCCTTCCAAGCCGAAGGCACTGTACCCGAGCTGTAGGACAGCTGGTACAGCCGCGCAAGCATTGGAGACAACTCCGCTGCACATTTTTGTAGAACCACTGCCGGAATACCGTCCGGACCACTGGCTTTCCGTACATCGAGTGACTGCAGCACTGCACGGACATCGCGTTGCCTGATACGAATATCAGGCATTGCATGGTCACTGATCGGTAGTGTCGGTGGCTGCATGCCACAATCATCGATTCGGGAGTTGGCCGCAAAGAGATTAGCCAGCAAATTTGCTTTCTCTTGCGACTCATGGGCCAGGGATCCATCGGGGTTGCGCAGCGGCGGCAGCGAAGGCTGGCAGAAGTTGGCTTGCACGGCTTTGGCCAGTCGCCAGTAGCCACGGCTGCCCGTGGGATGCGCTACTAGTTCCTGACCAAGCCGCGCTATGCGCTGGGCATCCGCTCTGACATAAGCCCTCTTGCAGACCTTTGTGGCTCTATTGTACGCCGCCTTGAAATGGCCCACGTCAGGATCGCACGTAGCGCGCGCCCTCACCCAAGCGCGGTACGCGGACTGTTTATGATTAACAGCCTCCGCGCACTCGCGCCCGAACCAGGGGCGGGCTCTGCGGGCACCGGCGACATCAGTGTAGGGGATATAATATTCCATGCCCAGACTGATCTCACCGGCGACAGCAGTTGCGCCCTCAGATGGGTTCTTGCCTTCAAAGCAGCGTTCAACCCACGGGATGGATGCAAAATAGTCACGCAATCCATCCCAGTCTGCTGGCGAGTAGTGCCAGAGACGCCGTTTCCCCTGTACGGGTCGTGGTGGCGCTTTAATGGGCACCTTGGAACGGACCAGACTATGGTCGGATCCGCCTAAAGCGGCACTCACCGAAACACTGTACTGGTCCGGGCGACTCGTCAGCAGAAGGTCCAGCAGAGAGGGCTCATGGTCCGACCTTTTTGGTATTCTAGTAAATTCGTGTACCAGTTGGGTCAGGCCATGCGCCAGAGCAAATGCATGGGCGGCTCTTCCCGCATGGGTTGTTTTAGAGGAACCCAACCAGATCTCATGGTGGGCGTTAAAATCCCCCAAAAACACCAGCTCAGCGTTCGGAAACCGCTCCTGCGCATCATCTGCCGCCTGACTCAGGTATTCGAAGAGTCGAGTTGTCTCGGCATCTCCTGTATGGGAGCGGTAGAGGCACACATAGATCTGACTCGTAGAACCATGGTCTATGTGTACCCAAAGGGTGGAGAAGGATGGGTCCTCTAGGCAGCGCAAACGGCGACAACAAACATCCGCCCTAACAAACACGCACACCCCGGCTTTTGCACGGAAATTCTCCTCGAGGACATAGCCGGGGTAGAGCAAGTAGGTCGTGTCGTCAGGGCAGCGTATTTGTGTCTCCGTAAGAAATAGCAGTGCTGGTTTTGCCGTCTCCAGGTGTTGGTGGACGGCGTTGAGGTTTGTATGGAGCCCACAGATGTTCGTGGACTCCACCTCAAATAGCGAGCCCGTGGGAGAATGTCTTGCCGCTGTGTAGCCCAGTATTCTATTTTGCGCTGCCATAAGGAGGAGGTAAGGGAAGGCGTGAAAAAAGGGGACTATCGTCGCAGCACCGCGTGACAAATCGCGGGTGATTGGTTTTGTCTATGAATGTGAGGAACGGCGAGAGCCGACACGCCGAACGGAAGGGCCCCCGTACCCCCCCGAGTATGGTCGCCGGGCTCCCTCCGGTCACCAACCGGCACGACGAGCCATATCGGGATTATGCGCGACCTGGTGGGGCAGCCTCCCAGGGTGGTTAGTCCCGGTTGGGCCCCTGTACTATGCCGCGGGCGGCCAGCGGCACCACCGTTTCTACAGGTCTCCCTGTTCGGCGCGTCGCCCCGCGCCACCCCCCACTAGACTACGCCAATACCCACCGGTCCCGCTAGTGCTGCGACCACAATCCCCCCTGCCCGGCTATGCACTTGCTGACCCCTGAACGCAATCCAACCGAGATTGGATTACTATGAAGGGTTTTTCGCATAGTGCACGGTGGTACCAACCCGGTCGAAATTTGTGACAGATTTGTGTCATCAAATTTCTACCACCCACAGATAGTGTAAAGGAAGCTCGTGAACACACACAGTCAAATCAAATGGCAGGCTGTTGTCTCTGCCTACCTCGAAGGGAAATAGGCGTGAGCCTGGATGTATGAAAGTGGATTTATCAGAAGGATTAGTACCTAGTTCTTTCTTGACAATTCCCTGGTTGGCATGCATACAAATTATGGTTCGATAAAGATTTAACGAAGTTGCAATATGACAGGGACATAACTGGCCTATGACACAACTTTATTTTGCGTGTCTCTTTTTTAAATCTGGTATTCAACCATTGGTTGAGAGAAGATACATACCTACTCTCACCAAGATGAACAGATACTGTAACAGCACAGCAGGTACATCAGATAAACTGAAACTAAACCTTCGGCACCTAATATGGATAAAACTATTTTGCGACGTGTCTAACAGCTTTTTGCAAGTTTTGGTCACTTTCAGTAACGATTTTGTCCCTCTCAACAGTGACCTGTCAAATAATATAACAGCAAGGCTTTTAATCTTAAAAGGTATGTAGTATTCTAAAGCCTCATTAACCCTTTCGCAACCAGTTTTAGCCAAAATTCGCAACTTTACGCAAAAGTACTCACTTTTCGCTGAAATTAAAACAATGAACTTAACTTTTCAAATTGGCGTAGCTTTTTAAAATGTTTCCGACCCAACTCTTTTACGCTTGATTGCCATCAGCATTTATTTGTGTAAGGATTATCTAAGTGAATGAAACCGCGATTATATACCTACTTACAGTTGTCCGTGTCCAGTATCGCCTATTTCAAATTTTCCTACTACCTACCTACTACTAACCGTATCTACTGAGTATAGATAATAAACTCATAAAACAATTATTCGATTTGGTTCAGTCTTTCGGACGTTATGGCTTACTACATTTTGGTAGACTATTAGGCGGGGTCAGATGTTGGCTTCCCACATGACAACGTCAAGGACTCGTTAGTTCGCGACTACAGCGCCACTTATTGGGTTCATTTGTTATGAATATGATACAAATCTGATATGAAAATTACGAACATAGTAAAAAGAAAAATCTGCTAAATCGGTAGATACTTTTCTTAAATGATGTCTGCGGGGCAACGACTGCTGTGCTATATGGCACAGATTCGGCCCCACATGGAGTACTGCTGTCATCTTTTTGCCGGAGCGCCTGCATACCAGCTTAACCCCTTCGAATCATTGCAAAGACGGGCGTTGAGACTCGTCAACAATCCCATACTCACAGGCGATGTGGAACCTCTCAGCCTCGGGAAGGACTTTGCCTCGCTGTGTGTGTTCTACTGCCTTTACCTACAATGGTCTGTGCTCAGATGAATTATTTGACATAATGCCCACCGCTACATTCTATCATCACACCACTTGCCATAGGCATAACTTCATGCCACGCACACTCAGGTTGTGGAATGAATTTCCTGCCGTGGTTTTCGTGGGGTTCTTCAAGAAGGAAGACGAATAAGATGTTGAAAGTTGATACTTTCAACGGGGCGGAGTATGTCTATGCCTATGTACACTCTCCATAGACTACATGACGGTGCGATGTCAACGATGACTTGACAAGGAGACCTGACGTTTATAATATTATTAAAGAATAAAAATACAAATAGAACATATTTGGAGTCTCAATAATTCACCTTCGTGTCAAATGGGCATTCGAAGGTTTCTTCAGGGTCGGCGACATGATTGTGATGCCCTGGTGTTGCATACGTCCATAAGCCACGGTAACCACTTCACATCAGGCGGACCGTGGGCTTGTCTGCCAGCTATGTGGTATAAATAAAACAGACTGACAGGTCGTCAAGGTTTTCTTTTAACTGCGAAATATGTAACATAGGTTTGGTTCACTTAGCGTAGCAAATCGGTCTATTCATTAAAAAAGCATCACTGCGTCTCTACTTCGCATCTGCTAGATTATCATCAACTATTTACAAATCGGCGGGTCCAACTACATAATAAACTAAAAAAAAAAAAAATTTTAGCTGAATTTCTCTAGTCAATTTCCACATCGAAATTCTGTGACCGAACACAGCTATTTCCTGAGTTATTTCATATCTATTTCCTTACAATATATTTTGAAATTGAGAGCGATGGTGTGTAGTAATATAGGAGCGAATGAAAGAACATACGTACATTAAATGTTTACATCTGTAAAACTCCGAAGGGGTAGGCAGAGGTGTATTAACATTCCAGTTTCATGTAAACCATACAGTTTACTGGCGGATGGAGAATAGAACTATCCCTTAGTCACCTTCTACGACACTGATGGAAAAATAGGTGGTGGCACTATTCTACTTGACCGGGAATTAGAAAAACATTACCAAGAATAAGCCGTAAGGTGAGGGTCTTAAGAGAGCCGAGGAAGGTAATCATCAATACACACTTGTATCATATGTTGTTTTTTAACACTCTTGTGAATAAAAAACCCCTAAAATAGATATTTACCCTTGCAGTTTTCAGGTAGTAAACTTTCCATGACGTTAGGGGCTTCACATCAATCACATCATTCATAACAAGAACTTGTAGAAATTTTAATTAAGTAATAAATACAGGGTGTATTTTTGAAACGGGGTAGTAAGGGCAAGTACCTTAACCGTTGCAGTTACAGCAAAACGTTCTTAAAAGACCTTCCCTAACTTTTTGGGACATTTTGAACTGCATTCACAGATTTTGTAAAAAACTTACAGTTAGCAAAAAAAATGCAAAAAGTTCAAATTTTTTTTTTTTATGCCAATCGATTCTATTTCATGTGGGGATCAAAAAACTCTATGGGACCATTTTAGCTTTCAGTACTAGAAAAGACAGAAATCGCCAAAGACCTTTCCCATACATTTCGTACGGAAATATGATAAATCAACTCGAAACTCGAGAGATTTGTAATAACCTTTCTTGTTGGCACATGCCGCAACGGATACTTATTGCGGTACCACACTAATGCAGCTCCCGCATTTCGATTATTGACAAAATACGCTTCTAATAAGTCAATTTTTTCACGATTAGAAGACATTTTAGCGAAAATCCTTAATTAATAACTCATACGAAGTTTCTCAGCTGAAACTAAGAATAACACACAGATTTTCGAATCAAATTCGAAATTTGAGGGTAAAAATTCTTTTTATTTACTTTACAGTCAATTCTACCCACTTCCTGGCCATAACAAAAAGTTTGAACATCGTAGAAATTTGTTTCTGTTGCCGAAATGTATGGGAAACGTTTTTGGCGATTTCTGTCTTTCCTAGTACTGAAAGCTAAAATGGTCTCATAGAGTTTTTTGATCCCCACATGAAATAGAATCGATTGGCATAAAAAAAATTTTTGGACTTTTTGCATTTTTTTTTGCCAACTGTACGTTTTTTACAAAATCTGTGAATGCAGTTCAAAATATGTCAAAAAGTTAGGGAAGGTCTTCTAAGAACGTTTTGCTGTAACTGCAACGGTTAAGGTACTTACCCTTACTGCCCCGTTTCAAAAATACACCCTGTATAATTGCAAATGTGAAGACGTGTTGTTTTTTTCGCGGGAAATATTAATTTGTTTGATATGTGCGCGCATAGGTCGACCATAGAGTAAAAGATGTTTCTTTTTTAAAATTTGCCGCAGACTAAATGCGGTAATTAAAGTGTTTACAAAGGAAACAAAACTTTTTAAGGTTAATTGATTGAAACTTTTGATTATTAAATACGTGCAATTTAAAATTATCTATTTAAATGGGAAGTTGAATGAAATGAGCAAGTAATAAGTATATTAATTTATTTGTATTATTGAAAACGACCTTTTTTTACAACTTTTTTAAAGTAAAATTTTAATGGTGCAGTTGCTTCGCACCATTTAAATTTAAAAAGAGATCTATAACTCACTTGTGAATTATAACAATAAAAAAGCCACAGTTTGATTATAGGCGTCAGTATGTGCCTAATTGCGGTAAAATTAGCGCCAGTTTATGAGCAAGTGTGTTAAAAATATACTCATGATTTTTAGCTATTGCTTTATTGCCTATGAAGTTCTTTCTATCTTTTTTCAGTTATATAAGATTTATTTTCGCTTCACATGTTATGCCACAAATCTCACGAAACAGTTTTTGTAATTAAAAGTTTTTAATTAAATCTAATATCAGATCGTTAAAGCTCTGTTAGTCACGAAGTTTATTTCGTAATAAATGATCTTGTTAATAACTTTTCAAATTTTCGCTGCCCGTTTTTGGAAACACACTTCAGTCGTACAAACGACCTATTGTACGTGTTAGATGCGAAGTGTCAGGGATTTCGTTAATTGCTTTTGAACAATATACATAGGTGCCTTCCGATGCGTAACAATCCAACTAAAAGAGTAGTTAGGGCGTAATGAATGACTAATTTGATTGTTCAGTTAAAATCGGCCCGCATAGATACGTTTAGTGGTAAAACTTTTATCATTAGGTATACTGTTTAAAGTTCACCTCACTAACTATAATGCCAGAATGAATTCTAAATCTTGTTTTGATACATTATATCTATCATAATTTGAAAGAAAAAATAAGTATCTCCTATTTTATAAAATTAGTGGAGTGTCTGGGGGTTTTGACCTCAGACTTTTGTTACAGTGAATGAATTTAAATGGTTGAGGGGGGGTTTTCTTTTTTATACTATAAAGTGTAAAGTTTACCCAAAATTTTTTTGTGCTTTTGATTTTTTTATTATTTAAACAAAAATTATAAACAATTAATACTTGAGAATGTAATTTTATCTGAAATATTTTTTTTTCGTATCTATACGTTGAATAATGCCTAAATAGACATAAAATAATATTTTTTTAAATGTTGGAGCGTATGAAGCGTCGTAACGACCTTGGACAGGTAGTAGAACGTGGAGAGGGGAGAACGGCGACGGCAGCTGCTCCAAAACTAAACAGAATTTTTCTAGCCACTTTTTAGTTATAAATGACACGTGTTCTGCGCATGTTGTATATTTCAGAGTAAAAGTTGTGTATTTTTTTGTTTATTTCTGACAAAAATTGTATTGAAGACGTTTTTTTTTTCTATTGAATTTCTATGTAAGATTTGTTATTTGTTCATTCGGTAGGTAATCTCATTAAAAATCTGCAGTTCATTATATGATCATAATGTTTATAATATGAACATAATGATTATTAGATAATAAATTAACTAATAAGTACATATTAGTAGTTTATGATACTGTTGCATAATAAGGGTTCTTATAACTTTTAAAAATATATCCATTATTGGTGATATAAACATTAATATCTCCCCTGATGTAGTCTTCACTGCACAAACTGAATATCTCAATCTCTGTTCTTATCATGGTCTTCTGCCAGCACATAATATGCCAACTAGGCATGGCAAGACATGTCTTGATCACGTAATACTTAAAACCAAAATACCAGCCCAGACAATAGTATTAAATTCTACAGTCACAGATCATCAGGCTGTTTTGTTGTGTCTGAAGTATAAACATAAAACAAACTTTGCTTGCGTTAGTGTTATTAAAACTAACAAAGGAGACCTATATACTGAATTGGCTAACATAAACTGGAGTCCGATACTGAACTCAAATGATGCTAATGCTTCCATTGAGCTTTTCATTTCGGTTGTCCAGGACGCTATATCCAATAATTCTGTTGTTGTAAAATTACCAAGGCGATATAAAATTATGAAACCATGGCTAACTCCTGGGGTATTACGTTGCATTAGACATAGGGATAATCTACATAAAAAAGTAAAACAATGTCCAGATAATGAAACTCACAAATTAGTGTACATCAGATATAGAAATTTCTGTAATAAGTTAGTTAAAAAACTTAAAATAACCTATGAGACTAACCTTATAAAAACAGCTGGTAAAAACAACAAAAAACTTTGGCAAGCAATTAAAACTATTACAAACACAGCTGAAATTAAAAATACATCTACGGAATTAATAAATGACACAAATCCACAGGAATCAATCGAGAGAGTAAATGAGTTCTTTGTCACGGTGGGTAAAAGCCTTGCGGAAAAGACGGTGACCTGTAAAAATCACCTACACCGTAGTGATTTTTCCATAAGATCGAGCAACTCATTAAACTCACTTGTGCTGTTGGACACTGATGAGGCTGAAGTGGAACAACTGATTCTTGAACTGAAAAGCAATTCCTCTGTAGGATGGGACTCTATTCCCAATTATCTCGTAAAAGAAAATAGACATGCCATTGCTCCAGTTCTCACACATATCTTCAATATATGTTTGCGCGATGGCATCTTTCCCACAGTGCTTAAAAAGTCCGTAGTCATACCTATCTATAAATCTGGTGATAAACAACAATTTACAAATTACCGACCGATTTCTATTCTGCCATCTGTTTCAAAGCTCCTGGAACGCATCATTAATAGCCGAATGGTAAACTACCTGGAATCAAACAATCTGCTATCCAACAATCAGTTTGGTTTCAGAGCAGGGAAATCCACTTGTGATGCGGTTCACGGGCTAACGGACTATGTGGTTCGGAATGTGGATGCCGGTAAAAAAACCATAGGGATCTTTTTGGATCTGGCCAAGGCGTTTGATACAGTTACGATTTCACTACTGCTTAAAAAAATGGACAGGTTAGGAATTCGAGGAGAGCAACTAAATTTAATTAAGGACTACCTCTCCAACCGCCATCAATGCACCAAAATTAATGATTGTATCAGTGATGACTTACCTATAACGTACGGTGTACCACAGGGTAGCATACTGGGCCCAAGCCTTTTTCTTATGTATCTAAACGATCTCTGTGACCTAAACTTAGCGGGTGGAAAGATCATATCTTATGCGGATGATACTGCGCTATTGTTTTCAGCTGAAAATTGGGAAGAAGTCTATAAGATGGCCCAGGTGGGCCTTGATACCGTTTGCCACTGGTTGCAGTACAATAACCTTACATTAAACACACAAAAAACCCAATATATAACGTTTTCGATGCGTAATTGTAACTTGCCTGCTACATGCTCCCTGCATGCGCATGCCTGCTGCAATAGTTCTAGCTGCTCATGTCCTCCCTTGACGGCCACCAGCGAAATAAAATATTTAGGCGTTATGATTGACAGCAGACTTACTTTTGAACCGCACATAAACCTGGTTACCTCGAGGCTGAGAAGGTTGATGTATGTTTTTAGGAGTCTGAGGCATGTTGCAAATTCGCAAATATTGAAACAGGTTTACTTGGCACTCGTGCAGTCTTTGGTGGGGTATTGTATCATCGTCTGGGGTGGCGCACAAAAAACTACCATTAAACCTCTGGAAGTAGCTCAGAGAGCTATTCTGAAAGTGAGCACTTTTCGCCCTTATTTGTTTCCCACCTATCTATTGTATCAGTCCTGTGATGTTCTATCGGTACGCCAATTGTTTATTATGCTCTCCATTTTGAAACAGCATTCCACCTTTGAATATGAGGAAACTACGACAAAGTGCAAGCGACGCAGAGATAGGGTTTTTACCGATAGACCATCTTTTAAACACAAATTCTCAAATAGATTCTTTTCCTTTTTGGGTCCATACCTATATAACAAAATATGTAAAAAAATTGACATACAGAGCTTGAACGCGAGAGAGTGTAAAAGAGAACTGTTTGAATATATTAAGAAACTAAATTATGATGAAACCGAGCACTTAATTGAGGTTCCGATGTAAATTCTAAACTCACCCTCCTATACACACACACATGCACATACACTTACATGACACACAAGGAGGCTAACACCCCATACGACACAAACTGTACAATATTAAGTTGAATTAAATTTTTAACAATGCTTCATGCTAATTCTATTTTAATCGATTTGTAAAATATTAATTTTATGTTTAATTTAATGTACTTTACTCTATTTTTTTTGTTTCGCGCGTCCTTTTTTTTTTGTTTTTATATAACGTCACATGAACTCGTGATATATTTGGGTAATTGCTTGGGATCATAGCTATGGGGAAAAGCTGATGTCTGAGGCACAGATATTAATTTATCTAGTTCGGACACAGATGATGCACTGAACGAAGTAATTGGCGGTATTTCATGGTATAAATTTCTTGTCATGGGTGTACTTGCACATATGGTAAATATTAATCATATTTGTATTTTGTAATTATTCTCGTATTAATATTAAGTGTAATATGTTGTTGATTGATGTAATTTAATAATCTGTATCTGTATAAAAAAAAAAAAATAAAAAAATAAAAAAAAAAATAAACACGAGTGTGTTTTAAAAAAACGAGCCGTAGGCGAGTTTTTTTATAGTATCACACGAGTGTTATAAGACCAAGTTATGTACAGTGTCATACACTACTTTATCTACTCTCATACTATAATACATAAACTAATTTATTTTACAATCAAAACCAAACTTTGTTTAATTTAAATGTTACATTTTGGCGCCAAGGCCCAAACATCGATTGCGCATGCGTGTTTCTTTTTTTTTTCTTCCGAATTGGCGGTTTCTTTTTTTAAAGTAACTGGTTCAACCTTCTTGGTCCAGATGGAGGTTATATAGGTGTATCGTTATGATAAAAAAGTTATTTTATGATATAGGTGTCCATACAAGACCTGTATCGTAATAAAACTTTTTTTTTGGCCTGTGCGTAATGTTTGTCATAAGAGTTTTGATTTCAATTTTATAATCTTTGTATTATAGTATCAGAGTAGATAAAATTCTTAAATAGCCAAAAATGTAAATTCTTTAAATAAACATATGATTTTTTGACAATTTTTTTTATATTCTATTTTCCTTCATTTATTTCTTTCTCCTAATTACTATCTCTATATGAATATATAAATTAACTTAATTTTGGTGTCGAAAATGTTCTACAGCCTCATATCCTGAGATATTGTATCATTTAAACTATCAAAATTATAATTATTTCATTTTTTTTTTATCGAGATCACAATTTTTTAATAGGTAAACTTTTTTGTATATATTATAAGCTAAACATTCCACTTTGAATTATAAAATTTCATTCACTGTAACAGAAATCCGAGGTTTTCATGTTTTTAACCCCCCAGGCACTCCACTAAATGTTTCTTTAATAATTAGCCTCCAGAGTGGAGTCAGGCAGGGGGATGTTATATACCCCAAACTATTCACCAATGCAGTGGAGGATGTCTTCTACCCACAGTCTAGATAGAGCTTCCCGACGCGTCGGCCTCAGTGTAAACTTGGATAAAACCAAGATCGTGTTCAACAAACATGTTGCACCGAGACCGACTGCCATCGAAGGGGCGACGCGATATGTATACCGGGGCCAGGTTATCCAGCTCGGCTAAAATAACTTCGAGAAAGAACTAGCCAGAAGGATTCAGCTGTGCTGGGCAGCATTTCGCAAACTACGTCGAGTCTGCTCTTCTCTCCTACCGCAATACCTGAAAACAAAGGTCTTTAACTAGTGCGTCCTACCTATTATGACTTACGGTGCCGAAACGTGGACACTGACGGTAGGGCTAGTCCATACACTAAAAGTCGAGCAGCGGGCTATGGAGCGAGCTATGCTTGGAGTTTCTCTGAAGGATAGAATTCGAAACGAGGTGATCCGACAAAGAACCAAAGTTACCGACATAGCTCGCAGATTAAGCAAGCTGAAGTGGCATTGGACTGGCCACGTCTGTCGAAGGACCGATGGCCGTTGGAGCAGACGAGTCCTAGAGGATCGTACGACATGGCGCACATTGGGAGAGGCCTATATGCAGCAGTGGACTGCAGTGGGCTAATTGATTGATTCTTTTAATACTTTCCGTCTAAAATGATATTTTTAATAAATATAAAAGTTTGGGAAGATGTTTGGATGTTCGTTATTCAATCACGCTGAAATTAGGTACAGAGTTAATTAATAATAAATAATTCTATCATAAACATAAACAAGATATGTAGTTACATTTCCTACACTAGGTCTAGGCCTGTCCTGTGGGTGCCTGTTACAGTCTGTTACAATCTAAATTGCGTTGTGTTTCAGTATCGATATTGAGATCGGTCTCACACCAGGTGTACCTGCCAGTAGTTTATAGTCTATAAGTATATTATAGTCTGGAATAACACACATAGTGTGTGTGTTATTCCCAGTAATAGGCTCCCATGGAAACGACATCAAAATTTTACACGGGCAGAGCGATGGGCCGTAGTAAGTAGGTAATGTACTGTTGCGGGAGACTGGTGTCTAAATTGAATTTGATGAAGTCGGTATTTCACACGTTCTACAATAAGATGATGGTGATAAGAATGTGAGTTTTTTGTTCATAGGTACTGAAATGAATGATGAATGATAAAAATTACAAATTAATTTATAAGCTCACAAATATAGCTCAGAGTATCGAATGTGGTGGCGCGATTGTAGGTGCGCGAGTGTTTCAGGGTTCACAGCAGAAGGGGCGTTATTCTTGGAGACAATCAATACAAGCGTCTGCATATTTAAATCAGTAGCGAGGTGAACGGCTTTTTCGAGCGATAATAACTGCGTATGGCAGGTGAATTAACATCATTGATTAATTTAGTCTCTGAAACACAGGATTGTAGTATGAAATTATGAAACGGGTAAAATTAGGTTTTCCACGCAGAAAATTCATTGAACAGAAAAGCACAGTGAAAAAGACCAACAAACAAAACTATGTCATATAACTACTAACTGGGGAATAGGATCACGTGAGTTCTTTGGGAAGAATGTGTGAATGATATGAAAATGATATATCTAATAAAAAAACAACTTTTGTCTTACTGACAGTTTTTGAAACTGAACGAGATAGACGAAAAATGAGTTCGAAATTGAAAAGTGCCAATAAAAAAAAAGTTACAGGAGATTTAAGTTATCGTTAGGTGATATAAAAAGCCCCATCTGTTGCTTTTATGTTTAATTGATTGGGTGAAATTAAATGATACCGTATCTAAGTTACTGAGGATGTCAACGGCGGTGACGGATGAAAACATAAACGCTACGCGGCCCATGATTGAAGCAGAGAAACGAACATCATTTATCAGAAGATACCAGTAGATAGAATAAGATATTGGCATGAGTCATGTTCTAATAATTTTTAACCCGCATCTATGGGTGTAAAAGCTATGTTCGGAGTGGATAAAATAAGTAATGAAAAAAATCAAAGAAATCGTACGGCACCTAGTTTTTTTTGTCAGCACAACGTTAAATAAAATCAATATTGGTCTCTCAAATTCAGGGTTTGACACAGTGACAATAAAATCGGAATTTATTGCTACGAGCCTAATACAAAATGGTATTCAGTACAATTTGATAGGTCTTTGCTTTCGAAGACTGCCAATGAAATGAAAATAAGGACAGAGTGCTGGGTAAAAGATTATTAGGTATCTGTTTTTTTTTAGAGAACTCAAGTCAACTGAATTCAACAAGAACAAAACTCTTGATATAAATAACAGCCGACTCCTCAAGGAATACGATCTAATTTTAAAGTAGATATTTCAAGCTGGATTTTACCAGTGATGGGAATACTGGAAGTATTGTCATTTTATAATGATTGTATTTATAATTAAGAGGAACGGGAATTAACACGATCATGGTATAGGTTAGGTAGGCCAGTCAGCCTGTGACCACGGCCGGTGTAACCTGGTCGAAACGTCAGGCAATCAGGCAATCAATAATTCCCGTTCTCTTAATAATATTATCATGGAACGCGAGAGCTTAAAAGTTAGATCATTGTATTTATATGAAAGAAGAACAAGGAAAAGTAAAGTCAATAATTAAAAATGTAGATTAAACACGTGGTAGCGTAACAGTTTATTACATAACGAACGTGTTCGTGTCAACTTTTCAAGAGTAAAGCCGGTAAAGGATTGAATAAAATTATACGTCTTAATATTACACAAGAAAATGCATAAAAATCTCGTCGGACTCGAACCGACTAAACTCCCATGATGTGAGAGTATTTTATAGGACTAATAAGGAACTTTCCGTAAATATGCAGGTATTATGAAGAATTATATCGTTTAATTTTATAGGCACCTCTTTTGAATATTATTTTCCTTATTGGCGAATTTATTTGGTGGATGTATACTTAGATTAAAGATTTTTGGAGGTTAACTCATAAAGTCACGCTATATATTCTTAGCAATACCGGAGTCACAGTTAAGTAGTAATGGATGAGAACCCACATATTATATAGGTATAAGCCATACATTATATTAATGAATAATTAAAACTATAAGAAAGATAATACTTTATATTAATTCAATTAATTGATTCTTATATGAAAGTTTAGTGCAAAGGTTGGTGCATCTTTTAGTCAAAGTGTACCGATCTAATTGACTTGACTGTTATTAATACTTATAAATGGGAATATGTAATGTAATATGTAAATTCGTATGTACATTTTTAGAAGTGGATAAATGGTTTCCACCGGTTAGGCCTAAGATCTACGAGTATAATAAGACTCTGTAACAATACAGACAGATAATAAGACTCTGTATTATAATAATACAGAGTCTTATTATACTCGTAGCACTAAGTATTCGGAGCAGTAAGTACTAAGTCTTTCAATTTATCATTGATATTTAAGGTAAACAACAGAACTTATACTTAAAAAGCAATAGAGCAACACTCAGTACATTCATGTTATTCTATTAATGAAAATCGTATTGAAATACAAACAGAATTCTCTGATAGCAAACAATAGGTAAATATAGTGTCAAGGGAACCGAGGAATTCATAACAAAAACAGGGAAGATACCTTTCGTGCAAAAAAACAAATACATGTGCCAGAATTTATTGATACGGCTTTATGTAACAGCACCATAAAGATTGAAACAATGTGTCCCGCCAGACAAGTTAATGTCTCTTCTGTGAATCAATATCGTTGATGATAAACGGAAGTTCCGCCTTACGTCCACATATGAAGAACTTTCGTCGCCCCTGTTTTTATTACGTTATTTTGTCTGTCATTATTTTCACTATAAACACGAATTTATGATCTGGTAGCTGTTATGTCTAGTTTTGTCCTGTTCCTGCAAAACATGCGAATAAAATTGTTAAATATTATTCCCAGGATGAAAAGTGTCCATATGTTCAGAAACTTTCAAACAATATTAAGTAGGGATGCTTCAGTTCATCAAAAGATTATCTAACTAAATTTACATAGCGCAGAGCAAGTACGTAGCTACAAAATTTACTTTCATTAAAGAAAAATAATTTGAATTTATGTCGAGGTTTAAGGGAATCTAATCCTGAATAACACAACATAACATGCGATAACATAAATACATCAGAAGGGTGAAAGGAGGATCTAACGCGCGATGCTTAGCGAGTTTACGGGCTACGCTACTCCTTATGAATAAATATACAGGGGACTTTCCTGACAGTCGTCGAGCAATTTTTAACGTGAAATTCCAAGTCGTGGTTTACGCGTTTGGGGCGACGGCTTACGACTATTTAATTTATTTTCTAGTCACGTGTGAATTGAAAAATGGTTGGGCACTAGTTTGTTGTTGTCTGCTGAATAACAAAATATTGTGCTGCAGATACGTCTGCGAAAGTTTCCCGCAAGAGTGCTCGTGCGCTTTCATGTGATGTATCTATAATGTCAAAGGTTATTTTATCAATATTCCAGTACACACGTGAGGCTACGGTAATCCATCACGTCTCCATGTTTCATCGTATTTTTCATCGCTGTATGACTGTGCAGTCGGCACTTATTGGGTTTTCTCGTGAATCAAATAATCTTACAGTTTACGTTTCTACTTAGACGTAAACAAATTGGTTTTTAATATTTCACAAATCTGAACATATTGTTTAGTACCTACCTTTTGATTTTCTTATAAATTGCAGTTTTCAAATAACGCAATATATTATCTCATCTATCTTTTTAAATGTTCCGAGACTAATGCAGCTTAATAAAGCTTAGATGTGCACTTAACAGAATACTTAGAATCAAGCGGTTGCTGCATAAATTTTCATTAGCAGTTTCAGTCAATTTATTGCATACTTTTATTAAAAAATGTTTCTGAAGTTTAAGTGCATTGGAAAAGTTTGGAACTTCAAAGTAATAAAAGTAAATTGTGTTGCCTCAGAGGTTAAAACTTGAAAATGATTATACCAATGTATATAGTTATTTATATACATTGTATATACATTGTGAGGATCATAAATATTTTTTTTTTCTATAAACTGCCAGAACACCAAAGTATTTAGGCGGGTCTAAATAAATTTCCATTATTTATTTTATGGTGGATAATGGAATTAATAACCCAAGATATATATTTCATAAAAAAATCTAACTCTTCTTTATCCAATTATTTTACCAATTCGTTGATGCAAAGTCGTTTCACCTCGTTATTATGCTACCAGGCCAGGTGGAAGGACGACCTCATCAAGGTCGCCGGGTAGCGCTAGATGTGGGCTGCTTTAAATCGGTCGTTCTGGGAGTCTATAGGAGAGGCCTATGTTCAGCTGTGGACTATGTGTGACTAATATGCTGATGACTCATTGCAAAGACGGGCGTTGAGGCTCGTCGACAATCCCATACTCACAGGCGATCTGGAACCTCTCAGCCTCAGAAGGGACTTTGCCTCGCTGTGTGTGTTCTACCGCCTATACAATGGTCTGTGCTCAGATGAATTGTTTGACATGATGCCCACGGCTGCATTCTATCATTGCACTACTCGCCATAGGCAGGGAATTCATCTTCACACATTGCGACCGAAAATGGTGCGCACCGTGCGTTTTGAAAGGAACTTCATCCCACGCACGCTCAGGTTGTGTAATGAACTTCCTGCCGTGGTTTTCCCAAGCGACTACAATATGGGGTTCTTCAAGAAGGGTATTAGAAGGTATCTACAGGGTCGGTAGCACGATTGTGATGCCCCTGGTGTTGCAAACGTCCATAGGCCACTGTAACCATTTCCCATCAGGTGGGCCGAGTGCTTGTCTGCCACCTAAGTGGCATAAAAAAAATGATGATGAAATTATTCTATTCTGCAAGCATAGAATAATTTATAATCAGAATCTGTTAATACGATTGCCATTTAATCTTTAAATAACGTAATCTTTGAAAATTGGATTCATTACTCGCGTGTACTTACTCGTGCATATATGGTATTTATGTACTTGTTAGCGATCCTTGTCCTATATTCCCTCCCCACAATAATTTACTTTGAATTTTGCATTTCTCTTTGGCTAGCGGAGGTCAGCGCCGCTCGGAACACCTAACCTTTTGAAGTAATATTTTTAGCTGTAGTTTCATGAATTCTTAACTTTCATATTCTGTTACATAAGTACAACCAATATAACGCGTCACCAATTTTCTTAAGGATCTCGTGTAACTCGTATGCACATATAGTTAACATCTTTATTTCAGACTAGCTGATGATCGAGGCACTTACCCGCCTGGATGTCGCCCGCGACCAAACATAGCCTATGTCATTTTTCAAGGTCTAATCTACGTCTACCCCTATACCAAATTTCATCAAAATCGGTTCAGTGGTTTAGGCGTGAAAGACGAACAAACAGACACACACACATACACTTTCACATTTATAATAATAGGGGTTAAAGTATGAAATTGCCGTTTTATTGTAATAGGTCCTTCGAATTGACATATAACCTTCATGGTTTGAGATTTTTGAGTGAAACTTTTTCCACATGGTACCTATGTAGTTCTTCATTTAAAAATGTGCAACATTTGATTATCGACTTTCAGTTGTTTTTTTTATTCAGCTTAGACAAAAAAAGATGGATACTTCGAAAATTCGAGTGATTTTTGAATACGAGTTCCGACGCGGAACTAACGCGGCAGAAACAGCTCGCAATATCAATGTTGCGTTTGGAGAGGGGACTGCTAATGAACGCACCGTGCGATTTTGGTTTAAACGCTTTCGTGATGGAAACTTTGATTTGAAGAACGAACCACGAGGAAGGCCGAACCACAGGTGAATAACAATGAATTGAAAGACATGGTGGAAGCCGATCCGAGCCAAACTACCCAGGAATTAGCTGCATGGTTTAACGTTACCTTACCAACAATATTGACTCATTTGCGTCAAATCAATAAAATAAAAAAATGTGCAAAATGGGTACCTCATGATTTGACTGATCTGCAGAAAGAAATGCGTGTTGAAACTTGTGTTGCCTTGTTGAATCGATACAGAAATAAAGGAATATTGGATCGAATTGTGACATGTGATGAAAAGTGGATTCTTTACGATAACCGTAAGCGAAAAATGCAATGGCTGACCCCAGGTGAAACGCCACAACAGTGTCCTAAAGCAAAGCTTACCAATAAAAAGGTAATGGTAACTGTTTGGTGGTCTCAGCATGGTGTTATTCACTATAGCTTTCTACGATCTGGTCAAGCAATAACGGCAGATGTCTACTGTGCCGAACTCCGAACAATGATAGCAAAACTAGCAGTGAAACAGCCCCGACTCATGAATCGATCTTCAGCATTATGATAACGCGAGACCTCATACAGCACGAGAAACCGTTTTAACTCTACAGGAACTGCAATTAGAAACTATCCGTCACCCTCCGTATTCGCCAGACCTTGCTCCAACAGACTACCATTTTTTTCGTGATTTGGACAATTTTCTATGTGATAAAAAGTTTTCTTCTCAGGAGGCAGTACAAAATGCTTTCACACAGTTTGTCGAATCTAGATCACCAGAGTTCTATCGCAAAGGCATAAATGACCTTCCTACTAGATGGCAGCAATGTATAGATAATAATGGTAATTATTTTGATTAAATAAATACGTTAAATTAAAAAAAAAACGAATTTCAATTTGTCAGTACAAATCGGCAATTGCATACTTTAACCCCTAATATTAGTATGGGTAGATAGATGCAGTTATACTGAAGTCTGCTTACTTTATATTATTTCTTCAAAACTGCACGTATAAAGCTGTAGGTCAATAAAGTCTGCCAAATTACAATGCGAAACGATCGATCGGGCTATAAATAGACAGCTTATGTCATCATACCTGTTAGGTATAGGTTATAAGTTGTGCTCATGCTCGTAAATATATTGCTTGAAACTTGCAACGGATAGAAATTAAGGTTCTTTATAGATAAAAGAGAAATTCAAATTAGTCTAACAAAATGACCGTCCAGCCAGCAAAATTGACGGGCAACGTACAGAAATGGGCTTTGAGGACGAAACTTTAGCAAAAAGGAAAGGTGAGCAGATAGTGCGATGTAATATGTTTCTCTAAAATTGACGAGATTTTTGGAAGGCGTATCAAGAAACTGTAGATAATTTGCGGGTCTTGTGTGCTACAGTCTTTCTCCTGAAAATAGGTTTGATGACACAATTGTTTTTTTTAAACAATATCAACAGCACAAATTACTAATATTCCTACTAGCCCCTCCAACGAGGCTTAATTGCATGTGCTAGGAGTAGGTTCACGTCGGTAGCGTAATTGCTAGAATTCGAACCCTGTACCTCTCGATCGTAAGGCCGACTTCTTAACCACTAAGCTACCCACGCTTCAATTTCAGTTCCACTTCGATTTCCTATACATAGAGCCCTTGGCGATAAGAAAAATCATATTTCGTGTGTACAATTTTAACTTTGTGTTATGATTACACTGGACCAAGACAATTGTCTAATTTGCCCTCGGGGTAATTATCAATTAACCATTTTTTAGGCTTCCTTTCTTGCATACGTTCATGTCTAGGTGACTTATTTTATTTTATTTTATTTTATTTTTATTTTATTTTATTTTATCATTTTAGGAAAACTTACAGCTAAAAGATAACAATAGGAAATTCATATAACATAGTGAAGGCCATTTACAAGTTTTCACCAATAACAATTTTTTATAAAATTATAAATCACTAGCTGTCGCCCGCGGCTCCGCCCGCGTGGATGTCGGTTATCGCGAATCGGACTATAATTTGAGATTTAAACTATCCTATCTCTCAAGTTGGATCGAACTGCACATGGTGTGCGAATTTTATTATAATCGGTTAAGTGGTTTAGGAGTCCATTGAGGACAAACATTGTGACACGAGATTTATATATATTAAGATTATAAATAAAGCAATCTGTGATTAATCATTACATTATTTTTAACCTACTTAGACTTGAATTGACGCTATT
Source organism: Eilema caniola (assembly GCA_949126895.1). Classification (NCBI taxonomy): domain Eukaryota; kingdom Metazoa; phylum Arthropoda; class Insecta; order Lepidoptera; family Erebidae; genus Eilema; species Eilema caniola. The sequence goes on from OX421462.1 coordinate 19,543,813, forward strand.
TAAACGCATTTTTGTTCTTCATCACAGTTATCTTATTACCAAACGAACCGTAATCGCTTACACAATTCATCTGATTGCGGGAAAACTCTGATGAGGTGCGTAACATCCGCAAAACCCTCTGACATCAACATGCATAAGTACATTTATTCGCACCCGTATATCCGCAAGGAGATTTCCACACTTAATTAGTTGTATTTTTGGTTTCTCGTTACAAAGGGTTATTTAAACGGCAATTCATTCGCATTTAAATACAATAACTTCATCCTGATTTAATGTGAATAAGAGATTATTATTGCGTATATTGAAAAATATAATTCTTATTCTTAATTTAAAGTTAATCACGAGTCTGATCATTTAATTTTGAATTTAAACTATAGAGACAGAGGTTTACAGTTTTATAATTTTATTTTGCCTGCAATTTTGTCCGCTGGCGCGTCGCATTAAAAGTAGTACACTGTCCGGTTGTAGGTTCCAAACTAACTTCTTGATAAGTTTCATTAGGTCCCGTTTAGAGATTTCATCAAAGGCAACAAAACTAAAAAGTAGCTGGTAGTAAGGTAACTAAATAAGCGAGGAGATAGACGAACATTTAGTTTATGGAATTCGGCCCGTTTTGTACAAATAAAAGGTGTGTATTAATACAACACATACGATATCAAGAAGTGTTTGAAGTCTACTTTAATGGTATGAAGGAGTGAGTGAAGTCTCAAGTGATTGTGTTGTTTTGATGTTGAATTTCTGTTTTCCCTAAAGAGGAAAATCAGTACTATTTGCAATTGTTTTATTGTTTTTATTGAGGTATAGCTTATCATTTGACTGGCTGAAGTTACGTTGACGTGCCTTATAAAAAACTAGTAACTGAACTAACTATTTAAGTGGATAATAAGTACACTACCACAAACACTCCAAAAACTGTTTATTCATAAAATAACTCTATAATTACCTACTTTACTATATTCTTGCTGTTTTGCTGTTTCATATCAGCAGATGTGCGGTTATTTTGGATTCAATCAATGTTGTAATCAATCAATCATTTCCCACTTCATACTCTGCATCCGTTCGTTAACTTCCCGTTAAAAGTTCATCGTCTAACATTTTTCGATTCCGAGGTGTGATGTGGATGCGTCGTTTTGAGAATCCCGCAGATTCAATCTTGTGTGTTAATTTTCTGAAATATTCTATTTTCATCCGGTATTGGGGCAGCGAATTAAGTCAACCTGAAAAGGTCACGTGAGCTCTTACAATTTTACTAGGTAGACTTAAACCTAATGAGGCACTGAAATCGACTTGTTAAGGTTTATTGTAATACTCTTGGTATTTTATTGAAGTGAAAACTTCTTTAGCGGCGTTGGATGGGTAGAAAGTGTCAAACTCGCGTCAGGATCACTTGACCTTTGAACCGTAACCGACGACTGACGTCATACAACATTAGCTGCAGATTGTTTATTTTGTTAGGTACGGTAAGAAGCTTCGTAGCTTGGCGGTAAGCGCTTCGACTGTAAGTCCTTATGGTTTCAGATAGTACCGGGTTCGAACTTGGGCTTCTGACACTTTTGTGATTATTTTTTCTTTTTGTGATTTATTACTTTTTGTGATTATTTTTTCTTTTTGTAATTCATTAATTTCTTCTGACAGAACTTAAGTAATAGGTTCTATGATTGGCGCTGTATTATAGGTATGGTATAGTATGGTCTGGTATGGTATGGTATGGTACGTTCTTTTTATCTTTTTCCCTGTATATAACGGGGAAAGAAAGAAAGAAAAAGTTTTCACTTCCGGAGTGCAACCCGTCTTTTTTTTGTTTAAGAACTTATTATGATTGCTTTCATTGTTAGTCCATTTTTATATTTTAAAATATGATATTCTGTTATGTACGGATACAATCTTCTTAAGGATAGTAATGCTGTCGTAAGGGTAAGTTTTAATTACATGAAACGATTAGCCTACGGCAGTCTAATAATCGACAGTCCCAATGTGCGCCACAGTGCCCGATCTATACCTGCTTTATTATATTATGTACCAGGTAACTAATAAATTATAATTAAAACAAACTAAGAAATCTAAATACTATTAACTAATATAAATAAGAGTATCTCTTAAACTTTACGCTGAGCCATACAATAGATGTCGTCTATTCTAAACATTTTGACAACTTCCAAGTCGTTAGCAAGTCTTGTCAGTTGCCTACTAAGTATAATTTGTTAAGTCTTATTTATAATTCACTACACTTTATTAAAATGAATGAGAAGCTGGCACATATTCTTTTCGGATTCTTTGGACATTATGTTTTCGGCAGTTTCTCTTTATTAATATCGTAGAGCTATTTCCATGATTTCGTCCGTGTGTACTTAATTTTTGGTGTCAATATTTTTATATGGGACCCTAATTATTTTTCTACAATAAAATAGCTTAGTTATGCATTTTTATAATAGTTATATGCTAGTGAAAGTTCTGTCAAAGTCAGTCCAGAGGTTTTCTAATTCAAATAGACAGAATAATAGTCATAATTGTTAAGAATCGTTGTTTGATTATATGTATGTCTAAATGCATTTACGGAAAAAACGGTTATATTAATATTGGGTCGTTACATATGCAGTGGGCTAATTGACTGATTGATTGAATGACGTATGAAATTGCTGAAATTTTGAGTTTGTTTTTCCTGTAATTTTTTGTAATGTAATTGTAATTTAATAACTATTTTCATTATTTATACTTTGTTTGAAAGTTGATTTCAAGATTTTACAACTCTGTATTAAATTTTGTTTTGATTGGCCGCTTGATAAATTAAAAAACAGTACTTTCTAAATGCTATCGATTTTGATGATAAATTTCGTATTACTTTTTTACAGCTGTCACTTTTCAAAAATTAATAAAAGTTGCTGGTACCTAGCTTAATGTTATCTCATTCATACACAAAAAGAAAAACATGTAATTTGGATTTGTCATTTCTAAAAAAATGCAAAAATGTTAGTACTGCAAATTGGTTTCCTCCAATTTCTTCAATAAAACGGCAATTTCATATGTAAAGACCTATTATTACAAATAGATCTCTTATTATTTTATTTATTTATATAGATAGTCCAAGTGAGAGTGTATGAAAAGTACCTACCTATCTATATATGTAGTTCTGACCTCGTTCTCGTGGTTTGCCAACTCCACGTAGTAACAAGCTTCTTGATTACTGGTCAGTGATTACGTTGTGGTCTTGTTTCTAATTGTCTTTGCTGAATAGTTCAAGCCTGAGGCTAATTGCAATTCAATATCAAATAACCTTGGTTAGATTTCTATAGTAGCCTTAAGGACTAAAGGTGTAATGGTTTTATGAATGTGCCAATTATACGTTGGTATGATTGAAAATATTTTCTATTTAAATAGGCAAAAGTCAATAATATTACTAATCTTGGAAAGTCTATTTTTAATTGCTTCAATATGTCATTAATATTATCTTTTCTTTTATTTAAGCATTACTTTACAACCATCCTTTAAAAATCTATTATTTTTAATATTGTCACACTAAGCCGAGGATACAACCTCATACTACATACAAATTGATTACCCAGTATTATTCTAGAACCTAGAGTTTACTAGTTGTTTGTGAAACTGGGTAACTTGTAAAAGTGAATTAAGACAAATGGATTACTTGCCTCTGAACGACAGTAAAACAGTTTGTCTTTTGTTTACGTACCATACAATAAACGACGTCATTATGTCAACTGAAGTTTTGACATCTTTACTGTGTCTATCTACTGTACTATACACAAGTCATCTAATGTACAATATCTATATTACTAGATTTGAAAAATATCTGAATGCGACTGTAAGTATCTTTATTATAATTTTGATTAAGAATTTACATATTATCCTATTATGTTAGTGGGTTCAACCTTCGCTTATAATTATGGTTATCCTAAAATTATGCTTATCCTAAAACAACAAATAATTATCAAGACCTATTAAAACAATTTGATATAAAATAATCAAACTAGGTAACTAAATCATCATACGAAATTGACTTTGGGTACGCTAGTACTATTATCTAATCTGTGATTTGGGCATCCTCTTAAAATGAAAATAGCGGTTGAAAGGAGGCAGAAAAATAAGCAGAATTTTGACATACACACATTACGAATCAAACGGTAAGGACAGATGTCGATGGTGCACTTACAAAGAAGTCCTGAGAAACCTATAATAACAGAACTTCAATGTAAAAAGTATAAAAATTATCTCTTGTCAATTGTAACGTCTTATCCATTGCATCTTTTTCTAATCTGTTATAGATGTTGCTTTGTAGAGCTACCAGCGTGAAATTTTCATGGCTGACAATTCATGGGTACCTATCACGGGAATAAAAACCTAAAATATATTATTAAAGACTACAATTCATCACTGTAACAAATTTCTACCAGATCCATTCAGCCGTTTTAAGCGTGATGGGTAAGAAACATTCAAACATCTTCTCAAACTTTTACATTCAAATATAACTAAGTAAAAGTAAATGAAGCCTTATAAGTATAATATAATACGTTAGTGCTTTTAAATACTTGGATAGTTTACCTTTTTATTAGTCACTGCATTTACTAATAAAAAAGTAAGCCAGCAAATTACTACCGCCATTAGACCTTTCTAAGCTCGTTGCATAAGTTAACGGTTCCGATTTCCCAGGGTAGGTACTATTCCGCTCTATGCACGTTGTTTAGCTTAATGGCCAAGCTTTACAGAACTCGTGGTTTTCCATACAACCTTTCCTAGTCTCCATCGTACCGCAACGCAACTTACTTTATGCTTATAAAACTTTAACTAAGTGTAGTAAAATATTGTACGCGTAATTTTAAACCGTTTCAATAATTTTTTATTTTAGTTTTTTTTTACTTGAAGAAGCTCGTAAATGTGTTTATGTTGAAATAGTTAAAGGTATTATCTCATCATCAGGTAATCATAATTTTTATTCCAATTTTTAAGGAAGCAACAGATCAACTTAGATAATGGCCGGCCAAGAGCTTCGCGCCAAAACCCAACTTCACCTGCAAACCGGTGTGCCTGCTGTTTGATAGACGTTGGCTCTGACGTAGACTTTCCTCTTGAGGTTAGGAAGACAGTAAGAAGGAAACCTAGGAAGGAAACATCACAGTTCTTTAGGATGATATCAATAAATCAAGAAATTTGTCAATTCGTACCCCGTGGACCACCACTCCACACATAATGGGACTGTTAGAATCTGGCCTAAAATCATATACATAAATTATTGGATCTATTATTTACGCGCTACTCAAGAAGATCACGTAGGAATACAGCACAAATCAAATGGTGTAGTTTAGTTTCGGTTTTGTTCAGTTGAGATATTTCTATACCTATACCACAGAATAATTAATAGTACTAACGTACAGAAGAATCACTGCGCAAGAAGATTTAATCAATTCCAGTCTTGCTTCGACGCAATACGGTGGAATTTAGTTCGCACAACATTAAGTACTTATAATTTTATTCACCTAAACTTGCTTCTCTTTCTATCGCGTGCCTCTTATCTTTTCTAACGCCTGTTAGGGTTGCCTTCTTGTGAAGGATTGAATATTTGATTACCATTCCAGTTAAGTACCTGTTACTATTTTTCTACTTATGTGAAAAATGACAAGTCGCTTAAAAAGAAGGAACTTGGAACTGCAGAAATTACGTAGGGTAGGTATCGTCAGTGGTACCTATCTACCTATAGTCAGCGCGCGATTCGGCGCGAATCGCGATGCACGTCAAGGACACTCGAAACTAGAAAAATATGGCAAGGCGGGTGACGACAGAGTACGTTGACCCCGATGGGTCCGATCCAATAACCCTCCCAATTCAAAAATCTAGCTGGCTAGGCATCTACCTAGGTACTTCGTGGTCTACCTTTAAAATAAGTAGTTTTTGTCTAGATACGCATTCTGAGCAGTAGTAGTGGTAGGTTGGGTTATGGGTAGGTAGGTACCTAAAAATTTTAAGATTTTGGCAAACTTACTTTTCAGCATCTATGGGAAGCGAGAAAAAAGATAAATCCGGTATATTTATATTCGAATTCAAACAGCCGAACGCCACACAATATCGTCTGTCATTATTTTCTTTTCTTGTCCATTCTTAGATAGGTACCTACCTACTTTAAGTAGGCAGTAGGCACGATCAAGAGAGAAAAAAATAATGTTTTTTATAAAATCCCAGCAGCGTTCACACAAGCGCGCGCGTGACATTCGACTAATTTTAAATTCGGTCAGCCGGATACTTCGCTGTAGGTATATAACGGATGTACTGCGCGGAGTGAACCACGCCTGCCTATACCTCAATTTCCAAGGGACAGCCTCCGTGGTGTAGCGGTAGTGAACGCGGCCGCTACGCAGGAAGAGAGAATTGCCATCCCGGTTCAATGCAAGTATTTGTATGCATGAATATGGATATTTGCATTGGTCTGGTCGTACCTCGGAGAGCACGTTAAGCCGTCGGTTCCGGTTGCCATACGAACATCTATGGCCGTCTTTACGGGTAGTCGATATCGCCTTAGCGTTGTGGAGGTCAGCCGCTTTACGGAAAACATCGAAATTCCACATCCACAGTTTGACTGGTACAGCGAACCCTAGACTCCAAGCTGAAAGCTTCGTATACGACTGGTTTTTTTTTCTAATTACGACAAAAAGGATGGCGTCTCTCTCACTTTCACCCTACTTAATATTATTATATCCTCAGCATTTTACATTACAAACCAACTTCTAAGATCATTACCCAACATTAATACCGTACCTTTACTTACACAGCTGTTTCAAGGAACACAAAGCCGAAGCAGATTGACATTTAACTTCGCTTGTAGTGAGAGTGTGAGTGGGATTAGTCTCAACTTCAGTTGGATTTGGATTGCTTAATTGCCGATTTTCGAAATCCTGTAACTAGTTAATTAAGTTAATTTACGTGACCCTAAAGTGCCCTAAACTGTCAATCCCTTTTTCAATAAAAGTATTTATGGGCGCGTTATGTACTCATAACTACCGGCAGAACATGTTGCCACTATCAACACAATAAAGTTAAATTACACCGGCACTCGTGTACGACACCTGAGATGTGATATTCAAATAACTATCTCGAACGACGCATGAATATTCTCCGTCAAGTTACACATCAATATTTCAATACGACGACGCGGCGTTTATACGTATATTATACGGCGTATATTATATTTGCAAGCACCTTCAAGTAATAATTTTATAAGGAAGATCAAAGATTGTACCCAATTATTATATTTTCGAAAGGGAACAATTTTCCTACACACATTGAATTTTGTTACTCATTTTCGTGTTGGCGAAATGACTTCGTCTTGTAAAGGACTTACTATATTTTAAGTAGATATATGAGGAACTTTTAATCAGATTTCTTGGTAAGAATGTCGCAGGTTGGTTAATTTTGATCTCGCAGAATATACATCGAGCGTGTTAGACAGTAGCTAGATAGTATGAAGCAAATGGTGAGATATTGTTTGAAAACACTCTGAATGAAGGTTACCATGAATAAATTTATAACACCTACATACTTACGGTAGGTATACGGAATACTCCACGGTTACGGATAATTTGACTTGGCATGTCCTTAAATCGTCCTCGATCTGATCGATATATGTAGGTACGCCTAGGTCGAACCCTCACTGGGTTGGCTATTTACTCTCGGTTCATAAATCTGTTGGCTAAGTTTATGTAGGTCTGTGTGAGGTAGGGTATAACGGGATTTCCTGTTCGGATTTGGAACCACACGATTGGGAACGAGTCTCAACCCTTCATAAGACCGCATTATTATTCGATTTTATTTTACTGTTGGTAAATAGAGTCGTCATAGTTTCGATAGGAAAGTACAGAAAGAGGGGTTAACAGTAATATTAGTAGTCGGCTACTAATATTCTTTACAAAAAAGATTTTGAATTTCTAATAAAAATTATATTATTGTCATCAAGATTAACTGTAAGAAACGGCGATAAGGACAATTAAATTGCTTGGTAGGGTTGCATTACCGTTTAATCACACGCATGGATATAATACTATCTACTTAGTTAAAGACGAAAACCATTTGTTCGAAATCTGGGGTATGACTCGAAAATATTGGCGCGACCGCAAATTGAAAAGAATTAGGTTAAGGGTTTAGGGTTTAGGGTTTAGGTTTTTCCACCCAAAATACCTTTATCGTTCTAATAAAATCAGTAATTAGCTAACTAGCTAATGGGTTTTACTCAATTTACTACCAGATATAATAAAAAATAGTACTATTGACTAAGGTCTAGTCAATGGTCTAGGCGAATGTAATATTTTTTGTTTTTCTTCTTATTGACCACAATTTAGTAGCATAGGTACTTCATGAAATTTCCACCTCTCTTATAAGTATTAAGCTTAGTAGACAGTCCCTTTATGCCCTGTCCGGAGAATATAAATCTTTGACTAATCCGAAATGTAACACTCAGAATAAATGTAGACAAATGAACAACAGACTACTTGTCAAAGAATATTCTGCTTTCTGCTTATTTCTGAAAATAAGCTTGTTGTTCCTTGTGAAGATATTTAGGTAAAAATAGGACGATAGAAAAATAGATAGATTATGGTACAAGTTTAAACGTAACGTTTGTTTAATTCACTTGTGAATAATATAATACTAAAATTAATACTAATACTAAGAGACTTCACATTAATCACATCTTATATCGGACGTTGTACAGTACATGTGTATATATCGGGCGGTGTACTAGGTACGAAAATCGTTTTCTTCATGACTAGTACTTGTAGACATTTTAATTAATAAATAACTTTAATTTCTTTGAAACTTTTTTGGAACTCTTTTTGGTACTGGCGGACTGGTTCTATGCGCCCGCATTCTGCCATAGAGTAAAATAATGAGGTGATGAACGTTCTTTTTCATTAATAGCGCATCGTAAACAAAAAGGCTGTGTGGTGTCGGCCTAAAAGAATAGCACCAGCCCAACTCTGCCCGCGGGTGTCGTAAAAGGCGACTAAGGGACACAACACCGGGGGGTGGGCAGCAGCGCCCCCTGCAGAGCAAACCCACAACCAAACTGCGATCCCCAACCCGCATGCCCAGCGTGGGGATTATGGGCACTACCCCTCTAAAATGGCAAAACAAAAAAGATGGCCCTCAGTTCCCGGCCGCCTCGCTATTCCTGGCCATGGCAGCGGCCATGGTAACGGCGGGGCAGGGGGTGCTAAGAATCACCGGGCTACGGTAGGCTGCCACAAAAATCTGACCCTGGCAACGTTTAACGGATGCACTCTGAGGCTTGACCACCATCTAGCGCAGTTGGAAGTGGAGTTAGAGAACATTAAATGGCATGTTCTAGGGTTATGTGAAGTCCGTAGACACACCCGGATGATGAAGTGGAGGATATGTATGAAGACATATCCAAAGCCCTACACCACACCACCAAGGCCCACTTCAATGTTGTTATGGGGGACTTTAACGGCAAGGTGGGAACACAGACTGGCAACGAATCCCGTATAGGCCCGCATGGTTATGGAGTTAGGAATCACAGGGGGCAAATGCTTGTCAACTTCCTTGAGAAGGAGGGACTGTTCTTAATGAACTCTTTCTTTAAGAAACAGCCTCAAAGAAAGTGGACATGGAAAAGCCCCGACACTGTGACAAAAAATGAGATCGACTTCATCATGACGGATAGCAAGCACATATTCAGAGATGTCTCAGTGATCAACAGGTTTAATACCGGATCTGATCACCGACTTCTCCGAGGCTCTCTGAATATCAACTTAAAGCTTGAAAGAAGCCGACTGATGAAGTCCACGCTCCGACCTAACCCAATCCATATCATGGCGGGCGGGGAGAAGTTCCAGCAGCTTCTCGGGAACAGATTTGTTGCCTTGGAACCCATCGACGACGTTGACGAGAGCTTACACAATCTGGTCGAAACTCTGAGGGATGAGGGCATCAAGTTCTGTAGAACGCAGCGGACTGGCAGGATATCCAAACTCTCGGCTGAGACTCTCGGGTTGATGACAAAAAGACGGGAAACCACCCAAGCGACTTCGTCGGAGAGGTCAGACCTGAACAAGCAAATTGCGAAGATGGTACGGCGCGACCTTCGGAGCTCCAACACACGCCTTATCGAAGAGGCGATAGAGCGAAACCGAGGGTCTAAAGTATTCACTCAGCAGCTTGGCAGGAGCCACCTGACGAAGCTAAAAACGCACGACGGGAGGACCGTTTTGTCAAAGCCAGGGATCTTCGCCGAGATAGAAGATTTCTACGGCCGATTATACGCTTCACATGCCTCTCTTTCTCGACGAGATGACCACGATTCCAGAGCCACCCTGACACGCCACTACACCGACGAACTGCCTGACATCAGTCAAGACGAGATCGTGTCAGCTCTGAGGCAGCTTAAAAATGGAAAAGCCCCCGGTGAGGACGGAATAACATCAGAGCTTTTGAAAGCTGGAGGAGCCCCTGTTATACAGGAACTACAGAACCTCTTCAACGCCGTCCTCCACAGTGGGAGAACTCCAAAGGCGTGGAGCGGGAGTTTGGTGGTGCTCTTTTTCAAGAAGGGTGATAAAACCCTTCTTAAGAATTACAGACCCATCTCGCTCCTGAGCCATGTCTATAAGCTGTTCTCACGAGTGGTCACGAATCGTCTCGCCAGGAGACTCGACGAGTTCCAGCCACCGGAACAGGCCGGGTTTCGCGGAGGATATGGCACCATAGACCACATTCACACAGTGAGGCAGATTATACAGAAGTCCGAAGAGTATAATCAGCCCCTGTGTCTGGCCTTTGTGGACTATGAGAAGGCCTTTGACTCTGTCGAAACCTAGCCCAGGTGCGTCCTACCCGTCATGACCTACGGAGCCGAGACATGGACACTCACGGCAGGGTTGGTCCATCAGTTCAAAGTCGCTCAGCGAGCTATGGAGAGAGCTATGCTCGGAGTTTCTCTGAAGGATAGAATCCGCAACGAATACATCCGACAGAGAACCAAAGTTATCGACATAGCTCAAAGAATCAGCAAGCTGAAGTGGCAATGGGCTGGCCATATCTCACGAAGAACCGACAACCGTTGGGGTCAACGTGTTCTTGAGTGGAGACCGCGACTCGGCAAGCGTAGTGTAGGACGCCCTCCGACCAGGTGGGATGACGATCTAAGAAAGACTGCAGGCAGATGCTGGATGCGGCAAGCTGAAGACAGGGCGCTATGGCGCTCATTGGGGGAGGGCTATGTCCAGCAGTGGACTAATATAGCCTGATGATGATGATGATGAAACAAAATGGTAAATTTACTTAGTTTTCAACAGAGAGAAAACAAAAGTTATACTTATTTGAGTAAAAGTTTCGTATATTATACACGTACTAAATGAGAATTTCTATTAAAATACGAAGTTGCATGAAATGAACAAGCAATAGGTAGGTATAAAGTATCTGTTAATCGATCTTTTTGGTATCAATTTTTTTTAATAATGTAACTCAACCAATAAAATAAAAAATAAAAAATTAATAACTCACTCGCGAGATAATAACAATCAAAAAACAACATTTTGATAATAGGTATCATTATGTGCCTAATTGTAGTGAGATTAGAGACATTATGACCAAGTAAATGAAAAAATATTTAATAGTATTTTCGTTATATTTTTTGAGTCTGTATTTGATGTGGGTAAATAAATTATTATTAAATATAGACAAGCTTCACGGAAGAAAAAATCCTGCCTAATTTTATAACCTCGGCTCTCGTATTTCTGTATTACTGATATAAATATTACACTTTACATACAGCTTACCATCAGGCCAGGTGAAGTCAAATTGACGTGTAATATAAATAAAAAATAGATGACAATATCTATAAAGGGCAGTACTGCGTGATAATGAAGATTCAGCTCCCGTGATCGTAATGCCAACTTTTGAATTTTGTTATTGCTCAATTAGTGGAAGAAGTAGTGAAATGACTGAATAGATTGAATAACTTGGACTTAGTAGGTGACGACGTAAATGTGTTTAATGTCGAATTGATAATCTTCTTCAAAAAAGAAGATTATCAATTCGACTTTAAACACAGATTATCAATTCGACATTAAACACATTCACGTCGTCACCTACTGTTGAATGCGAGCTCAACATCGTGTGAAGCAAGATGAGGAAGAAAAGAAAAGTGTTGCCGATACACCGACGTGAGCATGGCGCCGCGTTACAGCTATGCTAACAATAATTTGATACACTTAAATACCAAAAATAAATCATTCTATACGATTAACTTAGAAAGAACCACCATATGTTTTTTGATAATATTTCAAACATTACCGAGTGCGCACTATAGAATGCCTAGGCAACGTATAAAATAAATGATAGTTCATACCTATATTGCTTATACGATTTAATCGATACATTTCCTAGGCATTGTATAGAATACCGGATTATACACGTTGCTGGTGAAAGCATAATTCCAAAGGTGACCGCATACGACAACCGCAGACGCACGCATCAGATACGCGTTACTCATTGCGATATTCATTCATTTTATCCGTATCGAAGTTTAATTAATAAGTAATGTATGCGTTGTATCTGCTGCATGCATCCTGCAGTTGACGTATGCGGTCGACTTCGGACTCATATCATAATATAATTACATCAATAAAAGTACATTTCGTTATTGGCATCCCGTCGAGTTCTCTACAAACTGGAATTGAACTTACCAAATCGAGTTCTGCCTCTGCACTATGAACGACGTTTGGCACTCTAATTAAATACCACTCACTTCAAGGAGCCTTCAGCAACAGTGCTTTTACATTAGTTTCCATAACGGTAGATATTAGGTGGTCATTACCGCTTGCACTTATTGCTATACAGCGCTTGACTGTAAGACTGAGGACAAATTGGATTCAAGCCTAATGGAAGTAATAGAATGCATAACAGTGTAATTTACATTTGCTAAGGTGTTTCTATGAATTTCTAATATCAAGTTTAAGATAGGAAAAATCCTAAAAGTGCAGGCGGGGCTCGCACCCGCGATATTTCACTTACAGGAGCAATGTTCTGACCACTGAGTCACCAGATCCCGCCCGAACTAATTCAACTTCTCCTTCAATATATCCGTGTTTAGGCGACAGTGGAGTTATCTACCAATGTTCTTACGGACTATCGGAAAAAATAAATGATTTTTCAATCACTTTAAAGCCCGTATTCTAGAATGCCACCCAGCTGAACCTCGATTTACGTGGGAAGAGATTGTATACACATAGACAAATTTGACAGGTTGTCTGGCAGATTGTCTATACATTTTTTGAAGTGAAAACTTCTTTAGCGGCGTTGGATGGGTAAAAAGTGGCCTTTTGACATTTTTTATAATTTTTCTTCTTTTTTTAATTTATTACTTTTTGTGATAATTTTTTCTTTTTGTAAATTATTACTTTTTGTGATTATTTTTTCTTTTTGTAATTTATTAATTTCTTCTGACAAAAAATTTGCAGAATATTAGTGATAGGTTCTATGATTGACGCTATATTATAGGTATGGTATGGTATGTTCTTTTATCTTTTTCTATGTATATAACGAAGAAAGAAAAAGTTTTCACTTCTGCCGGCACTCCCAGAGTGCAACACGTCTTTTTTTCACAGAGGAACATTAATAGTGGATTACTCTGTCCAAACAATTAAAAAATATTTTAAATGTTTGCAAGCTAAACTATTCAAGTAGATCAAGACAGGAAATATATTGAATCGGACCAGGCAGGATTCCTATCTTAATCGATGAAACTTCAAACCATGCAAAATGATTTAAAGTTTCATTAAAATATTAAGTTTGTTTAATTAGTATACTATTGTAGTACTCATACACACATTACTTTTGATCTAGATAGCGCTGTGTATAATGTCGCAGCATATTTATTACATACGTATTGGCGGAAACTATATCACAAGATATAAACTACTACTCATAGTTGTCTACATAATACATAATTATGTATATGTAGATAGTTTCATACATATTTTCCGTGTCTTCCTTAGAATTACGTTACAACTCTATTGGAAAACTTTACAACATACAAAATTCTTTATCCTTAGTTTGGCATTGAAAAAACATAACTAACAAAGTTTTTGTGAGCTCAGAAATAACTTTAGTGCGTGTATCTGATAAAGGTATCTGTAACTTTTGTTGACTTTTTCATACACCATCTGTAATGTGAGGAAAATTCCAAGTTATTTTCCTGCTTTTATTTTCGAAATATTCTTAAATTTATAATGAATTATATAAGTAATACTGCTCGAGAGGATGTGGATTATCGCGACCAAATATAGCCTCAAGCTACAGTATCAAACTTCATTAAAATCGGTTTATTAGTTTAGGCATGGATAAAGTTACTTTTGAATCTATAATATCAGTTTGGATTATTTTATACTTACCTTATCAAACTCTCATTCCTTCTTCATTTGATAGTTATAATATGAAATAAATAAATAAATAAATATTCCACAACATTTCACACAACGCTATCTAGACCCATGGTAAGCATAGCTTAACTAGCTTGTGTTATGGAATCTAGAATGCGGATAAACATACTTAGATATGTTTTTTTTTGTAAATACATACATATTATACATAGAAACACCCAGACCAATGCAAATATACATATTCATGCTTAAATAATGTTTTCATATTCATGAAAACATTATAACATTAAATATCTTATTCCTTTTATTACCGTTGCCTGAATCGTGCCTAGAATAGATATAAGGAGGAAAAATATATAATTTAAATACTTGGAAAATTAAGTATATAAGTCAAACAAGTTCATCCCATCTGTTTTACACATTTACCTCATAAAATGTGTTTAATATCGCTTAGTCAAATATAAATAAAACACCTACTACGAAACAGATTTTTTAGAGAATTCAATAAAAGCTTGCGTTCATACAATTAAAGACTATGTTTTATGAAGATAAATAAATTCTCAGATAAATAATTTTGTAGATAAATTCTGAAAAACCACCTATCCTTTATTCTACTTATAATCATAATGATGTTTGGGATAACAATAATGTTACTCAGTACATAAAAATAACAAACAATGTTTTAGTGGTGCATTAGAGTAGTAAGAAAATTGTCACATTAGATCGACAATCTAAAGTAAATATCTCTGAAGATAAAAATAAAAAATCGCACACTGTCATGAAATTTTGCGAGAGTGTATAATTAGGTTTCAGTTTGAAAGATGAATTGATAATCATTGTGCAATTACTTAATATACAAATCTTATCACACTGAGAAAAACCAATAAATTCGCTACATCGCGGAACTGTAAAAGTTTTAGGTCGCCAGATTGCTTGACTTATCAGGCTATACAGTTCGCGAAATCAAAGACCGTGCGAAGTGAACGAGCAAAAGCAAATTCCAGGCACCTAAGTTCTCTTAGATGCAACCGGGTCTCAATGCTGACATGACAATGACTACTAATACTATTAGTAACCACTGCTAACACTTAAAATTACAACCAAATAATATAATTATTGGCGGCTTACTGAATGCGGCCGACGAAGGAGCGGTTGCTATGGCCATAATAAATTAGAAAAGGCTCCATCGGTAGACTGCGATAGACGAGTTGATTGATTGAAGTAACAATTAAGTTATCCTCCTTGTTGTTCCTAAGAGATGCCTGGCGGAGATCTAATATCTATTACAGACTATTGATTGAATAATAATAATTAAGTAGATATTTAATTTATCATTATTAGTATTAAATTTATTAATGTAAGTAGGTACCTATTTAATTATTTAGCATCTATTTTGACAGCGGATTTCCTATACTGCTAACTAACCCTATTATTTTGGCGATAGTTGGAATAATATCTAATTACTGTATACGTATCACACCCAGTAATAAATTATTATAAATAAATAAAAACCGACTGATGCTAAAAAGATCGAAACAAGCTTTATAGCAGGCGGTACCCATTAATTTTTATCTGGTTTGAAATTTGCAAATGGGTACCGCCTGCTATTAGCATCAGTCGGGTTTTTTATTTTGAATATTTTATTTTATTTTATACTTGTTAGTTATGACATACATATATTTTTGTAATCGTCGTCTTCTCCTTCATTTTGGTACCCCACTCGATAAATTAGAATGATTTTTTTTCCATATTCATTTTTGCGCCAAAAAACCATTATGTTCATATTTTATGTACCCTAAATTACTTGGCAATAAATACCTTTAATTTCAGACATGAATTATTAAAATCCGTACGATGGTTCAGATCATATGAGGTAATAAAGAATATTATACATACAGACAAGATACGCGCGAAAAACATAACCTTTCTTGGTAGTCGGGTAAAAACTTACCACAATTTATATTATTACCTAATATTTAAATCCATGTGCATAAAATTAATTCTACTATTGGATTTAAAAATAACATGTCCTTTTAAACAACCATGATATCCTTATCATAATTATCACATTATTTTACACATTACTCGCTAAAACATACAGAACCAGTCTATAAACGTCATTGTAGACAAAGGAAAATATTATCATAAAATACCGCTTCACAAGTCAACCATCTTAATCAGTAGTTTTTCGATGGTCCAATGAATCTAACCACGACTTCATTTCCATAAATTTCGAGTTAAATTATGATAAAATTACGAAATCCACTGAGACGTAAACATATAACAATGAAGAATAACATTATATTATGATTATTAAAGGAACTTACCACTGAAATTCGATAAAACGTCTAAATTCGTTTCCGTGACGCAGCATCTTCTTACCCAAGTTTCATTGTCGTTCGACGCTCCGGCGAGACATGATGGAGCACAAAATAACATGCGAACAGATTTTTCGTTTGTACCATAATACACTCGAGAGCAATGAATCCGGGTCACTCAAAGAATCCAAAAAATCTCGGAAAGTAAGAATGCTAGGTTAATGCAATAAATTGTATTTAATAGACAATTTAATACTCCTTAAATGAAAGTATTAAAACTTCTTAGTTATTGTAAAGTTATATCATAAAAAAATCAAATTTGAAAAGGGAACACTGTCGAAGATGGAACTACGAAATTACAGGATTTGTTTTTGCTTTTGTTTGTAATCTGTCATTTATGTTGGTACATAAACCAGGTTGATAGTGCTCAATATTCATTATTCAAGCTGAAATCATGTCGCTTACACTTGAAGAATGCACCAGAATACTTACATTGGTGGAAACCGGCCGGAGTCAGCGCGATACAGCCAGGACTGTCGGTGTGTCGCTGTCAACAGTACAAAGAGTTCTCTGACGTTACGAAGAAACTGGTTCTAACCTACGCAGACCAGGAACGGGCAGAACTAGGTGTACCACAGCACGAGAAGACCGATACTTGGTGAACACCATGCTTCGAAATCGCTTTCTCACAGGAACTGAACTCACAAATCAGTTTCGACGCCTCGGAGGAAGTAACCCAAGTGCATGGACAGTAAGACGTCGGCTTGCTGAATCTAACTTAAAACCCCTTAGACCTGCAAACGGCCCTAAACTGGAGCGTGGCCATCGTATTTCAAGACTAAGATAAGCCCAGAACCACGTAAATTGGAGTATTGAAGATTGGTCGAAAGTTATGTTCTCCGACGAATCAAAATTTATGCTCTACAAGCACGATGGAAGACACAGAGTGTATAGAAGACCAGGGGAAAGATTCAAGCAAGCATGCATCGAAGAAAAAGTAGCCTACGGTGGTGGGTCTGTACTTGTGTGGGCCGGAATTTCCTCTGAAAGTCGCACAGAGCTGGTGATCATAGAAAACGGCTCTTTAACTAGCGTAAGATATGTGGAAGAAATCCTCAACGAACACGTTGGTCCATTTATGGTCAATTTGGGTGAGGATGCTATATTTATGCATGACAATGCCCGACCTCATACAGGTAGGATTGTGAATGACTACCTTCAAGAGATGAACATTACTTGTATGGAGTGGCCAGCGCGCAGCCCGGATATCAACCCGATCGAGCATGCTTGGGACGAGCTAGGGAGATGCGTAAAACAACGAAACCCTCCCCCAATCACGCTTCCTGAGCTCAAAATTGCTCTCACAGAGGAATGGGAGAATATTCCCCAAAATCGTATAAGGAACTTGGTGTACAGCATGCCAAACCGCGTAAACGCAGTAATGGAAGCACGAGGAGGTAATACGAAGTATTGAAATTCAAGAAAATCGTCATAAAGTTCAAAAATTTCATGTTTCCTATTTTTGTTTTAAGGAGAGATCAGCAGTTTTTTTTTCTTTATGTAATTTTGTGTAAATAAAATGTATGGTGACTCATATTTTTTTAACTTTCATTTAAGGAGTATTAAATTGTCTATTAAATACAATTTATTGAATTAACCTAGCATTCTTACTTTCCGAGATTTTTTGGATTCTTTGAGTGACCCGGATTCATTGCTCTCGAGTGTATTAAGGATTTCTCGTGGGATACAACTATATCTTTGCCCACAAAGATTACATTTATCTTCCGAGATGCCTTTACTTGTACTAATAAACAAGGAAAGTAAGGATAAGCGGAATCAATGGAACCGAAAGGTCGAAAGACTTTTTGTGAAGTTCAGTGAGAGACGGCAAGTTCATTAGCGAAATCCGACGTTTAATTGAAATGTCACGCAAACTCTACCGACTCGGTTTGTATAGATGCCTTGAAATTTTTGAAGTGAAAACTTCTTTAGCGGCGTTGGTTGGGTAAAAAGTGTTAAACTCGCGTCAGGATTACTTGACCTTTGAACCGTAACCGACGACTGACGTCATACATCATTAGCAAAAGATTGATTATTTTGTCAAGTACGATATGAAGCTTCGTAGCTAAGCCGTAAACGCTTCGACTGTGAGTACTTATGGTTTCAGATGTTACCGGGTTCGAACCTGGGCTTCTGACACTTTTTGTGATTATTTGTTCTTTTTGTAATTTATTACTTTTTGTGATCATTTTTTCTTTTTGTAATTCATTAATTTCTTCTGACAGAAATTTAGTGATATGTTCTATGATTGGCGCTATATTATAGGTATGGTATATAACGAAGAAAGAAAGAAAGAAAAAGTTTTCACTTCTGCCGGCACTCCCGGAGTGCAACCCGTCTTTTTTTAAATCAGTAGTACTTCCTTGATTACTTCCTCACTTAAGCTCCTAATGTCATAAAAAGAAAATTATTATGGTCATTATCATATACAAATCTCTGAAAGTCAGTTTGCGAAAGGCTAAGTCTCCATGAGTGCAAAAAGTTTAGATGAAATATTACTTCTTTTTGTGCGGCTTACAGTTTAGTCAACTTAAAAAAATTGTTAGATTAAGTACCAAACAATATGGGTTGGCTCTGATACAAGCTTACAATATTTTAATTAAAATTTAGGGAATTTGAAAGGGTCGCTTTACGTTGTGACTGGATCACAGGGTGGTGGCTTGCTAGAGGGAGGGGAGAGGAGTGGGAGAGGCAATAAATGATGGAGGGTGGTAAGCGTAAAATTACAATTATCGTGTTTACCGTTCTGCTCCTTCACATAGAACGAGACGCTACGTGAGAACGTCGGAGTTTGTGTAACACTGCAGCAGCCTCCTTGACATTTTTTAATAGTTAGTTTTATAATTTTTTTATTTTATTTTTTATTACCTCTAAACACATCAGCATATCATACTGAAGCACTTATTATTTTATCTATCAATTTAAATTGGTCTCCGTTTTCTTTAAAACTAGGTAGATACTAAGTAAGGTACAGGAATCTATATAGGCATCACCTCGTAATTAATGCTAACTTCCATATCTAGGATAACTTAAGGTTTAGGGGAAAATGTATCAATCAACCAGTAAATTGTGACATTTTTTGGGCCCAGGTCGGTGGTCGATAAGCGATAAGTAGCTACAGTTAGTTATTATATCGGAAAACTACTATTTTGCGACCACGGCTCCGGTGTTATGACCGTAAAATATGTACTTAACAGCATTTATGTTCATAAGGCAACCTTACGATGTTGCGGGATACTCAATTACTTAAAGGATAATTCTGGTTTAATGTGTGCTAGTTTTCAGAGTTATGGTTCGTTGCCCCAGATTGTAGGTTTAAGTCACCGCCAACTAGCTTAATAAACCGTTCAAATGACTGCCTGGGCAGTTGACTAAACGGCGCCATTCAATTAATTAAACGGCCAGGCAAATAGCTTGGGATCGATGACGTTGAACTACTTGCCTAGCCATTTAATTAAACATTTTATTAAAAAAACAGTGTTTCTTCAAAAAAATATATCACACAGTTGATGTGTAGGTATACTGTGTGATTTGTGACAAATTCAGTGATACCAAATCAAGTTTCATAAGCGTTATTATATTTGAATACCTATGTATAATTATGGTTAATATAGTGACGTCAATTAGGGTTATTACACGAAGCGTAGCTATATGCCACGAAGCTATTTCGTATTGTACGTACTATAGGGCAGACCTAAAACAGATAGGTTATAAGTAGGTTAAGGTATGAACAATGACCCATTTTTATTTGGTACGCATGTCGGAAAAAAGATTAAATGTCCGACTAAGCTTGGCTTGCTTCGGTTTATAGGGTAGTAAAAGCTGTTTGTATTTATAAAGTCTTAAAACGATATGTTAAAAAGATTAATTCGTAGACGTATACCGTGCAATAAAGAGAAAACTGGGCCCTGTACCTACTTAAGAGCCGAAACTCAAAGCGATGAAAGTCAAAACTCGAAATACAAACTTTTTCTTCAAAAATATGTATTTTCTCGGAGGATGCCGGCTTTATTGTTTCGGCGGTGACAGAAACTCATTTTAATTAACTAACTTTTAATACAAACAAAACAAATACTTTTGATGGAGCTGTACCTATTCGGAAATATTCGGTATTGTGGTCAGGGAAAACGTTTAAAGTACAACAGTACAGAATATAACATTGTTTGAAATAAACCTTAAGCTGACTTTATGACTATTTTTACTTGATTTACTGCCTATATTTCGGAGTCAGACCGAAGTAACGAATACAGAAACTCAGTAAAATATACCTATTTTGATCGCCGAGCTGTATTTTTTATATTATGTTCATAATGTTCAGTGTTTATAAAGTTTGTTAAAATAATATCATTAAACATGTTTCCAATTGCGTGTTTTAGCACTAATCTTTCGCTATTGCTCGCAAACCTTACAAATTTATTTTCTCTATTCCTGGTTAACTCCTTTGACTCCTAAGATTTGGCTTGGGCTCCAAAGATCTTAGTAGGAACCAAAATACTAATATCAAACAAAAATTATCCCTTGAAGAAAAAAGTCCCACAAAATTGCGCAACGGCTTCCAGATGAACATAAATACAGTACATGTACAATGTAAAGATTTTATGGTCATAATACTGTAGCCACAATATTAATATTAATAAGACTGTGCCGAGCCGCGACTGCGGGAAAGTATTTTTCAGATTTGCTACACGACCACCAGGTTGGGGACCCAAACAAATGTCACAATAATTCACAAGCCGCTTGACTGATGATTGTGCCCGCAACCTAAATCTTTTCAGTTATCCTTAACGTGGAAGGCGGAGTATTTTTTTAAAGTTGTGTGTAAATTTGCAATTCCTTCATAAATAAATACACAATAAGTGTACGAGAACTGAAATAATATTAATGCGTGCGTTGGTACGTGATACATAAGGCAGAACACTTTTTGTTATTCGTTATTTCTTATGCAGTTAGGCTATATTTGCTTAAATATTTGTTTTATGAGTGAACTACAACACAGCCATCAATATTACGCATTTTGTGTTCACGCGTATTCGTTTTGCGTGCGAATAAATCAAATAGGTATAGACCAATGAGCCCAACACACTTCGTCGTATGCGGCCGAATAAAGTGAATAACCAATAATATAATTATAATGAAGTGTGATTCTTTGCCTTAAGAACCCTGAGGTTATCGTCATGAACACGAAATATAATCATTGTTGTAGGTCTCATTTTTCTTACCGTTGTTGCCTTACTTTGTTAACGAAATCAACATTACCATATATATATATATAATAAAGCTGTCGGATACAGATAAATCGTCGTAAGAGATTTTTGTATTCTGCACCTAAATTGAAACCGCAATGTATTCGTAGCGTTCAGTTGATACATGTTTTTGGGTATACGTGGATTACAAATATCATAAATCTAACGCACGTACATTACAGAAATCGGATTAGGTTTATTCACGTTAACAGTGACGTCAAAGGTTATTTTTAAACTCTGTGTAGATGCTTATTACTAAGTACGACACAACTATACGATTGTACAATTACGAATGATGTAGCGGTAACTAACTGGCGTGGCTTCCACGTGGACTATGTTGATTTTGACAGGACTAAAATGTCCTGTCAAAATCAACTTAGTCAATTTGGAGATTACCCGGAACAGATAGACAGAATAACAGAGAGACCTATAAAAAAAAAAACAGTTCCTTATTATACGAATTAAGAAAATTTAAATTTCTTCTATTTCATTGCATAGTCTCAAAATATTCGTTTTTGTCTTACCAAACATATTGAGGCGAGCTAATCTTACACGATGCGGTGAAACTCTGTTTCCCTGCGGAGTAACTGCCAGCTGCCCTTAGCAACCCGATTGAATTACTATATTTTATAGGTCCATTAGTTGCCCGGATCTTTCAGAATATTAACTCACGTACTCCAAATGATAAGTAGGCACTACTGGACCGCAATGCGAGGTCAGGACCGGTAAGTGCCACTTTTTATTTATGCTGATATAATTGTGCTACCCAGGGAAAGATGTACATTTATTTTCCTAAGTCTACTATCAGAACTTACTTTCAATTCACTTAGAAATTTCTAATTTCTAAAAATGTCTATGCTGATGAAATATATAATTATGTTTCATCTATTGTTTTTGCTTTGATTAAAAATTTATGACTTCTATTTAGTAATTAAAAGTTACTTAGAAAAATGTTACGCAAATCAACCAGTTAATAAAGAGCTGAATACATTTTAAATTTTTATATTCTTCACAATTTATTATTATTATTTGAATACTATTATAAACAAATCTTAGATTCAAAAGGTTTTGGGTAGTAGGTTATATAGTATTGTAAGATGGCAAGCTGGGTGTCACCAATGTACGGGAGACGGAATCAGGCACGGAGAGAAAATGTACGTTATGATGGTAAAGTAAGGTTTATTATTTGATAAACAAAAGAATGCCTAGCTACTACAGCATATAGTTCGGATTCGGTATCCACTGACGAGTGCAAGACGCAAGTCCCACAGGTGGAAGCTTACGACCTGTCAATGGCCTAGCTATAACCTCAGTCCCAAGACAAGTCCCACGTAGGGGAAGCGTGAATTAGAAGCAAAGGTGTGATTGTACATCCGATCCGGATACCAAATAAATAATTCACGCGGGAGGTCATTCGGTTGCGGAGAATCTTGCTAGCGCGATGCAGCCGATCGACACAGCGCCATCTATCGCGCTTGACAGTAACTTTCCTCTTAATTAGCTTGGTGGTGGTGTTACAGACTCCCCCTCAGATTCTGAAGACGTCCCGACGATGAATCTGGAGTTTACGTTTTTCGTGGCCTTCCGCGGCCGCGTTTGATCTGCTCTGTATGCTTTTGTGGAGCTTGAGTTTTTCTGGGTCTTCCACGACTACGCAGCGGCTGAGTGGGTTTAAGTAGGAGCTCACTGGTACTCTGGAAGGGTCGTAAGGCTGAGGCATGATGTATACCTATAATGATATCTGGCTCTTCTGTATTGGCTATCTTATAAGACGCAGGACCATGTTGACCCTTAATAAGGTAGGGCCCGTCTCTTCTTGGGGAAAACTTTGAAGTAACTCCTTTTGCAGCATTACTAAGCGGGTGCGTGTCTACCAGCACTAAATCTCCTGGTTTGTAGGTAGGGCTTTCTCTACGCTGTTGGTCGACATATTCTTTCCGTTTTTCTTCTTTCATTTCATGGACTTCTCGTGCTTTCTGAACGGTGTCCGCAATCAGTAATAGTTTCGGAGTGATTTCCGAAATAAAGTTTTCTGAAATTACAATGTCTCTAAAATCATGCTCATTGTCATAAGGCGTTCGTAGTTCCCTGCCAAAAGTAAGGTAAGCCGGAGTAAAAGTCGTTGCTGAACTGACTGCTGTATTCATGGCGAACCGGATACTTGGCAATTTGCCTGACCAGGTTCGGTGTTCATCACCTACGAGGATCGCCAATTGTAGCTTTAAGTCTCTATTTCTACGTTCTACGGGATTTGCTTCAGGGTGATACACCGGGGTGAAAGAATGTTTTATCTTAAAGCAAAAACAGACTTGTTGCATGATCGCTCCTACAAACTGGGGTCCATTGTCACTGGTCATTTTCCTGGGGACGCCATATCGTAGGAAGATTTCTGTTACTAATGTCTCCGCACAGACTTCAGCAGACGCGTTTGGTAAGGCAAAGAGTTCGACCAAACGGGTGGCACAGTTTTCTACAATCAGGATCCAAGTTTTTCCATCTACTGATGCAGGTAATGGTCCAAACAAGTCAAATGATATAGCCTCAAAGCGTCTATTCATTGTACTAGTCTGCATTAATCCAACGGGTTTTAAGTTCGAAGGCTTATATCGTTGACAGGCTACGCAATTCTTGATATGAGACCCTATATATCTTCTCATTCCTTTCCAAAAGTATCTCCGGGATATTCGAGAATAGGTTTTTTCAACGCCATTGTGTCCAGCCAACGGGTCGTCATGGTAGGCCGTGAGTATATTAGCCCACTCTTGCTCAGGGACCACCAACTGCTCTTCTTCTATGTCTGAATCACTGGACAGTCGATACAGTAGGCCATTATTGAGATAATAACCTTTACTAGTCCAATAGGCAGTGTTTTCATCGCAGTCCGTTGATTCAAGGATCTTCACTATATTAGCTATAAAAGCATCTTTCAGTTGCTCTTCTCGTATTTCCTTAGCACTACGAGTTGGCATGGTTACCGACACTGCGCACACCTCACAGCTGGTACTGGCTGAGTCATGACAAGGTGGACGGGAAAGCATATCAGCGACTACATTTGTACGCCCTGGTGCGTATTTGATTGTGACATTGAATGCTTGTAGTTGCAAGGCCCATCTCGCTAGTCGTCCTGTAGGCGATCTTAAGGATGTTAGCCACTTCAAAGCTTGGTGATCAGTGATTATAACAATGGGCAGTCCCTCGATATAACCCCGAAATTTATTAACTGCCCATACAACAAGAGCAAGAGCTTCACGCTCCGTCGTCGAATAATTTCTTTCGGCGGGTGTTAATAAGCGACTGGCAAATTCAACCGGGTGCTCATCCGCAGCCTCCCTCTGTATCAAAACAGCTCCCAATGCATATCCGCTAGCATCCGTCTTGATAATATACGGTTTTGTTTCATCCGCTTGACCGAGAACGGGTGCTGTAGTAAGACGATGTTTTAATTCGTTAAACGCCGCTTCTTGCTCCTCCGTCCAAGTCCAGAGAGCACCCTTCTTAGTCAATCGTGTGAGGGGTTCAGCGACTTGTGAAAAATTCTTGATGAAGCGACGATACCATGAACACAGGGCCGTCTTAAGGCTATACAGCGCCAGGGTGCGAAGCTCGGACTGCGCCCCCTCCCCCGGTCAACAAAAAAAACGCAATAAATTTTTGATGTTTCATTTATTTTTCTCTAAGATCTGTAATCCATACTTTTAATATTATAAATGCGAAAGTAACTCTGTCTGTCTGTCTGTATGTTACGCTTTCACGCCTAAACCACTGAACCGATCTTGATGAAATTTGGTACAGAGGTGTATTAGAGCTCGAGAACGGACATAGGCTACCTTTTGTTGCGAGAAAGGGGTTTATGGGGGGATATATTCAAATTCAAATTTAATTCAAATTCAAATTTAATTTATTTGCAAGAATATGGTAGATAGGAAGGTGTTACAATATAATAAAGTTCATACATATTCTGCCACATGATTGCATGCAAAATACATATTTTGTCAATTTCAATTTACATTTATAATCATTAACATTATTAAAAACTTTATTGATTTAATTACATATATTTAATTGTCATTCTATAGATTTGTCATTTAGATATTCATTTATGTCATAGTAATTTTTATTTAATAATATTCTAGTTAATGTCCTTTTAAATAATCGGATAGGTAATTCAGCAATGTCATTAGGTAAGTGATTAAATATTTTTACACACATGCAATACACACTTCGTTTAGACAATTCTAGCCTTACCATAGGCAGACATAGCTTATTCTTATGCCGAGTACGACTATTTTCTCTATCACTGAACTTCTCAAATAGTTCTTTATGTTTTTTTACAAAGACACTAATATCCAAGATATAGAGACTTGGTAGAGGCAGTATTTTAAGTTTTTTAAACAGTGGCTTACAACTATCGAGAAAGTCTGCTCCACACATAGCACGGATACATTTTTTTTGTGCTTTGAAGACTCGATCGACATCTACGGAATTACCCCAAATTATGAGACCATATCTTATTATAGAAGACACGTATGCATGATAGACTGTCATAGCTGCCTCAAGATTTACTGTTTGTCTCATTTTTTTCAGTACAAAAACGAATCTGTCCATTTTGTGCAGTACTTTCTCTACATGTGGTTTCCAGCTACAAAACTGATCTAAGGTTATGCCTAGAAATACACACTCATTTGTATTGGAGAGCTTACAGTTGTCGAAACATATTTGAAGGTTGGGGGGGTTAGAGTTTACTGTTTGGAATTGAACTATCTTTGTCTTGGCCATATTTATTTTTAAATTATTATGCTTCAGCCAGTTTGTAATGTCATAAAGTGCATTGTATATCTCCTTATTAAAATCTGTTTTATTGTCACCCTTAATTATTAGTGTCGTATCGTCTGCAAATAAGATACATTTTTTGTTAGTGGCATCAGGGAGGTCATTAATGTAAGTCAGAAAGAGTAAAGGTGCCAGTATACTCCCTTGAGGAGTGCCATAATTGTTTTGTTTATATTCAGATCTAAATACTTTCTGATCAAATCTACAAACTCTTGAAATTTCCACACTTTGTACTCTCTCCGTAAGGTAACTTCTGATCCACTCATTCGCGATTCCACGAATGCCGTAGCAAGAAAGTTTATTTAATAGGGTCTCATGATGGACAAAATCAAAAGCCCTTGACATGTCTAGAAAAAGACCTACTATTTTAGAATTTTTGTTAAGACTTTCCACGACCTGCCTAATTAGTGAGAAGCATGCTAGTGTCGTAGAGCTAGTTTTTCTAAATCCGAATTGTTCATTCTTTACTATGCCACATGAGGTTAAGAAATTTTCTAATTTATTGTACATAACCCTTTCGAAGATTTTTGACAATATTGGAATCAGCGTTATTGGTCGGTAATTACCCATGTCGGTTTTTGGTCCCCGTTTATAAAGAGGCTTAATAATAGATTTTTTAAGGCGTTGTGGGAACACTCCTTCTGTCAATGATAAATTAATAATGTATGTCAAAGGTTCTGATAAGCTACTTGCACATTGTTTTAATACTTTTGTACTGATCCCGTCGTATCCAGTGGAGTAAGAATTTTTTAGAGATTTAATTATTTTGTAAATATCATTTTTGTCCATGGGTGTAAGGAATATACTTTTAGGGTTTTGAGGTATTGTAGTCTTTGAGGTTGGTGTGTGTGTCACTATGTCTTTAGTCGTGTTGGTCAAGGATATATAATAGTCATTAAATAGGTCAGATATTTGTTGTCCGTCATTATAAATATTATTATGAAATGTTATAGTGTCAATTTCAGAGTGTAATGTTCCGCTGTTATGTGAAACTTTCTCCTTAATCAGTTCCCATGCTGCTCTACTCTTATTATACATAGTTGATATTTTAGGTACAGAACTCTCTTTTTAATGCAGCATCTTTTTATACCCTTTGTTAAATATCTATTTTTTATAGTTTTATAGGTGGTCTTTATCTTGATCACTGGAAAGCACAGATCATAGAATAGCATAATTATGTCGTGGAAAGTACCAAATGCTTCATTTGTTGTTTTGGCTTCGTAAACCTCGGAAAAAGTCAAACTTTATAGGGGATGAAAGTTTGTCATTTTTGTAGATTTCCTAATGAAATTTGGTACAGAGGTGGATTAGAGCTTGGTAACGGACATAGGCTACCTTTCATAGCGAAAAGGGGGGTAGAAGAGGGGAGTAGGGCCATGAGATGAAAGTTAGTCATTTTTGAAGATATCCTGATGAAATTTAATACAGAGATAGATTAAAGCTTGGAAACGAACATAGGCTACCTTTAATCGCGAAAAAGGGGGTTTAAGGGGAGAGGGGAGATAGGGGATGAAAGTTTGTCAGTTTTGAAGATATCCTGATGAAATTTGGTAAAAGGATGAATTGGAGTTTGAGAACGGACATATGCTACCGTTTATCGCGAATGGTCCCCCCTTTTCACGATAAAAGGGGAGAGTAGGGCCATGAATGTCTTCTATTGTGAAATTTGGTACAGAGATAATTTAAAGCTTGGGAACGAACATAGGCTACCTTTGATCACGAAAAAGGGGGTAGAGGGGGGGGGATAGGGCCAGGGGATGTTAGTTTGTCAATTTCGAAGATATCCTGATAAAATTGATATAATAGAGCTCGGCCTGCGCCCCCTCGGGCTACGCGCCCGGGTGCGGCCGCACCCTTGAACCCCCGGTTAAGACGGCCCTGCATGAACAGGTCTGAAGAAACGATATTAAGTGTTTCACGGATGGGGGCTTGGGTAGTTTCAATATCACGGCTGTCTTTTCAGGGTCCACCGTAAGTCCCTCCCGTGTTATGAAATATCCTAGATACTTAATGGTGGAACAGCCAAATCTACACTTTTTAAGGTTAACTGTCAGATTATTCTCTCCCAGCTTCTTGAACACTTGGTCTAGGTCACTGATATGGGTTTCAAAGGTCGGAGAAAACAAGATAAGATCATCTAAGTACGCTAACAGTTTGATATCGTTTAGGCTAACTCGAAACTGGTCAATCATCCTCTGGAATGTAGCGGGAGCATTGCGCATCCCGAAGGGCATGCGGTTACAGACAATTCCTCATATGGGTGGATCATGGGAAGCCGACTTCCGGCTATGTATATGGTGACATGTATAAAACCCGAAAGATATTTAAGTCTCGTTTGAAGTGGTGTCAGGATCACGAGGATCAAATCAAAATGGACATTCTGGCCGCGCATCACTCAGAAAAGGATTTTCGTGGGTTTTGGAAACACACGAATAAGTTGAACCATAAACCGGGCCTTCCTGTGAGCGTTGGAGGGGTCAGTGAACCTGAAGAGATTTGTAATCTTTTTAAGGAACACTTTTCTATTAAGTCACCTCTGGGGCCCTCACAGCTGGTGCTCGATGCGGGATATAGTGTGGAACTGGAGGTGAGGTTTATATCCAAAGAGATTACACGGACCCTTAGAAACATGTCGAGAGGTAAATCTCCAGGCCATGACGGACTCAGTATTGAGCACCTGCTGCATGCGGGCCCACACCTACCCCGAGTACTTACCATGTTATTTAACCTATGTATGACACATAGTTATTTTCCAAGCGATATGATGCGAACAATTATCGTACCTATTATTAAAAATAAGACCGGGGACCTTGCTGACTGCACGAACTACAGGCCCATCTCACTAGCTACTGTAATTTCGAAGGTGCTGGACAGTGTGCTTAATACGCAATTAAACAAGTACATGGCACTACATGACAATCAGTTCGGGTTTCGACAGGGGTTATCTACGGAAAGTGCTGTGCTGGGTCTTAAGCACACTATCCAGTACTACACACAGAGGGAGACTCCTGTTTACGCCTGCTTTCTGCATGGACTTATCGAGAGCTTTTGACCTGGTTTCATACGACATCCTTTGGGGGAAATTAGAAAAACTTAATGTTCCTACTGAACTAACAAACATCTTAAAGTTCTGGTATGGGAACCAGGTCAATAGTGTACGATGGTCTGGGGCCTTATCTCGTCCATATGGGTTGGAGTGCGGTGTAAGACAGGGGGGGCTGACTTCACCAACGCTCTTCAACCTATATGTCAATGACCTAATTGGTGAGCTCAACAGCACCAGGGTCGGGTGCTATGTAGATGGTGTCTGCGTCAATAATATCAGTTACGCGGATGACATGGTGCTGCTGAGTGCAACAGTATGTGGCCTTCGCAAATTAGTTACTCGATGTCAGGAGTATGCTGAGACTCACGGCCTGACTTATGATTGTAAAAAGTCGGTCGTGATGGTATTTCAAGGAGGGGATAGGAACCTTGAGTATATGCAGCCTGTTTCACTGTACGATACTCCATTGCAGAGAGTGAACAGTTTTAAATATCTCGGGTATATGTTAACCCCCCAACTCAGTGATAGCCTGGACATTGAGCGAGAACGTAGGGCGTTGTCAGTGAGAGCGAACATGCTGGCTCGCAGGTTTGCACGCTGTTCGTTTCCTGTAAAACTGACGCTTTTTCGTGCTTACTGTACTACGTTTTACACGTGCAGCCTGTGGGCTAGATATACTCTAAGCTCGTACAACGCCCTTAGAGTGCAATACAATAATGCGTTTAGGGTGCTGATGGGGTTGCCGCGCTACTGTAGTGCTTCGGGGATGTTCGCCGATGCCCGTGTGGACTGTTTCTATGCCACAATGAGAAAGAGGTGCGCATCTCTGGTGCAAAGAGTGCGAGCCAGCACTAACAGCATCCTAAGAATGATAGCAAGTAGGCTAGATTGCACATATATGAGTCACTGCGGAGCTATCTCCCATGGGATGCGCCGCCGGTGATTCAAAAACTATAATGTAGTGTACTAACATAGTTTTTAAGTCTTACTAACATTTTGAGTTATTATTATAAATGCCAAAGGGAGTGATAAATCCCGTTTTCTCCTTGTCTTCTTCCTTAACGGCTATTTGCCAATATCCGGCCTTCAGGTCTAAACTCGTCATGAATCGTGTAGGCTTGGCTTCATGTAGTAGATCGTCTATTCTTGGAATTGGGTACGTATCTGGTACTGTAATTGCGTTAAGTCGTCTGTAATCAACGCATACTCTAATGTCGCCATTGGGTTTTGGTACCAGAACAGCTGGTGCCGCCCAAGGAGTCGCACGAGGTTCTATTACGTTTCTCTTTAACATCTCGTCAATTTCATTCTTTAATGCAGCTCTTCGCGGGGGTGATAGACGATAAGGCGGTACAGCGATCGGTCCCTTTGTTCCTGTATCAATGCTATGTACAATGTTCTTAGCAGGCTGCCCGTTTGACTCAAACACCTTTTCATGTTTCTTGAGTAGTGATTCAATGCAGTTCCGCTGGTCAGCGGTCAGGACGTCTTGATTTGGTTCCCAAGTGACATCCAGTGCATCGATACATACTTCAGGTAAGTCAGGATCTGGGAACAGTGCCTTGGAATGTGGGGAGAGGTGAACTTCTTGCATATGAATGTTCATTTGGGCATCTCGCATCATATAATCATACCTCGGTGAATACCCGTCAAATAAAGTTCTCATCCGTTTGGGTTTGGTTGTCTCAATTCGTTGTAGCCCTGGATACGTACGTGCCTTTGTGTTCGAGCACGGTACTTCATCGGGCAAAGCAGCACAAGGATGACCCAATGAAATGGGGGCTAGTGCCGTTTCGGATTTGCGTACATCCGTTTGATAACCATCTGCATTCTGCTTAGCCTCTGTAAAATTGGCGAATCCTTCGGGGTAAAGCTCGTACGTAATAGCGCTATCTATGAACTGCCATGTAAATTGGGGAAGATTCAAAACCATTCCTGCAGATTGTAGGAATCCGATTCCCAAGAGTGTCCGGTTGTCCCTCGACTCGGGTAGCACAATAAATGAGCTGGGTATCACTCGGTCACACAAATTAACATTGGCTTGGACCACAAGTACCGTTTGTTTCTTAGCCACCCCGTCTGCAAGGCTGAGTCGCACTTGTTGTTGGTGAAAAACGTGGTTTTGTTCCCTGAGCCGTTGATACAAGCTATAAGAGGCGACATTGGACTTCGCGCAAGTGTCCACGTGGGTTTGACGCAGAATGCGCACTTCGCAAAATGAGCACTCGACGCAATATGTGCATTACGCGGAAGGAGCACTTCTCACAAGGGGCATTTCTCATAATGTGCATTTCGTATAATGAGCACTTCGCAAAATGTGCACTTCGCAAAATGAGCACTTCGCAAAATGAGCACTTTTCTAGGGTATGGGTCAGCCCCCATGGTGGGTCAGTTAGTCACAAAATAAAAATGATATGACTTGTATTTAAAATAAAATAAACACTTTTACAATGTAATCATTTATTCATTTATTCAAAAAATAATAAGTCTAGACTTAGTTTTCATATATTGTCAGTTAAATAATTAAATAATTAAAAAACTAAGGAAAAATAAGAAATAGGTACTGTGCAAAAAATTGCGTTAAAATGTTTTTGTTTTCTATTGTATAATGGTTTTACTACTAAATTTAATTCATTTTTTTACACTAGCAACATGTTCATGTAGAAAAATCTAAGATGAGGGTAGGTGTAAAAATAATAACTGTCAAGTATTAGCCTACTGCGAAAGCGACTTGAGTTTAACAAAATACAGTAGCGTGGATGTGTTGATTGTATTGCTGTTCTAGTTGCAAACAAACTTATTCCGGGTGTTTGTGTTAAATTTGGATTTAATTACAATAATGAGTCAAGAACATAATATTCAATTATACTCTAACCAAAAAGGTGGTGTAACTCTTGTTTGTGGTGACAATAGATACAATAAAAAGAAAACAAATAAAAACGGGAATACGTTCTGGCAATGTGTAAACAGGAAGATATGCAGTGCTTCTCTGACGTTTGATGAAACAAGGAAAATTATTGTTAGAGAATCTCAACATTCGTGTGACGAGCTAGATTATATAAACAATAGAATTATAAAGAAACATATTTCATTTCTAAAAAAAGCTGTTTGCAAAGATTTTAGCCCGGTACAAAAAATATTCGAGGAGAATGAAACGAAGTTAAGACAAGATATACCAAGTCAATATCACACTTTACTGCCAACATTTAGTTCTGTCAAGAACACATTGTACAGGGCGCGCAAAAAATTTCTAAACACTAATCTATTACATCATAATACCCCTGCGAGTGTACATATACCAGAAGCTTTAGGGAGACATTTTTTTGTTTGTGAGGACGGTGAAGAAGAGAAAGTTGTCATATTTGCGACTAGTACGGCGAAGAAACTAATAAGAGCACCTGGATCATATTATGCAGATGGGACATTTCAATCTGCTCCGCACCCCTTTTATCAATTGTTCACGATCCATTTAGATTTCAATTCAAGTGAAAAAGTCACTAATATAATACCTGTTATACCTATATGCCTTACTCCCCAATAAAACGCAAATGACGTACACGCGTCTTTTTCGCATATTAATGGAAAAAATGGGAATGAAAAAAAAAACATTTAAGTCAGATTATGAAATAGCACAGCTTAATGCAGTTAAAATCATCTTTTTTGAATAAATGATTAAATGATTACATTGTAAAAGTGTTTATTTTATTTTAAATACAAGTCATATCTGACTGACCCATACCCTAGAAAAGTGCACATTTTGCGAAGTGCTCATTTTGCGAAGTGCACATTTTGCGAAGTGCTCATTATGCGAAATGCACATTGTGAGAAATGCCCCTTGTGAGAAGCGCTCCTTCCGCGTAATGCACATTTTGCGTCGAGTGCTCATTTTGCGAAGTGCGCATTCTGCGTCAAACCCGTCCACGTGTGCATAGCCTGCTACTCCTCCTATTGTGAGAAATACTACCGGTCTGGACCGTATGTTGCTCTCGATATCCATTGCACAGAAACTAACGTTCTCGTGCTTAACTTCTTTTAAAGATTTGCCGGCACATGTGGCACAGTTTGTTCTCACCACTCCGGGTGCTCCACAACCGTAATAAGTAATTTTAGGTACCGCTGAAGAAGCTGAATTCGAACTTGTACCATCCTTGATTGCCAACGAGCTTTCCGCTTTAAGCTTCTTACGACACACCTCTGTAGTATGGCCAGGATTCTTGCAGTATCCGCATTTTATTTTGCCTTTCGGAGCGCTATTAGCATCTCCCGATTTGTAAGATAATTTGTGCTTCTCCTTTTCTTGTAATATTATTTCGACACCTCTGGCTGAGGCTATCAATTGGTCGTATGTTGAAACGGTATTCCTGGGGATTTTATCCCGGATCTCCCACCGTAAAAGCATGTACAACATGTCAAGCTGCTGAGTCTCAGGGTGCTTCGGCTCTGGTAAGCGACTGAACAATGTTCGTTTCTTAATTAGAAACTGTTCCGTAGTGTTCCTGTTTTATACCTAGTATGTCTTGATATAATAGGTAAGTGGGCTTTTTAGGTGCGAACCGATCCCTGATTTGATCTGTAAACCCTGCAAACGTGTCTACAGAGTCCTTTATACCGGCCCACCTATCACCAGCGACACCAATTAATAACAGTGGTAGGCCTTTGAGAACCGCGCTATCTGTCTAACCTTGCGTATCTTTAAATATAGTTAGGGCCGCAA
Organism: Eilema caniola; assembly: GCA_949126895.1. Classification (NCBI taxonomy): domain Eukaryota; kingdom Metazoa; phylum Arthropoda; class Insecta; order Lepidoptera; family Erebidae; genus Eilema; species Eilema caniola. Next base: position 19,578,420 of record OX421462.1, read on the forward strand.
GGAAGGATTCTACCGATTCCGTTTCCTTTGTCCCACTGAATCGAGCTGTGCAATCCACTAGTGTCTTCTTTTTCTAGTTGGTTAGAGTCTGGATTAATTGTTTTTGTTGCTCTCGTTGTTCCGCCAATAACAGCTTGAACTGCTCGTCGGTGAGTGCCATTTTGGGTGTTTTCGTTTGTTTTCCGGTTTGGAATAGGTAGTTGTTCTTCCCGCACGTGTAACGTATCCCGTCGGTAATTCCGCCAGCTTCCGTTCAGGTAGTTGTGGAATCTTTAGTAATAATCTTCTCAGGCCACGAGTTGAGCGCCAGTTGTAAGATGGCAAGCTGGGTGTCACCAATGTACGGGAGACGGAATCAGGCACGGAGAGAAAATGTACGTTATGATGGTAAAGTAAGGTTTATTATTTGATAAACAAAAGAATGCCTAGCTACTACAGCATATAGTTCGGATTCGGTATCCACTGACGAGTGGAAGTCCCACAGGTGGAAGCTTACGACCTGTCAATGGCCTAGCTATAACCTCAGTCCCAAGACAAGTCCCACGTAGTGGAAGCGTGAATTAGAAGCAAAGGTGTGATTGTACATCCGATCCGGATACCAAATAAATAAATCACGCGGGAGGTCATTCGGTTGCGGAGAATCTTGCTAGCGCGATGCAGCCGACCGACACAGCGCCATCTATCGCGCTTGACAGTAACTTTCCTCTTAATTAGCTTGGCGGTGGTGTTACAGTATATTATTGTATGGAAAAAAAATATTTCTATTTCTACAGGTTCCATGAAACTACTACACTAGAATCAATAAATTTCTTTTCGTCAGTTGGGATTTTTTGAAGATTTAAATACATTTTTTGTAATTATTAAAAATATATATTGAATTGTTTATTTTTAAAATCAGAAATACATAGGCAAGTACTCTCTAATTTATTGTTCATCGATAGTATTAGATACGTATCGGGTTGCGGTTAGTAATCCACCAAGCATGAGAGCTATTGTTTGTTGCGGTGCGTACTGCGTACTGCTTAATTAGTTATGCACAAAGCACGCCCACTACAGAACTGTGTGAGTATGCAGCTTAGCTCATTCTATAAAACGATATTATGGCTGACAACCTGAACAGAGTGTTCGACGTCAAACTCAAAGGTAGCGTTCCTGCTCAGGTAACAATGAAATGCTAAAATATGTATATTTATATTGGTTTGGATGTATCTATGTATGATATTATATAGATATGTATTAACGGATTAATTAATCTAAATATATTTATCAGTATTCTAGAACCTATAATAATAAAAACTAATTAAAATATGCTAAATAAAGTTTATAGTATGGTAATATAATAAAAAACCAAACACAAAAAGAACCAACATAATTGATAATTCATTTATATGAGACAGTAGGTGAGGTATATTTCAATTTCTATTAATGTCATTATGGTGTCCAGTATAACCGATAACAATCTTACCAATTTCCGAGGATTTCATTGCCCGTCCATTCACAGAGAATAATACGTATGGTGTTTATAATATTGAGAAAAGAAAAGTAATATTCAAAGAATTAGTTGTAAAATCGAACAGTATCCTAGTGGTATGGGTAATGGACTGCTGAGACGAGGTCTCGGGTTCGATACCAGGTTTTCCATGGCACACACCAATGACTTTTCGATGCTTTTCGAAGTTATGTGTGTATTTATCGCAGGTTTATAAGTGTCCAGTTAATGGCAATAGGCTCGCCACCTATTACATTGGGACCTAAACATAAACCGGCGAAATGTGGGTCCTAGCACCTCTGCCTACCCCTTCGGGGATAAAGGCGTGAGTTTATGTATGTATGTAAAGTGCTCTAAATAAAAATCTCCTGTTTATTTTAAAATTGGTTCGGTTCATACGAAACACAAAGGAAATCTCGAAAGCTCTTCATGAAAGCTAAAAAATATTTACTTTTTGGAATTTCATAAACACTTAGGTGTTTTTCTAAATAAATATGTGTATTTTTTCTTTGCTATACATGAAATTCTTTTGAACTACATTAGGAATCTAGCTCAGATAAAGAATCTGAATAAACACGTGTGTCCTTGTGTTAGGCCGCACTCCTCGGAAACGGATTGCTCCATTTTAATTTTTTTTTTGGCGTTTGCCGGCTCTGCCCGTACCTTCATTAAAAGAAATTAAACATTTGTGATAATTGTTATCCCACCAAAAACATTTTCATGTAAAAATGTTGCCAAGACGATTTTACGTGGCTTACCCAGTGAAAAAGTAATCAAATCTCGTATAAAGCCAAGCTCTAAAGACTGCACGCTCTAAACCTTTTTTTTTTTTTTTTTTTTTTACGTGCGGGAAATCCCCACGGATACCCGCCCCTCCGGAGCCGGAGGGGAGGGTTATGTCGGACTCGAACCGACTAAACCGCACGCCGTCTGTGGGTCGTGGTGCTAGGCCGAAGGTGAGGTTGTCTTGCGACATATCCCTCGCACCCCGGCTGACCCAGGGCCATCCCTTTCGGTCTGGCCCTCCTCGGGAGGTGGGGACCACGCCGTCCCCGACTCAACCCCGGTGTGGGGAGGCGCGCATCGTCCTACGATGCGCGCCGCCGCCGTGGCCTGCTTCTGCTAGGGTGACGGGTGGCTCCACCCGTCACCCTCAGGCCCGCGCTCATGGGGGGCGGAGGTCTGTAAGCGCCCTCCGACGCCCGAGCCGCCTTCGGGCGCGAGCAGCGATGTCAGCGAGTCTCTCTCGCTCACCGCGCCGCGCCCGCTCTGCTGTCTCCTTCGCGAGCATGACCTGCTCGCAGAAAGAGGCGCTGGCCGCCCACGCATCCGCGCAGCGGACCATCGCCGCGAGCAGGGTGGAGAGCGTGAGCACTCTCACCCCCAGGGCCTGCACAAGCTCCCGCCTCGGCGTCTCAAACGCCGGACACTCGGTGAGCGTGTGCAGCCCCGAGTCCACGCTCGCGTCGCAGTGATGGCACTCGGGCGTTGGCTCAATACCCATCAGATGCAGATACCGCCCGAAGTAACCGTGCCCGGTTATCATCTGCGTCTGACGGTACGAGAGGCTCCCGTGTGGCCTCTCTAGCCACTCCCCCATGATGGGCCTTACCGCCGCAATGACGGCGTGCCCTGCGCGTGGTTGCCCAAGTCGTCGCTCCCACTCGGCCACCATGACCTGGTGGAGCCGGGATTTCTCGGCCCGAATGTCCTCGGGCTCGGGATCGAATCCCCGCTCCCGCGCCTCCTTTCGGAACTGGTATAGTGCCGAAAGGGCCCTCGCTTCCAGGATCCACGGTGGCGATCCGGCCAGGAGACTCGCCGCTTCGAAGGATATCGTGCGGTATCCCCTGATGGCCCTGGAGGCCATCGTCCTCTGCGCCGTACGGAGCAGAGGCAGGAATCTGGCCCCCAGGGTGTCCGCCCACACGGGGCACCCATATAGGGCCATGGACCGCACGACACCCACGTAGAGTCTCCTGCAGGAGGCCCCTGGGCCCTTCAAGTTGGGCAACAGCCGACTCAGGGCATTCGCCGTGGTGACCAACTTGGGGCGCAGGCTTCGGAGATGTTGTCCGAAGTCCCATCGACCGTCAAGCACGAGCCCCAGGTATTTCAGCTGGGGCTTGATGTCGATGGGAGTGCCTCCCACTGTAAGGCTGGCTCCCGGGCCTGGCCTGCGCCGAGGACCATGAAAGAACATGGCCTCGGACTTGTGCAGAGCCACCTCGAGACCCAGCCGCCGGATCCGTTCGACGACTTGACCAACCGCGGTCGTGGCCCTCAGGGTCGCCTCGCGGTGCGTAGCCCCGCCCACCGTCACCAGCGTGTCGTCCGCATAACACGTGACGGTGGCACCGTACGCGAAGTCACCGCGAAGCACCCAGTCGTAACCGATGTTCCACAGTAACGGCCCCAGGACCGATCCCTGTGGGACACCGCACGACATCTCACGCCTACCGACTCCGGTCGAACTCGGGTAGACGACGGCTCTCTCCGTTAGGTAAGCCCCGACTATGCGGCGGAGGTAGAGAGGCACACCGTGGTACACGAGTGCCTCCCTGATGCAACTCCAGGGCAAGGTGTTGAAGGCGTTGGAGATGTCCAAGGACACCGCCAACATCACCTCGCCCCGGGCGACCGCATCCTCCGCCAGAGTCCTCACACGCATGATGGCATCCACAGTGGAACGCCACCGGCGGAACCCAAACTGGGTATTCGCCAGGTCCGGCCCCACTCTAGAGAGATGCTCGACGAGGCGCTTGGCAATTACTCTTTCAAAGAGTTTGCCCACCTCGTCGAGCAGCACTATGGGCCGGTACCCGGACGGCTCGTCCGCCGGGCGTCCCTTCTTGCGGATGAGGACCAGCTTCCCCGTCTTCCACATCTTCGGAAACTGGCCCCGCTCCAAGCATGCGCTGAGGAACCCTCTCAGTCGGGGTTCGAGACCGTCTTCCCCTAGAGCTAGGACCCACGCGCGGCCTGGAATGCCGTCGGGTCCCGGGGCGGTGTTCTTCTTGGCCCTCAGCCTTCGCACCGCCAGCTCTAGTTCCACCCAAGTGACCTCGGGCACGTCGTCGTCAATCACCGCACTGGGCGCCGTAGGCGACCGAGGCGGCGGAGCCATCTGCGGCGGAACATGTTCCGCTCGCGCCGGGAACAGGGAGTCGACCACTCCTCCGAGCAGAGCCGGTTCGAGCACCTGGGTCAGCGGAGGGGCCCGGGGGCGCAGCTTTTCTCTTACCATAAGGTAAGGCCGCCCCCATGGGTCCCGCTCCAGCGTCTCCAGGAGCTCCCGGTAACAAGCGGCCTTAGACCGCTTGATCTCCGCTCGGAGGGCATTCCGGGCCTCCCTGTATCCCTCGTGAAGCTCCGCCAGTCGGGGCTCCGAATCTGCGGTACGGCTACGCCTCCTACGGAGTCGAGCCCACCGGCGGTGCGTGATCACGCAGGCTTGACGCAGCCTCGCGATCTCCGCATTCCACCAGTAGACCCGACGCCTCGGATTATAGGCTGGAGCCCTAGGCATACCCGCATCGCAGACCCGTGTCATGGCCTCCCGGAACCAGGCCGCTTCATCGTCTATGTCGACAGGCCTGTCCGGCGCAATGGCCCAGGCCTGTACGATGGCGGCCTCCAGGAGGTCCTCCCGATTCAGTCGCCCCAACACCCAGCGCGGCTCGCGTTGGGCCGATATGACCGGCGCATCACCCGCAGGAGGGGAGACATCGAACCGAACGTATCGGTGATCCGATAGTGTCTCCACCTCCACGGCGACACGCCAGTCCCGCACGCGGAGTGACAGGGAAGCGCTCGCGAACGAAAGGTCTATGATCGACCTGCGCTCCCCCGCCACAAAGGTGCCCACATACGTGGCTTCGGCCCCGCGATTCTGGAGAACTAAGCCGAGAGAATCGGCCCAGCTCTCCAGAGCCCTGCCCCGCGCGTTTGTGCGCCGGGAACCCCAAGCCTGAGACCAGGCGTACGCTCTAAACCTAAGGTGTAGTGTAGAGCTTGTAGGTTTAAAGCGTGCAGTCTTTAGAGCTTGGCTTTATACGAGATCTGATAACTTTTTCACAGGGTAAGCCACGTAAACTCGTCTTGGCAACATTTTTACATGAAATGTTTTTGGTGGGATTTCATTTATTTTTGTAAGTTGATTAAAAATTATGACGTACATATTTTTTATTTGTTATAAGAATTTTTTTAATTAATTTTGACTTATGTAGCACAAACTGTAGTGCAAGTCTCATATACAAACTTCCACCGTAGTAGGTAATCTGTGCTTCCACCTCCTATTCCCAGGGGATAGGTTAGGTTAGGTTTTTTATTTATTTTTTGTAGTCTTTGTAGTAATATTAGCTTACATACCAAATTTTAGCTTTCTAGGACTTCAGGAAGTACCCTAACAATTTTGATGATCAGTGAGTGATGAGTTAGTGACGAAATTAAAGGTTTTAAGACATTAATAAAATCTAAAGTATAATAACTACGACATTCAAACTTTGCATGTTTAATGATTGTACCGATGGCATTCTACCTTGAAATTTTTAACTATTTAGCATCATCCAAAGCAAAGTTATGAGAGTCCAAAAAACGACGAAGCGTCTCGAGAAAGGTAGGTAGTGCCCTTGCGCCTCGCTTGGCTCTTGGCGTCTTGGCGGGGGGACTGCCGTGCCCCCAGATACGTATACTGTCTTATTTTTTCTTTTCTGAAACTAGAAAATGACTTTAAGTTTGTAAGAATTGTGCCTGCTCTAATAAATAAATAATGAAATGGACCTTTACAGTATAAAATCAATCAACTATTGCTCATGTAAATTAGCTCATTAATGCGTACTTTACGTTTATGCATGCTCATAAAAACCCATATAGCATGCGGAACTCTTTATAAACTTAATAAGCGCATACTCGTACAATGTAATTCAAATAATATCCCTAAAGGGTGGTAGAATTGACGATTATGTAAAGATCACCATAATTTCAAAGCTTAGAGTCGGAACACTGCAGTCCATAAAAATAATATTGGTTTCATAACCAAAATGACCTTTGTGACACCGATGGTAATATTATGTGGCTGGTTGTTGGTTATTCTGAACCAAATTCTTTGGAGTGTATTTAAAATAAGAAGTTGCCCGAGAGGATAGTGTACAAAATGCCAGCGCATGTAATTATCTATAGGAGTTAACCGAAACCTCTTTTTTGTTCGTCAAGGGAATTTTCCTGCGGCTTATAACGCGACCCGTACCAGCACCAAAACTCTCCATTAGGCAAGAGCTACATCCAGGCTCAAACCTCTAAAGGAAAGCCTACGTTGGAGCTTCGTCTATCATTCACCAGGAAGTACTGGTTTACTGGTGAGATTGAATTAATGGTACCCCATATATCCATACAAAGTCTCATTGTAATATACCTAAAATTTATTTAGTTCATATTTGCTTCGTTACACCTCACTGCGACTACGTGACGCCATATATTTGGAATATCATTAATACAGTGTGTGACGAAATTATTTCAGCGGTGATATTTATGCAGGAGGGAGACACGGCAGCCAATATTTCCGTTCTATTTTCGTGCCATACGGGGTAGCAACCAATCACTTATAATCGATATTCAGCTGGAATATTTTGTGGATGTATAAACAGATGCACCACTATATATTCAATAATGTAATGTTTACGCAATAATAAAAATAGTTTTCTGTTGATATTGTATTGTACAAACCCCCTATTTCCATCAATAAATAAATTTACAAGAATTGTAAGTTTAATCGTATTAGATAATCCAAACACATAATGTATAATCGATTCATTCATACATTCAATATCATTGCACTAAAAATCCTCCGGGAAATAGGTGTACAAGTATGCATTTATGTATGTTATTGATTGAAACCCAATGCCTTTTGACAGTCGTATCTACCTACTTGAAAGTTTTTGATTTCAAATAATTGTACTTCTAGTTGAATTCTATTTAATATAATTACCATATATGGAACTAGTCACTTCATTGAAGTCTAACCATTTTTTGATACCTAATAATTATTATCTTTGCCAAGACTTCATAATATATCAACAATATCGCACAGCTTGCAACTTATGCCTTTTAAAATAGCAGATATCAAAAGAAGTACGACGAGACGGTTTATGGAATCTAATGTAAGCTTCCGTCAATTATAATAATTTGAAAGAGTGTTTGGTGTATTGAAATTAATAACAGAAAGGGTTTTCCTTTCTTCGCTTCTGGTGATAAACGTATTAAATGAACCCTTTAAGACTGGAATGTGTTTTCCCCAGTTCAACATGATTTTATGTCCAGAGAATATATTTTACTTGTTATCTGATTGAGTTGTCGACGACAACTCACGCACGACACGCGGTCTCCACTATTTTAAATTATTCAAACTGCGTTCTTGAATCCAAGCGGTCAAAGAACCCCGTACTTAACTCGGAAAAGAAAGAATTTTAAGTTATAATTTGATAAATTTCATAGTTGATAAATTAAATGAATAAGCCAATTATAATTTCATCGCTTTTCAAAAAGCTTGTCATAAATATCGATTAAAGATGATGTCACCCCAAAGGCCACCTAAAGCTGGAGACTTGTGAACGACAAGCCAAATGAGCTTCGGTAAACACGATGTGGTTACGTAGTTTATTCCAGTGTTCATTTGGCCAATCTCCTGTCTCATTATATTATCAAACCTCCTTGTCACGATGTTATTGCATTTACATAAATGTTTACCAGACCTGTGAAATATTCACTTCAACAAAACAACGGGAAGTGAGTAAAATTCAAATTATTAAATTTTATTACAGAAATTGATACAGTTGAAGTTAAATGAGCTTGTAAAAACGTAATAAAATATAATTTTAGTATGTATTTAAGTATATAATTCGTATGGTATATTTGTTCTTAACCATGAGTGTGTGGGCTCCATCTAGATGTGAAAATCTTGTCTGTTAGGAATATAACCTGCTGATTAGTTCAGGCGTAGGTTTTTTCTCGGGGTTCAGAAATTTGAATCAGGCCACAGTCACTTTGTTTGTTCTTAACCGAGAGGATTTGTTCATAAACTTCAATATGAACTTTGGACATACCAACAATCAATCAATTTTCCCACTGCAGTCCACTGCTGGACATAGGCCTCTCCCAATGTGCGCCATTTCATCCGATCCTTCGCCTTGCGCATCCAGTCTGTTCCAGCCACCTTTTTTAGGTCGGGAGTCCGTCTGACTAGAGAGTGTCCTACCTTCCGTTTGACTTCCGTTGGTCTCCACTCTAGGACCCGTATGCTCCAACGGGCATCGGTCCTTCGATTGACGTGGCCAGCCTACTTCAGCTTGTTTATTCTGCGAGCTATGTCAGTAACTTAGGTTCTTTGTCGGATAACCTCGTTTCGAATTTCTGTTCTTCAGAGAAAATCCAAGAATAGCTCGCTCGGCACCATTAGTCATAATAGGTAGGATGCACTGGTTAAAGACTTTTGTTTTCAGACATTGCTCTAGGGGAGAAGAGAAGACGCAACACTATGAACACCTCTCAAACTGAATAGGCAACAGTGTTAGAACAGTTGATACAAAAAAAGACGGATTGCACTCTGGGACTGCTGGTAGAAGTAAAAACTTTTTCTTTCTTTCTTTCTTCGTTATATCATAGAACCCATCACTAATTTTCTGCTAATTTTCTGTCAGAAGAAATTAATAAATTACAAAAAGAAAAAATAATCTCAAAAAGTGTCAGAAGGCCAGGTTCGAACCCGGTACTATCTGAAACCATAAGGACTTACAGTCGAAGCGCTTACCGCTAAGCTACGAAGCTACTTATCGTATCTTGCAAAATAGACAGTCTGTAGCTAATGTTGTATGACATCAGTCGTCGGTTACGGTTCAAAGGTCAAGTGATTCTGACGCGAGTTTAATTAGTTTTTACCCATCAAAGGCCGCTAAAGAAGTTTTCACTTTTAAAAAAAAATGTATTTACAAAACTGAGATTAAAAGTTGAGATCACAAAGTTTCGAGTACCATGTGTATGGCGTAAGAGGGCCTCATATAAGAAAGTGCAACACATTGTAATAGTTATAGTACCTACGTTATGATAACGCTCGCCACAGCCAAATGGTATTTCCTTTATGTGCCTCGAAATGGAATGTCGTTAAAACGAAACATAACTATTACAATAATCTAAAAATTGACCAGCTGTGGCTCGGGCTTGTACATTTTATGTGATGTTATATAGCTTTTAACTGCTCTTGACAGCCTCCATAGTGATGGTGAACGCGGAAGCTGCGCAGGAGGCGCGGGTTCGATCCCCGCTCAGTGCAAATATTTGTATGTATGAATATGGGTATTTGCATTGGTCTGTTTGTGCCTCGGAGAGCACGTTAAGCCTTTGGTCCCGGTTGCCATATGAACATCTATGGCAGTCGTTACGAGTAGTTGGAGCCCTCAAAAGTCCAATAACTGGTCTAACTGCAATGTTTCGATATCGCCTTTGGGTTGTGGAGCTCAGATGGCAGTCGCTTCACGGAAAATGTCGTAGTTTAGCCGAATCAGCGGTTGGACTGGTAAAAAGCGGACCCCAGACTCCAAGTTGATAGCTTCGGATGCGACTGGGAGTAACGCTAGGATGAAGAAGAAGAAAGATAGCTCTTACTATATAGTATTTACTTACCACCATCGAGGTTAGTTTTTCACGACAACTCACAGACGGCACCCAGCGCTCTTTCTGCATACGTGACGGCCCTGTGTTAATTTGATAAAAACATTCAATTAGTATTTTTACACCACGAAAATGACAAACAAGGCTATAATCAGGCTACATACAGCGTTCTATGTGACATCAAGCATAGGCACTACAGTAACGCCTAGTGTGTTGCCCTGTACGCCATGACAAGTTGTTCTACTGAGTTACATAAATGTAATGAGATAGCTTGGTTTTGCAGGCATACACTTAATTCAAAGCTATGCGATTTTTACGAAGAACTCTTCAGTAAGAATGAATTCACTCTGTACGAAAGTATTAATCGTTGCAGATTCAATAACCATGTAAACTAATTTTTCCGTCTATTATTAAGTGTAACAATTTTGTAATTTTCTTGAATATATTATTATATACATAGGTATAAAAAGATTACTCGCTTGTTCCATAAAAGAGTTCTGAATCTATCGATATATCAAGTGCTGCTTAGTGGAAACTGTACAGATAGATTTTTTCCCTTTTGATTTAAAATGAAATACGTGAGGCGCATGTTATACTTACTTGATGTATGGATTTTTCACGTGTTCAGTGCTCCACGTGATTACTTTTATATCGAAACCATTTCATACATTTTGATTGGAAATTTTATGGAAAATCATCTCTGATTGTACGTCGATAGCACTAATTCCAGTGGAAACACAATTCTTTATTTCTTTAGTAATGTATAATACATTAAGATAATTTGAAAGGGTTTCTTTTTTTTTGATCCAGTAATAATGTCCTCATTTTTTTAGTGGGATGAGTTTATTATATGAAACAATTTTGATTTACAAGTTTTTTTAAAAATCAAATTAAAACCATTCTCTCTCTCGGCTCTGTTTCTATTTCTCCTTTCCTGTAATAAAAACAGTTCATATATTCTGTTATTTTTGAAATTAAGCGGGATGTTAGCTTACAATTAATAATAAAGTGCCGTACAGACGAGTCAATATTACTTTATACGTATTTAGATTCTATAACAATGCCGGAAAGGTTTGAAATCATTTGCAGTTAGATTGAACATTACGTATACGTCTCAAGTGTTGTTTCTGTGACGTAAGAGAGCATCACAATTAAATAGTAGAATATAGTACATTGTAGTCTGTTATGTTTACACTTGCCTGCCAAATGTTATTCCTTTAAAGTACCCTGAAATGTACTGTCGTTAAAAGGAATCATTACAATACTATAAAAAGTTGACCAGCTACAAATACTTCTACATTTCTTGAGCAATTATAATTTTCATATTACATTTTGTAGGTTTACTACGCCCGCGGTAAGTTCGGAATAGTTCACAGCATTTTTCCTTCAGTAACCCTGACGTACTAAAATTTTCTATACTTCTATACTTCTGTAAGTACTAAAATTATGAAGACGCAAATCCTCATTTACGTAACTGAATCATCACTGAAAGGTCAACAGAAGGGTAGTTCTGTTTAAGAGAGATATTTGGCAGCTATCTAAAAGTTCTTGATGTAACACAACTGACTGTGTAAAATTAGGAAATAAATGAGTTGTTGTCATGATCATATACAAAACAATTTCCTAGGTGACGGACATAGATTCCTAACTGTTAGCGGGTCCATAAGCTGAGATGATGGTGAGTTTACTAGGTAAGCTGATATCAGACAGTTTACTTTTGGATAAATTTCGTCTTTCATTTTTCATTTACCATCTGAACATAATATGAATTGATTGATTTCACTAATGAATAGATCCAACAGTGTTTGATCGGTTCACTTTTGGCAAAGGTATCTTTCAGTCGCGCTCCGTCTGAACGAGAATTGAAAGGTCTGAACACTGATTGAACATTTATTCGGTTCGGGAACATTTGTCTTTTGTCACTTTGATTGTTTTCTGTGCTGTATTTAAACTAATTCCAAAAAGACTCACGACGACATGGAAAGAAAAGAATAATAATTGTTTTAATTCAAAAATAGATTGAAGGAAAAACTAAGTGTTTGCCTCAATTGACATCAAACAAGTGAATCGTCTGATATTAGCTTCAGTTTTTCTATTTCTAGGGCGCGCTTGTGTGGCACAACTATCCTAAAAAATAAAAGAAAGGCTTTGCTGGTTTCATTGCCACGGTTCACTATGAAGAAGTTTTCAACTCAGCAACAATATCAAAAAATGTATAAAAATAAATAAATTCATGTCAGCATGAAAAGGAAGAGTAGTACATACGTCTTTTTTTGAAAGAAAGATCGTTTAATGTTGGAAATTCAAAGTTACAAACCCACACTATCATTCAGTTATTGTGATCGAGTGCTGCCATATGGTATTTCGCTATCATCCACCATAATTTGGAGAAGACTTCAGCTCCTTGAGATACCAATGCCTTAAAACTGCATTAGGAAAAGTTTGGCTCACCTTCTGCTGAAGTCCGTTATTTAAAAATGTTGAGAAGGCCCCTTAGCGACCATTAAATAAACAGAAACGTCCTGAATTCTGACAAATAATATTTATTTTGTCTTGAGTTCCGAGCACTGTTATTGTGGCAGAAATTCAGCACTCGTCTCTGGCTAGTTAATCTCAGCAATTGTAATAGAAATGAAGTCCGCCCTTTAGGAAGTCCTTTAGAACCACGGACCCTCTTTTATTATGGACAAAATGTAGACCAATTTTAAACTCGATGTTAAGATCGAGTGAACTGAAGAAATGTTGCTTCGCTGTTTGCTCCGTTTTCGGAACTTAATTCCCGAGTATATAATTACCTAGTAAAGAGACCATCTCTTCCCCTCGTATGTTATCATTACAATTAATGATGGATCGGAAACTCGAATGCTTGTGTCTCGCTGCCATGTTTATCCGGGGTAATAGAACCGTTACACATACGCAAGCATATGTATGAAGCGCGTACAAGTATTTTATTTCTGTATTTTCAAGATCAATTAATTGATATAGATAAAGGGTATATTAAAGTATAAGGTGGAAATTAGCTTAGTCTATTTTTTGTTCGCTTCTTTTAACCTTTACTGCCTTTATACGATTACTTACTAGGTAACTCACTGATTATTTTATAAAAGTACGTAACTTTCAATAGGAATAGCATAATTCTACTCACCATAACAACATAGTGGCAGATAACATAAAAATCAAAGAATACTGTATAAATAAATAATGATAAATAAGTATATTGAAATAGCGATCGCTGAAAAACAGACCTAGCGTAAAAAAATAATAATTTCTAACATAATTAAATTAGAGTTTGTTTTTGTCAGCACACGAAAGACAAAAGAAACATTTATTTTATTAGAGATTCTGATTATTCGCAGTTCAACTCGAAACAAACAAATATCATGATTGATATTCTTTTCCGTGTGTGGCTTAAAGCAAAATATATAATAACCGCTAGTAGGATTCTAAGAACCGAGTAAGCGAACTGTCAATTGATTTATTATTGCCCGTAAGTGCTTTTAAGCTACACACCAGAATTACATATGTATACACTATTAGGTCATTACACATGAAATTGCCGAAATTTTCTTACTGTTTCATGACTTCATTATTCTTGTAATTTAATAGCTATTTCCATTATTTATACTTTGCTTGAAAGTTGATTTCAAGATTTTACTACTCTGTATTAAATTTTGTTTTTATTGACCGCTTAATAAATTAAATTCAATAAATCTTCAAAAACAGTACTTCCTAAATGCTATCCATTTTGATGATATATTTCGTAGTACTGTCTTTTCAAAAACGTAATAAACGTTGCTGTTAGTTTAATGTTGTCTCATTCATTCACAAAAAAAAATCAAAAAATTTGGATTTGTCATTCTTAAAAAAATGCAAAAATGTTAGTAGGTACTTCAAATTGGGTTTCCTTAAATTTTTTCAATAAAACGGCAATATCATAATATATGTAACGACCTAAGTATTATAAGTAATATGAATCCCTACTAGTCCCTTTTTCCATAAAAAGATAGTGATAACATCATGAGGTACGATATCATACAATACCACACGATAAATTTCTAGCCAGAAAATATGCACAAGGTCCTAAGATGCTTTCCAGGATTTTGCTCACTATAACTACCTATACCTATCGTTACTTGTCCTGAGTGATTTAATGCAGAGCTTCAATCATCGGGGCTATTATCTTGAAATTATGCAAAGATTTTTGAAGATTTCCCTCTTAAAGGAGTAAGGTATGAAGGATTATATAGAAACTTACCATTTTTAAAATTATAGGCATTCTGAACTCCTTACATAAAGAATGTTTAGTTTAGTTAGCGAGCCCGATACATATTCTACTAATTTTAAACAAGAGCCGATCGCCACCAGCTGGTCGAAGCGGGTAAACCGCTTCTCTTTGTAAGCACCCAAACACCTAATTCAATTTAGTAGAACTAGCTGTGTCGCAAGTTTTCATGTGCTATTATTTGATATTGTAAAAAATCAATTCATGTATCGGAATAGATGATATTATTGATAAAAGATTATATGATCAGCTTTTACACCTTGCTGACAAATTCGATACTGCTATTGCTTACACTAACTAACAGCTCATAAAATAATAAGTAAGCATGAGCTATGATATGACAGTAATTGATATTTAATTTTTAAGCTATTTTCATCATCTTTACAAAGCAATTATACTGTAAGTAATTAGCTTAGCAGTGTTTCTATTTACATTTAAATCATTTGGAATCTTTAACTGTTAAACACAGTGACAATAGTAATAACACACTTAGAATCCTAAATTATCTCAAGTTTATAATTAATGAGATTAAAAAATCTAAAATATCTCAGGATCAAATCTCAAATCCTAACACAGCCACAAAAAAACGATCTATTATAATAGTAAAAATCTATAAGTTCTGATATTTCTATACAAAACTACGTTATTAATTATGTCAGTGTGCTGCTGGCCACTGTGCATTTACAGGAAAAACTTGAGCAAGCCCACCTTGACGTCAAAACTCATAAATACTCTAACTTTGAGCATAAAAACTTTTTGATAATATTTTTGGTGGAAAAGTATGATTATAGTGTGAAAAGTTTGCTCGATTGGGAACTGATATTACACAACATACCTACGGCATAAATAGAGCACTTACTGAAATTAAGTAGGGATGTGTTTCGAGCTAGATCAATTGAAACGAATCGGGTATTTTTCAATTGCAAGGGATTGCAATTGAAATAAAATACATCTGTTATAGTTCCCCTCGTTGATGTTATTGAACATTAACAAATGTACAAACTACCGTTACTTTGAAATAAATCAATAAATAATTTATGTACCTAACCATAATTATTTGAATACCCTTCAGAAGTTAAATTTAAAATTTTTCAATTTATGTTTAGTATTATATGTAAAGTGAAGATTTTGCGACAGTATATTTCCACCACCACATTTCCTCTATAACGAGGTAGTGGGAATGTACTGCCGCAAAATCAGTTTTAATAACTGCTTATAGATACTGTTGATTGATGGCACTTGGTGGAACATGCTACACATCTTCAATGAAAACACTTGTACTATTCCATATTATTTATTAAATTCCTGACCGGTTTCGCCTCCCGGCGTTATCAAAGGTTACTCTAATTGACATCTGATACCCAAAAAACATGTATCAACCTTTGATATGCCGTAAGGCGAAACCGGTCAGGAATTTAATAAATATGTAATGTGGAATAGTACAAGTGTTTTCATTGAAGACAGTTTTAATAAAATTAGTCGTTATTCAAATTGTACCCAACACCCATGATAGGTCAGGTAAAGGGAGGTGGGCTTCAGTGTAATCCTTGCAGGCATAAACTTAAAGTAAATATTAAAGTACGCCATCATATCCTAGAGAACATTTTAAATGTAAAATGAGTAGCAGCAACATAATGTTATTTCCCTGCAGTAATTGGTGACCTAAAACTTCTCAGTACGGCTCTTAAATGCAATAGTCTTTACCTACACCCTTGTAATGTTACAGGTACAATATAAACTTCAGACCTTATTGGATATTTTCAGTGGTATTTCAACTTGATATCCATGATACTACGTTCCTGCCATCAAAGGGGTTACTTTTGTATAAACTTATTCTTAAAATCAGGATAATAATTTAATTTAAAATAAGTTGAAATAGAATAGAATTTGACAGATAATAACTGCGCTGTTCAGATTCAACAATTTTTTTGGCGAAATATTAGTCTACAAATTTGATTTTAGGATACAATATAAATAGTAAAGAATATTAAAACCAAACATTAATACATTCCAATCAATAGAATCATTACTAGTCAAAAATCGAACTATATGCATCATATAACTATGTGTATCACGTATGCCAGTACCCAACCTAACTCAGCTGGATATAAACATTGCCATTATTTTACGTAAGTAGGCAGGTAGAACATTGCATATTCCAGTTTTCCACTTCCATTATCTCATACCATAGTTTTTTGCCGTCTAATGTTACTCTGTGTTTCGTATTTCTCATTCTAATACGCCAGCCAGTCTGAATAAAGAAATAAAAAAATGTAGCAAATTACTTAAAGACATAAAAGTATTTACGAACACATTGGCAAAGTTTTATTCGTTTGGCCATTGTTAATGTCTATCTGTCAAAACATAAAACAAATCTGTGTTAGGAGGTGAGTAATATAAAAGTAACAGAATGAGGCAGTGTACGTTACTATTACTGTTTAAATGACACCAATAGAATAAACATATTTTCGGAAATACTTGGTAAATGATTACCAAATATATTGTAAGTTTAGCCAATGAAAAATGCCCGTTACGGAAATTTAGAATAAATATTTCAACAAGGTATGTATGAAAATATATTTTGAGTTTCTTTTGTGTCGACTCATAATAATTTATGATATCAAACCGCACACTTTCTGCTTCGCACGGGGGAAAATCACAAAATATATCCAGAACCCGATCGCAAACTATACTTAAAAATCCTGGAGGATCCCATTCTGATTTTATTATTATTCCTCTTTCTAATTGACTTTCAAATTCTTCGGAAAATTTCTCACAAAAATTTGAATTTAAAATTTTGTGTGTGAAAGTGTGTGTATAACAGAGTTTCAGAGTGCAAAGGCTAATAGCCATCACCATTCAAAGAGGAAATGCGGCGAATATGATGGGTATTATGCACCGGGTACAAACAGATTTTGTCGCACTTTCTTTGGACGGACATAGATTTGTGCGTTTGTTTATGGTATTTGATTAGTTAACTGGTCTTTATTGTTGAAATCAAACGAACACAATTTGTCTTCTCACATCATATAATAAAAATATTATATATACAGAGTGTCATAAATACGATTTTATATCCGGACGTTCATAAGTCCGAAGAATTAAATGCCTAATGTGTTACGGTCCGAGCGTGCTGAAACCGAATAGTTATAATAAATAGGTAGGTATTATAAATGAGCAGTTGGCCAGGTTAGGTTAGAACTGCGACTGCGTAATGGATACTTTCGGACTTTTATTGAGTCTGACTTTTTATTGTTATGTGTGTTAAAACCGGGCGCTTTAGTACTCGTAATTGTAAACGTTAAGCTTGTTAACGTTTTGAAATTAGGATTTATAAAAGGTTTTAGAATTATACCTATTGTGGTTGGTCTTAAATTCGAATAGTCTGATATGTTTGGTATATTTTAATACTCGTAACTTTAATATAGTACATTTACGTTGATCCATGGATTGGGCTGAAAGGTGCTGAGAAAAGCGCGATTATGCCATTTTTTCTGCACTCCAAAATCAGGTCGTCTGATACATGGTAAGCAGCAGAGGGTGCCAGGTTCAGAATCGCTACCTATTTACGTTATATGACACCCCAAAAAATATATTTTTCCAATATAGCCATTTCATGATAGGACGTTCCACATATTAAAAAACTTTTAATGCACAGCAATAACAAATACAAATTAATATTTATATTTTAAACGCTTAATGTAACCGCAATAATATTTTTTACAGTCTAAAGTACTTCAACTTACGTAGACATAGTCACTTAACATTCGCGTGCGTTGCGTTTTAATTACAAGAATGAAAACTATAAAAGTACGTAATGAAAAGCAACACATACTCAGCGTTAGGTAGCTAACACAAAACAAAAAGCTTAGGGTTGATAGGGAAGTAAGTTAACAATTACTTTGTTTACCCAATTACTAGCCATTACACAAAATGAGCGTGCACGCCAAAATGGTCATGAAATTGACGTAGAAGATTTTTACTTAAGATCTGAGAGCTCTCAACGAACATTGTAAGGCGGAACCAGACATTATTCTGTTGTGATACGTTTGATATACCTATATATGTGAAGTGCAATAAATATTTGGGCTTATATAAAGCCCAGCCGCATAACAAATAATGTATAACAAATTGTGGCTCCCCCTAAAAGCATAACAACATGGGCTTTATTGCGTACTTTAATTATTCCGGCATGCGTTCGAATTACAAAATTATACTATCCGTAAAAACAAATGACAACTATTATAATTCACGTTCTGAATCGCTTGAAATTATTTTCTGAGGAAAATGTTCATTTCCATTATGTTTTATTTATGGGATAATATTTCACAAATTTTATTAATCGGCAGGAGTCGGTTCTGCCAGGATATTGTCCCGTTATAAACTTTTATTTATCTCATGTCGCCTCACTTGCGTATTACGTATGAAAAAGTGTATCTGAAATGGAATTAAATTCTATAAAACCAATTTAAATGGTTACAGTATTTGTATTCTGATGCGAACTGCGATACATATTTCTGGGAATAAATATCACAGAGATATGAATCTAATTGATTTAATCAAAACATGCTAATTGAAATCGTAAACTGTTGCCGGGGGTATGTAGAGTAACATTTTGATATTCATATTACAGGTACACTTATGTTCACTAATGGGTCGTTGTTTTTATTACCCGAACAAACACAACATCGTAATATTCGTTGCTGAAATATTATCATAGAAACTCACAATATTTTTATTGGGAGTCTTAGGTACATATAGATGGGGAGATAATATTTTTCTTCTGAAAAACACACCAGTGATATTTTATATCTTCTACATGATCAGGTATTTCGGTTTTTCACTTTAGTGTATAGATAAAATTTTACGTAAACTTAATACCTATAACTAAAATGAGTTGAATATCATTAGATGTATGATAATTCTCCGAAGGTATATCTAAGGTATAAAAATACGTGTGTCTCCCTTTTATACCTTATACATTCGACTAAAATCGATAATCATTTGTTGGGAACTGAATAAACAAATTCGGAAACTTATTACAAAAGAAAATCTCACGAGTAGTGACTCGTGGGATTTTCTTTTGTTATAACTTTCAGACGTTGTTCTGTATCACTTACTTACAGAATAAATCCCATGTGGCAAATTTAATTCTGTGATTGATTACTAAGTACGCCAGGTAGATTGAACTTATTGAGTGGTTTCGAGATTTGCTCTTCTGTTCGACGTTACGTTTTCATCATTTTTGATTACTCTTATCAAATTTAAAAGGCACTTACACACTTCTGTGAAATCGATTTTATCAATTTTACGTAACCTTAAACTTAAATGTAATAGAAATACCCCGTGTCACAGATAATATAATATGCTGAACCCATGTTAAATACTACATTATGGTACAAGTGTGTAAAGTTGGTGATTACCGCTGAGGTGCCATTGAGACCCGAGCCGTTAGATGAGGGTCTAAAGAGAGCCAAGGACTGTCCTTAATACACACGTGTATCATACTATGTTTTTCAACACTCTTGTGAAAAAAATAATACTAAAAGAGATATTTACTCTTGCAGTTTTCAGGTAGTAAACTTTCCAAAACGTTAAGGGCTTCACATCAATCACATCATATATCGGACGTTCTACGTGTATTTTTCTATCGACTTTATTGAGTAGTAGAGACATGTTTATTTAAAAATCATGTAAATTAAAAAAATAAATAGGTATCTAAAAGATAACTTCTTTAATATCGCATTTTTCAATATTCTACAAAATTCTATAACTCTGTTAAAATGGCAAGTTTACATGCATATACTTTTCCAACGGCCAGATAAGTAATTGTGAAACTAATCAATCACTGTTTGAGGTATGTTGATAGAATGTTGTATGATCAATAGTATTGGCAAATCCACTATTCATAAGTAAATAAAATTGAATGAAATACGTACCTAGTCTATCTACTGTCCTTTTTGCCACTTAATTTGATGTTATCAGTAAGGCTTTAATCGTACTATGACCGTGATGGAAACCAGATTAAAAGAGATTTAGGAAAGAGCTTTCTATAGATAGGTACTACTGTATGGATAAGGTGTTTAAATACTTTGGAGGAATAGAAATATTGAGAAAATGAATTATATAAAACTATACAGATGGGAACAGGCTGGTAGAAATAAAAAACATGAAATGGACTTGTACAAATTAGTTATATAATATACCTACTTGTTGTTGCCCGCGGCTCCGCCCGCGTGAATGTCGGTTATCGCGAATAGATGGGCGGAGTAGCCGATTCTCAGACCTAACGATATGCACACAAAATTTCATGAAAATAGGTTCAGTAGTTTCGGAGAAGTATGGGAACGAACATTGGGACACGAGAATTTTATATATTAGATTAGATATACTAGATCTAATGAATAAGTAGGTGTAAATATTACATATCAAGAATATCGATCCTATCCACCCGTCTGATACGTGTCAGAGTAATATTGAGTTATTTATTAGATGTAGTGTCTAATAAATAGATGTCGACCGAATCAAAGAGAAAAAGAAATATACAAACTAAATCATGCATTCATACCCGAATATGGCCGAAGAGTAAGTATATAGAAACGTAAGAAGAAGAGGATATACAAAAACGATAACATACAATTGTAACGGATGCTATATCGATCCCGCGTAAATCGGTGGGCTTATTACCGTCAATGGGACATTTTTTCAAATGTAATTTTGTTTCCTGTCATACTAAAAATAGTCTTTTAGTAGCCGCGAGAAATTTTCGAAATTGTATGTCGTGTTTCAAGATCATTAAAAAAAATAAAAGAATGTACAGAACCCACGGTGCGCGAGTCCGACTCGCAGGTAACCGTTTTTTAAGCTCGTTTTAAAATGTCAAAGATGGGCAGAAACTAACTATTGCAACAATTCTGTTGAGGAATACAAAAGCCTTGAAATTATTGATTCCAAATGTTGTCGGACAAACATGAAAGGAGACACATGACCACGAGGGCCACCTCATGCACTCATGCCTTCATTACGGGGTTAATCATGTGAACACAACTGTCGCTCCCGTATCGGACTGCAAAGTTATTCTAGAGTCTGCCATACGGATACGGTTTACATAAATATATTTTCGGTACGAATAAAATTGCCAGAACATAAACGTCAACACTATTATCTTAGTAATAACTCCGGTTGTATCCCCAAATTTTGTGTCCACTTCCCTAGGGTTTGCCTTAGCCTAATTAGACGCGTATGGCAACTGCCATCTGATCCCCCTACCATGAGATGAAGGCCTGCGTCAGAATCTCATTCGTTAATCGGCACATGTATCAGCTAGCAGGTGAGGTTGGCTAGGACCCAAAAAATTTAATAGGACCCAATATACGTTCACAAAATCACATTCACTAAAATATGATTTAATATGCAAGCGTTAAAACGTAACAACAAACATTTACGTTTAACCTCTACTGTATTCGTCATAAGAGCATTCCGTTATATAAATTTCAATGAAGTACTTTTGTTTTAGTAAAGAATTTCAGTCTGAAACTCTAATATTTTACAATGCGTCCTTGAAATAGTGGGCATACGTGAATAGGCGGCCCGTAGACGGTAGCATTGGACTACACAAAACGAGGTCAAGGCGAATAAAGCATTCGATTAACGTTTCCTTATTCAAACACGATTCCTTTCACAACCCCTTGCTTGTTTTTAATAAAATTACCGTCACACCCGGTCACTAAAAGTGACCGGGTGTGACGTCAAGATTTCTCTACTAGGAATCAGATGTACGTATGCACATCAGTAACGAACTCAAATAAATATATTTTATGAACATAGCATACCACTTGCGTGCATATTGTTTTGTAAGGGACCTATTATACATATATATATATTGTACCATAGGGAATTAAGTCTGTCATGAATAATTTACCTGCAAGTACTTATAATATAAGTAATTATGCACTCCCCGGTCACTGGAATAGAATAGACAACAAACATATCAATTTATGGGATTGATATAATTATGTTTACGACTGCCATGAAAGTTATAATAACATTCTACTTTATTCAAGTCTACTAACGATGTGCCGCTTGCCTAGGGGGCAGATAATATAAAATATACGTGTTATGAGTAATTTGCTACAAAGAACAGCATAGAATGGAAAAAGTGAATCGCTCAGGCAGCAAATTCTTAATCGATTGGAATAGTTAGCAATAACTTTAAAATTCCATTCAAGCATAGTTTAAAGAAACATTATAGGGCTGAATTACTGAAAATTAGCTTAGTCTATGTCTGTACTCCAGAAAATAAACTATCTACGATTCAAATTTTAATGATTTCGGTTACTACATGGTTACAAACATTTCGACGTAATTATAATAAAAAGATACGGCCGCCATTTGCACATCTATTGTGTTTTCCATACATGCATAAATATTTTTATTAGTGTACAATAAGAATTTTCTATTCCATCTGTTATATTGTAACACCTTTCTATCTACCATATTAAATTTATTTTATTTCATAAGTATTTATATTAACTACAGTACACCTACATGTCGTGTAAAACCGTTAATTACTACTTCTAACCAATGTTTTCTCTTTTACAGGTAATTTAGAATTCTTCAATGAAACTTGGCAATATGTCCTTCCGACGTCAGGGAAATAGAATTATGTGAGTTATTTATAAGTAACATTTATATATTCATAGATTCATATCTATTGCACTATCAAACAAAGTTATGAAAAATTTCACTGATTATGTGAGTTAACTCGATTTCAACAACCTTTTGTTTTATGAGAATAGGAAATATGCATATGATTCAAATACAGCGCATTTTTTTATATTTTTTCACATTTACGTATATATTCATATCTTTAAATATAGTTACTATTTGTTTAAAAAAAATATTATCGAAAAGTGCGTAAGTTGAGAGGGAAATTCAATGAGTTAAAATGTAACGCTATTGGTAGGAATTTCTGACCAATAGTGTTCCGACTCTGAGCGGACTCTGAGGTCATAATTCTGTAATAAAAACAATCAGCTCGTGTCGTCTAGTGTCTAGTTGTTGTTAATAATTATCCTGTTGCATTATTAAACTGAAGTAAAACACAAAATATTAATAGTTTACAATTCTTAACACTATTACAGCAGCTATCCACGACCTCTTGTAGTTATTTGCTGTCATATGCATTGACTTCACGACAAGCGCGCCAACATGGCGGCCGTTTGAAAAGCTGAAATCAGCCTACTATTTTAAAACTTAAAAAATTTAATTGATTGACACTGTTTCTTTTTTAATATGTATATAATGATGTAAATAATCACTTTAAAATATAAATTCTCTCTGTCGTCATGATTAGGTAGATATATATAAGACGTACCTATTTCTCTTTCTTGCTTTTCTCTTTAGTAATGACCTACTCTACTATGTTTAAAACATTCGTTTTAAGATGTCAAGTTATTAGTAGGCTGTATATGTAAGTAGTTTTATGTGATACTTTGTTCAACATCCTTATTAAGGATATAATAAAAAAAGCAATGCATACCAGATCCAATATCCAACAATATTTATATTTCACCTCCATTTAACTACATTGTGTAAGGAATTCACATGTATCTAAATAAAATCGATTTTTTATATTGAACCTTTAAGAAAAGATAATAAGACGCACGTAGTACTAAGCTAAATATAAGTTGGAAAAATAAATAGAAGAAGTCGAAACGTGCTACCTTTACGTAGGTCGAACTTGTGCCCGACTTAAAGTCACGAACGTAACGTTACTGACATTATAAACGTGTCAAGTCCGCCCTTGCTATGTCACGACGGACAATAAACTAGATGGCCAAACTAAATTGAATAAGACTCCTCGTAAAAAAACTTCTTGGCTTTTATTTGTATCATTGTAGGGAGAAACTTAGCTTAAGCCGTAAATCAATATAAGGGCTATAACTTTTTCTTGACTACGGCTATAGTGGAGTCTACGTTTTATGATTTAGTCAATGGCATGAGTGATACGTGAGTTATACATAAAAGATAAAAGGCATAATCAAAGCAAAACCGTGTCCGCGTAACGTATAATGCGATGAATCGAACGGGTTTTATTTTGATTATCCTACCTTTTTAGGCTAATTCACGCCTAAGTTATATACCTAAGTTTGGATTCTGGGGTGCTTGATTGGCTCCTCCTAGTCCTTAGGGTGAGCAAAGCCTTATTGAGTAACCTCAGACCCCAGTAATTAAAATTCGAGACGGCGTGCGGTTTTAGTCAACCCGCGTCCAACATTACCACTTACCATAACCGACGAGGATGCTATATACCTGGGGACTTCTGCACGAAAAAAAGAAATATCTGTCTATCTGACGTACCTACGCTGCTAAAACGACAAAACTAATAAAGATTTGGTAGGTACAGATAAATCTGTACTAACCTAACTAAAGAGAAATCCAAGAAACAAACGCATTCATATCTGAATTACCCTCAAATGAACCGTATCGTAGGTTTCATCATTAATTGTTATAATAAAGTATATGGATGGATAATACAGAAAAATAATACATAGTACAAAATACTCTTGCGTACAGAACATTCCGTTGCAAGAGCATGATGTAATGTAATAACGTAGCCTGCACGGTCAGTCGGTGCTATCAGCGGTAATCTTGTAAATGGCTTTCAGTTGTATAGTACCTACTACCACTATTTACGACCATTGTATTTATGATAACTGTAAATTACACAATTAAAATTGAATGACTTTATAGTTTCTAGACATAACCTTAACAATTACAGTTAGGTAGTTTGATGTGCGACTAGCTGTTGGCCGTGAATTTTGATTTAGAGATATAGATAGAAATAGCGTATTCTATACCTATTCCAGCCTATAGTCTATCACTGTATCAATTTGCGATATTTGAATTACTCACAAACAGTTGAACGGATCTTGGAAGCTCGATAGAGTAATATTCAAACAGCTAAAACTCTGAACAATCCCATCAGATCGGAATCATCCCATTTATTATATTAGTAGGTAGTAGACTTTTGACAGTAAATTCAATGTATGGGACACATTAAAATAAATTAATCAAATAAGTTCCAATGCAGGGGGTTTTATCGTAGCTATTTACTATTGAAGTGTTCTGTGAGATCAGCTCACAGAACTGTTTCATTAATTTACTGTCGTATGAATGTTACAAGTTCATAGAGCTTAAAATCAATATGACTGTTAGAAGCTGATTATATTCGATAGTTTAGATTTTTATACTCAAATACATATAACTAGTTGCCTCGAGGTGAGACTAATATAAATACCAAAAAAGGTTCGCTTATCGTTGCCACGCGCAATATAATAAGTACAAATCCACTACACTAAGCTTTCAGTGACCTGACCTTTCTAAAATTACTCACAACTTTTCAACAGAATTCTGAATATGATAAATTTAGTTTCTTATTCATAATATGTAACTAAAAGCTTCTGTACATTTATTACTAAGTCGAGTAGATTATATGCGATAACATGTAATATGTAATGTAAATACGTATTACAAGTGCGATCTCTTCATCGCACATCACTCTATAATCTAAATTCCCCTTTGATATTATCTGTGTAAGGATTAAAGGAGGAAATTGTGGTAAATCCATTAAAAGTACACGTAACTACTCCTGTTTATGTTTATCTATAAGTACAAGTAATTGCTCGTGGCTCCGCTTGCGTGATTGTCAGTAATCGCGTCCAAATGTAAAGATGGTTGACATGACCCTGAAGACAAACAAATTTCGTTAAAAACCTTAATAGTTAATAATTAATATCAAAAATTCCCTCCCAAATTAACGATAGGCCAAGGTAAAATCTAGGTAATGAAGTATTAACTTCATAACCTAGATTTACAAGTAATATAGGTAAAAAAAAAACTATTAGGCATCCATTAGGATTATAGAGGAGGCCCGTGCATATCATTAGTAGATATACCTACCTGATTACTCATAATATGTTTTTAACGAGTTCACAACCAGGACTAATTTATCAGTGGTTCAAATTCCTGTTTTTGAACCTAAGACTCGTAAGTAGTAGATGTATTTCTCGCACTAAGGCCGACTCAGGGCTATCTGTACTTTATCGGTTTATTATTTCGGTAATTAGAAAACGCAGACTCTTTGGTAAAGTCTCCTAAATGAAATCATCGATATTCATGGTATTTAGGCCACCGTCCACGCCACTTTGTATTCAACAATTTTACTTGCAGCATTGTTAGTGGACTAAAAATCAATATTAGCAATTTATTTCCAAGGTGTCAGATAAGCGCTATCGATTCCCATTCAGTAAAATGACATGTGATAGAATAGATAATGTTAATGACAATTTAATTACATACTAAATATACATTTTTGAGTAGCAATGTTCTATTTGCGGTGAAATCCTGAAACTCAAATTAAAAATAGGTATTTCCTACACCTGTCATGCCGAAGAAAAATTGAGAGCCTACTAGTTTAAGCATTACACTTACGAGGTTACTTATTTCACTAACATTTTACAATGCATATTGAATATTGATGGCACTTGTACTTTTCCACACTTTATTTTTAACCTAAACGGTTTCACCTCACGGCATTATCAAAGGTTTACTAAATTAGTAAAAATTAAAAAAAAATTAGAAAAAAGTAGATTCCACCAAGTGCCATCAATCTCCAGTATAAACAATTTTACAATGCACTGATAAAACAAAAGAAAATGTAATCGTACGGCCAGGTGTTTTCTGTTACGAAATTCCTATGCATGACAAAAGGGAAAACGTAAGAATTATCTTAGACAACGGGGATAGATAGTGCCATCTATCATTTTGGGTTCAATTTACTGGAGCATGTAAAAATATAGCGAGCCGGGCTTAACCCGCAATGATTGATATGAAGTACTCCTGATCACCCCATAAGGGATAATTTTATATCTGTTAGACATGGCCAGCCTTTTAAGAGAGGGTATTGTACCTAAAACTCAATGTCGGTATATTCCTACGTAAGTGTTGACATTGCTACTTATAGAGGCTCTGCTCTGAATAAGTCCCGTCCTACACATACCAACGCTGTGAAAATACTGAATAATCTGTGCTTCGAGGTAGCATGTCGTCGGCACATTTCTCGCAGTCTGGTACCAAGCTTAATGACGCTATCCATGAATTCCTTTTTCAAACGTTTCAAAGCCATTCCTAAATTTTGTAGTACTAATCTATAATTAATCCACAACAACATTTCATTTATGACCGTTAAATAGTTTTTCTATTTATGACCAATTTTGCAGAAAAATAGTCACTAATTAAGTTGATCATAAGGCATGTACGGTAAAAATATTATGCCTCCAGATCGTCTTGGGATTTCTTCTCTTACAATGACTGATCTATAGATACTATAATCAATTTCCAATTTCGCTTCGATTTTTGTGCTGACAGCTATCACGATATGATTTTTAATGTGTTACTACTAATAAAATAAATGCGAAAGTGTGTGAAAAAATTTGGATATCTGTCATTCAATCACGCAACGGATCTGGCTAAAATTTGGTACAGGGTTGCGGAATGGGATCAGAATATCACTTAGGCATCAATCGCGGGCAACAGCTAATAGGTATTCTCTAATGAAATCCCTTAACTCGCACACACTTTCACGTCACGATTTTATTCAATATCAAGATTTTGTTCAGATAGGATATTACTTTGAGCAAACTTTAAATCGATACTGTTTTTACTGGCTCAACCTTTTTACCCTTGCTTATAAAAAAAGGTCAAATGTGGTTTTATCATCACGGTTAATCCCGATTTTGGTCGAGATTTGTGGCCGGGGGAAAAGCCTATTTCGCCGTAAAATTTCTCAGATTTGTTTACTTCCTCCCTTCATGTCTAAGAAAATTGTAGAGTAAATTGTAATTAGCCTAATGTCCAAATGGAAATTTAATTTAACTTTAAAAGTAGTGAAAGTATAGTAATGAGCGTGTTGTTTAGAGTAACAAGATTATTGTTACTGCATTATGAATAAAATTTAATGTAGTAATTATACAGGAAACAGGTATGGTAAATCGATTAGTTGTTCACAGTTACGCAAATTTGAACTGATTGAATTTAAACATAAAACCAATTTCAGCGACTCAGAAATTGATAAAATTTATCTATCCAGTCAAAACAGAAGTTTTCATTGAAGTTGAATGAAGATAACATCAGCCCCCAAAATTGGCTCAAGAATATTATATAGGGACGATTAATTTGAGTTGATAGAGAGCTATGTTGATAGGAAGGAATTAAAGATTGGAAGTTACTACGATACTTCCATATTACATATTTCTGGTGAAATTATATAGGTATGATACAAATGCACCTGTTAACCATCAAACTTAGTTCTAGTGCAGACTTTACTTTCAAGTTTAGGAGGTCAGTTGGTAGTCAGGACTTGAACAGCCGCCATACCAATAAAAGCAACACAGGGTTCTTGTGCTCCAAAGAGTAATCTTTGGACGCAACTTAAAATCGCACTGGTGATGATAAAGATGTAACCTAATATGAGTACTATAGTCAGTTACAAATTTAAATAGCAGTATTAGTAGTAGATGAATAGTCTATTCACAAAATGTCTTCGATAGCGCATTATATATTCTTATTGCGAATTGTATTCCGAAGACTCTTAGATTATATTGTCTTCTCCCAGGATGATCTGAAATTTGGCGGCTGCCTGCCTATTAGTTTCCATATCTCGACAACATAATTTGAATTTATGTCGCTTGTTTAAGGGTTCCATTCTTGCATCGTTAAGGCGTGTTCGTGGTTCACTAATTGTGTGAGAATGATCCTTATTCTATAAGCACTCTCATGTTCTTTTGACAATAGAATCACAATCCAAACACGATGGCAACACGAAACCTCATTAAGAAGCCTTTTTGCGAATATGATACAATTCTAATTAAAGTGTTACAGTCACGAAAACTTGCGTGATAATCTGCATTTATTAGTACATGGCTGCTGTTAGTGACTAATTAGTTCTCACATTGAACTGTACCCTGCTCCATATAGAATACTCGTATAAAATTACATTTTTATCACAGTAAATAACGGTTTGGAGTATTTACAATAAGTAATGTTCATAACTACCCGATGATAGAAGGTCTGAAAGAATTTGATATAGAACGAATCAGAATTCAAATTGTCTAGATCGAATTTTAGTTATGTACGTTACATTATATGGACCAATCTGTAATGTGGGTATCCCGGAAAATTTTTATTTTATATACTCATCTAATCAGGAAACATAGAATCTCGCAAATTATATTTTTGGCATAGACTTCTAACGCATAGACTGATAGTCCCTTAAGATCGATACAACGCGAGTGAAGCCAAAGTAATATCTATGTAGGCGTAATGGTAACCAGGCATAACCTATTAGTTCTTACACTTAGTGACACTTACACAAGCGTACCGTTTTAATAATGCTACACAATAACATTTACGCTATAAATGGGCAAAAAAATGTAATCGTGTTTATGTAGAACTTGTTCACGACGCATTATATATGTAAACATTTTATTTATTGTTTTAGTTTGTTTTAGTACGTAATAATAGGAAAATCTACATACATATTTGTACATAAGAATCTCTTGACCAATGTTAATACATATATTCAAGCATATAAATATAATAATTACATGTCAATTAAATTCTGATGATGATCATAATCGGTTATAGAACGCGGGTAAGGCTAGCTACTTATAATTATCATTGTGAGAGTATCAAACGAATCAATTATATTATGTAGTATTTTGAAACTTACCTAAACCAATGAATTTGTTTTGCATATAATATTTATTTTTACCTAGTTATGTTATAACACTGGTAGCCCTGATAATCAGTACCTACCTATTGAACGAAAAAACTATAACTTGAAAAAATATCTTTTTCTTTTTTTTATTGGGAACATGAATAGTTGGAAACATTGGCCATACAATGGCGTCGTTAAAATTTTCGATTTATGTTCGACAAATGTTTTACGCAAAAATTTAGGAGGTTTTGAAGTACTTACCCATGAAATGTGATCTTCAAATGCTTTTGATATTTAGTAGATGAATTGTGACATCCTTTATTATAATACGTCATTTCTAAATCCAAATGTGCGAGCTCTTGACCTTGATGCTAGATCGCTGGTACTGGTGGATGGTTCTATGTACTTGGTCATTATAGGCTAGGTTAAAATGGTTTCACTTCGCTCGCGCGTATTGCGTTTCTATGCTTTATAATTCTATGTTTATAGGCCAATCTCAGTATGAAAATGAAGAAGAAATGTCATTATTTGCACAAAAATATATACGAAATTAAAGGAAATATGTATGTTTGAGGAAATCCCGGATTTTTTGTGGTTCGGTAATCAATATTAGATCAAAGTAGTGAATAAAAATAATGAATCGAGATAGCCGACCTTCTCAGTTTAGCGGTAGCCGAATTTACTTTCATGTGTCACTCTATAGCCGTGAGCCACTCTTATTTCAACTGTTTTTGACAAATTCGTTATACGGGATAATAATTCTTAGAAGGTTATTTGCGAAGGGCAGGCACTTATTTTTTTCTAAAATTTATGTTTGCTGAGTTGTTATTTATGTATGGCATTTAATAATATTAAATGAAATCAGTCGATGCTCTAGTCTAAAAAAGATTATTTGTCCTGTCAGATAGGTTGGTAGATATCTATCTGACAGGACATAGTTCTAAAGAGGGTATTGCATAATGTTGGTAATGGCATGGTCTGCCGAGGTAACTATTATTAATGGATTCTCATACTTTTATCGATTATCATAAAGTAACCGACAGGTATAATAAAGTTATAACAAACATATTGATGTGGACGTAACCCAATTACGTGCACTATAGCAATTTCGCTAACCGTTAGCGTTAAGTTTCGATGGCTACTCGTTCGTAACTTCAGTTTATCAAAAAAGTTTCGTTCTCCTAAGGGTAATCTAGCTAATCAGCTGAATCAGTAGTATTCTTAGTAGTTAGATGATACACACGCCGTATTTATATATAGGCACTTCTCAGAAATAAAAAGCAGGTAGGAGAATGTAAATACAACTAGATAAGTTAATAATAAAGTTGTTCATTTGACTGAAAATAATGATAACTTTGTAGGTAGTCTAAGGTCGTGCGCTACCTCATGCGTGTGCACGCATGCGGGTGCCATTTCCGTGAGTGAATTTCATGCAAGTAATTAACACGAGGTTTGTCCAAATATGCACACGATTTGCACGATGCGACGTGTGGTCAGCTTCATTTGTTACAAGCATGTAGACGGTGTTTAAATAGGCTTAAATTAGGCTTCAGCCTATATTTTTTGAGAATCATTTTTTATCGTCTCGATGCCGGTAAACAACATTTTGACTGAGCAGGTGAGATTGTTATCAGTCAATCAATCCTGGACTAATCTAACATTCTGAATGATTTTGGGTAGTGAAGTTAAGTTAAAGGGAAAATTTAAATTTATTTTATATAGATCTCTTTATACAATATACAAAATAACAAGGTGTATTTTGTAGCTAATTGTACCGACAGTGTAAGCTACACTAAAATTTAACAAATATAAATTATACAATAAATATTCCGTTTTGATCCGTTTCATGGAGTCAAATGTTAATATTTGTTGTATGAGCCAAAGGTTACAAACGCTGTAATTGTAATACACTTTATGAGTAGCGTTTAAGCGGTTGCACTTTGTATACTTACTTAGATTTCAGTTTGTTGGGTAGTCACAGTAAATCGAATTAAATGGAGAGCACTTTACCAAGTTTACCGGCCTCTTGTGCCGCACTACGCACTTGCGCAAAACATTGACTTTGTCGACGGAGTAGCCACTTAACAGTTTACCAACATTTATAATATTTCAGAGCTACGGGCCTACATTATTATATAGAGGTCGTTAGTTAATTTTCTCATAGGTAAGGTATGCTGTTGGGGTTTCGTGTTTGGTATTAAATATTGACATCGTATACCGTAATTACTGACAATTCGAAAAATGTGGCTGGGACAGACTGGATGTGGAAGGCGGAGGATCGGCAGAAATGGCGCACATTGGGAGTCACCTACCTATATCCAGTAGTGGAATACAATAGGCTAATTGATTGATTGATTGATACCGGAATTAGGTAGGTATATATATATATATATATATATATATATATATATATATATATATATATATTTTAAGAACTTTAGCAAACGGAACTATCGTAATTACTAATATTCCCTCTAACCTATCGAACTAAGCTAAATTGCTTGTGCTAGGAGTGGGTTCACGTCGGTAGATGTAATGGCCAGGATTCGAACCCGGGACCCCTTGAACGTAAGGCCGACTCCTTAACCGCTAAGCTACTGACTTAATACTCGCAATACGTAAAATAAGTGCTTTGGTATCTTGCTTTTAAGTAGGCAGGTATGTCTTGTTTTGTTTCCCTAATAGAATACGAGTCATCAGCATGATACAAATAATTGTTACCTTCATATTTGAGTCTGTATCGCCAGATACTTAGTCCTAATTCGATCACAATATCTATACGCCTTCTCTGCGCCTCTTATTTGCGTTCCACAACACGTATCGCAATAAAATATACAATCGATAAATCTGCATTGTGATACGAAAACAACGATATATATTATATTATCACGATACGTGGAGGGAACACTATAAATACGTACGCATATCAACTGAGTATACGATCTCCTTCCTTATGAAAATAGTACTGTAATATATAGATGTAATATTATGAATCGACCAAACCTAATAAAACGTTTGCTGTATATTTTTCTTGATTACAGGATTACCTCCAGCCAGTAGTATGGTAGTTTGGTTATAATTATTCAGTAGTAATTCAGGGATTCTGAAATATTTGTATGCCAAATGAGTCGCCGACGGAATGTTTCGTTCATGAGTTTTTTAACTGTAGGACTATTCCACTGCGAATGTTTCACCTTCAAAATGATTAATTCATAAGTGAATCGACGATAGAATCTTTCCACTAAGAACGTTTCGCCGGTAGCACGATTAAGGGTCAAGACAAATTTATCGAAGACCCTTCGTATTAAGCTTTATCTCTATCGCTTTTTTACGCTTTAAAACATCCGTAATTAGAGCGAGATACACAAGATAGCGTTCATTCGTGTCATCGCGGCGAAAGCTATCTGCTGTGTATCTCGTTCTGCCCCTCTAGACAAGTGGCAATTTGCTAGCCAGCGTTTGATGGAATAGAATGACGAATGTATAGGATTTGACGTATTTGACATGCGTTAACGACTGTCATATACGTCAAATCCCATACATTCGTCATTCTGCTGCCTACTTTTCAATCCCTAATTATATAGGGGAAACAACCCATCACACATTAAATATTTTCTTTATAGCATTACTTACACATACAGCTGAGAGAAAATCGTAACCTATTTCTTTCCTACTAATATTATGAATGTGAAAGATTGTGAAGATTTTTGATGTTTGTCGCTCTAACGGTTAAACGGATTTGGCTGAAATTTGGTACATATATAAGTTATATATAATGGCTACTTTTATTCCGGAAATATATTTCTAGTAGTAGCGAGAACGGGATAAAAATTAACGCGGGTGTAGCTGTGGGTTTCTGCTAGTTAAGAATAAAATTCATTTTCTCACAGACCGAGCGAGCGAAGCTGGCCAATTTTGATTTTGTCCGAATCTATGTCGGTTTGTCAGTTTCGGTCTAGAGGGCTCATTTCTTAACTGATTTTCACCAAACTTGGCACACATGTTCTGTGATTTAAAACACAACTTTTGTCTAGAGCTTTTTTGATAAGAGGGAAAATGAGGAAGAAATCGGAGGAAGTTTTCTGCTCCGTTATTTATGAACAGATCTTGATAATTTTGGCTGAAATATCAAGAATATTATTTCTCACCGGTTGTTGTGAAAATAAAATGAACTTCGCTATAAAATAAATCAGATGAGAGAAAAGGGGTTTGTTGCAGCGTTTTTTTTTAAACGTTTCGAAATTTTTTTGTGACCCTTTCCTTTGTCACACCATTTCGGCCTGGAACTCCTTGCCAAATCACGTGTTTCCTTCTTCCTACCGACCCGGGTCCTTTAAGCGGGGCGTGAAAAAGCATCTGATCGGGCCTTCAAGCTGAGTGCCACCATTGTTGACATGGTACGTATTTGTAATGGTGACCCTCTTTCCTGAGAGTTTGTCATCAGCTTACCATCAGGCAAGGTGAAATCAAATTGCCGTGTTCTAGATAAAAACTAATAATAAGATAGATACGTATCATTTCTTTTTTATACCAGATAAGGGTACCAGAAAAATATGGTGCTCGCGAGGTCCACTATTCATAGGAGTACAAGTAGATATTTTGCGGGACCACTCAAATACCAATAACGTGCTACAGCGCTATAAAATACAGGCATGCACTAGACCTTCAAATGGCGTTTGTTTCAAAACAATTTGCCCGAAAGCAACATAATTTAGTTGCTATGTAAGTTAGGAACCCCTTCGTGATCAACCTCGGGCGGCAAATGACTTTCGTTTTCTGCGACCTATTATAATATGTAATATCGCTTTCCTCTTCACAAAAGGTTTGCAACAAAACCTTGCGCTAAATTGTCTGTTTAACAGTCAACAATTTAGAACAGCGAAAGACCTAGTAGCATACGATACTGTAGGACTGTTAATTTTTATTAAAATTGTTTTTTCATAGTCCCATTGTTCATAAACATTTTTATTATAAGTACTAATTGCAGCTGAGTGACTGTTACATGTATATTGTGCAAAACATATTGATTGTAATTATCTTAACAGGCAATTGAAGTAATATGTAGATATATTACATGGACAATAAAACTAACTATTAAAAATAAAAAACCCAACTGATGCTGAAAAGATCGAAACAAATTTGATAGCAGGCGGGACCCATTTATTTTTATCCGGTTTATGATTGACAAATCCTTTTTTAGTTATGACATTTATATATTATTGTAATCGCCTTCTAATATCCTACCCAAGAACCATTTGGAGAACCATACCTTTCATTTGAGATGCCAATCAATGAAATCCATATAGTGGTTCAGAAGATATGAGGTAATAAAGAATATTACAAACTACTTATAAGATACGTGCGAGAAACATAACACTTCTTGGCAGTCGGGTAAAAAGAGCAGCCTTACATCCTCATGAAGTTCTGAAAAACAATTACATATTATAATGCGATTGAAATACTATATTAAAAGGTTTAGGTAATACTAACATAAACGAAAAACACATAAAACAAAGTGGATATTGTCCGAATTAGACGAAAAGTTTGACGATTTGCCAAATTGAAGAAGTAATTGTTTGATGTAAACAATTGATTTGTTCGTAAGTTTGAAGAGTTTAAATATTGCGTAGCGGCCGAGATTGGAAATTCATTAAACCAAATTATGTGGAAGTTTTCGATGAAACAGTAAATAATCAAGATACCAAACATTATTGTAGTTTAGGTAATTATATAACCATAATTAATTTATTACTTCCCTTTATTCGTTTAAAATACTTTAAAATCACAGTTTCAAATAGACATGACTAAAATACCTTTTCAAAAATATAAAAAATAGTATCCCACCGGCAATCGGTACAAGGACTACCACCGATGGTTAAGGGCTCCAAGGAGTGAGACTTCCTTACTATGCGTGCCAGGCCTAGAATGAATGGCTTTGGGCTCCGATGTCGGATCCTATCGATGACAATGCCAAGATAAACAGAAAAAGACTATTTGCACTGAGTTGGCATCGAACCCAAAGCCATTTCAACATTAAAAGGTTCAATGTTCAATAATGTGCGTGTGTATGGTCGTTATAACCCAAGTTAAAGGAGGAAGGATACGACGGTATTTCCGCCTAATTGAGCAGTCCGCCTGGGGAAGTACCTCCGTCCTACAGAATACCGCGGCCATAACAACCACGTGCTGTGCTCCCGGCGATGAGTAGGGTAGCCACAGCTCGCTAAAGAGTTTTAGTGCTATCAGTGAGAAGACCAAAGGCTATTCCTGCTTTGTCTTCTATATTAACGGCACAGAAAGTCTCTGTGTTTACAGGGTCAGCAGCACGAGTGTCACTCCCCTGGTGTTGCATACGTCCATAGGCCACATTAACCACTTTCCATCAGGTAGGCCGGGTGCACGTCTGCCACCTTAGGTGTATAAAAAACGTTGATTATATCATTTTATTGTTTTATTAAGTAAAACGTAGACTACTGATAATTTCTAACTTTCTATAAAAATAAGTGCACGAAATCCACTGCTTTGTTGTTAGTTTTTCTACTTATACATAGTTGTTATTGTAAATATGCTCCTATTATCATAGTGGTTCAAAATACAAAATTCAAACTAAAATTTATAACATGAATACTGTACCTACAGATGTGTACTTACCACATCATCAGTAGTAGGCAAATATACACGTGTATTTTGCTATGGGTACAGCAGAAATCTGGTTGATATTCGTGTTTACTACCCAAATTTGAACAGATAAATAAACAGTAGCTCTCATAATAAAGACAACCGCACAGACAACAAATTATTTTAAATTTAACCACTCATCACATAATATATGAGTGGCTAAACAAAATTCACACATAGAAAGAAATTCATCACGAATATGTAGCAAAATTTACCAAGCTCACATAGGAAAGAGATAAATGTTAGGAAACATTACCTGTTGACTCTAGCTTTTGACACCCTCGTTTGATATTTGTAAAATTAAACTTCATGCAGCATTTTTTGATGAACCTCGGCTTTGTAAACCAACAGTACATACAGAAAACAGGAAAAATAAAAGCAAATTGTTAAAGCACAATACATCAAGCTCGTTTTGTAATACGTAATTCTTTAAGCCTCACTTTCACCGAGCGAAGGATTTAACTTTCCACCTCAAGAATATTATATGTATAAATATGAACTTTTAATTAAAACACATGCCATTTAGGAATACAATGTTACGCAATGAGTTAAGCCCAACCCTTTCGGAGAAGACCTTTCTAAATTGACTTTTCCTCACCCATTTATTTTCTCTGCAAAGATTGTGGAAGATGGAAAATGTAATAAGACAATTTACGAAGCAAAATTATAAAACAAAATGTAATATAAATTGAAACTCATTAGAGAATTGCACAAAACATTACTACGAGGCTTCTTCGCATGTTGGTGCGTAAGTAACTGCGCAAAAAGTTTAGGCGTTCTTTAATCCATACTAATATTATAAATGCGAAAGTAACTCTGTCTGTCTGTATGTTACGCTTTCACGCCTAAACTTCTGAACCGATTTTGATGAAATTTGGTATAGGTGTAGATTAGACCTTGAGAAAGGACATAGGCTATGTTTGGTCGTGATAACCGACATCCACGCGGGCGGAGTCGCGGGAAAAAGCTAGTTTAAAATAAAGTTGTCTTGCAGATCCGCTTCGGTTTTGCTAGTTGCCGTCTAAATGGACAATTAATATTGCATTAAGCGTTAGGGGGGACTCAAAATACTCATTTGAATGCTAGGCGAGAAGTTAAATGCAGAGCCTGAGTGCAGTACTGCAGTGCAGCGTCAATCTCGACGAATATCTCTCTATATTCTATCCCAACTTAATTTGAATACCGTTGAAGCTATCCCAGGTCCGTGGTTAGGTTTTGAAAACTATTTTAAAGCGAGATCTTAAAGGAATCAGCATGCAGTTGAAAGTCGAAATAAAATATGTATGCATTTCTGCAAAAGTGGCTTCAACATACATAAGCGTAAGCAGCTTAGTATTTAAGAAGTCAGCCTTCGAGTACCACTACTATCGTGCGCCTAGCACAAACAACAAACTTTCCTGGAGGAGCTAGAGGGAATAATAAAGATTTTTCAAAAGTAGTTTGATTATAAAAGTATGCTGTAATATTTTCCTAATTAGGAATTTGTAGATCTTAGGAAGAAAATAATCTTTCTGGTTAGGTGAAATATGAATTAATTGCTTTGCGAATTTGCAATGTTAACCAGGCATCTCACTCCCAAACAATATAAAAATAAGGTCACCGACGAAATTCCTTTATTTTTACCATTTAAGTGCTTGCCACGATATGTTCAGCTGCATATAACAGCAATAGAAAGGTAGTAACTATATATAATATTATATATATATATATATGATAGTGTCATATCTTGTTATTGTATTGATATATCTTCCAAAATTAATTTTTGGCAGTTAATACTTTCTTTTTTAGAAAACCCCTAAACTACTTCCACTACTCCTTTGTAGAGCCGATGACAATGTTCTGCCTTATAAACAGTACTATAAAAGTAAAAAATATAATGTTAGTTCAACCTAAAAAGTTAACGTATTGCTTATTCTATATTGGTCCAAGGAAACTTATTATTAGGTTACCTATTTTATTAGGTTACCTAACCAAGTTGTTCTAACCTAGGTAAATAGCATCCTGTCTCGTAACTATTAAAACTGATGTGCAAATCCCAAGAAAAGTCAATACCCAAGTTTGTAAGGCCTCCATCTTGTACAGTATTGAATTATTATCCATTGTACCCACTCACAATAATTTGGAAGTGTCGTGTATAGCGTATGTAATATAAGAGCAGGATTTTCTGTATGATAACATAATACTAAAGTCCTACAGACAGGGATTCATCTGAAATATACATCATATTTGGGGTTTTTCACTTAAGTTTGTATGCTTGCTTGCTGTCTTTGTCCTATAAAAATTTATGTATTTTAAAATACAATTAGTATTTACGAAATAAATACCTAATTTCCATATCCATATCTCATAGGCGTCTTTCGAAGCGGATGATTCATGCTTACTTGACTGATTATATTCACCACAATTGTATTTATAAGAAGGAGAAAAATATTTAACCTCTTAATCTAACATAAAACAGCATTTTCTGAAATTATTTGTAATTATTTACCTAACCTTTTCACATAAAGTACAATTACAACTTAATCAACTGTATTATTTGAGGCAATGTAAGCATAGGAACATGATTTCGGTATTAACATAATAAAGAAATATAAATAGCACAGAAGAACTTCGTATTAAAATTTAATCTCGAAATAAAAGTATTTTCGCTTTGTTCAAAGGTAGGTAAATAGTGTATCAACCGTACTGATTCTTAATAGGGAAAAACGAGTTCTCATTAACATGATCAAACATTTAACAAGGGGAAAATACAGGAGGGATAATAATTCTGCTTTACTGCCGAGTTTCTCTCTAAACTTAAAGCTACACTCTTGTCGGTGGAGTGATCACCAGTCTTCTATCTCCTCCGCCAATCCTATGATACGATGTGACTTTTAGTTTTCCTTTACCTGTACCATAAACGTTCCTCTTGGTCTACCTCTTCCTCTTGTTCCTTCGGTAAAGGAGGGACCTTTCTATGCTATTAAAAAAGAATCGTATCGAGAGAGAGAGAGAGAACCTGATAGGCTCTCTCTCTTGGGTCCTCGATTGTTTCCAATATAGACCTTCTTTCCTATAATTTACTAACATAGGCTAAGCAAAAACTGTTACTAACACAATGAGTCACGTAACTTGTAAAAAAAAAAAATATATATATATATATAATATACCTTGTTTGGTACTCTTTCTTTTGTCATTCTTTCCGTTCAGTTCAGTTCCGTTCCTTATCCCCTCCATCCCTCTCCACCGCATAAACCAAGTTTAGAACTCCTCCACCCTGTCTCTGTTCCTCGTGTTATAATCCATGTCTCACATCCATAGAGCACATTAGTTCTGATGAATCTTTACCTTTTTAATAATTAAGAATTTAATGTTCATGACTATTTTTTCTGAACTATTAGCCAGGTCAGTCTTAGGATAAGTGATCATTCCATGCCTTGAAAAGCATGTTAACCCCTCCATCCAGGTTACTGGATATGGAAATGTCGCCGCCAACTAGCTTAATCAGCCATTCTATTAACTGCCTAGGCCGTTAATTGAATAGCGGCGTTTAGTTAACTACCTAGGCAGTTAATTGGATGGCTGATTAAGCTAGTTGAGGCTGATTAAGATATATCGAAATTTGGTCGTTTCATAGTTAGACTGAAAGCCGTTCTCACTTTATCGTTTTTATTTAAATTTATCATCCACCCAACCTATGATAGTAAATGATTTGACTATCAAATATTATGACTTTACAGTAATTTATTTCATACAAGTTTCCTTTTAACTTGCTTTTCTACAAAATGCATGACAAGTAAATAATGAAGAATCTTTATATTTACTAACGTAAACAAAAGAGAGCAAACCTATGTTAATAAAAGCGGCTTAGTTTGGTCGTGAATTTTCACAAGATTATTCCAAGGATATTAACTATTACAAGAGATTTTATCCAACTAATACTCAGACATACATCTTATGAAGGTAGAAGTGCTAAACTTATCTCGCACATATGTGCCAGCTAGAACGGGAGAAGTTTTGTAGTACCGAGGCAATAAACAAGCATATACCCTATTGTGCAATAATGCATCGACTCCTACCGTTAGCCCAAGTATTGTGTTAATATCATCTATATCACCAGTTTCACAGGCATAGGATTCTCACAACTGAATACAGGCGGTATCTTGTATAGCCCTTTACAATGAGCGATATTGCACCGCCTCCATTCAACGCCTCCCTGACACTTTGACTAGGTCATC
This sequence comes from Eilema caniola, assembly GCA_949126895.1. Classification (NCBI taxonomy): domain Eukaryota; kingdom Metazoa; phylum Arthropoda; class Insecta; order Lepidoptera; family Erebidae; genus Eilema; species Eilema caniola. The sequence continues at coordinate 19,619,528 of OX421462.1, forward strand.
GGTCAATTCAGTGAGGTGACGTTTCACGATGCGATTGCCTGTAAATCGCTGCTACTATACGATTGATAGGTCACTTTAGTTTATTAAAACAAAAATTTTGGAGCAGATGTTGCCAATTGTATACGTTTGTTAATAAATTTAATGACGATAGCATTAAGTAGGTACATATATATTCCAGCGGGGGACGCCGCAGACCGGACGGGTGATCTGCCCTTTTATGGGGGGCCATTTCACCCAATCCCCTATTCCTCCTATTTGGAGGCTAAGAAGTGTCTGGCAATCACGGCGTTCCGTCGAACCTACCTGTCTCTTTGCAGAATCTTACGATCTGTTCCACCTTCAGATCCTCGAGGTCTTGTTCTTCTAAGATGTCAGTCCCCATGTTTTCCCATATTATCATTGAGTACATGGGGCATTTGGCCAGCAGGTGGAGACTGGTTTCCTCCTCCTCCATGCACTCTGGGCATTTGGGGTCACTTTTCACCCTATAAGTGTAAGGTGCCTATTTAGTCGGCAGTGTCCCGTTATCACTTCTACGACCAGCCTCATGTTTCCTCGGGAGAGTTTCAACAGTCGGTTTGTCTTCTTTGTGTCAATGCTTTTGATGAAAATCTTCGACTGTCTCATGACTGGCGAGGACTTCCATCTCCGTCTTCCATATATATATATATATATATATATATATAGTAGGATTTTTTAAGTAACTTCGAAAGTGATAAGTATACCTAATCGACATTTTAATTAAGCAGTTACGTTATAATTCACATCTTAGATAATCAAATAGATATAAAGGGTAAATTTATCTTTTTCTTTAAGTCACCCTACACCATTCGTATTTTTATGATGAAACTTCGGCAAGTTATAAATAATACAGAATTATAAGAAAAAGTGAACGAAAAATATTGCACTTCCATTTCATAGAATAACACTTATAAGCGTCAAATACAATGCATCTAATGGAGACGGGGACAAACATTCATGAGCCTTTAAATTTAGGTTTACCAGCCCAATTTTGAAAATTTCGTAAGTTTTTCGTAATTCATAGTTATTAGAGGTTTAGTAAAAGTGAGTTCATGTTACTAATTGTTATTGTATTTAGTGGGGAATAATAATTTAAAACCAAATTATGAATGAATATTCATGGCTTGAAGCCCTAAAAGATAGCATGAAAGATTTTATCGAAAGTACAACCAGAATTTTAAAAAAAGTGATGCAGGCAGACTGGCAAGTCAATGAGCAAAGAGAAAAGAATTTGGCACGTGACTGTAATGACGATGATTGTAAACAAACAAGGTCGTACGTACAACTAACAATAATAACAAATAATAACGCATTTTTCTTTTTTTCTTTTCTTTTCAAAAAAAGATCAAAAAAATTAAAACACATTCATGTATGTACAGTCGACTTGCACTTTTTCATATAAAGTTGTATGTAAAGGTGCAACCGTATTTCCTTTGTCGACTGTACATACATGATCAAGTAGTATTGCATGAATGAGTTAGTGAGCAATATCATATCGCTGGTTCTACCTAACTAGTTGTTTGATGGGAATACTCCTTATTGATGATGATTATTAATTTAACCATCACTTTCTAAAAAAACAACCGCAAGTAAACAGATATGACACAATGTACGGACAAAACTTATTTATTCTCTTATAACAGTATAAAAGAAATTGTGCTGGTGATTGTATGTGTTCGTGAATTAATTCATTCTAGTTGTATATAAGAGATCACAAACATTAAAGTTTTACAACAGGCTACTTGTTTGTCCACCCAAGTCAGTTTATGACATATTTTTATAAAAGTTTTCTTTTTAAGTTTTTTTTTTAACGTGTGGGAAAATCCTTCATGGATGCTAAGCCGGACTCCTACCGACTAAAAACCCTCACGTACCGCCTAATAGCCTGCGGTTGGTAGCCCCGGGTAAGCCCTCGGAAGGACCACCAACATCTCTCACGTCACGCTGCCGTCATGGGCCTACTTCTGTAAGGACGGTGAGCAGCCCACTCACCGTCCTCAAGACCCCGGTCACGGAGGCCGATGGTCTTCGGCGAAGACACGTCGGCGGCGCCCAAGCCGCCGACTGCGGAACTCGGGTGGGAGAGTTCTCTCCCGCTCCCGCCCCGCCGCCTCTTTCGCGAGCATGACCTGTTCGCAGAAAGAGAGCGCAGTCCCACTTAGTCCCGCTGGAGACCATGGCTCGCACCATGGTCTCGAGCGAGAGAGTGTCCACGTCCAGATCCACCACGAGGACGTGGCGCTGTTCCGCCCACGCTGTGCACTCCACCAGCGTATGGAGCGATGTGTCGTCGCTGCGGTCCTCGCAGTGCTGATACTCGGCCGTGGTTTCCCGGTGTCTTCGCCACAGATATCTACCGAAGCTACCATGCCCGGTAAGCATCTGTGACAACCGGTAGGAGAGAGCACCATGTCTCCTCTCCAGCCACTCGTCCATGACCGGTCTGACGGCCGCGATTGTGGCGAATCCCCCCTTTGGTTGCTCAAGTCGCACCTTCCATGTCTCCACGGTTTAACTGGTGGAGCTGGGACCGCTGGGCCTCGATTTCTCGAGCCGCAGGCCTTTGGCCCCGCTCCAGCGCCTCCTTGCGCCATTTAAACAGAGACGCAAGGGCTCTCGCTTTCAGGTCCCATGAAGGGGTCCCGGCTAGGAGACATGCCGCTTCACCTGAGATCGTGCGGTATCCCCTTATCACCCTGACGGCCATCGCCCTCTGCGGGCTCAGCAATCTAGCCAGATTGGTGGCCGTCAGGGTTTCCGCCCATACGGGCGCCCCGTATAGGGCCATACTTCGCACGATCCCTAGGTACAGTCTCCTGTAGGGAGCGTTGGGTCCCCTGATGTTGGGCATCAGTCGCGCGAGTGCGGCTGATGCTCCCCTCAGTTTTGGGACCAAACTTCGGAAGTGATGTCCGAAGTTCCACCGGCCATCGAGTACGAGTCCCAGATATTTCGTCGAAGGATCGATGCCGATGCTGACGCCTGTATCCCGCAGGTGGCCCCATCCGAGGTCCGTGGAAGCACAGAGCCTCGGATTTGTGAAGGGCGACCTCGAGACCCAGCCGCCGTATTCGACCCGCGACTTGAGCAACCCCTGCCGTGGCCTTTAGTGCTGCGTCTCGGTGCGTTGCTCCCCGCGCCGTGACGAGGGTGTCGTCTGCGTAACACGTTACGCGGACCCTTCTGAGCAACGGAGCGCGCAGCACCCAATCGTAACCGATGTTCCACAGGAGCGGTCCTAATACCGATCCCTGTGGAACACCGCACGACACATCTCGCCGACCCGGCCCTAGCCAGCTCGGGTAAGTAATGGCCCTCTCGGAGAGATAGGCCCCGACAATTCGACGGAGGTAGGGAGGCACTACATGGTAAGCGCCTCCCTAACGCAGCTCCAGGGCAAGGTGTTGAAGGCGTTGGCGATGTCAAGAGACACCGCCACCACCACCTCAGCCCGTGAGATTGCTTCCTCCGTCAGGTCTCTAATGCGCATGATCGCGTCCACGGTGGATCGCCCTTGCCGGAAGCCAAACTGGCTATCCGCCAGATCAGGCCCCACGCGTGTGAGGTGCTTGCCGAGGCGTTGTGCAATAATACGCTCGAAGAGCTTGCACACCTCGTCAAGCAACACGATCGGCCGGTATCCTGATGGAGAATTTGCCAGCCGCCCCGCCTTTCGGATCAAGACCAGTTTCCCTGTCTTCCAGACCTTGGGAAACTGGCCTTTTTCGAAGCATGCGCTAAAGAGCCCTATAAGTCGAGGTCCAATCTCCTCGAGAGCCAGAACCCACGCTCGGCCTGGAATGCCGTCGGGTCCAGGGGCGGTGTTTCTGCGGGATTTAAGCCGCAGTACAGCCGCCCCTAACTCACCCTCCGTGACTACGGGCACGTCGTTCTCGCTGCCTTCCGCGTTGGGCACCTGAGACGGAGACATGCGCGGAGGAATGTGTTCCTCCGCTCTTGATGGGAACAAGGAGTCCAGGACCCCCTCCAGCCGCTCCGGCTGTAGGCTCTGGGTCAGTGGAGGCGCCTTAGGGCGTAATTTACCCCTTACCATAAGGTACGGGCGCCCCCACGGGTTCCGCTCCAGGGCCTCCATCAGCTTCTCGCGGCCCAACTTTTTGGACCGCTTGATGGCCACCTGAAGGGCCCTCTTGGCCTCTCTGTACCCATCATAGAGCTCCGTCTCTCGGGCTGCCGCATCGTCTGGGCGACGACGCCTCCGGCGGAACCTGGTGTACCAAGCGCCTGAGCGCCGAGAACCTGGTGCGCGCGGTAACGCACTCCACGCGCAACTGGGCGATTTCCGGCGTCCACCAGTACACCTGTCTCCTCGCCGGTCTGGGCCTAGCCCTGGGCATCGCCGCATCGCAGATATGCGACATGGCCCTCCCGAACCACTCCACCTCGGCATCAACATCGGCAGGTCTGTCCGCTATCGGGATCCAGGCCTGCACAATGGCCACCTCTAGGAGAGCCTCCGGATCCAGGCGATAGAGTGCTCAACGCGGTTCCGGGGGATTCGCGATAGCTGGCGGCAGATTAGGTGGGGGGGAAACGTCGAACCGAATATATCGGTGATCTGACGACGTCTCCTCCTCCTCCACGACAGGCCATCCCTGGACTCGGCGGGCGAGCTCAGGGGTCGCAAACGAGACGTCTATGACCGAGCTGAATCCCCGCCGCGTCCAGGTTGAGACATTCCCCCGGTTCAGAATAACTAGGCCACGAGTAGTGACACAGTGCTGAAGTATGCTCCCCCTGTCTCTGGTCTCCCGTGAGCCCCAAGCCTGTGACCAGGCATTGAAGTCTCCCAGGACCAGGACGGGGAGAGGCCGGCATGCAGCGAGAACGACGTCCAGCTCAGGGAGCCATAGCTCAAACTGATGCTGGTCGAGGCTCGGCGAGACGTAAGCGGCCACGACAGCCACACCCTCATATTCCGCCGCGACGCAACCCGGGCCCCTAGCAATAAGCGCTAGGCGCGAGTCGTCCGCGCCGGTCCCCCCAAAGACAGTCGCCAGGCCGTCCAGATCCACCGGGCTCCCCGCGTGAACCCAGTACGGCTCGGCGACAACCACCACGTTGATGGACCACTGCCTGATGCTTTGGTACAGAAGGTCCTGAGCACCAGCGCAATGGTTCAGGTTCACCTGTAGGATGCGGATATGGGTGTCCATTAATGAACGTCCATTTCCGCACCCTGCCGCGAACGTGCACCCTCACCCCCCCGTGCGGACGGAAGGGGCTTTGGCCTTGAGGCAGCGCAGGCCTTACTGCCGGCCCGGTAGTCGGCCTCCTTGCCCTCCGCCACGCATTTAAAACAGCGTGGCGGAGCGTCACAGGCAGTGGCCGTGTGACCGGGCTGACTACAGCGGAAGCACCAGTCTCCCACGGTGACTTTCGCTGTACACTGCACTCCTACATGGCCCACGACCAGGCACCTAAAGCACCTGGCTTCACGGGGCTGCAGGAGATGCGCCTGCGTCCTCAGGAAGCCCCCGACAAGGAGGCTCCGTCCATCCGCCACTTTCTGAGCCACTGCGACGGGGCAGCTCACGACTGCCGACCCGTGACCGGCGGGGCCAAAGCGGATTTCACTTGACCTCACCTGATCACGAGGGCAGCCGCTCGCCTCCACGACGGCGGAGATTATCTCCTCCGTTGTGGCCGCGTCATCCAGGCCCGAAATGCGCAGACCCGCGCATTTGTTGGGGCTCCTTTCGAGGAGCTCCTCCAGCGCTTTGGCGGCGCCTGTGACCGCGTCCGCCACGACTCTTTTTCCCCGCAATATTTTTCTGGCCTTTTACGGCGCCAGAAATGCGGAAAAGCGCCGCCAGGATGTTCTGCGCCGCCGGTACCTCCGTGACCTTTCCGCTTGGCAGCGGGGGCACAGTCGCCGACGGCTCTGCTACCTTCCCTTTCTCTCTGTAGAGGATCCTCGGTCTCGCTATCCATGTCGTCAGCGGACTCCACCTCCGAACCAGCATGGGTCGACACGTCTTACGCGTCGCTTTTTTGGGTGGTTTTGAGGCACACCCTTGGGCCTGTGGGACTGTGGTTACCCCTCCCATATACCACCCGGGATGAACCCGGGAGGGGGTCGCCATGGCTGGTCGTCGAATGGGTGTCCATTCGACCATCAGTCATAGCAAGGGATTCCCCGGACGGAGTCCGGGTACCCTCATGGGTAGATTAATATTCTGTGAGTGCAATGTATATAATCGTAATACCTTAGAGCTGTACTGTTCTGAAGCTTTGCAATAAACATTTATTTATTATTTATTATTATTTATTTAATTTAGTTTCCATAGTCATTTATTGATTTTTTTACGGTTACTGTCCGCCGACGTTGGGGTGGAGTAGGGGGGGTTGGGAGTGGATGTGAGGATGAGGTTAAGGTGGGAGTGAGAGAGTGAGTGACGCCCTAGGCATTGAGTTCCCCCCAGCGATGCATCCCATTGCCGGGCGTCAGAGCGTGGGGTTTGGGGTGATTGTTTGGGAGGTTTTCTTCCTCGCAGCTCCGAAGAGCCACCGTGCCCGTCTGACGGGGTAACGGCTCGGCCGATCGATGGTCCCTACGGGACCGTGTACTTCGCCACTGATCACTCAGTGGCGAAGTACTCGTCGCCTTGGGAGTTCTCCACTAAGTACGCTCTGCTTAGGCCATAAGGCCCTCCCTCCTTGGTGGTGGTGGACTATTAGCCATGGGCGACGACGTGCGCCTTGCGCGAAGCCCACATCGTCGTCCACGTTACCAGGGTGCACCACGTGGAGGTTGTCCTACCCAACACCCCATAGTAACTAGATATTACGTTTCAACCATGGGGAGTATTCCGATTAACCACCCTCTGCTTTCCTATTTAAAACAACACGTACGTCCTCAAATAATACCATCAATAACTTAGTTCGGCACTTCTTTTCTTTGCCCTACCTTAAAGTTTTGAAATTTTTTACCACCCCACGTGTTTCCCTCTTCCTACAGTCCCAGCATTGCGCTAGTAATTTAGAACCAACTCAAGCTCATTTCTTGTTGCCGTCTTTGTTCCTCGATATCGGCCATTTTTGTCACTTAATTCTTTGAATATTATTTTCCTTTATTGTCCTTTATTTCTGAGTTAATGCCTATACCTAAACAAACATATTTTATTACCCATTTCATTCTCTCCAAAAGGCCAAGCTTTTCTTCAGGTTTGTCGAGATTATCATTAATAAACATTGAGCCACATAAACGTATTCGTGAAGGGTTTTCGATTCCGCAATCGTTTCTGTCGAGAAATGTCATTGTATTTGAATAATTCAATTGGGTAAGATGGTATCATAACAGGATACTACTTTATTCGGTTTCGCATTCAAAAGCTCTTTTGTACGTTGCCATTTAATATTATTTTGTAACCAATGGGATAATATAAATTGTTGGAAATTTCGAATTCCTGTTTTTATAAAACTATGGCAGGTTTTTTAGCAAATATGTTTCGACTATAAACTTAATACCTATATACTAGCCAGGATTTTTTGTGCATGATATTTCAGAAGCGCAGTGTTGTGTGTGGTGTGGTATGTGTGAATTTTTCTGACGTGATTATACTTTTCGGGCAATTCTTACTGAAAGACCCGGAATTTGTTCGTAGAAGTTTCATGCAGCCTCGCGGCACCGCGCAATGTCGAACAATTCTTCTAAACAAATATATTGCATTAAAAAGCCAGTGCCAGTTACTTATCTTTTAGTGGAGATTTACCCTTAAGCTTTATGTGTATAGAAATAACATTTTATTTGACATAAAAAGACAACCCTGATAACTGTTTGCTAGTACCTACTCTACTATAATGTATGAATATTTTAATGTTACAAAGCAGATAGAATCCATCATCATTATTTCATACAACACTAATCAAATTACTTAGCACAAAACCAACACAATAAATCTTGACTCGAATCAAGCATAGTTACCTATTTGTGTACCATAATAGTAATCCTGCAACACGTTCATGCTTACTTGTACGGTCGTGCAAGCAGACTGATTTAAAATTACTCAACTCTTACTCGGTTAGCACATTTTCATTTTAACATATAAAAAGAACGTTACGAAGGCATTGTGTTTTTTTTTCGTTCTTTGGCTTCATTCGTTTTGACCAAGCCTGTTTGCACGGATGGAATCACATTAGCTTACGAATATTCAGTAAACGAGAACGCAATACTTTATCCATTTAAAAATGTATTTTTCACGCTTTTCTTTAAAACTACGAAACAGTAAGAAACCATTCTTTAGAGCAATTAAAAATTAATCTACTTACTAACTAGGTTCGCTTTTGACGATGCCAACTAAGAGTAAGAGCTCACTTCATAAGTTTTTGTTTCGTAACAGGCCCGGAAAATGATGAATATTTATTCATTTTCATATTTAATTTATATTCCCAACAATTTACGTATGTCAATTGCAGCCATATTGTCTGTGTGCGATATGAAAGCATAAACCGAAAATTTATTTGCAAGCTCTGACTTCGCGGGAAAAATTGCGGCCAATTGTGCCGAAACCGAGGGCTCCTTTATAATATCGATGAGCTCAGCTCTCGAAAAGTTAAAGAAACGCAAGAGACCCTGAATAAATAATGGAGCGACGCGCCAAAACTTTTACAGATATTGGCTTTGTTTCATAGCGGACAAATATTAACGGGAACAGCTGCGACACACGTATTTACCGTAGGACAACCCAACATATCACCAAGAGAGTACAAATATAACAATTCTGCTAAAATAAATAAAATTTGTGCAACATGTCGTAGCACTTCGTAGCAGTTCGTAGCACTGTAGATCTTATTATTATTCAGCTTTCGTGAAACGCGCTGTCACCCATGTTTAACAAACACATTATGTTGTCAGTACGCTCTAATACATAATTCATCATTGAAATAATTCATCGTTAAAAGGACTCCTTAAATATCCTGTAAATTTTTGGCTTTGAAAGGTTCAATACTTTACTCAACAAAAAATGTTAAGTACGAATTAATCAGTCAGGTGAAATGATTGTCACTTAAACAAACAGAGGGACTGAGTCAATTGTTATATCGATTTCTGATCTGCTTTCAATTCTATTGTGTAAGATTTTGTTCAATGAAGATGTTCGAATAAGATTACATTATATTATATTGATAGCTTCTACGTATAGCGGCGTAAGTGAAAAAAAGCAAATTTTACAGGACAGCAGTTCATAGTTTGTGAATCTAATTCTCGAGAATATCTAAGTAAGTTTTCAGATTTAGCTGACATTTTGCATGAAGTATAATTGAATAGGCTTATTTAAGAGGGTATTATGCTAGTGCGATATATTATAACCAATTTTCATAAAACTCATTTTCGCCCATAAACTTCAAAGGATTTAGGACAAACTAAAAAAAAAGAACGTTATACATAGGAAGGTGAATAGTTCGTTTCGCCTTTCTGCTTAACTTTTAGATAAGTGGGTAAGGGATTCAAGAAAATATTGATAATTTCCTTAAATTCATTGTGCGATTGTCTCTTAATCATATAATGTTCCTTAGATTGAAATAATTTAAAGCAAAATTTTCTTCTGATCGTTAAAATAGTTTACTATCTTGAGGTTTTGTAGGTGAACAATAATCCAATAAATTGAAGAAATATTAAATACTATCCTAAAACACGTTTAATAGTACAAAACATAATTAATACTTAAAATTAATTAAAATTAAAATAAAAACTGCATTATAACTTAAACCACATACTTTCTGATTTGAATAATAAATATTAACAGCCAAAAGCACACTATTAAGAGGGTGGCCCATGCCAGGCGAGACCAAGTTAACGCATACCAGGGTCAAAGTGGCACGAGATCTTTCCAATTGCTACTGTGTTCGAGTCTCTTATACTACCACAAGCGTTGGACTCACGGAGGATAGAATATGATTAAGCAGCGGAGATGCCACAGTCAAATTTCTCTTAAGAAAAACGCGTGGCCAAATGCGGGTGGAAAGGGAGACGCAGGGGGCATGACGTCATATCTCCATCTAGTGCGTCATAGCGAAACCGAACAGAAACAGAGCTTGTAATTTTTGTTATAGTTTGACTGTTTGCCACTAAGCTCTACACAGAATTTTAGAATAATCTCTTTAAAGGCAAATAATTCTTAAAAATAAGGCCATCTTTCGGATATAAAATAGATATCATATTACGAATAACATATTAATGAATAAAACTATTAATATAATTTTTTGACGCTAAAGACCACTGTTAATAATAAGTAATAATAATAACTAACGCATAACTTGTATCCTTCAAATATTGAACGACGAACAAAGCCGAAACTACTATATTCGCCTATTCACAGCGTATACATAGAGAGCGTACCTAATCGTACCGTGTATAAGGACGAAAGGAACCGTTCACTTTTACTTTGTTATTACATTGTTTACGTCGATGTGATCATCAGTTCCGCATATTTGTTCCCTTTCTAAAATTGAATTGAAAAGTTAGAATTATTATTTTTTTGAACTATTACATAGAGTAGGTCCATGTTAACTGAGTCATTGCCATAAAAGAAGTATAAAGGTGGTAGTGGCACTTCCGCCCCTGTACGTAGGAGCCATAAATATTATTAATGTAACTGAAACGGATAAAGCTAGTCAGTGGTGTTTCGCTGTGGTTTCGGTTACGTTGAGTGCTCTTGAGGCCGGATTCAGTAAAAAACGTTTTTAAAACGATTCAAAGTCGTATTTCAATACTGATGAAATCTCTTAAAATTCAATTTACAAAATAAAGTTGAAACTGAAACAAGCTTGAAGGCTTAATACTCTCACAATAATAATTAAGGCTAATCAATGGTATATTTTGTTTCAACGAATCGTTCTAACCGAATTGAAAACAAGATACCAATAGCCCGATTCTGTAAAGCCACTTTACAGAATCGGGCTATTGGTATCTTGTGCAACGGGTATTGAATATCGATAGAACTTTAATTCCGTTGCAAGTTCTTTACAGCAAAATCCAATCACCTTGAATGGATGCAATAAGTCTATCCGATAAGACTGGGACCTATGTTAAACATCGGACGACGCTTCACTGCTAAATTATGTTTTCTCAGTTACAAACCAGTTGATTTATGCTGAATAAATTGAAAACGCTGCAGTAACGAGATAACAATTCATTATGATAAATTCCATGTGACTTCACTCACTTCCTATTGTAATATGATATTTGTGATAGTTTATTATGAAGATGTTTGAATACTTGGATATTCTTTTGAAATTTAGTACATTTAAATACATAATAATAAATAACACAGACTTATTTATCAGTGAAACAGAATCGCATGAATTGCGGTAACAGGATTAAAATTTCAAGCTGATGGAGCGCCGGTTATTAGCTAGTGTTTCACAAAGACAGCTATGATAATTGCCCTGTGTGACTTTGTACTCCTCAGTTATTAGACCATCTTATTGTATTACGTCTGACTATGTCTAATTAGGTTAGTCGAAGTTTAATTTGATATCCTCAATGTTGTGAGTAGGGTGTTATCACTAGCCATTGTTAGCAATGGAATCGACCTCAGTAATCGCTTGAGTATAATAGTTTATACGCGTATAACTTGTTGTTGACACCTTAAGCTTATTGTTATAGTTTAAGTTGACCTGGAGACATAATGTCGTGTCTATAACAATACATTGTTAAGGCGTGGTCGTGCTGGAATTCAACAATCCGTTCATAATTTCAAATTGTATAACTTATTTTATTGTTTCGTTAAGAAACCCAACACAAAAGCGTTCTTCCCACGCTTTTGTGTTGGGTTTCTTTAGTTAAGGCGAAATATATGATTTAAATGACTTGTTTCATAAAACTGTATTTTAGTAGGTAAATTTATCTATGTATATAATAAAAGAAAATAATATACTATACCCTCTTTATGTAATATACTTTGCATTTTTTAAATTGAATGTAAGCAAATGCATTGACTTTTATAGTATTGCATTTCAGATGAACACTATTTTGTCTAAATGCTGGCATGTATGTGAGCCTACATACAGTACCTACACTGGAGATATACGATAGTTGTATCACGGTTATATACTATTACCATGGTTGTGTCACGAACATATTTAAAAAAATTAACCTTTTATTAATTTTGAGTTTGGATTACGCCTTAACAGTCAATATCTGTTTGAAATGTGCAATTATGGTAATTAATTGATTGTAGTATTACCCAACTAAGCAAGCAATTACTCAAGTATAAATTATTTAACTGTTTATTATTATCTACTACTTAATTTAATGGACAGACTAACTTAATAAGTGTCTATATCCGTGGGGTTAGTCACAAAGCGAGACAAGCCGTTTAACTAATCCATACTCCATATTGGTACACACGAGATATCGTCTATTGTATTCCACAATTAAATATGAATAGCACTATAGATTCTTGTCACAAATGGTATTTTTGACACGACAATTAATCCGACTTTTATTGGTAAATTGAGATGCTTTGTTTACGTATATCGTATTTTATTTACTGTTCTATAAATATAATGAAAATCTTTGTTGCTCAGACTGTGAAGACGTACCGTGAAAAAGTGATACTTTTTTTTTTTTTTTTTTTTTTACGTGCGGGATATCCCCACGGATACCCGCCCCTCCGGAGCCGGAGGGGTGGGTTATGTCGGACTCGAACCGACTAAACCGCACGCCGTCTGTGGGTCGTGGTGCTAGGCCGAAGGTGAGGTTGTCTTGCGACATATCCCTCGCACCCCGGCTGACCCAGGGCCATCCCTTTCGGTCTGGCCCTCCTCGGGAGGTGGGGACCACGCCGTCCCCGACTCAACCCCGGTGTGGGGAGGCACGCATCGTCCTACGATGCGCGCCGCCGCCGTGGCCTGCTTCTGCTAGGGTGACGGGTGGCTCCACCCGTCACCCTCAGGCCCGCGCTCATGGGGGGCGGAGGTCTGTAAGCGCCCTCCGACGCCCGAGCCGCCTTCGGGCGCGAGCAGCGATGTCAGCGAGTCTTTCTCGCTCACCGCGCCGCGCCCGCTCTGCTGTCTCCTTCGCGAGCATGACCTGCTCGCAGAAAGAGGCGCTGGTCGCCCACGCATCCGCGCAGCGGACCATCGCCGCGAGCAGGGTGGAGAGCGTGAGCACTCTCACCCCCAGGGCCTGCACAAGCTCCCGCCTCGGCGCCTCAAACGCCGGACACTCGGTGAGCGTGTGCAGCCCCGAGTCCACGCTCGCGTCGCAGTGATGGCACTCGGGCGTTGGCTCAATACCCATCAGATGCAGATACCGCCCGAAGTAACCGTGCCCGGCTATCATCTGCGTCTGACGGTACGAGAGGCTCCCGTGTGGCCTCTCTAGCCACTCCCCCATGATGGGTCTTACCGCCGCAATCACGGCGTGCCCTGCGCGTGGTTGCCCAAGTCGTCGCTCCCACTCGGCCACCATGACCTGGTGGAGCCGGGATTTCTCGGCCCGAATGTCCTCGGGCTCGGGATCGAATCCCCGCTCCCGCGCCTCCTTTCGGAACTGGTATAGTGCCGAAAGGGCCCTCGCTTCCAGGATCCACGGTGGCGATCCGGCCAGGAGACTCGCCGCTTCGAAGGATATCGTGCGGTATCCCCTGATGGCCCTGGAGGCCATCGTCCTCTGCGCCGTACGGAGCAGAGGCAGGAATCTGGCCCCCAGGGTGTCCGCCCACACGGGGCACCCATATAGGGCCATGGACCGCACGACACCCGCGTAGAGTCTCCTGCAGGAGGCCCCTGGGCCCTTCAAGTTGGGCAACAGCCGACTCAGGGCATTCGCCGTGGTGACCAACTTGGGGCGCAGGCTTCGGAGATGTTGTCCGAAGTCCCATCGACCGTCAAGCACGAGCCCCAGGTATTTCAGCTGGGGCTTGATGTCGATGGGAGTGCCTCCCACTGTAAGGCTGGCTCCCGGGCCTGGCCTGCGCCGAGGACCATGAAAGAACATGGCCTCGGACTTGTGCAGAGCCACCTCGAGACCCAGCCGCCGGATCCGCTCGACGACTTGGCCAACCGCGGTCGTGGCCCTCAGGGTTGCCTCGCGGTGCGTAGCCCCGCTCACCGTCACCAGCGTGTCGTCCGCATAACACGTGACGGTGGCACCGTACGCGAAGTCACCGCGAAGCACCCAGTCGTAACCGATGTTCCACAGTAACGGCCCCAGGACCGATCCCTGTGGGACACCGCACGACATCTCACGCCTACCGACTCCGGTCGAACTCGGGTAGACGACGGCTCTCTCCGTCAGGTAAGCCCCGACTACGCGGCGGAGGTAGAGAGGCACACCGTGGTACACGAGTGCCTCCCTGATGCAACTCCAGGGCAAGGTGTTGAAGGCGTTGGAGATGTCCAAGGACACCGCCAACATCACCTCGGCCCGGGCAACCGCATCCTCCGCCAGAGTCCTCACACGCATGATGGCATCCACAGTGGAACGCCACCGGCGGAACCCAAACTGGGTATTCGCCAGGTCCGGCCCCACTCTAGAGAGATGCTCGACGAGGCGCTTGGCAATTACTCTTTCGAAGAGTTTGCCCACCTCGTCGAGCAGCACTATGGGCCGGTACCCGGACGGCTCGTCCGCCGGGCGTCCCTTCTTGCGGATGAGGACCAGTTTCCCCGTCCTCCACATCTTCGGAAACTGGCCCCGCTCCAAACATGCGCTGAGGAACCCTCTCAGTCGGGGTTCGAGACCGTCTTCCCCTAGAGCTAGGACCCACGCGCGGCCTGGAATGCCGTCGGGTCCCGGGGCGGTGTTTTTCTTGGCTCTCAGCCTTCGCACCGCCAGCTCTAGTTCCACCCAAGTGACCTCGGGCACGTCGTCGTCAATCACCGCACTGGGCGCCGTAGGCGACCGAGGCGGCGGAGCCATCTGCGGCGGAACATGTTCCGCTCGCGCCGGGAACAGGGATTCCACCACTCCTCCGAGCAGAGCCGGTTCGAGCACCTGGGTCAGCGGAGGGGCCCGGGGGCGCAGCTTTTCTCTTACCATAAGGTAAGGCCGCCCCCATGGGTCCCGCTCCAGCGTCTCCAGGAGCTCCCGGTAGCAAGCGGCCTTAGACCGCTTGATCTCCGCTCGGAGGGCATTCCGGGCCTCCCTGTATCCCTCGTGAAGCTCCGCCAGTCGGGGCTCCGAATCTGCGGGACGGCTACGCCTCCTACGGAGTCGAGCCCACCGGCGGTGCGTGATCACGCAACTGTCGGATCATTTTAAAAAGCCACAAATGACATTAGCTTCACAGGGAGGTGACATGCTTAAAATTCAGTTAAATTGAATAAATGGATAAGAATTCCAAAACAGAATTTAATGCATTTATTGTGAAAACGTATTTATAGATTGAGTACCTACTACAGTACTACAATTTGAACTGAATTTTATTGAAAATCAAATTAATAAATCAAGTGAAATTCCTGTCTTATTTTTTTCTATCGTGTTATAAATTTAGGATACAAAATAAAACACATAAATTATAATAGGCCAGTAAATTTACACATACAAGGTTACAATAATTCGCACTAAGCTGAAATTTGGGAAGAAGCAAGAGCTTAAAGAACAAATAAAGGGAAAGGGAGAAATCGTAAATATGACAAACCACTGACTCAAAAAAAAACGAGAAATAGTGACGTGCCTAGAACTCATCTAAGAAGGAAGGAAGGCGTTCAAGCCACACAGAGCCTCCATGTTTTCATGTCCGAAACATCGCAGATGAATTGCAAGAGAGCCGTCTTCGCTAGTGCGGCCACGTTTTGCGGCAATCGCCAAGCTACGTGGGCAGGCCACCTCACTCTATGTACTTGCGCGCTATATTCACTAACTTCGCCGTGGACCTGCCAAGCTCGCTCCGCGTTCCGGCTTTCGCTAGCCGTATGGGCGCGCACGCACGAAATTAATTACCTACCCTAACGTTTGATTTATTTTTGTTAGTAATTAGTACTTAATCAATGCTATTATGCTTTCTCCGTGTGCAGTGTATGGTACAACAAATCAAATAAAAAGCAGTGTATGGTCCAACAAATCAAATAAAAATCTGTCTTTCTTCTGCTTGCCTGTTAATGAAGAACGGTAATTACCTAGAAATTGCAATAACGTTCGTTTAATTACCTATGACAATATTCAATACATTTTGTACAAAGTAATATACGAAGCTATATACTTCGCTAGTATTCGTAGCTATAGTTAATTTAAATTAACGCCTTATCAAACTTCTAATGTATTATTTAACGTTCGTTTAATTACCTATGACAATAATTCAATACATTTTGTACAAAGTAATATAGGTAGCTATATACTTCGCTAGTATTCGTAGCTATAGTTAATTTAAATTAACGCCTTATCAAACATCTAATGTATTGGCATACGTGTTATAAATACTTACTAAGTTTTATAAATATTTAGTATTTCTATATACACTAGCTTTTGCCCGCGGCCCTGCCCGCTCAACCAATTGTGTGCAAACTTCACATAAAGCATCTACTAAATAGTCCGAACAAAGCCTAAACATTTAGTTTGGGTAGGTGAGCCCGTTCTTAAGTTATAAAATTACAAAGAAAAGTGGCATTGATTTTTATATATTATGATACGGTATTGGATAACATCCCTAGTCTTTATAAAGAAAAAGGATTTGATGACGTAACTTAGTAATGATGTTCAGTTTTTGGGAACAACAGCTGGCATATGCAATTTGAACAATAAAATTAAACTTTAAAATATTTTGTTCCTCCGACAACGTAGAACGTAGAGTAGAATTTTGATAAAACTTCAAATATGGCTTTTCGAAATGATTCGACCATAGTTAAATCACTTATTCTCAGTATCCGCGAATAGGATTTACCCGCAAATAAGTTTGCAAATATTATTGTTATATATCAAAGGTCAAAGCCGCAATGTTACTAGCGTGATTAAAATGGCTTGACTTTATAGAAAACACTCAAACTAATAATTATTTCAATGACTCGTAAATCTACTAACAGAACAGAAGTATATCATAATACTTGTATTATGCGAATAAATGACTTTGACTTTGACTTCTATCTTGCCTACTTCCACTATACGATATTTGCAATAAAGACATATTCTTCGAAATTCATAATTAGACTGCAGTGTTCAAACCTTTCGATAAATAATATATAAGAGGTGGGAACGTTCTTCGAAATGCACCTGCCAGCCATCTCTCATGACTTGGTAATGTTGCGGTTTTATAATAGAAAGCTAATGGCTCACGAGCCGTTACCTACACGGCGATTTAATTCTATAGCACTGAATTATCTACATAGTTGGCGGCGCTTATGGGTACGAAACGTAAGGCTCTTGCTACACAGGAATTTATAGTATGTATGGTAATATGCGCATACAAATTTTGTGACTGTGATTGTGGAATATGTTTTAAAACAAGTTTTTAGTAATTTTAAAGCGACTGGCACATACTTTACACAATAAATGTCTAAAGCGGTCTTTCTTTTCACGGGTTATTTACTATATATAATTGTTTAAATATTTTTCATGAATATTATTCCTTTTCTATGTAGCTTTATTTTCAAGAAGTGTACCTCTAGGACACGTGTAAACATTTTGACCTGTTTATTCACGTCATTGAATTTACTTTCTCCGCTTCAATTAAAAAATAGTTTAGGAGATTGACTATTCAATATCCCTGCGTCGATTGGTCGATGCATCTTCTAAACTACGAGAAAGATGATGGAAAAAGTTGCATACCTAGCTTTTACTGCTAGCTCACATTGTACCGCTCTCCCAAGAATTTGTAAATCGTTAATCTCGCTTGCCGCATCGCATTTGCTCGAGTTTAGATAAAACAGTGACGTAATTATTCTTGTGCGAAACTATCTCCTCGCCGATAAACTAAATTCTAAGATCTTAGAGCAGAGGACAGCCTAGATCTGAAAGTTCGGTAATGCGTTCCTTTCAACCCCTCAAGTTAGTAGTCAGTTATAGGAAATGCAAAGTCTCTCTCTATGTTTCCTTTACAGTGAAATATTGGTACAATTTTGATCCGTTCTTAGGATAAGATAAAATAAATCTTTATTGTACACCAAATAATTGCAGTACATACACAGACAACATATGAAAAACCAACCTTTCCTCTTCTTAGATGCTTTCGGTTAGTTTTACTTTGTAACTACAGTAAACTATTGTTAGTTAGAAGATTACAGGTAGTTTATGTTCTTACATTAAGTACAGAAAACACTAGGCAATATGTCCATCCGAAAACTTAATAGTATGGTACGTGGTATGACAGCTAAAAGCACGAGTAGAAACAATAACGTTTGCAAATATTAAAGGATAGATGTCAGTGACAAGTAAGATTACCGTAGACAGTTGAAACATGATGCTCAAAATGAACGCGTAGCTTCATAATAATATTGTACAGTCGTCATCGATATTAACACATTCCAAGTTTCCACTTTTACATAAAATAATCAAATATTTAAAAATATTTAAAACAAAGAAATGACAAATTATTTATTTATTTCAATGCAATGATCGCATGTAAATTCTATTTCCGAACAATCTTTGCATATGTGTATCGCTCAGCTACTTCTGAGGGCGACTGTACGACCCGTAGACTAGGGTATTTCAGCTGGTTAAGGGTTTCTGTGACCCAAAGTGCGACATTAAAATATCGCTTTGTCGTTCCGTTTGACTAACGTTGACCTTAAAGGTCTCTGAATATCACATTGAACGTAATCAGAGGATCCGCCCGGGTCATGTCAATTAATTCTGTTGTGACTCGGATATTAAATAATTTTACTCTGCTTCGTTACATCTCATATCTCATCTGGCAACGGATGTTTTATGAGCTTTGTTGTGAATAAAAAAGGCTGTAAAAATATGGCGTAACTTGGAAAAATTTAATAACGATGGCCATTTTGTATATGAAACCTGTTTTTCTAGATCACATTTAGTGCAATGGTGGCCATCTGCTTTTTGAAGTGAAAACTTCATTAGCGGCGTTGGATGGGTGTAAAATGTTAAGGAAGCGTTAGGATTAGTTGACCTTTGAACCGTAACCGACGACTGACGGCATACAAGATTAGGTACAGACTATCTATTTTGCAAGTTACGATAGATAGCGTCGTAGCTTAAACGGTAAACACTTCGACTGTAAGTCCTTATAGTTTCAGATAGTATTCCTTCTGAAACTTTTTGTGATTATTTTTTCTTTTTGTAATTTATTACTTTTATGATTATTTTTTCTTTCTGTAATTTTTTACTTTTTGTGATTATTTTTTCTTTTC
Organism: Eilema caniola; assembly: GCA_949126895.1. Classification (NCBI taxonomy): domain Eukaryota; kingdom Metazoa; phylum Arthropoda; class Insecta; order Lepidoptera; family Erebidae; genus Eilema; species Eilema caniola. Next base: position 19,638,821 of record OX421462.1, read on the forward strand.
ATAATTTATTAATTTCTTCTGACAGAAAATTAGCAGAAAATAAGTGATAGGTTCTATGATTAGCGCTATATTATAGGTATGGTATGGTATGTTCTTTTTTATCTTTTTCTATGTATATAACGAAGAAAGAAAAAAAGAAAATGTTTTCACTTCTGCCGGCACTCCCAGAGTGCAACCCGTCTTTATTTTTAAATAAATCACGCACATACAGTTGAATGGATCCGGCCGAAATCTGACACAGGTATAGATTATAGGCTGAAATAACACATAGACTTTATGTCCCTGAAATACAGTCTTGTAAGTTACAGGAATTATATAAAATGCCAAGCCGGGCATCAGTTAATATTGAAAAACGATTGCTCAATTTTTAAGACAAATGAGGTCGGCAAACTCTATACTAACGAAATGCTCTTATGCGGAGTCTATAAGTGACTCTTTCTGTTTTTTATCACGTCATTTGCACTTTATAGCCATCGTATTTTAAACCTTGTCACTTAAAGCAGAAAGCTGAAATCTATACAAAATTTAAAAGCAGGTAAAAGACTATAGTGGGTCATAACACTGATTGTGAATTTTATATCTGCGTCTGTGATATTCCGACTTTTTGGGGAACAGGTTCCGTTTTGATTGGTTTGTTAGCTAACTACCCAACCTCTTGAAGAAAACCTACACCAGAGCGTCGTTCATACTTCAGTAGGTACACTGACTAGCACATGAGATTGCATTGAGCTCCGATGGTGATGGACCCTGTATATCCAAATTTTAGAACGGTGTATATTATTTAGTAGGAAAACAATTTAAAGCAAGGAACTTCGAGATTATTTGACAGAATATATTTTAATATATGAAAGGTAGAGAATTTCAGTTCTAATTTTAATTCCATTGCGAATGCCTTGAGAAACAAAGTCTCAATGATGAAAACACGAATTTCGTTTATTTCATCATTACTGTTGTTTAGCTGTTAATCTGCTTAAGTGGAAATTAATGTAATCATACTTCATGTGTACACATTGCACGGGTAGTTTTGCCATAGAACATCTTTATATCCATGGATAAAAAGGAGCCTATTTATATGTCATTCCAGACTATAATCGGTATCTATACCAAATTCTAGCTAAAATCGTTCAGCTGTGATTGAGTAACAAACATCTGAACATCACAAATATTCACATAAAATCGATTATCATTACTTAATGATTTACAATTATACGATACAAAAGTTCAGCAACACCTGCCAATAACAACAATTAAGCCTTTATAATCTATCCGACAGATCGGATTAACAAACCAATGCCAATGTGGTGTCGAATTTCATAATTATCGTCGTACGGGCGAGCGGCAGCAGGTAACAGTGCTAATTGGATATCTTCTCGTTAAGGCTTAATAGGGTAGTACATCAAGCTATACTGATATATTACCATCATTTTAACTAAATAAAATGCGGGTAACTGGAAAGAGCGCTCGGGAGTTAAATAGTCTAACGATAGTGCAGGGAAAACATTGATCAGTGGGACTATATCCGTTATAAGCCGAGTACGCCATCTCTAAAATAAAAATGATCACGTAAATAACTTTCTCAGTTTTTAGAGGTAAAAAGCTGAGAACGCGTTAGTGGTCCAGTCAACGATAAAGGTAACGTTCTGATTTACAGTTCACAGTGGCTCTAAAACCTATTGTAATGTTGTATCATACTACTTACTTTTTGTAATATCATTCCTTCTTTTTTATTGTTATTTTAACGTATTTTATTATCTGAAATATAAAATCTAAATAAACATTGACATTTGTTATTATGTCAATGTCCTATTTTCGTCACTTTGGTTTTTTGTTCAAAAAGTTTAGATTACCTTAATTATAAATATGTGGGTAGAATATACGAACTTCCAACACGTTCAGATGTTAAATGCAAACGCCAGAGGCGCATACCTTTTTCTGTAAAACTTGTTACGATAGATACTGCAGATAATTTTGTATCCAGGATAAAGTGGTCTAGGAATAATCGATACAGCTCTCGTAAAACTCGAGAAGCAGAAACATTGGCGGTGTAGTGTACGAGATTAGAGTTATTTATCAGGCGTGTACCTCTATTCATGCCTGTTTAGTGATGCCAAGCCCTGATTTCGGTTCTTCATGAATGTTATTAAACGTGGTAAACATAACTTATCATCCTATTAAACAGATAAGAGAGTGTAATTAGAATTCGAATCGAAATATTATAATTATTTAGAAGTAAAACAGAAACAGAAAGATTTAATAGATAGAGATTATATACGTTTTATGTTTATAGATGGTAATTTATGATATATAGTTATAATAAAACAGTCTAAGCGAGTCAATCACTTGTTGAAGTGAAAACTTCTTTAGCGGCGTTGGATGGGTAAAAATTGTTAAACTTGTGCGTCAGGATCACTTGACCTTTGAACCGTAACCGATGACTGACGTCATAGAACATTAACAGACTGTTTATTTTGCTTGATACGATAAGAAGCTTCTTAGTGTAGCGGTGTAGTGTTGAGCGCTTCGACTGTAAGTACTTATGGTTTCAGATAGTACCGGGTTCGAACCTGGGCTTCTTATTTTTTTTGTGATTGTTTTTCTTTTTGTAATTTATTACTTTTGTGATTATTTTTCTTTTTGTAATTATTTACTTTTTGTGATTATTTTTCTGTTTGTAATTTATTTCTGTTTGTAATTTATTATTTTTTTCTGACAGAAAATCAGCAGAAAATTAGTGATAGGTTCTAAGATTGGCGCTATGGTATGGTATGGTGTGGTATGTTCTTTTTATCTTTTTTCTCTGTATATAACGAAGAAAGAAAGAAAGAAAAAGTTTTCACTTCTGCTGGCACTCCCAGAGTGCAACCCTTGTTTTTTTTTTCTTTCGCACACCTGTACATAGGTAGGTGTCGTATTATTTCCTTGAAAATATTGCTCTTGGCAATATTACACCATTATTTAGGATTGCCAATTAATGTATCTTATCATTAAGGCTCAAACTTGCTGCGGTCGCCGCGATTGTAGAGTAGAAAGTAAGGCTGCCTTTCCACCGGAGATGTGCTATACCTCGTTGCTAAGGATACATTTGATATCCCCCAATCATATTCGTTGGTCCACATAGCATAGCACTGGTTGAAAGGGATTCAGCTAAGCCTAAGCATTTTTATATAGAAAGATGCGTGCTTTGTATGCGTGTTATGGAGGTAGAGTACGCGCCACGAAATAAGTCCCTTGGCCGTAGCGTGGCTGTCGCAGCATTTAATGTTACCACTATCATCTTTTATTTCACCAGATCTTTTATTATTTAGATATGATTATAATAGTAGTTGAATCACAGAACATAAGAAGTTAAATTCGCGCGTTTACATCGTTAGAACATTAGAATGTGATCATGTGAAACGCCTAGAAGTTGTACCTGATGTATACCTCATGCTATCCTCAAAAGACACCAAAAACGTACGTACTGTGCATTTCGAGTATCTTCGTGTTGTGACGTGATGGGGATCTTTAATTAATATGCCGATAAGTATAATTCCCATTAATACAACATAAAAAAATGTGCTGGCAACTCTGTCATGGCTCCAACCTATTAACAAACAGTATGGCAGCGATGTCATTTTTAGTTCCGCGTTTTGTGGCGGAACTTATTTTGTGGCGTTGATTCTATGTATGCTATGGATGCAAATGACAATAGATTCGAATTTTAAAATTTTGATGAGAAATAGCTCTAGTTGCGCATTTTCATAGTACATCTCTCACTTAGTTACATAGCATAGCATAGTAGAAGCGGTCACATAATTTCATAACTCAGCTTTTAGATCTTTGAAGCATAGCACATTTTCTATGGAAAGGTAGCTCAAGGCTAAAATTTGTCACAGGACAGGTACAAAAGTATCAATGGTATCAAGAATAACCAAACAGACACTAATCAGAACAGAACTATGTGCACTTTCAACACAATGGGCAGGCTACCAATTAAACTATAATACGTTGATACAAGTTCTACGAAAGGGTCTCTTACTTCCTTAATAAATTATTCAGCGTAGTAAAGGCCCCACTAAGAGTCACGTGGTGCGTCCATAGAGACGTTCCATAGCACTTACCATAACCCATAATGTAGGTATTGTACTCAGCCAAAACAAAACTCGTATTTATTCATTGGACCTCTTAAATGCTTAAAAAAATAGCCATATATGTTCGTAATTCGATATAACAGCTTAAAATCTTTCCCGAACTATGATTCAAAAACATAGTGAGCAAAAACATACGCATCTTTTATTTTTTTTGCATACTTTAGATAATGATTTTATATGAGATATGTACATAAACACGTATCTAGAGAGACACCCCAAGACAAGAATAATGCGGAAAGATATAACAACATCATAGCCACAGCTTCACGCCTGCGGTTATCGATAAAAAGGACTGAATCTTTATGATAATAAGTCACGAAAGATCGCACTCGGTCCGGTCATAAATAAAATAACATGACTGACCCTCGAAAATCTTAAGCAGATTATGAATAAGTGGCCATCAAATTTCAGGGTACCGTTCTTACTTATAATAATAAACTGGTCAATATCTCCGTATAGAGGAAACAAAGCAACGATGTTAGTGGTGTTTAGGCCCGTTTAATATTATCTCCTTTTATATTGGGTCTAAGCATGCGACGGAGCTCCACGATCCTCACTAACGCTCCCTCCCGTGGAAATAATACCGAGCTCTTAAATACAACCGCTTTGTTAACCCTGACGTCCCACCAATTTCCTACACTCACTGCGCACGCAATTTCCTACTTAAGCACGTGTTTACCTACTATAAAAACTGAGAGTAAAAGTAAGTTACGCAAAATTGGCTTTACTGATATTTATGCTAATATTATGTACAATCCATGCAAATCATTACAATTTAAACTGCAATTCCTACACCTCTTTTAATTTAATGCAAACATAAAAGATACCACAAGTGTCTGAATAACGAGATACCCGGCGTCTTTGTTTTATATTCAAATACAATTTCCTTAATTAGACGCGAAGTATCTCTTGAAAGAATAATGCGAGTTGCCTGAAGCAAGATAAGCGTGGGGTGTAAAGGAGTGTTGCGACAAGGGGAAGACGAAATTTTAATAAATAACATGAAGACACTGGTTTCATGGTGAAACTCTAGCAAAGTACAAGGCGAATATTTTAGTACCAAATAGTGCTCAGTTAGTGGGTAGGTGGCGACGGGTGAATAGCAATAAACCTATTAGGAAATTACTTTCTGACTTTATAAGTAAAGTGATTATGGCAGTACGTAACATTTCTTTTCTGTATTCGTTATTTGTATCTTAAGCTTGACTCGCTCGGATAATAGCGTTCGAATATCGTATCGAAGACTATCGTAAAATGTAATTTCTGTAGCCGTTTAATCACTTAACATATTATATGGTGGTATAATTATCTACCTTCAGAATAGAATCTAGTACAGTATATTATGTAGTTTATATCATGGGTTCCTATGTTTAATATGTATCTATTTACAAAAAAAAAACTTATATAAGTATGGGCTTTCTAGACCCCATAACACAATCTAGTTAAGCTATGCTTACTATGGATCTAGATAGCGCTGTGTAAAATGTCCTAGAGTGAATATTTACTCTTATGTCTTATGTCGGTTATCGCTTTAATATCGGTTATCGTTATAAATTATAGCCTATGTGTTATTCTGATGTAGCTTTATTATTGTACAGTTTCATTAAAATCCATTCACTATTTTTTTGCATGAAAGAGTAACAAACATCCATCCACCATTCCATCCATACTTACAAACTTTCGCGTTTATAATATTAGTAGACTACAGATATACAGATTATTCGTTCGTCGAATTTACAGATTATTCGAAATTGAAATAATTGTTATGTATAATAAAATTAACTGCGATAATTCAGAGCATTACTAAAATACTTTACTGAAAGTATTCGTATGACGTGTATTTGCCGTTTAGTAAAATATGTCGTTAAATTACACTTCATTTTACTTCTTACTTACTTTACTATACAGTGTTAGTATAACATAATTAAAGCACCCGCTCTTAATTTGTAGTGTATGAAGTTATCTGTATTAATATCTCGATACGATACCATTACTACAAACCAGAACACAGGAATTTGTTATTATTGAGGCTGCAGTTTAATTAAATGTAGACAAAGGAACAAGTTTTATACACTGGGGCATTAAGAATAATGTAACAAATTTTGGTATTTGCATTTCGAGTTGGCAAAATGTCTGGAGAACGGATTCTAAGCAACGAAGTTATAACAAAATTATATTGAAGCATTATTATATATGTCACATCTAATTTTGTATATAATGCAATTATCACGAATAAACACATACCGTAAAATGAGGTGAATAGAAATATAAAATAGTGGAATTTTTGAATAGTTTCTTTCACAAAATTTTAAGTCAATTTTTTACCAGAAATTTGATGATTATGTTTATTATATATATTATCACTTCGTTGAAATATTCTATAGTTTCACCTGAAATAAATTAATGCATTATTCCTATTCACCCTTAATTCAGTATTCGCCCAATTTCACCGTTACCAATTCAACCTGGTGTTACTACCATTTAGTATTTGTTGTTTACTGCAAGAGCATCGCTCGATCGAAGTCAACCTATATTCGCAAACAATAGGAGTCATTTCTAATTAACAGTCAAAACTAATGAGCGCAGTACTCGAGTCTATTGTGATTGTTGGGCTTCAGAATTTATTGCAGGTTTAATGTTGGCATGCCTCAGGGTGCCTCTTTGTTCTGTGTATATTGTAATAATAACTACTATTCTAGGACGTACTGTATAGCGCCATCTCGACCCAAACTAAGCAAATGAGATAGGATCTAGAACGCATTCACTTCAGAGGAGTTCACAGAATCAAAACATAAGTACGTTATACATATATACACGAGGTGAGGATCACTGGCCGGATGGCGGTCACCAGTGTGTGATTAGCTAATTAGCGCTTTTTATAATATGTAACGGTTTTAACCTTAAGAGCGTTTTCACATACATTTGACTTCCTCCGATATCGGATATCGGATATCGGATATCGGATGAGTGTGAAAACGCTCTAACAGTTCAATAAATTTAAACACGTGGTATTACGTGTTACTGAATATTACTAGTGTATGGTTGAGGGTATAGAATCATTTGCCCTATTTTTAAACAATTCATATGTAACTGGTATAACTGTGAAAGATGATTAAAAATGTCTGAGTAAAGCAAAAGTAAATAATACGCAACAGCGTTACATGGATTTGATATTTTTTGTAGGACTAACTGAGTCAACAAAAAAAAAGAAAAAACGACCTCCTAAAGCAGATCATGCGCGGAGCTGATTTAATAACCGTAGTTGGCAGTAGCTCATCTTAACAGCGTTGTGTCCTGATTGCATTCGAGGCTTTTTACCTTAAAGCCTCGGTGACGCCATTTAATGCAAGAAAACCGTTTAGGATAATATAATGTTCTTGCAATAGTATAGTTACTTGGAATCCAGAAAGCCAGCACCACAATTCCAATAAGACTTACGTACCTGGAAGGAAAGACAGGCACGTTTACGACCCTGAAGGCTTAGGTGTAGGGTTGTTTACGTGTTGCTCTCGCCAGGTGATACGTTATTTATCTACTACCAGAGTGCTAGCTGCTATGGTCCATGATAGTCATTACACTCCAAATCTTAAAATATCAAGATATTTCATCGTCATATGCTAAGTACTAACTACGCTACTAATTTTCTTATAGATTTCAAACTTTTATTTACAATATGGTTTAATCAATATAATGTATCAGATGCTAGCTTTCACACGATAGAATTCAAATGTAGGTTTAATAGGTTAAAGAACGATACGATCATTGTAAATTGATTTTTGCTGTATATTTTTAGAAGTTGTATCCGAGTTTGTTTGAAATGATGACAAATTGGTGGTAATTAAACTTAAAACTAAGAATCAAGAAATGCGGCGTATTGCTGCTCATGATTGATATAAAGTGAGAAAGTAGTAACTCCTACTAAATCTAAACTCCTTCATATCACATGATTATTTATATACACTAAGGCAAGCGAATTTGTTGTAGTTGAAAGAAAATTGGAAAGACCATCTATTTCTGGCAGAAAACCTTGACTATTTCAGAAAAACTTATATATACCGTTGGTTTAAGCCCGCCAAACCGATGAGAATACGAGACGCGATAATCGGTTGTAACAAATGATGCGATTCTATCGCGATAATCCATTTGCATGCGATCAACTCAAATCGTCGTCCTACGGTTTAGTTTTCTACGTATGGGCACTCTAACCTACTTCTAGACTACAGTCGGTACTGGGTATTTACCATATTTTCTTTCCTGAATCACACAGCACTGTAAATATTATAATATTTTTATCGTGACAATAGGCATATAGCTATCAAAAAGAGAAATCTACAGGTACTAAACTCTATATCGACATTCGCACCGTTCATTCATACTTTTTTTTGACTTACCGCTCTAACGAAATTCAAATTTATATTCAGGCTTGAAATATAGTTAGCATACCATGTGGCGTATCATAGAAAATCTTACAAAGAATGCAGGCAACTATATTCATCACCATGTATGCCTCAAACATACGCAGGTCTAAAAGGCCACATTATATTTTCATATACCTGATCAACATGTGTACCATTTCACTAATAATTGTAAATTGGCCACTTTTTGAGTATCATAAAATTAAGCTTATTTATCTTTCATTTAAGTATAATATATCATCTCATTTTACAGTTCTGTATGAAAATGCGTAAAATGGTTGCAATATATGAGCCATTCATAATGCCAAATTCGTGACGTATTAGACTTTAGTAGGGACTTACATTTCACGTTCATTTAGGTGTTTTCATTGTATTATTAGCTAGTTTCGTGGCTGAACCTATGATGAGGTTATGAAGCCGAACAGTTGACAAACTTGACAACTGACATGGACAATACAGATTTTTAAATCACGAAAGACAAAAAAGGCCGCACTGAAATAAAAATTGAAAAAATATTTGTGGCTTTTGCTTTATTTTGAATGATTAAATTCAAGTATATTAAATGGGAATCAAGAACTATTGGTACATAGAACATAATAAGTACCGTTTACGCTGAATTAGCGGCAAAATCTGAATTTAGTAAGTACCGTACAAGTATGATTCGGCGCGTCTCTGTTTATTTTGTTGTAGTAGCATCAATAACAAGTGTCACTAGAATATGAACATATCACAGATAAAATATAAATGAAATATTAAACATGTCACCATTATATGGTCTTAATATGTCTCCTAATAATCTGCAAATGAACATCAACTTACAATGTGGCATTATAGATCTTCCGATCGACGATCCATTCAAGATGGCAGATCCGATTATGTCAACTATGTTAATACCGTACATGAATTTATTTAAACAAACATTCGCTTCCAAGTGTCTTGAAACACAGTCATATATCTGTAATAATCTTAGTTTTGTGAGTGTTGTTACTACTCAACAGAGACGTCTCAACACTATGTGATAAATGTGAAATGAATAGGCTCTTGACTACTCCTTGCTCTTTCGAAATATCTCGAGGGAGGCTGCGCAATCGGCCATAAATATTTCTGAAAGGCTCTGGTTCGTTAAATGCTGCTGAATTTCATAATTTTTCTTTTAGCTTCGTAATCTTTTCAGCTGATTTGGTCTTTAATGTAGACGTCTCATTAAAATACTGTAATAATAATGCTGTTCAAATTGAACATTCCACAGCTTATTGATTGAATCTTGTCTTTTAATTCAAATAATATTAGAATTATTATGTGCTACGTTTTGAGGTATACAGACTGCATATAGCACAACATAGAGCATGTCATGAATATAAAAAACACACACACTACAACAGAAACGGCTCCGGCCCGAGCCAACCTCACCAGTTAATCGCGCAAATCACCTACTAAATAACTGGCATTGGTGCATTTTTCGTGGCTGAGAGGTCAAAAGGAAGCCGAAAAAATCGATATACCAATAAAAAAGTTAATGGCTCTTAGTAAAATGTTAAGGGGATGATGATGAAAACTTAGGAATATCGACTAACATATGAACTTTAACATATAATAGTGTCTTGGGCCTATCGCGAAGGCGTCAAAGCATGGCGGCATAATCGAGACCGCTTTAAGGTGAGACGATCTAAATATATACCTTATGAAGGGCCTCGCTTAATCGATACGTCTCCCTAACTATTGAGTCATGGATTACGCTTACCAACTTTGCATAGAGTCGTTAATGGGAGTTACGAGATAAGCCTTTACGACAAAATGGAGACAAAGTTCGTGTGTAATGAGAATTGAGAAGTAGCATCCGGAATCAGGTTTACCCGCTGTTGACAGTTTCATTATCATAACGTATTAACATTACCAAATGGGCTTATGTGAGGTATCAAACGCTTGAATTAGCGGGCACGAAAGGCAAGGTTACATTGAACTATGATACCATAATAACTTATTCAATTTATTGTCAATCTTGAGGCTTCAGGGCCTAATTTTCACTTTTGGGTTCCAACTTGCCAGCTATAATGTTGAGTACATACGTATTTTATGTATTTATACTCTGACAATATTCCCACCTCAACATATATATTTTTTGGACTGTCTCTTTCCGCAAATAATTCAACATGCGTTTTGAAGTTTCGGCATGAGAAATTGAAATTCAGGATCCTATATAATTACCTGAATAAAACACACTACCTACTACTGTATGACACTCTCTTCGCGTTACTAATATATCCACTTTACTTCAAAAGTGGTTATGTGAGTTATATATATTCTTCTGTAACACAATTTCTACAGGAACATGCACTCAGGAGAGTGCATGTTCCTGTAGAAATTGTCATATAAAAATTCATGTAGAAAAAGCCTCGTGTTAAATATAAAACATGACTAAAAGAAAATCATTAGCAGTTAAATTAGCTAGTTCCTAAGGGAATTATAAATACCGATATATTAAAAATCTACAAAAGTTAAGAAGTGATATAAATAAGTTATAACATAACAAGTAATAACATTTTCACAACTAAAACAATTAACACTAATCAACTCAAAATTAAATTTAGTGATTGGGCTACACCTGGAATTTATAAGAGTAGACAGAAATTGTATAAATTATATGAGACAAAGGCATGTACAAATGATCCACAAATCATTGAACATACTAAAAAGTACTCTAAAATGTTTAAGAAAGTCTGTTCAATGGCCAAATCTAATTATATCCGTGATAAAATACAAAAATCTGATAATAAAATTAAGGCAACATGGAATGTTATCAACAAAGAAACCTGTAAAGCAAGGTCACGTGATCGATCCTTCGAGTTAGAAATAGATGATGGACACATCAGTGCTGACGCTGACGTGGCCAATGCGTTTGAATCTTTTTTTACAAATGCTCCAATTACCATAACTAGTAAATTAAATTCTTCAAAAAACGTAGCTGCTTCTCTTCTTGAATCTTGTGTTGATAAATGTAGAGTAAACTTTGATTTTCAGTATATTGACCCCGAAACCGTAATAATAGTACATTACTACAGAGGCCGGGATGAAAGGGGTTGCCGGCCGAAGACATATAGACGGCCGAGCGAAGCGAGGCCGGATAGGTCTGAGGCAGGCAACCCCATATATCCCGCCGAGGTATGTATAGTGCTTTTCTCAAACATGCCAACGAAATAAACAACAAAAAAATTAAAGATATATTTTTTTTAATACGCATAGTGGCAGAGTGTCGATGCCTTTGCCACAAATTTATGTGAAATCGAAATTAAAAAAGAAGACTTTGCCGGCCTAGGCCTGCAAGGTTTGTATGAAATTCCATTGCCGGCCTCTGGTCCTAGCCGCGCCTAAAACGTCATACTTCGCAGCCTATTAAGAGGAACGTAATGTCAATATTTCATTGCATGTTTGAGAAAAAACTTTTAAGCAACTAAATATAAAAAAGACTGAGGATCTGTGGGGCATTTCAACCAATATAATAAAATCAGTAATGCCCACTATTGCCCCTTATCTCGCATTTATATTTAATCAATGTATCGATGATAAACAGTTTCCCACACTCATGAAGTTTAGTAAAATCATTCCATTATTCAAAGCAGGGGACAAAACTGATCCATCAAATTTTCGGCCCATCTCCATACTCCCAGCACTCAGCAAAATTTTTGAAAAAATTATATTTAGTCAACTGCTTTCACATTTCGCTTCTAATAAATTACTTCATGAGAAACAGTTCGGTTTCACTAAAGGCAGAAACACGACGGATGCAGGAGTTGAACTCGTTAAACATATATTTGATGCATGGGACAAGAAGCAGGATGCCATCGGTATATTTTGTGATCTATCAAAAGCTTTTGATTGTGTTGATCATGAGACTTTGTTACTAAAATTAGGTTACTACGGTGTTTCTAACAGCTCACTTAGCTTACTTAAATCTTACCTCACTGGCAGAGTACAAAAAGTCAATATTAATGGCACTAACTCATCTGGCGCCCCATTAGTCATGGGAGTTCCCCAGGGCTCGATATTAGGACCCCTTTTATTCTTGATATATATAAATGATCTTCCTCACTTCGCTAAAAATCTTTGTGAAATAGTATTATTTGCTGATGACACATCATTAATTTTTAAAACTGATAGACATAAAGAATTACCTGACGATGTGAATATCAACCTTTCCAAAATATTGCATTGGTTCACAAGTAACAACTTGCTGCTCAATGCGAAGAAAACAAAATGTGTAAAGTTTACTATGCCTAATGTAAGACAGATAGATACGCATATCACAATGAACGATGAGTCTGTTCAAATAGTTGATACCACAGTTTTTCTTGGTATGACTCTAGATAGTAAACTGCAATGGGGTTCTCATATCGCAGCCTTGGCAGGAAGACTTAGCTCAGCTGCCTATGCGGTTAGAAAAATAAGGTCACTTACTGATGAGGAAACGGCACGATTAGTTTATTTTAGCTACTTTCACAGCCTTATGTCGTATGGTCTGATGCTGTGGGGCTCAGCTGCTAATATTGAGGCTATTTTCATATTACAGAAACGAGCGATACGAGCAATCTATAGCCTCAGACCCCGTGACTCGCTGAGAGAACTATTTAAAGAAATTAATATTTTAACAGTTGCTTGCCAATACATTTACGATAATGTTTTATATGTACGCAAGAACCTAGATCTTTTCAAAAAAAACTCTGACGTACACAATTATAATACGAGGAATAAAAATAAACTTGTAGTGCCAAAACTCAGACTTCAAAAGGTTGGTAATTCTTTTGTAGGTAACAATATTAAAATGTTTAATAAAATTCCTCAAGAGTTGGTTGACATGCCACTAAATAAGTTTAAAATCGAAGTAAAAAAGACTTTAATGAAAAAAGGATATTACAAAGTAAACGAATACCTTAATGATAAAAATGCATGGTCATCCTAATCTCTTTGCTTGCTCGCACAATATAAACCTATGAAAAATAAAATAAAAACAAATTGTTTTAAAAAAGAAACTATAATATTGTTCACTGAGTTTCTTGCTGGTCTCTTCTCAGTAGAACCAACTTACCGAACCAGCGAAAGAATCATTTTCAAATGATTTATTTACTTAATTTAATATTATATTAGTAATTTCCTGACATTATTGTAAAATTTTGACGTTCATATGTGCTCTTTATGTGCCTAAACTGAATAAACGAAATTGATTCTTTGATTCTTTGATTCTTGAGTTACAAAATCGGCTTTGGACAGTAACTTTAACTGTCTGAAAGCACTGTCATTGTGCGTCTAATTCCATCGAGCTTTAGATATTTACTGAGTTCCTTTGAAATCTAAAATAATTTGAACTGTTATAATGGGTACATCAAGTGTCTATCTTCGACTACAACAATAGATGACTGTTTATCTCTCAATTGGATGGATACAAACAATTGGTTCTTTATCAGCAAAATTCATTTATTCTTGATATACAATTATGTTTAACGAATTCTGGCTACAGAATTCGTTAAACATAATTTTTTGTTTTTATTGTTATTATATTATTAATATATTATTATATTATTATATTATTAATAATAATATATTATTTTTTATTTGGTATTATTTTACTGTTTGTACTGATATCGACGTATCGGTTGCTTTATAACAGCAATGGTCAAGAGTAAGTATTAGTAAGCTCATTTATTGTATCAACATTTTTTAGTTATTTTAACCGTATTTTTGTAAGTGAACGCTAACATTAGTAGGGTCTAAGTTTGAATACACGTACAACAGCACTTTAGTTCAAAATGATCGTAATACTATCTGTTCAGTGGGTGCTGTTTACCCTGCAGGTGGTAACGCAATCAACGCGAGTTGACGCCTCACGGCGTTCGACCCTGCCGTGCATACTGATGATACACCCATCTACTGAACAGTCGCCAACTAATTTAACTCCACAATTTACCAGATGAAAATGCAAAATTTCACCGATACATTGTTGGCTGACAACCTACCGCAGCAAACTGTAAATTAGCCAACTATTAACAAAATTTATTTCAATAATGTGAGAAACTTTGATATATTCAGTGTTGAACTAATTTATATGCGGAATATTACGGTGACCCTAGAAATGTGGATGCTTGCTATATTCGTCATGTTTTGGTTTTATAATCGGCGGATGAAAGACGTCTGCATTTACATCTCTGTAGAGACGGATTTGGGTTGTGACGAGAATGAATGAATAGAATAAGGAATGAGTTCATTAGTTACTGCTTAAAAGTTGCGCCGGTAGTGAAAAGGTAAGTATGTGAAGATTGTGATATAGTTCAAAATGTGACTGTAGAGACCTTAAGAAATGGGATAGACTCTATAAAAGATGAATAGATAGCGTGAAAGACAATGTGACAAGGAATGGAGCAACAGAGGTGATGACTATGGGCACTAGGGGGAACTAGGTTTAAGTGAGGACAACAAGGCCTAATCTTGGTGTGACCCCTTTTACCTTCGGCCACAAATAAGGGTAGGTTGATAATATTTTGAATCTTGCTGAAGTATTACATTGTTAGAAACTTTAAAATGTATATTAAATCATCCAAACCAATAACATCACACAGTAAAATATACACATAAATTCAAAAGGAAAAAATACGTGTTTGTTTTCTTTATATGTAGCCGGATATTATTAAAAATGTCGACAGTGATTATAATAAAGAATAATAGGTCCTTTACAAATAATGAAATGAAAAAAGGGTTCTCCTACGCCATAACACCTGCTACCGGGTATTACGCGTTGCCATGTATTAATTTCGTGTTGAATTTGCGCTTAAAACCCTTTGAGAATATGTATGTTAACACAGAATCTAATTAAAAATCTGATTATTCAACAATTGTTTACAGATCGTTCATCAAAATGCACTCTTTAAAGTTTTAACTATCCCAAACCGACTGTAAAAATAATAATGAATGAACTGACCACCATAATGTAAAATTCGTGTTGGCATACAAAAGTTTTTTATTGCCTGCATACGAAGCGCACGCCCAACTTTACTGTAAATGATACACGTAGCTCTTCCCGCGTGGATATCGGATATTACTGCTTTTTGTCACATCGCCGGTTCTATTTAACCAATTGCGATACGGCAGATATTAAGTCTAATCAAGACATGCCTAATTACATCAAATATTGTCCAATAAATTTTACGTTTATCGCGAACGAAAAGGCAAACACAGAAGAAAGAATCCAAAAAAAAAAATCATCGGTTCGAAATAAATAATGTAATATAACCCAATCAATGTCTTCTATGTGTAATTTGTAATTGGAAATTTTATACCTAGTAACATAGATTCCTAATCCACACAAACACAAAAAAGCTCGCAAATATTCGTAAGTGGGTAGAGAGCTTCACGCGTTAATATTTTATTTGTAGCTCTTGAACGCGATAAAAGTAAATTGACAGCCGACCTCCCGCTAGTGAGGGTAGACGTAACTCTCGCCTGAATAGTCCATTTACATCACTCGCAAATTCTGATTCATTATGTACCTTTGAAAAAAAGAATGGCAACGTTTTAGGTGAACACGTGTGTATATCTAAAAATAGGTGATTAATATAATATGGAAGTGAAGCATGCTTATGACATGGAATTAAGTTTCACTAGCTTTTGCCCGCGCTGTATATAAGAAATTCGGAGCACCCCGCACCTCTGGGAATCCATTACAGAGTGACAAAACCTAGCGTATGTTACATTTCAAATTATAAAATTAAAATCTGTAGTTCAGTTGTTAAGGACTGGACTAGGGGCCTTACGATCGAAATTGCCAAGGTTTGAAGTCTGATCCTTACACTACCAATGTTAACACACTCCGGGATCATGTTAGTAGAACCTAACGGAATCGATTATGGGAAATGTGAGTTATTTCGGTTACTATATAGTATTCTTTTAAACGAACGAACATGACGGTGGCGATGTATAATTTTATTCACGATGACTTAACAAACTAGGATCTCACCGTTTTAATTATACTTGAGTTAAGACTTATTAACAATGCTATATCCAATTTGACAGTTGAATACGGAATGTTGCGGGCAGACAAATGGACGGAGCGCCCAAGGTTGATGTTTACAGATAAGGGTTGGTATACAGTTAGCGTAAGGTGTGTCGCATTGTTATTTGTACCTCAGAAACTCTATAATAGTACATTATTGCAAAGGCAGCAAAATAAGCAATTGCAGGTCGAGTATGAGTTTGAAGGCTGAGCCGCAGGCGAGAACTTCAATGATACGAGACAGGCAATTGCCATTTCAGCCGAGGCATATATAGTGCTTTTTTTTAAAAATGCAAGTAAATAAAAAAATGGCCTTTTACATCATAAATTTAATTAATATTAAATTTTCATATACTGTCGTATATTTTTCTTTTGATTTTGCTGGAAGCAGGTATTCCATCGCTAATTTACCTTTCGATCTTAAATCTGGTGGAGTGCAGTCAATGTTCATTTCATTTTCACTTTCAGGATCATTGGGACTCATTTTACTTATTTTATTAACAAAATAACAACGAACTCCGCTTTACCACCAATTGTTTTGCCGAAAATTAAACGCATGTGTGGCTGGCTATACAGCCACGAGAACGCAATGTGTACGATGGATGAAAGAGTTCTAAATTCAAACAGCACACCGTTTCATACAACATTGCCGGCGCGCTCTTCGTTCTAAACTCAAAGAACGCGCCGGGAAGTGATTTTTCTCTAACATGCAATGAAATTTTGACGCTATGTTCCTCATAATAAGGTGCGAAGTATGACGTTTTAGGCGCGACTAGGACCAGAGGTCGTTAATGGAATTTCATACAAACTTTGCAGGCCTAGGCCGGCAAAGTCCTCTTTTTTAATTTCGATTCCACATAAATTTGTGGCAAAGGCATCGACACTCTGCCACTATGCGTATTACAAAAAAAAACAATAAACGACTTGGTATGTACTTAGAGTAGTTTTATTTACATAAAATATCCACATTAAATTTGTCATTGTATTATATCTACGCGCGTATAGTATGAATAGAATGTGTCATAAATAAATCGTTGTCCCGATAATATGCCAGTCCCTTACAAGGGCTCGCTTCGGCATCCTTTTGAACGTACGGCAGTCTTTGTATCAAAGTTTGCCTCTTGATATCAAATGCATATACTGCGTCCAACACCTTGTATATTAATAATATAGCGTATATTGCAGCAATATAGCTGTGTTATTTTTCTAGTTATTTTAATTGTTGAAAACTAAAATTTGGTTGCAGTGGGATTACGAGACTACAGGATATTCAGTATCAGAATGAAAAAATAACCAAAACGGGAAAAGCATACATAAATAAAACGAACTTGAAAAGGTAGTTTCGATTCATAGATCATTATTATTGATTACTGATAATTACATCCATAGACAGATAGGCTCGGTTCGGTGTCAACAAAGATATGAATATTACAAAATGATTATAAGCACAAAAGTTATTATACGTAAGACAAAATGTATACAGGTGAAGAGAAAACGATTATTAGACGGAAAAAGGGACCAAGATTCCCTTCCCCTATGGAGAGGCGCGCACGGTAACACAACGCGCCGTTACCAGAAAACAAATAGAAAATAGCTTAAAAGCAAAATCATGGTTAGAAGTCCTCCCAAGTTTTCAAATCGAATCTAATCAATATTACTGCGGTGGCAGCTATTTACTTAGGCCCGGTATTGAATAAATTCAGCACCACACTGCCAGATTTGATTTCTTTTGATTTCTAGATAAATGAAAAAAATATAAATCTGAAATCTTATGCCATTCTGAACGTAATATTGCTACTGGTAATAATATCAATCGGAAAAAGTGAACGTTCAGGACTGGACTTAAACCGCGACCAATTCTACCTGGATGGCTTGGATATCTTTGTAGCCAACTACTCAAAATTCTTACGAATTTTTCAGATTCAAATTTACTACCACCTCTTGTTCTTCGAGTTAATGGCTACGTGTTCTCTAGATTTTATCGGCCTAAAAGTTGGCCACAGTCACAGCACTTTCCCTTTTGCCCTTCATAAGTCTTTGATTTTTAATAGACTGATTAATTATTATGGCGTATAAGTATATAATAAAAAGCGTTTTAAATATGGACAATGCTCTTACACCTATTTAAATATTGATTTGATTTGGCTGACTAAGTTTCACTTGCACCCAAAGCGGCCTCTACTTAAGACCTATCTTTATCTCATTAATAATATAGTACTGATTCGCTTACCGTCTACAATGGGCGTTTCATAATTAATTTACTGGTCCTTTTAGCGATAAGAGGGATTGAGTAAGGGCTATACGAAATTTCCACAATTAAGATATGAATGATTATATAAACGTGAAATATATTCTTGATGTACCCTTAAAGTGACGGACAATGAAATATGAAAATGGACAATAAAAATTGAAACTGGAAATATATAAAACGATATTCGCACGTTTGTACTTGAGCTATCATAGTTCATATTTTCCTCAAGTACTGTTTGATGTAGGTAGTAGATGCGAATGTTATTCATCATAAAAACTCTCTGATGAAAGGAAGAACTGAAACTTGTTCTACGGCAGTAATTTTTCCTAAAATAATATCCTTTTTATAGCCATTTATTATTCAACGATCCCTATTTTGGTAGCAACTCATGCGAAAACTGAGCAGAATTTCTGTGCCTATGTTAATCACTAAATGCGACTACAAATTTAACTTAAAATCATTTTCAATTCATCATATCAATTGAAAAATATAAGACATTTTTTTTTAAGGTACAGTTTCATTACAGACTATAAAGCAATTACTACTTACTTACTTCTATTTGCAAAGAGAATAAGCATAAAAACATGTTTTGATGTTCAGTAGGTATCGTTAATATAACATAACTCAAGTTTCTTTAACTATCTCCAATGTACAGACAGTCCCAATTTTACAAGTTTATTATGTAAATTAATTTCAGGACAAAAAGTTTTTAATCCATTTTCAAGTTGCTAATGTTTCATCGTGCGGTTTTGTGATTCAAGCAGGCTGCAGCTAACGGCTTATAACTGTAGGTGTCACAATATATTAAGAAATAAACTGGGTAGCAAAATAAATTATATATATTGGATTAAAAGATGGGAAAATTAAATTATTATAAAATAAAATAAATGATTGCCTTGTAAACCTAATAATTTTTGCCAATGGATCTCTAAAAAACAATCAGTCAATATTTTAGAGATGTGTGATATAGAAAACTTGTAATGTTGGCCGTAACTCCACTCGCGTGAATATTAGTTATCGCAACCAAACATAGCCTAAGGCCTTTCCTAAGCTCAAGTCTATCGTTGTATCACATTACATCAAAATTGACTCAGTGTATAGGGTTTGAACGCGTGAAAAAAAGACAGAGTTACCTATAATCACATTTTATGATATTGAGTATGAATAGGTAATTGTGTTTGAATTATGAATTTCATGTAAGTGTCTACTATACCTATTGTAGTAGAATTATAAATACTCGAATGGAATCCAGTACGTCTACTCGTCTAGTCTTTATCAATTTTATTTTGTGTATTCTAATTAATTATTGAACGTTATTTTATTGTTTTTACTTTCAGGACTTTAATAATTTAGAAACTAATTAGCTTCATTACAATCAGATTGGAATATCATTATTATTATACTTGTAACTACAGAGTTTCATCATCCTTCCCCAGACTATTATAATTATTGTGTAGTATAAATCCATACAAACATAATATGGTTATGCCCATTTCCCTCCAGGGTAAGCAGAGATAACAGCCTCCTTCTCCTTACACACTTCATGAGCTTCCTCTACAGTCCATTGTCATTAAACCTTTCATGTAAGTCCACCAATTTCTAGAGCTTCAGACGTACATTTTTCAAATAAATTATGAATTTGGTCAGTGTATGTTACAATTATATTACCTAAAAATATATACATAGGTACAAAGAGATTACATTGTAAAAACTGGTTACATTTAGGATTTGTAATCACAATGCTACCGAATTCATAACACATAGTAAACTTTAGACTAATTTGTCAAAACGAATGACCAAAGGGCTATTTCACAATACTTGCGGCGCGACGTTACATTGTAAAATTTTACGACAGTTCGTGGGAATTTCATATTGAGGCGCGGCACCGTTCCTGAGATGTGACATCGTCGCACCACAAGTATTGTAAACGAGCCCAAAGTGAGACCGACTAAGTACACTTACACACAAATTTATACGACACAGAGGGGGTGAAAATGTAAGGATATGAGCTATCCTTTGTCGTTAGTTCTATTAAATATATTTATTGTAATATTTAAGCAAAAGAACAAAAACAAAAGAGATTTCATCACTAGTTATCCTATATGATGTACCTATCTTAGGCCTAAACTTTCTGGGCAAATTACGCTCACATTTGAGCCATAGCTAAAATATGAAGAGAAGGAGAATGCGGAAGGAGGTGAAATATTCAAATGCAATTCAGAACCATGCTACAATGATATATTAATGATATTACCTAACTTTGTTGTTACGTAGGTATACCACGTTGACACTTCAGTGTCACTATTTTTCCTCAATTAATTTACCTTCAGATGTAGGGGGTATCTCACCGTCTTAAGACTTCATAATAAGATATTTCATTAAACGTATAGAATATTTCCCTGGCCATACAAAGAGGAAACGCTGCCAGCCTGATGGGCACGTTTGGGCGAGGGGACGTAGACATAACTTGATCCTCCGGATCAAATACCTACTGTTAGTTATGTGTTTATATTAATTTGTTGTAATTATAATTTTAAATTGTGATAAATGTTTAGGAAGATGTATTAAAAATCTATATTTATCTATATATTATACAGTTAAACGTTTCATTTATTTTATAGTATCCATATGGCTACCATTTTATGAGCTTGACATAAAAACTTTCATCGAAATACTGGAGTTGTCTGTCTCGCTCTCTTTTCCTATTCCCATTTATTGCATTCTGTAACACGCTATTGCATGCTATAAACAGAGAGGTGATTTTCATTAAGAAATTAATTATCTTCAGATTAAAGAATAGAACGTCCAACATCTAATTTTTAAGTAGATATTTACGACGTGTGTAGGTGGTAATTTGATATCTGAGTCATCTCTTCAAAGTAACGTTACGTCTTTAAGGGTGGTAGAAATTTGATGGCACAAATTTGTCACAAATTTCGACCGGGTTAGTACCACCGTGCACTTTTGCGAAAAATCCTCCATAGTAATCCAATCTCGGTTGGATTGCGTTCAGGGGTCAGCAAGTGCATAGCCGGGCAGGGGGGATTGAGGTCGCAGCACGAGTGGGACCGGTGGGTCTTGGCGTAGTCTAGTGGGGGGTGGCGCGGGGCGACGCGCCGAACAGGGAGACCTGTAGAAACGGTGGTGCCGCTGGCCGCCCGCGGCATAGTACAGGGGCCCAACCGGGACTAACCACCCTGGGAGGCTGCCCCACCAGGTCGCGCATAATCCCGATATGGCTCGTCGTGCCGGTTGGTGACCGGACGAGGGAGCCCGGCGACCATACTCGGGGGGGTACGGGGGCCCTTCCGTTCGGCGCGTCGGCTCTCGCCATACCTCACATTCATAGATAAAACCAATATCCCACGCTTTGTCACGCTGTGCTGCGACAACAATCGCCTCTTTTTCACGCCTTCCCTCCTCTTCATCCTCATGGCAGCGCATAATAACAGTAGATTGGTCTACACAGCGGCAAGAAACTCTCCCTCGAGCTCGCTATTTGAGGTGGAGTCCACGAACATCTGTGGGCTCCATACAAACCTCAACGCCGTCCACCAACACCTGGAGACGGCGAAACCAGCAATGCTGTTTCTTACGGAGTCACAAATACGCCGCCCTGATGACACGACCTACTTACTCTACCCCGGCTATGTCCTTGAGGAGAATTTCCGCGCAAAAGCCGGGGTGTGCGTGTTTGTTAGGGCGGATGTTTGTTGTCGCCGTTTGCGCTGCCTAGAGGACCCATCCTTTTCCACCCTTTGGGTACACATAGACCATGGCTCTACGAGTCAGATCTATGTGTGCCTCTACCGCTCCCATACAGGAGATGCCGAGACAACTCGACTCTTTGAATACCTTAGTCAGGCGGCAGATGATGCGCAGGAGCGGTTTCCGAACGCTGAACTGGTGTTTTTGGGGGATTTTAACGCCCACCACGAGATCTGGTTGGGCTCCGCCAAAACAACCCACGCGGGAAGAGCCGCCCATGCATTTGCTCTGGCGCATGGCCTGACCCAATTGGTACACGAGGTCACTAGGATACCAAAAAGGTCGGACCATGAGCCCTCTCTGCTAGACCTTCTGCTGACGAGTCGCCCGGACCAGTACAGTGTTTCGGTGAGCGCCGCTTTAGGTGAATCCGACCATTGTCTGGTCCGTTCCGAGGTGCCCATTTTAGCGCCCCCACGTCCCGTGCAGGGGAAGCGGCGTCTCTGGCACTACTCGTCAGCGGACTGGGATGGACTGCGTGATTATTTTGCGTCCATCCCGTAGGCTTGAACGCTGCTTTGGAGGTAAGAACCCATCTGAGGCCACAACTGCTGTCGCCGGTGAGATCAGTCTGGGCATGGAATATTATATCCCCTACACTGATGTCGCCGGTGTCCGCAGGGCACGCCCCTGGTTCGGGCGCGAGTGCGCGGAGGCTGTTAATCATAAACAGTCTGCGTACCGCGCTTGGATCAGAGAAAGCAAATTTGCTGGTTAATCTCTTTGCGGCCAACTCCCGAGTCGATGATTGTGGTATGGAGCCGCCGACACTGCCCGTCAGTGACCATGCCATGCCTGATATTCGTATCAGGCAACGCGATATCCGAGCGGTGTTGCAATCACTCGATGTCCGGAAAGCCAGTGGTCCGGACGGTATTCCAGCGGTGGTTCTGCAAAAATGTGCAGCGGAGTTGTCTCCAATGCTTGCGCGGCTGTACCGGCTGTCCTACAGCTCTGGTACAGTGCCTTCGGCTTGGAAAGAGGCGAATGTACAGCCGATCCCCAAGAAGGGGGATCGCTCAGACCCAAACAACTATCGACCCATAGCCGTCACCTCAGTGCTGTGCAAGGTGTTCGAGCACATTATCAACAAACAGCTCATGCGTCACCTTGAAGATCACTCCCTAATTAATGACCGGCAATATGGCTTCAGGCCGAAACGGTCAGCGGGTGATCTTCTGGCGTATGTTAGCCATATTTGGGGTGAGGCTATGGACAAGCACGGCGAGTCATTGGCAATTAGCCTTGACATCGCCAAAGCTTTCGATAGAGTTTGGCACAAGTCGCTTCTTTCCAAGTTACCAGCCTTTGGTCTGCCTCCTAGACTGTGCGACTGGGTTGCCGGCTTCTTGCAGGAGCGCCGTATTCGCGTCCTTTGTGATGGACGAGCCTCGGAGTTCTTGCAGGTAAATGCCGGCGTACCGCAGGGATCTGTCCTATCGCCAACTCTCTTTCTTCTGCATATCAATGACATGCTGTCGACCGGCAGCATTCATTGCTATGCGGATGATAGCACCCTACACGAGAGTTATCATGGACGTCCTGCGGATAAGCAGACGCATATCGCGGAAAAAAGGCAGCTTCTTGTCACTGAGCTTGACCGGATCCTGAATCACATTTCCCAATGGGGCTCTGAGAACCTGGTCGAGTTCAATGCCAAGAAGACGCAGGCATGTGCGTTTACAGCAAAGGTATCTTCTTTCCTTCCCCTTCCCACTCTTCAGAGCACGCCACTGCCACTGCAAGACAACCTCAATATCCTAGGTATGGATGTTCGCTGCAAACTGAACAACAAAAACTACATCGAGAGTATCATCAAAGCAGCCTCGCGTAAACTCGGAGTCCTGAACAGAGTGAGACGGTTTTTCACGCCGGAACAACGGTGTCTTCTTTACAAGACACAAATTCGTTCCTGCGTGGAGTACTGCTCACATCTCTGGGATGGATCCGCAAAGTACTTATTAGATGCTCTCGACAGGTTGCAGCGACGTGCGATCCGCATTATCGGAAATCCTGAGGTCACGAGTACCCTCGAGTCTCTGCAGATGCGTAGAGATGTTGCTTCTTTGGCAGTTTTTTACCGTCTCTACCATGGTGAATGTTCTGAAGAGCTATTCCAATTAGTCCCACCCTCCCCCTTCCTATACAGGACGACACGTGCAGGACTTAGATGTCACCCCTATACGGTGCAGAACATTCCTTCAAGAACCAAGCGGTTCGGTGACTCTTTCCTTTGTCGCACC
The DNA here is from genome assembly GCA_949126895.1 of Eilema caniola. Taxonomy (NCBI): domain Eukaryota; kingdom Metazoa; phylum Arthropoda; class Insecta; order Lepidoptera; family Erebidae; genus Eilema; species Eilema caniola. The sequence continues at coordinate 19,663,663 of OX421462.1, forward strand.
ATTAAGACCTGGAATTCCTTGCCAGCTCACGTGTTTCCCTCTTCCTACAGTCCCGGGTCCTTTAAGCGGGGCGTGAAAAAGCATCTGATGAGGCCGTCAAGCTGAGTGCCACCATTGTTAACATGGCACGTGTACATAATGGTGACCCTCTTTCTTGAGACTTTACCTTCAGCTTACCATCAGGCGAGGTAAAGTGAAATTGACGTGTCCTATTTATAAAAAAAAAAAAAAAAAAAAAAAATATCATGAAAACTAAGTGTGGCATGAAGTTACATCAATAGTATTGAAAATTAATGTACCGACAAAGACTGAATTATTTTCATTGCAGTTAAGCTAAAGTCGAATTCGAATGAAAACTCAGTCAGCGTGACATTTTTTTTTTTTACAATATGATGTACTCGTTATTAAACGATTACTCATACAATTACAATGTAGACCTTGAGGCTAATAAGTAATTTAAATTTAACTTAATCTGCTAACATTTAGAAGTTAAGAATGTGTCCATTAACACTTTTCTTATAGTCTCTATTGTATTTGAAAGACACTTTGTTCTTGTGTTCTTTAAGCGTGGCACTTACTGCACTTCGTTATACTGACTTTCCTAAACTAACTCAAAAGGTTTAGTTCTTTTTAGTCTTCTCAGTATGTCCGTGTTGTCAAGTAGCTGGATAGCCTCGACATTCACATGATGAAGAAGCCTTTGTTCATGTGCTTCGGCGTGTTTTTTTATAACCTCAGTTACAAGATCCACTCTAAGGTCTCGGTGGATATCATCGTTTCTGACGTACCAGGGAGCATTTACTATAGTCCGAAGTACCTTATTTTGGTATCTTTGTATAATTTCAACGTTAGTCCGTTTTGTACATCCCCAAAGTTGAATGCCGTGTGTCCATACAGGCATGAGTACTTGCTTGTATAAAAGTACTTTGTTATACACTGACAAGGTAGAATGCCCACCAAGTAGCCAGTGCATGTTTTTATATCTTAGGTCTAACGCTTGTCGTTTCTTTTTGACATGAGCCTTCCAGCGAAGTTTTGCATCTAGCGTCATGCCTAAGTATTTTGCCGTATTTTCGTATGGTATTACACGATTGTTAATATATACTGGTGTATGATTAGCTCTTTGGTTTGTGAAATTGATATGTGTCGATTTTGACTCATTTAATTTGATTTTCCATTTTTTTTGTCCAATCGGTGATGGCATTGACGGCAATTTGCACCTTTTCTCCTGCTTCTTTGTGAGTGACACCTGTAGCCATGATAGCCGTGTCGTCTGCAAAAGTAGAAATGACGCTGTTTATTGTGTTGGGGATATCGCAGGTGTACAATAGATACAGGATAGGTCCAAGAACACTTCCTTGCGGGACACCAGCTTTTATTGGTTTGATATCAGAATAAGCATCCTCATGTCTCACTCTAAATGTCCTCTCAGTTAAATAGGATTCTAAAATATCTACAAATTGTTTTGGGAGCATTTTGCCTAATTTATATAAAAGACCTCTATGCCAAACTTTATCAAATGCCTGTGCTACATCTAGAAATACTGTAGAACAAACTTGCTTCTCTTCTAATGCTTTTTCAATAACATTGGTAATTCTGTGTATTTGGTCTATTGTGGATTGTTTTTCTCTAGCTTGGTAGCTAGGAATTAGTTCTCTGTCTTCAATAATAGGTTTTAGGCGCCTGAGTAGTAGTTTTTCAAACAATTTCGCTATGATTGGTAAGAGTGATATAGGTCTAAATGATGTTACTTGATGAGGGGGTTTTCCTGGTTTAGGAATCATGGTAACTTCAGCAATTTTCCACATACTAGGCACATATTTCATTCTAAATGTGGAGTTGATAAGGGTTGTTAGCTTTACAATTGCTTTACGAGGGAGGTTTTGTAAGAGTTCACCACTAATTAGATCGTATCCCGGTGATTTCCTTTTGGCCAAATTTTTGATCATGTTCTTAACATCTTTTGGGGTAACAAGTTTTATTTCTAAGTTGTCATGCTGGTACACGTCACGTGCGATACTTTCAGAACTTTCATCGCTGATCATTTGAAAAATTTGCTCGAGATGTTCTGCAAATACAGTCGCTTTCTGCTCATTATTTACGGCCCAGTCACCATCTATTTTTTGAATAGGTGATACGTGAATGATGGGTTTTTTAAGCTTTTAGTGGCTTTCCATAGTGAGTAATCAGATGTGCCATTACTTGATAGTTGGCTCAGGTAATCATTTGTTGTCTCATCGTGAAATTCCTGAATTGCTCTACTTAACCTCTTTGTGAATTTATTTAGCAAAGTTTTATTAGGTGGATATCTACATTGCTGCCACTTTTGTCTCTGGATTCGCTTTATGGCTATAAGATTTCTAATTTCCAGTGGATATATTTGAGTTACAACTCTTTTTTTCAGGTCCGGTGTATTTCGCTAGGCGCAACGTTGGATGTCGGTAATAAATATTGCAACTTTGTCATCTACTTGTTGTTTGTCTTTGAGCGGTACTTTGAGTTCTATACAGTGGTCTAAATCAAATTGGAAGCTCTCCCAGTCAGTGTTTTTGTTTACCAAGGTTGGGCTACTTTCTTTTTGTATTATTGACTCGCTTAGAGTTAAGATAATGGGTGAATGATCGGAATGCATGTCATATCCTTCTTTTATGTTAAGATATGCAGCTGAAAGATTCTTATAAATGAAGAAGTCTATCAAATCTGGTTTTCTTTCAATATCGGTAGGAAAATAAGTAGGTTTCCCCGTTGAAATCACATTGCACTTGATTTCTCTGATAGCACACAGCAATTCCTTACCCTTGGTATTAGTTAGTCTAGACCCCCAATGAGTGTTCTTTGCATTAAAATCACCTCCAAATATGAATGTGTTTCCTAGAGCGCTCAGAAGATTACTGTATTGCTCTTTTTTCTACGCAGACATTTTATTTAAAGGAGGTTAAGTAGAGAACAGTAAGGAAGAGATCGCATTTAGCGATAAGGTCGCCTATTGTGCATTTGACTATAATTTACTGTTATTCATACTATTATCTCTTGTAATCTAATGTTGGTGTATAATAAAGAGTTGGGCATCTATCTATCTATCGAAAGAGTACAGCATACATCGATGCTTTGGATAAAGATTTTGTTCAATCCTAATGAGATTTTGCTATTTGTTATTGCCTTGTGATTTTATGAATTCAACGAAGTTGTGAATATTAAAGATTCAGTCTTAATTACGTGCGCCAACTAAACTACTGATTCCCTGCAATTCTACTATGATAAATGAAATTTCAAATGTATTTTGAAATGGTTTATTTTGTGGATGTTTCACCGTATTTTTAATGGAATTGTATATTTAATATTAATAAAGAGACAAAAGGATAGATACGTAATTTAAATGTTAACTGTTCAAATGCAAAAAAGACTAATGCAAAAGTTTTCAAAAAGATTAATTAAATGGCTTCAAGACAGACACAAACTACTTAGTCATTAAGATAAATGCCTGTGACAGATCCCACGTAAAAAGTTTCCCGCTTTGTCTTCACATATGAAAATAAATCTATGCCTAGAAGAGAAAACATTTCTAATCTTTCAGAAAGCCTTGACATTGTTTCTAAAAATAGATCAGAAGAGCCCACAAACTGAAAGGCTAAAGATTTCGGGTAGCTATGAACCGCAGCTCGTCAAGTATGTTACTTGATCACATTTCTTAAAACGTGTTTCATTTACTTACCAATAACCTACCTTATTATACCTACGACCTTATTCTTAGCCATGTTTATTTTCGGCATATCAATAATAGACAATAGTATCGATTCTGTTATTCACCTCACTAGAATAAACTATACCTAACTAAAATGTTTTGTTTGAATTTGGGAACTTCATTCTCTTTGATATCTGATTAAATTTTTATAATTTCGAGAGACAATTAAATACGACTTTTCAGTTCATCATTATATAAATCATTTTGATCGATATAAATATAAATTTAACCTTTTAACTTCACGCACTTAACTTTATGAACTTATAACAGTGCTTGGTGGAAGTGGTATGGTCACAGACACAACTACATTAGGTATCTCAAATTATTTTGAACTTTAGCAAATGAACACAAATATAAAGCACTGTTTGTCTAAAACACAGTTACAGCATATTTTGCTGTAATAACGTACACTGATATAACGCTTTTTATATTCCCTATTTAGGTATAACAGTTTATTTATAAAAATCTTTGTCATTCTATAAAGAAAACTCACTAACAATAGCGGGTGACAGGAAACAAAAGGCACATTTAAGTTGGGTTAACATCGTGCGTCATGATGCGTCAAATAATGTGAATGGCGCACAGACTTAACAGAAAAGCGCAGCCTGCCAACACTGAACTCGACCTCATTCACAATAGTCGCATTAAGCAATCGAAATAATAGTACGAAAAGGCAATGAAAACTTAATTTAAAATATCTGCACGTTGTTTCATGCTTAGATGTCATATAGGTGTCACTTGCCACTGCCACTTGTCAAATTTATTAAGTTTTGCAATTCATTAAAGGTAAAAAACTTTTTGAAGCATATGTATATATTGTATATTATATATAATGAAATGACGTAATGACATGTGTTATTAAAAGTTCTCCAAACTTTGAAGAGCCTCTCATGGCTATATTCCACGATACTATTTTTACTGTCCCCGAAGTGCCACAATAAATTGAACTTTCCTCCGACTTTCGATAGATTATAATAATATTTGACATTATTTTGTGTACCTAATCGAAATAACAAAATAACAACATGATCGTGTTGATTAGTTTCTAGTTGAGTGAAATAAATGGCTCACCCATCTTTATTCAGTGTTGGTCTTCATAAAATCGAATAGTCAATTATAACTAGCCAGGTTGTAGGCTATTAGCCTTTCGTGGATATAACATAAGCATGTATGTATATATTAGATCGATAAAATAATTACATGTTAAACTGCTTATATTTTAGTTCGAGACAGTAATCATAATTATGTCTGATGATTTATTGCCGAGGGATTAAACAAACATCGAAAATCCATTGTAAAATAAATATCGCTGTTAAAAGCTGCGTAAACTAATGTTTAGGGGAAGAAACGTGATCATAATAATCATGAAATACGTATTAATTCAGACAATATAGATCCAGTGAAATATGGTCAATATCAGGCGGTCCTATTGACCGATCACATCATACTTAATTATTATTGTAGTCTAATTACTGTGTCAAGAGATTCCGGATAAGGTGATCTGATCAAATACTATTATAATCATTATACAATCTTCAAATAAAATACCTAATTATCCAGATGTCAACATGAGCCACTGTGAAAATAGTCAGTATTCCACAAACAGTAATGCAGAATCCGGAATAACACAACTCGGTACTAAAACCTTCCGAAATTTTTTATATAAAATATTGAAATAAAACCACTAAATAACGGATTCTATCACGATTAATTTGGTATTTTCACTATTCACCAAAGCCAGGAAAAAGTTAGAACAACTAATTCATCATAGATCTTGCCCAGTTCTATTTCATACAATCATCATAGTTTGGGTACTTTGTGACAATTTACATAATTTATGTGACAACTACCATCTTCAGTCACCCCGCAACCATGGCTGCTGAAAACTAGCCGAAACGTCAGCCTAAATGTATACAATACCAAATAAATCGTAATAGAATCCGTAAAGAGTGATTTTATTTCAATGAATGACATTTCCGTAAACTTCAGACAGTATATATCAAAAGAACTAAGAGGTAAACTTGAAAACAAAGGTACTTGTTATCGTTGGAGCGAGGGAATCTTCGACCATGTTGTTATTGTGTGAAAATATGGTCAGTACTAAAGCGTAAGGTATAGTATGTAGTTAGGCCACACCGACACTGGCCCCATGTTTACTTCACTTAACCCTTATATTTCAGGATGACAAGCTTCTAATACTAACGTATTAGAAGCTTGTAATATATCTTGGTAACAAAATAGCGAACTGTATGAATATGTTTAGTATTTAATTGAAAATTTGATCGGTTCAGATCATAACTTACTTTATTTGGAGGCCTTTCAATTGAGCACTATCAATGACCTTATATCAAAAACTAGCGCCCAGGGTCCAGGCTCAGATCAGGAACAGTACATACCTAACTTTTATGCCCTTGTCCCTATTATTTGGGATTAGCGCAACATGTCATAAGGTATAAAGTTAAGCGAATACAACACTGGCGCTTAAAATCAGTCACCCGAAACTCTTTATTTAATTTAGATTACAAATATTTTATTTTAGGGTTAGTCTAAGAAACTAATAGATTAATTATGTATATTTTACATTATCCGCTCTGAGCAGCAGACCTTTATCACAAACCCTTCAGTTTGGCCATTTAATATTTTACATTAAATCTTGACCTTGTTCTCTAATCAAATTTTCGAGAGAGCGATTCCCTTAACGAACTATTTATGAGCTGTTTGCATCTTCAGGACAAAGCTTCATGATTAATCGTTTGTTGAATGACAATGCGAAGTTCGCCAGGGTCTTAAACAACAAAGTTTTGCTTAAATCACTTGTGCAACGCGAACCCTAATTGCTTCGCGTCAATTTTGACAACTGTTTGGTCATGTAAAATAAATGGGCACTGACAATGTTGTCAAATTAGTAAATTATGGAATATGCCATGACAAAAATTCGCTAGTGATTAAGGTTGTCGCTTTGTTGGACTAAAATATTTTACTAGCTGTAATCCCAGTATTCATTCAATCAACTAATTATTTCGCTGCAGTCCACTGCTTTAAATAGACCTCTCCCAATGTACGCCATTTCGTCTAGTATGCATTAAATGCCTTCATTTAGTTATTTTTTTAAGTCAGAAACCGTATTGAGTTCATCTGATTGTTAAAATTTCATCACTTTCAGCTTCTCATTTTAATAACTCTTATGGACTTTCACCATGACTTCCACTGTTCTCACGTAACATGCATTCGACGATGTTGCATTGTAATATTAAAGCAAAAACACGGTACGTGGTGGGAATAATCTGAAATACGTACGGCGACCCCACTACGTACATATTATACATATCAGATAAATATATTATACACAACAACTTTCGGAAGCAATTGGATAAATGATATGGGTACGCATAAAAGACAAACAAAGAAAACATCAGTTTTTATTTGTATTATATATGAATAAACAATGTGGGTCAAACATTAACTGGTATTATGGTGAACTCCTCCAAATATGGAAAATAGTTGTGTTAGGATTGGCTCCCTGTTGGTAGGTTTACTATTGTTTCACAAAAACGTTTGACTAATGAAAAATGATCATTCCACGAACAACGTTGAAAAACTAATCATATGACAAACTTTCATTTTGCAAACATATTTCTTCAAAAATAATCATTTGATATACAAAGGTTTTGCAAATGTATCACTTAGAAAATATTTCAATTGTTAAAATTTATTGTCGTTTCTGTCAGATAGTTGTAACGCCCACCACCGTTTCTTCGGCTTGCTGTCTTGCTAGGGCGGACCGCCTCAGCCGTGGAGACGGGTTTTATAACCACCTGCTCCTCAGTTTGTGGGCCGCCTCACGCTTAAATAACACATTAAAGGTAGGCCAAACAAGACCATGTGAAGTCGGATTTGCAGAGATTCGTTTCTGTCACTAACTTATGACTATTTAAGACAATAATTGAAGGGTAAAGCTTATTTTGCCAACTAAAATGTTTAAAAATAATCAATCAATGAAATGATGTTAAGGCACAATGTAATTTTTCCAAATAAATATTTTGTGTAATTAGTGGGCTATTTAAACAATAGTTTGTAAAATGATAAGTTTATCAACTATAATTTTGTCAAATGAAGATTTATCATTCGTTGTTTGTCAAATGATTGGATACCATATTACTGGGTGAATTGAAACCCGCAAGTGTGTTTTGAATTTAGAATGGGACTAATCCTGTCCACATTCTCACTACTGTTACTCCTATATACAATTTAATTGTCCATTGTACAGTAGCGTCAGAACGATATTGACTACAATGTCCCAAAATGGTCTTAATACCAAGGTATTAAAATGGTTTTGAGTACTTTGTTCGTCAAGATCGATCTTATACTAACTGTACATTGACCCATGAAAACAACGAGCATGACGTTACCAGGATAAGACAGTTAGACAGACAGACCGGCATCAAATTTAATTGGAAATAAATAGCAAATGTCAGAACAAAGGTTCAAATATAATCTTCATGATACCGTCAGGAGTTTACGCAAATATTATACATTGAAATAAAACCTCTATTTACGGATTCTATTGCAATATATTTAGTATAATCACAGGGTTTCTTACATTTCCTGTACGGCTGTACCTATGGACGCTGAAAAACAGCTACGGTATCAAAGTAAATAATAAAGTAACACCGTTATAATGTTCATCTTCCAAATATTAATATTTGACGTTCAATATATTACGTCATTATCCTTGAATTATGACGTCATACTTGTTCTTTATTATTAAATTATGTATTATTATGTTGAAATATCTAAATTGTTACTAAATTTATCTTAATTTTAGTTTATCCTTGTGGAAACCGACATCTGAGCACCGTAGCTTAAAGAGATTACGATGTTCAATTACATAAATTAGAATATTTGACAACTGGTATTCTCGACGGCTCGGGTGGATTTTGTTTTGTTAACCAATTTTGTGAGTGGTCGTCCATCTAAACGTTGTCCTTTTAATCATTTCACCAATACCCTGTGCTCGTTGTATTATAGCTGCCATAAATATGGAGTGTTACTGCAACTACGTTCAATTTTCCTTACAAAACTAGCATAGGTTATCTTGGGATCATTTAACTATATCAATAGAAATAAGAACAAATACTATTTTAACCGACTCGTCTATCAAAATCTCAAGTCCACTATCTTTAAAATGTCATCATGTTGGCAAGGCGTTATCCTCTATATCCAAAGACCGTATCTTCAATTCATTATTTTCATTAATGAATAAGATATATTCGAAAAACCTTTTTAAAAACAATCTTTTTTTTTTCTTGCATTGTCATCCGAACTGAACGTGCATACCAAATTTCAGCTCAATCGGTTGAGGGCAAGTACCTTAAAATTGAGTTGTAAGATTCCACCCGAACAAACATACATTGCAAGTTAAATAAAAGCTTGTAATATTAATAAAAAATGAAAGCCACGCCTTGAGCATTTCAAATTCTCCTTTACAAGCATCTTAAAGGAGAAATTGGAATGCGTAAAGCGTGGCTCAGTAGCTCAGTGGACAGAGTAATCTCCCTCTAAGAGGCTGGTCGCGGGTTCAAATTCAATCTGAGTATTTGAATTTTCCAAAGTTAACATGCTAATTGCTTTCAAATTTCATTATTAAGCGCCACTATGTTTTTTTTTAACAATATTAGCAACCGAAATTACTAATGTTCCCTCTAACCCCTCCAGCTAAGTTGCTTGTGTTAGGAGTGGGTTCACGTCGGTAGTGTAATGTTCAGAATTAGAATTCGAACCCGGGACCTCTCGATCGTAAAAGTCGCCTCCCTAACCACTAAGCTACCGGCGCTTATAATACTTGATATATATTAATAAATACCTACATATAATATATTCTTTGCTAAAATATATCGGAAAATAGATACGAGACAAATCTTTTGACATAATTCAATTTGAGATTTTATAGGTAGCCGATGGGCATCCAGCGTCAACCTTTCGTTCGCACGAAGTGTTACCCCGGCCGTGTTACATGGGCGCTCTCCATCTTCAAGGCTGACCGCTTAAGAATGGACAGGACCTTTGACCGGTCATTATCATGCCCCTTGAAATTGTAATGTTCTCAACAAAAGACTTGCTGTCTCATGCCTATTCAATTACTGTAAAGGCCAACATTATCTGTGTCCTACACAGTATAAAATGTTTCACTTTGCTTAGGCCAATGTTTCAAAGGAATTTTATCAAAGTCGAGTTTTAATTAAAAGATTAATGGAATTCGATACCTCGTAATACCAAGTGGAACGCCGAATTGTATTTCGAAATCGAAACGACTATTGAAGCTATTCAGGTTTCAATACCTCGAATAGTTATTACGAAATTTGAGTGATGTTTCCGCGGACGATTGAGCCTGCGGGGTAATACGATATGTATGACTTACGAAATTCTTTGAGGGTTGACGCGTCGACTCCATCAGTTGTAAGGCAGAAAAGGTATTCAATAAGGGCTGGCGGATTCTTTGAAAGCGGTTGAAAGGCAAACGTTGCAAAAAGCTTTTTTACTGACGGGCCATAACGTCCGGTGCGCGCTTACGGACGCGATTGATTCAGTAGCGGCCGGATGGTTCAATAATTCAGCAGGACTGCTACTATTGTACTAGTTATATTTTGTCGTATGCGAACTGGATGTAATATATTGACCGAAAATAATAATAGATAAATAAAATACAAGGGTTGTCAACTGTCGAAGTATTTTGTTTTAACAAGCTTTGTGGTCGGGTAAGCGTAAGGCGGAAAATTTTACGTCCAACATTTCCTTTATGATTATGTGTGCTATGCTAGTCTGTGTCACAATTTGGTAACATAAAATTTTCTCTGCTTAGATAGGTATAGATAAATATAGTTTATGTTATTCAACGGAAAAACTTATTAAAGATTAGTAACCGTCTACTCAAGGCTCTTATACTTATAATATATAAAACCATCACAAAAAATATCTCGTATATTTAGGTCTATTACCCCTGTAGTTCAAATTATTCTAAACTTGAGTTACGTCCGATTCCAATTTGAGTAATTATCACGGTTTTGCTGACCCTTACTTATATAACAACCTTGATTGCACCAATTACGAGATGGCTTCTGATAATATTGACCTTTATGCTTGATTCCGCTTTAAATGTTGACTTTTTCAAATACAGATAATGTTATAGTAGGAAAATGTTGTGTAGAATTAAAGATATTGTACCATAAAAGCTTGGGAAAGTTTAAACGTAACCGCACTATTTACTATTATGAATATCTTATAGATACGAAGTTAAAAATGTGAACCAAATTTGTAATATCAATTTATTTATATTACTGTCATAAATACATAAGTTTGTATTGATGGATGCTTATTACTCAATCACCCCGGAACGACTTAACAGATCTGGATAAAATTTGGCACAGAAGTAAGTTACAATCTGAAATAGCTCATAAGTAAATTTATCCTGCGTTGTTCGTTCCTGTGTTTTGAGGTGATGTTTTTTTTGTAATTTCTCAGGTGTCATTATTGTAATATTAATTGGTTCCATTACCAGAGTTAGTTTTAATGACTGTAAGTAATGGTCTACGCATTAGAAATGTAACTAAGCAGCCGGAAAATATGTCACCAATCACGTATACCATTAAGATTATCATCTTATTCCTTTTTCTTGTTATTTGGTACGAATTCTTTTGGACACCCATCGTTGACTTTTAGACGTATTAAATAAAGTCATTTATCATTCATCTAAAAATAACAGAAGGTTTTGTAGTTTTACTCTAAATGCATAATAGTAGATTGTTCAACAAGGGACTAAAACAAGCCATAATGACACGAGATGTTTTAGCCACCCGAGCGAAGCGAGGGTGGCTAATAGTTCGAGTGTCATTATGGTTGTTTAGTCCCACGTTAAACACTCTACTTTTCACTTTGAATGCGAGGAAAAAAAAGCGACTTTTTATACAAAATTATAATATTTAAAAAAAAATTATGAAATATGCAAATATCTTTTTCAACCTAAATATATTAATTTCATCATATCGTAACGGGGTAAAGCCTCCGTGGCGTGGCGGTAGTGAACGCGGTCGCTACGCAGGAGGCGCGGGTTCGATCCCCGCTCAGTGCAAATATTTGTATGCATGGATATGGGTATTTGCATTGGTCTGGGTGTTTCTATGTATAATATGTATGCATTTACAAAAAAGAATATCTAAGTATGTTTATCCGTATTCTAGATTCCATAATACAAGGTAGTAAATCTATGCTTACCATGGATCTAGATAGCGTTGTGTGAAATGTTGTGGAATATTTATTTATTTTTATTTATTTATAGGTAATAAAAAAGTTTCTAAGTTGCACAATTAATTGGTGTAATAAGTAATTGGTGATTACAACGCAAGCTTATTACGAATAATCTATTCAAAATTCAAATTGCAAAGAAATTTGTCTCGCGGTTTTTTTTGTTGTTAAGTGACGTACGGTTTATATGCTTGCATATATAATATTTAGCCAACAGATTCAAACTTGAAAAATAATTTAAAACTAATTGGAAATGGATAATAAAATTGACTTATCCTTAATACTTATATAATAATTAATTAAATTAATATCATTATTCGTGGTTCACGAAATTAAATTGGATATTTGATTTTTTCAAATGTCATTTTGAGGTTATTTCTATACCTACACAATCACTAAAAAGGTGATAATCCTCCCATTCACAAACACCGTGATTGGCTGTTTAGGAGTTATCAAAGTAAATTAAAAAAAAATACTTTAGTCCCTAGAGATTAATAAGGAACTTTAGTCCCGATATGCAGGGAGTAAAGTAACATTTTAAGAGCATGAGAAGTGAAAACAGTAATTTTTATATTCTTTTTCTACATTCCGGTTGCAGAATCCAGTCATTCGTCACAGCTTATCATAAAAGTTACGATATATTATATCTATAAAAAACGTACTAAAACGAAATCTATTGCAAAACTAGTGGTTAACGTTTTCACAAATGCAATATTTGCATGGAAATGTTGCGCGAGGTTTTGCTTTTCAATTTAATATTATGTCCTTTGGTGATATCAAAACGCAGACATCACAAAAAGAAAGATTCATCTGAAGAATTAGGAGGCGAGCTGATTACTTCTTTGAGAAATGATGTGAATTTAGATCTTCCTATGGACGAAGAGTATGAAGATCTACGTGCAGAACTGCTAGCATACCATACAGCGTTATCTTCCCTTACTGAAACAAAATCTGCAGATCTACCAAAGGAAGTTGCCGACGCTGTTGCCGCTGAACCGGGCAATGTTCATGACGTGGCGGATACGCGTAGTGAGTATACTTATTGATGCGATCCTCATTCCAAATAAGATTTTAAGCATTTTATTATTTATCAATATGCATATCACATATTAAGTAATGTTTCGAAACCTGATTATGCATGCAGTACGATACTGCACCACTAAAAGGCTGCATTCGTTTTGCTGTAAAATATATTGAGTTCGCACATTAATGAAAGATATCAACATAAAATATTTAAAATCTGTAATTGACGTTTATTCCGGCGTATAACTATATAATAGAGATTACTACAATAATATTAAATTATTGTATATATTCTTAAATAATAAATAAATAAAATAAAAAAGGAGAATGTCTAAAAATGTGTCTCGGAGCGCACGTTAAGTCGTCAGCCTCGGCTACCATACGAAAATCCATGGCAGTCGCTATTTTTGTTGGAGCCGAAAAGTCCGACTAGTCGAAATACAGAAATTCGATATCACCAATTAGTTATGCGGTTAGATGGCTGTCACTTCACGAAATATATCAAAGTTCAGCCGCATCTTGGTTAAACAAGAAAACAGACCCCAACCGAGTTGGGAAAAGGTTTATGATAAAATCAATAAAAAACATGGCAAAAAATCTTGTTGCCATGCTGCTTACAGAACAAATAATTTAAAAATATGTAGCTGTAATAAACAAAATCCCAGTAAGTAAATCAATTTCGTGTATCGTCTGAATGATGAGGTCACAGTATTCATTATAACTTAACTATCCATGGCCTTCTCATACCAGTGTAGTTCTGGTTGTCAAAAAAAAACATATTCTTCAATAAGTTTGAAGTTAATGATTATCACCTACACAATAGCTTAATTGTTTACCTAGTAATCAATAGATATTGCCTGTAGACACTCAATATTTTATATAATAATAAATTACTAGCTAATACTGGGAAAACCTTGCAAAATTGTAGCCAAATTGGTTCAGCCGTTTAGGAGGAATTCGATGACAAACACATAAATAGAAGAAAGATAATATTATATTAAGATAGGTTTAGGTGCTAAACGGCCAGTTTAGTACCTAAACCTAAACATTGTTACCTCGGAATTCAATAATTTCTAAATGTAGAGCGATTTAAATTATCCAAATACTTAGAAGCTACGTTGCATCGTTATTCTTTGGGCACTTTGAAAGAAATGGCTGTATTTATGGGAAAAGGCAACGTGAAATCTATGTTTATTCACCAAAACACTTTGATACGAACGAAATTAGGAGCTTGATCGTAAAATGTTATATCGATATATTACGTAATGAACTTTTTCCCAGGATCTTTGAAATCAACTCCGTGTTGGCAACAAGGTGGAATTTGCGTACCTCACAAGTTATGCGAAGGTTACCGATTCTTGACTGAAGTAAACGGGTGCAAAAACAGATTGCAGGTATGCTGTTTTACGTGGAATAAATACAAAATGAGAGATTACAAAGACAAAGGTATAAATAACTTCGCCTTACCGTGGTCAATACATCAAGAATTTGGTGGAAAAGGAGTGATCATGGGTAATGAGGGGAAAAGTTCGCAGGAAGTGAAAGTACAAAGTTCCATAGAGGAGGATGAAGAAGAATATTACGACTATACTAGTGCTGAAAGGTCAAAAAAGAAAAAAAAGAAAGTACCAACAATGCGAAAGAATGAGAAAAAAGATCACAATCCAAAAAATCAAAAGCCAGCTCTTTTAGTTGTGTTGAAAGAAGACAAAAAGTAATGCAAGAAGCGAATGACGTAAAGTTTTTAATTTATTTCAGCCAATCTTTCTGCATTGTAGTAAAACAGTTCAATCGAAACGTTATGTATAATGCATACTTTCTTGCTAATTAAAAAGTCAATCGCTTGTATTTTTTATTTAAAACAACCTTACCATGTAATTATGTAAGCCATTGGAGTCATGTCTGTGCTAGTTGGAGTTGTAGTAATTTTATTAGTTTTTAATATGTCGGCACGGGCTGGACCGTCAATTTTGCCCGACACTTACAAGGACGTATTTATTCCAGGCATGGGAAGGAAACCAGCGCTCGGTTAGTTGTGTAAGCCCAGAACTTCAATATCCTTTTAGATAAAACTATGATGTGTAATTGTCTGTCTGCGCACGAATTCTACTACTATAAGTGTCTTCCTCTTTATGCGTTTTTTTTATTTATTTTATAAATTAGTATATTATTTATTTTTTATTCAGTCATACTCGATAATGTGTTTATACTCCGCACACCGAATGATGATCCCTACGACGTTTCAACTGACAGTTGTATTAGTTATGCGAAAAAATTTCGATAAAATACTGTTTTTTCAGGCAAATGTCATGTCATTCAGCCAGGTCATTCAACATAATAAGCAATATTTATTTATTTTGAAAAAAAGACTACGCGCATTGATGGACATAAAACACTAGATAAAAAAGTAACAGCCTTATTATTATATATTTTATATATACTATATATATACTATATATTTTATATATAGTATATATATATATATATACTATATATTTTATTTTACTATACTTTAATTTTTATTCAAATTGCATAATTTAAAGAATTTAAAATTCTTTTTGAATTGAATTTTAAAGAATTCATAATTAGCTGGCAATAGACCCGTTTTTCCCCCGAAGGGCATAAAACGGATATTTAGGTTTCAGCCGAAGCTTGACCCATAGTGAGATTAACCCTTGAGTTTTACCCGCTTGCAGTGTGGATTTACCCTCAATATGTCTAATAGTTACGCAAATGAGGGTACATGCACGAATAGTACGCAGTGTCTCAGCCGGCGGCCATCTTAATCGTCAGTACTCTCACCAAGCCGGCAAGAACAGCCGGTATGGGTCAAGCTTACTATCTGCCGGCTTAGGCACCGACGTACTGTGCTTGTAAAGTTTAAAGTGTGTAATTGGTAAGGAAATAAAATGTAAGTTAGATATGTCATCAACACAATATAATTATCATTAAACAAGGACCATAATTACTTAAATTAAATGGGTTGAAATGATTGCGAAATTCCCCCAATAATTTGATTGTTGGAGTTATTCTGAATTTCTTTAAAGTAAAATTTTATAAAAGTATCTTTTGATTTCCAGTTTCCTCTTTTAATCACCTCATCCATTGAAAAGTTATTGTTACACCAGTTATGCGAGTTCACAGCAGCTCTGCAGCTTCCCGGAGATGCTGATATATCTGCATCCTGTAATAAGGTGCGAATCCAACCGGAAATTACTGTACGAGAAGCGGCCTTAGCCTTTCCTCTGGTCGTTACGAAGAGGGACGTATTAGATTGAGGTCTACGTTTTCTGAGTTTTGATAATGCTATCATACGGTCAATCCAAACGGGAATGCTCAATCTTTCCTCTTTGGCGAAGGTAAATTTCCAACCAGCTTGTCGATAAGTGGAGGAGTCGGTCTTGGAGCCGAATTTAGGCAAAAATATAATATAAGTGTCAGTTTTCTCGAACAGCTCGGTGCTAATGTCCAAGAGTGTCAGATCGTGGATTCTACGGCCTGTAGCTAGTAGGAGAAGTGCTGCTGTGTGGCGAGATATTTGATAGAAGCTTTTGGTATCTATCGTGTACAATTTCAAATAATTTATTAGGTTAGTCACGCTCCAAGTCGTGGGTTTCGTTGCAGGGGGGCGTGATAGGAATACAGATTTCAGCATTTGTTTGACTAACGGGTGTCCGCTGAGGTTCTCGGATTGTGATGGGTTGGAGAATGTGACTACGACGGATTTGTGAAGTGCTATAGTTTTTGGGGCTAGTTTTATCTCCGAATGAAGGTAGCCAATGTATTTCGCTATTGAGATTGGATCGGGATTATCTATTTGGCAATTATTCAGTAGAGCCCATTTTCTCCAGCGTTCCCACGCAGGTCGGTAGGTTTTGAGGGTTGACTTCCGCCAAGATGTTTCTAGTAGGGATATGTTATCTCTGTTCCAGGTGTATACTAAAGAGGCCCAGCCTGAATCCTCCAGACCTGCAAAGTGAGTTCTTTTACTGCTGGAGGTGGTTTCATCGTCCGGAGGTCTATAAGGTGTTGCGGAAGATCTGCTATCGTGAACGGACTCTCGAGAGCACGTTGCTTTATCTCCGCTTTCCAAAATGTTTGTTCCCACTTTGGAGCTACTAGGAGATACCTTCCCGTACTCGTTGCTAGGTGTTGCAGAACTCTCGGAATCATAGCTGGGGGTGGAAAAATCCATCCCAGCTGGAATGTCCATGGTCTGCTGAACGCGTCCACGAATAGACATCCGTGGTCTTTGGCGTTCTCGCTTACGTAAGTTTCTACAACTGCTGATCTTTCGCTTGCAAAGAGGTCTACTTCTGGAATACCCCATTTCTCGAATACAATGTCCAGCATTTTCCTCTTCAGGGTCCATTCTGGCAACTCGTTTTGTCTGGAGAGGCTGTCCGCTGTCGTATTGTATTTCCCTGGTAGGAACCTTGCTATAATATTTATCTCGTAGAGAAATGCTAATTCCAAGATTGCCCGAGTTGATTCCAGTAGTATTCGGGATTTCGTTCCACCTTCTTTTGTTAGATAGGAAACCACTGCTTTGTTGTCTGTTTGTAACATTATAGTCTGGTTTTTTAATTGAGTCTTCCTAATGGGACCACAAAGGCTGCAAAGTTCAGGTTTCCTAATAGGACTTTTGCAGACCACCAACTCCAGACTTGCTCTTTTAAAGTCTTTTGTACTAGCTCTATGTTTTTCTGAATTTTTTCTCCTGGAAGTATTTTCTGATTCAATTCCGTGTCCCAGATAATGCCTAGGTATTCGATGATTCGTGACGGTATTAGGCTTGATTTTTGTAAATTGACACACCATTCCATTTTGTTTAGATTTGTTAGCACCTTTTGGGTTTGTTGATGAAGTTCGTTTTGATCGGGGTGAATTAGGAGGAAATCGTCTAAATAGACGATGATCCTGATTTTCTCCTCTCTGAAAAGATTGGCGATCCAATTAGTTACTTTGGAAAATATGAACGGCGCTGTAGCCAGTCCAAACGGTAGGCAAGTCATTTCGTACACCACGTCATCGTAGTAAAAGGTTAGAAACCGCCTATGAGACGAGGTGACAGGTAAATGAAAATAGGCTTGAGATAAGTCTATTTTAGTCATATAATCGTCGTTATTCAGGGTGTTAGGAATTCTGTAATGGTTTATTAAATGAAATTTTGGCGGCTCAAGATAGAGATTTAAGTTTTTTAGGTTTAAAATTGGTCGGTTTGACCCGTCCGTTTTCTTTCTGAGGAATAGTGGTGACAAAAAGCCAGAGGGGCTTTTGCACGGGGATATTGCCTTCATTTGTAGGAGCTTATCTATTTCCAGTGACATTTCTGGTGATTTTTTAACACATAGTCTCCCTGCCGTTTTTAAGTTAAATCTTAGTAAAGGTGATGATTTAACAAATGGAATTCTATATCCACTAATAATAGAAAGTATGCTTTTAGGTGCGCCCAATTTGGCCCAGTAATTTAATTTCGCACCCACCTGACCAGCTACAAACTCATTAGAGTCTCTTTGTATCAAATTTTGGTTTGTTCTGTTTATTAGTTGGGCGTTGCCTATATGCTGCTCTCGACGAAGATGGCTTATCCCCAGGCTTAAAGTTTGGTCTCCTGTTGGGCTCTCCTTGGCGATTTTCTTTGCGGAAGGGATAGGTTTTTGATCCAGCTTTTGGTTTAGTCTTAAATTTGCCGGGAAAAAACTCCTCCTTGTTCTTTTATTAATTCAGATAGCTGGGGTTCAGAGAATAGGTGGGATGATGAGGGTGGTATTGCATGAAGAAGTTCGTTCAAGACTTTATTTGATGGTTTGTATAAGCTCCTTCTTTGTTGAATAATTTCTGCTCGTTTTCCGCATGCATATTGTAACAACTCATCGGAGGTTTTACGGAAAGTGGAGTCTTGTGAGAGAAAGTTTTTGCTTATTGCTCTTTTAATTTCCAATGAGGAGTTTTGGTAGATGTCTTGGAACTCCTTCCTTTGCTGAAGAAGTCCGTGTGATATTGCCCCGAGACAGAGGTCCATTTTTTCTAAGATGGTAACTATTTGCCATGGAGGTGTTGCCATCGCTAGGGAGCTATTCACTTTGAGGTTTGTGAAGACCGGTGTGGCTTGGAACTTCTTTTGTACCTCTGCATACCTTATGTGTTGCCAATTCTCTGAACCTAGACGTTGACATTGAACAGCTTGGTTCACTAGGTCCTGTCTGGCAGAGCCTATTTTTGCTTCTGTCTCTTTCGTCTGCGGTGCGAAGTCAAGGAGAGCAGGTTCATCTTCGGATTCTTCAGCGATAGAATCCCTGCTTACGTTTGGTGAATCCGAGAGTTCTTGTTCCGCATCTCCCGCAAAAGGCGGGGCTGACCAAGACTCATCTGACATGTTAATTTGTTGGACGGGGTAGCTGATAGTATCCTTTGTAGCGACCGAAGAATTGGCGACCTGTAATTGGTACAGTTTCAGGAGGATGTCGCTCTGTTGTTTCATAAAGCCGAAAAGTGTTTCATCTCTGTCGTCAGTCCTACTTCTTTTAAGTGTTTCATCAACGACCGGGCTATGTTTTCTCTTACCCCCGCTTGTTGAGGAAGAGCAATCGTCCTTTTCACGATATTTTAGAATTTTTTCGGCTTCAGAACGGGCAATCAAGTGTGGTTTCATCGTGGTCAGCAGAGTGGTGAACCCATTGAAAGCGTCAACCGGATGAATCTTTTTCATAGTGGCAAAAGGAGTGTAAATTGTGGCCCTGCCCAGTGGCCATGAGAGCAGTGTTCTTTTAAACACATTGTGTTTTCTTCGGCTAAGGTTCGTTCCAGACCCGAAAATATAGGGAAGTTCCACTGTAGGAATAGCAAATCTTAGTCGACACTCCTCGTCTGACGTAATCTTTTCTCCGAACAGATCCTTGTATGAGATTTCGTTGACTTCCCAAGACCTCCAATTCTCTGGGTAATACTTATCGAGGATCTCCGTGAAACGCTTAAAGTTCTCAGTGTCCGCTTCTGGTTGTTCCCACTTGGCCAGGTTGCCCAGCGTTGTTCTCTCCAAGTTCTGGAAGAGACCAATACGGCTATTAACGTTAAACGCACAGCGCCCGCGATTACCGCTTAGTGCGGATTTTAACAGTGTAGGGACGACTGTTATGTACTGTGCAAGGTAGCTACGCGGCTCAACTGTTAGCTGCCCAGCGCACGGCTGTTAGCTGTCCAGCGCACGGCGGTTAGCTGTCCAGCGCACGGCAGTTAGCTGTCCAGCGCACGGCGGTTATCTGCCTAGCGCGCGGCTGTTAGCTGCCCGGCTGCTGCAGTGCACAGTCATGTATGCTTGCATTATGATTGTAAGCATATTTTTTCTTTGCCATGGTCATGTGACATAAGAAAACGAGAGATTTCTTGTGATTAAACAAGAATTCTTAGTTTTTGGGGCTTTCCCAAAAATATTAGCGAATAGCTGTCCTGGGAGCAGGCATACGCTTGTATAGTTATCTAAAATACACAAATATTTTTTGTTAAGTAATTATTTAAACGTACTTACTTCATCTGAGTCTTCTTCGATTAAATTCATTTTATTTTAAATGTATTTTGTACTTCGCACACTGCTCGCGGTGAAAACTCAAGACGTACTGACGATTAAGATGGCCGCCGGCTGAGACACTGCGTACTATTCGTGCATGTACCCTCATTTGCGTAACTATTAGACATATTGAGGGTAAATCCACACTGCAAGCGGGTAAAACTCAAGGGTTAATCTCACTATGGGTCAAGCGAAGGCTCGAACACCTAAATTATCGATTACACTGACTGGGATCGAGATGTACAATACGACAATATCATTGACCAACCGTTAATAATAAACGTCACGGATAGCTGCAGTTCAGACTCAGATTTTGAAGATCCACTTGACCCTGTATCAGATTCAGATTGATATAAATAAAATACAAACTCAAAGCATTTGTTTTATATTTCCAACAAATTATCGATATTTTGTTTATCGCTGTGTCCCTTCTTAGTCGATAACAGCTTGACGACGTAACTTTTGCAGCACGTACCATGTA
This sequence comes from Eilema caniola, assembly GCA_949126895.1. Taxonomy (NCBI): domain Eukaryota; kingdom Metazoa; phylum Arthropoda; class Insecta; order Lepidoptera; family Erebidae; genus Eilema; species Eilema caniola. Next base: position 19,684,774 of record OX421462.1, read on the forward strand.
CATTTGGATTGAGTTTTTTTCTATTATTTCCGAACATTACGTAATAATTTCTTAATATTCATTTTTATAATTTACAATTGTACACAATTATGATTTTTTCGTCTTTTTAATGGACCTCTAAAGGATTTGATGTGATAGGACGTCAGTACAATGTTAAGCGCTAACGAACTGTCATACGGATCATCATTCAGCGTGCGGATTATAGTGTATGTTTTTTTTATAAGTTAATTTTAATACTAAAAATTATAAAAGTTTGTCAAACCAATGTCGCCATCTAGTTATAACTCCTGAACTAAAAAGCTGCATGCCTTCCTGCTTTTTGAAGTTACGAGTGTAACCATTTTTTGTTCCTGATTGTGCATCTGTATAATATTTATATTATATTATCTGTGCCGAAGGGGTAGACAGAGGTGAGAGGAACAGTATTAATTCGCTAACTATGGTTTTCGGTCACACGTAATAGCCTATTGCCGTCAAGCGATCACTTAGTCGCACAACCCTATCCCTTAGTCGCCTTCTACGACACTCACTGGAAGAGTTGGGGTGGCCCTATTCCACTACTATACTCTACCCTTCTATAGATAAATAATCACAATAAATAATGAATAAATATATAAAGATGAATAGGTAAAGAGTATATAGATGAATATGGTTGATTATCCCGTTTCGTGATAACGCTATTACTTTGTTTGGTTAAACCATTAAACTAGATAAGACTGCAGGTAATCAATTACGTTCTGACGAATACCCAGTACCCACATGTATGACGTATCGCTAGAGTGTTCGACTTCTTACTATGTCTAGGATTGGATGTTAATATAGGTGTAATCATATGTTTACACCTATATTAACACCCAATCGTTCCAATCCAAGATATTCCAAGATATACTAGGAAATATTCCTAGAATATCTTTTTGCGTTGCTCTGGGTATATTTAAGTACATAAATAACAAGCATGCAAGTATTTACGTAAATAAATTATCTGAAGGTATCCGTGTACTCGAATTCATAGTACAAGCCATGCTTAGCTTCCTTACCTGTGCTTACTTATTTATATTGTTTAAAATCGTTGGTAGCTTAGTGGTTAAGGAGTTAGCCTTACGATCGAGAGGTCCCGGGTACGAATCCTGGCCATTACACTACCGACGTGAACCCACTCCTAGCACAAGCAATTTAGCTTAGTTGGAGGGGTTAGAGGGAATATTAGTAATTTCGAAAATTTTGGTTGCTTAAATTCTTTAAAAAAAAAACTTCGTTACTAACCAAAACGTTGACATCTACAACATTTTTTATTCACGTAAAAAAAGCGGACAGTGACGCATTCGCTCGTACGGCTACGTGAATTTCCAACAAATCAATGCTATAAATAACTAAATTTTGTTCTTGGCACAGTACAGGCTAACTTCTGCTAAGCTGTAATATTCCAAACGTAAGTTAACATAGATTTCCATAATATTCCTTTGTTTCATAAATGTTCGAACATAAAAATAAATTGTACCCGGTACTAAGTAGTATTCTTTAGTTTTTGTTACGATAATACAAATGTTGCAATGTGAAAATGTTGTTCATTCATAACATAATGTTTCATTTTCTCTGAATAAATACTCTGTTCTTAGATACTCTTCGGTTAATATAATGGTTAATTACGCAACGTTTCAAGCGTAATAAAACGTCGTTTGTTTATGAAATGTGTGTGCATATACAATTTACATCGATTGCCTGTTTAAGTATTTCTTCCTTGCAATCTAGCCCTTTCAGTAAATGTTATAAATATTATATACGCTGTAGTGTTTTGCATGCTTTACAGGTACTTTATATTCTAAATATACCTTAAAACTGTTATCATTACTCTGTTGCTACTTATCGCTGTTAGCGATGGACGCAAAAGTAGTAGCCTGATTTTGATGCTGTTATCTTTAACCTGTCAAGTGAGTAAATAATAGACACAATAGGTAAACAATAGACTCGCGGTGCGATCGCACCGCTTGGGATCTTAGACTTTAATATAAGGTCTTGGTTAGACTTAAAATGATCGATCGCAGTTGGTGGAGTTAGAACCAGCGATATAACAATAAAATCGCGATGGATGTAGGTAACATCCATGGGGGAGGAGCTGCGGGCATTAGCTAGAAATAAATACAATTGTAATAGATTAAAAAATTTTTTTTTCTTCAAGCATACCTTTCTCTTTTGTATGACATTTCTCTTATATATTTATCAGAATCAAACATACTTCGTACGTTAATTTTTGGGCAAACGTGCTCGTAAAAAGGCTGCTGCATTGAACTAACAAATAAATTGCCACTGCTTGTGTTAGATAGCACTTTTACATCCCAATGTGTCATTCCTGTACGTGACTTAAAACTGTTTCGTGCTACCTTCCATGGGAGTGTTACATATCAGATGGATTTCATATACTTGCTAGGAGTGTCCTCTGGTTTGATCCATAATTTTTCCATATATTATTTTAGGATATACTGACAATCTATCTTTTTACCGTATTTCACTGAAGTCCGGTGATAAATAATTAAATATGTGCCAACACCTATTTTATTATTAAATTGTCATTCCTACATTCGATATAGACATTTTATATTGCCGCGGAGTAGTTATGAAGTGGGTTGGCTATATTTGATTGATGTTTTCTTACCTTTCGGTACCATATCGCATTAGGTATGGTACAGTAGACAAAAGAGACTGATACGGTTGCACTTTTCCATATGAATCTGTACGTAAAGGTGCAACCATATCTCATTTGTCAACTGTACATGGTTATGAATCGCCAGCTATTCAATAACTAATGTAAATAAAACCCAACATTATTCATACAGGGACGTCATCGTCAACTTGCTGGGCGCGTGGCGGCATTTGCGTCGATATCAAAAGATGTCCACATTTCCAAATGGATATTGCAGTAGCCGGTTGCTCTTGGGGTTATAAAGTCTGCTGTAAAGTTCAAAAGATGCTTCCGCCTACAGTAGGAGCATTACGGCGAGCCCATCTACCAACCATACGTTCACCCGAAGATTTAGGATCAATGTTAATGGTCATAGCAAATGAAAATTCCATGGCTATATCTAGAATTGGCGGCATAGATCAAGACAAAACAGAGGAGGAGAAAGACTATTAGATATGGATAAAAACGCGTATTTTGAATTAAAACTCAAGAGCCAAACAGAATTCTATACGGTAGTCATAAAACGAAACTCGACTGTTGTAAATGGAATACATATTTTTTTTAATAAAAGATGGATTTTTTCCAGTTAAGAACGTTTTTTCAAATCGCATAAGATTAGTTAGCATGATTGATGATTCATTTTGAGAGTCAGGAGGACTAACTTTCAAGTTCGACTCACATTTAACTGATTGCTAAAAGTTAGGTTTTAGCTATTGTGACATCGATCGTCGTATGCATCTGGGGGAACGGCAGTGCCTCAGCCAAGCGAACCACAACCTATACCTTTCTCGAAACGCTTCATCGTTTTTTTGAACTCTCATAACTTTGCCTTGGATGATGCTAAATTGTTAAAATTTCCAAGATAGAATGCCATTAGTACATTCATTTAACATGCAAAGTTTGATTTTGATTTTATTAATGTCTCAAAACCTTCGATTTCGTCACTGATCATCAAAATTAGTGTAGAAAGCTGAAAATTGGTATGTAAGCTAATATTACTACAAAGGCAACAAACCAAGCTCTAAAGACTACAAGTTCTACACAACACCGTACTCAAACCGTCACGAAGATTTCATAGGCATTCGTAAGAATAAAAAGTAAGTTTCGTGTAAAACAAAACGGCTAAGGCACATGTTTTGAGAAAATGTAGAATTCGTGAAGGTAGGCCTTGTTAAATTTGGGACGCATAGATCAAAAATCTTGACTCCACAAGAGATCTGACCACTTTTTCATATATTTTGAGTAAGGTGTAGTGTAGAGCTTGTAGGTTTAGAGCGTGCAGTCTTTAGAGCTTGGCTCTATACAAGATCTGACAACTTTTTCACAGAGTAAGCTACGTAGACTCGTCTTGGCAACATTTTGCTGTCTATTTTTAATCAGAATGCAGCAAAATCATAATAGTGGCTGTCTTATTAATTGAATCACCTTCGACATTACGTCAGTTAACTATGTTACATTTCCAGCTGAGGGTCGAATCACGACACGAGTAGCCTCGCTAGCTCTCGTATTAATTCATCAATTAGTGACTCAGCTAAATGGAGATGGATCATTGTGTTGTTCAGGGACTACATTATTTTTTGTCATCATTTTAGCTTAACCAAAATATATAATTTAACCAAGTGCATTGTCATTATGTATTGTGTGACGCTTTTAACAAAACAGGTCCTGAAAGTTTTGCGTTGTATTGTTTTAGGTCAACATTTTTTTAATATTTTGATGCCCAATCTAAGTAATAGCGGCATCAGCAATACATCTCAGATTTCTAAACTGCATATCTATGATAAAATCATGAAATACCTAAGTATCGCGTACTATAACTAAAGTAAAATTCCCATAATCCCTAAATATAAATCTATTTTGAGGTTACTTAAGTCGAACAAATTTCCAACACCTGGGATTCCAACACGTGGGAGACGCTGAGGCGGAAGCTGGTGGCGGCCCTGGGGGTGAGAGTGCTCACGCTCTCCACCTTGCTCGCGGTGATGGTCCACTGCCCACGTGGGACGTCCGCCCCCATGAGCGCGGGCCTTAGGGTTGTCCCCTCGTGGTCCCCCCTGAGGGATGGCCCTGAGTCAGCCGCGGTAGGAGGGATATGTGGTTGACAACCTCACCTTCGGCCTAGCACAATGACCCACAGACGGCGTGCAGTTTAGTCAGTTTGAGTCCTATATAACCTCCCCGGGGGAAAAATCAATACAACCCGACGTTAAAATTTGTATTAACTTATAATAATATTATTATAGCCGAAGCAAAGAGATATTGTAAATATTCGAGTTAGAGTAGTGAAGTACTTTTTAATTAAATAGATAGTATGTAGATATATATTTATGTCGTAAAATAAAACTGCCAATCTCGGAGCTAACATAAACTTACAAATGGTACGTATTCGCACATACACATACATATATTACGGTATAAGGGTGAATAAAGTACGCAAGCCACAAGCTTTTCAGTTGATAAGGATTCTTGGTTCAAAGATGGGCCATGAGTTTGAATGCGTGCCAAATTAGTTTACCTCGGCTGGTCGGCTGCTTTCAACATTCACACCAAACACAACTAAGTTTAGGTATGTATTCGTACATAAAGCCGACCACAGACTACGCTTTGACGTGGAACTGTATGTATGATGTCATTGTACGTGAAGCCGAGTATCGCACAGTTAAGTAAACACCAGTAATGCGTAAAGTTTGTTTGTTTGTTTGTTTATTCAGCAATAATTTACATTATATTTTAATTCACACATAGTTCTTAACAAAAGGATGTTTTCATTCTGCATTGCAAAATTAAATGCTGACTAGTACCTCTACAGTTTATGTTGTTATCGGAATAAATCACGATAAATACGCTAAATATATGTTATAAGTACATAGGTACATAATATGAGTTCAAAAATTCCGATAACAGATTTAAATCCCTGGAACGCCTAATGGATAAAAATAATGAATCCATGGAAAAAGTATCTTGGAAACAATAGATTTGGACCGCACGGGAATGAGCCGTTTTAACTACGCCTAATTAATAAAACCATAAATATGCTCGTAGATCTGGTCGTATGGATCATTAACTATGACAGAATTTGTGCTGGGACTTACACGCAATTGAGTTTGCGTGTGAACTGTCGTATTCTAATGTCAAAAGTACAATACGTGTAGTATTTAAATAATGATATAGTTATAATATATTAACTACAAACCAAAGTTTAATTAGTAAAGGAATTCAATTAAGTAAATTTCCCATTTTATTCCATAAAATTGAAGTTGAAAAAATTATTAAATTCCTCGCAAAGTTTTTGTTCTATAGCAAATGATAGAACCTCAGAAAAGTTTGATATAAATTCTGGGTCTGGAAGTTAATTAGCGAAGCGCTTAGCAGAATATCTGAAGCAGAGACGAGCTTTAGTGATGAGGGATGGCGCGTGATCCACCACGGTGCGGCACTCCCGCCTCAGGCACGTTCACGATTTATAGCTGTAAAAATTCGAACGATTGTGAATACTTTCACCCGAATCGGCCACTGCAATAACGTTTAATGCTCTACTTAAATATTTAAGTATTTGCCTTAAATTCTCGAAGCTGGGCATTAGAATTTTGAAGTAACTGCACTCTTTTCATAAGCTTAAAGCCCGCTTGATACTAAATAATTGTGTTTTTTTTTTACGTGCGGGAAATCCCCACGGATACCGGAACCGGAGGGGGAGGTTATGTCGGACTCGAACCGACTAAACCACACGGCGTCTCTGGGTCGTAGTGCTAGGCCGAAGGTGAGGTTGTCATGCGACATATCCCTCGCACGCCGGCTGACCCAGGGCCATCCCTCTCGATCTGGCCCTCCTTGGAAGGGGGGACCACGCGGTCCCCGACTCAACCTAGGTGTGGGGAGGCGCGCATCGTCCTACGATGCGCGCCGCCGCCGTGGCCTACTAAATAATAGTGTAGTAATAATAATAATGAAAATATGGTAATGTATATGTCGTAGCCAACTAGTTAAATCAGCCGTTCAATAAACTGCCTAGGCTCTTTACTAAACGGCGCCGTTGAATTAGCGGGCTGAATGATGTTCAGCCAATTGTTTAATCAAATTGTTAGGCAAATGGCGTAAATCGGTGACGTTTAATTACTTGCCTAGCCATTTAATCAAACAGCAAAAATGATTTATTTCTGCACGGTTATAAAAAAAATAAGCACGAACCTAACCTAACCTATCCTAGTCGGGTTGTGCTGCTATCTCAATAAACCTATCACTAATTTTCTGTGAATACGCCTCTATTGACCCAGTCGGGGATTTACAGACGTGAGTATAAGTATGTATGTACAGTCGACAAAATCGATAGTAGCCCACCTTTACATACAGTTTTATATGTTAAGGTCGGATACTATCGATTTTGTCGACTGTACGTAATTTTCTATCTTATCTCGGGGTGCTACCCCGTCTTACGAATAGCCTAAACATTAGCCTGCCAGTGTATTAAATGTTCTTATAAACGTTACGGCTAAATACATATCATTCAGGCTGTTAATTGAATGGCGCCGTTTAGTTTCCAGCCTAGGCAGTTAATTGAACGGCTGATTAAGATACATAGTTGGCGGCGACATAATCTAAACTGGAAACTCTTTATTAGCTACAAATACTACCTCTTTAATAAAAACGGTATCTACTATGCATCGTTAGCTTTTATATCCAAACAACCTGTTTTCTTTTTTAATTTTGCTAAGGCTTTTAAAGTTCGGATTCGAATAAAGCTGCAACAGGTGTGGCCTATCGTATACAAATTATTGTAAAAGCCATTATGCGCATAATGAATATCAGATCCCTGCACTATAGCCACCTTGGAACGAAATTACTGCGTCAGTGATTTATTCGTAATGCCACAGTCAATAACATTGAGGCAAAATTACACTGAAACATCTACGGGTTGAGTTATAAATTGTTCAATAGGCAGGTTAATTAGACAATTTCTCCAAATGGCATCGCGTAAATCGGAATAGCTCACGTAAAAGTTTCGCAGAAAACACTTTTCTGAAAAACAAATGAATTCTTAACAGGTTTGAAGGTTATAAAGTTCGTACAGAAAGGTAATGCTGTGAAGGGTAATTAAAAAGGTAAACCTGCTTCAAAAATACACAATTTTTGAAGTGTAAGTGCATTTTCACATTGTCCGATATCCGATATCCGACATCCGATATCGTAGGAAGTTAAATGTATGACATATGTATTTGTCTTTCTTACTGTCCGGCCCGATATCGGTTATCGCAGTCAACACCATGAATATGAGAAAATAAAACTCTATACTATGTCATGTCGATAAGATCGAAAATTCCTTGCACATTTTTCCTTTTTTTATGTCTAGCATCCTACAGACTAGCTAGTAGTCTGTGCTTTCGAGCAAATGGCCGTATCGGGTCGATTTTAGCGAATATATATGAAAACAGCACATGGCGTCGGCTATCGGAGGTCGGCTATCGGCGCCCGATACCGATATCGGATATCGGATGAATGTGAAAACGATCCTAGTCGTATTATTTACTTTTATAATAAAATAAAACAAACCTGGAATGATGTTTTTTTTTTCACTGAACGAAATTAAAATGAAATAAGCATTGGTTTTTTAACTTTTACGATAGAAGTTTTCAACGGAAGCTTATACAAGGAATGAGTTCGCTAGGCCCTCGAAATTCCGTTTGCTTGTCGCTTCGTATGCAAATGTGTTCAACATAACAATACATTTTGCTATTTGCATTCTGGCTAATTGCTTTTCCTTTCGACGCTGCCTCAACAAACGAATGTTTATTTCTTTGTGTTCCGGACACCTTATTGGCATTGTTAACCATCTATAATTACAATGATTTACTTAAACTCAAACATTTATCATCGCTTCATCGGGCCCTAGCAATACATGTATATTTGTCTAGGAAACAGAAATAGAAATATATTTAGTTGATTAGGTGGAACATTAAATGTTTGCTTATTATGGTATTGTTCTGTTAAAAGGGTTCAGCAATTTTACTGTAAATATGTGGAGGAAATTAGTCGACTATCCATTCAGTTCTCATAGTCTAATTCTTAAACTGACTAGTATACAAACTTATTTGTTTGTTTTGACTACGACTACTAAAGGTGTACCTAGGACTTTCAGTAGAGTAATCATATTTATTGCAACCGTGCTCACATACCTTTCATTGCCTAACGTTTCGACCAGGTTACGTGAGGTAGTAGGTTCATCACCTACCCGCACATTTTCAATATTTTCTTTTCGCCATGTACCGTCACATACCACACTCACAGTGTCCGTATTCTGTAAGCAAACTGCCCGGTGTCTATCCGACTGCGCAGAAAATCGAGGTTGCATGTTTTTTATCACTGGACTCCATATTGTAGATAATTTAAACCCATCTTCCCAAATGAAATTTTTGTGTTTCTTAGCTTCAATCGCTTCACGTAGATACAGCTCTTGAATAAAAGTGACGGTCCTTGGAGAGAACTTGCGTATGGTGGAATTCAATCCAATGATTGATGCTTCCAGCAGGTGCAATGGAATCGCCGATTTGCTCGTCTGGCGATTCTTTACAGCTGTGATGTGTTCTTTGACTCGTTCAGCAATAGTTCGCTTCGTTTGGCCTATGTAGGAACTACCACAATCTATCTTATCTATATCTTATAGACACCTGGACACTGTAACGGTAAGACATCCTTCGGTGTGCCCACGATGTTTTTTACCCTTATACCTGGGGTGGAGACTGTCGGGATGGAGCACGTTTTTAACACGGAGCCGACTTTGTCAGTTACTCCCTTGACATAGGGCATATAGGCTGGCTGTCTGCTCACCTCCAAATGTCTACGCCTCAATTAAATTAAATTAAAATTCATTTATTTTCAGACCAATGATCCATAGTGTTAGTAACAATTTAACTTAAGAACTAATGTTAGTAATTATAAATAATAAACAATAAACAACACTCCGCTACCTGTGACACGTGTGAAGTGTCATCCAGTGCCGCAACAAAGGGGAGTCCACCTTTCCTTGAACACATTCAGGAGACTGTTGGTGCTGCAGCGGAGTCGTGCCAAGGCAGAGGCCGAACGCTTTCTCATAATTGCATAGAAGTCGTCTGTGCGGGCCTCAGCGAACATTCCTGACGCACTGCACCTCCGCGACAGCCCCAACAGCATCCTGAATGCGTTATTATACTGAACGCGCAGGTCGCTGTATGCTCGCAGAGTGTAACACGACCACAGGCTGCACGTGTAGACGGACTGACAGAAGGCTTTAAAGAGAGTCACTTTGACTATGTTAGTACAACGTGCAAACCTCCGAACAACCATGTTACACCTGATAACCAGCGACCTACGCTCCCTCTCAACATCTAGGTCATCGCTGAGCCCATCTAAGACCCAGTGGCCAAAGTACTTGAAAGACCTTACCCAGTTCAAGCCAACCCCACCAAGCAAGACCTCCGGCACATCCGTATGCTTTAACGGACCTGACCTAAACATAAGGAGTTCGCTTTTCCTTACATTGTACCTGAGCCCATGGGAAAAAGCGTACGCTTCACACAAGGCTACCAGCTTCCTAAGACCGCCAATCGATGGACTCAGCAGCGCCATATCGTTAGCATAGCTTACTTTATTCATTGCAACTCCATCGATATGACATCCGACACGAGCGCTGCTGAGTTCACCGATCAATCGGTTTATGTACAAGTTGAACAGACGGGGCGAGCTCAGTCCACCCTGCCTCACACCACATTCCAGCTTATATACGTCAGACCGGGCCTCCGTCCACCTTACGCTATTTTCCTGGTTATTGTACCAGTATCGGAACAAATACACTACATCATCTGGCACCGTTGTATCGGCCTGAAGTTTACGCCACAGTACCTCATAGGATACCAGGTCAAATGCCTTCGACAGGTCCAGAAAACAGGCAAATACAGGTGTTTTTCTACTAGTATAGTATTGAAGAGTTTGCTTAAGGCACAGAATGGCACTCTCAGTAGACAAGCCTGGTCTGAAACCAAATTGAGCATCATGGAGTACAATGTGATCAGCCAGCTGTTTATCAAGCAAACTGTCCAAGACTTTGGCAACTATTGTGGCCAGTGAAATTGGCCTTAAGTTGGAAACATCGGAGGCATCCCCCGTCTTGTCCTTGATAATAGGTTAATGCTTCCGTCGTCCCTACCTTTGAGTACCTCCTGAATATGATCCAGCTCTCGCTCCAGAACTTCAGGGTCACAGAGATCATACGCTCTATTCCTGAGTGGTGTCACAACAGATTGCAGGTGTCGGGGATAGTGATGAGACGTGGCGTGTAGGTATCTGTCCGTATGTGTAGGCTTCCGGTACACACAGTGTGACAAGGACCCATCTGATCTCGACGTTCAAGCATTCTCTTATAGGGACGTTGGTGAAGAGAGATACCCCGTCAAAGCTAACCATGATGCCATCTGGTTCTAGCGTGAGATCTTTTATGATCTATATAAAGTGCCGTGAGTCCTTCACAAAAGACGGTGTTCTGCCTACCAGTGGTTGCAATACTGACGCAACGTGCTTCGCAAGATCGTAAGTAGGAGATGCTATTTGTATAATGCTAGCTGTAGCTCTAGATACGGTGACGTGATACGCCTACACCTTTCTCAAGGAATGGAGGTTCTTTGCGCTCAACCGCGAACCTACTGCTGGTTAACATGTGGTCTGTGTCTGTCTGTGGTCTAATGTATCTAGTTACTGGAGATCACTTCCCTAGATTGAGAAGATACATTATTGTTTATACTGTAAATTGATGGCACTTGGTGAAATCTACTACGCATATTGAATAATAAGGACACTTATACTTTTCCACGCTTTAAAGTGTGGAAAAGTACAAGTGTCATTATTGTTCAATAAAGGTACACTATATTAATAAGGTACAAATATCTGGGTATTTGTTATTTCAACACAGTTATCATAATCATAATCATAATATTTATTGTGTGGATCATTGGTTAGTTATAAAGGTCTTATAAGCTATATTATGTACGCTATGTCCTACGACATGTGGTTTACAGATTATTACCTATACTAAATAAAATTAAAAAGAATACCCAGCGTGCATGTATTATATCACCCGCATTATACAAAAATCAATTATGCACCACACATTATGTCAGTAAATAATATTAAATAATTAAAGTAGTGAATTCATAAACAGATGTCAGTTAATATAAGATGCCAATAAATTTAATCAAAAGTAATAACACATCAGCATTATTAAATATTAGAAACAAATTGGAACATTAAGCAGTTACACAACACATGTCAAAGGAGTTAGTATTAAAAATTCAAATTTATAATTAATAGATATATAATTATTATATGTGGTATATCAATCAATGCTAGTCATTTAATAGTGTTATCATTTAAAAAAACTTACAATAGAGTAGTATGTCTTACTCACCAGGCACACTAATAATTCTCTCGAAAACTCTCCCTTTACCAGTGGCATTACCCCAAAATATAATTCCGTACCTTAAAATTGAAGAGACAAGACCTAATTAATGTGCTTTCATTTACAGTTTTCCTAAGCATGTATAGGTTGTAGGAGTATTGGTCGTTTTGTCTAGATTAATTTTCAGATTATTCGTGGCAAGCCAGTCAATTACAGTAATAATATTCTCATTAATGTCATTTTCTAAGTCATCTGCATCATTATTATTAAAAACCAGAGTACTGTCATCAGCAAACATTATCATTGAATAGGAAGCAGAGTGTGGAAAATCATAAATATATATAATAAAAAGCAGTGGACCTAAGACACTGCCCTGTGGAACTCCGTAGGTAACTGTTCTTTGTGACAAACTAAATGTTATTTCAGATCCCTCGACTATTCTGCTTATGACAGTTATTTGCTGACGGTTGTGAAGATATGATTCGACCAGTCTGGATATATTTTCTTTAACGCCATAGCAATTAAGTTTGTTTATTAGAGTTTTATGATCGACATTGTCAAAAGCTTTTGACATGTCCATATAGCCCGAATACTGGCAATTTTTGGTCTACTTTATTGGTAATCAAGCTCAGGAAGTCATAGATTGCCATGTGAATCGACTTATTCTGCCTAAACCCTTTCTGTCCATTGTGAAACAAGCTATTGGTTTCAAAATAGGTATTCAGGTTGCTAGATATTACTCTCTCAATAATTTTCGAGCAAATTGGAATTATAGCAATGGGCCTGTAGCAGGATAAGTTTTCCCTGTCTTGTTCCTTAAAAAGTTGATCACAGTTATCTTTAGCTGCTCAAGAAAAACACCTTCAAAAATACAGTTATTAATTATGTGACTGAGTACGGGGGGAATAATATTTGATACTAATTTAACCACTTTTGTGTTGATATCGTCATATCCAGTGCTGTTGGTATTATTAAGTGACATTATAATTCGGCGTATATCCTGTGGAATAGTCGGAGGCATGAACATAGAAGATGATTTATTGTTTGATATATTTGTATTCCAATGGCCAGTTACTTTATTCCCTTAATTTTGACTTGCCAAAAAAGAAAGATAGTTAAGGAACCTGGAGCTGCGTTAGGGAGGCGCTTATCTACCATGGAGTGCCTCCCTACCTCCGTCGAATTGTCGGGGCCTATCTCTCCGAGAGGGCCATTACTTACCCGAGATGGCTAGGGCCAGGTCGGCGAGATGTGTCGTGCGGTGTTCCACAGGGATCGGTATTAGGACCGCTCCTGTGGAACATCGGTTACGATTGGGTGCTGCGCGCTCCGTTGCTCAGAGGGGTCCGCGTAACGTGCTACGCCGACGACACCCTCGTTACGGCGCGGGGAGCAACGCACCGAGACGCAGCACTAAAGGCCACGGCAGGGGCTGCTCAAGTCGTGGGTCGGATACGGCGGCTGGGTCTCGAGGTCGCCCTTCACAAATCCGAGGCTCTGTGCTTCCACGGACCTCGGATGGGGCAACCTGCGGGATCCAGGCTAGAGGTAGGGGGCGTCAGCATCGGGATCGAGCCCTCGATGAAGTATCTGGGACTCGTCAGGGTGATAAGAGGATACCGCACGATCTCAGGTGAAGCGGCATGTCTCCTAGCCGGGACCCCTCCATGGGACCTGGAAGCGAGAGCCCTTGCGTCTCTATTTAAATGGCGCAAGGAAGCGCTGGAGAGGGGCCAAAGGCCTGCGTCTCGAGAAATCGAGGCCCAGCGGTCCCAGCTTCACCAGGAAACCGTGGAGACATGGAAGGTGCGACTTGAGCAACCAAAGGGGGGATTCGCTACAATCGCGGCCGTCAGACCGGTCATGGACGAGTGGCTGGAGAGGAGACATGGTGCTCTCTCCTACCGGTTGTCACAGATACTTACCGGGCATGGTAGCTTCGGTAGATATCTGTGGCGAAGACACCGGGAAACCACGGCCGAGTGTCAGCACTGCGAGGACCGCAGCGACGACACATCGCTCCACACGCTGGTGGAGTGCACAGCGTGGGCGGAACAGCGCCAGGTCCTCGTGGTGGGTCTGGAAGTGGACACTCTCTCGCTCGAGACCATGGTGCGAGCCATGGTCTCCAGCGGGAGTAAGTGGGACTGCGCCGTCTCTTTCTGCGAACAGGTCATGCTCGCGAAAGAGGCGGCGGGGCGGGAGCGGGAGAGAACTCTCCCACCCGAATTCCGCAGTCGGCGGCTTTGGCGCCGCCGACGTGTTTTCGCCCCCCCCCCCCTCCCCCAGAAACGGGGTTACACCCGATCCCCCCCCCCATAGACGCGGGATAACACCCGAACCACCCAGGTGAGGCCGCAGCCTTAGGTCTGTTGGTAGTCCTGGGACATCCTTCCGAGGGCTTACCCGGGGCTACCAACCGCAGGCCATAAGGCGGTACGTGAGGGTTTTTAGTCGGTAGGAGTCCGGCATAGCATCCATGAAGGATTTTCCCTCACGTTTAAAAAAAAAAAAAAAAAAAAAGGAAACCCAATAAATTCAAATCATTTTCAGCCACTTTACTTTTGAGGCTGGTTAGAAAGCATAAAGATAAATATGGTCCCATGGCGGATGGCCTTATCGGTAAAAACAATCTCTTTCAGGAAACTTCTAATGAATCTTTATTTCAAATGTTTTTGAATATACTAGCAACAACCATGGTGATGGGTTTATGATAACCTAAATCCGTCTTGAAACCATTTTAAATGTTTTATGTTTTTGGCGTGTTTTTATTATTTGCTAAGCTAAGTAACAATCGAGGTATGCTTACTTTGTTTTGATGTGAGAATAATGAAATGAGCTCAAAAACTTCTAGTAAATTCTTAAGAAAGCAATTTCTAAAACAAATATTTAAAGATAGAAACAATACAAAATATGTATGTGCTTTCATTATATTTATTCCGAGTCTGAATACATGTTTACTAAGTTGAGGTTTTCACATTACACCAATAGACGATTTATCACGAATTGGGACCTCACGCTGCTTTCAGTCTGAACTATTTCTATTCCATAAAGCTTTTGCAATTCACGAAAGCGCACCGTGTTTGGTGCAAGCTAGAATATTTATTTTTTAATTATTAAGGTACACAAAGTATTATAAAAATTTAAACTTTTATAATTATACATAAATAAAATTGAAGTTTGAAGTTTCTGTTTGTAATATTAAGATCACGAGACAGCTTCTTAACAAATGCATATTATGAGTATAATATGATATTTATAACAAAAGTACAGTTATTTAAATGTTGGTCTGTCTATGTGTTTTCGCTAATCTGTGAAGTGGCATTTTGACGGGAGCTTCATTAACAGATAGCTCATAACACAAGTAGTAACTTGTTGCTTTTATTTTGGTAAAAAAGTACACACGTGTACACACTTGCGTAGTGTAGGCGTAGCTAATGTCAGAATAAATACGAACTATAGTGCAAGACTAGGCAACAAGATTAACGATTTTCATTTGGGTGGCCTAACCAATTTTGACTAATACTTTGGATGTTATGAAGGAACCTTTGCAGTATCAAGGCAGTGTTTATATTTACTTGAAGCCAAAGACACCATCAAGTGTAGATCCCTATAAAATGCTATAGGTAAATGACATGGGGAAGTGAAATGCAAAACAATACGCAGAAAGGTTTATCCGGAAGGGCAGCTTTTGAGCAAATCGTATTTACATTCATGTGTACGGACTTTAACGTTAAATATGTATTTGATGGATTTTAAATTCAAATTTATGTGACCTTTTCTAAATACATTTGAATATAACAAATTTTCATATGCACAAATTTCAAGTGTCCCTTACTACCGACCTTATCAAATTACCTGACTTTGGACTATCTATTTCATAAAAAATAAAGTAACAGTTTGGGAAGAGTATTTACTAAGTTGGTAACACTGTATCTAAATAGGCAACGTGGCTAATGAAGACACCATGCCGTGAGGTACAACCGCGTGTCGAGGCGCTTTTAGATTGCAACTAGATTACAGAAGCGCATTTCACTCTCTCAGTTAACAGTATTAAACTGTTCATTTGATTTGTTTTCCTTGTTTTTACGATAAAGTTTCTGATAAATACTTATTGTTTTTTGTAGAAATTAAAATGTAAATACTGGAAAAAGGATAGAACAGAAGCACTAGATACCGACAGGCTTGCATGAAATCTTTAATGATTTAATTACAGTAACGGGAGTAAGTAAGTATGTAAGGCTAAAAGCAAGTGGCATGAGAATTATAAGTAAGTTTTTAAGTTTAAGTGCTATGTTATTTTGACGGATTGTTTTTAATAAATACTTGCGATTCCAAGCTCTATAACCGTTTTCCCACTCCTCCTTTCGTCATTTTATTTATTTATTTGTATTTTCGAAACCAAATGCTAAGTATTTGACCGCCCAAACATTAGAGGAAAAGTTGTACCGTAACCTCGTCGGCTTGCGTGGATGCTTTGAGTGCGCACCAAGACCTTATGAGCCTTTTTGTTTGCCGCGCGGGTATGTGGGGCTCTCACCAAATTAAAACCACCTGCCGTGTGCCATACGCTGCGACTTAGTGAGTGAACTGTCGGAAATACTACGCTCTAGTCTCGCCGACGGATCGATCACCCAACCGCTGGCCCGCAAAGGTTAATTGAACGATGTCCGGACACACCAGGACATCACCGCTTCGAGGGAGGCTCTACAGCGGGTGGAGGGCAAACCCTGACTCATCCACCCGCCGCCACACTAGGGCGGCATGAGGCACAAGAATTGGGTAAGCAAGGCTGTGTGCCTCCCTGGTCCACTCTGCTGCCTCCTTCCGCGAGATGACTTCCTCGCAGTAGGTTACGACCGCGGTAAAAGTCCTCTCGCTGTGGGCCATGGAGCGTAGGCCGGCAGCAAGAGATCGACTCCCGCTATTGCTACGAGGTCTCCGCGCTGCACCTCCCAGGCCGGACAAACCTCGTGTGCCGCGCCGAGTTCTCGCCGCAGGCACAGTGATGGCAGGCAGGACTCTTCCCATACGATCCCCAATCCCTCCTATGAGGAGGTGAATGGCTTGGTGGGTGACACCCACGGACCTCTTCAGGGGGCTAACCACCACTACCTGCCCGAAATTGTGTCGCCTGCCGATATACTTCGGCGAGCACCTTCGCCTGCAAATCCGAAGGAGGAGTTACGGCCAATGCGCAGGCCGCTACCGTGGATATACGTCGGGGCTTCCGCCCACATTGGTGCGCCATAAAGCGCCATTGACCGGACCACCCCGGTGTACAGCCGTCGACAGGCGATGCCAGGTCCATCCAGGTTTGGCAAAAGCCTCTCCAGGACGGATGCATTGTCAATGAGCTTCAGGGAGAGCGTACGAAAGTTCTCGTCGAAGTGCCACCTTGAATCGATAATTTGGCCCAGATATTGGATCTGGGCTCCCACAGGATTTCGATCGAGGCATGGTCTATGAACATATAGCACCCCCGGTTTCTCCACCGCCACCCGCAGACCCAAAGCCTCGACACGTGCGACCTGGGAGACCCCACAGTGGCCAGCTGCGCTGCTTCCTTGAAACTTCTCCTCGAAGCCCGTGACAAGGGTGTCATCCGCGTAGCAAATGACACTCAGTCCGGAAGGTAAGACTCCCTGGAGGTCCCAATCATACCCTATGTTTCACAGGAGGTGCCCTAGAACCGAACCCTGAGGAACACCGCAAGACACGGGCCGCTGCAATACTCGTCCGTCGCAGTTCTTGTACAGCACACGACTCTCCTGCAGCCGTCTTAGATAGACAGGCACTCCGTGGTAGCCAAGCGCTTCCCTGATGCAGCCGAACTGCCGACTATTAAATGCTTTGGCGATGTCCAGCGATACCGCCAACATCACTCCGCCTCGGCGTTCAACCTCCTCGGCAGCAGCACTCAGATGTAGAAGTGCATCGATTGTTGAACGCCCTGCTTGCAAACCGAATTGGTAATCCGACAATCGGGGCCCATTGTGGTGAGGCGCTTGACGATTATTCACTTGACGAGAATTTTCTCAAACAACTTCCCAAACTCGTCAAGCAACAATATAAAAAAAATGGTTCTAAGGTATACATGCTAAGTACGGATAAAGACGCTTAACATTTACAAATTAGCGCTTAACACATTTGGTATAAATTGAAAAAGGACTTAAATGTTAAAAATAAATTACTCAATTTAAATACTTAACACTGTCTTTTAAATTAGGAGATCCTGTATCATAAGATACAGTGTAAGCATCAAAAACAAAAAAAATAAAAAAAATAATGTGCCGTCTATTTTTTTTAAAAAATTGTCTCTCTTCCAATTCAAGTGTCTGTGCTTATTTGGTATCGTGCTATGTACGGGTGTATGAGTGTTTTTATAGTGTGTATGTGTGTATGTGTCTTAATTTCAAGTTCCAGTATAGTTAGGTTATGTATGTTGTAAGATTTTCAATTACTAAGTAGTCTTGTTTGAGAAGCCAGGTTGTGACATGGGATTCTAATTCTTTTTTATCCATGTCCATAATGTTTTGTTTTCTGTGAATTTGCGTGTAAATATGTGTACTAAGTAATTAGTACTGATGTTTGGCGAAAGTGGTTTTGTGCTGAGTACCGGGGGGATAGTTGGTCCGTTTATTGGGGTTAGAGGAAGTAACACTTTTGTGTTTCATAAGTAAAGACCGCAACACAAAGAGCTGCCGTACAGTGAGAACCTTACAATCCTGATATAATTGTTCAGTCGGGTATCGGAAAGGCTTGCGAGTCATGAATGAGTATTGCCTTCTGTGCAATTTCTACTTTTAGCAGATGGATTTTTTGTGCACCTCCCCAGACAGATATACAATAGCCAATGACAGACTGGCACAAGGTATAATACACCATCTTGAGGGTTTCAGGATTTGCTGAACTCCTGAGAGACTTAAAGATGTGAATAAGTCTGGTTCTAGAGGTGAGTGTTTCAATATGCTTATCCCATCGCAGTTCCGCATCGATTTGAACCCCAGATACTTGACCACTTTCAATCTTGTGACCTTTGGACAAAGGCATGGACCCGCCTATAGTGGGCAGCTATTGCAGTATGAGCAACTATTGCGAACGAGCTATTTGGTGAAGTTGAAGGCCGCGGCTGAATCGGCAGGCCACCCCGGCTTCTGCAAGCGTACTAGCTTCCCGTTTTACCAGCAGTCAGGGAACCGCCCTGACGCTATGCAGGCGTCCAGTTGTTTCCTGAGGCGGTCTTCCATATAATCGAGGGCCAGGGCCAACACACGGGCGGGGATTCCATCAGGCCCAGAGTGGTGGTCTTCGAACGGATTCGAATAATAGCAGACCCTACCTAAGCCTCCGTGATGGGTGGAGGACCTTTGGGACCCAATCCAACCTCACCTCCCGATATCGGGGACGAGTTGGGGACCCCGTGGTCCAACCACCCGAAGAGCACCAAATCGAAAGAGATGGCCCTGGGGCCCCTGGGTCAGCCGAGGTGCAAGGTATATGCACTAGCTAGCTCACCTTCGGTCTTGCACTGTGAACCACAGACGACGTCCGTTTTAGTCGGTTAAAGTCCGACATAACAGCCCCCTCCGTGGGATTTTTACACACGTACAAAAAGCCAACCTCACCTACAAGTCCGTGCACCTGCTTAACGACGGACGAGGCTCTAAAGCTGACTTTCCTTTCGGAGTTAGGTTAGGTCGAACGGCAGTCGCCCCCGAAAAGGCCAAAAAATGCCAAATCTTGATGGAAGACGGACCTTGAATTCCGTGGTCACTCCAGCCTCGGATGCAATTAGGAACATGACGATGAACCCCGTCGGATTCAAGATCTTGGTACACCGAGATAACTTAATTGTTTTTAATTATATCCCACAGCAGAACACACCTCCCTGAGAAATGCTGCTCTCAATATTTAATGACATAAAGTTCTCTGAGCTTTAATAGATTCAATCAAAGTTGTGTAATAAGGGACTATATACCTACCGTAAATGGGTGTTTTGAAACACTATTCATTATGCTGAAAAGTTTCTATCAAAATCTACAACAGTAAAGAAGTATAAGTATTACAATCACACAATAGGTACAATTACAATCAATGTGTATGGTCATATTTATATACCTAACTACATGCGTAAATGTTACTCCTCCCCTATTATGCTCCTCCGCTCCACGTCATGTCCAGACTTGGTAGATACATTACTCCATGATCTTAAAATAGAGATATAATTTTGATTTGGAATGTTATTACTGTGACCAATTTTCATTATTGTTCTTAAAATTGGGTGTCATAGAGATCCACATAAACTGACCATTATGTTTTAGAAGTAA
The DNA here is from genome assembly GCA_949126895.1 of Eilema caniola. Classification (NCBI taxonomy): domain Eukaryota; kingdom Metazoa; phylum Arthropoda; class Insecta; order Lepidoptera; family Erebidae; genus Eilema; species Eilema caniola. The sequence continues at coordinate 19,705,205 of OX421462.1, forward strand.
TCTGTTCAAATGAGGGCGCGACACATAAAAATTCAAACTTAAATAGAGAGTGTCATAGAATTAAATGTTACAGCTACTGTGATCTGGCTCGTTAGCCTCATTACGTCGACTCGTTCAACGTTTATTTTCATTCACCGTTTACCTCATAAAAGAATAAATTCGCAAAATTTTATCATATTTGTGCCACTCGGACTTTCTTTGTGGTCGAAAAAAGGTGACAGCAAGCAATATACACTGAAACCGCTTTCATGCAATCTGAATTTTCCTGTTATAGAAAGAATAACAATCAATGTGAAGGCTTCGAACACGAACTCAATAAAGGAGTATTTCATACGTTCACGTAGCGTAGACGTGCCTAGTAAAAATCCGCCTCAAAGTAGTAAAACAACTCTTTTACTACGTCGAGGAAGCTAACTATACTCGTGCCTGAAGTACGATGTCCGTCACATCTAATAAAACTGTTCTTACTCATCGGAACTTTTTTGGTCCCAAGAATAACCGTAATACTGTACGTGCATTTAACGCATTTAAAATGCTCATACAACATCCGTTAATACTCTGAAACTTCGATGGACATAATCGGATCGTAAATTTCACGTTTTTATGATACCGTCTTTCATAAACCTATGGACAACATACGTGCCATAAGTAGTTTAAACGACGAACTAAGTACTTATTATAAAAATATATAACATCTTAATTTAGGTTGATGGAGTAATGTACAAATCTAGTTGGTTAACGGTTATGGTAGTGGTGAAATTGGTTTGTTTTATAGTACCACAAAGTGTCTATTTATTTGGACGGCGGGTGACGTCACAATAAGACTTATATACAGTCCAACAACTCAAATAAATATTTGATCGTCTGCCGGAATGCATAATAAAATGAGTTATGAATAATTTTGTTCGGTATTGTACGGTTTTAAGGAAAGGTAGTGACACCCAACACAGACTTCGTATTTTGGTCGTATTTAAATAAAATTATATTAACCTAGTCACAATTGTTTTTCATTATTAAACGTAAGGCCAATGCACGAAACCGACGGCAACAGCTCATTAACATATGTTAAGTGATTGAAAATTAACGTTGCATCTAGTGTGCTCACTCTGCCCTTTTAAGGCCTACCTTGTGGAATGTTAAACTTAATATTCCATTTAATTCATGCTTATAATGATTATAATATAATATAAGTTACATACCATATGCATAATCATATACAATGCCATTAAAGAATACCCACAGGTCAAAGTTAAAACATAAGATACACAACTAAGAAACTTCTGTTCATTAAAAGCATGTAAAAACTGTACGTAAAATAATTTGTGGAAAGCAAAGTATTTCACATAAACACAACTTTGTTTTCCATATTCTCTGTAAGGAACTTGTAATCAACTTTCCATCTTCAGTATATTGGGCTTGTACGTCATGTGTCTCAATGCGCTAGAAAATGTTTTATGTATTAAATATATTTATATTAAAAAAATAATGAAATCCATTTCTAAACATTAATATGGTTTTTTATTGCTATGAATAATGCCTGTATTTTGTTTGTGATAAAGATGATACATTAGTAGATTATGGTACAAGTGTGTAAAGTCGGTGATTACCGCTGAGGCAATATTCAGACCCGAGCCGTCAGGCGAGGGTTTTTAGAGAGCCGAAGACGGCAATCAACAATAAACACGTATATCATACGACGTTTTTCATTTTACTTGTAAATAATTATAATGCTAGAATTAATATTTACCCTTGCAGTTTTCAAACAGTAAACATTCTATAACGTTAAGGACTTCACATCAATTACACCTTATATCGGACTTTGTACAGTATATGTGTATATATCGGGCTGTGTACTAGGTACATAAATCGTTTTCTTCATAACTGGTACATACTTGTAGACATTTTAATTAATGAATAACTATAATTTCACCAGTAAAAACGAATCGCGATACTTTTTGGTACTTCTGCTTCTCTGGCGGTAGTGAACGCGGCTGCTACGCAGGAGGCGCGGGTTCGATCCCCGCTCTGTGCAAATATTTGTATGCATGAATGTGAATATTTGCATTGGTCTGGGTGTTTCTATGTATATAATGTAAGTATTTACAAAAAAAAAGTATCTAGGTATGTTTATCCGCATTCTAGATTACATAACACAAGCTAGTTAATGCTATGCTCACCATGGGTCTAGATAACGTTATGTGAAATGTTGTGGAATATTTATTTATTACTAGCTGTCGCCCGCGGCTCCGCCCGCGTGGATGTCGGTTATCGCGAATCGGGGTATGAAAAATAGATGTTGGCCGATTCTCAGACCTACCCGATATGCCCACAAAATTTCATGAGGATCGGTCGAGCCGTTTCAGAGGAGTATGGCAACGAAAACTGTGACACGAGAATTTTATATATTAGATTGTTAACTTGCGGACTGGCGGCAATAATAAAAAAACACTGGCCAGACTAAACAGAATGAGGTTTCTTTTTTCTGTGTAAAAAATGGTGAATTTACTTAAAGTTTTAAACAGAGCGAAAACAAAAGTTATATTTGAGTAACATTTTTATTTATTATACACGTACAAGATGAAATTTTCTATTTAAATACGAAATTGCATGAAATGAACAAGCAATAGGTGATATAATAATTTATTAATTCTATTGAACACGATCTTTTTGTATCTAATTTTTTTTAAGAATAATGCAACTCAATCAATAAAATTAAAAAAAGTAATTACCCCACTTGTGATTTAATAACAATAAAAAAAACCACAGTTTGATAATAGGTATCATATGGGCCTAATTTCGGTTGAAATAAGAGCCGTTATGAGCAAGTGAAATGAAAAAAGAAACCTCATTATTTTACTCTGTGGCCAGTGTTTTGTTTTATTATTCCCGCCAGTCCGCCAGTACCAAAAAGTTTCGCAATTCGTTTTAACTGGTGAAATTATAGTTATTTATTAATTAAATATCTATTAGTATGTACCAGTTATGAAGAAAACGATTTATGTACCTAGTACACCGCCCGATATATACACATATACTGTACAAAGTTCGATATAAGATGTAATTGATGTGAAGTCATTAGCGTTATGGAATGTTTACTATCTGAAAACTGCAAGGGTAAATATCTACTTTAGTATTATATTATTCAAAAGTGAAATGAAAAACGTCCTATGATACACGTGTGTATTTTTGACTACTGTCTTCGGCTCTCCTTAGACCCTCGTCTGACGGCTTGGGTCTTAATATCGCCCCAGCGGTAATCACTCACTATACACACTTGCACCATAATCTACTATTGTACAAGTATAGTCGATTCAAAAAAAAGTTCCGTACACAACTGGCTTTTGTAAAACTGGAGTTGCCAATATAACTCGCTCCAAACTGGAAATGACAATGGGACACCCCGCAACAAGATAAAGTACGTATATAAACTATCATGGTCACTCACATTACTATTAGAGCTATCAGGATATTTTACCAAAAACTCCAAACAATACATGGTAAATATCTCGATAGCTCTGGCTACTGACGACCTGGAAATGTTTGGGTAAGATTTAATGGTAAGAGCAGAGGATTGTGTGCTGTGGCGTTATATTCACCAGATTGGAGAAAACGAGTGCACGTAGGGCATACATTTTAGGCGGCCAGTAGGTTTGTATCCAGGGTGATAAGTTTTTAATACCTAGTATTTCCGTGATATTCGTGAGTCTTAAAACCGTAAATATGTGGTTTCCTTACCACATATTTACCGTTTTGAGACTTAAAAAAATGCATAATTATTCTGACTTTTAAAATACTGTGATCATTTCAAAGTGTGTAAACTGATACCTACTGAGGATATTTTATTACAAAAACTCATTAGAACATATTTTTGATTGACATTTTATAGCACTTTTACGCTTAAGAATTTGCTTAACACTTTGTTGGCATACCACCATGCTATTTATTAAGGGTAAGAGCGATAATATGCCGTAAGAGGGAGCAAGGGTCGCATTACTTCGTTCTAATAACGATTCTTGTATGAACTTTTGATATGCTTAGGTACATATATTATGTACATAATTTAATATTATAAACTGCTATTATTACAAATTGCAATGAAAGTACCGCTTTCGACAACTAAATACAATAATATAAAAATGCTGGTTCCAGAAATTAGCGAGTGCAATGAAATAAACATACTCCTCAGCTTTAGACTTTCTAAATTTTGAGATTAATCTATGAAGACTTTAAAAAGATTTGGAAAGTTAAACTTATTTCATCAAACTTCTAAGAATAATAGGAACTTCTAAATCTCTGTGGATTCATCTTAATCGCCAAGCCGGGAAAGTGCAGGCACTTATCCAATCGATTATTGCACTTAGAGTTTTGTAGTTCAAACATCAGCTTAACTAAGATTCTGCAGGAAAACAACACTAATTTAGGTTTAGGTACAGTAATAAAATATTATTTATGGTGCCCTACAAGATCTTTGGGGCCTAAACCAAACACAGCTGCAAGATGGTGTTGGTATTGGTGATTGACGGATGAGGATTTAGTGCAAGCTTTCTTCTCGAGTTTGTGAGGTCAGATGGTAGTCACTCCCATAATGGCATTAACATGCAAATACAAAGAAGAGAAGGAGGGCAGACTCTTGGGTATAAGTGCAAACCTTGGATGCGACAGGAATTAGCACTTGAATGTAGGAGATGATATTTCATTAAAAAAGAACTACTGATGTCATTCAAAAGAAATACTTTAATATGACTTACTTATTATATGAATAAGTATGATTTGATAAAATTTCTTTTCATAGAATATTTGTTTCTTTATTTGGCTAGCCATAAATTATTCTACCTCGTCTAGTCTCGAATACAAAGATGGGCAAATAAAAATTCTGAATAAAAATGCTTAGAGTGCCCCTTTGTAGGGGGCAATGCCGAGCCTTACTTACTTTGAAAATAAAATTCTTTTAAATTTGCAAACATAAAAAAGGGGAAAAATCACTTGCAATTCTACAAGACAGTATGCTTTGCAAGAAAAGTTGCCCTCCGCTTGGACAAAAGAATTCAGCTTTTTAATTTAAAAAGTTTAGACACTACAGTTGTCGAGTTTCTAACTCCAGTTTATTCGCAAATACCTCTCTAAGCAAATGAAGAACGTTTAATTTATAGAGGTGCTGCAAATTTTTTGAAATAAATTTACACACAAATGGGACAGCTGCTGCTATTGACAGCCATCGTACGCTGCCAAAGAGAAAGGACATAATTTAGCTACACTCATAAATCATTTAAATTCTTTTGTTTCGCTTCCTACTGCGGCAAACCATCATGCCTTATATTTTTTCGTTAAATTAGATAATTTGAAAATGAGGAACAATTTCAGGTTGTACAATAAGTGTTTAATGTAGTGCCATGTAACGAAATAATACAACAGTGATCGTATAAAGTTGGTGATTATTTTCAACCTTCTTTGTGTCGTCAAAACCGTGTCTGACTTTACTATTATATAATTGTAAAGTGGTTTTGTGTTTATACTTACGATACTGTACACGATACATTTTTTTATGTTTGTTCGCGACGGACCCAAAAACTTTGAAACGGATTTTGATGCAGTTTTTTCGTTTGTAAGGTCTTGGTCAGGCTTAAAATTTAACGTAATTTCGCAGTCGCAATCGGTCAAGTGGAACCGGTGATATGAGCAATAAACGGGAAAGTTGACATCCACGCAGAAGGCTAATATAACATATAGGTATACGTATCTACATATGACTTTATCACGTAGCCATACCTAGCCAAAAAATCAACTCGGTAACGGAACGAGCCCGAAATGTAAATGAACCGAGACGAATGCTGTAGTCCATAAAAGTAAATGGTTGATTTCGAATTTCCTTTTCTTTACATTGCCAACATTTTATTACATTCATGGGCTCTGGCAGCTAGATTTCAATACGGACACGAAATATTCAGGTTGGTTTGTTAAAAGTGTCTTTTTGCAAATATCTACACCGACGTCAAAGTGAGCCGCATTTCAAAAGTGTCACTACAACATCATTATCGTTAACAAAAACAGCTCGGTACGAAAAGCGCGTACCATCGGAATTACCGCATCGAATGAAAATTAATGTGACGAGTGCTGTCGACGTTATAACGATAATAATGCTCTGTGAAGGTAAAATACTAAAATAAGCTGACAATTGTAATGACGACCGAGGAAAGGACGCCCGAATGGTTCTTTTATATGATTTCCTTGGAAATTGCCGCAATAGCAGGGCTTGATTGGGTTAGCTTCTTGCTAACCACTAGGAGCGAAGTCTTCAATTCTTGCCAACTGATTTGTATTATATATATTTAATACGTTATTGAATTTAATAAATAAATATTCCACAATATTTCACACAACGCTTTCTAGATCCATGGTAAGCATAGCTTAACTAGCTTGTGTTATGGAATCTAGAATGCGGATAAACATACTTAGATACTTATTTTGTAAATACATACACATTATACAAAGAAACACCCAGACCAATACAAATATACATATTCATGCATATAAATATTTGCACTGAGCGGGGATCGAACCCGCGCCCCCTACGTAGCGGCCGCGTTCACTACCGCCACGCCACACAGGCTGTCAAAGAATCAAATCAAAAAATTACGGTAAAATTCATATTGGCTAGCTAGTATTCAAGACCTTTACCTATTTTTTTAAACAATTATCTTTAATATTACTACTACAATGAATTAAGAAGAGTCAGATCAAGGTGTAGTGGTAGGATTGAAAGGATATAAAGTCAACAAGACTTATAAAAATATTGTGATAAAATACCATCATATAAGTGTTTTACTTACTGAACAAATAGAGTGTTTATGACAGTACCGTATGTATATCCTCGAATATATAAAAGCTCATGTTTTCTATTACATATTTCGTGAAATCTCACAATATTCGATTAAATCGACACCGTTTGCCAATACTCGTTTCAAATCCAAGCAAGTAACCGAGCAACAATTAGGAGATAAGAAACGCATTCACGTATAATAAAGGCTATTTACAATCGGTGTATTATCTACGTGCCAAAATATTATAGTGATCGAACTATTTCGAGCTCTCTGAGACCTGGATAGAACATAAATAGGGCGCTGTATCAAATTTAGACTTCCAGTTATTGGTTGGCAACAGCTTATCGATCTATCCAGTGCGGTGGCGGTAAGCGATCTGTTGGTGGTGCTAAAATCTATAGAAATAAATGGAGAACGACTGTGGCAGGTCAACACTAGCATTGAGTGCCGTACCTACCAAGTGTAGTACCAGCATTAATATTTCTGGTTACGCAGATCTACATCAAATTGAAGTGCGTGCGGAGAAGATAATATTGATATTCCATAGATTTTATAGGCCAATATATAGATATATTATGCATGGAGGTTGTGATCACCTCATTACAGCCTGCTGGAGACTTTAATTTTGTAAATGGCAATTTATGTAAGATAGTGTTAAAAGACGTCATATTTCATTCCCATTACAATTCTTCCAACGTGAAAAATTCCTTAGTGTTTCCAAATTCGACAATAGTAACATTGTAATTATACAAAACTAGCTGTTGCCCACGACTCCGCACGCGTAGACTTCTGATTCCGTTCCCGCTGCTGACCCTCCCAATTAATGTGGCTTACTATTGATAAAAGAATTTTCAAAATCACTTCCGTTCAGTAGAGTGACGTTTTAGGAGGTAATCTCTGGAAGATTATCCCTTACAACTTTTATTATAAAGAGATACTTACAAAACGTAAGTACCTCTTTATAATAAAAGTACAGATTGATAGTCAGATATACATAAGTTACTTTAGTTAACACAAACCCTTACTGCTACTACACTTAACTAAATAAACTTATAACTGGGCGATTCAGTAACGATTACACTACTCTAACCATCGTTAAAATGTTATTGTAATGGTAAATCAATACCAAACACTTGTTACGTCTCTATCTTGCTGTTTTCACGGAAAATTTACGGCATGAACCTGAACTGTGCTTTCTTTTTATTTTCAATTGTTAATAAATATGGTCTATTCAATTCAATTCAATTTATTTATTTCTGAACAAATATGATTTGTGTTGAAATGTGAATCATAATTAAAATTATTAAACTATACATGCAATCAATGAACATATAATGTCATTATATAAAAAAAGAAATTAGGTACACTTAAACTATGATAAACATTACATTTCAATAGAAATACATTTCATTTCAGTCATCATTCGCAAATAAACTCTTCTACTGTATTTGTCCTCTCTCATTTCATCAACAGCAAGGAATTTAACTTTTTATTAAATGAATTATATTTGTGTATATAGTATATCACTACCATACGGTCAGCTTAATTCTTTATCTCCGTAAATTGAAACCCTTTGACCTGGTTTGAGATATTGGTTATGGAAGAAACAAATCAGAAAAATTGATTTGAAAAATGATTGCAGCGGCGGACATTCGCCTTCTTCCCGAAATATTGAATTTAGGGTCGCCGTTGTGTAAGTTAATTTACTCGCTTACTGTCGTATCTCCCTGGTAAAATGCACCGAAAATACTATTTGCGAGATGGGCAAAGTTTGTAATAGGGTATTGTGATACGGCTTATATCCAAGCTGAGTTACAAGTTTCATATAGGGGAAGTAATATATCATTTAGCAAGTGGATACCGGTATAAGATGAGGTGTCTGGGTAAATATATAAATTGCAAACTCGACATATCGGTGCGGCGCACTCGGAGCTGTAGTGATCGATCATCGCGTGTGGCAAGAGGTACTGCTTCACGATAAAGCGATAACATCACGTGTGTCCTAAAGAGTTAGTAACAAGTATAATAACTATGGTTTTCTGGATATCTTACATAATTATAGATCCAGGTTATGTATTAATAATGGAGCGATATTGAGTGTTTGATTTACTTATTAAAACAGTATCTGGAATATTCGTGAATTACGGATGGGTTCTCAATTAAAGACAATGCTTTGTGAAAACCGACATTTTATTTGAACACCATTTCCTCTCTCTCTGATTACCATCGGTATTACAAAGGAATAAGCTACGAATCATTAACTTCTCATTTCATTGCGGGCGATTACGAGGGACAATTATCGAGTTTTTATATCCGCCAGCAGAAATTCGTATTGAGTAAGTCATTCACAACTTCAGTGTTATAAAAGAATGGCACTTTTAAAAGTTCCAATTCCGAAGTATTCGGCTATTGTGATCCAAGGAGATATCCGACAAAATTGGTTTGAGTTTTCCACAGACTTCAATATTAAACTGAAACTTGTAATGTTGGCACAAACTAATATCGATGAATTTTGAATTGGTTCATTATTCAAGATTGTAAGATTAATGTATTCGGATTCACACCTAACTTTCAACTATTATTGTGTTTATTTTGTACCTATATTTACAATAAGTATAATTTTAGAAATAGGTGTATTTATGTAGTTAATAAAAGATATAACATAACGGAAATTTAGTAGCTGCGTGGTTTCCGGCAGAGTAGAATTCGGGCCACCCCTTCTCTTCCCATGTGGTGTCGTACAAGGCGACTAAGGGATATGGCTGATTAACTTTAGCATCAGACAGATATGTACAGCCCAGACTAAGCCTCAGATGCATGGCTCGAGTCAACAATAGTGCCCGGAATGCGGCAATAGGCTCACCCCCTATTACCTAGGACCGAATACAGATTGGTGAAATGTGGGTGCTAATTCACCTCTGCCTAACCCTCCGGGGATAAAGGCGTGATTATATGTATGTGTGTATGTAATTTAGTACCTAAGTAGTTTAACTTGTTTTTGATGGCAAAGTTTTGTTTATTGAACACGTGAAAGTTGAAATTATTTACTAAGTTGCATGAAATGAGCAAGTAATGGGTATATTACTTTATTAATACTATTGAACGCGATCTTTTTTGTATCCAATTTTTTTTAAGAACGCTTTGTTCTTAAACACGTTTCGAACCCCATCAATATTTTTTTTTAAATCTGTAGCTCTTTTGTGAATTATAGGAATTTAAAAGTCACAATTTGATTATAGGTGATATTATGTGCCTAATTGCGGTGAAATTAGACCCAATTTATGAGCAAGTGTATTGCAAATATATTTAGCGACTATTTTAACAATTATACCTCTACAGTATACGCAGCTTCTGGTGATTTCTATGTTATTCTATCGTTTTTCGTGGAACTAGTAGCGGTGTGAATTTTTCATAACTCTAAATATTTTCTTTTGTTTGTTACAGGAGAGATCATGGAAAATGCACGCAGAGGTGAACAATGACAGCATGTCCCCGCCGCGAGCGATGACCCTTCAGGGAGGCGAGGGTCACGCGGCGGCAGCGGTGGCGGGGCGCGCTGTCCGCTTGGCGAGCTCCCGGCCACTCTCTCAGCCATATTTTTTAGAAAATTTCACGCTTATTAGGCTATGTCTACAGTATCTACAAGTGATATCATGTTTATATCAAATCGCTGACGCAGCCATGCCGCGGGTGCGCGTAAACTTTAATTTTTCAAAGCGACCGCTAGTCAAATTAAAAACAGTTGTGAATTATATGTTTAGTTTTCGAACTAGAACAGTGTATTGTGATATTAAAGCATTGTTAGTGAAGACTTTAGTGCAATTATTCGTTGTTGCCAAGTGTGTTGTGAGCGCGGTGCGGTCACGATGGTGCTGGCGGCGCAAGGGCCCTGCATGGCGGGCTCACACGCTTTTGCTGCTTTGGCTGAGCAGTTGTGGCCTACTCGCTGTACCCAGTGAGGGGCGACGCGACGGCGACCTTCACATTGGTGGCATCTTTCCAATGGAGGGCGAGGGCGGGTGGCAAGGTGGCCAGGCCTGCAAGCCCGCCGCAGAGCTTGCGCTTGCCGATGTCAATGCGCGTTCAGATTTATTGTCCGGTTTCAAACTGTACATTCATAGCAATGATAGCAAGGTAGGAATATTTGATACATTTTTCTTTTTTAACTGTTAGTTTGTCAATAAATTACACGAGGCGGTATCACACTTCACATGGCCGTATGTTACGTCAGATACCTACGAGTATATCTCGTCATTTATTTTACTCTACAAATGGTGCTTTACACACTTCATCGTATAGAGCTGAATAAGGCGAGTAACAAATGCCACATAACGAAGTGTGATTCCACCTTAAAAGCATGTTCTCAGCTTTCAGAAGAGTAGATAGGTGAGACACGGGTGTGAATGTCGCGACTCCAAAATTCATACCTAATTTATTAATATCTTAATTTGCCGAAACGCAAATTCTCTTCATAACAGTTAACTTGATTGCATGTAATATAACTTTGTCACTGATAAGTTACGAAAATGCCAATTAGAATTCTAATTAAGTTAACAGGCGTAAGGTGCCTTCGTAATATTAATAAAATGGCAAGTAATCATGAACATTCTGCAACTTCTACCACAGATTACTTAAGCAGTTGGTATACTTCTTTAGTTTCCACACAAATCAAAAATAGATCTATACCGAATCTTATTCGTTATAATTCTTTAAGAGTACCTCAAGTTTATCACGCGTTTAAATGTAATAAAGTCGACTGCAATGCGATTAAAACATAAAAATTATATTTGAACAGAAACCATTGATCTTATCCATTACGCTTAAACCAGCTGACTGTCCTTATAATTAACAAAAAGGGTTTCGTATTTCACCAACGGGAGAGTGTCCATAAATCCAGATAAACTAAAATCACAGGATTATGATATTGCAACCGAGAGGGTGAGGTTGACGTTCAATTCAATTATTGAGAATTTATGAATGGCTGAGGAAGAAAATTTTATTTGATAGAATTTCCGCAACGGTTAAAGGTAATTTCCCGTATTATAAATTTATATATTTTCAGAGACAAATTGATGATTCCGACCAGTTCCATATTGATAACATTGTGATTTTTCATGAAAATCGTGAAAGAGAGGCGAAGTCATAATAGGGGAGAATTATTGAGGGCAATCACTCTGAGGGTCATTACGGCGACAAGGATATAGCTATATGGTACTCGAATATTGCGGTACATGAAATAATTTATTGAAGACAAGAATGTTTTTGTTGGGTAAAATATCTAACTCGTCGTTCATTACTGGTGTTTAGTTAAATATAATTAATGAATCTGTTGTATAAAGACATAATTAATTATATTTGCACAATAATAATTACCGTTGAAATATAAAAAAGAAAATGCAGAAGTGTGCAATCAAAAATTGCAATTACAACCTTACTCCTTTACAATCTCAAATTCGACAAATACTGGTATCAATTATTTAGCTGACGTATTACTAGGCGATTCTAGTAATACGTTAGTCAAAATATCGCAAAATAATCGCATATTTTCAATGAATCACATACATGAGGTCATGTATCCTAAAGTGCATACTTAAGGGGATCGAATTAGATTAAATGGGCTGAAGTAATTACGTAGGCGGCCTTTCCCTTATCAGATAAATGCGGCCAAGTTACCTAATTAATTAAAAAGTCTTTGGATTGCTTTAGGCGTATGCGCTCCCTTGATTACAATCAATGATGGACCCGTTAGGGAATTTAATTAACTAATCGTAACACGTAAAATGTTGTCATTCATGAATATGAATCTTTTTTTTTTTTTTTTTTTTTTTACGTGCGGGAAATCCCCACGGATACCCGCCCCTCCGGAGCCGGAGGGGTAGTTATGTCGGACTCGAACCGACTAAACCGCACGCCGTCTGTGGGTCGTGGTGCTAGGCCGAAGGTGAGGTTGTCTTGCGACATATCCCTCGCAATATGAATCTCTTAGTGAATTTCAATGTTAAAGGTCTATTTTATTTTGTACTTAAGGCACGTTAAACTGGTCTTGTTAAAGAAAGGTACCAACCTACTGGTTTCTTATTACTCTCTACCTCCCCAGGGAGTAAATTTGATTTTGTCGCTCAAAGTGATTATAGTAATAAGTCTAATAGCTTGTCATAAAAAATGATAATGTCTAATCTTCCATCAAACTAAGTCCAAATGTGAGAAAAATATTAGCTAAAAAAACGAATCATATTCATTATCTCTTCAAAATTCAATAAGATTTACCTAAATTACAATATTAATTTTATTGTAGGTAGGTACTTTCGACAGTATCAGTTAATAATAATAATAACAACACGCCCGTTTAATATTTCGTGAGTAACAAGTGGAGCTATAATTAATTTAGAACTACGAAACACGATTTTCAAAACAGTACTTAATTTATATTTTTTTTACTTTTAAGTAATTGAAAGACTGTGTCCACTATGAATTAAGGTACGATGGGGTTGTCATATCCTTACTGGATCCAAACCCCAAAAATAAATAAGTAATTGAAAAACGTCTGTGTCTCGAAAACGAGTGAAAAAGTAATGAAGAAATTTTCACTCAACAAGGTACTTACTCATCACATAACAGTTATCACACCGTGCTTACGACGAGGCATATCTTCTTTTTGTTTAAAGACAAATAAAATTAATCTTCTTCACACTTAGATTACACATTAAATGATTCCTTACTCAATGTAGGCGTTTTGGTATAATTTTTACGGGTACTTTTTGCAACGGAGGTATTTTTTTTCATGTAGCTCCTATATTTTTATGTATCATCAAATGTAACCTAACACAAATTGTATAGTGTTCGTTCACAAACCCTTACCTATACGTATGCTTGTCGATGCACGCAGTGTCCACTCCGCGCAATCCGACGATTTTTTTTACAACTATCCAAACAAAACAACCCAGAACTTCAGAATTATGTACTTTGAGATTTTGTATTACGGGATTCTATGCTTTGGGTATTTTATACTTTGGGTATTTTGTACTTTCGGTATTTTGAACATTCGGGATTTTGAATTTCGATCTTTCGTACATCGATATTATGAAATTCGGTATTATGAGCTTCGGGATTTTAATATGTACCCACTATAGTATCTGTCTTCACCTTTGATTTTGATTACTTAAAGCGATAATAAGAACAGGTTTCCATTTAAAATAAAATGCGTTTAATACATTTTACAGTTCAGTTTAGCTAAATTGAATCCGCGAAATCCACTCTCAATTAACTAATAAGTATATTATTTGATCTAATAACTTCTCTGGTGAGTCAGATGACCGTAAGAGCGTTTTTACACTCATCCGATATCCGATATCGGTGTCGGACGCCGATAGCCGACATCCAATAGCCGACACCTTGTGCTGTTTTCACATTTATCCGATAAAATTGGCCCGATACGGTTATTTGCTCGAAAGCGTAGACTATTTAGGATGCTATGGATGTAAAAAAATAAAGAAAAATAGTGCAAGCAATAATTAATTTTTTTTTTCATGCACATGCTATCGATTTTTTTTTTCTTATATACGTGATCAGCGTCATCAATTAACGCGAAAAGACACGTAACTAAGAAAATGTCATTAAGGTCGAAAATTGCTTGCAGTCGCTGTTTTAGTCTTATTGTGATCCGATATCGGGGCAACACAGTGCTGTTGGCTCCGATACCCGACATCGGGCCGGACAATGTGAAAGACAGACACATATCTCATACATTTGACTTCTTCCGATATCGGATATCGGATGAGTGTGAAAACGCTCTCACTGTCAATTGTTGTTCATTTTCTATTTAACTGAAACCTAAAAATTAAAATTTTATCTCGTGTAGCTTCTTTAAAAAATAATACGGCTTTTACCAGATCAGATTTTCAGCTTAGAAACAAAACAATAACTAAATTGACTTTAAAGTCAACATAAAATTTTGAGTACTTAGTCAATATAATACAACAGAATCGACATATTGCTTACAAACAGGGTTCAATTAAACTCATATAAATTATAATTCACCAGTGTGAACCAGGACTAGGCGCCAGCGTTATGTACAACCTGCTGTACAACCCCCCGCAAAAGTTGCTGCTACTCGCCGGATGTTCTACAGTTTGCACCACTGTCGCCGAAGCTGCTAAAATGTGGAACCTTATGGTCGTAAGTACTTCCATGTCTAAGTATTATAATTTAAGCATTTTGAACAAATTGACATATTTTGCATACTTGGGACAAGGGCTGGTAAAGAATGATAATGATAATTATGACATATTTTGCATACCCATGACCCAAAACAATTTTAAAATGTAAATTTACACAATTTAAAAAAGGGCATATAGCTACCTATCGAATCGTTAACACAGTTCGTTTACACGTACAATGGTGCATGTGATTTCACAGGATTTTTCTGGATTTGAATGTCCGTTAAATTGTATGTTTGTAACGTTTTAGTGGGGTAGTCGAGATTCACGATTATTGTAAGTAGTTCGTTGAATAAATAATTCATCACGATCTAAAAGAGGATACCAAATTATTCTATGCGTATATTTTTACTGTCTATAGCCGAGATCCGAAGATATGATTAGAGACTAGTCTACCGTATTTTTCGAATGTAAAATTTATTGCTCAACGAATATCTACTATCGTTAGAGGAATACGTCGCATCGGTACCTGATTGCCTATCAATACCAACATTATGATTATCCCATCGCGATATGATAATGATGCATCGGCAAATTACATCTGTTTACATAACGCAATATCAGCTGTAGGTTATATTAAAAATAAATAACTTTATGAAATCTTTACAGTGTAAAATATTTATTATTTCTTTATTTGACTTAAAAACTTATTAATTACATTATTAAATATAAAATCATATAAAAATACAAAAAATATATTTAATAATACAAAAAATAGAGGGCCGCCGTCATATTTTTAATGCACATATTTTATGTTTTCTTTACCAATATGGAATTTGATATTAGCCTTCAGCCGATTAAACTAATTTTCAACCTAATTTGAAATCAAATAACGTCACACTTTCAACAAGAGATACGATTATCAATTACCCAATGGGCGATATTCAAATCATCGATACAAACGAGGGTCAGTGTTCTGATTGGTTAATGGTGTTCAAGTGAATCCAAAGGGCCATTTATGGATACTGGGGTTGTATAAACCAGCAATGATTTTATACGTAATGAGTTTAGTCACGCTTTTATTTAGTTAGCAGTTTTTGTGAATTGTTAATTTAAGTAAATTGGTTAATGTTTCAGAAGTAACTAAACCGGTTTATACAGTTACTGTTGGGCTTTGCTCGAGGAGCCTTAATTAACTATTTTACTTTTATTTCTTTACTCAAGATAGCTGTAGGCAAAATCAGCGGCATTACAAAGGAAACAAACAGTTCATTTAAAAAGTTAAGAGAATATTATCCTCCCTTTTTTTTTTCATTTATTTCATTCCAGGAAAGTAGATTTATTATACACAGTGAGACGATTTTGATGTATTCAAAGCAGATAGGATAGAATGGTCTCAAAGGCAAATGTTAATGTTCTTGTTCTAGCTATGCTACGGAGCATCATCACCGGCATTGTCAGACCGCGCCCGCTTTCCGACTTTATTCCGCACACATCCTTCAGCCACCGTACACAACCCGACGAGAATAAAACTTATGCAGAAGTTTGGCTGGTCCAGAATAGCTATTTTGCAACAGGCTGAAGAGGTTTTCATATCGGTAAGTGAAATATTTATATCAATCTGCATTAATATAAATAATATAGACATGGACTTGGTTGGTATTGGTCAGAATAAAAAGACGGGTTGCACTCCGGGAGTGCCCGCTGAAGTGAGAACTTTTTCTTTCTTTCTTTATTCGTTATATACAGAGAAAAAGATAAAAAGAACATACCATACCATACCTATAATTTAGCGCCAATCATAGAACCTATCACTAATTTTCTGCTAATTTTCTGTCAGAAGAAATTAATAAATTACAAAAAGAAAAAATAATCACGAAAAATAATAAATTACAAAAAGATAAAGTAATCACAAAAAGTGTCAGAAGCCCAGGTTCGAACCCGGTACTATCTGAAACCATAAGGACTTACAGTCGAAGCGCTTACCGCTAAGATACGAAGCTTCTTAGCATACCTAGCAAAATAACACTCTGTCGCTAGGAATGTTGTATAACGTCATGTCGTCGTATAAAGTCGTCGGTTACGGGTTAAAGGTCACGTAATCCTGAAGCGAATTTAACACATTTTACCCATCCAACGCTGCTAAAGAAGTTTTCACTTCAAAAATCGATACCTAGTTGATGGATCGACTTTAATTTTGACTGTCGTTGCTACAGAGATAGAATCCGTGATATAGAACAATAATACTTCAAATTCAGCTCGAGGAAAAACATGGACTATGTTCGGTCGCGATACCTTTAGGGGAATATTATTGTCCCTAGTTATGGCAGCTAATGGTCATTAGTAATTATAACCATTTATAAATAAGGCTCAGAAGTTTATATGTTTGACTGTGACATTGCATTAAGAAAGTGGTTTTCAATTATAGGCAGTTTGAATAAATGTGATTAATTAACTGAGAAATTTGTTAAATAAATACCTTATGTACAAAAATCAATAATATTATACATATTTTGCAGCTTTCATATTTTAAATGGTTTTTAATTAATGTATAAAAACTTGTATTATCAAAAGTTATAAATTTTATTTCATAATTGTTATATTTTTACGACTAGATTAGCTGTAAGAGTTTTACTGGTTCACGTGAATAACAGGCTTATTGTTTCGATCATCCCTAAAGTAAGTGAACTGCTTTCCATCAGACTAGTCATATCTTGATAAACTAGAAAATTTGAGCGCTGTTATAAAATATTACAGCAAATTAAATGCAATTTAGAGACTGCGTTCATAAATATTCCCGACACAAATGAGTATCACAGACGACTGGAAACGATTCCAGTCTTCTTAATTTGCTAATTAGACCAACGTCTACAGCTTGAATAAATACTATGTATCTATAAAAATACAGGATTTAATATTATTGAGAGCATTCTTATTTATCACTAGAATTGAAATATTTATCATAATCCCATCTATACCGACCTGGCATATCGCAGTTATTGTATTTAATCTTAAACTCACTCGCAGTGAATTGCACTCTGGTTAGATGTTATCTATAATTGATTGAATTACTTCATATTTATATTATTAATGTTATAATATTTATTATAAATTTTTATAATACTAGCTTTTGCCCGCGGCTCCGCCCGAGTACATGTCAGTTATCGCGACCAAACATAGCCTATGTCCTTTCTCAAGGTCTAATCTACTACTATACCAAATTTCATCATAATCGGTTCAGTGGTTTAGGCGTGAAAGCGTAACATACAGACAGACAGACAGACAGAGTTACTTGCGCATTTATAATATTTGGATGGATTATTATGATTTGTATGTCAATCTTTCAGTAGCAATAGTCGTTTGCTAGTCTGGTTAATCAAGTCCACGTTTATGTATCATTTTTGATCCAATTTAAAAGAAGGAATGGTTGGAATAAATTTTAGGAATCGTTCAACATAATATGCTCCAGTGTTCAAAAGTCCTGCGGTAAACCCATACTAATATTAGAAATGGGAAAGTGTATGTGTGTGTCTGTTTATTTTTCCGTCTTTTACGCTTAAACCACTGAACCGATTTGGAGTAAATTTGCTACAGTGGTAGATTAGACCTTGAGAAATGACATAGGCCATGTTTGGTCGCGATAACCGAAATCCACGCGGGCGGAGCCGCAGGCAATAGCTAGTATAATATACCTGCATAGTTGTAAATCGTATCCGCGTTCGATGAGTTGGAATTTTTCAATACTATTCGTTTCAAAGGCTAGCTCTTTGATGCATAAATATTATGCATTTCAACTACGGCTTACAGCTTTCAGTTTCTTTTTTTTTACATGCACCTATAGTGCCTATTGAGCTCTTTTAATTTTATCAGTCCTCCGCAATATTTAAGGTAATAAGGTAATGTACAGGTCGTCAAAGGAGACACGGTTATAGTTTTTCATATAAAGTTGCATGTAAAGCATCAAAAGTATAAGAACATCGTACAAATTTCAAACATCAAATTGTGACTGAAAATGAATTATTAAATTGTAGTTCAAATTAAAAATAAATTTAATAAGACCTTACTAAGTAGACCGTATTATTGATATGACAGTATTTTCATATAATTTACTTTGCTCAAAGACTACTATATAAAATATAAAAATGATTATCTACTTTTGAATAATGAATATGCGTTTCTGTGTCTATAAAATTAATAGAAGGTAACAAGAGTTAATACTCCGAGTACATGAAATTAACAAACAGCATCTCAAACCTCAATTTCCTTTGGGATATTTAGTTTTATATTGCCATATAAAATGTCACGTCGAAGTAAAGATGACCAAATTGATCCATTTATCATGCACGAGCGCGATCTAAAGAAGCATTGTTGTCCTGCCTCACGAGGGAGCGATTATTTTCTCTTTATATCCATTGTAAGAGTATTATGTGTCTGGCCATCTAATGGTTTGTTAATAGTATCCGTTATTGAATCATAAGCCGTGATATGTTCTCCTGAATATCGTTATTTTTTGGTATTACTGTTGTATTCTTGAGGTATATATTTTAGTATAATTAGGTAGAATATTATACATTCTATTGCATCGGTTAATTTTACTTTGTGCTTGTTATTTCATTCTTATGTTATAATAGCCTTCTGCCATTAACCGGGCATCTTTAGACACTGTTCTAGTTTTAACGGCTTTACATAGAGCTTTATTAGGCTTATGATAGTTAATGTTACAATATGAAATCGTCAAAGCTTACTTAAGTCTTCAAAAATTATAGGTGCTTAAGCCGCTCCTGTTAATCTGTTCATTTTCTAAAGTGTTTCGTAACTCCCAAGTGTTTCAGTGGACGACTTAATATAAAACCATGAAACGAATATAGAATTTTATAAAGTTATAACGTATTTTGTAATGTTATAAAATATCAATGTCCTTCCCACATTAATTATTCATCTGTAATTTTTATAATCCTACATACTCTTGTATTAACCTAGTTATAGAAAATATATATAGGTCATCAATAAGGGATTGTCCTCATTTGTAATAAAAATATTTCTTTATTTAGGACGTCAATTTAACTTCACCTCCCTTGATGGTCACCATTACAGACACGTACTATGTTACAATAGTGGCACTCATTTAACTCCGTTTAGCATTTCTATAAATATTATAATTATATATACTAAAGTTTCCATACCTAAAGTAGTAATTCATAGATAAGAATGAAGAACTGAGAACCTATTGGGGTTATCAGTTCTCCATTTCCATTACTATTTATTTCTCAATCACTAAAACTATATTCCAGGAATATTGAATGACCTTTGTATATTTTCTCAACTTCATTGTAAGCCTTGTTTCAAAGATATGTGTTTCTGGTACCTATGAATGTGTGGGTTTGAATAATATTTCCACCCTTTATACTATTCTCTACTAATGATACTCCGCCTTTGTTCACATATAAATGGCACAAATACGTTACCTCTATCAATACACTGTAAGACGTATTTCTGTGAAGATTTCACATCAATCGCATAATCCGTTTTGTGAACCTCTAACAAACTGAAATGCTTTGCTCTTCAAGAATAACCATATACCTTTTGTTTGGCTTTGCAACATTTTTATCAAGTTAGTATGTTATATTTCGATTTTCTCTCATTGATACTATGTTTGTTATGCCTTACACTAATAATATATTAATATAATAATATAATTGAAACATACCATGTAAGTCTTATGATAGCTACATTATTAATAATAATAATAAATAGGCATCTATCTACATAATATTTTGTTCATATACCTAAAATATTTCTATAAACTATTACACTGATGTATTAACAGTCCTTAGTACTAAAAGGACCGTTATTATAAAATCTTAGAACGTTCACGGTATTGCACCACTTGTATTTCATTACGTTGTATATTGCTTTTCCATTTCGTCACAAGTAGTGTTCCATTTACTGGAATATCGGCAGTTGGACCGTACGAACTACTCTTATACATCCTTCCACTCTTAACCACGGGCGATTTCTTTGTATTTGTACAAATGCGGACGCTTGTAAAGATTCGATATTTCGCCTTAGCGGTTCCCAATACGCAATAGAATCGAAATCGTTTATCCACTGAAGGCCAATCACGAGGATCGTTTGTCAATCTGCAGACAAAGCGCTTAGCGTGTCATACTCCACTCGATGCCGATACGAACAACTGCCGATCGAACAATTTCAGTCACGCAAGCGGTTGGGACCACCAACACGATATGGTACCTTCACGTAATCACTCGCCCCGATATCATTCCGTATTATTACTCTGTTCAATGCTCCACAGGTTGAATTATCGAAACCTAATGTAATGTAAAGATAACTCAACAAACCAAACGCTGTTTATTTGTACAATAACAGTGACAAGGCGAGGCATTTTCCTTTTGGTTATCTAGATGTCTTGGAACATCTAAACCGTTGAAATCTATTATAGGAGTGGAAATAGTTCGCAACGGGGAACAAGTTTAAGTTTGCCAATAAAATAGAAACGTTTTATCACAGGAGACATGGCTGACAAGAAGGGAGACGAAACGACTCTCAGCAGCCACAATTACTCTTCTATTTCTTACGCAAACTTTGTTAAACCTCGTTGTGGGCCGGAATAAGAGGAAGTTCAAGAACTGTTATAATAAATTATGAGTTGGCCCTGCTTATCAAAATATTTATGTTAGTAAGTTCATAGTAACGTTCGAAATGAATATTGTTATCTATAGCAAAGATGTGCGAGAGCAGCAGAAGCATTCTTATGTCTCAATTTTTTTGTTGCTGTTCTATGATAGAATGTAATTAATATTGGTTTACGTTACGTATAATTTAATCAAATTATAAACGTTTATTATTTCAATTTGGGGACGCCGGATGGCCGGACGGACGATCCATCCGCGGCTTCTGCGGGCCATTTCGTCCATTTCCCCGACCCTCCCCTGAGGGAGAGTTTGGTTTTCCCAGCTCCTACGGCGCCCCTTCAAACCTCTTTGTTTCCTTGCAGAAGCTCGCGATCCGTTCCACCTTCAGATCTCGTAGCTTCTCTGTGTCCAGTGTGTCCGTTCCCAGGAGATTCCATCTGATCAGGGAGTACATGGGGCACTCTGCCAGTAGGTGGAGGCTGGTCTCCTCGCTCTCCATGCACTCCGGGCAGATGGGGTCGGTCTTCACACCTATAACTGTTAAGTGTCTGTTTAGTCTGCTGTGCCCTGTTATTATCTCTATGACAAGCCTCATATCTCCTCTTGAAAGTTTGGTGAGTTGGCTTGTCTTTTTCTTGTCGATGCCTTTTATGAAGATCTTGGACTGTCTCATTCCGGTCTTGGATCTCCATCTTCTGTTAGTTTCGGCTGTGATACTACAGCTGATTACTCCCTTGGTGATCTTATGCGATATTGGCAGCCCGGGTTCGGGCCCCACCAAGTTTTCTTCTGCTCCTTCTCTGGCTAGTTCGTCCGCCCTCTCATTACCCGTGATTCCCTTATGTCCGGGAACCCACGCGATGGTCAGTTCAGCTTTGTTAGCCAGATTCTCTAGGGACTCCTTACATTCCTTCACGATTGCTGATGTTGTCTCTACTTTGCTTAGAGCCTTGAGCGCCGCCTGGCTGTCGCTGTAGATTGTCACTCTTCCTGTAATGTTCAGGTGGTTGACCATCTCGGCGCAACTTTTAATGGCGTATACTTCCGTTTGGAATACGCTGGCAAATTTTCCTAGAGGTATAGCTCTGTTTAGCTCCGATCCGTCTTCGCACTTTATGTGTATTCCGGATCCGGAGAGTCTCGTGGATTCTTTCCTGGAGCCGTCTGTGTAGCATACGGTGCCACCAGTGTCTGTTTTCCAGTCGTCTCTTGAACCTATGTGTATTCTGTATTTTTTGTCGAAGATTCTCTCCTTTCTTATCAGATCGTTATTGCAGATGATCATCGACATTTTCTCTTCGTAGTTTTTACTAATGCTGGTGTGACCTTTGTCCATAAAGGTTCCGATCCACTGGCCAGTGCTTCTAAGTTTGAACCATTGTTCAATTGCTTTCTTCTTTATTTCTAGGTCCAAGGGGTTAAGTCCCAGTATGATTTCGAGCGCGGTTGTGGGTGTTGTCCTCATCGCGCCCGTAGTCATTATGGTTGCTAGTCTTTGGACTTTCTCTAGTTCCGATTTATTGGTCTTTATTATGGCTTTGTGCCACCATACTAAGGCACCATGTAAGATTCTGGGTAGGATTATTGTTTTGTAAATCCAGAGCACTATCGCTGGTTTCATTCCCCAGGTTCTTCCTATTGCACTTTTACATTGCATCATAGCCATTTTAGCTTTGGCGCATGTGTTACTTATATGGGTCTTGAAGGCGAGTTTGTTGTCCAGTGTTACACCCAGGTATCTAACCTCTTTCACTGTTTCCAGGATTTGGTTTTCTAGGTGC
The DNA here is from genome assembly GCA_949126895.1 of Eilema caniola. Lineage (NCBI taxonomy): Eukaryota > Metazoa > Arthropoda > Insecta > Lepidoptera > Erebidae > Eilema > Eilema caniola. The sequence continues at coordinate 19,728,613 of OX421462.1, forward strand.
ACTGGTGCAGTTCTGCCTATCTTTCTTTTCTTGGTGAATAGGACTATTTTGGTTTTGTCAGGGTTGAGGTTCAGGCCTTTACTCCTGCACCATTCTAGTGTCTCCTTCAGGCCTCTGTTCATGATGTTGCACATGACGCTGAGGACTTTGCCTGTGATCAGGAGCACCCCGTCGTCCGAGTACACCTGGGTGTATATATGCATCCTATTTATTTTATTTACTAATTCATCTATTAGTAGACACCACAATAGGGGCGAGAGACATCCTCCCTGAGGGAATCCCCTTCTTGCTACCACGGTGTGGGTCGTTCCTGCTAATTCTGCCTTTATCAGTCGGTGTTTGAGCATGTTTTTCACCCATACTGATAGGTCTGAGTCTATTCCTTCACGATCCAGGGCGTCTTCTATTGAGTCCGGGGTGGCTCTGTCAAAAGCACCCTCTACATCGAAGAAGCATCCCAGTGCGTATCCTCTGTCATCTATGGACCTCTGGACTCTTGTTACAAGATTGTGGAGGGCCGTTTCAGTGGATTTCCCCTCCATGTAGGCATGTTGGTTTTTGTGGAGGGGGATTCCATTTTTATCTATCTGTTCTCTTATTATTCTGTCGATTATTTTCTCTAGTGTCTTAAGAAGGAAGGATGAGAGACTTATGCATCTGAATGCCTTGGCCTCTTGGTATGTTGTTTTCCCTGGTTTCGGGATAAAGACTGACCTTACCTCCTTCCATTTGCTTGGGATATAGCCGGCCCTTATGCTACTGTTGTAGAGAGTCAGAATATCGTTACCCATATACTTGCTTGCTACTTGTAACATTTTCGGGAAGATTTCGTCCGGTCCAGCCGCCTTGTATGGCTGAAACGAGTGTATACTCCACCGTAAATGATCCTCTGTGATGACTGCCTTTGAATCCAGGCACTCGATGGGTGTTGGGTCCATTGGCGTGTCGTTCTCTTTGTATTCTTCGCATTCGGGGAAGTGTGTTTCCAACATTACCTTAAGGATATCCTTTGGGTTTGTTAGTAGCTCTTCTCCTTTCTTTATGCTGCCTAGTTTGCTTGTATTCACTTTGGAGAATGTTTTCACTAGTCGCGCTGCTTCGGGTTGATTTTCAACCCCTACGCAGAACGCCTTCCAGCTTAATCTGTTCTCCCTTCTACATTCATTCTTATATATATTTCTCTGCGCTCTGTACTCACGCCAGCTCTCATCATCGTTTTTGTTTAAAGCGTTTCTGAGTGCCTTTCGTGTTTTTTTCCTTTGTTTCCCCAGTGCTTTCGTCCACCAGGGTTGTCCTTTGCCTGGTTTTATCTCTTTGAGTGGGCATGCCTTATGATATGCTTCTCTGAGAGCTTTATCCAGTCTGTTAGCTTCTTTTTCTATTTCTATCGTGTCTTTTAATGAGGTTCCGTCGCCTGGGCTCCATTGCTTTATGTTTTGCTCGTATGTTGCCCAGTTTGTTTTCCTCGCGTTTCTTATTAGTATCTTTTCTGTTCTTGCTTCGATAGCGAAGGTGACCCGTCGGTGGTCTGACATCGAATCACTTTCGTCTATCTTCCAATCTTTGATGTACCGGCTTATCTCGTTCGTTGCGATGGTGATATCCAGTACTTCCCTTCTTGCTTTGGTGACAAACGTAGGTGTGTTGCCCACGTTTAGTATCTCCATTCCTGTGCTGCTGATGAAATCTAAAAGTAAGTCACCTTTTTTATTACAGTTTGTGCTGCCCCATACCACATTATGGGCGTTGGCGTCACAACCTAAAATAATTGGAATATTCTTACCTTGATATTTTCTTATTATGTCCTCCATTTCCTGGGATGGTGGCTCGAAGTCTCTCTCGCTGGGCAGATACGCGGAGACTATAAGCGCCCTTACTTTGTTGCCAGATTCTGCATGTAGTGTCACCGCAATGCTGGCTAAATCTCTGTAACAGTCTGCTTTTATTAGTTCTAATGTCCTTGCTCTGCTGCTGGCGTATATGCATGCCCTTGGTGTCGACTCACCATCTTCGTGGTAGATGATGTCTCCTCCAAGGGAGCTCAACCCTGTCACACGTCCGTTATAGACGTGTGGTTCTTGCAGCAGAGCGATGTCGATTTTCTTCTCCACCACATATCTACACAGCTCATTCATAGCATCGTGGCAGTGATGGAGATTTACTTGGACTATTTTTATTTTTGTGTGTTTTTGTGGTGTGTTGCTGTTTGTGTTCATTTGTTTGTGTTTGTGTGTGTGTGTGTGTGTTAGTGTTTGTGTTCCCTCCCTATTGCTTTTCCGCTTCAGGCACCCCTTTCCAGCGCGGTTGCAGTGATGCAACGCTTGGTGGGGGTGTTATGTCCTTCCGCGTTATAGGGGGGGGGGTGTGTTGTGTTGTGGTGTTGCGGGTTGTTGGCCTGTTGGCGGGGACTGCGACATTCAGTGGGGACACCCTGCGGTGTACCCGCCTGCGCTCCGGCTCCCCCGCCTTCGGGCCTTGACCCTTTTGTGTTTTGCGCCTGTTGTGTGCTGTTGGGAGTTGTGCTCGGCCGACTTGGTCCGCTTTCTACGGCGGGATGGTCGGTCGGCACCGCTCCTGGTGTTTTTGTGGTATGGTGCTGTGGGCATATGTCCTGGCATATACATCTGTTGGCCTCCGGCTCAACAGATGTTTTTCCTTGCAACCTGGCATAGATTCTGGTTGCTTGGTAGTGCAACCAGATAACCTCTTGGGTTGCGTCTTCCTGAGGGACTCCCATCACAAGTCGTACCCCCAGGGGGAGTACTTCCCTGCGTATGAGGGTCCACTCACGAAACCGCACCCCTTCCCTGTAGCGATTCTGGAATCTCAGGTATTTCAGCTCGTCCGTTTCTTCGGGGCTGCCTGGGATCCAGATCGTCGCACGGTACTTTGCCAGTCTTCTGGGTCTTAGGGCCACTCCATTGAGAACTCCGAAGTCGCAGCCGAGCAGCCAGTTCATCGCCTCCTCGGTTGTTGGTGTCACAAGGAAGTATCCTTCCGACACCAACCCCGAGGCATCGAATGCCAGGCTGCGGCCTTGATCCTCGGAGTCGTCGTCCGGGGCCTCGTCTATGGCCTTTCCTATGTGGGCTATGAGCCTCTTCCTGATTTCGGCTGCGGCAGCCTCGTCCACCGCAACCCCGTCCTCCCGCTGGATTATGACCGAGAATTCGCTTTGACCCGGTTTGGGTCTCTGCGTCTCCTCGTTCCTCGCGGTCCTGGGCCTTTTCGGTGGACGTTACTGCGTCCGCTCGTCAGGGTCAGTGCTCTGCCTTTTTACTTTGGGGGCCCTCGAGCCGGTTCCTCCTTGGGGTGCAGTCGTTGCCACTGCGGCTGACGGTCCCTGGGGTTGGGTCTGGCTCGGTTCCCCTTGCCTTTTCCTACGGGCCTTTAACCTCTTCCATTTGGATTTGGTCATTGGCCCTTCGGTTATGGTGCTGAGGGTAGGGTTCTGAGCATTGGCCTCTGCAATGCTTAATTGCGTTAGGTCATCCCCGAGAGTCTCTGAGAGAGACCTACCGGGACGAACCCGTCCGCTGGTGTTGGTTCTGTGGATTGAGGTTGATGGCGCTAAGGTGTCCCCCCCAGAATACGTGGGACAGCCTGAACCCGAGGGTTCAGGGGGGGATTCTCCGGTTTTCCCGGTACCCCCCTGGGGTATTTCTTTGGTAATTTTTTCCATCGCGCATAAGAAAAGAAGAAAATTTGTCCGGGGCTGCCGGAAGGGTTGGGTAGGATGGGATTTGGGTAGGGACGGTGGGTAAGGAGAGGGTGTTTGGAGGTTGGGTGGTGGAGAGGAACCCTGAGTAGGGCTTGGAGGTATTCCCTTGAGAACCCCCCGCGCGGGCCTTGCAGGCCCGCCATCCTGCGACCCCCCCGTGCAATGGGGTCATCTGTTGCTCGTTTGGCACCACCCGGGGAGGACGTGTAGGGTAAGCCTAAAAAAGGTGGTAATCCTACGGACGCGAGCAACTCCCCCCCCCAATTATAAACGTTACACACCGTATGTAATATATTAGTTACAATATTATTTATACCATGTTTATTTACAATATATTCACATATAATATATTAAAAATGGGTTCTTTCCATAAATATTACAGTCATATTTAGAGTTATGATATTTAGCATGTTGAACATGTAAATAAATTGGGCTTGTGATGTAATATCGTCAAGAAGAACCTAATTTAAATAAAATTCACAAAATATCCTTTTTACTTTAATTTGAGAGGTGCTTCACGTTGATACCTCTTAAGGAGAAGGCTTTCTTCCTAAAATAAGTCTCTTAAATTCTTTTACTTCACGTATGTACAACTGAAAGTTTAGCGATTTATTTGGAAGATGTTGGGGGAAATGCAAATGCAAATGCATATTTATGTAATGATGTTCGCGAGTATGAAGAGCCGGGATTAGAGCATAGTTGCCTGCAATGAATACCTCAGGCTTTTCACGCTGGTTTCAATGTAATTAGAGCGGCCCCGCTATTTTTCTGCAAAAGTGGGCTTGAAGCGTTCTTGCGCTCCTATTTGGCTTTCACCGCAATGAAGAATATTTTTGCAAGAATTCACGCATATAAAACACTGACGACCCAAATATTTTCCATAATAAGAATTTTTCATTTACCCTTCGTATACACGCCCTTCAGAACAGCGACCTGAAACGTTTCAATTTACATGCAAACACTTATTTCCCAGTCACTTTAGTACTCGGGATTCAAAGAGTTCAGAAAATTTAGTTGAAGTTGAATTTCCTTGCAAATAAAGTTACCAAGTCGGTCCCTTTTTTGCATGCGGAATTCCCCTCGGGTTTCACCTCTCAGCCCCGATTGTCTCTGGGCCACCGGTGCCGGTGAGGTGGATGTATTGAACTCGAACCACCTAAAACCACAATGCTTTTCGTCACACAGTTCCAAAGAAGATATCCTAGAGACCTCAACCGGTCTTGACCACCATATGCTAGCCCGACGTTTTGTTAGGGCAGGCCGTTAGATTCACCGCCCATTTTGGAACCCCATAATGGGCTATAGAGCGTAGAGCCTCGGGTGGCATGGAAAAGTATCCCTTATTTCACATTCGATTGTTTTGAACTTGTCATTTATTTACGTTTCTAATTTTGAATAAAGCCAGCCCCCGGGCAGTCTTTTGTAGCAACCTCCATTTATTATTTGTTAGTATTTGACTACAACTTATATAGCATATTTATTTTTATTATCTAGAAAATCAACGGGGCATCTGCGCAGTTGGTTTTTCACAAATCATAGCAGACTACATTTTACAAAATTGTAAATCGGCTTAGAAAATCCTATACCTATAACATACATACATATAATCACGCCTTTTTCCCCGGAGGGTTAGGCAAAGGTAAATTAACGCCCACATTTCACCAATCATTGTATTCGATTTCGGTACATTATAACCTATAATGGTTAAATACATAATTTACTACTACTCTACTTTTTGAAGTGAAAACTTCTTTAGCGGCGTTGGATGGGTGTAAAATGTTAAGGAAGCGTTAGGATTAGTTGACCTTTGAACCGTAACCGACGACTGACGTCATACAAGATTAGGTAGAGACTATCTATTTTGCAACTTACGATAGATAGCGTTGTAGCCTAAACGGTAAGCACTTCAGATAGGTTCAAACCACCTGGCCATCAGGGATGTTTTGGGATTGTTTTTTCTTATTATAATTTATTACTTTTTGTGATTATTTTTTCTTTTTGTAATTTATTAATTTCTTCTGACAAAAAATTCGCAGAAAATTAGTGATAGGTTCTATGATTGGCGCTATACTATGTATACGGTATGGTATGGTATGGTATGGTATGTTCTTTTTATCTTTTTCTATGTATATAACGAAGAAAGAAAGAAAGAAAAAGTTTTCACTTCTGCCGGCACTCCCAGAGTGCAACCTGTCTTTTTTTTCTTCATCAGTCATCAAGTGGGACAGCCCTGTGCTTATATCTCATTTATTTTCCAGACCGTGGAAGATTTGGAAGCGCACTGCAAGAAATCGGGTATAGAAATCGTAACCAGGCAATCGTTTCTCTCCGATCCTGTTGACGCTGTAAGGAACCTGAGGAGACAAGATGCACGTGTCATTGTGGGATTGTTCTACGTAGTCGCAGCTCGGCGTGTGTTATGTGAAGTTTACAAACATCGTTTATACGGAAAATCTTACGTATGGTTTTTCATTGGTAAGTTTCCTGTTCAAGATAAGAATAATCTTACAGCAATCAACAACCTTAGGATATTATTAGTTCGCACAAACACTGTTACTTCTGAAGTGGCACCCATTTCAGCGCGTTAGGGCAACAGCCATTTCTCGTCTAGAGATTGCGTTATTGCGCTAAGTAAGTAGTGATGTAGTAATATTTTAAAGTACTGCCACAGTCTAACGAACTTTTAGTTTTATGGGAGGCAGTACACGACGTTATTTTATAATACCTCTTGTTGTGTTCCCGGCGGTGAGAAGGGTAGCCAGAGCTCACTGGAGAGTTTTTGTGCTGACAATGGGAAGACAAAAGGCTATTCCTGCTTTGTCTTATAGACTGACGGCACAGAAACTCTATGTGTTTACAGGGTTGGCAGCACAATGTAACTCCCCTGGTGTTGCACACGTCCATAGGCCACGGTAACGACGTCCCAACAGGTGGACCGTGTGCCTGTCTACCATCTTCATCCTAGCGTTAATCCCAGTCGCATCCGAAGCTTTTTCAACTTGTATTCTGGGGTCCGCTTTTTACCAGTCTAACTGCGGATTTGGCTGAACTTCGATATTTTCCGTGAAGCGACTGCCATCTGACGTCCACAACTCAAAGGCGATATCGAAACATTGCAGCTAGACCAGTTGTTGGATTTTTGAGGGCTCCAAGTACCCGTAACGACTGCCATAGATGCTTATATGACAACCGGGACCGACGGCTTAACGTGTTCTCCGAGGCACGACCAGACCAATACAAATACCCATATTCATGCATACAAATATTTGCACTGAACGGGGATCGAACCCGCGCCTCCTGCGTAGCGGCCGCGTTCACTACCGCTACGCCACGGAGGTTGTCTACGTTGGCTTGGCTTGTCTGCCATATCGGTGGTATAAAAAAACGTTCTTAACACTTTTTATCTACTACTAGCTGATCCGATAAATGTTGTTCTCGCATATAAATTATATTTGTCAAAGAAATAGACGTACGTCACGTATAAACATGCAAAATGAAAACTTACAAAAACAATGACACTTTATATGAATAACTTCAAAGTAATATAATTTCGTCACTAAAAAGTAGAGATAATATAAAATCGCGACATCAGTAATTTTGTGAGATTGCGGTTGAAAGGTGAAATATACTTTAAACCTATTCTCATGCTAAATATACAAAAAGAAAACAATATTGGCCAGGCGTGCGATCACAACACGGTGTTTGTGATCACACTCACTCGCACATGATAATTTTATATATTACAGTATTTACACCATAATATAAACAGACTACACAGCCTGTAGTCAAGACTTCGCGAAATACAATAATGTGAAATGGATTACATGCTAGTAATTAAAGTCTAAGAAAACCTAGTAACAAAATTTATTGGAAACAGTACAGCATAATTGAAACAAAGTGCTAGATAGACAGTAATGACGTGTTTTTCAAAATGCCGAGTCAAAAAAATTGCCACTAACTATTTACGATGATACTTACTCGTATTTATGACTTTTGGGCAAACTTAACTTTTCATCATAAAACGGAACCATTTCGAACTGCATGAATTCCAATAAAACATTCCTCTTGAAGTCCTCTTACTCTTCCAATTTACGGAAACTGTATCTTCAGCCAAATATCTAGCCCACTTAAATACCAGATAGTATGGTCGACCCTTCCAAGTACAAATAGACTGCCTCGACCGGGAAGAATCGCTTTCTCATTTAATATTGACGTTGAAGTGCAGTATTCTGTATTTTTTAAGGCCTATGAGAGTGCCCCAGGCCTTACCTCCCTTGCTATTGTTTTTCACTATAAGCTTCTTTACTTCTTCTTTACTCTATAAGCTTCTTGCCGCCTTTGCCTCTGCTGTACTATAAACAGTCATAGGCTACGGTAAGCGCTTCTTTGTTAAGATAGTTGAATGCATAACTGTATAATTACTATATCGTTTAAAATAATCACACCTATAGATAAATTAAACATCGATAGATGTTTCACTGTTACACTAGATAACTTCGTGACTGCTTGGGAGTAACTATTGTAGGTTTAGCCGTGCTTATTATTCCACACGCAATACTGTTTTTTGTACACTTAAAATTTTTTTTTTATCTAATATAAACGAAGTAATTAAAACAAAAACTGTCGGTTTTGTATAACATGAAAGCTTAAACAAAATGGTATAATATTTTCCGGATAAACCCTTTTCACTTATTTGAAGGCAAAACATAAATAACATTATCTGAAAACACCGGTTCCCGGGTACTAATACGTCATGAGCGCTACATCATATTTTTTCATGGTAACACCTACACAAAGCTTAACAAAAAAATTCATAAAACATCTACGAAAACACTTAGTCGTTGTGAATGAAATGTCGTCAGGCACGTCCACACCGACCGACGCGTTAAATTAGTAGAAAAAATATGTTGCTTGTTCCTTTAATGGATTTTACACGTTTCTGAAAAATATTGTGATATTTAGGCAGTAATAGCTGTTTAAAGAAAATATTTTCACACTGAATTTAAAACAACGGTTATGTCTGACTCCAACCGACTGAAACGCCGTCTCAGGTCTCATTTGGGTTGTAAAGTGGCCCATAACACATTTTCCTCTCACCCCGGAAGACCCAGAATTACGGCTTTGCGTTGAAAACTAAATCTATACATTCTTTATTAATATTTATTTTTAAGGCCCACCCAGTATCTATGATAATACACAAATCACAGATGACAAACATTTTTTTCGTTATTTTTAAGCTGATGATATTTTTTGTTACAAGAATTATCATCGGGACACCGCAAAATGTAGGTTCGAACGTGAGCTCTTAAGACTAAACCATAGTAGAGAAATATCCCTTGAAAAATAAACCAGCAGAGGTTCCGATTTACACCTACTATATATATCCAAATAAACTATCTCTACTCTACCATTCGGTTATCTCAGGTTGATCGTAATTTAAGTTACTATAGCCGAACCCTTACAACTGCGTCATACATCGTCTAATATTTCACTAGATGTTACTGGCAGCGATGCTATGTTGTGTAACTTTTTTACCTGACTAGTATTGATAGATACCCTTTTTCAAGTCCAAGTTAAGTTATTTATATAAGTTAAATACATTAACTATACCATTTTAAATTACAATGATGTAAGGGACCGGTACGATTTGTAGTTGAACGAGAAGCTCTACTGCAATAGTCAAAAGAATTCAAGTCTTTAAAGTGTTTGAGAGTGGATTCCGGGATACAAAGGACAAGCTTTATACCTACCATATCTAATATTGTGATGATTGAAGTAAACATTGTTGCGAATAGACTATACGTGCAAAAAAGAAGCAAAAATATGTTTAAGAAATCTCGATCGGGCATCAGTAGATTTAAATTTGTATGCATTTCCCCACCCCTGCAAATGCTATCTGTAATAAGAGTTTAGTATGCCGGTGACGTCAAATTTTATAGATACTAAGTACCTACCCTAAAAGGATAAAATAAGGGGTAAGCATTTGCATGGAGTGCCGCCATGAAAATTCTTCACTTTTGAAATATAAAAATAAAGTTCTATTTTACATGTACAACTATGTAGACGATATTGCAATAGGTGTATAAAGATGAGTAAGTTTTTAATTTGAATTAATTACGGGACGAAGCATACCGCAAGACCCATACCGCAAATCGAATCATTTTAAAATATGCTTGCAAGATATCTATGCTTGCATTACATGTATAAACCATTATAAATTATTTTCTACAAAGAGTGATAATGTTTAATCAAGTATATACTTTTTTTATATTTGGTCCGTCAATTGACTGCACCCACTGTAAAAGCTGAGGTACAGTCCAGAAGAATAGGACCACCATTTTCGTTGCTGTAGAACTAAAATGGTCGTACTTTAAGCATCGAAAATTCCATTCTGATAATGTGCAAGGCGGTTCATGTATTCATTACGTGGGAATAGACAGCTTACTACACATTAAAAAATTCGAGATATTTGTCATTAAAATGAGCAATGATCTCGTATAAATCATAAACATTATAAATTGTAAAGAATATTGCGAAGGGATGTGAGAGTGGCAAAACTCGCTGTCGCGACTTAGCGGTCCTCGGATACAACTCATTTAGAAAATGTTTATGATGAAGGATAAAAAGAAATATGACGCTTTCTGTAAACGTAATAACAAAAATGGACTGTTTTTGCCTGAGTTACCTTTCATAAATGTATATTATTATGATGCTCATTTTTAACTTAAAAGTTAAATACAGCCAGTTACATTGGATTAAATATTTTTAGAATGATTATAATTATATTTTAGACGTTTTTATAGAATTAAACCATCGTTCGTTTAATATTGTATGTAGGTAAATAAAAGCGGTTTACTTCTTACAAATGACTTCTTGTATCTGGCTAAGATATTTATTAATGAATTCCCAGGATTCCTCGGGATAAACTATTGCGCACGACAGTAATGGAAGTGAGAAAAAATCTAAGATAAAATAAAGAGAAAGACTGTCGTTAACGACCCTCTGGGGTCTAATAACAGAGGAAACTGGTTTTTCTTAAAGAACTACTTTTAAAATAGAATTTTTAAATTTGAATGAATATTTAAAAAACATAATGGTGCTAGCTTTTTCCTTTTGTGAACTGGAATTGAATGAAAAAAGCCTGCTCATACTGATTAAAATGTATGCTATCATTGACACTATAAGCAAATAGCATTAAAAAAAATTCGTACAGTTATTCCCTAAGGTGCCTATATAAATATTAATAATATCTCTTTGGTTACTTCTACATTATTTATCTACATTAAATTTCATTCAAATTATGTCTAGACATTATTACTGTAGGATAATGGAACGAGCGATCTCTCTGTGGCCAGGCTGAGTTGATTTTGTCACGAATTATAAGCTCTTTTACAGTTAACCTCTCGTATTTATTAAAGTATTGATCCTATAGAAATAATGTCCAGATATAATTTATTGTAAATAAATAATGTAGAATTACATAAGTAAACAGATACGAATACTAGTTTTCAATATACCAGCAAAAAACTGAAAAAGGGACCTCCCCCTCTCTCACCGCCGGTTCGTGTCCCACATTCAGGGATTTTTAGTATGTTCGTCTGGGCATCTTAAAGACTAAGTGTGCCAATTTTCAAAACTACACAAATTATTTGGTCTGATCGTCAATTTTCACGTTAATTTAAACAGACTTAGGCTAGGATGCATCACCTTATTGTAACATTAACAGTGCAGATAAAGTACCTACCGGTCAGGTAGAAAATAGGTTGCACCATTTGACAACAGTTAAAATGACGTCAAAACTTGAAGCTAACGGTAACCGACCACGTTTGGCCGGTTATTGTTAATTGTTAACGTTTATTTTTTTTTTCATTTTTTTTTATTGATTGTAATGCCGCTGAACTAAAAATTACGAACCGAACTAAAGGTGTGCACGAAAATCAGATGAATTAGTCAACAGGAAAGGGGTAAAATTTCAATTGAATTCCACAGCAAGCGGGCCAAACTAAATACGTTTAAAACCAAAGAGGTTTTATAAAAGTGCAGTGGAGTAGTGCAAAAGCCCTAAATTTTGTAGTGAATATATAAAGTCAATATTATTCTAGTCAGTATATAAATATGATAAGACTGTTGATGAATTATAACGATTATTTCGTCAAAAAGTATAAAGCAGACCCGTAGCCGGAAATTTACGGAACATAGTCACTAAAACTTGTTAGCTCGCCTCAAAGTTTGTTAACAGCTTTCCAAGTTGGATCTCATGTAAGACAGTATCTAGTCAGTTTATGTTTCATTTTAAATTATTCACATACACACTTGCGTCTGGGGATGACAATAGCTACGCACATTAATATGCCAAGGTAAATTATTATGAGGTCTGTAAAATGTATTTTGCTTTAGTTAGCCTGATTTGGACATTGACTTGAAAACGGTAATAATGAAAACAGAACGCCAATAAACCCTGATTTGGGTATTCATGAATCTTGCCTACTAGACCCTCGTGAACTCGTGACAGTTGTTTGGAATGGTGATTGTCTTTTGAATCAATTTTCATTAATGTGTCCAATTTAGATACATTTATATTTCTTCCTGCGCCCGCATTGATTCCATTCAATTAAGTATACGTATAAACACCTACGTACAATAACATACAATGCCTTATGTTTATAGTTATTTTCTTTTCTGTCAGTTACAGCCATACTATGTTGATTTATCGTAAAGAGTATTCCAAATTAGTAGAAGGTTGTGCTCTTGAGACTCATTGGATAAGTGTGGGTACTTGTGCGGCGGATTATTGGCCTTTTGCCAGAGGCACGGTAACCCAAGTTCGGCAGGTTACCAACGTCCGGTTGGCCTTAATATAGGCTCCGGGAATCTTTTCTGTTCCGTAATAAAAGTTTATTGGGACATAAAATAGCTCACTAAGAGATCACTTCATATAAAAATAATCGACATATTTTTCTCGCTTCAAGAAGCTTAAGCTTCTTTTTGCTTGCAATTTGTTATGGCCAAGAAACTTTTTTATGATATATGGTATACCTATAAACGTCAGCAAGTACTTGGGTATAGTAAATATTATGAGACATTTCTGTTTCACACTTAATATTATTATTACTCTCAAATGTTTTTGAATTAACATTTATAACAAATATTACTACGCCTGGGATGCGACCGGGACTAACTCAAGGATGATGACTGTGATAATGACCAGCAGCAATATTTAATGAAAAACTTATACACAAGGGAGGTCCCTTGTGTATAAGTTTTTCATTAAATAATTATGGTACACAGCTTAGTGTAACGTTTTAAACTAATTGCTAGGATACATTAAATGAGGGAAGTCATTTTGCAAATGAAGCGCTGTTTAACGTTTGCGTGATTCGTTTACCGCAGGTAAACATCCAAAATTGAACATCGCTCCTCATTTTAAACTTTAACAGTATCTCTTTGGGCTATCAGCCTTAAGGAAGGATCTACATTACAGAACGTAGCTTTGACCACGAAAACAGTTGCTATAGTATTTTTACAAGCTTTTATTTAACTTGCAATGTATGTTTGTTCGGGTGGAATCTTACAACTCAATTTTAAGGCACTTGCCCTCAACCGATTGAGCTGAAATTTGGTATGCACGTTCAGTTCGGATGACAATGCAAGAAAAAAAAATATTGTTTTTAAAAAGGTTTTTCGAATATATCTTATTCTTTTGTATTATTTCCTCACGAATAAGGTGTGCAAACAACTAATAGATAAAATAATAATACCAGATAAAAGCGGGTTTCGAATTCAAGTCTCTTCTTAAAACTTAGCAAACGTTTTTCTATTAAAGGCAAGACTTTAAATCGGAGAGTAGGGAGAAATCCACACACAAACAACCTATACACGTACAGAGTACACTCGAATCAGAACAACCATTTGTGTTTGAGTTATAGAGGCATTCTATCTGTTCAGTCGAGCTTCCTACTCTAGGTTGTCGCCAAGCGGAAACTACTGCACTACAATTTACATGTAATAAGAGACATATTGAACGCAATCAAAATGCAATGAGGTGAAATATTTTTTTTTTTAGTAAATATTTCACAACATTTCACACAACGCTATCTAGATCCATGGTAAGCATGGCTTAACTAGCTTGTGTTATGGAATCTAGAATGCAGATAAACATACTTAGATACTTTTTTTTTGTAAATACATACATATTATACATAGAAACACCCAAACCAATGCAAATACCCATATTCATGCATATAAATATTTGCACCTGCGTAGCGTCCGCGTTCACTACTGCCACGCCACAGAAGCTGTCAAATTACTGTTGAAAACGTAATTCAATATAAGTTCTTTTTTTATAATACTTACTAGACAATACGGCGACATACGACATACGGCCCACCTGAGCCCTGATTCTGCTATTATTTTTATCATACCAAAACCACTTCCGTAACACAGACACTGTAACAAACGCCATTTAACTTTAGACTTTACTTTTATACTGTTAAAGTCTAAAATCACACAATCTTGTAGAGTGAATGAATAATGTTTTAAACTTTTTCTCTTTTCATTTTGGACCTTAAAAGTTCGCTTATAAGGTCTAAAATTTAATGACATCTTATACAATGTCAGCGGTATGACAGTGGTGTTGCTATGTCATAAAATTAGCAGAATCGGGGGCCTGGTGAAAATGGATACCGTGGCCTATGGACATGTGCAACACCAAGGGAGTCACACTTATGCTGACGATCCTGTAAGAACGAAGAATTGCTGCCCCTCTAGACAAGTGGCAATTCGCTAGCTGGCGTTATAGAATGACGAATATATATGGGATTTAATGTATATGACAGTCGTTAACGCATGTCAAATAAGTAAAATCACATACATTCGTCATTCTATTCCTTCAAACGCCGGCTAGCGAATTGCCACTTGTCTAGAGGAGCTGTGCTGTTAGTGTAGAAGACAAAGCAGGACAAGCCTCTTCAATGAGCTCTGGCTACCCTCGAATTTCATCCAAGAAAATCTAAGTACGACGATATTACTCGTACGAGTACTATCGTCGTACTTAGATTTCTCTTATTACGACGATATTATGTGGTGTTGCACTCATTATAAATCTATCCTGAAATGTTATGTTTCGAAACAAAATTATTCACGAAAAATAATATGTGGATTGAATATTTGACCAAGTATAAACATCTGAATTCATAAATCTCTTTTATAACCTAATTCCGACAGCTAGAAAAAGTACAAAAAAGTTATATCGATTCTGTAAAAACATTTCGGCTTCAACTTTCATGGAAATACATAGCCCGAAGCAAAGCTTAGACGACACAGCAAACACACATTTGTTTGCATCTACTAACAAACAGGACAAAGGAAATGGATAGAGAAAGGGGATAAATAATGGTCGACACTCGGGTGAGTCTCGCCGTGAACGCAAAATAAGGGGAAATAATTTTAGGTTTATTTCTTTGAATAAATAATTGGCATTACGGTAATTTGGTCATTCATATTCTTACATTTTTCATGTTCTTCGTTTGTTATAATCGTACGAGTATTTAGGAGCTATTGCTCTGAACCTAGTGGGAAGATTTAGAAGACTGCGGTGGGCTAATTGATTGAATACGAATGAATCTGAATTAATTCGGTGATGGAAGAACACAATTATAATTGCATTACAACCAAATAAATATAATATGTAATTCCATTTGATTATTCCAATGCTGATTTGTTTGACAAAATATTAATTTGAAAAGTTTTAGACTGCTATGGATGTTTTTAAAATATAGTATTCAAATCACCGATGTAAGTTGATGCAGTTGCAAAACAAAGTAGGTAGAATCATTTTATAAAAGACAAACAAGTACTATATATTTAACGTCTTCAGTGTTCCTCTGTATTTTGGATAATCATCTATGTGACATTTTCTCAAGCTACATAGAGGTATTTTTAAATGTTGAAATAGAAGATTAACTGTCGAAATAGAAATTGCAGTTGCAAAACAAAGTAGGTAGAAACATTTTATAAAAGACAAACAAGTACTATAAATTTAACGTCTTCAGTGTTCCTCTGTATTTTGGATAATCATCTATGTGAGATTTTCTCAAGCTACATAAAGGTATTTTTAAATGTTGAAATAGAAGATTAACTGTCGAAATAGAAATTGCAGTTGCAAAACAAAGTAGGTAAAATCATTTTATAAAATACAAACAAGTAATATATATTTAACGTCTTCAGTGTTCCTCTGTTTTTGGATAATCATCTATGTGAGATTTTCGCAAGCTACATAGAGGTATTTTTAAATGTTGAAATAGAAGATTAACTGTCGAAATAGAAATTGAAATGATAACTAATATTTTTTTGTTTTATTGGTCTTACTTTTTATTACTTTTAACATTAACCACATTGTATTTAACTTGCCCAGGCTGGTACGAAGACAATTGGTTCGAAACAAACTTAGAAAAGGAGGGTATTGATTGCACCCCGGAACAGATGCGCGAGGCTGCTGAGGGTCATTTAACTACAGAAGCTCTCATGTGGAACCAAAACTCCAACCAAACAACCATTTCTGGAATGACTTCCGAAGATTTTCGGTGAGTATAATTTGCATTTGCAATTTTTTAAGGGTGACTGTATCTTTAAATAAAGTAGTTGTCCAAAATCGTTGTCTGATAATTTTTGAAATTTTGATAATGTTGATATTCAAGGGTCTTACTTCGGAGTCCTATTTCATGGCCTAATTTGTGTTACACTTTTCTGCTTCGTATATACTATATTAACCATCTTGAAAAAAAATAAAACCTGCAAACCTTCGTTTGGACTATGGAAAGGGACGTAAATGACGAAGCCCAGGGACTTCACACAGGCATTCAACCAATGTGTGCATCATGGTGACCTTCCATCACAGACTTGGGCGTTGACTCCTGACCTGTAAAACACAAATATTTTTAAAGCTGAAGGTAGTACGATATTATTGATAAATACAGAAAACATTCCACTTCTTTGTAGCCTGACATCTATCCTTAAAGAAAAACAATCTATTTCCATACATCCCGGCTTTTGGTTGTCTTGTGGGCGTCTGAAATAACGTTGACTATAATTCCCTTTGTAAGTTACTCAAATATTGCCTATGAGACGTTTATGCGATGCAATCCCGAATAAAAGCACTTTACACGATAGATAAAAATATTCCATTCTTTCGACGAGCGGCGCGACACTCGGTGTTGGCAATATCTACAGATACGCGGTATCATGATTCTTGACGGGACTTTATTGTTATATCTAAGTCAACTCTATTTGAGTAGGTTCTCGAAATATTTTTTGTACGCTCAAAGGTACAAAAATATGCTTCAAGAAATCAGCATAGTAATTGCTTGAAGTACTGAAATAAAAAGCATCGAGGTGTTTTTATAACACGTCGTTCTCATACAGGATGACAAGTTCTTGTATATTAAAACGGAAAAGCCTTCTAATGCTTCCTATACTATGTAAGGCGACCCTTAGAGGTAATGAGGTACCCGGTGTACGTAGTGGGATACGCTGCCAGAAAATGTAAGAGCTTTATCCGTCTCCAAGCTGTCATTATGATGTACTTACTACCGTCTCGGTTTAAGTTATTTAATGCTGGTCTCACATTTATATTTTCGCGTAATGTTTGAAACTTTCACGACTTGCATTTTTATTATAAATAAACCGTGTTAAAATCACTGTAAACACTCTACGTATGAGTCGTGTCTACTTATCTAGACCACTTGTCATTATGATCGACATCCACGAAAGGTGTTTTCATCAATGGTTATATGGTTATGGGTTTCTTCAGTTGTATCCAAGTGATCCTATACAACTTTTGGAATCACATATGGTCATTACCACCTATCAAATGTTTTATCAACACAAACGCAGTCAGAGTCCGCCTTTATACAATATTTAGTAGAAATATCAGTCTATGTGCAAATCTTTATACTAGATATGTAAGTAACCTGTATTTTCTGAACTTTATATTTCGTCTTTGCTATTTCCCTGCTCCCAATACTCTTGTCTCCATCAACACATCTTTAACAAAGAGTGAATAAAACGTAACGTATGTACATGTATCTACTTATATTATCTCACTAGAGAGTTCTCTCGTGAGTTTCGCTTAAATGAGCTTTTCATCGTTGCTCAGCAAACAAAATAGATAAACTCAACACCAGTAAAACAACTCTGCCCTAATTTAGAATATCACGGAGCGTATGTTACCCGTCTCTGGCTGTTTACAAAATTATTCACAACCTTTATGATGGAGCATATATTCGATCGTCATTTATCCACTTATTTCCATGTTATTAATATTAATGATTGTATTAAAATACCGTAACGCTCACCAAACAAAGTGGAATTTAATAGGTATTACGATGGGCAAATATTTTATCAGTCATTCGTACATATTTAAAAGTAAATAAATACATTTATATTTACGAATTTAAGTCAATATTGTAGTCGTAAAATAATATTAGTAGATATAATACCACTTTATTTTGGTAGGAAAAGATAATGTTCATACACTGTGTTTCAACATTGTATTTAATACATGTACGATATAGAAGGAAACAAGATATAATGGAACCACAGTGTATCTTTGCTATATATTCCGTTAGTTTAGCCTTGTGATTTGGCATAAGAAAAACAATGTTTTATCTAAACAGCTCGAGACTGAACGAGGCTTTACGCGAAGCTGGGTACGACATCGACGGCGAGAGATATCCGGAGGGATATCAAGAGGCACCTCTGGCCTACGACGCTGTTTGGGCCGTTGCCTTAGGTATGTACATGTTTTATATAAATAAGTTATGAGATAAACTTTTTGGGTATGTCGCCATCGTTAATATTATGAAACACCATTTTTTATATCATCAATATAATAGATAACTTGAACCCTTTTTACTCTAATATTTACGCTGAATATTTTCTTCTTTAGGTAACAAGTACCTATATTATATACATTAACTTAATATAAAATACTCCTAGGGATCTGCCTAACAACATCCTGGAGGCTAAACCGTACTGATCTGCACCAACTAAACAACGGACGAGGCTGAGTGCTGGCTTTTTATCAATGCTTTCGTAAACTTTAGGAGGTTAGACTGTAGTCGCTCCTAGAAAATCCGTCATGCCAATAAAAATCTTTTTGTTTTTTGTAGACTTTGGGTTCTAAAGTGCAGTCTTTAGAAACATCTTTGGAATCACTACGAGAATGGTCATACAAGAATATATAGTAAAGTAAAGGAGCGCCTATGAATGATTCACGAAAATAATGTCTATAGATACTTTTTCTGAAGTCGATGGTCATCCATTTGCAGTATTACTAAACTCGTATCGGAGGGACTAATCAGAAGTTATTATTATAATAGCTGAAATAAGCGACATAATAAGTTTTAACAGCTCGTCGTTTAGGGCAAACTTTTTAAATTGATCTTTTTATATCTTTCATAAATTACCAATCACTCCATTTGTCAACTTAAAAGGTTATAACCGCCAAGAATTTATTTAAGTTTCGCAAAAAACCCATGAATATTATAATGACATTTATTTCTGTTATCTTTTTGTATAATTTTATATAGGTACTTACCTACCTACTTATATTCAAAGATAATATAGATGAAAGTAAAATTTGTTGTTACAGTAATAGCTACCCAATTTTCAATTAAAATGTTGGGCAAAGCTTTCGTTGTTGTTACATATTTTACTGTCGTCTTTCATAAGTACAGAATTATTACGAGTGCCTGGAGCGCTTAGTTATTATTTGTTTGTTTTTGAGACGCTTTTGTTTTATACCTCATTTTATTATTATATTTATACACTCTTTGTTGTACAATGAACAAATTATTTTCTGTAAGTAATAACTCAGTTGGAAGAATATGTGAAATTATATTAACAAATTGAGGTCGATTGTATGATACAAAGTACCCGCGTCCTGTAGGAAATAATGAGTGAATACTGTCCGGTACTGAGGTCACTGAGAGCCTAATGAAGTAGCTATATAGGAGTTCAACTTGGTATAAAAAAAGATGTATACCCGTACAATAAAGAACACACTAGTTCACTGTAAGTCTAAGTTAGCTCTTCTAGAAAGTCCAGCATTCTTTATCCGGTCAACATGTCAGCTGGGTGATATTTTATAGATTATTTTCTGACTTACAACCCCGAAGAGACACCCCCCGGCTCATTTTCTTTATATGCTGCAATTCTTGTTATGGATTTATGGCTAAAGCCATGTTTACCCCCTCAACAATATACCCTACCAGGATTCAACCTCATCAGAAACGATCGTGTGGAACGTCGGACGGGTGGTTTTTTTCTTTACGTGTGTGGGAAATCCCCACTGATACACCCCCCCCCCCTCAGGAGGCGGAGGGGGAGGTTATGTCGGACTCGAACAGACTAAACCGCACGCCGTCTGACCCAGGGCCATTCCTCTCGGTCTGGCCCTCCTCGGGAGGGTGGACCACGCGGTCCCCGACTCGCTCCCGGTATGGGGGGCCGCCGCCGTGGCCTGCTTCTGCTAGGGTGACGAGCTGTTCCACCAGTCACCCTCAGGCCCGCGCTCATGGGCGACGCCTGAGCCGCATTCGAACGCGGGCACCGCGCCGCGTCCGCTCTGCTGTCTCCTTCACGAGCATGACCTGCTCTCAGAAGGAGACGCTGGCCGCCCACACATCCGCGCAGCGGACCATCGCCGCGAGCAGGCTCTCACCCCCAGGGCCATCACTTGAACTCCATCACTCTAAACTTCAGTCCATTGTTCAATCTTGCAATCTGTCAATTTTTCCTACTGATACAACTCATCATGCTCTTCACCTTGTCCTTCTCCGCTCGCCCTTATGATAATTTTCTCTCTTCAGTACCTAACGAACCATGGTAAATATACTGCTGATCAATTCCCGTACCGCGTCTTGCTATTCTTATCGTATCAACTTCGTTCACCTAAACTTAAATATTAATTTCTTCTGCAACGCAATTTTAGTGATATGAAGCTCGACAACTTAGGCAGGGATGCCAATGGCCTGGACTGGGGTCCGCTTTTCAACTCAGGATGATTTGACGAGCTAGTTGTAATCTTAACAACTAATATAATAAAATTATATGATGGATATGCTCCAGATCGCAGGATAAAGATGAAACAATTTTCATCGCCTTGGCTAACAACCGAAATTAAATCACTTATAACTAAAAAAGCGACTGCCACGTCGAAATATAAAAGGCGTCCTTCGAACATAAACCGGGAAAACTATATCACCATTAGAAATCACTGCAATTATGTGTATAAGAAGGCGCAGCGCCGTTATATTCATCACTTTGTGAAAAATGAGGATCCCGTAAAAGTTTAGAAATTGGCTCTTTTGTCAGGACTCGATTCTGAACAACGTAAATTTAGATTCACTGAATGAACATTTCTTCTCTTCGTGAAAATTTGCTAAAATTCCAAAACAAAATGCACTACAGCGTCTTTCATTTGTCTCAACTCGCAACTACTCTCCTTACTTCTTTAGTCAATTCTCGGCTTGTGATTTTAAGAAGAGCATAATTTCAATCACGTCTTACGCGATAGGTACAGACTATATCAGCTGTAATATTATTCACCCTATAATTGATGAAATCCTTCCTGTCTTCTGTCATATCTATATAATTTCTCAACAACTAGTGATGTGTTTCCAAAGAGGTGCAAAGATGCTCAGATAATCCCTTTTCCTAAGAAGAGAAATCCTTCCACTTTCTCTAATTATAGCCCTATTTCTATCTTGCCCTTTTTTTCTAAAGTTCTTAAACGTCTCATTCACACTCAACTTTGTAATTTCCTGTCTAAAAACGCACTGTTGAATCCTCTCCAGTTCGGATTTCGTCGTGGTCACAATACTACTACTACTTTGGTTCACATTACGGAAGATATCGGATCAGGTATGGAAACCGGTGAGCTGGCAATTTTAACTCTGTTGGACTTCAGCAATGCGTTTAATAACGTAGATTTTTGCGGGTTACTTGTCATATTGAGCACTCTTAACATATCTCCAACGGTGATTGATTGGTTTCGTAGTTACCTGTTTGGTTGCCGAAAGCGTGTTTGTGTCAAAGAGTCTATCTCCTCTTGGTGTACAACGACTGCAAGTATACCTCAGAGCCGCGTTTTATCTTCCCTAATCTTTGCAGTTTTTTTAAACTCATTCACCAACGAACTATCTTCCTCCTACGATGATCTGCAGATATACTCTTGGTCTCCGCTGGATAAACTGGCGGAAACGGTCAACAAAGACTGACTTAATATCGATATGCAGCTGGAGTGCCTCGTTCAGTCTAAAAGTAAATACATGCAAAACTCAAGTCATCATTACCGGTTTGTTTAGTTAATAAATAAAATAGATTAGTCAACCCTACCCCAAGTGTCTTATTGCAACAGAACTCAAGTTTGTTTAGTTGACCAACTAAACAAGCTTGAGAGACTCCAAAATCTGAAGATGAAGACCTTCAATAAGATCTAGATAGCTGGCGTCAGCATAATCGAGAATAGAAAAAATATGAGATAGTGCAAGCGTAGTTTTAGTGGCAGTGGGTAGGAAATTTAGAAGTCTACGCAGGGAACCCGCTGCCGCAAATATTTTACACCTTAGTTCTAGGAGCTGTGACCCCCAGAATAAGCGACTATCGATAACAATCCCTAGATTTTGACACTGTCTCGATAAGGGATTATCACTCTATATATAGTCTTCATCTTTAGATTTTGGAGTCTCTCAAGCTTGTTTAGTTGGTTAACTAAACAAACTTGAGAGACTCCAAAATCTACGAATTCGTATTTGGATTATGGAAGTATCCGATCATGTTTCAGAATTTCGAAGAAAGATCAAGTGGTTACCTATATGCCTTCTCCGGAATACACATAACCTCTACTTGTTGTGCAACGTCCTATTTATTCCACTAAATCCTTCTTACCCGAAACAGCGTTTTATATTCTTGCACAATATTTACTCGAGGGTTTTGAGATCATCAGAGAATCTGAGATTGAAAATGTCGAGCCATTGCAATAACTTTACCGATAAATCCTTTTCGGTTCAAACGGCTCGATTGTGGAATGCCCTACCAGTGACGGTCAGGCGTGCTCAGTTCTTGCCTGTGTTCAAAAGACTAGTCAAAGATCACTACCTCTCTCTCTGACTAAAGTGGAATAATAAAGTAGTAGTATATTTATGTGTATATTAATATATTATGGCATCTTCTGAGATATTCATTGTATGTATGTTTATAATAATATACGAGTATATCTACCTATACTAAACTAAACTGCCCTGAAACATTTTTCCCAAATTATCCTAACCATCCTATGGTTGCCTGTAAAAGATTGCCACAGAGCGATAATGGCCATCTGTACGTACCACATAAGTTGTATCTCGCATGTTGTATTTTCACATCCGTAGTGTACAATAAAGACGTAATATTATTACTCTTAAGAGCAGTATTGTCAATACTTTGCCAAGGACTGTTACGGTTATATCAGACGTTGGTTTGTATTAATCCGAATCCCAAAATCTTGCAAAAAATCTGCAGAGGGACCTTCAGAGAAACTGTAAAGCTCAAAATGAGAAAGATTAGCATCAAGCATTAGCATTGCTTTACGTATTCTATGAAGATTGGTACCTTTTAGGTTGTGCAATCAAGAACTAAAAATGTGTATAAACCTAACCCTAAACGATTTTTGAACTTAAACTCTAATAAGAACTAACAAAGTAAACGTATATTAGAGTATTCATCCCTGTACACATACCGAGTTTCAACTATTTCATTTACTCCAATTGACTCAATCTTTACAAGTAAAGTGACTTATAGCTCAGTGGTAGGTTAGTGTGTTTAAGGATAGAATAAAATATTGTAATGCTTATCACACAGAATGAACTTCACACAGATAAGTCACAATTATTGTTCAAGAGAGACCAATCTATTGCAACCGAATAACTTACGTGACCCAACGAAACTTGTGTCGAACGTACACCTCTGTAATCGGCACAATCTTTTTTCCTGTTTCTGTTTGATTCTCGTTTCCTGCAACAGGAGAATCGTTATTCTTTTCTCCTTTTTTCTTTGAACAATGTAATCACAACGTAGACGTTATTTATTTATACGCCAAATGTATTGCTTGAACGATTGTGGTTTTTTTATTCATTTTTTGTGGACGGTCACAAATCTTTTTGCAATTAAATGAAACGTACTTTGAATGATTGAATATTGAAATGTATATTTTGTTCTACTCGATTATTGTACAAATTCTTTACAGTTCAGCTTCAACCACATTATAACGTACCAATAGTTGAGATACCCGCATTTGAACTCTATCTGAACTATTGATAAAAAAGGTCATACAGAAATCCACGATTTTGACAAACAAACAAAAAAATTAAAACAACATGAATTCAAATTATAAATAGTATTCCGAGCAGCTTATAAAAATGTTTCAATAGGTATTTTAATTTCAATAGTTCCAATAAATGCTATGGAACTAATTCTTTTTTCACCTGTTTCATCTAGTATTAGACTAGATGAAACAGGTAACTGGGTATAACTATGATTTTGAGAAAAAAACTGTAGTCTCAAGGAACTAAATGCAACGGAAACCTGAAAATGACACTATTTTTTATATTACTACCTTTTATAATATAATATATCTGGATTACGTGTGGTATTAGTTTCCCAGTAATCATTAGGTATTCAGGATTTTTAAGTCTTTTCTTGAATTGAGGAATCCTCAGTAAATCTTTTTAACTTGAACAAAACCTCTTTGTAACTCTTATAATTTGTTCTAGCTTTCAACAAAACGATGGAGAAGCTGGAGAAAAGCGGTCTAAGTCTTAAGAATTTTACGTACACGAACAAGAAGATTGCCGACGACATTTACGAGGCGATAAATTCTACGTCATTCCTCGGTGTATCGGTAAGTACCACCATATCATACGTATTTAAAAGTTGTAAAATATACCATAATGCTTCCTCAATCTTACAATAAATACCTTTTTTATCCGAGCGCCAATCTCGATTGCATCCAAAACTTGCACTTTGGAGACACGAGTACGCTATAATAATTTGATTTATTCATAGTAGCCGTGTGACTTTTGAACTCCGAGAAGATGGAAAAGAAATTATAGAAATGTTGTAGGTATCTCGGGAATAGGTTCCTGTGGGACGCTAGAAAAAGAACAATATGTTTCACGAACAAAACCTAGCATCAAAATAAATGTAATTTTAGGTTGAAAAACTCTAGATAACATCAACCCACGACTCCCAAGAGCAAAGAGGAATTTTAAGTTAATGCCGGTGTGACCGTGGCAGCGGTACAGGGTACAGCTAGCAGCTTCATAATTAAAAATACAGATAGCGAAAGTTAATTGGGTCGGTGCTTACAGTAGTTCCAGATTACATTATCTTACCTTTTCAGATGTTTTTGAGCAGTTTTATAAAAATAATTTGTGTTAAAAATGAGTCTACTCATAATTAAATACAAATTATAATCACGTGAAAAGAATATTTTTTAAACTCTCGCGTTCCATCATTTATAATTAAGAAAACGGGAATTAACAGCAATCAAAGGTATGTAAGTACCTATGCCATGATCGCGTTAATTCCCGTTTTCTTAATAAAATTATATAAGAATAATTTTATTTCATAATTTCTCTTTGTCAAACTCAGCTGGTAAGGGTAAGTAAAGGTCTTAAGTACAAATCTACCAATAAGTCGATACCAACAGCGTAAATGCCATTAACATCCAATGCTTCCACACCGTTAGCCTATGTCCACCTTCCTACCACTTCATTATTTGGTATATTTTGGCTTTTATGGAAGCGCCTGTCATTTGAGAGGCAAACCTCCGTCAGAGCCTCATCTTTCAATCAGCAGATGTGCTGACGTACAGGTGAGGTTTGCTTGTACCACAAAGAACATGATAGGAGCCTTGCACCCTAAGTACCTATACAACAGTAGATAGTTTTGACATTACTATTATAAAGTCGAAGTAG
Source organism: Eilema caniola (assembly GCA_949126895.1). NCBI lineage: Eukaryota > Metazoa > Arthropoda > Insecta > Lepidoptera > Erebidae > Eilema > Eilema caniola. The sequence goes on from OX421462.1 coordinate 19,754,350, forward strand.
TCTTGAACGTTCAAGTAGTTTTCAAATAAATCTTGAGCAGACACATTAACGAAGCCTTACCAAAATAGCAAAGTAGATAAAAAGGTGACACCATAATACCTCGAATACATATCAAGCAGAAATGACTAACATCACGGAATCACAAAATAGGTTAAAAGATAAACCAAATATTGTCAACTCGGGTGCCGGTACTAAGCATCACAAGACGGAAGCCAATCTCCTATGATAGTTTTATATTATTACGTGTGAGAAGAACGTATCTTGGTAAGAGGTGAGTGTTTGCATTATTTATCACATCTTGCTGGCATTATAAATTCACTACAGTGCAGAACAATAATAATAAAAATAACTTGTTTGTATATTGTTTGTGTGAAATATAAAAACTAGACATAATTTCTTCGGGATCAAACTTACTTCACCTGCAAAGCTAGAACATCTGCTAATTGACGAATCTGCTCTCTTATTCTTACTAATAATGGCCTCTCCTCAAATTTAAGGCTAATAAGAACTCGGTCATAAAATCAATCACAGAAATATTCTATGCACTAAGTTTTATAACTGAATTAGGTATAATGTAGATGAGCTTCTAATCTTGAAGCAGAATATCAAATTCAAAGAACGAGTGTTACTTAGTGAACAATTTTTATTCTGTTTGTTGTTGTTAAATAGTAAGTAACAATCTGATCACTTCAGCCCATAACTCTTCAATTCATAAATTCCGAGTGAAACATATTTACATATTTTCGTGTTGTTTATTTCTTGTTGAATAACTCTTCAAAACCTTAAGTGTCATGGTAGTGGCGGTGACATAAACCGAATTATAATTAAAGTTATAAAATACATTTATGACTAGTTCCTACCCCCGAATATACAAATCGTTTCTGACGGGAGCAAGATAATATATAAACTTGTTTGTTTACTAAGAATTTGAATTGCAAATGCCATTTGTTTGAACGTTAACATAGAATGTTACACAAATGAACTTGACAGTCGAAGATAAATGGCAAATTTATATCAAAACGTCAGGGATCTCAAAACCCTTAGACAAATTATAATAATTATACATAATTAACAAGTTGCTAGAGAGCGATATTATCAAACGGTTCTATTTAGCTTGCTCTATTTATTCTTCAAATTCAGTAATCAAATTTTACCCATTTCCTTTTGATGAATTGATTGAAATTTGGTACAGCTTTAGGTATGACGACTATGTATTTTATAATGAGTCAAAAAATTCACATTTCATAATAACATAATGAACTACTAAAGAAAAAAATCCTTCTGACCAATAGTTTTATTTCTCAAGCCGCTCAAAAACACTCCATACAAAATAATGCTTAGTAGTGACGTCACGGCTCAGTAGTGCGATTATTTATCTGAATCTATGCTGCGTTTACACGTGTATTAATCAACATTTTGAAATTTTATTAGGAATTTAAAAAGTTATTTAGAATCCGAGGACCTGGTTATCTTTCCTATTCACAATCATTAAACATCCAATAAGGCTGCCACCTCAAATTACGCAATACGATTTTATCCACTCCTTTTAATATAGATGGCATATGAAAGGATTTGACTAATATAATACAATACAGTATAAAACAATCTATTATGTTATGTAATAACTTAAAACATGCATTAAAATAATAACTTTACCTTTATTTTATAAAAATGTTCGAATATCATCTACGCTTGTCAGCCCTTATTTTTCAAATCGAAGCGCGAAGTGTGTCATTTATCTAAAGATGATTGACAGATAAATGGAACAATAAGCAAAATTATGCCACGAAAAATACATATTACTGCTAATGAACATAAAAAATTGAATTGAATATAGATATAGTATGTAATAAATTTGAATAGGTTTTTTTATTTTCTCTCGACAGAGAAATATCTCTGGTGGAGATTGAGAAAAGTAATCAATTTTATGATACACTTATACCCAGCCAGACACCAAAATGTACCCAACTGAACACTAAATTTATAAGATTTGATTCGTCAACTCTCTGTTGTTTTTAGAAAAGGAGGGTTAAGAGACATTTTGGTTTTGAGATCGGGGTTGTTAAAAATATATCAGACTAGCTGAGGCCCGCGCCTCCGCGCACATTGATGTAGGCTCATCAGAGACGATATTCTTAGCAATCCATGGATTCTCCGTGCGGGTGCCGGGTCCATCGCGTTGCTGAGTTGGGAACTCGGGACAGTGCCTGAGACTTGCGACCCAAGTGTAGGTTTAGAAGGGGCCCCTTTTGTTGATGTACATCAACACTCACCTTCACTACCCAAGTTCCCCTCCCTGCCTAACCAAATTTGATACGAACCTACTAGTGCCGCTTTAGACATTCGTCCTAGTAATGAGCTTATTGTAGCTCTCGATAGGCCTAGATCTTTAAGTAGGTTATAGAGAGATTTAGCTGGTATACCTCTAGCTCCCACTTCTACTGCATACAAATTAACCACGTAACCGTTTTTGATTAATTCGTTTGTGAGATCGTAGTATTTATTTTTCTTAAGTGTGTGGTCCTTGGGTATATTTGTTTCCCACGGTACAGTAAGTTCCACAAGGACCACATATTTAGTCGTTTTCGAGTATAGAAATATGTCCGGTCTAGATGACGAAACCTCAACATCCTCCGGAATTTTATAGTACTTTTCATACGTGTCGATTAGGAGAGTCCAATCTGGGGCAGTATCTAAGATTGAATAAGGTTTGTTCCTGGATTTTATGGATGAACCTTCAGACACAAAGTTGATATGACGTCTGTTAGTAGTCAATCCTTTTTGGGCTCTAGCTACTGCCAGACTCATTGCTTCGCGTATGATGAAAAGCACCTTATCGTGGCGGCGTGAGTATTGGCCTCTATCGAGAAGCACCCTACATCCTACTAATATGTGCCTAGCCGTCCCTATTGCCTCACCACACGTATAACATTGTTTTTCTGTGGCCTTCCCCCACCTTACCAGATTACTCTGGTCTGGAAGGGTCATCTGAAAGGCGTTAAGATAGAATTTTAACAGGGCCGGCGACCACTCATAGATCAAGGTGCGCCACTTTAAAGCCATCGGTATGCAGAACTCTCCCATTGTCAACCATTCGTTTTGGATTTCCAAATTCATCGCGTGTACTCGATATTTATCATTTTCGTCTTGCTTCAGAAAGGACCTAAGTATATCCTGGTCCCTTTTTGGCTCTCGTACTCTCAACCCCACTTTGTTCGACTGGGCTCCTATCATAAATCGTTTATGGAATATAAGTCTAGATTCAAGCTTGGACGCGTTATTATCTTTCGGGAGTGCCCTGACTGTGTCATCTTGGGATTTACCTAAGATGTGGGCTTTGGTAACTCTAAGGTGTTTATAGAGCTCCGATGGTCTCTTTAATTTCATCCCAAAATTATTCTGATCCCTAAATAAAGCAGAGGGATCAGCAGAGTGCGCTAGTCCAAGCCACGATTTTAGTGATTTTATGACAGTTGCATCTATTTTCGCGAGTAAGGTTTTGCCGAAATCGTATACCAGAAATATTGCGATCAAATCAACGTAAGATTTAACTCTTACCGAGATTTTTCAAACAAAACCAGGATCGAAATCAGAGTTCTTACGTCAATTGCGAACAAACAAAAATAATAACAACACTCTTTTTTAAATTTCTCCAATGTACAGAAACGACTACCTTATAATTTTATAATAGCATAGGCTTAGACTCACTGGATAGTTTTGTGCTGTTAGTGGGAAGACCAAAGGCTATATCTGCTGTGTCTTCTATTCTAACGGCATAGAAACTCTCTTCGTTTACAAGGTCGTCATCACGAGTGTGACTCCCCTGGTGTTGCAGACGTCCATAGGCCATGGTAACTACTTTCCATCAGGTGGGCTGTGTGCTGGTCTGCCACCTCAGTTGTATATATAAAAAATCTACAACCAGATTGGTCACTCATGTTGCTACGCCGTAGCAGTGCGTAGTATTAATAGCTACGAATCATCGATAACTCAAGATTATTTGGTTTGGTTCTATAGAATGACAATTAAACATATGTAATTAAATGATTGACGTTGTTAATAATGTTAGTGATTATAAATTTAAATTGAAATCGACAAAATATGTATTTTGCATGCCATCATGTGGCAGAATATGTATAAACTTTATTATATTGTAACACCTTTCCACCTACCATATTCTTGCAAATAAATTAAATTTGAATTTGAAACACTGAATTAGACTATTTAAAAAAGAAAACAAATAAATTTAACTCGATTTAAACTCGAAATTGGTTAACTTGCAGATGTTAAAAATTTCCACTGTCCATATTCTGATTTACTCTTGTGGAGGGGGAGGCTTATTATTCCTGTGGTGAAGCCCCATATACAGGCAGCCTGCTGTATATTATTAATGTACGTAAGGAATTGAAAAATGAAAAAGACTGTAAAAAAAATACTTATATCTAGTATGTCTGTGGCGTAATCCGAATGCGATCGGAAAGTTTTTTGGTTTGATGAGCTGTTTTATAAACTATAAATCATACTGGACACTTTTGTATTTTTGATGTCTTGTTTATTCAAAATACATTTGACAAGGACACTACACTCCGCTAACCATATTTACTTTTCTATAAATTGTATTGTATAATATTTAAATTCCATTCGAGAAGAAGTTAGTGAAAATATAAACTGTATTTTCACTTATCGCACAGAGCTTAAATTTTGTATGAAACTAACTTGCTATGACTTTAATTTTCGGTTGGTACGAGTAAGTTTTCTGCGTCGAGGCATTATGAAAATCGGTGCTGAGGAGAAACTAGTAACTATACTACATAATAGTTTTTAATAATCTAAGAGTCAAAGTATACAACAAATATTAATTTTATGTTATATAATTACCTTATTATTTTATACACTACAAGCAGCGTACCCTGGCTTCGTTTGCGACATAATTTGAACACCGGTTGCACTTCTTTATTTATTAACTAGCTTTTGACCGCGGTTTCGTCTACGTGGATGTCGGTTATCGCTATAATATCGATAGTGTTATAAATTGTAGCCTATGTGTAACACATAGGCTACAATTTATACCGATATTATGGCTGTATTATTGTAAAATTTCATTAAAATCCATTCAGTAGTTTTTACGTGAAAAATTAACAATCATCCACCCATCCATCCATACATACATACTCATAAACTTTCGCGTTTATTATATTCGTAAAATTTTCTAATATATGGGAAACTTGCTGACTTTCTGATTTCTACTTCATGAGATGAGACGATGGTCTATGGCCATCTGTAATGCACCTTTAAAATGGTCCTCAAAAATTACCACAGACGTAACATAAACACACTCACCCATAGACTATCCAAAAATATATTTCATGCGAATCTTTCCGTGATAATTATGAACATAGTAAAAAAAGACGGGTTGCACTCTGGGAGTGCCGGCAGAAGTGAAAACATTTTCTTTTTTGTTTCTTCGTTATATACATATGGTATGGTATGTTCTTTTTTATCTTTTTCTATTTTCTATTTTTAATTTAATTTAATATAGCGCTATTCATAGAACCTATTACTTATTTTCTGCTAATTTTCTGTCAGAAGAAATTAATGAATTATAAAAAGAAAAAATAATCACAAAAAATAATAAATTACAAAAAGAAAAAAATATCATAAAAAGTAATAAATTACAAAAAGAAAAATTAATCACCAAAAGAAAAAAATTATAATAAGAAAAAACAATCACAAAAAATCCCTGAAGGCCAGGTGGTTTGAACCCGATACTATCTGAAACTATAAGGACTTACAGTCGACGTGCTTACCGTTTAAGCTACGACGCTGTCTCTTGTAAGTTGCAAAATACATAGTCTTTACCTAATCTTGTATGACGTCAGTCGTCGGTTACGGTTCAAAGATCAACTAATCCTGACGCTTCCTTAACATTTTACACCCACCCAACGCGGCTAAAGAAGTTTTCACTTCAAAAAAAAACATTTTTGAGCTTGCGCCGAAAAACATTTATGTTAAGGTAACAAATGTTAGAAACCCCACCAAGAACTTCTGGGCCCAGAGCCCAGTTGATACACCTACTGATAGACTGACTGGCGTCTCTGGTAATGGTTAGGTACTCGAAAGTTCGTCTAGAGAAATAAATAATGCTATTAAAAATAATGAAAACCGTTCATGTAGTTTCATATAAACATGCGGGCGGTACAAAGGTATTATTTCTATTGAAGTCGGTTTCAAAGAGATATTGATCTTATCGCAACCCATCATAATGTTGTCAAACATGGTTTCGGGGCAAACTGTAACATAAATAAAGCTACTTACAAATACCTACCTACTTATTTATTAGAAAGGTGAACCAAAATACAGGTATACAAGTGTGGTGGGCTGAAAGAGAATGTTGTAATGAGAATTGAAAAGGGTACGCTAAGATTGTTTGGGCATGTAGAACAAATGCGCCTTGAGTGCATAAGACACAAAATACTTAAAGCCCGTAAGTGAAAAGGCAAGCTAAGGTCGACTTCGCAAACATAAGATCAAATTATTGATGAATCGAAAAAGAGCAGATCAAAATCGCTCGAGGCGGGTTTACATGAAAAGCATAATGTTAGCAGAAGAAGTTGTGAAGTATGTATATACAGAAGCAGATGGCGGACTGTTGTACTCTGATCACCTTAAAAGAAAAAACTACGAGTATATGCCTATTTATATCCTAAAAGTTATGTTTATGTTTATTTTTAACATTGCCGTACCATTATCTGACTCAGTATTTTCCATTTGCGTGGTTAATAGTTTAATTAATCTATTATGAAGAGGAAAGATTTGTATATTTGTAATGAATAAACTCAAAAACGACAGTGCCAATTTCTAAATTTTTTTCATCATTGGGAAGCTACATTCACCCTGAGTAACATAGGCTATGGATTTGAACGGGAACGTTTTTACCACCCTAGCGAAGCCGGGACGAATCGCTAGTATGGTTATAAATGCGTACAGCGTCGAACACTTAATTATAGTTCTCACACAAATATCCACATTCACAAATAGTCGGTATTAGTTTAGTTTAGTTTAGTTTAGTTTACCTGGGCTGTTCCGCACTTAGCCTCTTGATTGGGCCATTGTGCGTACCATCTTACCTCTCATTCCAACCAACCCAGATCCTCCCAAAAAGCCAGCAGCCTTTTCAGGTTTCCACATGCTTCCCGGAGTGACGCTGATGACTGGAGGAATTTCGCCCGTTGTGCGGCCACGCTCATGCACTCTGTAAGCACATGCCGTGGCGTTTCTTCTGCCCCCATGCATCCTCTGCATAGGGGGCTGTCCGTCACACCTATTGTAAACAGATGCTTGTTTAGGGGACAGTGACCGGTCAAGATACCTGTGACCTTGCGGATTTGGTCCCTTTTTAGCCTAATGAGGTTTCGGCTAAACGTTTTTGATGCTACCGGAACTGCATTCTTTGTTTGCCTGCATCCTTCAGTGTTTGTCCATTCTGTTTGATGGATTTCTTCCGTACTCTTTCGTAGCCAAGTTTTGACCTGTGCTTGAGGTATGGGTAGTATTGGTTCCGGTCCATATACTATCGACCCTGATCCTCTCTTGGCCAATTCATCGGCTGCGTCGTTGCCGAGGGAGTTGCTGTGTCCCTTGATCCATTGCAGCGTGACCCTGTTTGTGTTTGCAATGGATTGGAGTGTGTTATGACATTCCAATATGAGGACAGAGGTTATGGTGTTGCTTTGAAGAGCTTGTAGTACGGATGCACTGTCTGAGATAATCTTTATATCTAAATCTCTGACATCTCTGGCGGCAATCGTCTCCGCCGCTCTCGTTATGCCAATACATTCGGCTTGAAATATTGTGCTTAGCTTGTCCAAGGTGGTTGTTATTTTGATATTTAAGTCATTCGAGAAGACGCCTGCTCCGGTACCATATGTGGTTTTGGAGCCGTCTGTGTATATCCTAACTTCTTTGACGCCAGAGCTATCTCTTTTTTCTTCAGAAAGTTGAATATGATACTTCCTTTCGAAGACGTGGTGACATGGTATTCTGTCTATGTGAGCCTCGAGAAGTGGTATCTTCTTTAGGATTCCCTGTAGAATCTTTGAATGCTTTGTTCCAGTATCCCCTTTCCAAAGCCCATTGTTTTTCAGCCTTAAAGCTGCTGCCTTGGCCTCCTCCTGTATGATTAGATGCAGCGGTCTCAAGTTTAGGAGGTGCTCTAGTCGGTATTTAAAATGATTCCCCAAATAATTCACTAATGAACATGTGGTTTGGACACAATTTGGTTGCTGTACTATTTGTGTTGGGTGACAGGTAAACATAGTCCCAAAACTAGACCAGAATATACACGACTATGGGTTATTTAGTTAATCATCATCAAATTAGTTGGTTTTCATTACTTTACTATTTTAGGAATATTATCTTTAATTCCAAGGATAAGCAAAGTAAGAATATAGCATACCCAAAATTATGGTAGTAAATTAATTTATGATCTTTCTTTTAGAAATGACCTTTTAATGTTCACTGTTCACATTTCCAGATATCTTGTTATTACTGAGAATTTCTTAACAAAAAAAAACTTTTACATAACTTGGGACTCAAGGACTTCAAACTACAATATATAACTCATTACAATACCGCTATTATCTCAAACTGAATAGAAGGTCATTCTGAACTTTTGCCTGAAGATCATCTGGTTTTAGGAGTTCCACGAAAATTTTAAAGGCCCAAGCCAATATCGCTTTCAAGCCGCTACACTTGTCAAGAGATGGACAAGTCTTTGGCGCAGATTTGCGTCTTGAAACTGAGAGATACATAAGAAGGCAGTCGCAACTATAAAATCAAGATATTCATAGTAAAGAGGAATAGGAAAGGAAAATCCGAGTCCCATAATACAAGCTTCTCATGCATCAAAAATTGGCGCTCATACAATTTAATTACATGTAAAATAAATACATATGTTCTTACAATTATGTGTCTCCTTATAAGAACAGATTTATAAAATTACTTTTCACACAGGGCTTAGTGGCATTCTCGTCCCAAGGTGACCGCATAGCGTTGACTCAAATCGAACAGTTGACTGAAAATCACTACGTGAAGCTGGGATACTATGACACGCAAGCCGATAACTTAACGTGGTTAGAGCGAGAGCGGTGGGTTGGTACGTATACGATATATATCGTTTTTCTGTAGCGTTTTCATTTTCCGTCACGCCACAACACAATAGAAGCGATAACGTTAGTTATTAGTATTGTTTCCTTTCACTGCGAGACAGAATTTATGTACACGTCATAGTGCGATGATGCTGGTAATATCTTATCGGTTTGCTGTTCAGTGGTTTTGCAGGTTATACAGTATGAAGTCATGTGATTTATATAAGTTGTTAAGTAACTTAAGTTGTTGTACCCTTATAACAACTCAAGAGAAATAAACTCAAGTATCGGTTGTATTCGGTGCTCGTTCGTTGCAAAAATGTATATTGATGCTAATTCTGTTGTTGACATCTCTAAACTTAAATTTCTCTAAAATTTTATTATTTTAGCTTAGTGATTGACATAAAGCTATTCTGTGTTTTAGTCCAACTAAAATTAGTGTTCACGAAGACAGCGCTAAATTCGAATATGACATCGCTAAAAGTTGAAAATGGGAATGATAAAGGGTCTTTTCATAAAATCTTTAAAACTGCGTTTATAGGTTGTTAAAATGCCGGTAAATGTAAATTAATGCATAATATTGATAAAATAGTAAAAACCCTGTAATTTAAAAAAAATCAAACCTAAGTAAATACAGTTTTACTCGGTTCACGTACCTTATATTTTTTTTTTACTTGCCGGAAATCCACCCTCTCCGGAACTGGAGGGAGAGATTATGTCGGACTCGAACCGACTAAACCGCACGCCGTCTGTGGGTCGTAGTGCTAGGCCGAAGGTGAGGTTGTCATGCGACATATCCCTCGCACCCCGGCTGACCCAGGGCCATCCCTCTCGGTCTGGCCCTCCTCGGGAGTCTGGCCCTCCTCGGGACGGTTCACTTACCTGGCATTACGCAGTACATGTCTTTATTATCTATGTAAATAAAGTTATTAATCATGGAATCTGTGCAACTCAATTTGACACTACGATTTGACATCAGATTCTCAGAAGGGATGTGCCCGGAGATGAATATGGGTATTTGGGTTGGTTTGGTTATGCCTCGGAGAGTTCCCGGTTGCCACACGAACATCTATGGCAATTGTTACGCGTAGCTAGAGAGGGTTCGCAGTCAACATACGCGTAAAAGCTCTTGCGGCTTTTCAGCCTTTGTTATACGCTAGCATGATTAACCAAACAACCACCACACAGGCCGATGTGATGAATCACCGTGCGGCTTTAGTTGGTTCGAGTCTGACCTGATCATTAGCTCCGATGAGGTGAAGCCAGATGTTCGGTTAACTAGTCTAGCACATGCCTGCTCTCCACTGTGCCCTGTGCAAGTCAGAGGGATTGTTGGAAAACCTCCGAGCAGTCTTCTGCAGAGTCGCTCCGCCTCGGTCGGAATTTGCCGTAAGCAGCAGCATTAGCCCTACGGGAGAGTGGCACTGCCGTCTCTGTAGCCCAGGGTGCACCGTGTGGAGGTTCTGGACCGAGTACCACATAGAACTACACCTATCACTAACTTAGTCGGCATCATTTAGGTGGCGTCTAATTTTAGTGTGACAGTTCCTATTATAGTGAATCTTTGACATTTAAAACGTACAACAGAATACCGATTCATTAAAAAAGGACTAAATGAAGTAACTTAGCGAATTTTGGCCGTGTCAAACTAATTTTAGGTAAGCCGTGTGTTCTCAGAATACCAAACGACCTTTGACAGGACTAAACTAAATTTTAGAGATTTTTAGCAATCACAGCAGAATTAGCATCATTGATGCTAATTCTGTTGTGACATAACTAAACTAAAAAAAGCTAAAAATCTCTAAAATTTAGTTTAGTCCTGTCAAACGTCGTTCGGTATTCTGAGAACACACGATTTACCTAAAATTAGTTTGACACGGCCAAAATTCGCTAAGTTACTTCATTTAGTCCTTTTTAGTGAATCGGTATTCTGTTGTACGTTTTAAATGTCAAAGATTCACTATAATAAGAACTGTCACACTAAAATTAGACGCCACCTAAATGATGCCGACTAAGTTAGTGATAGGTGTAGTTCTATGTGGTACTCGGTCCAGCACCTCCACACGGTGCCCCTGGGCTACAGAGACGGCAGCGCCACTCTCCCGTAGGGCTAATGCTGCCGCTTACGGCAAATTCCGACCGAGGCGGAGCGACTCTGCAGAAGATTGCTCGGAGGTTTTCCAACAATTCCTCCGACTTGCACAGGGCACAGTGGAGAGCAGGCATGGTGCTATACTAGTTAACCGAACATCTGGCTTCACCTCATCGGAGCTAATGATCAGATGGCTATGTCAGACTCGAACCAACTAAAGCTGCACGGTGATTCATCACATCGGCCTGTTTGGTGGTTGTTTGGTTAATCATGCCAGCGTGTCACAAAGGCTGAAAAGCCACAAAAGCTTTTACGCGTATGTTGACTGCGAACGCTCTCTAGCTACGCGTAACAATTGCCATAGATGTTCGTGTGGCAACCGGGAACTCTCCAAGGCATAACCAAACCAATCCAAATACCCATATTCATGCATGCAAATATTTGCACTGAGCGGGAATCGAACCCGCCCCTCCTGCGTGACGGCCGCGATCGCTACCACTAAATCACAGAGCCTGTCATTTTATATATATCGTCTATTAACCATTAGATTATTGAGGCATATGAGCTGTATTTTGATTAAAAAAGGCTTACCGAAGAATCACTGGAAATTTTGGAAAACCGGAGAAAGTTTCCTCAGATATGATTTTCATCTCCGGGCTCCGAGAATCTGATGTCAAATCGTAGTGTCAAATTGACTTGCACAGATTCCAGACATGAATATGTACCGCGAAATGCCAGGTACGTGAAACGTCCCGAAGAGGGCCAGATTCCTGAGGAGGGCCCTGGGTCAGCTGGGGTGCGAGGGATATGTCGCATGACAACCTCATCTTCGGCCTAGCACTACAACCCACAGACGGCGTGCGGTTTAGTCGGTTCGAGTCCGACATAACCTCCGGCTCCGGCTAGGGTGGATTACCCGCACAAAAAAAAGGGACGTGAACCGAGTAAAACTGTATTTATTTAAAAAAAATCACAGGGTTTTTACGACTTTATCAATATTATGCATTAATTTACATTTACCAGCATTTTAACAACCTATCAATACAGTTTTTAAAGATTTTATGAAAAGACCCTTTATTTTTGAGCGGTAACACTTCCATTTTCAACTTTTAGCGATGTCATATTCGAATTTAGCGCTGTCTTAGTGAACACTAATTTTAGTTGGACTAAACAACAGAATAACTTTATGTCAATCACTAAGCTAAAATAATAAAATTTTAGAGAAATTTAAGTTTAGAGATGTCAACAACAGAATTAGCATCATTATATAGATAAACAGAGAACTCTTTTTTATACACCCCGTAAATAGTTGAATAAAGAATGGGTGACCCCATCGCTGAAAGCGATATCTCCCATATATGTTTGGGATGGACAGTAATGAGACAAAACAATATTGTCATTTGTCTGGGTGTTACTATGTATATTATGTATTTATTTACATACAAAGTGTCCGCACGGATTTCTGCACGAAAAGAAAAGTATACATTTTTATTGTCCCTTCAAAGAGAAGCTATAAAAGTTAAGCGTAAAAGATATTAAATTCTTTCTTACATTTCCGATAAAAGCAATGAAAACAGCGAACTATATTTTATATTATTACACTTAACATAAAATGTTAAGGAAGTAGAAACACTAACAGGTAGCGATCCTATTTCTCATAGCGAACATTATTTCCAATTATGATAGTTTTATTGCCGTTTTACGATCACACAATATTGCGTTCAGGTATGAAATGAATTTATATTTGGGCAGGTGGAAAGGTGCCGCCTGACCGGACGGTGATAGTAACTGAATTACGAACGGTCTCGCTACCACTTTTTGCATGCATGACCGCTCTCTGCATCGCTGGGATTCTCGCCGCTATTGCACTAATTATCTTCAATATCCTTCACAGACACAGAAGGTAAGGAACCTTATTTATCTAACTTTACGGGCCTTTGTCAACGTCAGTCCCTAGAATAAGCTGCTGGATTTGGGTAGTGTATGTTACTGACAAGGGTCTCGTTAAGACCATTTTGGTTTATATACTTAACGCTGGGCATATATTAGATAAACTAAAATATATATTTACCTCATACAATGAAAAGGTAACAAATTTTACTAATTAGGGGCACCTTCCCCGTTTTTCTGAATCTAGGCTTATTTATATGTTGCTACTACATGTACTGTGTATTTACAGAAAAAGATAAGCTCATTAAAAATTGTGTTACTTTGTTTTACCGTTGCTTTACCCTAGCCGGAATTTTACATGCAAAACGAGAAATTTCCAATGATAAAATGACCTAAAACAGATGGCAGCTAAAGGGGAACATTCGATATGATCGAGATTCTTTAATATTTATTTTGTCTTTGTGGTGAATAAATCATTATTTTAATTCTGAATTATACTCGTCGTCGCAGAAAAGCACAACAGTATAAAATAACACGAAGGAGCGGAACAAACAGTATCATGTTTTTTCAAAGGTACCTAACAGTAAAATCGATCTTTCGAATCCAGTACGCTCACATTGTTTTAGTTTTTACTACTGGAAACCAATATGCTCAGTCATTAAGGTTTTTGCATCGGATCGTATTTTATTGTATTCAGATACTTTTGCTGTAAAATAAATTGCAATTTTTCTTCAGGGTTATTCAATGGTCACATCCGGCATGCAATACTGTTATGTTATGTGGATGTTGCGTCTGTCTAAGTGCAGCGATTGCCCTGGGCCTGGACGGACGATGGGTATTAGAACAGCATTTCGAGGGACTGTGCGCCGCACGCGCGTGGTTATTGGCGATCGGATTTTCTATGGCGTACGGGGCGTTATTTACTAAAGTATGGCGCGTACATCGGCACACTACTCAACCGAAGGCGGAAACAAAGGTAGGTTAAAGTTGTTCATAGTTGTATCTGAATAAACAAATACCTAAAACAATACTCTTGTATATAATGTTACCTATCACGTTATTTACATAGGTATTAACCCGGGTACAGTAATTCCAAATATGATTACATTAGAATGGGACATAATACTACGCTTCGACGATAATAGCGCTCACATAAATTACATGTAGATAATGTGACGTTATCATTACCAGAACGTTGCAAAAGTATATCGCTCATCCATACAATAGGAGACTGTCATGAATGTTAAAAAACTTCTTTCAGTTTCGCAAAAACACAATGGTAATTAGATCGTCTATCACTTTACATATAGAATGTTTACGTTTTTAACTCGTAATGTGTAAGTTTTTCTACAAGACTTATTGAGATCGTATCCAACGAAGCTCTTGTTTCTTGAAAATGGGAAACGAATGCCTTTTGAGATATCAGACTTTATTTCCTTAAACACTTTCAGCCCGCGTACGCTTGACGTCATTTAAATACATTGTTGACTTCTGGTTCGACTTTATTTGAGTAAAGCGCGAACTTTACGACTCTGGGTATGAAACGACCGTGATTTGCATGTAAATAATGATAAAGAGAGAGACTTCAAGCCTTGACCAATCTGGGAAGATTAAAAATATGACCGCAGGATACCAAAAAGGAAATAAACGATCGCAAATTCCCTAGAAAAAAAAATCACAAGTTAATTTACTGTCTACGTTCTTCGTGATCATATTGTCAAAGTATCCCTAGTTATTGACTTCTATAACATGAAAGTTTTTTACTTCTTTTTAGAAAAAACGTATACATGGCTGGAAGCTGTACACGATGGTTGGAGGTTTATTGGTAGTGGACGTAGCTCTCCTGACTGCTTGGCAACTAAGAGACCCCTTGAAAAGAAGCGTGGAGACCTTTCCTCTGGAGTCACCCAGCCATCAGGGCGATGACGTGCAAATAAGGCCACAATTGGAACACTGTGCAAGCAATCATAATATTGTATGGCTGGGTAAGTAACTTGATATCTTTAAAGTTCTAGAAGTTAGATGCGAAGTATTTTTAAATAAAAATCTAATCTTAATCACTCAAATGATCACACATTTACTGTCCTGATTAGAGATAAGGTTAGATTAATATTGATTGCACTGTATGCTGCACCCTGCTGAAACTTATGTTAGCATCCCTCGTCAAGACATAAGGTCACGCTGAGCATCTAAGATGATGCTCACTAGTAAACAGAAAATTAATAATTCTAGTTCCATGTTACAGTACAAATTTTTCTTTTATTATGACCATTTTGCTATCAAAATTATAGAATTATCATACCGAACTATGAACATGAAATCTGGACGTTTTTCCTATTTACGTATTACGCTCAAAAAAGATATATATGGACCAAGAAACTATATTCGTTGCACAAAGTAGGTGTGCGACGACACGTTTCAAAATATTTGCATTGTAAGAGAACGCATCCCTTTGTATGCACTCCCAACAGAGAATACGTGACACCTTTTCACACACATCACTAACTCTGGTATGAGCACGCTTGTACAACGACAATAAACATGATATTGTATTAAAAGATAATGCCAACCTTTTACCCACTAAGTATAACAAGTTATTTAATATCAGCTTTTAATTACAAAATGAACCCACTCAAATCCGCGCCCACCATTACATAAACAGCAACAATTATAAAAGATATGCTGTAATATAAAGTGATTTAAAGTACCGTAAATAGTAAATTACGTTATATAAATCTCCTTCTCAGTCCAGTGCGACTCATTTGCGACGGTAACTTGAAGAATTTTAAAAGTTTTCCTAAAGTCATTAATAACAGCTGTTTTCTTTGTTACTTTTCGTTTACTTTACATAATGCTATAAGCTAGGTAAATATTTACTTTACGTGGATCCCGTTCAAACTCTCAGTCACTCTCACAAACCATAGTAAGGGCCGTATCAAGTAATAGGGTGGGTGATTTTTTAAATTGACATGACAGCCTCTGTGGCATGGCGGTAGTGAACGCGACCGCTACGCAGGAGGCGCGGGTTCGATCCCCGCTCGGTGCAAATATTTGTATATTTTATTTTTATGTGCAAATTTTTCTATGTATAATATGTATGTATTTACAAAAAAAAGTATCTAAGTATGTTTATCCGCATTCTAGATTCCATAACACAAGCTACTTAAGCTATGCTTACCATGGCTCTAGATAGCGCTATGTGAAATGTTGTGGAATAATTTACAACCACAAGCAATAATTAATTCTAATTTGTCATCTATATCTCATTTCATCAACGTTCATCATATATTACCTCATATTTATATATACCTCATAATTACCTTCAAATGCTTCAATATACGTCTAAATTTAAATCAAAACTTGACATTGATGAGCTATATTTTATGTCTAGATGAGTGGAGTTTATGTAACATGTTATGAAACTTATATTATTATAACATATCCACATTATTTAACATTGCTATGTAACATTATGTTTTATAACTTGCTTTAATAACTTAAATCGCCTCAGTAACGAAAAATTTATTTCAACATATATCGTTATAAAATATAATATCAGCTATAGATTTTAGACATTTGTTATCTATTAATGGCGGCTGCATAATAAGCCAGCGAAGTGGTTTTTATACAGCGTAGTTAAATAATCAATATTTATCTTCTTCATCCTAGCGTTAATCCCAGTCGCATCCGAAGCTACTAGCTCGGAGTCTGGGGTCCGCTTTTACCAGTCTAACTGCGGATTTGGCTAAACTTCGACATTTTCCCGTGAAGCGACTGCCATCTGACCTCCACAACCTACAGGCGATATCTAAGTATTGCAATTAGACCAGTTGTTGGACTTTTGAGGGCTCCAACTACCCGTAATTACTGCCATAGATGTTTGTATGGAAACCGGGGCCGACGGCTTAACGTGCTCATAAATACCCATCTCAAATACCCATATTCATGCATACAATATTTGCATTGAGCTAGGATCGAACCCGCGCCTCCTGCGTAGCGGCCGCGTTAACTACTGCTGCGCCACGGAGGCTGTCCAACTGTCCAAATAATCAATATTTACCTATTTGATTTTAAGTCTACTATATTGTGATATATTTTGCATTGTTTTAGGTGTGATGTACGGATATAAAGGCTTGGTGTTGGTATTCGGTTTGTTCCTGGCCTACGAGACCAGATCTGTGAAGGTGCGGCAGATTAATGACTCGAGATATGTTGGCATGAGTATTTACAATGTGGTGGTGCTGTGTCTGATCACGGCGCCGATCTCGCTTGTAATAATGAGCCAGCAAGACGCCTCCTTCGCGTTCGTCTCTTTAGCTATCGTCTTCTGCTGTTTCCTCAGCATGGCACTGATTTTTATTCCTAAGGTAAGTGTATTGCAATTATTTTACTTCATATGGATGATTTAGTTAACTCTAAGTTTAGTCAGTTATCCAGTCACATACTAAAATGTTATTTAAAATAACTTTATGTGCATGTAGTGTATATTTATATATAAATATATGTATTATTTATCAGTAGGTTTATTATATTTTTTATTATGTAAATATATATACACACACCGACAGAATTAGCGGAACACAAAAAAGGAGAGTATAAAATAGTTATCTTTATTTATAACAAATTATAATTAAGCATGAAACAACAACAACATGTTTAAATAACGAGTGTTTCCCCCTTGTGCCCTGATTAAGGTCTCCATCCATATAGGCATGCTGCGAATAATGTTGTCAATGATTTCTTGGGGCAAACTCTGCCATTCTTCAACTAATGTATTTCGCAGTTCGCCCAGATTGTTAAGAGTTGGCATTCTTGATTTGACACTCCTCCTTAGCAAGTCCCAAACGTGTTCAATCGGATTCATATCCGGGGACCGTGCTGGCCACTCCATCACCGTAACAAAAACATGGTTTAAGTATGCCTGTACCTACTGAGCGAGCACTGTGAGCCCGAGCATTATCCTGCATTAAAATGAAGTCGTTACTAATAAATGGGGCAAATGGCACAACATGTTCCTCTAATATCTCCCTGATATACCGATCAGCAGTCAGATTTCCACCGTCGACTACCACTAACTGCGAGCTCCTAAACATAAGGCTCCCCAGACCATAATTTTGTGTTCCGCTAATTCTGCCGGTGTGTGTATTTAAAATGAATTCATACATATTACTAGCTGTCGCCCGCGGCTCCGCCCGCGTGGATGTTGGTTATCGCGAATCGGACTATAATTTGAGATTTAAACTATCCTATCTCTCAAGTTGGATCGAACTGCACATGGTGTGCGAATTTTATTATAATCGGTTAAGTGGTTTAGGAGTCCATTGAGGACAAACATTGTGACACGAGATTTATATATATTAAGATTAGTAAGAATTAGATAGGATTACCCACTGTATTATTTATTTACTTATTATATTTGGATTTTAAAAGTACGCCAAACAATTACCACTCAATTCTACAACCTTAAGACCGGGTAGCTGGTGTTTTTGTTTTGAATACATTTATCATCAAGTTATATAGCAAATTGCACCAAATAAAAATCATATTCATAAACTAGGGTAGGGTCGTGTAAATATAAAAAAATTGCGTCATCCATGGCTTTTGAATGCTCCAATTTCCTATTTCAAACACGTTTTTCACTAAGACGACATTATCAAATTAATGTCTAAGTATTAATAAATTGAGCATAAAAATATCTAGGAACTGGTAAAGTTACAGTTTATCAAGCAGGTATTTTTTTTAACTTAAAAAACATATACATCCTCTAAATCGCTGCATTCTAGCTCTCTCGGCCATTTTTCTCTCTCTCTCTCCCCCCCTCTCTTTCTCTCTCTCTCTCTCTCTCTCTCTCTCTCTCTCTCTCTCTCTCCCTCTCGTGGACTTTATCATATTGGCAGTGCGAAAAATAAGGACGTCGCACTACAACCCGACCTTAATTACCATCCAATGGTTGCCTGACAGAAATCACTTAAAGCGATAAGGACGCCCATTGGACTCTCATAGACTGACATTCCTTGTCATAGATTTTTAATTATGTTCAATGTTAAATGGTGTGCAATAAAGTGTATAAATAAATAAAAATATTTTTTATACAACTGAGGTGGCAGATAAGCACACGGCCTACCTGATGGAAGTGGTTACCGTGGCCTATGAACGTGTGCCACACCAGGGGCATCACAATCGGGCTACCGAACCTATAGATACCTTCTAATACCCTTCTTGAAGAACCCATATTGTAGTCGCTTGGGAAAACCACGGCAGGAAGTTCATTTCACAACCTGAGCGTGCGTGGGATGAAGTTCCTTTCAAAACGCACGGTACGCACCATATCCGGTCACAGTGTGTGAGGATGAATTCCCCTGAATGCAGCGGTGGGCATCATGTCAAACAATTCATCTGAGCACAAACCATTGTATAGGCGGTAGAACACGCACAGCGAGGCAAGGTCCCTTCTGAGGCTGAGAGGTTCCACATCGCCTGTGAGTATGGGATTGTCGACGAGCCTCAACGCCCGTCTTTGCAATGAGTCGAAGGGGCCAAGCTGGTATGCAGGCGCTCCGGCAAAAAGGTGACAGCAGTACTCCATGTGGGGCCGAATTTGTGCCTTATAAAGCAGAAGTCGTTGCCCCGCAGTGAAGTACTGCTTCGCCCTGTTGAGCACTCCAAGTTTCTTTGAGGCCAGCTTGACCTTGTCCTCCAAATGATTGCGGAACTGAACGTCGCTTGAGATGTTGACACCTAGGATCCCAATACTCGAAGAGATGGAAAGTGGTGTGGCCAGGATTTGCGGCGCTACAATAAATAGGGTTTTCTTAGCGATGAATACACATACTTGTGTCTTAGTGGGGTTACATTGGACTAGGTTAAGTCGACCCCAATCGGATACTCCCGAGAGAGTAGTCTCGATTTCAGACACAAGTTGTTCGCGTCTCTTCTCCACCTCGAATTGAGGGATATTTGTACGACCCGTGTAACACGTATCCCCGGTACTATCGTCCGCATAGCAATGAATAGATCCATCAGACAGCATGTCATTGATATGCAGCAGAAACAGCGTCGGGAACAACACGGAGCCTTGTGGGACACCAGTGTTTAATAAAAAAATAAATAATAATTAATATGAATACGACTGGACTGTACTAGACGTGTCAGAGGGTGGACGTGTGCTTGGTGCCGGATTCTTATTTTATTTTAATTAATCTTATTGGCTGCTGTGTTAAATTTTAATTCCTTGTCACTCTTGTGGAGTTTGTATGGAACGGCTCCTCCTAGTGGGCGGTCTATGAGAGGGTCAACAATATTCAATAGTGTTCAACCTGAAAAGTGCTTACCAATTGGCCAGTGACTGTTGGGATTTGAACCCGAGACGCGCTGCGTGGGACGTGCGAACATCAGTGCTTTTACCGCTGCGCCACCGTGCAAGTGACGTGAGTGTTGAATTTATTATCTACTTCCCGCGGCGTAGCCAACACTGGCCACCGCTACGAGAGCTACAACTGCACAACGCGTGCTACGCTGCGCTTACGTCACTGTATACATTGAATGCTGCATCGCTGCGCCGCCGTAGCAGATAACAAACATCGGCACATTATTTATTTATTTGTTTACTATTCAACTAAACACGTTCTAATTTTTGACATGCCTAACGTGAAAAGAACCCCACCGTACAAACCCACGAATGTAAGCCTGACCAGAGAGCCCTCACACTCCGATTCTGAGCTGTATCCCTCTCCGATAGGGGACACACACACAACATCGAGAACTAAGCGCCCGCGCGTGGAATCTTCACCAAATAAATCAGAATTCTCTAGCACTGTCTCACTTGAATTAATTATGAGTACACTGACCGCTATGAAGACACAACAGGAAGTGACATTTGCCAAAATTTTCTCTGAAATGGCTGATGTCAGGGAAAAAGTACACCAAATACAGAAAACAAATACAGACATCGAAAAGTCGATAGAATATATGTATAACCACTATGAGGACCTGAAGCTACAAATCCTGGACCTTGAAAAGACCCGAGATGAAAATGCTGAAACTATCAACAAGCTTGAGAGACAACTTCAGGATGTAAAACTGAGTTCCAGATCGTCGTCTATCGAAATTAGAAATGTCCCGAACAAGGAGAATGAATCTGTTGAGGAGATGATTGACGTTGTGTCTCGGATTGGTGGAACTATCAACTTTGCAATCCCAGCGTCGGAAATACGCGACATATACCGCTTACCATCCAAACCTGGAACGAACAAAACTATTGTGGTCGAATTTTCTACTGTGCGTACTAAAACGAACTACCTGTCGGCAGCTCGCAATTTCAATAAAAGCCGAAAATTAGAAAACAAATTAAATACACAAGAAGTAGGTATTATTATTCCCGGGTCAACGAAGAAACTGTTCCTGCAGTCTCGAGACTTCGCCAAGAAGAACGGTTTCAGATTTTGCTGGATTGCGAACGGCAGGATACTGCTACGCAGGGGCCTGCAGGTCAAAGAGACCTACACTGTTAAGACGGAAGACTGCCTGGCAAACATTCGGAAAAAATTATGACTGTGCACTCTGTGCTACATAATTACCTGGTCTCTCTTCTTAGCTGTCTACTACTTAATAGTACCATGTAAACGTCTTAAAATTATGATTGTAAATTTGTCTAACATAAGTCGCAAACCTCTCACACACTACATTTCTTTCACACACCACTCAGCTTACACGTACGATCCCTTAAATATGAAGCCCTATTTCTCCGCTTCTAATATTCACATCCTTTTCTTACAGAAACCGATGCAATTAATTCCACACTATGAGAAAACAGTAATATGCATCCCAATTATCTCAACACAAAATAATATGTATGTGTATATGTATATATGTGTGTATGTATATGTATGTATATATGTATATATTTATGTATATGTATATATATATATATACATATCAAAATATCAAATAGACGTTCCTTTAGGCATATCTTTAACAATATTTTATTTAAATCATAAATGGCTTGTATTAGTAGTATTTTTGATGAAATTGATCAACACAGTGTAGCTACTTTTGAGGTCTGTGCCCCTCCCGCATACAATCCCCTACAAAAAGCAGCAGAATCTTCGATTAAAATTATTCATATAAACATTCGTAGCGTTCACAAAAACCTCAACAGTTTTTTAGTTGTCCTTGCACGGATGCCTATAAAATTCGACCTCATAATACTGACGGAATGCCGGCTGAAAAATGCAGGCCCACCCCCGGCTATAGACGGTTATACTACACATTCCACTATAAATAACCCAATACAAAATGATGGAGTAGTGATCTACGTTAAAAATAACCTACAATGTACTGTAACAGAACCATCTTTCTTCATGGACGCAAATTGCTTGATCTGTCGCACACAAGACACCGCGATCATTGGCACATATCGGTCACCTTCATATACCAACTTAACTAATTTTTATAATAGTTTGGAGACGGCTGTCTCTACCTTAAAAAGCAGCAAATCTATTATAGTAATAGGTGACTTGAACGTTGATATTAAGCCAGATAATATCGACCCAGACTCAGACGAATATCTTTTACATACAGCAACACTGGGTCTTCTGCCAGCTTTTCTGCATCCCACTAGACCAAGCTCAAATACTTGTTTAGACCATATCCTATTGAAAACGAACACCCCATCAAAATCCTTCCTATTACAAACTAGTATCACTGATCATTATGCAACGGTTTTGTGTATGAACGGTAGTAAAGTAAGTCACAAATTTGACCAACGGATAACCACACGCTTAAATTATTCTAATGCCGTAAAAGATATAGAACACGCTGATTTAGCCCCGGTGCTGGACGCTACGGATGCCAACATTGCTGCAGATAATCTAATCTCTACTCTAAAAGATATTGTTTTAACTCACACCTCCCACATTAAAATCTCAAGAAAGGCTGGAATAATTAAGCCGTGGATGACATCCGGTCTTATCCGGTGCATCAAAAACCGTGACAGTATGCATTTAAAGTTAAACTCGGATCCGCTAAACACCGTTCTTCGAACAACTTATACAAGATATCGAAATTTTTGTAATCGGCTTATTAATAGACTGAAACGATCTTATGAAAAATATCAATTTACTAGAGCCCAAAATAATAGCAAAGCAACTTGGAAGGTCGTCAAAAAACTCACCTACACCGAAAAAAATGTACAGCCAGCTACGAATCTCTTAACATTATCTACGGACCCTCTGTCCTCTGTTAACTTAATTAATAAATATTTTGCTGATATAGGCAAGACGTTGGCATCCAAAATAATTGCCTGCCCTACTGACAGAGATCTGACATCCAAACATAGAATGTTGAACTCAATCGCGCTTCTCCCGGTTAGTGCAAGTGATGTCGATACAATTATAAAAACTCTTCGGGACGACTGTGCCACGGGATGGGATCACATACCAGCTAAACTAATAAAAATGGCTCGAAATGTTCTGGTGTTTCCCATCACTCACATCTGCAACCTAGCCATAACACAAGGCGTTTTCCCAAGGGCTTTTAAAACAGCGTTAGTCACCCCGGTGTATAAATCTGGAGATAAAGATCAAATCTCTAACTATCGTCCCATCTCCGTCTTAAGCGCTTTGTCTAAAATCATGGAACGAGTTCTTAACAACTATCTGACTAATTATTTAACCAAATTTCACATCCTCGCCAACAACCAATATGGCTTCCGATATGGTGCCTCTACGGAGGATGCTGTGGTCGACCTTGTACAGTCGGTTGCTAACAAGCTCGACAAGAAATTTAAATGCTATGGCATCTTCCTAGATCTCAGTAAAGCTTTCGACACTGTTTGTATACCTAAACTGATAAAGAAAATGGAGAATGTGGGTATACGAGGTATAGCTCTTGACATCTTTAAGGATTATCTTTCCGAACGAAGTCAATCAGTCAGGGTAGGTAATTTGATTAGCACAGAGGAACAAATCACCTTTGGTGTCCCTCAGGGAAGTATCTTGGGTCCAACTCTTTTCCTAATCTATATAAATGACCTTTGTAATCTGCCTCTAGACAACTGTGACATTTTCACTTACGCCGATGATACGGCACTGTTGGCATATGGTAAGAGTTGGGATGACGCTAAACTACATTCGGAAAACGCATTAAGGAGAGTTATGAATTGGTTAGCAAGTAATCTTTTAACCTTAAATGTTATTAAGTCCAAATT
This sequence comes from Eilema caniola, assembly GCA_949126895.1. Classification (NCBI taxonomy): domain Eukaryota; kingdom Metazoa; phylum Arthropoda; class Insecta; order Lepidoptera; family Erebidae; genus Eilema; species Eilema caniola. The sequence goes on from OX421462.1 coordinate 19,778,684, forward strand.
CGTACGTTTCAAAATACCGCATACCTCAAAACCATCTGCTGAAACCGGAAATCTAAAAGCCCATAACTGTCCGCAAAACACTGTAGCATGTACCTGTCTGTCGCTGACGATGGTAGAATCCATAAAATATCTTGGAGTATTCATTGACGAAAAACTAGACTGGACCATTCAATTGAATTCATTAACGTCTCGCATCAGAAGACTTATATACATTTTTAAAAATTTAAGATTTTCAGCGGATAAAGTTACTCTCCGAACAGTTTACTTGGCCTTGTGTCAATCGATCCTAATGTACTGTATCCCTGTGTGGGGGGGAACCCACAAAACTGAGCTACTAAAGCTTGAAAGAGCCCAACGGGCTGTGCTCAAAGTAATACACTTTAAACCACGTGACTACCCTACATATATGTTATATTCAGAATGTAAAGTCCTAAGTGTTAGGAAATTATACATTTTAAAATCCATCCTCCGCAAGCACTCCATGATTTCTTATAATAAGCAGCTTCTCAGACAGCGGCGTCGTAACTTCCCGTTATGTCCAACGATCCCTTGCAGGACAGCTTTCGCAAAACGACAGTTTAATGGCCTAAGTTCCAGGCTTTATAATAAAGCCCACAAAAAATTAAATATCTACGCTTTGACTAAGAGCGAGGTAAAACACAAGTTAAATTCCTGGCTACTAACATTAACATATAGTGATACCGAGGAGATTCTAACCACGGTACAGTGAAGTGAGATAAGTTTACACTCTAACTACAGACTCATAACAAATTAACATACACATAGTAAAACACAACATATACACGCGCACACCCTCATACACTCACGCACGCGTACACACGCACACACACACACACACACACACACACACACACACACACACACACACACGCGCGCACACACACATTTTATACACATACTTACATCTTATTTATTAACAAACTTTAATATAAATTAAGTACTTTGTTCGCCCTCTGCATGTAAAACACCGCAATTAGACACGTTATAAATGGACGCTTTTCCCTAAGATACAGACAGAATTTCTGCCTAGTTTAGGGGAAGGAGTCCTATGACCCTGCTTTTGTGTACTGATTTTTTCTTTTCTTTATAAATTGTAATTGTAAGACAACTCTGTATACCATGTTAGAACCATTTATACCAAATAAAAATAAATTATTATGTCCATGCGGTCCGAGCAGCTGCCATCGACGACGGCTTGGATACTTCTGTTGGACAAAAAGCTGGCAATCCATCCGCAAAGTCCCTCGGGGAGTCCGTAGCGTGGCAACTTCGAAAGAAGACCTCTGTGCCAGACCCGGTCAAAGGCCTTTGCTATATCGAGGCTGACCGCTAGTGCCTCGCCCCGACTCTCGATAGCTTGCGCCCATCGGTTTGTGAGATACACAAGAAGGTCACCAGTGGAGCGACGGTGGCGAAAGCCATACTGTCGGTCGCTCAGTAGGTCGTTTCCCTCAAGGTATCCCAGGAGCTGTGCATTGATCACACGCTCCATTACCTTCGAGAGAAGGGAGGTTATAGCAATAGGCCTGTAATTGGACGGGTCTGTCCTGTCGCCTTTCTTAGGCACAGGATGCACGAATGCAGTCTTCCACGAGGCTGGGACTTGTCTCACGGAGTAAGAGAGCGCGAAAAGCCGTGTAAGTACTGGGTACAGTGCCTGAGCACCAACGCCGGTATACCATCCGGCCCACTCGACTTCCGAACATCAAGGGACTTGAGTTCCCGCCGGACCACCCGTTGTGTGATTTTAATTTCGGACATGAAAGTACCACAGTGGGGGATAATAGATGGCTCGGCATTCCCGTCGTTCATCGTCGAGTTCGACGCAAAGAGATTACCCAAAAGATCGGCTTTCTCCTTAGCGCCATAAGCTAGGATACCGTCGGGTTTTTGCAGCGGCGGAAGGCAGGAATGGTAGAAGTGTAGAAGACAAAGCAGGCATAGCGTTTGGTCTTCCCACTGACAGCACAAAACCTCTCCAGTCTAACCTTTTTCAACTTCCCAATCCTTATAATATCAAGCTTTAGGTTTTTGTATATTTCATACTGATATTACGTTTATGTAATATCCTTTTTTTTTTTAATCATTCCATATACATTTTTTGTTAAGAAACGGTTTTGGTTTCAATTTTAAGTTTTGTTATATGTTTATAAGATCATATAATAAAATCCAGTAGTTCTGTTAACAATAGACCTCGCGAGCTCTCCTTGCCCCTCCTTTTCTGGGGTACCTATAATCAAATCTGGTATCCAAAAAAAGAATTAAAAAAAACCATACGTATCTTCTTATTTTAAAAAGCCCTGGATGTTTCGCCAAAAAATAATGCCGGTCTGTTCTTAAAGAAACGCTACATCAACTTCCTTTTTTTTTCTCAACTGAATAACGAAGTTTACCTTTGTCCAAATGGACAAACGAGGCATGATGTTTTTTTTTCAAAACTACTTGTGAGGCTTCATGTCCTTGATGTGTCAGCCAAAAATCATCAAGATCCGTTCCTAAATAACGCGACAGCAAACTCATAAATGGCTTGTATTAGTAGTATTTTTGATGAAATTGATCAACACAGTGTAGCTACTTTTGAGGTCTGTGCCCCTCCCGCATACAATCCCCTACAAAAAGCAGCAGAATCTTCGATTAAAATTATTCATATAAACATTCGTAGCGTTCACAAAAACCTCAACAGTTTTTTAGTTGTCCTTGCACGGATGCCTATAAAATTCGACCTCATAATACTGACGGAATGCCGGCTGAAAAATGCAGGCCCACCCCCGGCTATAGACGGTTATACTACACATTCCACTATAAATAACCCAATACAAAATGATGGAGTAGTGATCTACGTTAAAAATAACCTACAATGTACTGTAACAGAACCATCTTTCTTCATGGACGCAAATTGCTTGATCTGTCGCACACAAGACACCGCGATCATTGGCACATATCGGTCACCTTCATATACCAACTTAACTAATTTTTATAATAGTTTGGAGACGGCTGTCTCTACCTTAAAAAGCAGCAAATCTATTATAGTAATAGGTGACTTGAACGTTGATATTAAGCCAGATAATATCGACCCAGACTCAGACGAATATCTTTTACATACAGCAACACTGGGTCTTCTGCCAGCTTTTCTGCATCCCACTAGACCAAGCTCAAATACTTGTTTAGACCATATCCTATTGAAAACGAACACCCCATCAAAATCCTTCCTATTACAAACTAGTATCACTGATCATTATGCAACGGTTTTGTGTATGAACGGTAGTAAAGTAAGTCACAAATTTGACCAACGGATAACCACACGCTTAAATTATTCTAATGCCGTAAAAGATATAGAACACGCTGATTTAGCTCGAAATGTTCTGGTGTTTCCCATCACTCACATCTGCAACCTAGCCATAACACAAGGCGTTTTCCCAAGGGCTTTTAAAACAGCGTTAGTCACCCCGATGTATAAATCTGGAGATAAAGATCAAATCTCTAACTATCGTCCCATCTCCGTCTTAAGCGCTTTGTCTAAAATCATGGAACGAGTTCTTAACAACTATTTATTTTATTATTTAACCAAATTTCACATCCTCGCCAACAACCAATATGGCTTCCGATATGGTGCCTCTACGGAGGATGCTGTGGTCGACCTTGTACAGTCGGTTGCTAACAAGCTCGACAAGAAATTTAAATGCTATGGCATCTTCCTAGATCTCAGTAAAGCTTTCGACACTGTTTGTATACCTAAACTGATAAAGAAAATGGAGAATGTGGGTATACGAGGTATAGCTCTTGACATCTTTAAGGATTATCTTTCCGAACGAAGTCAATCAGTCAGGGTAGGTAATTTGATTAGCACAGAGGAACAAATCACCTTTGGTGTCCCTCAGGGAAGTATCTTGGGTCCAACTCTTTTCCTAATCTATATAAATGACCTTTGTAATCTGCCTCTAGACAACTGTGACATTTTCACTTACGCCGATGATACGGCACTGTTGGCATATGGTAAGAGTTGGGATGACGCTAAACTACATTCGGAAAACGCATTAAGGAGAGTTATGAATTGGTTAGCAAGTAATCTTTTAACCTTAAATGTTATTAAGTCCAAATTCGTACGTTTCAAAATACCGCATACCTCAAAACCATCTGCTGAAACCGGAAATCTAAAAGCCCATAACTGTCCGCAAAACACTGTAGCATGTACCTGTCTGTCGCTGACGATGGTAGAATCCATAAAATATCTTGGAGTATTCATTGACGAAAAACTAGACTGGACCATTCAATTGAATTCATTAACGTCTCGCATCAGAAGACTTATATACATTTTTAAAAATTTAAGATTTTCAGCGGATAAAGTTACTCTCCGAACAGTTTACTTGGCCTTGTGTCAATCGATCCTAATGTACTGTATCCCTGTGTGGGGGGGAACCCACAAAACTGAGCTACTAAAGCTTGAAAGAGCCCAACGGGCTGTGCTCAAAGTAATACACTTTAAACCACGTGACTACCCTACATATATGTTATATTCAGAATGTAAAGTCCTAAGTGTTAGGAAATTATACATTTTAAAATCCATCCTCCGCAAGCACTCCATGATTTCTTATAATAAGCAGCTTCTCAGACAGCGGCGTCGTAACTTCCCGTTATGTCCAACGATCCCTTGCAGGACAGCTTTCGCAGACAGAATTTCTGCCTAGTTTAGGGGAAGGAGTCCTATGACCCTGCTTTTGTGTACTGGTTTTTTCTTTTCTTTATAAATTGTAATTGTAAGACAACTCTGTATGCCATGTTAGAACCATTTATACCAAATAAAAATAAATTATTATGTCCATGCGGTCCGAGCAGCTGCCATCGACGACGGCTTGGATACTTCTGTTGGACAAAAAGCTGGCAATCCATCCGCAAAGTCCCTCGGGGAGTCCGTAGCGTGGCAACTTCGAAAGAAGACCTCTGTGCCAGACCCGGTCAAAGGCCTTTGCTATATCGAGGCTGACCGCTAGTGCCTCGCCCCGACTCTCGATAGCTTGCGCCCATCGGTTTGTGAGATACACAAGAAGGTCACCAGTGGAGCGACGGTGGCGAAAGCCATACTGTCGGTCGCTCAGTAGGTCGTTTCCCTCAAGGTATCCCAGGAGCTGTGCATTAATCACACGCTCCATTACCTTCGAGAGAAGGGAGGTTATAGCAATAGGCCTGTAATTGGACGGGTCTGTCCTGTCGCCTTTCTTAGGCACAGGATGCACGAATGCAGTCTTCCACGAGGCTGGGACTTGTCTCACGGAGTAAGAGAGCGCGAAAAGCCGTGTAAGTACTGGGTACAGTGCCTGAGCACCAACGCCGGTATACCATCCGGCCCACTCGACTTCCGAACATCAAGGGACTTGAGTTCCCGCCGGACCACCCGTTGTGTGATTTTAATTTCGGACATGAAAGTACCACAGTGGGGGATAATAGATGGCTCGGCATTCCCGTCGTTCATCGTCGAGTTCGACGCAAAGAGATTACCCAAAAGATCGGCTTTCTCCTTAGCGCCATAAGCTAGGATACCGTCGGGTTTTTGCAGCGGCGGAAGGCAGGAATGGTAGAAGTGTAGAAGACAAAGCAGGCATAGCGTTTGGTCTTCCCACTGACAGCACAAAACCTCTCCAGTCTAACCTTTTTCAACTTCCCAATCCTTATAATATCAAGCTTTAGGTTTTTGTATATTTCATACTGATATTACGTTTATGTAATATCCTTTTTTTTTAATCATTCCATATACATTTTTTGTTAAGAAACGGTTTTGGTTTCAATTTTAAGTTTTGTTATATGTTTATAAGATCATATAATAAAATCCAGTAGTTCTGTTAACAATAGACCTCGCGAGCTCTCCTTGCCCCTCCTTTTCTGGGGTACCTATAATCAAATCTGGTATCCAAAAAAAGAATTAAAAAAAACCATACGTATCTTCTTATTTTAAAAAGCCCTGGATGTTTCGCCAAAAAATAATGCCGGTCTGTTCTTAAAGAAACGCTACATCAACTTCCTTTTTTTTTCTCAACTGAATAACGAAGTTTACCTTTGTCCAAATGGACAAACGAGGCATGATGTTTTTTTTTCAAAACTACTTGTGAGGCTTCATGTCCTTGATGTGTCAGCCAAAAATCATCAAGATCCGTTCCTAAATAACGCGACAGCAAACTTACCCATTTTCAAAAAGCTCTCAATGATACACACATCAACATGGTCTAGGGATATTTCAATTAAACCTAAGTAACTAAAATTCTATTAACTTTTTGTTAAGAAACCTACACATTAAAATAAATCTTGTTTAATAGCCTATCTAAACTGATAATAAACTTTTAGATAAAGTTAAATTTAAAAAAAAAACTTAGAAGTAGAGGATAAACTCAGACAAAATTTCAATCTAAACTTCTTCTTCTCTTCTCTGAAGCATATCCCAGGCATGCTCTATAGGATTTAAGTCACGGGATTGTGCAGGCCAGTCTAAAGCTTGGATATCATGCTATTGTAATCAACTTGTAACGATACGCGCCGTATGGGGACGGGCATAGTCGTGCATTAGCTGGAAATTTTGTCAGACATGACGCTACATGGAAAATATCGAAGTTGATAATTAAAATGAAAGTTAACCCTAGTTTGGAATTTACACAGTCCCAACACCTAATTATTAATTAACACCCCCAATTATCATCATCATGGTTAAATTTTGCAAGATTGGACTCCCTACAATTCTACCATAACACGTTCCATACGGAAAAGAGTTATATAAAAACCCTTATATATCTCGCTGGGAACACGAAGTCTTGTAGCCTATTACAGTTGGCCAATATTCAATTAGGCCAGCTATGATTTTATGATTTTCCTTCATTTTAATCCCTATGAGGAACATATTCGAGGGAATGAATCGAAAACTAATAGACTTATAATTACAGTACCCACTTGTACATATTGACTTATGGTAGTGGGTATGGGTATACTTCTGGGGATCGACAATAATAGTAGGTAATGTGATTAATCCATTTGATGATTAGGTACGTAAATTATAAAAAAACTTAAAGATATTACATATTCGTATGCGACAGGATATCGTGGTATGAATTTAACATGTGTGACACAATGTATTTACCTCACATATAACGTCTACATGTATATGCATACACAAATACGGCCAACGAAATTGGTATATACCATGATGTGTAAAGGTGTTTACTTACTTCTATGGTCATAAGAAAGTTCAAGTTGTCGTAACTGTTACTCTATTGTTATCCATGCCCTTCGTAATTCAACTTTTCGAAGGTGATAACAATCAAATTATTGGCTTTCTACCAGTAAAATATGTTACGAGGTGTCATGGAAGATGGTATTACACCCTAAAATAAAATTACATGGTTCGTAAAAGACCTTAGAAGCAAAATAATAGCGGAATTCATCTCATAACTTTAAGTTTAGCTCACCCTTGTAAACTGGGGCACAGATATTATTAGTATAAAGGGCGAATTGATTCAGTCGTTAAAATATAAACTAAAATATGATTTACGAGATAAGTTGGAAGTAGGGAGACCTTCTGAAATTATTGCATGGACGCCTGCCTCGGAGATACTTAGATAGATACTTATACACATGATAATTATGTAATCGGTACTATAGCGCCGCAGTTTAAATAGTAAAAAATTACTTTTTGAAATATTAATTCTACCTAACACACCACCATTTTCTTCTTATGGCACTACCGCCTCCCAGAATATATTTATTACACCTATCGTAAATAAGATTTTTTATCATCAGTCATTATCTTAGAAAGTTTTTGAAGTTTATAACTAATTTGGATTTGAAAATGTCCTATTTTTCCCGACAGTAGTAACATCAAATAAGAGAGATGTTTTCATAACATTCGGATGATTCATATTATGTCGTTATTACACGAAATTATGACAATAAAAATACTTGGTGAATCAAAATAGTGGAGTATTAGAGTCAAAATGCATGTTTTTGAGTTTAAATATGTTGTGAATGTTTATAAAATTTAATTGACTGATGGGATGAATACCAATCAATATTATCAATGTATCGCTTTCGCTTCTATCATATATATATATCAGATATATAGTATCAGATCAATTCTAAATCATGAATGTTTTGATCTCATTAACCTTTTCATTCCCATGTTATTACAAATTTCTATATTCAACTGATAAACGTTTTGAAAATAACGATATTTAGTATTTAATCATTCTTGCTAGGAAGGATTCTGCAATGATAATGAGTCGTTATGGCGTTAGACTTAAGTATTTTGTTTGGGAGTATTATAGTAGTTTGAAAACTGTATACCAGGTAATCGAGGTGATTCGTCACCCAACGGAGCGCGCGGAGAGCGGGCGTGGCTCCGGTTCTGGCTCCGCCCCGGCAGACGAAGAGCGCTATCGAGAACTAGTCAAAGAAAATGAAGAACTACAGAAACTTATCGCACAGGTAACTTATAAATTACTGTAACAAGTCTATTCACTTGGAAACACTTTTTACTTATAACGTAATCTCCAATTTAAGTGAAAGAATGGGTTTTGTTGAAGTTTCACTTGAAAAACAAAGAAGATGAGATTTCTAACACACATACATGAACTAGGGGTCATGGCTTAGTAGTAACCGATTAGGTTAGCACACACCAGAGTTGAGCCAGGTCAATCTACGGATTGATGACCGTTCTAAACACATCGAAAGCCTTCCGTGCCTCGGAGGACACGTCAAACCATCGGTTCCATTCACCATGCAAACATCTGTAGTATTCGTTCGTTACGGGGCCTGCTTCTGCTAGGGTGACAGACGGCTCCACCCGTCACTCTCAGGCCCGCGGTCATGGGGGCGGAGGTCGTTCTGCGTATAAGCCGACCCCACCTGACTTGGGAAAAGGCTCGGAGGATGATGACTGAAAATACATGCCAAAATATTCCACAAATGAAAATACGAATATTTTAGTGACGTATTTTTCATACAATTTTCGCGATAGAAACTTTGAGAAGGACGTCTACATATTAGATTTTTATACTACAATGAAATTTACGGCCCGTCTGAAGCTGCACGATCAGTGGTGCATGTTTCTAAATACTTTGAACAACAGAGAAACAAGAGAAATTCAGTACGATGACTGAAACACTGATGACTATAGCCATCGGTAAGGGGTGCTGGTTGGGTAACCTCCACGTCGGCTTCTCCGTTTCTTCCCCCTTTGGACCGCGGTCCTGGGGAGCGGAAGCGGGGGGGCTGGTGCACCCTGGACAACGGCTAACAGACTCCTACCTTGGGAGTTCTGTTGGCCGTTGACAAATAACCCGACGGCTGACCTCACGAGGAGGTCGTGGGATGGCGGGCCTTCAAGGCCCGCGGGAAGGGGTCCGTAGGGTTCCTCCCACCTCAACAGCCCTTTTCAGGGCTAGCCGTCGCTCCCGGTACCCCTCTGCTTTAGCAGAGGAGACATGGGAGAGGCGACGGGATCCGTAGGATCCGGGGACGGGTCGGCCCACTGCTTGCGCAGGGGCTGACGGGCATTCGTGCCACCGTCGGCGTTGGGAGAGTTGGCTACTCCCCCGCATCGCGTAACCTCCGAGATATCGACAACGACCTGAGTGCTAGCCACACTCGGGAACGCCGATATCCCGGAGGCCGCGGGGCTTGCCTTAATTGGCCGGCCCACGACAAGGAAAAGTCTGAAAACCCGACAGCGAAGTCGTTTAAAACCTGTGGATACCGGGGGACCTCCACAGTATATACCCCGCTTCCTGGAATGGCCGTCACCCAGGAAGTGTAATCCGAACGGTTCAACTCGTGGGTTTAATTATGGAGAATCTAACTAAAACAAAAACACCATCACCAAGCGAAACAGTCTGCGCGGAGGTCGCGCAGCACCATGACGCGGAAGTCGCGTCCCAGGCGGTGTCGGAGAACTTCGACACCGCCACTGACAGCCGGGACAGTCGAGACCGAAGCCCGGTGGGTCTACGGACCCGTAGGTCTAAATGGCGGCCGAGGACCGTCAGGAAAAAAAAAGTCCTCACCCAAAGGAGGACGGTGTCGGATCGTGAGCCCACGCTCTCCGACTCGTCCTCCACCAGCAGCACTCACAGCAGCAACGAGATGCTGCGCCCACCCCCGCCCAAACTGGTGGCGGTTAGCCGCCAAAAGGCGCGGGGTGGGGAGAAAGGTGCCCCTCAGGCCCGTCCATCACGGGCCTCTGCCCCGGAGGATGTGGTGGCGCCGCCGAGTTCCTCCACCTCGGCGGCGCCCTTGGCCTGCACCGGCGACAGCACCTCCATAGAGGTAATGGAGGCCCTTAAAGGCCTGGCCAAGGCCCAGACCGGGGCTATGAAGCCGGAGGAGGACCGGCTCATGCGGGTGACGTTGCGCCTCGTCGAGCGCCATAACCTGCTCAGGGCGGAGCTGGCCAGCGCGCAGCGCGAGCGCGCTGAGCTCAGCAGGCAGCAGGCAGCGGTGCTCGAGGAGACTGGGCGGCAGGCGGCTGAGTACCGCAAGGAGATGGCCAACATGGCGGCTGAAATCGCAGCGCTCCAGGAGGCCATCGCTGCGAAAACTCGGCTGCCTGACGAGCGCGTGACGCCGCCGCCATCTCTGGCGCCGCGGTCGCCGCCGTCGCCGCCATCGCCGCCGGTGCGGTCGAGGTCGCCGGTGCGGCCGAGACTGCCGCCTCGGGCGCGGCCGGTGTCGCTGGCGCCACCGCCGCCGCCTGTACCGGCGCGTTTACCGGCCCCGCCGCCGTTGCCGCCGCGTCTGCCGGCCCCGCCGCGCCTACCGGCCCCACCGCCGCCGGCGCAGCCGAGGCCCACCAATCCGGTGGAGGCCTGCATGGCGACAATGGCCGCCATGGAAAAGCGGCAGGCGGCGCACGAGGAGTGGACGCGGAGTTGTCTGGAGGCCATTATGGACTCCATCCGTCGTCCGCCCCTGGCGCCGCCGAGCGGGGGCTACGCCGGAGCAGTAAAGCGGGGCCCCAGCCGTACGGTGACGGCGGGGACCTCGCAGGAGTCGGCCCGCAGTGTGCCCACTGCGCCTGCTGCTCCGGCCGCTACCGCCGCCTCAGCCGGGAGCGCCCAAGCCAAGGGCAAGGGGAAGGGGAAGGGCAAGGGGAAGACGTCCCAAGTCCCAACCCCGGCCCCGGCCCCGGCTTCGGTCCCGACTGCCTCCACGAGCTCCGCACCGGCAGGGGGCTGGGAGGTGGTCGGCGAGGCGAAAAAAAGCCGGAACGCCCGTAAAAAGGCAGCTAAAAGGGCCAAGAAGGCCCAAGCTGCTGCGAAGGGTGCGTCAGGTAAGCTGCGCGTCCCCCGTACCACCGCTGTCGTCTTAACGATGACACCGGAGGCGACGGCGAGGGGCGTGCAGTACGTGGACCTGGTGAAACAGGCGAGGGGCCTCATTGATATGAGGGCCCTCGATGTGGCGGGGACTCTCCGAGTGACACACACTCGGACGGGTGCCCGTCTCATCCACGTCCCTGGCTCCTCCAGTGGTCCCAAGGCCGATGCCATTGCGGCTAGGCTGAGGGACACGCTGGATGCGGCCGACGTCCGGGTGTCCAGGCCCACCAAGTGCGCAGAATTGCGCATTTCGGACCTGGACGACTCCATCACGGCCGAAGAGATTCGGGTCACCGTGGCGGAGGCCGGGGGTTGCCCCCTGGAGGCGGTTAAGGTCGGAGCGATCCGCTACGGCCGTCGCGGACAGGGGGCAACAGTTGTCGGCTGCCCCATCGCAGCAGCCCAAAAGGATACTCGCGGTAGGCGGCGTTGTAGGAGTCCGGGTACGGCTCCTGCAGGCTCGGCCGGACAGGTGCTTCAGGTGCCTGTCGGCCGGCCACGTAGGTGTGCAGTGCAAGGCGGAGGTGACGGTCGGCGACCGTTGCTTCCGCTGCAGCCAACCCGGTCACAGAGCCGGCAATTGCGAAGCTCCGCCGCACTGTTTCAGGTGTGCGGCGGAGGGCAAGCCGGCCGACCATAGGGTTGGCAGTAAGGCCTGCACCCGCGGGGAGCCGCTGCCGCGAGGCGGGCGTTCCGCAACCAGTTCGAGGCGGGATGCGGAGATGGTTCCATAATGGATCCCCAGCTCCGCATCCTGCAGGCGAACGTGGGCCACGGTGTCGATGCTCAGGCCCTTCTGCTCCAGAGCATGGCACAGTGGTCCATACACGTCGCCGCTGTCGCCGATCCATACACTCACCGGCCCCTCGGGCCCGCCTGGGTGGTCGACCTGGATGGATCGGCGGCACTGGTGCATAACGCCGCTGCGGGTGCCCCTCCCCTTGTAGTGATCGCAAGGGAGCATGGCATCGTAGCGGCGCGTGTAGGGGAGATTGCGGTCGTGGCCGTTTATCTCACGCCGGGGTCACACCGACTCATTGGGCAGTATCGGCGGTCGCTGGAGCGGCTGACCGACGTCGTCAATGCCTGTACGCCTCGTCAGGTTCTTGTGCTCGGGGACTTCAACGCCTGGTCTCAGGCTTGGGGTTCCCGGCGCACAAACGCGCGGGGCAGGGCTCTGGAGAGCTGGGCCGATTCTCTCGGCTTAGTTCTCCAGAATCGCGGGGCCGAAGCCACGTATGTGGGCACCTTTGTGGCGGGGGAGCGCAGGTCGATCATAGACCTTTCGTTCGCGAGCGCTTCCCTGTCACTCCGCGTGCGGGACTGGCGTGTCGCCGTGGAGGTGGAGACACTATCGGATCACCGATACGTTCGGTTCGATGTCTCCCCTCCTGCGGGTGATGCGCCGGTCATATCGGCCCAACGCGAGCCGCGCTGGGTGTTGGGGCGACTGAATCGGGAGGACCTCCTGGAGGCCGCCATCGTACAGGCCTGGGCCATTGCGCCGGACAGGCCTGTCGACATAGACGATGAAGCGGCCTGGTTCCGGGAGGCCATGACACGGGTCTGCGATGCGGGTATGCCTAGGGCTCCAGCCTATAATCCGAGGCGTCGGGTCTACTGGTGGAATGCGGAGATCGCGAGGCTGCGTCAAGCCTGCGTGATCACGCACCGCCGGTGGGCTCGACTCCGTAGGAGGCGTAGCCGTACCGCAGATTCGGAGCCCCGACTGGCGGAGCTTCACGAGGGATACAGGGAGGCCCGGAATGCCCTCCGAGCGGAGATCAAGCGGTCTAAGGCCGCTTGTTACCGGGAGCTCCTGGAGACGCTGGAGCGGGACCCATGGGGGCGGCCTTACCTTATGGTAAGAGAAAAGCTGCGCCCCCGGGCCCCTCCGCTGACCCAGGTGCTCGAGCCGGCTCTGCTCGGAGGAGTGGTCGACTCCCTGTTCCCGGCGCGAGCGGAACATGTTCCGCCGCAGATGGCTCCGCCGCCTCGGTCGCCTACGGCGCCCAGTGCGGTGATTGACGACGACGTGCCCGAGGTCACTTGGGTAGAACTAGAGCTGGCGGTGCGAAGGCTGAGGGCCAAGAAGAACACCGCCCCGGGACCCGACGGCATTCCAGGCCGCGCGTGGGTCCTAGCTCTAGGGGAAGACGGTCTCGAACCCCGACTGAGGGGGTTCCTCAGCGCATGCTTGGAGCGGGGCCAGTTTCCGAAGATGTGGAAGACGGGGAAGCTGGTCCTCATCCGCAAGAAGGGACGCCCGGCGGACGAGCCGTCCGGGTACCGGCCCATAGTGCTGCTCGACGAGGTGGGCAAACTCTTGGAAAGAGTAATTGCCAAGCGCCTCGTCGAGCATCTCTCTAGAGTGGGGCCGGACCTGGCGAATACCCAGTTTGGGTTCCGCCGGTGGCGTTCCACTGTGGATGCCATCATGCGTGTGAGGACTCTGGCGGAGGATGCGGTCGCCCGGGGCGAGGTGATGTTGGCGGTGTCCTTGGACATCTCCAACGCCTTCAACACCTTGCCCTGGAGTTGCATCAGGGAGGCACTCGTGTACCACGGTGTGCCTCTCTACCTCCGCCGCATAGTCGGGGCTTACCTAACGGAGAGAGCCGTCGTCTACCCGAGTTCGACCGGAGTCGGTAGGCGTGAGATGTCGTGCGGTGTCCCACAGGGATCGGTCCTGGGGCCGTTACTGTGGAACATCGGTTACGACTGGGTGCTTCGCGGTGACTTCGCGTACGGGGCCACCGTCACGTGTTATGCGGACGACACGCTGGTGACGGTGAGCGGGGCTACGCACCGCGAGGCGACCCTGAGGGCCACGACCGCGGTTGGTCAAGTCGTCGAACGGATCCGGCGGCTGGGTCTCGAGGTGGCTCTGCACAAGTCCGAGGCCATGTTCTTTCATGGTCCTCGGCGCAGGCCAGGCCCGGGAGCCAGCCTTACAGTGGGAGGCACTCCCATCGACATCAAGCCCCAGCTGAAATACCTGGGGCTCGTGCTTGACGGTCGGTGGGACTTCGGACAACATCTCCGAAGCCTGCGCCCCAAGTTGGTCACCACGGCGAATGCCCTGAGTCGGCTGTTGCCCAACTTGAAGGGCCCAGGGGCCTCCTGCAGGAGACTCTACGCGGGTGTCGTGCGGTCCATGGCCCTATATGGGTGCCCCGTGTGGGCGGACACCCTGGGGGCCAGATTCCTGCCTCTGCTCCGTACGGCGCAGAGGACGATGGCCTCCAGGGCCATCAGGGGATACCGCACGATATCCTTCGAAGCGGCGAGTCTCCTGGCCGGATCGCCACCGTGGATCCTGGAAGCGAGGGCCCTTTCGGCACTATACCAGTTCCGAAAGGAGGCGCGGGAGCGGGGATTCGATCCCGAGCCCGAGGACATTCGGGCCTAGAAATCCCGGCTCCACCAGGTCATGGTGGCCGAGTGGGAGCGACGACTTGGGCAACCACGCGCAGGGCACGCCGTCATTGCGGCGGTAAGGCCCATCATGGGGGAGTGGCTAGAGAGGCCACACGGGAGCCTCTCGTACCGTCAGACGCAGATGATAGCCGGGCACGGTTACTTCGGGCGGTATCTGCATCTGATGGGTATTGAGCCAACGCCCGAGTGCCATCACTGCGACGCGAGCGTGGACTCGGGGCTGCACACGCTCACCGAGTGTCCGGCGTTTGAGACGCCGAGGCGGGAGCTTGTGCAGGCCCTGGGGGTGAGAGTGCTCACGCTCTCCACCCTGCTCGCGGCGATGGTCCGCTGCGCGGATGCGTGGGCGGCCAGCGCCTCTTTCTGCGAGCAGGCCATGCTCGCGAAGGAGACAGCAGAGCGGGCGCGGCGCGGTGAGCGAGAAAGACTCGCTGACATCGCTGCTCGCGCCCGAAGGCGGCTCGGGCGTCGGAGGGCGCTTACAGACCTCCGCCCCCCATGAGCGCGGGCCTGAGGGTGACGGGTGGAGCCACCCGTCACCCTAGCAGAAGCAGGCCACGGCGGCGGCGCGCATCGTAGGACGATGCGCGCCTCCCCACACCGGGGTTGAGTCGGGGACGGCGTGGTCCCCACCTCCCGAGGAGGGCCAGACCGAAAGGGATGGCCCTGGGTCAGCCGGGGTGCGAGGGATATGTCGCAAGACAACCTCACCTTCGGCCTAGCACCACGACCCACAGACGGCGTGCGGTTTAGTCGGTTCGAGTCCGACATAACCCACCCCTCCGGCTCCGGAGGGGCGGGTATCCGTGGGGATTTCCCGCACGTAAAAAAAAAAAAAAAAAAAAAAAAAAGCCATCGGTAAATATGTAGTATCAAAGTCCTATTATTTATTACAGTCGGTCGACTTGGTACTTGCGCGGGTGTACTATGAAGTGTACAGGGGAAGCGAACAGCAGGGTCGGTTTTTAACTGACTTCAAAAGAAGGAAGCTTTTCAATTCATTGAAATCTTATTTATACAATCTTTTTATTAACTTGCAATGTATTTCATGTATGTTTATGTAACTAATATTTGTTCAAGTCAAATCTTGCAACTCAATTTTAAGCAGATATCTTCAATTTAGCATTTCCAAATTAAAGTACCTTTTATGGTGACAACCATGACCCTTGACTAAGTTTCTGTGCGTAAAGAAAGCGAATTACTGGTAGGCTTATAGATACTTTGGTAGTATTGCTCAGTTAGAGAGAGATTAACTTAGATTTGAACAGATATTTTGCATTGTAAATAATAAATCCATGTGATTTTATAACATTTTTATTACTTTACGTTACATTTAGAAAAGCTTTTGTAGTATTTTTTTTGTATTATCGTTTATATATGCACTGTGTATTCACTCTACGCAATTCCAATTTAGAAGTGAGTGAGCTGTGTTTTTCACAATAGACCGATAAATACTTTTAAACATTCCACCGGTCTATAATGCCCAATCTATGTACAAAGATTCATTGTCTCATCAAGCCTGATCGACCCTCATTCGTCCACAAGCAAATCCAAATCGAACTGGTTTCCCGCATTCATCGTAAGGAACTGGCCGCGAGTTTATTGACCTGTCCAAGCAATCATTTTTCCTTACGTTCTACTTTCATTAAAATATATATGTCGCCGCCAACTAGCTTAATCAGCCGTTCAATTAACTGCCTAGGCAGTTAACTAAACGGCGCCATTTAATTAACGGCCTGAATGGTGTTCAGCCATTTAATTAAACGGCTAGGCAAATAACTTGGATCGATGATGTTTAACTACTTGCCTAGCCATTTAATTAAACAGTTAGAAAAATGACTTATTTCTGCGTGGTTATAAAAAAAACATACTAACCTAAACTAACCAAGTTGGATTGCGCAGCTATCACAATAAACCTATCACTAATTTTCTATGAATACACCTCTGTCTACCCCCGAGGAGATTTACAGGTGTAAGTATATGTATGTATATAATTTTCTATCTTATTGCAAGGTAGAGCCCCATTTTACGATTTGGTTATTAAATGATGTAATTCACGAGATGGCTGAATATCATTGGCGGCGACATATACATATTTATATTTGTAACTTAGAAGTAATCCAATAAATACAGGCGGAATGTTTGGTGCTTGCAAAATGCTTAGTGACCATGAATGCCAATGGGTTCTGCCCGCTATATTGCCACTTGGGAACTCTTACCAAATTCAGTACTGTTTCATTTGGCGAACTACTTCAGCATTTACGGCCTGACTTACATTTTGTTATAAGTAGGTACATTAGGTACCTACTGAGTAAACAATGAAGAAACTTTTCTGTTTTCAATCTAGTAATATGAAAACCAATTTTGCTTTGCTTTCGATGTACGAAAAATCGTTTATTTTGCTGCGTCGTACTCATTATGGGTCAAAATACATTTTTCCCCTTATATTTGTTCCCCGAAGTTGAAGTTGTAGTTTCCACCCTTACACATCGGCAATCACACCAATATTATAATAATATACGCGAAAGTTTGTATGGATGTATTAATATTTATTACTATTTTACACAAAAACGGCTGAAAGGATCTGGATGGAATTACATACAGAGCTCATGGTCTGGAACAGTACGTAGGTTACCTGGGAATAGGTTCCTGTGGATCTCTATAACGGATTCAGAATTTCTCCACCCACATAATAGAATAAACTAAACACTATAATATTTAATTTACTGTAGCTAGATAGGTACTCGTAGGTACATATAAAATTTGCCAATACTCTTAATTATGAAAATAAGTTGAGGCTAGGGGTTGCAAAGTGTAAGTCTCAGATGCAAAATCAGCCATCGTAGGATGCCTGACAGATTCAAAATATCGAAACTGTGTTGTATCGAAAATATGTAATATATGAAAGGTCGGTTTGTTTAGAGACATAAAGATAGCAAATTGAAAAAATATAACATTAAAAAATGAGATTAAATAATTCTATCTTTTATAACATTAAAAACGAGAGTCCAAGAGTTATGAGCACGTAGTGACGCGTCGAGCCAAGACGGTCCAATCTGCGTGTGATGTTTCACGTAAAAAAGAAATTTTCAAGAGCTCAATTTATGGTGTACTTAAATCACAAAAACTCTCAGAAAAAGATTTTTTAAATTGCACATAAAAGGTTAAATTTTAGATTTCCTTTTTTACATTAAATCTAAATTTAATAAATTTGTTTTGTTTTATTATAATACCCGATAAATATTTAATGCTTTTGACAGTGTAAACTACGATAACCACTCTAACCTGGCGTTCAACATAACTTTGCAACTCAAATGCTACTGTACATGTCAAAAGTTTGCATAAGAAAATTTTATATGGTCGTAAAAATTTCTGATTCCTGTTCCACGCAATTTTCTTGATTTTTCCTTTTATGAGAACCCTCTCATAACATAACAGTAACAAAAAACAAAAAATAATAGTAAAATCGGTCCAGCCGTTCCGCGTGATGTCACGAAGTAAAGAAACAGGGATTCGTTCATATTAGATATACCTACTCACTTGTTAACAGTAGTTTACTCCTACAGAAAGAGGAGCGGATTCGGGTGCTGAAGCAGAAGTTAGCCGAGCGGGAGTCAACGGCGGCGGGTGTGACGCAAGGTACGGGCGGAGGCGATCGCGTGCTGGCCGACCTCGCCACCGCCACCTCCGACTATGGCACCTCCACCAACTACACGCGCTCCTCCCGCGCCTCTGTCTCTGACCTTGATTTTTCTGAGAGCTACCTCTAAAACCATACCCATTTGAGGGTTAAGTTGCATCTAGCGTGATGTTGTAAAAACTTTACCCTTTATGTTTGTCTTAAATTATTTTTTTAAATAAAACGGTATTTTGGTCTCAAATAAGCTTTTAGTTTACGCTAGATGTAAACTTTTTTACAATATATTATAGAGTCGTTAACCCGCTAGTTCAAGAAGGTGTCTTAAAAGTGACATTTTTATTCCTTTTGACTTGAATTGTCCTCTGAGTGTAATCTTAACTGAAATTAATATTTATTTATAAATAAATATTCACAGATTAAAAATAAATTCACTTAGACCCTTACAAAAACTATGTAATAGAATTCCTATAATGAAATTTTTAGTCTTTTAAAACTCAGGTACTAGGCTGAGTTTTAAAAGACCGATAGTAATAATATATAGAATATGTTACACATCTAAATCTATTACGTTAAAGCTATTATTTCAATTGAATTTAATTACTGCGTATATAGAGGACTCTTGAATACAATCGACTGCCGGTGTGATTAGTTCATTACTGGCAGAATCGCATGGAACCCTAATTACGGGCCGTCTGGGCTAATCATTAGCCTGGCCGATGGCTCCCTCTGTCCTGTTTAATTATTACTCTACGTTACAAGGTGGGCCTATACTTGTCGGCCTAGTATCCTACTTGCACTATCTAATAACTGCTAAGTTATCGTTCTGTGAATCTACTAGCCTACTTTCGTTCATCTTATTTCTTCGTATATCTAGAGTACAATGAACTGTGTTTGAGTACATCAGGTCCATTCAGTCCTAAATTTCATAACGTTGTATCTCGGAAATGTTTACATAGTTTTAAATTTTACATTTAATGTGAAACGAGAAGTAAATGGACCTGATGCACTCTATTTACTACTGTGTTTGTACGTAAGTGACTCATGGAGTTGTCGTGTGACCTAACTTGTCTTGAATGTTATATAAAATTTACATCTAGATGTTTCTTGTACAATTTCTTCCCCAACCATTCGTGATGAACCCACTTTGTATAGGATTTTTGCGCCTCAATAATGTCGTCATCAGTGCATTTGTCAATGTACGTCACCACATCAGTGACTAAACATTACATCGATTTGTGCAAGTCCAGTACACTACATTACACATTTATACACTAATTCTTACCTACTTCAAATATAGTCGCATAAGGCCTCCATAAGCCTCCTCCCTAACTTCAAATTATTGTTTGTGACATTTACTTACGAAACTTATGCGAAAATATTTGAAACGTGATTATTATCCCTAATCTTGGCCCGTGGTCTGCTTGAGAATCTACAAATGAAGAATATATTTATCTGCAAAGGAATTCGAGTTTAAAATTAACACAGTTAGATGATAAAACCAAACACACAGCGCTAGCTGTAGGGAAAACTCACCGGTAATATAATTGAACACGTCATTCAGGCCGCGGTCTAAACAAAAATTTCTACCTCACACGTACTGTAACGATTGCACGTGTTTTTTATGTCTAAACAACCTACCTACTATTCCTACTAGACTGATTTAGTGGTACTCTTAGCGTTATGAGACATACTCATACATTGTTTCTACATATTCAATTGTAAGCTACGATTTGTAGATGTTACGCTCTACATCTATTAGGCTATTAGTTACTAGTGTTGTGTCTCTTCATATGAGAACTCTTAGTATTAAGTGTCGCTACAACGATCGTTCTTTATGCATTTTAAGAATATATTCAAAAAATATGATTACTAACACGAATTTCTTCAAATTTACACTTTTCTATTTTATTGGCACGAATATTTAGATAGCTTTAGCCTCTATATTAACATTTGACAGGTATTTATTTACATAAAAGACATATGGTTGATTTCATAGATAAATAGGTATAATAATGTAAAGTTTTCGTTATGTAATGTTAAATTTTATTGCATAATTTAAGCGCGTAGCTTTTCGGATTCATGCAGTCAAATCTCGTTATGACGCACACTATTTATTTTTATATATAAATCTTTAAGAAATTGTTTACGGCTTTGTTACAACACATTAGAATATAATGGGGAGAAAAAGACCATTTATCGAAGACTTAAGAGCAGAGCTCGATGTACGGTATAGGTATGTGCGAGCTTCGTGTACCCCAGCTCCTAGTAGTGTTACGTAAGTAGTTTGAAGATGTTGTCCGGCCCCGTAGTTCCCGTGTTGTCACCCCCAGAGATGCATGTCACCTACACTCACACTGCACCCTGGTCCACTGACCCCTTTTACTGGTGCTTGTTAATGCTTTGTGAACGTCCACTACCTTATAACCCAAAGTAATGTCTCACGAACTGTCCTTGATAAATAAAAACATATACACAATAATTTTATACACCTCAGCACTTTGATAACTTTACTACATCGATTTAAATGTGTAAATAGCGTATTCATTATGTATATTATAGTAGGTAAACGGTGTTAGGTGTTTAAGGCTGAGTAACGAGATTTCCTTGCATGAATGTTCTATGTTTGTGTTCTTTTGTAAAAATTACACTTATAACTACTTCAACTACATTTTTTCTGAAAAGAAAAACATTAATTCAATATAACTCGCTCTTCTTCTGTCATTTATAGCAATTTTTTTTGCCATTACTTTCATTGTTATTAGATACTGCTGAAATGAAAATATAATTTTATATTTCCTCCTTATATATTTCGTTGTGCCTACAAAATATTTTCCTGAAATGCTTTACGTTCCTGCTAGGTAGATGTAGATCTGTATAATAACTTATTAAATGTAATTATTTGTCTATCACCTGTCCATATGCGTCATATCGTAAATTCAAAATTATTTTGAGATTACAATAAAATTAATCTTTTAACCTGAATTATTACTTTATTTACGTTTCAGTAGGAAAAATATCATGATTGTATTTTGACACATATAGTAATGTATGATTTAAATACACAATTATGATCTAGAGAACATTCTAGCCTTCGAAATTTTCAGTGATATTATATATGATTTTATGAAGAATAGTTGATGTCGTTTTACTTCACATGTACTAAATATTCTTTACTTAAAAAGATTAAACAATTGTTTCTATTAAAAACATAATATAGAAACCCGTTGAAATATTGATACAAAACTTTGTAAAGATAACTTCATTTAATTTAGCCTAAAATACAACTTTTACAATATGTTCTTACGATATCGTGCATATGGACAGAAGATATTACGTGTGTAACTAAATGATCTTTTTCTCTCTCGACAGATGTACAGGACGAACACATCTGATCGCCCGCAAGGCAATCTTCAATAGAAATAATAGAATAATAGCTGAATTTAATATTGGATAGAACTGTTATGGTGGTGTAGAGAATTTCTTTAATATTGATAAGAAATAAAAGTGTTCTTATATTGTTAGTTAACTGGACTAAGTATCTTAAATTCGCGTAGAAGAAACATTTGAAGCGCTGGAGTAACTTAGCTAATCAATTACTAAACATAAACTAGCACCTTACCTTATCCATTGTTCTATTTAAGTAATGTGTAGGAAATTGTACGTGGAATGCATGGAATGTGGACATAGTCGTGAAAATAAACTTGTTAAATAGTTGATTGTAAATGATCGTTGCTCAGAATGTAATGAAACTAATGTAATGTTATAAAATAAAGTGACCTGAAATAAAATTGATCCAAATAATATCTTTGAAATGAAGACTTCAATGTATAGATGTTAAATAGAAAAACAATCAATTCAAAATATGAAGTAAGGTACTCATGATACAGTTGGATCCAAATACCTCTAAAATATACCTATCTTGTACTTTCTAATAACGTATGTCAGTCTACGAATACCAATAAAATGTAGAATTGTTTTACATATCACATTATTTCGTACCTAACAGTGAAATCTGAATATAAAACATTTATTAAATTTATAAGTAAGGTATTTGACCTATTTACTACTTAACAAGTGGCTCAATTCCAGTGATAATGGATGCCAAACTCATATTCGTAGCAATATACACCTATAGCTATATATATATTTACAACATATTCATTATCATAACTTACTTTAACTGTTTCAATTTATAGCTCCAACAAAGGCAGGCACTCACCTCATGCAGGTCTTGGTTCATAAGAGACCGATATTCTTAGCAATCCATGGATTCTCCGTGCGGGTGCCAGGTCCATCGCGTTGCTGAGTTGGGAACTCGGGACAGTGCCTAGTCTCGTAGACAGATCTATCATTTCAGATATTTAATTTATCCGATAGTATATTTCGTAAATTAGTTCATATACACAAATCCGTCAAGTTAATACCGACAGTTTAGATTTATATAATACAAAGTTGTTACAGCACTGCCAAATTATTTGTACTAATAAATATTAGACTAATTGAAAAACAAACAAACTAGTTACTAGATATAACGTAGATTGATTGTTTAGATTTACAAAGTTTCGATTTTATTCGTTCAATATTAAGAAAGTCCGGGAAAGGTTGAAAGTACATATTCATGAAGCCATTGTATGCTGAGCCCGATATTGGTAGTCAACCTAAGGCACTTGGAAATTTGAATAAATGATAAGGTGAGACTATTACCTACTGACTTCTGCTATGGGACTAACTGGCTATAGGAATACTCCCTGAAGTTATGTTTGAAGTAGTACATTGCATATACATCCTTGCGATCTTAGGTATATGTAATATATTATGACAGGAGGTATGTAATATATTTCAGAGCAGAATGGATGCAGTTGAAATGCGTTCATTGTGCAGTAGATACTGGAGAAATGTGATAGATAAAGAGAGGGATACAGATAACCAAGAACAGTGCAATTTAAAGAGAACGTAGTTATTAAATTTCTAAAGTACCTATGTGTTAAGTTAGTCTGGTTACAGGATGATAAATGAATACTGAGCGAATAGACTGGAAAAAACGGACCCTGGATTCCGAGGTGAAGACCTAGGATGCGACCGGGTTAATGCAAGGAAGATTATGACTGAGTGAATGGAAAACCAACTATATTAGGCTAATTAATGGGCAGATTGGTCATAAATGATCTCACAAGACATATACCCATCAAAATGCAGTATTGAAAAAGGACAATGCAGAAGCACTCGAATCTACGGGACTCAGGAGAGGTATATTAACAAATCATAAGGTGTATAATGAATGTGCATCATAAGCAAATGGCGGGGTGTTGTTTCTACCCTTGTATTGTAGTACCCCAGAGGAAAAAAAACGTGAGTGCTGTACACGTATCCTTCCATGCGTAAAAAGCTATAGCGCAAAAAATATTATAAGTCAGATTAGTCTATAACCGTTGCTCCGGTCATAATTTTATAGTGTTTACATGAAATCTGTACTCATGTAATATAGCTGCCCGCATATTTTTTGGCATAAGTTCAAAAATAGTCCAGTTCTATTTCCGTGACTTTAAAAGAAAATTCCATCCAAATAGCATTGCTGTGTCTGAATTTTGCAATTACTGTGAAATGATGTTACATAAAACGAATGTTTATTTATTTTGAATTACTTAGATATTTTATTTTATGTTTCAACAAAGCTGCCCACTACTTAGATAATCTAAATATAAGTGTTATAAATAATTGTTATATTTTATTTGTGTTGTATTTCATTTCTGTTTCATATAATACTTTAAAGAAATATTTACATCACGCATTCGGCCTTAGAAAGATTTGACTGCATAGAATTAAATAATTTTTGTTACGGGTGTCACCAAATTGTTGTCTAACATTGTACATATTGTTTCTTAAAATTGAAATACATTTAGGAGATCGTTGATATTCTAAATTTTATTACATTTTGAAATGGTTACGGTACAATGTTGTAGCCTCGTCAGTGATTGTGCGTGCGCCCTTTGTGAAGCACTTACAGTGACGGGGTGAATGGTACGAGTTTATCTAGAATGTTAGTTATAAATCGTCAACTTTATATAAGCTTCGTAATAAAAATTAGTGAATTACTTTCCTGTGATCTGTACGTTTGGTTGTATTATTAAGTAAACGTTTCACCCAAGTCATCACTGTGTAAATAAAGAGTCATCGAATGATCTGAATGTAATGTCATCTTTTATTTCCACCTTCTTCTTATATTGTAATAATAAGGTACGTATATTTTTATGTATCAACCTATTAATCTACTTTTTAGTAGGTACATTTACCTACAAAATGTGATGTATTTATCCAAAAACGATTAAAAAACTAAATTATTAAAATAACATTATTAAAAACTAATGTTATGTACCTATATACCTTTAAAATTTCAATCGCGATGGAGGCTCCATTTGTATTTCAAAGTTATTTTAAAACTGTGTGGGGGCAGAGATGGCCATTTGTGCCACAGTTACTAGTAACTAATGTAGCTAATGTAGTTCTGACCATCAAATGCCTCCAGTAAAAGATAAATTCAAATTCAAAAAATCATTTATTCCATAAGAATTATAAATTTGTTTGGAATCGTCATTATTTTTCCTACTGTGCATTGCGTGACATGGCCACTACTGAGAAACACTGCCAGAAAACTCAGTAGGAATCCTTTTTTTTTAAAACATCGTCATGGAGGTACATTCATTTTCTTGTGTTGACTTAGAGCAACTCAATCCCTTTTTTTTACGTGCGGGAAATCCCCACGTATACCCCCCTCTCCGGAGCCGGAGGGGGAGGTTATGTCGGACTCGAACCGATTAAACCGCACGCCGTCTGTGGTTTGTAGTGCTAGGCCGAAGGTGAGATTGTCATGCGACCTTCCCTCGCACCCCTGCTGACCCAGGGCCATCCCTCTCGGTCTGGCCCTTCTCGGGATCTGGCCCTCCTCGGGACTTAATCCCAAGCATTTTTGTCATTCAAATAGTCTGCAATGTTATAATACCCTGCTACACAATTTGGCCTTAATAGTTGTTTTAAATTTATTTATGGACAATGTTCTAATTTCATTGGGAAGTTTATTGTAGAATCTACGTTGCCCCATAAAAGTGTTGCTTATTTTTTGAAGACGAGTATTATGTAACACAAGTTTACCTTTATGATTAGTATTTATACCATGTATATCACTCTTTATAGTAAAGGAGTCTAAATTTTCATGCACATAAAGTACATTCTCATAAATAAATTGCGATATAACCGTAAGAATGTTTATATAAATATAAATAAAATAGGTGCACCCTAAAAAAATATCAAAGACAATTCGAGCAGGTTCATGTTACTGTGTCGCTAATTCAATTTAATTATATCTTTTTATTTATTTTAAGTCTAAATGGCTCTCCATCGATAATGATTCAACCTCTGTTGTAAGTGTTCCCCAGTTCAACTAATTGTATCCCAAAATATTTTTCTTTCTTTCATTCTACTTACCTACAACTTGCCTGTATGTTTTATTTTTTATTCTAAAATGTTCTATAGGATAACGTTTAGTTCAAATTCTGAAATAAGAACTTTTTGAATTATGATAAGTTACCATGACCACCAGTATTTTTTGTCTCCACTGATTCTATTATACATTTAAAAATAACTAATTGCGCGGTAATTCTTTGTGCGAATTTTTAATGTCAATAATGTGTGTAAGATTTGCATGAGTAACTTACTTACAAAAATTTAATTTAGTGAAATTTCGGACTGCAAAGGTAGGTTTTAAAAGGTACATTTAAAAATAACTAATTGGGCGGTAATTTTTTGTTCGAATTTTTAATGTCAATAATATGTGTAAGATTTCCGTAAGTAAATATTTATTAAAATTTAATTTAGTAAAATTTCAGACTGTAAACTTTTTTATAATTTTGCACAAATTAGTCATTGAACACCAAATCACATTTTTTATTTGTGAGGGTAAATATAACATTGTCTTTTATTCAGTTTAGTTACACATTATGCTTACTGATTTTACTTTTGTGTTTGCATGAGACCAAGACGTCATATTTTTATGCATAGGTACATAAAAAAATAAAATATTCACAGCAACCTGAACAAATAGAAACTTCAAATCTATTTCAATTGATATTTTCACGTTTTCCTTATGCTTTCAAATGCAGAGCGATATCATTAGTGGGACCGAAAACGTTCGCAGCTACTAATATCGTACAAATTACGAAGGGGCCGCAGTGAAGCCTGTGGATTAAATTTTCACAAAGGTAAGTTTCTCTCAAGCAGCGGAAAATTTATAAGAAACTTTGTCAGAAATAAACATTTTGAAAATCTCCTCGAATTAGTTTAACATTTCATTAACAGAATAGGTCATTTGTAAGTAATAGGTATAACGAAAACGTAACAATTTGATACTACGCTAATATATCTATTGGTTACTTTAGCAACAATATGTATCAATGTTTCGATCTAACAAGGTTTTACAAACGTTTTTTTGGATTTACAGGACGGTGCACTCAACGCACTTCCTATACTTAATAGGCATATTGGGACAATAACTTTACGTATAATAACATTCTAAATTCAATGCAATTTCTTTATTGTGTATCTACTCTTATCATCATCATATTTCGAGGTTCACGTTACACCTGAGGCTTTCACCTTGGATCCCAGAATCCACTTACTATTTTTTAATTGGTTTAAACAGCTTTTATCGAAGCTGCTGCCGTCTGAACTCCCAACCTCCAGAGGAAAGCCCGCGCCAGAGCCTGATCGATCAATTATCTTGGGCTCAAAAGTTCGAGGAGGAGTCCTGTACATACAACCATTTTTATTATGTAGATACGGTTAGCATCAGATCGATATTGACTAGCAAAGTACCTACTCAAAATGATCTTAATACATTGGTATTCCCCATTCCCACTACGACCCGGAGACGGCGTGCGGTTTAGTCGGTTCGAGTCCGACATAACCTCCCCCTCCGCTTCCGGAGGGGTGGGTATCCGTGGGGATTTCCCGCACCCCCCCTGTTGACTGATTGTTCTGATATTTGTTACACACCTTTCATTCGGACGATGGTGGGAAACTTACTACATTGAAATCGTAAACTATATTCTCTATCCAAATATATTTTAATTAGGTATTGCCTAATCTTAAATTAGTTATCTATTCATACGATTCTGTGCGGTTAAATTGGAATTATACCAACCCATTTCTATTATTATATCGTTATAATCTCATTACCGTCGCCACGGCAGGTACATACGTAGGTATACTGTATTCGATCGTCTCTTCATATTTTGCAATTCAATTCAATTTTCGTTTCATTCACCTAATGGACATGACTCAGATAATAATCCAATTATGATGTTCATAAATGGAATAGAGTTTTATATAACACTCCATTTGTCATATCATCATTTTGGAAATATAAATCTTTTTAAAAATATCATAATCATTTCCCCTCTTTTTATTTTTTAATTCAATAACTAAACAAAGAAATCGAGAATGTTGTGACAAAATAATAGGGTACTTTAATATATTTGTTACAAAGACAGATTACAAACTTCTACATTTATTTATTTTGGCTTACAAGATACTTTCATCTTACAAATATGTATGTAACATATACATATTATCTGATATAGATAACTCACGCACATATGTCTAATGTATAAAAATGTCGTGTCGGACTCCTCCGAACCGCCATACATTTGTGGTTCTCAGAGGATTCACAGAAAACGCTATACTGGAGCCAGTATTGCAGCTTGGCTCTCAATATGAACTCTCTTGGTTTTATTCTACATGCAATCTTTTTGGTGGAAAAAATATTTCTAAATAAGCATTGGAATCATGATATGTGAATCGAGCTTCACGTGCCCTATTTATATCATGACGTTGACTGTAATGAGATCAACAGGGACATGATATCACTATCTTGGACCTAAATCGCGAGATACAAAAGGCTCTGATGCGCTCGGCTTGTTTTGAAATATTCTATACTTTCAATCAAGTGGGCTAATTGATTGATGGATCGATTGATTTTATACTTGGTAAATTTGAACTCATCTACCGCCGTAGCACCCCGTGCTATCCTCATAATACACGCAAGAAACACTTTCTGCACATTTTGAGCACATTTTTGGTCCAAGATATGTGAATCAAGCAATAATGTGTGGAATAATGAAAGCAAAGTCGCACGTATTGACATTGGTAATTAGGTATGTTCTTCTATCACATAGAGAGTGAGTATGCGAAAACAGAATTTTATGTTGATTACATAACACGTTCCTCTAACTAAAAAAGTACTACTGAAAGCTTTGTATTTCTTAGATAAAACTCGCTAGCGCCGAGTTTTCCATTTGAATGTGGTTGCGTAGGTTATAAAGAAGTGTGCGCGCAATGTTGAGGGGGAACGCAGTTGAGCCTATTTGCCTTAAATTTGACGACAGCCTCGCGACAAAGCGCGCCGTCAACTACCGCATCTGAATTACAAATAAGGCCACTAGAATCTTGCCTCGGCACCCGACGGTAAGCTCTTTATATTATGTTTCTTTTTCGTAGCTAAATGCTAAGTTTAGATGAATTGAAATTGAATTACCCATTGGAGAGAGTAAAAACATGTCTATGCAAACTTTGTTGAAAAAAGATGGAAAGAATAATTAAAGCGCTTAAAAGTATTTTATTAGCTTCCCAAGAGTAGCAGTCTTAACTTTTTTAAATCATGTAACGTCAAATTATAGGGCACGCCGTGATTGCGGCGGTAAGACCCATCATGGGGGAGTGGCTAGAGAGGCCACACGGGAGCCTCTCGTACCGTCAGACGCAGATGATAACCGGGCACGGTTACTTCGGGCGGTATCTGCATCTGATGGGTATTGAGCCAACGCCCGAGTGCCATCACTGCGACGCGAGCGTGGACTCGGGGCTGCACACGCTCACCGAGTGTCCGGCGTTTGAGACGCCGAGGCGGGAGCTTGTGCAGGCCCTGGGGGTGAGAGTGCTCACGCTCTCCACCCTGCTCGCGGCGATGGTCCGCTGCGCGGATGCGTGGGCGGCCAGCGCCTCTTTCTGCGAGCAGGTCATGCTCGCGAAGGAGGCAGCAGAGCGGGCGCGGCGCGGTGAGCGAGAAAGACTCGCTGACATCGCTGCTCGCGCCCGAAGGCGGCTCGGGCGTCGGAGGGCGCTTACAGACCTCCGCTCCCCATGAGCGCGGGCCTGAGGGTGACGGGTGGAGCCACCCGTCACCCTAGCAGAAGCAGGCCACGGCGGCAGCGCGCATCGTAGGACGATGCGCGCCTCCCCACACCGGGGTTGAGTCGGGGACGGCGTGGTCCCCACCTCCCGAGGAGGGCCAGACCGAAAGGGATGGCCCTGGGTCAGCCGGGGTGCGAGGGATATGTCGCAAGACAACCTCACCTTCGGCCTAGCACCACGACCCACAGACGGCGTGCGGTTTAGTCGGTTCGAGTCCGACATAACCTACCCCTCCGGCTCCGGAGGGGCGGGTATCCGTGGGGATTTCACGCACGTAAAAAAAAAAAAAAACGTCAAATTATATTGCGAGGAGGGCCAGACCGAGAGGTATGGCCCTGGGTCAGCCGTGGTGCGAGGGATATGTCGTTGACCTCCTCCTCCTCACCTTCGACCTAACACAACGACCCACAGACGGCGTGCGGTTTAGTCGGTTCGAGTCCGACGGCGACAGTGCGACGTACGTACGACGACAGTCGGGAGAGGGAGGGGAGGGGACGTATCCGAGGTGACGTAAAAAAAATATTATATTATTTTACGTTGATCTATCCGTTTTCTATTATTTTGTTTCTATTAATAGGTTTTATAGATGTGAAAGTTTGTAAAGTGATCTGTGAAGATAGCAACAGGTAGTTTAGAGCTAAGGTGATTAATAATTTGAATTCGTTAAGCAAGTTCTGCCGTTGACTACATATATTATAATATAGCAGTAAATGTATAGTCGGCGTTAGAATGATCTTAGCTACAAAAGTCGCAAAATGATGTTAATGCGAAGGTATTAAGATCAAATCAAAGTGCATCTCTTTATTTAAATTGTATTATTGTATGAACTACACGTGTACCAAATATTACAACAATTTGCCAACAGAAGGGGAGGAGGGGGGGGTTTATTTTAGTACTATGTTCGATAAGATCGATCTGTTGCTGACCGTACACACGCCACTTGGCCTGATAACTCATCAGATCTCAATCAGACTTCAAGACTATCTACAAATTAATTTTTAAGTGCGGTTTTGTAACTGATTTCAATTACTGATAGGTATCATATCATCATTTAGGTTATATGCACTCCTTGTTCAAGAGCACATACCTACCTATATGAACATATAAATGAAGAAATGGGTGACGTCCAATAGAATTTATTGAAATACGTATGTGGATTAGGCAAACACTTGCAGGTGTTTCCAATAATGGTCGCTGTTATACGCTCGCCTCCAATCCCAAGGTCGTTTAACTTTGAATACTACATAACGGGAATGTTTACTTAACATTTCCATCAACGATTGGAATAGTTAACAAATTATCTCTTAAATGTATTCAGAATGAATAAAGTAGAATATTTATTTTAGTTATTTCTTTTTAAAATAATATTTATATGGGATTAATTAAATAGTCACTCTAAACTGCACATATAACTGTATAACTAGGTAAACGCTTTAGGAATAGATTCAAAATTCAACTACTGATACTGTAATGGTTGTTTAAGCTATTTTTATTCGCTTAGACCACCGTAATGGTTTAAAGGTATATAAATAGTATTATAGGTACATTTACTTTTATCTTAGGCATAGGTACACACCTATAATATGTATATCTTAGAGAAAATTGAGCTAGAGACGATAAACAAACCCTGAATACAGAATTCAATTTCAAAAGTATAAGCCCGCCACTAACAAGATTTTTCGGCCATGTTTATTTGGGTCAAGCCCCAACAACGACACATGAAAGTTCCTGCTGTCAATATCGCAGCTCTTCAACTATAAAGCAAATATTGAGGGAGGTATTTAATGGGAATTCTTGTTCTTATATTTGCTAAATATTTTCTTTCACTAAGACCGGGATTGATTTTTTTATCAGTAGCTTCTGTAACTAACCAGGGTCGGGTCCTAATCTGTGTTTAGATTTGACTTATCTTGACCTCCCAAAAGGTCAGACGGCAGACGCAAGATATTGCTTGTTGCATATATCTTGAACCTAAATCTCCATATATAAAAGACCCCGGCGCGCGCGGATTGTTATGAACCCCCGACGCAAAAAGAGGGGTGTTATAAGTTTGTCGTGTCTGTCTGTGGCATCATAGCTCCCAAACAGATGAAGCGGTTTCAATTTAGTTTTCTTTGTATTAAAGGTGACTTATGTGTGAGTGTTCTTAAATATATTGGATGAAAATCGGTTAAGCCGTTTAAAAGTTATGGAGGGTGAAAGTGGAGAAGAATAACCGAATGTCTGCAAATATACTCAAGTGGGTCTCAAATGAAAGCGCATCACGTGCACATTACAAAATTAATACTCGTAATATGTTAAATTATTAAATAAATATTATTATTAAATAAATAACTAGTGGTTTTTAAATTTGTAATTTAATTGTATCTGTAGGTAAAATAAAATTGTAAAGATTTAATTTATGTTTTTATGTAATAATTATACTTGCTGAATTTGAGCTCGTCCACGGCCGTAGCACTTTGTGCTATCCTCAAAATACATCCAAGAAACGTGTACTGCGCGTGTAGAGCACATTTTGAGCATTTTTGAGGTCTAAGATATTTGGAACGAGCAATAAGTCAGTGTAAGATAATCCTGCAGAAGAAATTCTGCACCAGAGCCTCCGCTGTCAATCAGTAGGTGTTAGTGTTACCGGTTTGGCTGGTTTGGGCCACGTAGACCTTGGTGAGGGCCCCCTAAACACTCTGGTAGCCTAAAACTAAAACTGTAAGTGTTGGGGACGACAGAAACAGGATAGAATGGCCAAGGGGTATATGGCGGCCTAATGACTTTTATCCGCTGGTGCTTCTGTCGTGCGGCGAGTGGACTGTATGTGGATCTTGATGCTGGCGGGTGGACGAAGGTGCCGATGGGAGCGTGGATTGAGAAATGCTTGCGGCTTGATGATCTGCAGAAGGGTACTTCAACTTCAAGGGTCTTTCCAGTGAAACAGCTATTTCTTTCTTCTTGTTTTTATTAGAGGTTTTTTCTCTAAGGCTGCTGGTTCCGGACTGAATTCGGGAGGAAAAATGACCTGCTTATATAGGGTACTCTGACCAATCAGAGCCCTTTGGATTCTACCTACAAACTGCTTTAGCCAATCAGCGGCTTTGTTTACATTGCCTATTTTATTTTTCCTCACGGATTCTATATTTTACAATTTTATCTTATAGATAATACCTTATATTTACTTAATAACATAAATTTAACAATAAAAACATTAGTTTAGACCTTAAAAACTACAAAAATAGCTAACGGCTCTCGTTACGGTAAAGTTCTACAGTAGCTAAGCTTCGTGGCGCGTTCTGCGTAGGTGGCGCCGCCAAGCGGAAATGATTGGAGACTCATTTGGGAATTTTTATTCACTTAAATCTAATTACAAAACTTATTACATAACCTTATGAACTATTTACAAATTATTGTAGTATTGGTGTCGTCGCTAATATTCTCCCCCACGGTGCGTGGCACTGCATCCTCGGGCAGCGACGATGTGGCAGGTACCAGCGTGATGACTCGACGTGTCGGCCGTCGGAGTACTCCACCCGAAGTCCGCACGTCCAATATCCTAGTTCTTCCGTCTGGTCCTGGATACACCTTGATGACCTCGCCTCGGGGCCACGAATTTCTCGGCAGCGTCGCGTCGACTATGAGCACGATGTCGCCTATCTTCGGATCGTTAGTTTCCTTACCCTCTATCTTTCTAGGCATCAAGAGGGGTAAGTACTCTTTGATCCATCTCTTCCAGAAGTGGTCCGCTAGCCTTTGCGTAGTTTTCCAGCTGGGTCTTCCTATCAACTCGGTGTCGTTGAACTCGCCGGGTGCTGACATGCCGCATGACCTACCCAACAAGAAGTGGTTGGGGGTCAAACTTTCCTCTTCAGTGGGGTCCATGCTGACGGGGGTGAGGGGTCTTGAATTGACGGTGTGCTCCACCTCGGTTAGGAGCGTGTGAAGCACTTCTTCTGGCGGTGACTTCTCTTCGAGGACCGCTGCTAACGCTGTTTTGACTGATCTTACGAGTCTCTCCCAGGCACCTCCCATGTTCGGACAACCAGGAGGGATGAACTTCCAGGTGATCCCTCTCTCTTGTGCGGCTTGCTGCAGCTCTTTGTTCGCCCCGACGAAGTTCGTACCGTTGTCGCTGAAGATTGTCTTCGGGGTTCCTCTTCTTGCTGCCATCCGTCGGAGTGCCATAATCATAGAGCTAGTGCTTAGAGATGGCACTAACTCCAGATGTACAGCTCTGGTGGTGAGGCAAGTGAACAGTGCCCCCCAACGCTTCTCTCTTCTTCTCCCCACGGTGACGTGCATTGGCCCGAAGTAATCCACAGCGGCGTTGGTGAACGGGAACTGGTGATGCTGAAGACGTTCTCTTGGTAAGTCTCCCGCTGGTGGTATCCCCGGCGTACCTTTCCTTGTCTTGCACCACTGACAGCCGTGAGATATAGCTTTCAGTGTTGTTCTTAAGCCGAGGACCCAATACTTTTGACGGATTTCGTTCATGACCGTCGCGTTGTTTGCATGTAGGAACTTCTTGTGGTAATGCTCGATGAGGAGGCGTGTGATTTTGTGCCTTCCATCTAGCACAACAGGATTCATTTTTCTTTCGCCTTCATCTTGAAACTTGTTCGTTCTACTTCTTAATTTGATGATGTCGTCTTCACCCATGTAGACGTCAATCTTCTTTATTCGGCTTGCATTTTCCAATGGTTTCTTATCCTTCAATTTTCTTAAGTCAGCCGAGAAGCTGTCGGCTTGACTCATCTTCAATAATAACTTTTCAGCCTTCTTCAAGTGTTCTTCGTGTAGAGGTACGTATAGCCGCTTGTCTGCGCTGGCGGAGATTTGTAGCTTACCGGGCTGGGTCTTCTTTTGTGGCTTCCAGGGCTCGTCCTTCTCTCGGGCGGCGACGGTGGTTGCCTTGCGGGTTCTCAGGCGGCTGACGAAGGCGATGACTCTCGCAGTAGTGCGCAGCAATCGCTCCCAGCTTGAGAAACGTTCCAGGTCCAGTAGAGTCTTGTCTGTTGCTTTCGTTGCCATCGCTTTCAGTTGATTCTTTTCTTCTAGCAGCGCACCTCCTTGCTTGAAGTCTCGATGTGGCCACTCTTCTTCTGGCTGGCGGAGAAATGACGGCCCCTGGAACCACCTGGCGTTGCTGTCGAACTCGGCTGGGACACCCCTTGTGGCGTCATCTGCCGGGTTTTGCTTAGTAGGCACCCATCTCCATTCTTCAGGTTTCGTTTTCTCTTCTATTTCTGCCAGTCGGTTTGCCACGAACGTCTTGAATTTTCTAGGTTCTGAGTTGATCCATTGTAGTACAGTGCTGGAGTCGGTCCAGTATACTGTCTTTGATGCTTCGAGCTCCATCTCTTCTTTGATCGACGCCGCCATCCTACTACCAAGCAAGGCCGCTTGTAATTCAAGCCTTGGGATAGACACTGGCTTCGTGGGCGCGACTCTGGCTCTGCCGGCGATCATAGAGACGTGGACTCGTCCACTGGGCTCGGTTGTCCTCCAATAGACGACTGCTGCATAGGCTTCTTCGCTTGCATCGGTAAATGTATGCAGCTGTCCGCTTCGACTGCACGGTGAGATGCACCTCGGGATCTTCAAACTTGATAATGTTGATACATCTTCTAGGTATCTTCGCCAGGCTGCTTCTTGTTTTTCACTTATAGCTTCGTCCCAGTCCGTCTTAGTACGCCAGATTTCTTGAATCAATTTCTTCCCTTGTATTAATACTGGCGCGGCGAATCCCAATGGGTCGAATGTAGACATAACGGCGCTCGTGACTTCTCTCTTGGTCGGAGTCCGTTGCCCATTCAGCAGCTCTTCTGGCGTGTTGCGTAGCCCAATGTTGAAGGCTAATGCGTCTTCTTTAACCAGCCATCTTAGACCGAGAGTCTTCTCTTCTTTCGCGAGTGGCAGTGAATCTTCTTTATTTGCTTCTTCTATGTCAGGCAACGCAGTCGCGTAGTTACTGGCCCAGCCCTTGAGATGAAAACTTGCTCTTGCATGGATTTCTTTAACTTGCTCGGCTATCTTCTTTGCTTCTTGGGTCGACTCGAAGCTCTGGAGATAGTCGTCCATGTAATGATTTCGGCTGATGGCTTTCACTGCTTCGGGTCGAGTCTCTTTGAAGTCTTCTGCGTTCTTGTTCATGACGTATATCGCCGTCGCCGGTGATGACGCTGCTCCAAAGATGACCGACGTCATGCGATATTCTTCTGGCTTGCCTGTCCTCTTCCCACCTCGCCACAGGAACCGTAGGCTGTCCCGATCCTCTTCTCTAATCTTGATACGAAGAAACATGTCTTGAATGTCAGCCATGATTGCCACTGGACCTTCTCTGAAGCGCAGCAACACCCCAAACAATGACTGCAGTAGGTCTGGGCCTGGTAGCAGCACGTCGTTGAGGCTCTTTCCGTCGTACTTGGCGGCTGCATCGAAGACTATTCTTGGTTTCTTCTTGATCGGGTGTATCACGGCGAAGTGAGGTAGGTAGAAGGTTCTACCTTCACTGACGACGTTTGAAATCTTCTCTGCATAACCTTTTTCAATGAGGTTCTTGATCTGCATCTCGTAGGACTGCTTGACCTCGCTGTCTCGATCTAACTTCTTTTCTACGTTCACCAAGCGTCGTAGAGCTTGATTGTAGTTGTTAGGTAGGGACTCATCTTCGCTCCTCCACAGTAGGCCTGTCTCGAACTGACCGCTGGGAAGTTGTTTCGTTGTCTTCTCGAGGATTTCCAGGGCTCTTCTGTCGCTGTCGTTCGTTGGCAGCTTGTTCTGAATTCCAAGTGATTCTAGTTGGAAATGCTCTCGGATGACGTCTTCCATGGCTTCATCTGCTGTCTTGGCTCTGCCGTAGTGGATGAAGTGTACCGCAGCGCTGGAACCCGTTTCACACCCATGTAGCACCCACCCTAGACTAGTGAGTGAGGCTACGGGCTCGGATGGTTTTCCTTTCTTCAATCTTCTTGTGACGATAAGGCCCCAGTTATCTTGACCTATCAACATCTTCGGTTTCTCGGTTGTGTAGAGAAGTTGATCTTCAATCTTCTTTAAATGCTGGCAGCTGGTAATAGTGTCCTTCTTTATTCTTTGTTCTGACAGGTTGAGATCGTCGATGGTTCTTGCAGTGATATTCTTCTTGTCTCTTCTGAAGGCACCTTTAATCTTCAGTTGTATCTTCTGGGAATCCTTGATGATCTTTGTACCGACTGTTTCAATAGTTAGCGTTTCTGTCTTGCCCTCAGCTCCGATCGTCTCTGCCACCGCCTGGTCTAGAAGCGTGATGGTTGAGCCTTCATCCAGCAGCGCCAGCACCCGAGCTTGCCCTTTCGGTCCGTAGATGTCGACTGGCACGATTTTCAGGTATGCTTTTTCTCCACTGATGGTGTTGTGGATGGAGGCGACCTTCCCTTCTGATGAGCTTCCTTCTTCTTTCTTCTCAAATGGTTTCGGCGGCTTGTCTGAGTGTAAGATAGTGTGATGCCATCTTCCACATTTCTTGCAGTTTGGAGCTCTACAGTTGGTTCTTGAATGCTTGAACCGTAGACACTTGAAACACGTTCTAGCTTTCTTCACTATTTCCCATTTTTCATCAATGTTTGCTTCTTTCAGCTTCTTGCATTCTATCAGGAAATGCTCTTCTTGACATATGGGACAACTCTTCTTGAACTTCTCTCGTTCAGTTTCATGTGAAGACTCTCCTTGAATCGTATGCACGGGTCTTCTTGTACCCCTCTTTTGGTCTGAAGGCTCTTCAATTGGGGCAAAGTCACCGCACATGTCTGCTTCTACTTCTAAAAATTCTTCAATGAGTAGTAGCTCTTGTAAGTCTTCCTCCCTTCGGCTTCTATGGTAGGCGAACCATCTGAATTTCATAGCTGGAGGCATCTTCTCAATGATAGCTTTCAATGTTTCAGGAGAGCTGAGATACTGCGGCTTCTTCAAGGCTTTGATTGTTTGAACGGCGTTCTTGACTTTACTTGCAAACGTACAGATGTCGCTTGGGTTTTCAGCGACTTTAGGTAGGCTCTTGATCTTCTCTAATTCCGCCAGTGCTAGTGCCCCAGGTCTTCCAAATCTTGATTCCAGCGCCTTGAGTACTTCGTAGGGATCTTCAGCGGTGAACAGTAGGCTCTGGACAGCTTCCTTTGCTCTTCCCTGGATCGCTCTTCTGAAGCGTGCCATGTTCTGTATGTTAGAGAACGAGGCAGCCGTGTCTTCGAAGGTCCTCTTGAACGCCAACCATTCTTCACAGGAACCGTTGAAGTGAGGGAGTTCAACCATCTTTGACGACATTGTTTCATGCGACTTCTGAGAAATCTCTTTAATAGCTTGAGCTAACTCCTGGATGTCGCTCTTCTTTTCTTCACGTTCAGAAGACTTTCTTTCTTCGGTGGGCCCGACCCCTGTCTCGACGACCCATTTTTCAACTTGGGTTATTTCGTACGACTCTTCTTCAGCATCTTCTTCTTCTGATTCTGCGGCGATGAGCTCCAGCTTAGCCCGAGCTACCTTGGATCGCGCCTCGGCTAGCTCGAGCTCCCGTAGTGCCAACGCCATCTTCGCTTGCACTTCTGCTCTCTTCCTATGCGACGAGCGGGACGGTGTGTCCGTGTTGCGGGTCGACTTCTTAGGGTGAGGCCGCTGCAGACTGTCTTCATACTTCGATGTCGGTGCGCTTGCTTCGTCCCGACGTGAAGTGACACTTCGCTGACTGTCTTGCAACGTTGTATGGCTGGCTGTGATGGTACTCTGCTCCTCAGAATCTTCAAATTCCTCTTCAATGATGCTGGGCGGAGGCGCCGTGCGAGTCGGCTCCCCTTGCGCAGACTCCAATCTTGACCCATCAAATGATTGTAGTCTTGCTTGCTTCTGAATCAGCGGAACTGGCTTTTTTCTGCTTACTGTACTTGCGGACCCCGTAGTACCCGTGGTCGATGAACCGGTGCTCGTCGTGGCGGTGCTCGCTTCACTCGGCGTATTCATGCTCCAGTCCGACGAGGTGGTTTTTTCTGAAGTCTTCGATTGTTCTGATCCTGCTCTTGTGGTTGGCATCTTCTATTCTTCTAATCTTGACCCAATCCGGCTATCGATGGACCAAAAAATGTTGGGGACGACAGAAACAGGATAGAATGGCCAAGGGGTATATGGCGGCCTAATGACTTTTATCCGCTGGTGCTTCTGTCGTGCGGCGAGTGGACTGTATGTGGATCTTGATGCTGGCGGGTGGACGAAGGTGCCGATGGGAGCGTGGATTGAGAAATGCTTGCGGCTTGATGATCTGCAGAAGGGTACTTCAACTTCAAGGGTCTTTCCAGTGAAACAGCTATTTCTTTCTTCTTGTTTTTATTAGAGGTTTTTTCTCTAAGGCTGCTGGTTCCGGACTGAATTCGGGAGGAAAAATGACCTGCTTATATAGGGTACTCTGACCAATCAGAGCCCTTTGGATTCTACCTACAAACTGCTTTAGCCAATCAGCGGCTTTGTTTACATTGCCTATTTTATTTTTCCTCACGGATTCTATATTTTACAATTTTATCTTATAGATAATACCTTATATTTACTTAATAACATAAATTTAACAATAAAAACATTAGTTTAGACCTTAAAAACTACAAAAATAGCTAACGGCTCTCGTTACGGTAAAGTTCTACAGTAGCTAAGCTTCGTGGCGCGTTCTGCGTAGGTGGCGCCGCCAAGCGGAAATGATTGGAGACTCATTTGGGAATTTTTATTCACTTAAATCTAATTACAAAACTTATTACATAACCTTATGAACTATTTACAAATTATTGTAGTATTGGTGTCGTCGCTAATAGTAAGTATAAAAAGTCCTCTGTTTAAGTTTTATTTAGTTTGGCCCTTTTACAATAATCATTTATGTGGAGCATTAGGAAAACTATTAGTGTGGTTCCACTGAACCCAATAAATGTTATACCTACATGTTGTCTTTGTCCAGCCTACGTATACAAACACTTCTACGTTACAAATATAGGGTTTAGAAAATTACTATCCTCGCATTAGTTTCAAGAAGGGATCAATTATTTATAAGAATATAGAAGTTAGCTGTTTAATATTTAGAGCGGGTGTTTTCAGAGGGATAATTTGAATAAACCTGTGAATAACTAAACGAGTGAGAATAACGTTATTTATTCCTTTTATCAGCAGCGCTCACCCGCCCTAAACAAACTTGGCTACAATTAGAAAATGTGCAAAATTTAAATCGTGAATAATGATCTATGTTGTGCCTTGATACAGATTTGATCAAAAATGGATTTAGTGCAAACTAAAGAGGACAGTAAAAATCTTTTTGCTCTATCTATATTTTACAACTTTATAGGTCCGAGATATAACGTGCATATTTGCTAAATAACTATTAACAAATATGCACGTTTGTAGGAAATAAAATAATACATATTTCGTTTAGTTTCTTGATTAATTAACGAAATGTATGTTTTTTTTTTAATTTCTGTACTCGTGTTTATTTGTTTTCTCTGGCCTGTAAAGTTGTAAAATATAGATAGGGACGATTGCCAGTTCACAGTTGTCTTCTATATTTACAATTAATAGGCAAAGATTTGATAACAAAAGTTATTAATCAGTGTAACATCGAGTTTCGATGTAACTTTCTATAGCAATAAGTAACAAAGTTAAGAACAAGTGTACAGTTTTGAACACCGTTAATAGTGTTGCTGTAATTATTATAAGTTACTTAACATTTGCCAAGTTCAGTACTGGTCGAAGCACACGAAAAAGCTGAAAATTATAACCAGATAATACTTTTATCTGCGAGTCTACAAAAGCCACATTAAGGAATTCCGCTAAAACGAGTAACTTTATGAATGTCCACTAGATCTTAACAGATTCACTCATATCGGCAGAATCACAGATCCTAATTTCGTGTAAAGATTGGCGATTGACAAAATATTATCCTTATATAATTCCAATAATGTGGCATTTTTGTCATGATTTTCAGTATTTTCGTGTGCTAATGCCCTTATGCATGCATTTAATCTGTATTTTACTTTTAATAGGCTTACCCCCCATTACGTTGGACTGAAATCATATTTAGCAAAATGTGGGTGTCTGTTTGTATCTATAATGGAAGGAAGTGGTAGTGTGTACATCATATATTTTTTTCAGTTTTATCATTCTCTTATTTTATCAGTTACAGGAGAGACACTTTACCAATTGGGAAGTGGAATCCTTATCCTTAATCCCGAAGTCCTTAACGCAAACTATTCAGTTTAGAAAAAAAAAATACATTACAAAAATCAATATCATTTTTGTAGACCTATCCATAGATATACCCCACACGTATGGGTTTGATGTAAAAAATGCGTTTCAGTTCTAAGTATGGGGAAACCCCAATTTTTTTTGTTTTTTCTATTTTTGTGTGAAAATCTTAATGCGGTTTACAAAATAAATTTACTTACCAAGTTTCAACAGCATAGTTCTTATAATTTCGGAAAAAAGTGGCTGTAACATACGGACGGACAGACAGACAGACATGACACGAATCTAAAAGGGTTCCGTTTTTTGACATTTTCAAAGTCAAAGATTTTTATTCAATCTAGAACAACATGATTGTTTCTTATTGACGTCAATAATAAATTCTATTTAACCTAAGTTTACCACCGCTTCCAAGGCGCTGGTGGAGAAGTAACGCCGTAACAAACTCCACTGCAGCATTTTTAGACGTCAACTTACAATATTTATATCCTTAAGGCTAAATGTGAATGATTCTACATTTGTAGAATGTCTAATGAACAAAAAAATAAATCTCAGAGTAATCGATGTACATGTACCTACATAAAGAAATCCTCATCGAATTGAGAACCTCCTCCTTTTTGAAGTCGGCTAAAAAATATGAACCTTGTTAAGAAATACCTGAAAAAGAAATGAGAACAAGGGGGACAGTTTTCTGTAGGTTTTGTTTAAGAACAAATCGTTATTATTTTTTGGTGGAACATAGTGCCGTTGTGTGTGTGAATGAAAATAGGTACGTATCGTTCTTTTTTTTAAAGATACCAAATTTTTTATGGTAGTAGTAACAAGAAATCTTGTACTTTAACTTAGTGAAACTAAGAAAAAGTTAGAGACCGTTGGAATTGCTAGGCACTCCTGTAATAAAAACAAAATAAACCATTTTCAACTTAAAATATACATAATATATAAAAGCTAATTAAAAGTTATTTCTATTGACAAAGTTATGAAGTGCCTTTTTACATTTTTACTTGAGAAATAAAACTGAAAATATGGTAATCTGGTTTCGTGAATTTATTAAAGTACATAACTTTTCAAAAGATTTTTCAACTAATTGTATAAAATAGATAACATTATTCTGGTCACATCTTCGAGATATACAAAGCTAATTTCTTGAAAAAAATTAAGCTTAATTGATGATTTTACTACGAGTTATACTATTTAGCTGCTGTGGCCTGAAGTTTTTGCGTTGATGAAGGCTTTGGTGAAGGCCTAATATACAGCCAGATCAGGCTACGTAGCCAACCACATGAAAGACGTAAAGCGGGTATCAGGCTTTCACTTCAGACATCCAGACTATTAGTTAGGATAGGTAAATGTGGTTGAGTTTAATATTCCAATCACTTACTGACATACAACAACTTAAGTCGAATAATTTTTTGAATTTTATAGTTAACTAGCTGTTGCCCGCGGCTCCGCCCGCGTGGATGTCGGTTATCGCTTAGGGTTGAGTCAACATAGTAGCTTTATGCATGCAAGGTCTCAGCCCGATCGGTTTAAAATTGACAAAGTTTCATACAAACTTTCATCCCCTATTTTATCCCCTTGGTGGTAGTAATAATCAAAATCCTTTCTTAGCGGATGCCTACGTCATAACATGTACCTGCATGCCAAATTTCAGCCCGATCCGTCCAGTGGTTGATCCGACGCTATTGAGCATTAAATTCGCCTCTCTACTCAACTTTGTCCTCGACTATGTACTCACCTCTGTTCTCGACTTTCTACTCGTCTCTATATTCGACTCTCCACTCGACTTTCTACTCGCCTCTGTATTTGAATTTATACTTGACCCTGTACTGACTTCTCTGTTCCCCTCTCTACTCGACTTTGTACTTTTCTCTATACTCGCCTTTCCATTGGCCTCTCTACTTGTCCATCCATTCGATTTTCTTTTCACCTGTCTACTTGACTCTCCACACTTGCCTACCTACTCGCACCTCTACTCAAATCTCTATTCGATCTCTACTCGCTACTACATTCACCTTTCCACTCGCCTCCCTATTCGCCTTTACAGCATTCTATTTGATTCTATACGCGCCTCTCCACTGGCTCTCTAGTCGCATATCTACTCGCCCCTGTAGTCGACTCTACTCGACTTCCAATCTTTACACGCCTATTCACTCGTCCCTATAACAATTTCTACTCGCCTCTCCACTCGCTTCTATATTTGGTTCGCTACTCGACTATATCCGTTCCGAAGCTCTAATCCACCTTTGTACTATATTTCATGAGGACATGTTAAAAGAAATTCTTACTATTTATGCCATATTCACCCCCTTTTTTGTGCCATTGAAAAATTAGAAACTTTAATCCCAACGCCCTATTCCGCTCCCCCCCTCCTCCTTCTATCCCTTTTTTCGCGATAAGGGGTAGCCTATGTCCATTTTCGAGCTCTAATCCATCTCTGTACCAAATTTCAACAGGATATCATCAA
The DNA here is from genome assembly GCA_949126895.1 of Eilema caniola. Classification (NCBI taxonomy): domain Eukaryota; kingdom Metazoa; phylum Arthropoda; class Insecta; order Lepidoptera; family Erebidae; genus Eilema; species Eilema caniola. Next base: position 19,822,071 of record OX421462.1, read on the forward strand.
AAATGACAAACTTTCATATTTACTATCTAGTCCTTATCCCCCCCCCCCTTTTACCACATTATTTACAATCAAGGGTAACATATGTCCGTTACCAAGCTCTAATTAATCCCTGTACCAAAATTTCATCATCATCAAAACTGTTAAACTTTAATCCCTTATTACCCCCTCCCCCCCTACCCCTATGCCTCCATTTTCGCGTCAATAGGTAACCTATGTTCGTTCCCAAGCTTCAATGCCTATGTTCGTTCCCAAGCTCTAAACTATCGTTGTACCAAATTTCATCAGGAAATCTACAAAAATAACAAACTTTCATCCCAAGGCCTTAGTCCCCCCCTTCTACCCACCTTTTTGTGATTAAAGGTAGTCTGTGTCCGTTCCCAAGCTCTAAACTATCTCTGTACCAAATTTCATCAGTAATCTTCTAAAACGATACATTTTTATCCCAAGTCCCTGGTCCCCCCCCCCTTTTTCGCCCCTTTTCGCGATAAAAGGTAGCTTATGTTCGTTCCCAAGCTCTAAACTATCTCTGTACCAAATTTCATCAAGAAATCTTCAAAAATGACAAACTTACATACCAATGCCCTAGTCCGCCCACCTTCTACCCCCCTTTTCGCGATAAAAGGTAGCCTATATCTGTTTCCAAGCTCTAAACTATCTCTGTACTAAATTTCATCAAGAAATCTTCAAAAATGACATAATTTCCTCCCAAGGCCCTAGTCCCCCCCCCCCCCTTCTACCCCCTTTTCGCAATAAAAGGTAGTCTATGTCCGTTCCCAAGCTCTAAACTATCTCTGTACCAAATTTCATCGGGAAATCTTCTACAACGATAAACTTTTATCCCAAGGCCCTGGTCCCCCCCCCTACTACCTCCCTTTTTGTGATAAAAGGTAGTTTATGCCCGTTCTCAAGCTCTAAACTATCTCTGTACCAAATTTCATCAAGAAATCTTCTAAAACGATAAACTTTTATCCCAAGGCCCTGCTCCCTCCCCCCCCCTTCTTCCCCCCTTTTCTTGATGGAAGGTAGCTTATGTTCGTTCCCAAGCTCTAAGCTATCTCTGTACCAAATTTCATCAAGAAATCTTCAAATGTGACAAACTTTCATACCAAGGCCCTAGTCCGCCCCCCTTCTACCCCCCTTTTCGCGATAAAAGGTAGCCTACTTCCGTTTCCAAGCTCTAAACTATCTCTGTACCAAATGTCATCACGAAATCTTCAATAATGACAAACTTTCCTCCCAAGGCCCTAGTCCCCCCCCTTCCACCCCCTTTTCGCGATAAAAGTTAGCCTATGTCCGTTCCTAAGCTCTAATCTACCTCTGTACCAAATTAGATATCTTCAGAAATGACAAACTTTCATAAAAACTTTCATCCCCTATTTCCCCCCCTTAAACCCCCTTTCTCGTGATAAAAGGTAGCCTATGTCCGTTCTCAAGCTCTAATATACCTCTGTTCCAAATTTCATCAATGGTTCAGCGGTTTAGACGTGAAAGCGTAACATACAGACAGACAGACAGACAGACAGACAGACAGACAGACAGAGTTACTTTCGCATTTATAATATTAGTATGGATTTTGATCGAATTTTAGTTTAATCGGATATGGGGAGTTTGAAAGGTATCTTTGTAAATTTTAAGCATGTTATTGATCAATTCTCAATCAATTTATATCATGCCAGATAATTTAACCACGGGCATAATATCAATTTTTAACTGACAAATTGACCACTTAACCGCCGTTTCATAATCATCTATATTTTATGACAATAACATCAAATCTAGCCTCCTGAACTACCTTCTTGTAAAACAATTCTCTTTTGTAACTACGCTACGGCTGCAAAATAAATCTCGCTTTGTAATAAAATAAAGTCAATAACTATTCTTATGCCATGGGGAATAGCAACAGGGGCTGGCAAATTAACTTTTTATCAGAGTTCGCTTCTGCTGTTCCGTGTAATTGAAAAAAAAGCAAACAATACAAAAAAGTAGTTACAGAATGGGTATTCCCAGTTTGAAAGGAGTTAAATAAAACACTCATACTATACCATCCATGCCGTTAAATAAATGATTAACAGTAGGTACCAGATATTGTGAAATATGTAGATTAAAACATATGTACCCTTCCGCTGTCCCTACGGTTCGATTCCCGGTCAGTACAAATATTTCTATTCATGAATATGTCTATTTACATAGGTCTGGCTTTTGCTATTATGTAGGTATATATTTACCAAAACATCTGTCCATGTAGGTATATCCATATTCTAGAACTCATAACACAAGCTCAGCTACGCTTCCGTCTTCATAGCGTTGTGCTAGTTGTCTTAGAATATATTGAAGAAGTCATTGTACTTTTGCGCAGTATTTTATTTATAACCTAACCGGTTTCTCCTCACGACATACTCAAAGGTTTATTTTAGCGGTTACTATTTATTCAAATAATTCCTTTTATTGCCGTTTTATTCAGTTGGAAATATAAATATTTTTAAAGGTATGTTATTAAAATTAAAGGCATCAATTAATGAGTAAGATCTAATATAGAGATTCACACTCGTCAGCCATTAATATTGTGCCCTCAGGCAACTTTAAATTACACATACAGACCTACAATACGGTACAATTTATTAATTACATATACCGCATATTGACCTTATTGCGTGCAACCCCATTTCCTTTTGGAATTGATAAATGACAGTGACAAACGTTACATTTAAAACCACAATAAACCCCAAGGTTGACATTTTAAACTATAGGCCACATAATTTCATACTCGTAACTTGTAGTACCTGCTTGTGCATTGTTTATAGATATACATAGTATTATCACGCCTGTTATCACAGAAGCTTCTAGACTGGAAGATAATGAAACAAATTTGTAAGTCATTTGTACGTGTATGGCGACTCTTCAGGGCTCGGGTGTTGAAGGTCGCGGGCTGACCTTCGTCCTCCTGTCACTAGCAGCGCCTACGTACCAGGAGCCTGATGAGGACACCGTGAACCCCACACCCGAAAAGGGATCTAGGTAGAGAGATGGCAACCGAGGAGCCAAAGACGGCTTTTTGTCGGTTGGAACCTAATAAATTAATTTTTAAACAAAATAACTTTTAAGGAAATTTAAATATTATTTTTTATGAAAAAGAGTTGAGCCTGGTAAACACATTTTTAAAACAACCGACATATTAAAACATAGTACCAACTTAGAAATATAATAGTTTAAAACCATTGTTACGTAAACCTTTGACAATGCAGTGAGTTGAAACCGGTCAGGTTAAAAATAAAAATAAAGTGTGCAAAAGTACAAGTGACGTTATTATTCAATGTAAACAAACCCGTTCTGGGGCTTGAAATCTGTGAATGTGCACCATAATAGTCGGTGACGTGTAAACATTATTCACTTCTTGCAATAAAAAAATGAATTCTGAATTATATATGTAGGTATATGTTTTATCAGTGAAAGTACGAAAAATGTTTAAGGTGTTAAACTTTTTTGTGTAGTACTCTCACTTGTACCTATCCTATGTAGGTAGTACTCTACTAAATTGAGCATTATGTATTTAATTTATCCCGTTTCGTTATAGATTATATCGATACAGGGTTTCACAAAATAAACAATGCAATTCAAGTTACATTATTTGCAACTAAAACACTTTAAATTTTATTTCAGAATCAATTTCGATTTTGAAATACAATTCAAAGTGTTTTAACTAACTAACTAATTTAATCTTCGTCTACTTATGTCATATTACAGTATCTCGGTTATTCGAGGTAATGTAGGGAGGATAATATGTTCTATCAGTCTGTTTTAGTCGGACTTATCTGAGCATACCTACACCTCAATTAATGCAGATGGCTCGACTAAATCCGGTAGGTGCCTCGGCTTACACGGATACTCGATTGAACGAAGGCCGAATAAACTTGGTTTTATTTAATTGAATTCCTAAATAAGCCAAATATTAGCAACATGCCAAATAAACGTGTACTTTTTAAATGCAAAATATAAAATATTTTGTTTTGTACGTAGACAAAATCTGTTTGTCAAATGTTATTTCGTTAGGTATAATTTAAGCAATTGACTACAGTGCCACATTAATTAACAAATAATGTGTCTTTCTTTTTGTAATATTTTAAATCAAAGTTTAATTGAACTGTTTTGGTTGCATGTTTCACAATATGATGTTTTTATTTTTTAAATAAATATTATTCCAAGGATATAAAAAATTACTAAGTACATAAATTGAATACATTTAAATAATTTAAAAACAGTGACCATTAAATTATTTTTTGGAAACATTTCGTTATATTTATAGCCTTTGATATTTGTCACACCCAATCATTATAATAACATAATCTATGGGATAGTGCCAATTTATACCAAACAGCTCTTAGATTAATTTATTATGATTTATATCTGGCAAAATGAATTTACAAGAGTGTCGTCTGTTGGCCGTTTCATGAGAGGATTAGGGGATTAGATCGAAATTCTCTAAGCTTTGAAAATATACACGCTTAACATTACAAAAGGAAATCCTTTTCTCGATTGCCTATCACATCTTTGATGTGTTAAGTGTTACCAACTATACTTGACCGTAGGTCCCCATTATCACATTATAAACGCGACTGAGTAGTATCTAAAGTATTTAAACCTTAATAATACAGCGCTCCTCAAGACCTACATTGTTTTCTGTTATAGATTTTGTGGTAGTTTCATGGTGTTTACCAAAGAAGGACGGATTTCTTTCATTACGTTTTCGATTTAGTAATCAGCCCACGGCACGTACATTTTTCATTCCTGAGTTTTAATTAGGTTGAGACAGTAAAAACTCTCACGTACAACAGCCTCGGGATCACTTTGCATAAAATAGGTATATAGGAATTCCTTCTTAAACCGTTTTTTGAATAATAAAAACAGTGAATATTTATTTCAAGCGTAATATGTTCAGGGTGAATCTTGAAATTAGGCGTATTCAGTCGATTCCCTTGACATATTTTGTTTTCGAAGATATAAAAAAAAACAGCCGTTAAGCTTTACGTAATTGTAAACATTTTTTTCAAATAGACATTAGGTATTCTCGTACGAGGCAAAACAAATTTTTCGATTTAAATATTTGGGTACTCAAAAAATATGGCAGGGGAACTAATGTCCCCGCCTTCCCGAAAAAAGGCATAACGAGGCACTGTCTCGGCCTGTTGGAGTGTCGGTAGATGGCTCCCACTTTCGCCCCAAGACGGATATATAGGAAAATTTGGAAGGCTTCAGGCGTGGTTTAATGGCTCTTCGGTCAAAGCATTACCCTGTAAGTGAAAGATCGCGGGTTCGAATCCCGCCTTAACCAGCTAAAAATATATTTGAATAGTTAGTTTTTTTTTTGTTTTTTTTTAACAAATCAAATCAAATCATTTATTGCTCACTAAGTGTACATTGGTGTTACAAGTATTAGTAGTGCTTAAGACTTAGCGCCATCTTCAGGCATTGCAATATTACACATTAAAAATATTTCAAATTAAAAAGAAAAAAATAATGTCAATATACAATAATTAATTATTGAGTCCTTAGGAATTTATTACAACCTTTTATATTTAATTTAATGGATGTCGAGTGTCAAATACAATAATATAATCAATAATATAAGTCCTCACAAGTCAAGAGTAAAAATTATTGTTACACGTCTTATTAAATTCAAATTCAAATTAATTTATTTGCAGATATGTGGTCATACACGCTGTTACATAAATATAATACAGTTCCGCACATCTACCATTCAGTGGCATGCAAATATTACATCTATTTAATTTTTTTTTTATATATACAGGGTGTATTTTTGAAACGGGGCAGTAAGGGCAAGTACCTTAACCGTTGCAGTTACAGCAAAACGTTCTTAGAAGACCTTCCCTAACTTTTTGACATATTTTGAACTGCATTCACAGATTTTGTAAAAAACTTACAGTTGGCAAAAAAAAAATGCAAGAAGTCCAAAATTTTTTTTTATGCCAATCGATTCTATTTCATGTGGGGATCAAAAAAATCTATGAGATCATTTTAGCTTTCAGTACTAGGAAAGACAGAAATCGCCAAAAACGTTTCCCATACATTTCGGCAACAGAAACAAATTTCTACGATGGTCTAACTTTTTGTTATGGCCAGGAAGTGGGTAGAATTGACTGTAAAGTAAATAAAAAGAATTTTTATCCTCAAATTTCGAATTTGATTCGAAAATCTGTGTGTTATTCTTAGTTTCAGCTGAGAAACTTCGTATGAGTTATTAATTAAGGATTTTCGCTAAAATGTCTTCTAATCGTGAAAAAATTGACTTATTAGAAGCGTATTTTGTCAATAATCGAAATGCGGGAGCTGCATTAGTGTGGTACCGCAATAAGTATCCGTTGCGGCATGTGTCAACAAGAAAGGTTATTACAAATCTTTTGAAAAATCTGGAATTGCAGGGTTCTTTCAAAAGAAAGCGGCAGCCTCGTGTGGACATGGACACGGAGATTGCGGTTCTAACTTATGTCGAAGCATATCCAGAGGTATCATCCAGGCAAGTCGCCCTTGAAGTAGGTGTATCCCACTCCCTTGTGATAAAGATATGGAAGAAATACGGCTACAAGTGCTATCGATATGGGCGCATAGTTCAAGTGTTACATCCGGGTGATGATGTTCGAAGGCTTACTTTTTGCAGATGGCTAAGAGGAAAAATAAGCAGAGATTATGAATTTTTAAATTACATACTGTGGTCAGACGAAACGAATTTTTCCAATAACGGTATGTACAACAGAAAAAATCACCACTATTGGTCCAAAGAAAATCCACTAAGAGTTACGGCAAGTCATAATCAGGTTCGCTTCTCATTCAACTGTTGGTGTGGTATAATGTCCAATCGAGTCATAATGGTGGAATTTTATGAAGGGAAACTGAATTCTGCCATGTATAATGAAGTCATTTTACACCATCTTGAAAACGAGATGGACGAATGGCCCCTGTCGGAATTGCGAAAAGTTCATTTTCAACAAGATGGTGCACCGCCACATAACAGTCACCTTTCACGTCCCAATTTGAGCCGCCTATTCGGTACACAGTGGATAGGTACACATGGTCCAACACAGTGGCCACCTCGTAGCCCCGATCTAACACCACTTGATTTTTTTTTATGGGGCTTCGTGAAAAACCAGGTGTATAAGACGACGTACGCCAGTGTTCAAGAGCTCAAGGATGCATTAATGACCATTTTACGTAATATTCATCCCAGAACATTATTAGCCGCCATTCGTTCAGTGCAAAAAAGGATAGACTTATGTATTCGTGAAAATGGAAATCATTTTGAGCGATTTATTTCATAAACCAATTTCTTAAATGTTTAAATGATTTTTTTTATTTAAAAAAGTTCAAAATTTTACCTGACCTATGAGTTTCGAATTGATTTATCATATTTCCGTACGAAATGTATGGGAAAGGTCTTTGGCGATTTCTGTCTTTTCTAGTACTGAAAGCTAAAATGGTCCCATAGAGTTTTTTGATCCCCACATGAAATAGAATCGATTGGCATAAAAAAAAATTTGAACTTTTTGCATTTTTTTGCTAACTGTAAGTTTTTTACAAAATCTGTGAATGCAGTTCAAAATGTCCCAAAAAGTTAGGGAAGGTCTTTTAAGAACGTTTTGCTGTAACTGCAACGGTTGCCCTTACTGCCCCGTTTCAAAAATACACCCTGTATATATATACTAAATACTTTAAAATTCAGATACAAATTAACTCTTTAAAACATTGTTACATTATATTGACGTCAGTTCTGCTTTCTTGGCCATCAACTGACGGTTGACCGTCATCAGGTATGAGATCATTCTGCCATTTCTGTCACACAGTACGCATTCTTGCGTTCTAAACCATGCCCGTTCCTTTTCTGCCACCTCATTTGCATGCATCTCCGCCTAGAAAAAGAAGGCGTTTCACACATTTTCACTTATAGGACACGACTCCGTTTTACACGAAACGTGAGTGATCCTAGAGAATAATATAATTCAAAAAAAGGACGTTAATCATTCATTTATGTTTTTGTACTGGTGGTGTTTGTTAAATCTTGAGAATGCCATTAAATAATACTATACCATTGTTCTTTTACAAAACATCATATTTATATTTTTTGTTAGTTTGAGTCTGATACAATCGTGGGAAATTCCACACAAAAAACAGTACTTCTATTTACATAGATCTAAATAAGGTCTAAAGATTTATATTATACTGTCAGATTTAACGCCAATACAATCAGTTGAAATTTCCAGCGTTTTAACAGAATTCAATATTCCAGTGTTTTAAAGGCGCATGAACTGACTGACAATCCAATGACTGGACTGGGTTATTCACTGAATACATTACGGATACATTCCAGTGATGGTTCACATTATTCCAGTAGCATTCCAGCCCTAGATTCGCTTTCTGGACTGGAATGTTACTGGAATAATGTGAACCGGGCATACCACCAACAATTCAATGTAGTTTCAGTACTTCGAGATATCTCACTTTCAAATTACGAGATAAACACCATGTTTGTCTCACCATAACCATGGCTAATAAAAAGCAACCAAAACTTCGGGATCAGAATTAATAAAAAAATAAGTCGCAATAGAATTCTTTACAATTTTAAAGGTTTAATTTAAAAATGTACTAATAATTTCTTGAGAAATATATAACCATTGTTCTCAAAGAAACAACACAATGCAGTAGGTATAAAGCTTTTAGTTTTAATAAGGTTGTTGTTGTAATCATAATGGTGAGAAACATTATGTTTTAAGATCAATTTGAAGTCATTTTATTCAGTTTAATTTTCAATGATTAGATTTCATTAACTAGCCTTAGCCGCGGCAGCTCTGCCAACGTAAATTCCTTACGGTGTAACTATAATTTTATTAATTTATATTGACTTTTTTAATTGATTTATATTGACATTTATATGAAATTAACGTAATTTATAATCCGGATAATAACAAGTATAAATAGTTTATTAATTTAATTCAATATGCACTCAACTTTGTCTGTATGACACCGACGCGATGCGTCTACATCACTTAATTTTTGATTTTATTGCCCAAGTATAATTAGACACTAACATAGTCTATAAGTCAACCTTCAATGTGCTTACTAACAAATTATGGATGGTTATCTAAAATAAATGATTTTTATTATTATAAGTCTTCAGGCTTTCACGGCCGGCGTTGTATGTAGAATATACTGCTTCCGGGCTGTTTGGCCGTGGTCGATGTGAAACTTGCGATTTTTATTATTATTATAAGCCAATAACTTTTTTTTCGAAAATCACTTAAAAATTGTAGCTTGATAAATGTATATCTGAACTTCTTGTTTAGTTTTAAATGTATTCCGGGTTTCGCTTGGACTACAATCAGCATCCAGCCCCGATAGATTTCTTTATGTATGCTAAAAAAAATAGGGCCAAATTTGCCGCCCCCTAAAATCTGCCGTCCTAGACTCCAGCCTATTCAGCATGGTAAACCAGCCACTGCTATGGACCATTTCAATGCAATGGACCATTTCGCATAAGACTGGAGCGTGATTTTTTAACAAATTGCAATTTTTGTGCCATTAGTACAATATTATATCATACTAATTTATTCATGAAGACAGAATTTTAAAAACCTGAATAAATAAGGAGATTTTCATTCGAAAATAGTCTGAACACACCCGTGTATACAGTCGCATTACAAGTTACGATATTTTGCACCGATCAGTTGATTGCACACGGGTCAAACTCAACAGAGTACCGACATCGTGTGATATGTGGTTCCAACGCGTTACGTCATAACATCTATATATCGACTAGCACGTTTTGTAAATACTTAAAGGCGCCCACTCACTAACAGTTTACCGGACGACGGCCGGCCGATATAAATCTGTCAGTTAATCGCAATAACCCACACACTAACAGTTTCGTTAACGATTTTGGACTGACGACTCATACGATCTGATAGTGTGTGGCCGCCGAACGATTTCGGACAGTTCTAGGCCGTCAGGGCGAACAAGCACACGTTGGCCGGCGGCCTGTCGACCGACGTCTCGTGTCAGCATTGTTTACGTAATAACCTCAAAATAACACATTAAAATATATTTTTTTTGTCTGAGGTAATAACATTATGATAACATGTACCTACATCACTAGTTTTTACTAAGATTTTATTCATGTTATGTACATAATCGTCTATATTCCTTATGCACATAGTCCATAAGGTCCAAAACAGCTAACACCTATTTCTCACAATGATTTTTACGTACTTATATAAAACATAATGTAATGCAAGCTATTTTCAACCTTATTAACATCACAACAAATCTAGTTTTTTCTTCTTATCTTCGTGATCAGCGGCATTTATTAATGCGAAAAAACATGTAATTAAGAAAATGTTAATAAGGTCGAAAATCGCTTGCACTGTTCGTAGTGTTTGTGTTACTGATATCAGACCATTACCGGTAGGCAATCGTACGACGGAAAACTGACGAATCACAACTGCTAGTGTGTGGTCGCAAAACTGACAACAGGTAATTGCCGGCAGGCCAAAATCGCTTTAGTGTGTGATGTGAGCGCTATCCCCCAGGGATCGATCCTTGGCCCTATTCTATTTAGTTTATACTGTGCGGATATAGTCAGCTGCCTTCAGAACTGTCAGTACCATATATATGCCGATGACGTGCAGGTATACTTGTCATTTAACCCCGGTGAATGTCAAGCGGCCGTTGTGAAATTAAATGACGATCTCAGGCGCATAACAGCATGGGCAGATAGTAATTGTCTAGTATTAAATCCTCACAAGACAAAGTATATACTATTCGGTACTAAGAGTCAGATTAGTAGGGTACCCACCAACCTGAACCTCAGCCTCAAGGGAGAGCCTATAGACAGGGTTGCTGGAGCTCGCAACTTGGGGTTGTATGTGGATCCTACCCTTAGGTTTGAACAACATATCGCGGAGTCCGTTCAAAATTGCTTTTACCGTCTAAAAGTGCTTTACAGAATGCGGCCGCACCTGTCCGAGGAGCTTAGGGTTCGTGTAACAGAGTCACTCGTGCTATCTAGGCTCAATTACGTAGATGTAGTTTACGGCCCGCGTTTGTTGGCTCGAACGGAAAGATTAATTCAGCGTGTTCAAAACGCCTGTTTCTGCTTCTCGATACCGGCCAGAGGACATGTCACATCTTACTTAAGTCAAAATTCTCTTTTAAAAATGAAAACTCGTAGGAAAATGCATGTGGCATGTCTTCTGTTCGGTGTTTGGCGGGCCGCGGTATCTGCTTGACAAGCTCGGCTGGATTACCGGCGGAAGATCGTGTGCTAGAAGACAGTGCTCCCAGCAACTCTCAATACCGCGGCATCGGTCTGAGGCATTTAGGGGCAGTTTTCGTTATTCGGCTTCCAAAATATGGAACAATCTTCCACCACCGTTGCGAGCCATTAAAACAATTACCACGTTTAGGAAACGATTAAGATTGTTCCTCTTGGAAGCTCAAAGGAGGCTGGATAGCGTTAACTCAAATATTTCAATCATCTAATTGTCTTTACACGCAACTGCATGGCAGTCAAATCACTGTTCTACTTGTTTGTTCTACTGTGTCTAGTTTATTTTTACTTATCAACCACTATTGGTATGTTGTGTACCGGATATCATGTATAAGTGTATGTATGTGTATATGTGTGTGTGTATGGGCAGGTATATACATATATATGTATGTATATGTGTGTATGTGTGTATATATGCATATGAGTAATATTTTTGTTATATTATTTTTCGTCTATAAATGAGGATTTTTCCTCTATAAATGAGGTGTAGTGTAAGATTGGGGACCCGAGGAGACTCTCTTACTATAATTTTGATATTAGAAGCCAATGAATTGAATTTAGAAATAGTAGAATTTTTGTCCGAAACATCATTTAAAAATAAACCAATTAATTTAAATTCATTTTTAATAAAAGCCAAATCTTGGAAATCTGTCTCCACATCTCCCCCTAGAGTCCCGTCGTCTAGATACCATACATTGAATTTTGAATTTAAACGCCGAATAATAGGTTGGATAGTTAAACTGAAAATTACCGATTCAAGAGGGTCTCCTTGTTGACAACCAACAGCTGATTCTAAAAGGTTGTCCTTGTATAATAATTTAGAGGGGTACCTGTATCATTGCCAGAGAAAATTAAAATTTTTGGGTGTTTCTAATTTTGCTTGGTTCAATATCAAGTTCAATAGGTCCTGTTTACAGAGTTAACAAACAATTCATATCAATCATAATTTCCCTATACGTTAGAAGTACCAGTGGCACTTGTAATTGATTTTCATTGTAATTGAACCAATAAACAGTTCACAACTATTTCGAATCAGAATACTTCGTTTTTTTTTTCTTTTTTTTTAATAATAGTGATATCGCATTTGAGTGAAAACAAAGTGCGTAGTGATACATTGATTCTTAAAATACCATGTTCAAGTTCAAATTATGATTACTATAAAAAGGAGGACGGGCTAATAGCAAGAGGAATACAGATATACAAAAATGTACACTATTACAACTCGCGAATATTTCCAGGTAATGAAATTACATTTAATCGTACCTTTTACTAAATTTAACTTGGACATACCTATTAAAATGTTATTCCTCAACACGCTTTTAATAGGGAAGAGAATAGTTCAAACTGCATTGACAAAAGATTCTTAGGTAATTAATCTTTTTATCTGGACTAGTGTTGGTGAATTCGAGCTTTTTTGAAAGGTCATGGAATCAAACAGTGAAATGGAAGGTCTTTACATGCCCTAAAAGTCACTGTTACGTGTTAAATTTCAATATGTGCGTAAAACTTCACTATTTATATCTAGAGAATGATAATGATGAATGAAAACAATTACAAAATACAACAGAAACTGTCATGTATTTATTTTATATTTGTACTTATATTATTATTGCAAGAAAGTATGACACGTTGCTAAGGACGTTCAGGACGTTCACTAATTGTATGTTAATTCTTAACCTATTACATTCGCCATTTAAATGGTTTGTTAAGTATTTGTCAAGAGCCATTAAGTTTGTCCTTCTACATGGCTGAGAAGAATGGCCGCTGCTGAATGATATAAGCAGGACCTACGTATCACGGAGATAAAAATTTGGAAAATATGGATCTACGGAGACACACATAAAGATCGCGTGAGGTACTCCTGCATCCATGGAAGCTTTCATATACGTGACATCCCCGATAAAGCCCTAGAGAAACTTCTTTGCTGGTACGGCCACGTTTTGCGGCTACTGCTAAGCTACGTGGATAACAAAATATCTGGCATTGGCACCCCCGCCGGGTCTTGATAAGAGCGGCAACCCCAAAACGATTTAGCTTAACATCGTAGAGGGTGAGGCAAACCCGTGCGGAATATTGAAGTAAATTTATTTCTCAAAAGTAAAATACAATTGCATTTTAATGACGTCGATTAAAAACCTAACCGCAAGTATAGTAACGGAGTAAGTAGCCCGCGCGCACCATACTTGCGATCAACAATAAAATAACAATATTGTATTGATAGTTCTTAGGTAACTTTTGAAATAGTGTATGCAAATGACCTACTAAATTTTGTATATATTCAAGAATTCAATTATTATAGTAACTATATTATAATTCATATATTTGTGTATGATTCTTTTGGTTTCTATAATAATATAGCAATAGACACTCTATTAATTAAATACCTAAATAAAACACACAAAATGTTAATTTTCATTTGTGTTTAGGTTTTTAATAAATTTTATTAAGGTTTGTTATTAATATTTAACCTTTATCTTTATTTTTCAAGAAAAGAGTCTAAGAGAAGTTCGGCAAATTTCAAAAAAATATATTATAGAGATGCTAAGGAGATTTAGCTAGCATTGTGTAAGTAAACATTTATGTAAGGTAATTTGCACAAGCATTATTGCAGTTTTGTTTTGTTAGTTTCGTTCGTTATCTTCGTTAGACGTATAATGGTGTGCCGCGTAAAATACTACGTGGCATACGATCGTAACTTACACATACGACCTTATTCATGTGGTTTAAATAGCTCTGAATATTAGCATATGGGTGTAACAATGACATACGACCTTTGTGCTACTGGTTAAAGGGCGTAATTTATTAAATAAGGCTATATTTTCATCAATATAACTGTTGTTTATTAGTTTATTATTTTCATCTTAGTTCGAATGTCCTTAATTCTTTATTGTACACATACATAAAATAATACAGTAACAGGCATAAATACATTTTGATGTACAAAGGCCAGCTCTCAGTATTGAGTTTTCTCCCAGCAAACCTCTCTCTTATATTTTATTTGTGTGTTGTATCTTATTAAGAATTATTGTTAATGATGATTAGTTTATGATTTTGATGAGAATGCTAATGATGACGGTCAATGAGATGATTGCTGTCTCTTTAATGTGTTGCAGACTTTTCTTAGGCTTGGTAGGGACATTTGGAACCAACACGAAATGTAACAATTCACTATAATATACACTTTTCTACTCTTGTGTGCTTCATCAAAGACGTCATGTCTGAAAATCCGCTATTTTTATACACGTAAACTTGAATTCACACCAATTTTGGAAAATACTTTAAATAATAGCGCGATGCACCCTTCTTCCCTTCACCCTTTGTCAATTCAAAACATCATACCTATTCATTTTTAACTCCATAGTGCCGAATTTATCATACATTTTACATAACTATTTTTTAAATGGTTAAAAACTCAGACTCGGCAACTCCTTGGTGTACTTTTTAGGGTTCCGTAACCCTTATAGATTCGTCATGTCTGTCTGTCTGTCCGTCCGTATGTCACAGCCACTTTTTTCCGAAACTATAAGAACTATACTATTGAAACTTGGTAAGTAGATGTATTCTGTGAACCGCATTAAGATTTTCACACAAAAATAGAGAAAAGACAATAAATTTTGAGGGATCCCCATACTTTGAAACTCAATTTTTTTTTTCATCAAACCCATACGTGTTCGGGTCTATGTATAGGTCTTCAAAAATGATATTGAGGTTTCTAACATATTTTTTTTTAAACCGAATAGTTTGCGCAAGAGACACTTCCAAAGTGGTAAAATGTGTGCCCTTCCCCCCCCCCCCTGTAACTTCTAAAATAAGAGAATGATAAAACTAAAAAAAATATATGATGTACATTACCATGCAAACTTCCACCGAAAATTGGTTTGAACGTCATGTAGTAGGTAAGTTTTTTTTTTAATACATCATAAATCGTAAGCCGTACACAATTTATTAAAACATCGATCAAAGTAACAACGAACTACAAGAACTTTTATATTGTTACTTGCTGCTACAGAACCCTTCATGGGCGAGACCGACTCGCACTTGGCCGCTTTTTCAAATTTGCTTTGCATGCGCTATTTTATCATTTTTTACCCTTGTGCTCGTGGGTCTTTCGTCGATTCACACCACAAGCTGTTCGCACCAGGGTGTGAATCGCACAACGCCGCTTTTTGAAGTGGTCGATTCGAACCAGTGTGGTGTGAATCGCACCACGCCATTTTTTGAAGTGGTCGTTCGCACCACGGTAAGAAAATCCAATGCGATCTTTGGACTTATTATACTAAAGAGAACCATTATCATTCATTTAATAAAGTAGACAGATGTTTTATGGTACTGACGACGACGGGTAGAACACAGCTATTGAAACAAACTTTGTCATTTTAAATATTAAATATATTTTATGCAAGGCTAATAGTTATAACTATTATTGTATTTAAAACATGTCCATCCAAAGGTTGCCTGGAAGAGATCGCTCTTAGGGATAAGGCCACCATTTGTACATATAATAAATAGTCATTAAAATTTATCACTGCGGGGGTATTCGGGCTTTCTCCCATCACATAGAGCCAGCCGTCATCCAATAATTCCAGTGGCAAATGTGATAACACTGTGCATAACTTTACATGGATCCTGCCTAGTTTCGATTTCGTAATTCCAAGTTGTTTGGCTTTACGCCACAGGCTACGACTGAAGTGAAAATAACAGCCTACCACTTTCACTGCTGGAAACAGGTCTTTTATTGCTGAAATTGCAGTTATTTCGAAGTCCATTGAAAAGTGTGACTATTTTGTCCAAACATGGTTACAACACCCTGTATTCCCAAACATATGGAATACTTATAATGAATGCCATAAAACCAACAATATGGTCGAATCTTGGAATGGAAGAATTTAAAAAAAAATACCATTGAAACCAAATATTGCCCAACTACTGTGTGGATTACAAAAAGACGCCAATTTTTATTACAATAAAATTAATCAACCTGGCAATATTGAAGTTTCAAAGAGGTCTCAAGAGAGCATTTAACTTAATTTAAGAATTAATAGCACAATCAAAGAATTATTAGACAAACAAATAAGTATCGGTCATTGTTTGGAAAAATTAAGATAGAAAATAATAATGATAATTATGAGCTTGTGATGAATGCCTCGTATATTAGCAGCCCCTCTAGACAAGTGGTAATTCGCTTGCCAGCGTTTGATGGAATAGAATGACGAATGTATGGGATTTGACGTTTATGACATGCGTTAACGATTGTCAAATAAGTACGTCAAATCCTATACATTCGTCATTCTATTCCATTAAACGCTGGCAAGCGAATTGCCACTTGTCTAGAGGGGCAGATATAGAATAGAATAGAATAGTAGAAATCTTTATTTGCAGGAAACTTTTTTGATTTGATTAATACGTGATTTTTAGTTATAAGGAATGGGTAATTTCTTCCCTCAATATGTGATTTTGTTTATTTTTATTATTAAGATTTTAATTTTTACTCTTTTCCTCGATAACTAAAGATAAGCATCTAATAACACACCATTTGTGATTTATGTAATTAGTTATTAGTGAAAGCGTTGAGACTGCTTAGTATAATATGCAGGTGTTAATTTTACAACATCATACCTAAGCAATCTGTGTTTTATAGTTATAAAAAATGGGGCATCTCTGCCCTCAATCTGTGATCTTGTTTATTTTTATTGTTAAGTTGTTAATTTTCGCATTTTACATCGATAACTAAAGATAAGCATCTAATAACACACAATTTGTGATTTATGTAGTTAGTTATTAGTGAAAGGGTTGGAACTGCTTAGTATAATAATGCAGGTGCTAATTTTACAACATCATACCTAAACAATCTGTGATTTATAGTTATAAGGAATTGGGCATCTCTGCTCTCAATCTGTGATTTTGTTCATTTTTTCTTTTATATTCTTTTTATTTATACTTTTTACATAAATATGTAATATACTTTCTGCTTGAAATTTATGTAATTGGGTAAACTACTTACGTAATGTTTACATTTTGTTTTGTTAAAATGTATATTTTTTATGTATGGTTTATTAAGATAAGATAAGATAAAACTTTATTGCACACTAATAAAACAGTACATGTACGAGTATAGACAGAATAATAAGATATGTACAAATGGTGGCCTTATCCCTAAGAGCGATCTCTTCCAGGCAACCTTTGGATGGACATGTTTTAAATACAATAATAGTTATAACTATTAGCCTTGCATAAAATATATTTAATATTTAAAATGACAAAGTTTGTTTCAATAGCTGTGTTCTACCCGTCGTCGTCAGTACCATAAAACGTCTTTCTACTTTATTAAATGAATGATAATGGTTCTCTTTAGTATAATAAGTCCAAAGATCGCATTGGATTTTCTTACCGTGGTGCGAAACGACCACTTCAAAAAATGGCGTGGTGCGATTCACACCACTGCTGCACTGGTTCGAATCGACCACTTCAAAAAGCGGCGTTGTGCGATTCACACCCTGGTGCGAACAGCTTGTGGTGTGAATCGACGAAAGACCCGTGCTTGTTTAATTCCCTCGCTAAGGCTCAGGATTCTAATTTTTTCGGAATCTTTCGCTTTCTTGGTTATCTAAAATGAGCACGCGGTTAAAAAACAACTTCGCACTCTTGTATAACAAATAACTATTAATGATTGAGCATCGAAGCCGCCACCTATAATGTAGCAGTTGAATGCTCTACCGCCATGCCTTAGTGGCATACAATACACACTGGGACACGACACAATTCACGGCTCAAAATGACTGTTATGTTATATGATAAATATAAATATAATAGAACCTTATATTGTAATGAAGTAACAATAATTACAACTAATTACGCATTAAAGGTTTAGTTGTGTTCGACATCCAAAATGTGGTACTCGTACGCGTTTGTATTTACCATAGCATTTATTGTTATTGTTACTTATATACTACAAAAGACATTTGACACAGGCTCAAATAAAATTAAATTTTACTGTCGGTTCTTCATATTTTACCTTTGGATAAGCGTCGTAGCAACTATGGCGATACCTTACAGTTTACTCAGACCAAGACATGCCGGAAACATGAAGTAAGTAAAAAAATACATTATGGATTTGTATGTATCGTGTTTAAGAATGGTGTTCTATCGTCATAATTCTCAGAGGGATTTTCCAAGTGCCTCCAAAGTTTTCACAAAGAAACTCAGGATTCGCTCATACTTTTTTATTGGTGTATCGGCTTTTCCAGCAGTGACTGTTGTCTCTGCTGGAAAAGTCGACGTCCTTCGTATAGTAAGTGCCCGACTAGCAGGTGGAGGTTTTTTGGACCCCAAAGGTAGGGATACGGCCATGTACCACAGGATAGAGAGTACTGTTGTACACCCTAATACAAAAATAATTATTTTTAAATTATATTCTTACTGTTTCCTTTCAGAAAGTTCATTGGCCTTGTGAAATATGTGGAAAAGTTACTTAATTTGAAGTATCAGATACGAGATATAAAATTCTTGTCAGAAGATGAAGGTGCTGTCATTGTCGCAAATCATCAAAGTAGTCTCGATAGCATAGGTAATAAAATATAGAGATTTTGATCCCAAGCACTACAATATGCCACAGGTTCAACTATCGGCACCACTATGTCCTACGAACTAAAGTAGCTCACTTCTCCATTTTTTGATTTACCCTATATGATGTTGGTCGGAGCGGCTACAATACCGACTTGGGTCCTGTACATTATAATGCTTCCAGCGAGTAACTACAATGCCTACTTTGCAACTACTGCAACATGACATCTACAACTATATTAGAGCCATCATTATAAATATGAACTGATTTATAATGATGGCTCTAATAACTCGAACTTCACCAAAATGGATCTGCTATTAGTGTTTATGTTT
The DNA here is from genome assembly GCA_949126895.1 of Eilema caniola. Lineage (NCBI taxonomy): Eukaryota > Metazoa > Arthropoda > Insecta > Lepidoptera > Erebidae > Eilema > Eilema caniola. The sequence continues at coordinate 19,841,293 of OX421462.1, forward strand.
ACAGTTTTGTAAACCTGTTGTCAGTCTGGTAGCTCTGTTAGTGGTGCTGCTCATTAGGTCTCAAAGAAGTTTCCTTTTTTTTACTATGACGTGATTTACGTGATTGCGTAGTTGCGTAAATTGTTTTGCGTAATGGATATAAGAACTCATCTGATATACAGTGTAAACAGTCTAGTGAAAAAAATCATTAAAAATGTTGTTTCAATGTTATATTTATGAAGTATGTTTGAACTTGATTTTATGTTTCGACACTCAAATAGGTACATTTTTTGTCACAAACCGTCGTTATTGTCTCCGGTTTTGTATGTATATTGTCAGCATATAATAATTCAAGAGACGCCATCCTGAATTTATTTACGGTTTCACTGTAACTACACACGTAACTCATGTTCAACTAACCTATAACGGTACACTATATTATGACATAGGCCTGTCTCAATGTGCTTCAGATCACTCTATCCTACCTCTTCCTCATCCAGTCTTTCCCAGCTATCTTTTTCAAGTCGTCCTCGTCTGGCTGGGATATGTCCGGCTTTCCATCAATTTTGTATTGTATTTCACAACTTTTATATTATCATTGTTATTCGTAAAATTCTTTGACACATGTTTAATATTTCAGTGATTTCACATTTAGCGGTTAAGGTGAAATACAATCTTACGTTTATAATGAAAAAGGAAATAATGTACTGGGGGCCGTTCGGTCTCTGCGCGTACCTAGGTGGAACAATTTTTATTGACAGAAATAATGCAAGAAATGCTTACAATCTGCTTCAAGCCACCAAAGACCACATGATAAAAGAAAAGGTTGGTCAAATTGAATGATGTAAGGTTTCCTCTCTCATTATCTATTAGAATTATCATTATAATAAAACTGTACTTAAAGTTCTTTTTTTTACCAATCTTAATATTATCAAATCAGAAAATTTCTTTAAATTTTTCAATGATCTGATTTGATTGTGTTAGATTCGAAGTTTAAGATTAATATTGAAACAGTTTTATTAGATATGTCTATTGCTTTATCTAATCAGAAATATAGGTACCTACCTACTTATTCAATTACCACGTCGTATGTAGACAGTAGAGCTCCTTAAAACTCATGAAAAATGAATGATACAAGTACTTAATACAGATGCATTTGTGAAAGGTATTTAGAGAATATAACATTGTATTTTTACAGAATAAAATTTGGATGTTTCCTGAAGGTACAAGGAACGAGGATACCACAAAGCTGTTGCCATTTAAGAAGGGCGCGTTCAACATTGCGGTTGAGACCCAAGCACCGATTTTACCTGTCGTGATCTCACCGTACTATTTCATAAATAGGAAGAAATATACTTTTAGTAAAGGTAATACTTTTCACCACCGGTATTATTCGTTCTATACGTTTTTCGAACTTTTTCCCAACCCAATTGGACTTTCACTCAAACTAAAAAACGGCCGAACTTCGATAGTCTCTATCGAGCGACTTCCCATCTGACCTTCGCAACCCACAACCCACAACCGAAATCAAAGTTCTGTCATTAGACTATTGGACTCGGACTATCCATCAACATACACCCAATTTGATTACAGAATTCTAGGGATATGAGGTGCATATGTTAAAGACGTTGTAATAATATCTTTTTATCTTAGCTTCATTGTAATTTAATTACGAATCCGATTATTAAATTGAATTTTAATTAATTATAAGATCTAAGACTGTACAAACATTCTAATTTTTAAACAAATTATTTAACTTTTTACAGGTCATATCATAGTCCAGTGTCTAGAACCTGTCCCAACAACGGGGCTTACAATAAATGATGTACCGGATCTGGTTGAACAGGTTCACGCAAAGATGGCCGTAGCCTATAACAAGTTGTGCAAAGAAATAGTAAGCCCCTAAACACCTGACAAAATTATGACTTCACTCTCGTAGAATAAATACGATTACCAATACATTCAAAATTAATAAGTACCTACCTTTACATTCTTAAACTGTTTTATTTAGTTTGACCTGTTTGTAGGCGGGGGTCTAATTTAGAAGATAATTGAAATTTTACCCCCTTCTTGTTCACTGATTGATCTAGACTTTGGTACACTTCTTTAGTTTGTATTACAATGGTCAGACAGTTCAATTCAAAATATTTTTAAGTATTAATTAATTGTTTATTCGTGTACCTAGGTCACTACAACACAATGTAATGTAATTTATGTGTTAAGATAATTATAATGAAATCTAATATAATATATTTAAATCCATGCAATGTGTTACAAATTCCGTTTTTTTTTATAACTGCACCTCACCATCGTTCCAATGGTTAACCCGATTGCAGCTTAGTCCGATTTATTTATGCTTTCTGCTCATAATGTGACAACTCGTGATTTTTATAGGAGCGATAAATAATAGGTATGATGAGGAATAGTTTATTTCAGCTATTATCACAGTATTTTTTTTATATAAGACACGACAATTTGACTTCACCTCGCCTGATGGTAAGCTAAAGGCAAAGTCTCGAAAATAGAGTCACGATTACAAACACGCACAATGTTAACTGGTGGCACTCAGCTTGACGGCGTCATCAGATGCTTTTTCACGCTCTGCTCATAGGACCCGGGACTGTACAAGGAAGGAAACACATCAGCTGGCAGGGAATTCCAGGTCTTAATGGTGCAGCATAGCAATAAGTCACCTAACCGCTTGGTTCTTGATGGAATATTCTGCACCGTAAGCTGGTGAAATCTAAGCCCTGCACGTGATGTCCTGTGTAGGAAAGGAGAGGGTTGGACTAATTGTAAGAGCTCAAAAGATAATTCACTATGGCAGAGTCGGTAAAATACTAAACCTCGAGGGTGTTCGTGACCTCAGGATTTCCAATAATGTAGACCGCACGTCGCTACAACCTGTCGAGATTATCTAATAAGTACTTTGCGGAGCCATCCCAGTGATGCGAGCAGAATTCTACACAGGAACGAATTTGTGTCTTGTATAGAAGAAACCGCTGCTGGCCATATTCAACCCACGAGATGGAAGTTGCCTAAAGCGCGCAGTCACCGAAACACTGTACATACTGGTCCGGGAGACTCGTCAACAGAAGGTCCAGCAGAGAGGGTACTATGCCCGACTCTCTTGGTATGAAGCCCATCAAAATCTCGTGGTGGGCGTTAAAATTTGCCGAAAATACCAATTCGGCGATCGAAAACCGCTCCTGCACATCAACTGCCGCCTGACTTAGGTATTCAGGCTTCCCTACTTAGTCCAAAAGAGTCATTGCGACTGCGTGCCATAACGCATCACTTCATGGTTCTAATTTTCCTAGCAGAACTGTTTACTCTTTTTCAACAAGCTCTATAATGGAATATTTTTTTTTAAATCTTATTAAAATTAAACTTTGCCGAAAATGCTGTTATAAAATTTCAAGATTATTTAAACGGCACACAAGCTTTCAAATAAGCTGTTTGCTCAATTATGCTACTCAAACAAATTATTTTGTTTATACTAATTAAACATTTTTGTAAAAAGACCAAAAAGCCCACGGAGTCGGTACCTAACTTGACGGAGTCTCTTTCGTTTCTATTTGATAAACAAGTCTCTAATATATTTTTTTAATTTTGAAATTTAAAACTGGTCTATACAGAATGAACGATTATTACTTTGACTTTGATTATGAAGAAGAAAACAGAAGAAGAGATTGCATATATGATCAGGTCTCCGAATTCCGTAATAAACTCAAGTGGCTCCCAATTGCCCTTCGTCGGAATACTCATATACTTCCTTTATTATACAGTGTATTTAATCCCTGTACTCCTCATTATCTTAAAGAACGATTCAAGTTCCTTGGTGACACACATGCAAGATTTCTGAGATCATCGGAGAATTAGAAACTTTCAAATGCCACTGCACCATACAAGTTTCTACGATAAATCTTTCACTATACAAACAGTTCGCCTGTGGAATGCTCTGCCACTATAGGTGAATAAAGCGCAATTTCTAGAGTCCATAGTTACTATACGATGTTTTTTGTGTACTTAAAATGTTTGTGTAGTTAATAATGTGGATACTGTGTAGTTTAGTATAAGTAAATTGTAAATATTCTGTATTGTAGAGGTGCATTGTATTATTCAAATCGAATTGTATTTATTGACATACTATGTAGTACATATATTCTTACTGATATATAAGTTATTATTTATCATTGTTCCTTCTTTAAAAAAATAATTGTACGCTACCCTATCATCTCTTTTATTTATATCTATACAAAGGTTGCCTGGAAGAAATCGCTGTTAACGAAAAGACCGACCATTGTGCATTATTTACCTATAAAATTTGTTATGTTATAATACCTTTATGGTGTACAATAAAGAATATCTTATCTTATCTTACTTTTATAATGTACTATCTAATGCCGAGGTCAGTGTTGTACGCATACATAATCATATCGCCACATCAAAATCAGTTCATTAGTTATTGCATCCATCATCATCATTTTTTTTTAGTCAGCATTGCATAACATCCTTAACAAAATAAGGAGGTAAACGTGAGAAAATTACCAAAATATTTTTATTATATTTAACTGGCCTATCAAGTTCGGTTTGAATGTTAATAAAACATGTTTTTTGCCACCCAAGCATATTATTTTAAACAACCTTAATCACTTAGTTGCATTGTTCTAAATTAGTCGTAAGAATGTGGTACACTGTGTTTGTATTCACCGTATCGTGTATTTTGATTTACGTACTCAAACAGTTAGTAATTACCGGCCCAAATATGGTCAGATTTTATTTAAAGTTCTTCATATTCTATTTCTGGATAGCTTTCAGCGCAACATTGGTTATACCCTACAGCTTACTCAACCCAAAAGATGCCGAAAATCAGAAGTAAGTAAAACTGTTCAATAGTTATTTGTTGTACAAGAGTGCATAGTTGCTTTTTAACTACGTGTTCAATTTTGATGACTGAGCAAGCAAAGGATTGTAAAATCAGAGTCCTGAGCATCAGCCAAGGAATCAAATCATGAGATGAAAAATCTTTGCACTCGAGTGCAACACATAACTTTTCATTTCACCTCAGCGGAAAAATTACTAGATGCATATAAATAAAATCGGCCAACGCCAACGTGTAGACAGCCTATTTACCTTGTCTAGTCATCGCTCGATGTCACTCGCCTAATTGGCCGAGTGAAGCTGCGCTCGGCCAATAGCGTCCACACGTTGGTCCACCCGCCATTACACGGTGGACATCTATCGCTCGCGACATGGACTACTAGTGGGAACTAGGCGATACGTTGGCGTTGGCCATCGCTCGGTAATGCTCGGTCAGCGTGTATAGGCGCTTTGAATGTTAGGATATGGGTGAATTTCCCAAATGGCTTTTTTTATTGTCTTCGGTGAAATTAGTATTTAAAAAAAGGAATATTGATCTGAATTATTTTTTTTAGTATTCAATAGGTAGTTATTGGGTTGTGGCAAGGATATATTTTGGCTAGGACTATATATAAAGGTAGAAATAAATACATAAACCTCTATTTTTTTCACATCGGTGCTGTCCCTCTACTTTTTTTACAAACAAAAAAGCTTACACACTGATAAAAATAAGTAAGTTAGGTATATAAATTATTGTATTTCATAGAATATTAGTTTTCTTAGTAATATATGGCATATTTTATTACATAGCTAACGATTACTATTAATGAGAGGCACAAACATACTTGTCCAGCAAAATGTTCTCATATCGCTGGACAAAAGTAATTTACACCTAACTTTACATCAGCGGGTCCGACAGTGTCCCCACCCCAATTTTATTTCTCTCGTTAGCCCGTGCTAGTGCGCAGTTGGGACGGATGGGTGTCAAATCGTTGCATATTCCAGCCAATAACGTATATATGCCATTAAAGTTGCTCCCGGACAATTATTGTATACTATCGGTGGTTGCATCTTTCTAGTGTAATGAGCAGTTTTATTATTGTTATTTGGTTCTAATAGGGGTAGTAAGTGAATTAGCTTCATTGACTGTTATTGAATTTATTCTAGATATTATGCATTTTTTCTAATTTTCTAAAAGGTGTGTAATTTCTCACGTCGCTGTTCTCATATCGCTGTAATCGGTGGTCTTTATTACCACGGATATGATAATTTACACCGAAAATGATAAGAAAAAATCAATCGGTGTCTTACATCTAATATCGGTGTTTTGATTCATGATCAATGCACAGTTTTATCACATCGGTGGATTGCTTTATCATATCGGTAGATCATTTTATCATCTCGGTGAGTCGTTGTATCATATCGGTAGATTCCGTGTGATTTCGTTAAGTATACAAAGAAAAAATAGAACATACATATAAATACGTACATGGATAAAAAGTATCATTAGGGGAGGTCTGTATTCGGGAATGTACGTCTATAGGCTGAGATGATGATGGTGAGGTGGAGCAATTGAACGCAATAAAGGTTTCTCTATAAAATATTTTCTAGTTAAAAAATAGTAGGTAAGTACATATATTATGTTTAAGAATGCCGAGCCTAAAACTAAAAGAGGAGGAGAAAATGAGAGAATGAGTTTGCTGGAAAGAATATATTGTCGTGCATATTATCAGAGCAGAAGGCTAAGGCAAATGTTGCCCGAAACAACCAAACAAGTGTTTCAGTGACCGCGCATTGGTCACTGAAGCACGCCCAAACAGTCCTAACTTAGAATCGTCCCTTGCAACTATTAAATTCAATCAAAACATTCAAATGAAGTCTCGTAAATATCAAAAATTTTAATCTCAGCAAATATGCGATTTAAAAAACAATTGGCAAAGGCTAATAAAGAGCAAATGATGTACAAAAAGAGATACATGCGACTTGATCAAGAATTTAAGAAATTCAAACAGAGTAATTTAGAAGTAAGACAAATCCCGATGAAGCCAAATAATACAGACCTGCAAAAACGTATCCTTAAGATTGTCGTTCAGATTTATGAGAATAACGACATCAATTCTTTGCCCAGGTAAAAATGATACTGTTACATAAAATGGAATAAAAAAGAAAACAGAAAAGGCTGATGAAAGATACAATTAAAAATTTACTAATACTTGAATCGGGTTATCCTCCAATCAGTCATTTATGTATTACATTGATTTAAGCCATAGTTTCATTAGAAAGAAAATAACTGCAGAATTTGGTTGATCATTTTTTTTTATTTTTATAATACTTCATTTTAATAAACGTCAATATATAATAAACGTCATTTTTTTTAAATTAATTATCGATAATAACAAAAGAAGAAAGTAAAAATAATAAAATAGGTACCTATATAATTTCAAAAAATTGATTTTAATTGGATTGCCAAGAACTCAGTTCTCGCTGGATATGATCTTCTTCAGGTCCGGTCTTCAGTTTTAAGTCACCCTTGTAAAAATGAGGTACCTTCTAACTATTTCGTTTATGATATTCAAAGGTAGATAGATTATCATTTCGCTGGATATATTATCACATCGCTGGATATGCATGTCATTTCGGTGGATAAACTTATCATATCGGTGTACAGAAAAAATAATCGGTGCCGGTTCGTCATGTCGGTGGAAACAAAAATTTTAACTGAATTTTCTCCTTAATCTTAAATGATACATTGATGATATTAAATTTGGGGATATATTACATCATAAAGATTACATAAAGCCTGAAAAATATTCAAAAAGCATATAAATGAAAAAGTTCACCGATATGATAAAAAAATAGCATTTGTTGAAATTCACCCATATTTGTTATTCAATCACACTCTAATGGCTCCTCAAGCCGGTATATCTGTTGATGCTGGCTTTCCTCTCAGGGTGGGTAGGACCGACGCCTATCACGCCCATACAAGCCGTATAGGCCAAAAGTAAAGAAAAAGCAAGAAGAGGATCTTGGGATCCGATGCAGTGGAAACAACTCAGGCGTCGGAGGTCGTAGTTTGACCTCCGTCCTCCATTTGCGGGCCTTAGGATAAGAGGATCGACAGCGTCTGGAATGGAGACCCATATCTTCTTGACGTCTTTTTCCTTCGGAATGCTGTCAATTAACGGACTGTACATAAAAAAGAATGTCAGCAATAATACATCTCATTCATAATAATACTAATATTAGGGGTTAAAGTATGAAATTGCCGATTTGTACTGACAAATTGAAATTCGTTTTTTTTTTAATTTAACGTATTTATTTAATCAAAAGAATTACCATTATTATCTATACATTGCTGCCATCTAGTAGGAAGGTCATTTATGCCTTTGCGATAGAACTCTGGTGATCTAGATTCGACAAACTGTGTGAAAGCATTTTGTACTGCCTCCTGAGAAGAAAACTTTTTATCACATAGAAAATTGTCCAAATCACGAAAAAAATGGTAGTCTGTTGGAGCAAGGTCTGGCGAATACGGAGGGTGACGGATAGTTTCTAATTGCAGTTCCTGTAGAGTTAAAACGGTTTCTCGTGCTGTATGAGGTCTCGCCTTATCATGGAGCAATAATGGTGAAGATCGATTCATGAGTCGGGGCTGTTTCACTGCTAGTTTTGCTATCATTGTTCGGAGTTCGGCACAGTAGACATCTGCCGTTATTGCTTGACCAGATCGTAGAAAGCTATAGTGAATAACACCATGCTGAGACCACCAAACAGTTACCATTACCTTTTTATTGGTAAGCTTTGCTTTAGGACACTGTTGTGGCGTTTCACCTGGGGTCAGCCATTGCATTTTTCGCTTACGGTTATCGTAAAGAATCCACTTTTCATCACATGTCACAATTCGATCCAATATTCCTTCATTTCTGTATCGAGTCAACAAGGCAACACAAGTTTCAACACGCATTTCTTTCTGCAGATCAGTCAAATCATGAGGTACCCATTTTTCACATTTTTTTATTTTATTGATTTGACGCAAATGAGTCAATATTGTTGGTAAGGTAACGTTAAACCATGCAGCTAATTCCTGGGTAGTTTGGCTCGGATCGGCTTCCACCATGTCTTTCAATTCATTGTTATTCACCTGTGTGGACGGCCTTCCTCGTGGTTCGTTCTTCAAATCAAAGTTTCCATCACGAAAGCGTTTAAACCAAAATCGCACGGTGCGTTCATTAGCAGTCCCCTCTCCAAACGCAACATTGATATTGCGAGCTGTTTCTGCCGCGTTAGTTCCGCGTCGGAACTCGTATTCAAAAATCACTCGAATTTTCGAAGTATCCATCTTTCTTGTCTAAGCTGAATAAAAAAAACAACTGAAAGTCGATAATCGAATGTTGCACATTTTTAAATGAAGAACTACATAGGTACCATGTGGAAAAAGTTTCACTCAAAAATCTCAAACCATGAAAGTTCTATGTCAATTCGAAGTACCTGTTACAATGAAACGGCAATTTCATACTTTAACCCCTATTATTATAAATGAGAAAGTAACTCTGTCAGTCTGCCTGTCTGTTTGCTTTCACGCTTAAACCAACCGATTTTGATGAAATATGGCACAGGGGTAGATTATACCTTGAGAAAGGAAATAGACTCGATAACCGTCATCCACGCGGGCAGAGCTGCGGGCAACAGCTAGTAGTTACCTTATAAATGTATAAATATTTGTGATTTCAGAGCGTTCTCTCACATTTTTGTATTTGTGAATAAGTTGCTTAATCTGAAATGTCAGATACGAGACAAGAAATTCTTATTAGAGGATGGGGGTGCTATCATCATTGGAAATCATCAGAGCATTCTGGATGTTTCAGGTAATTAAGATTAGTTAAGAATTGACTTACGCTTTATAATGTTTCTTTTTTTGTATTGAAACTATCGTGAGCCATTTTTCATTCGATAAATTTATTACGGCTATACTCACGTCACTCGTCAGGATGCGCCCGACTAGTTTCGGACCCGACCGGAGTCCTTAATCATGAGCAGAGCACCCAGGCGCGGCGACGTCAGGTTTCTTTTGCCATCGTTAAGTTTCTTTTTAACCGACTTCAAAAAGGAGGAAGTTCTCAATTCAATCGATTTTTTTTTAATGTATGTACACCGATTACTCTGAGGTTTATTATCCGGTTAACGTGACTTTTTGGTTGTCAACTTTGAACAGTAAATCTGTAAATTCAGTTATTTTGCTTTAAGTTATTTTATACTTTTCAGTTTTTGAAGTCGATTTTTTTAATGGTTTTTTTTTATCTTGTTTGTCGTATTTTGTTCTACGAATGTTCTACTCTTTCAGCATTATCTTATTTATGGACCATGGTAAAATACAAGATTACTGTAACAATGAAAAACGAATTATTCTACATGTGGCCGTTTGGTCTGGGTGCCTACCTGGCTGGAGTCATTTTTGTAAACAGAAATAAAATTAAAAATGGGTACAAACAACTTGACGCCACCAAAGAATTGGTATTAAAAAATAAGGTGAGCCATTTATTATATTTATTTTAACAGGCTTTTTACGCAATGTCTATGTGTATATTTCGGTTTACTATTGTTTGACAAAAAACGTATGACAAATGGTCATTTTACAAACAACGTTTGAAACCTAATCATTTGACAAACCATAATTGCGCAAACATATTACTTTAAAAAAAATCGTTTGATAATTAAAGGTTTTGCAAAAGTATCACATAGAAAATATTTCAATTGTTATAATTTTATTTTTTTATATTTTATTTAAAGTCAGTTAACAAACAGTCTAACAAACAAGCATAAACCACGCCTGTAGCATACAGTAGGCAAGTAGTTAGCATGTAGTAAACATCGTTTCTGTCACATCTCCAACGCTGCGGGGCTCCAGCGAGCTTGTCGTCGCCGATGGTTGTAATACACACCAACGCAGCTTCGGCTGCGGCGGGCTTTATGACCACCTGCTCCTCAGCTCGTGGGCCACCTCACCCCTCCGCGCTTGCGAGGGCTTAAATAACACTCTAGGGGTAGGGCAAACAAGACCACGTGAAGTCAGATTTGCAAAGATTTATTTCTGTCACTAACTTTTGACTATTCCAGCCAATAATTAAGGGATAAGCTTGTTTTGCCAACTAACATGTTTAAAAATAATCAATTTGTAAAATGATGAAGTTTTCAAATCAAATAAATATTTTGTCTAATGAGTAGTTTATTAAACAATAGTTTGTAAAATGATAAGTTTATCAACTATAATTTTGTCAAACGTTGTTTGTCAAATGAAGATTTGTCTTTCGTTTTTTTGTCAAATGATTGGATACCGTATATTTCCTTCTTACCTATCAGTCTTTCGCATTTTGTGCTGTAACGCAATAAACGACTAAAATAAAACGTGAAAATGTATTAATCAAAAGTAAAATGTATATTTTGCAGACTAAGATTTGGTTTTTCCCGGAAGGTACAAGGAACAAAGATTATACAAAACTGTTGCCATTTAAAAAAGGTGCATTTTACCTCGCGATTGAAGCGCAAATCTTACCTGTTGTATTCTCACCCTACTACTTCATTAATACAGATAAATATATTTTCAATAATGGTAAGCACCTTTACTCGTCAAATATGATATTAATGCGTCGTCACCTGTAACTTGTTTTAGATGACGACGCATTAATACCTGCCCCTCTAGACTAGTGGCAAATCGCTAGCAGGCGTTTGATGGAATAGAATGACGAATGTATAGGATTTGACGTATTTGACGTATTTACGTCAAATCCCATATATTCATCATTCTATTCCACCGAACGCCGGCTAGCAAATTGCCACTTGTCTAGAGGGGCTGCGTATCGTACTATACATATGATTGTTTTTGATTCACTTCAAAAAGAAGATGTTCTCAATTCGTCAGATTTTTTTTATCTTGTTCAGCGATAGATACCTTCGCCTACTGTCAGCCGATTTTAATGTTTTGATTTTTGTTTGAAAAGCACTTTTTTTTTTTGTTAAATGCAAAACTTAAGAAAGGTTCTTTGTACTGATTAGGATTCCTAACTTTTTATTATTTTCGCAATCATCAGTAGCTTAGGTACATGAAAGAAAATTTTAGAAAAGCAACGAAGAAAGAACGTGTGACCACCAACATTAGGTTCGATCTACCTTTGAAATGTAAAATTAGTAATGTACAATATAATTACAGGTCATATCATAATCCAATGCCTCGAGCCTGTTACGACGACAGGACTAACTTTCGATGACGTACCGGACCTTATTAAAAAGGTTTATGATAAGATGACTGTAGCTTATCAAGAATTATACAAGGAAGTTACCGGTGCCTTACCGAAGGACTATCCTCTCTACACCTCTGTAGGATAAAAAAAATGTTGTTACATGGAATACGCTGGAAAATGGTGATGTCACTAACCTGGCAGATATACAAACTACCCACACCAAATGGCAACAAACTTGTACAGTGAATATATTGTCAGCTCTACAAATTATACAATTCTGTAACGTGATACATTCTATGATCCACAAATAAATGAACGAATTGAATGAATGAATAAATTTTTATTAAAAGCCACTGTAGTACTTATGTTCTTATAACTCTTAGGTGATAGTCAGGCACACAGCCCTCCTGGGAAGTGGTTACTGTGACGTATGGACTTCTACAACGCCTGGGGCGTCATACTTGTGCTTGCAAAGTCAAATTGAACTACTTCAGAACTACTGAATAATTAAAAATAAGTAACAAAGGAAACGTTTTCAGAATCAATGGAAGTAATGTGCAGTAAAGATGTTTTTTTTTAATATTTGTAATTTTTTGAAAGAGCTGTCTATCCAGTTTGTACTGTATTTCTTTTCTTCTTCCTCCTAACCGATTAAATTTACCCGTTTTGTTTGGTTGGACCTTGGACCTCGAGGATTGTATGTAAACCATCATTCTAATGCCCCAACTGGAAAAATCACATGCGACTGATTAAATTAGGAAATTATTTGGATATAGTTTTTTGCGCCTATCAAATTTACATAGCAAACTTCAGATTTAACTTATGGCTGGTCATTTACTAAAATCAAATGTAGTAAAATCAAAATTGCACCCACAGCTGGCACTTTATAAAGCTTTATCGACTAGGTTGATTCTTATTTTATTTAAAGCACCTCGTCATCTACCTGCCGTTGTCCCAATAACGAGTATTTGGGGTCAGCGGTGCAACATGTCATTCTTCTTTATATTTTTATTCAAAGTAAGGTACGGGCGTCTAATTCCGTGGGGTTCAGAAATTGGCGCCTAATTCCGTGGTATTTAGAAAAACAGCTTTATAAACAAAATTACTAGTTATTTTTGACTGCAAGACCCATTCTTCAAATAACAATTTATCTGTTCATATTTATATGAACACAGCCACCTGAGTCGAACGCACGCTCCATACATTTCGGACCTTATACGCGTAAGTACTACCATTTGCTAAATAGTGCTTTAAACGATATTTTTATACTACAAGAGATTTGGTTTTGGGTAAAATATTGAAAGGGTAATACGTTGTATCGAATACACTTAACATTTGAGTATTCTATTAACAAATTGAGGAGAAAAGAAGTGTTAAAAATACCGCGGCATTAGGTGCCAAATACTTTTGTGGGTTCCTAATTACCGCTGTATACTACGGAATTACAATTTTATAGACCTTATCTTTTTTGAAAATTTTACTGGTAGATTTTTTATTATAAACTTTATATTTCAGTTCTGGTAACTTAAATAGCCAATAAATACACAAAACTTATTCCGTGGCATACTTTGGAGTCGCATTTACTAATTATAGCCGGTCAAACATTATATACTCAGGTACTTTCTTTTTTTTTTTGTATGGAAGAACTAAGTACAGAAAACGAGATATTTGATTTGTTCTGATATTTTTTGAGTATATTTTATATATTATGTCGTAGATATCGCAATTAAACGTTAACTTAGATGTATAATATTTAAAAATCTTTTATTTTTATACCGCGGAATTAGAAAACTTCTACTATTATATATACATATAACTTCAACTACGAAAACGTATTTACAACGGTAATGCGGTTACATGAGGCCCCATGGTATTGACGCCTGTTTTATACAGTCTGTTCATTATTATACTCAACGTGTTAATATTATTAGGAAAATGTAAAGATATGACTACCACCAGCGGCGAGAAACAAACATCCATACATACCTACATAGTTACTCTTTCACGTAAAAACTACTAGATGGATTTTAATGAAACTTCACAATAATATAGCTTAAATATCAGAATAATACATGGGCTACTTTCTTTCTCGGGAATGTGTTCCCGCGGGAATTGGGAAACGAAAAACTACTCCACGTGGGCGGAGCCGCGGGCGTCCGCTTGTTATAGTATAAAACCAAAGAATACAAAAAATATATCAATATCGATTATTACTTTGTTAATTATATTTTATATCTGTTTTATATTAATATTATGTTCTATATATTGTTAATACAAATAAATGTGCTTGCCAATAGTGATTCTATTTTGTTATACATAAATTATAGAGACTGATTTGAAATATAACGCTAAAATTGTAACGGACTGTAACGCCGTTTCGAGGTTCTTATAAAACAAGAAAAAAAAAAAATAATATAATTCAATGTCGTAAAACGCCATCTAGTGATTAAGTAAGAAATTTCTACAAGTGAATAGAATATCTCATAGTTTTTTATAAAGCGAAAATAATTCAATGTCGTATAACGCCATCTACTTGATTAAGTAAGGATTTTTTATACGTAAATAAAATAATGGATAAATGTACACTATGGTATGTGGTTAAAGAAAAATTGATTCATAAAGAAATTATTCTGTTAAATTGCAAAGGGCAAGTAAATATGTTTTATGAACAAATAAATTTAAAACGTAGCTTAATATAGACAGTATAGACGGGACTATGATTGAAAGAATTTAAGAAAAATAGTCTATGGATATTTACACAAGAATAATATTATAATAGTTTTGTGTATTGTTTATAATAAAATTAATAAAGAAAAATAATAAAGAAAAGAATAAACGGATAAAGTTAAAACTTATTAATTATTTACAAGGAACAATAATTATAATATTTAATGCAATAAAATACTGTTGAAAAGAGATTATAAATACTATTTATTATCTGTGTGCTTCAGAGCTATGAAAAATGCAGGAAATGGCTCTGATTGGCTACTATTATTTAAAGGTCAAATGATTATTGAATAATTTTCTATATCTATTATTGAGTATAATATGGATGTTTATTAAACATAAAATTAATCTTATATTATTATGAAAATATTGACAGTTAGAATCAATGAGTGTAAGTATGTAAATAGCTTATAAATATTTAAAAAAAAGCCATTGATTCTCGGAAGATTTAAGTTAGTTCATAATTATAACGCAGGCGCCATAAAAAAACCTAGCGCTGTTGTCAATTATTCATGAATTGTGACTTTTGGCGGGAAAATAAAAGCTTCTGATTGGTGGAGGACACTATTGGAGCCCTAATTCGGCGAAAGTAGGATTTTGAGTGGGAATTCAAGGACACTTTTTCTTTGAGCTGGCTTCGGGGTTGGTCGATTCGCAAAAGGTATTCTGTATAGTGTACTTTGGTGGGAATTTTGAGAATTTTACATTTAAAGTCGTGAAGATTTTTTTACTTTGATTGTGAATAATTGAGTTTAATTAGTAAATCTATAGTGTTTAAATTAGTGAAAAGAGGAATTAGGTAGCTCGCCTTTATTGAAGTTTATAATTCGCGAAATGAACATTTTATCGTATGAGCCAGACAAGACACCTTTATCTCTGGGATTAAGAATTGAATCTCGTGTTCAATTCAGAATATCAGCTGTACTGTGAGTCTGCGGTACAGGGCCATACATGAGATAAAATGTTTATATAGGGATTCTTTGTGGGACTTTGGTAGGGCTAGGGACGGTTGAGGCCATAGGTATTAGCTAGGTTCCCCCGCTTAGGAAGTCAATCGAAGTGATTGCTTTGAGTTGATACCTATCGGTGATAACGAAGCTCTTGTCCTCTGTTCAGCTAGGCATGCTGAGGATAGTCTGAAGCGCTCAGCACACGGATTTTGCCTGAAAGGGATCCGTGAGCTTCCAGGATGGTTTGTGACTGGAGGGTAGGCGGTTGTCGCTCTCCAGAGCGGATCAGTCCTGTCTATCTTTATATATGTATATATACACACTTTTATGTCCTTGTCCTGTGAGAGAACACATCCTTGGCTTCGGCCGTGGTCTCTTGCTCGTAGGGGGTACTAGTGATAGTTCAAAGTCAGGCTTACTACCTGCGCCCTAGTCAGATAGATTAGCGTTACACATTTCACGTTTAACGTAATTAAATGCTTGTTGATACATGGTTAGTTTAGTCAGGTAGGTGAGTAGGTACACACTAATAGTAAACATATGAATATATATATTAGGTAGGTCGAATCGCGTTTGTAAAGGGGTGATCTAAGTTGTTATTATTGTAAATCATAATAATCTGATTAGGAAATTAGATAGGCAATTGGTTCTATTACAACATAGCAGATTTGTAAATGACCGCCATCTTGTGACCGAAGAATGAAAGTTTTCCCGCTAATTTTTGCAAACCAATTTTCATGTCGATTTACGTTGTTGGAATTTACTGGGATTATAGTGACAGGATTGTGTAATGATTACGCTAAGATTATGGTGAAAATAAAACTACAAGCGAATGCTGCAACACCACGACGAGTGATTTAATAGTGAAGTGAGTGATTGTGTGTGAAACAGAGGCAGTGAACTGGTGTATTCATTACAGAATTCAGATATTGTTAAAGGTAAATACACAGTGATTGATCTGTCCTAACCATCTTTGATATAATATTTACTATTTACATATAGATCCTTGCTGGTTCATTATTGAACAACAACACAACGGTATATTGTACATTCACACTAGTGAAACCTTTCTGGCTACAGAATTATGTGCAAGACCACCGAAGTCTGAAGGATCGGAAGTATCTAACGGACTAGCTACAGAGGTAGTTATTTTACCATTGTTCTTTGTGTACGAGCAAGATCTTACACATAAGATTACCATGGCTACAAACACACAAATAATGATGTTTGGACATTTTAATCATTGTCTGTATAAATTGTTGTTATGTGTACTGTACTGAATGCACAATGTCATGGTCGCTCGATCGCTATTTTATAGCAATCTTATCATCCGCTAGGGTGAAGCAAAAGCTAAATCTGAGCTGAATTATTGTAGTTTGACTATGTGATCAGTGAGATCGTATAATCTTTGATGTGTCTTTACAGGCAATGCTATTCTGAAGTGAATTGGCTACTAATATTTACTTAAAATTATGTAAAGACTGTGTTAAAGAAATAATTCGGTACAAACTAGCCTTATCGCTAATAACTAAAGTAAATGTTTTATTGCAATTATTCTTTGCATTTATTCGTCTCTAAGGGGACGTTTTGAACGGTAATACTATGTTATTATTACAGTACATCCATACTAGAAACAAAACAAAAGAAAAATGACAATAGAATATGCACTAGCCTTAGTCAGGGTTACGTTATCCTGAATACAGGATTGGGGATTTGTATACCGGATGCCTCGGTACAGTAGGCAGGAGACTTTAAAATTGTCTTCTAAATACCTACTTAGGCATAGGAAGGACTATGTTGGTACTAGTGGCGAGTCCTACTGAATGTGGCGAGCACGGGGCCACATTTCTTATACACGGGGGGGGGGGGGGGGGGGGAATACACTATATTACAGAAATAATAAAGGTTTATAGAAGCTTCAACGATGAGTTGAACTTAACTATAAATTTTCACTGATAGTAATTGTTTGTATATTTTTTTTGAATTACAGGACCTCTGTTGGTATCCTCGAAAACAATTATAATTTGAAGTATTGAATGATTGACAGTTAGTTTTTGTTGATTCTAATTTTACATGTAGTACAAGCGTAATGTGGTAGGTGTCTCTATGCTAAGATGTTGAACGAAGGAAGAGACGTAACCTCAAATTTCAAGTGTCATTATAAATGTCAGTTGTCAAAGGTATTAGTTGCTACTATATGATAATAATAAATAAAGTTAGCATTTTGGTTATATTAATTGATAAAATGAATTGAGAGGTGTTATGATATTAAATGATGTGTATCAGAAACGGTGAGACATTGGGTGAGCTTGTAGGAGCGTTGGAAACCGGCAAATTTATATTGTATGTTGAAATCTAGGTGAGTTTTATGTTGTTATAGATGTATATACTAAGATCGGACGAGTTAGTGGGTTAAGATATATATATTATTAAATGTTAAACTTCGACATAGGAATAGATCTTTCACAACCCATTTTTCTATAGAATCGCGGATTACTATGTATCACGATAAGAGTTCTAAAAGGCCATTAGACGATAGTGCGGTTGGGAATTGTAGGTTTGAATACGATAGGTGTACGGGGATAGCTTTATACATTATGATTCGGGTGTGTCGTGACGTAGAATTAGTTACAATTGGCTGCATCTAACCAAGATACTATAGTCCCGGCACTGGACATTACAAGTTGGTGTCCGGGCAGTAGGATAAGTTACAATTTTGTGCCGCTGACCAGGATTACTATGGTTATGGCAGTGTACGTTACAAAATACATTTAATTTTTTGAACACCATGTATTATTCTCTCCACGTCATTTCGTTTATAATGTTTACACACGGAATTAGAATCCAAATACCACGGAATTAGAATTTCTACCACGGAATTAGGAGCTTCTGTATTTTTGATTTTTTTTATTCATTTAACAGTTTCAATGAACTTATAGACAGTCAAATTTATGGTATTTTTCGCATATAAGATAGATTACACTTCTAATAAAAATAGCCTTATGTAGAAAAAGGCATAATGAATACTTAATTTTTGAGGTTCTTTCGAGATTTGGTGAAAATACCACGGAATTAGACGCCCTTACCTTTAGGTACTATCTAATTTTCTGTAGATACTTTAAACTATTTTCTTTCTATCGTTAAGAAAGTCAGGTAATGCACCTAAATAGGCATTAACATTAATGGTTGCTCTATTTACATTAATACCTAACTTTCTTATTGATAGAAATAAAATACCTTACAATCATAATAATGAACACATTTTTTTCAATTTACGAATTTAAGTAACATCGATTCATTATAAGTCATGTTCGTCGTATTTGATACAATTTGGTATTCCGAGCTCGTCTCTACGCTTTAAAAAAGGAACAATGCCTTTAATTTCCCGAAAAGGGACTTCCATAGTCCTTGGCTGTCACTTCTAGCTAATGTAGTCATAATTTAGTTGAATGTCAGGAGAGGGCTTTTCGTAATTGTGTTTCATGTTCATAGGTTTGAAAACTGACTGTAATAACTGAGGGACTTTTAGACGTAATGGGGATGCCGCCTGCGCTCTTATCCCTACAGAGGGCGCCTCGTAATGGCCAATGTTAGCTGTCATCTACGTAAATTTCATTGTTTGTCCTTCAAATCTGACAGCTATGAGTTTGTTGTTTACATAGAACATTTGGTTATTGTTATTTGGTCATATGCTGCTGCCATCTACAATTAGTTTTGCGTCTGCATCCCCATTAAGTTAGTGGTCTATCTTCTCAAAAATGGGAAATTCATCCTTAAATGGCTTCTCCTGAAGGAAGAAAGTTTCATTAAATGGCTCTCCTGAAAAAAACAGCTCTTAGCGTTCCGACCTAATGCGTGGGTGTTGTTCATTAGTTTATTATTTTTATCTTAGTTGGAATTTATTTTATTTGTGTGTTCTATCTTATTTAGAATTATTTTTAATGATGATGAGTTGATGATTTTGATGATAATGATGATGATGACGGTCAATGAGATGATTGCTGCCTCATTAATGTAGTGAAGACTTTTCTAGGGCTTGGTAGGGACATTTGGAACCAACACGAAATGTAACAATTCACTGTAATATAAAATATCAATAATATCAATGTAATATACACTTTCCCACTCTTGTGTACGTTGTCTAAGACGTCATGTCTGAAAATCCGCTATTTTATACACGTAAACTTGAATTCACACCAATTTTAAAAATACTTAAAATAATATCGCGATGCACCCTTCTTCCCTTAACCCTTTGTGAATTGGGTATAAGACAAATTTTGGAAACCTATATTAAAATATGTAGATTTTATTTTATACCACTTACCTAAAATTTATCTTTTTCGTAAAAAAATATATTAAATAAATAAAAATGCGATTTTACTTTTTTAGCTTGAAAAGTGCGCGAAAAACGGTCGCCCGCGTCAAATTTGCGTGCGACGTCGTCAATAAGATTGGAATCTTGATATATATTGTGATTATACACTAATCACACCACGATGTAATTATGCGTAATTTCTCAAAGGTACATTCTTATGTGTTTACGATACCATAATTATTATCTGGCTGGCTTATTTATACACGTATCTGGCGTACATCGTCGCTATCTAAAAATTCCCAAAAATCAGATACACAGAGACATGAGTTTCGCTATACAAATGTAAGGACGAACATGTGCAAATCATAAAGTATTATAAATTATGGCCCATGGTTCGAACCTGATGAAACATCATTTCGAAGTGCGAGGAATGCATCGCTTGTAATGGCTTGCGAGCATAAAAACGAACCCGAGGGGTTTTTACGACAAAATGCTGTTCACATTCAGCTTCTACGTCCGTGTGAAGTGCAGTAAAGCTGGGGAATCTACTCCAGCTGCCAAAATTTCATGAACTCCTCATTTAAATCGTCACTTGTAGTAATGTGCTTGCAATGCGAGATTGAATGAAATGAAGACTGTTTTGTGGGAGTCCTCTCATACATGGGACCAGCTAATATCCAACCTAGCCTAGTCTTACGCATAATAGGAAGGCCTTTTCCTCTTTTCCTAGAGCAATCTGCTCGGATCCAATGACGAATGGCGCCTATTAAAACATCTATAGATGTTGGTTGATTGAAATTGGGATAAGAATAAGTGTTGTTTAAGGTTAGAAGTGATCAAAGAAGTTTGACTCCCGCTATCTAAAAGGTACCTAACGGTGAGGCATGCGTTGAATTTCGGGTTGATGACATCAATGACCGCCGTAGACAGTAAAACATTGTTATAAGACGTCGCCATGCCAGTCGTGATCTGGTAGTCAGACGGCAGGGGCGGGTCTACCGGAAAATTGCTGGCCTGATGAGATACCTCTTTATGCAATAAAGTGTTGTGGCGCTTTCTGCATTTTGAACAGGGGCCCAAGCAACAACGATGAGTATTGTAACCCTTGCGCAGACAATTAATGCAGTTTCATATTTACCGCCTCGGAAATCCTCTTCTCAATGGGCTTGGAGAGAAACGAAGAGCAGTCGTAGAACCGGTGCTCGCCGCCACAGAAGACAAACGTTGCTGATGTGGCAGAAGCGGTATCTGCAGCACTTATGTGAATGGGAATGAGTGGCAAAACGCTCAGATTTATTACGTTGGACAGACTCTAAAATGTCGGCGCGAGGCTTTAGAAATTTATTGAATTCGGCAAACGAAGCCATGTCCTTCAAGGAGTTGTTATGCTCCGCCCATTTTAAATGAGTATTGCAGTCGAGCTTCTTAGAGACCATATGAACGATGATTGAGTCCCAATTCATACGTGTAGTAGGCTGGCCCAGGGTGGTTAAGGCCCGAAGATTTTTAGAAATATGGTCAACTAAACCCTATGTAGGGACCTTATTGTAGGAACCTCTCACAGAGTAGGCTCCAGGCCTCCGCGTAATTAGCGGTCGCAACCTCTAAATTTTCAATAACTTGGGAAGCTTCTCCCTGTAAATATGAATTAAAATAGTGAAGCTTACGAATAGGCTTGAAGTGTTCATTTTCGTGAATCGACAAATTGAAAGTGTTTCGAAACTCCAACCATTTGAAATAAATACCATCGAAATTGGAGATTTCAATAATGGGTAATCTAAAATTCAGGTCATCACGATGACCGCAACGCGACTGCGAGCCCTCAAATTCGAGGCTGGCGAACTCAGGCTTGTCAGTTGATGTACCTATCCACAAGTTTCTGAGCGCTTGTTATTAGTGAAATAAAATCCTGTTCTATGTCATCGCGCGCTTCAAACGTGGTCGGAAATAAGACTTCGATTTGTAATTGTACGGCTTTTTTTTTTACGTGCGGGAAATCCCCACGGATGCCCACCCCTCCGGAGCCGGAGGAGTAGGTTATGTCGGACTCGAACCGACTAAACCGCACGCCGTCTCTGGGTCGTAGTGCTAGGCCGAAGGTGAGGTTGTCATGCGACATATCCCTCGCACCCCGGCTTCTCGGTCTGGCCCTCCTCGGAATGTATCGAATTGTCGGATTAAGTCACGAAAACTATGTTGTTTTGTTGCAAGCTCGCCTATTTCATCAGTTGAAACATTATCATAACCATTTAATTTGACTAGATAGTTTCGAAACTTGGTAATTCGGCCCTTTATCGAGCTCCTAGTAACGATGAGTGTAAGTAGGTCAGCCATCTTTTTATCGATGAAAACCAAGATTATGCAAACCGGGTAAAACATAGATTTAAATAAGCGAACACAAGACGACAATACGACAAGGCGAAGCTTTAATAAACTAATTGGAAGAAAGTTTTGACAACTTGCAATCAAATAAAACGGAAACGAAGGATTAGAGATAATAAGTAAGAAAATAAGGATTGGTACACTTCCCTGGCTAAACATTGGCTGCGGGCGTCGTACACTGTCCGGCTGGCTTGAAGCGAGCGAGGTTTGGCTCGAAGCTGTGGTATGGGTTCAAAAGTCTTCACGTAGGATTCAATGAAAAATATAACATCGGCGTTCTCCGTCTTCTTAATTGCGTAGGATTGTACCGGGCGTCAGGAATATCTACTCTCAAATCAGATTGCGTAGTCCAAGGCGGTGAACAGAATCTGTGACCTTTTGTCCTTCACAACTGAGCTTACGGGCGTGGCAAAGAAGTATACAGTCACGTAGGGGTTTTTTTACTTGCCGGAGGGGGAGGTTATGTCGGACTCGAATCGACTAAACCACACGGCATCTGAGGGTCGCTGTGCTAGGCCGTAGGTTGGTTGTCTCGCGACATATCCCTCGCACCCCGGCTGGATCCGTTTGGATCCGTGATTGCGGCGGTAAGACCCATCATCCCCCATGATGGGTCTTATCGCCGCTATCACGGCGTACCCTGCACGTGGTTGCTCAAGTCGTCGCTCCCACTTCCTCCATGTCCCTGTGGGGCCGGGATTTCTCGGCCCGAATTTCTTCGGGCTCGGGGTCGAATCCCCGCTCCCGCGCCTCCCTTCGGAACCGATAGAGTGCCGAAAGGGTCCTCGCTTCCAGGATCCACGGTGGCGATCCGGCCAGGAGACTAGCCGCTTCAAAGGATATCGTGCGGTACCCCCTGAAGGCCCTGGAGGCCATCGTCCTCTGCGCCGTGTGGAGCAGAGGCAGGAGTCTGGCCCCTAGGGTATCAGCGCACACGGGGCACCCGTATGGGGCCATGGACCGCACGACACCCGCGTAGAGTCTCCTGCAGGAGTCCTCCGGGCCCCTCAAATTGGGCAACAGCCGACCCAAGGCATTCGCCGTTGTCACCAACTTGGGGCGCGGACTTCGGAAATGTTCTCCGGAGTCCCATCGACCGTCAAGCACGAGCCCCAGGCATTTCAACCGGGTCACGTCGGGGTCAAAAAATTTTGAATACTGGGGTCTTGATTATTGTAGATTATAGAAATAATAAAACTGGAAGACAAGTTCAATATTCTAATGAATTTATAATTGTTTTAAAATAGTTACCGGGGAACCGGTTTGCTATAACGCATCTATGTCGTAGACACGACGCAAACGTATTAAAAGTTTAGTTGGATTCGACATCCAAAATGTGGTACTCGTACGCGTTTGTATTTACCATAGCATTTATTGTTACTTATATACTTCAAAACATATTTGATACAGGCTCTAATAAAATTAAGTTTTACTGTCGGTTCTTCATATTTTACCTTTGGATAAGCGTCGTAGCAACTATGGCGATACCTTACAGTTTATTCAGACCAAGACATCCCGGAAACATGAAGTAAGTAAAAATTACATTACAAATTTGTATGTATCGTGTGAATGGTAACCTGTTTACGAATGGTGTTCTATCATCATAATTCTCAGAAGGATTTTCCAAGTGCCTCCAAAGTTTTCACAAAGAAACCCAGGATTCGCTCATACTTTTTGATTGGTGTGTCGGCTGGAAAAGTCGACGTCCTTTGTATAGTAAGTGTCCGACTAGCAGGTGGAGGTTTTTTGGGCCCCAAAGGTGGGGGTACGGCCATGTACCACAGGATAGAGAGTACTGTTGTACACCCTAATACAAAAATAATTATTTTTATATTATATTCTTACTGTTTCCTTTCAGAAAGTTCATTGGCCTTGTGAAATATGTGGAAAAGTTACTTAATTTGAAGTATCAGATACGAGATATAAAATTCTTGTCAGAAGATGGAGGTGCTGTCATTGTCGCAAATCATCAAAGTAGTCTCGATAGCATAGGTAATAAAATATAGAGATTTTGATCCCAAGCACTACAATATGCCACAGGTTCAACTGTGCCGATAGTTGAAACTGTGACATATTGTAGTGCTATGTCCAACGAACTAATTTAAAGTAGCACACTTTTCCATTTTTTGATTTGCCCTATATGATGTTGGTCGGAGCGGCTACCATACCGACTTGGGTCCTGTAAATTATAATGCTTCCGGCGAGTAACTACAATGCCTACCTTGCTACTACTACAACATGACATATTCAACTATATTAGAGCCATCATTATAAATCTGAACCGATGCAAAGTGAACAACTTCACCTAACTGGTCGATATGATCTGCTATTGTGTATGTTTACAGTTTTTTATACCAGTTGTCTCTCTTGAAGCTCTGTAAGTGATGCTGCTCTTTAGGTCTCAAAGAAGTTTCCTTTTTGTTTAGTATGGCGTGATATTGCGTAGTTGCGTGAATTATAATATGAGCTCTTCTCATTTGCAGTGTAGACATTCTAGTGAAAAAAAAACGTTTAAAATTTAGTTTCAGTGTTATATTTGTGAATGAATTATGTTTAAACTTGATTTTATGTTTTGACACTCAAATAGGTACATTTTTTGTCACAAACCGTCGTTATTGACTCCGGTTTTGTATGTATAGTGTCAGTAGGTATATAATGATATATACCAAGAGAGGCCATCCTGAATTTCTTTTCGGTTTCACTGTAACTACACACATGACTTAAGGTTTTTTCTTCACCGATCGTCTTTATATTCAACTAGCCTATAACGGTACACTATTATTGTATGTACTAGGTTTTTTCCGCGGCTCCGCCTATTTGTTTTTGATGTCCTATCTTTTTCAAGTCGTCCTCGTCAGAGCATCTGGCTGGGATACCAAAATTAACTATGATATGTATATAGGATAACAAAATAGATGGGAAGCCGGACGCTTCCCATCAATTTTGTATTATATTTCACAACTTTTATATTGTCATTGTTAATCATAAAATTCGAATACCTACTTACTAGTTCCAGAGTGAACTCCTTTGAAAAGGTTTATTATTACGATTTGACACATGTTTAATATTTCAGTGATTTCACATTTAGCGGTTAAGGTGAAATACAATCTAACGTTTATAATGAAAAAGGAAATAATATACTGGGGGCCGTTCGGTCTCTGCGCGTACCTAGGTGGAACAATTTTTATTGACAGAAATAATGCAAGAAATGCTTACAATCTGCTTCAAACCACCAAAGACCATATGATAAAAGAAAAGGTTGGTCAAATTGAAAGAAGTAAGGTTTCCTCTCTCATTATCTATTAGAATTATCATTTTTATAAAACTGTAGGTACTTAAATGTTCATTTTTTGTAGACCAATCATTAATATTATCAAATCAAAAAATGTCTTTAAATTTACCAATAATCTGATTTGATTGTATTAGATTAGAAGCTGATGATTAATATTGAACTAGTTTTATTAGATATATTTATTGCTTTATCTAGTCAGAATTATAGGTACTTATCCAATTTCCACGTCGTATGTGAACAGTAGATCTCCTTAAAACTTGTGAAAAATGAATGATCCAAGCACCTAATACAGATGCATTTGTGAAAGGTATTTAGAGAATATAACATTGTATTTTTACAGAATAAAATTTGGATGTTTCCTGAAGGTACAAGGAACGAGGATAATACAAAGCTGTTGCCCTTTAAGAAGGGCGCGTTCAATATTGCGGTTGAGGCCCAAGCACCGATTTTACCTGTCGTGATCTCACCGTACTATTTCATAAATAGAAAGAAATATACTTTCAGTAAAGGTAATATAACTTTCCACCACCGGTATTATTTGTTCTATACGTTTTTCAAGGTTTTTTCCCAACCCAATTGGACTTTCAGTCAAACTAGAAAACGGCTGAACTTCGATAGTCTCTATCAAGCGACTTCCCATCTGACCTTCGCAATCCACAACCCACAACCGAAATCAAAGTTCTGTCATTAGACTATTGAACTCGGACTATCCATCAATATACACCCAATTTGATGACAGAATTCTAGGGATATGAGGTGCATATGTTAAAGACGTTGTAATAATATCTTTTTATCCTAGCTTCATTGTAATTTAATTACGAATCTGGTTATTAAATTGAATTTTAATTAATTATAAGGTGTAAGACTGTAAAAACATTCTAATTTTCAAACAAATTATTTAACTTTTTACAGGTCATATCATAGTCCAGTGTCTAGAACCTGTCCCAACAACGGGGCTTACAATAAATGATGTACCGGATCTGGTTGAACAGGTTCACGCAAAGATGGCCGTAGCCTATAACAAGTTGTGCAAAGAAATAGTAAGCCCCTAAACACCTGACAAAATTATGACTTCACTCTCGTAGAATAAATACGAGTATCAATACATTCAAAATTAATAAGTACCTACCTTTACATTCTTAAACTGTTTTATTTAGTTTGACCTGTTTGTAGGCGGGTCAAATTTAGGACGTAATTGAAATTGAAAAAGTACAATTTAAAAATATTTTTCAGTATTAATGTTTATTCGTGAAACCTAGGTCACCACAACGGGTACACTACATAAATACGAAAAACTTTATTCCGAAAGTCACAAGATCACGAATTTCAAAATTCCGAAATTCATAATTCCGAATGATTCGAAATCCGAAACTCAGAAGTCCGATTGTTGATTTATGAAACATAAATCCTATTTATTGAAAACCCGAATTTCGTAATTCCTAATGTTCTAAACCACGAATGTGTCAGAATTTCAAATTTCATGATACCGAACCATTACAATTCCGAATGTACCACGGCAGTAGACATCTCACAGCCAACTAACATAATCAGCCGTTCAATTAATTGTCTAGCTTTTTACTGAGCGGTGCCGTTCAATTAGCGGCCTGAATGGTGTTCAGCCATTTGAATAAACGGTTAGGCAAGTAGCTTGGATTGATGCCCTTTATTACTTGCCTAGCCATTTGATTAAATAACTATGAAAAAGGATTTATTCTGCATGGTTATAAGAAAAATAACCACGAAGGCTAATGCGGGAGCAGAGCGGAGTGAAGCTTTATAACTTTAGCCTTCTAACCTATGAGTACATGTATGTACGTATGTAATTTTCTGTCTTAATTCGAGGTGGTACCCATCTTACAAATGGCCTAATCATTAGCCAGCCAGGTTATCAAATGTTGTAATAAAGATTACGTCTGAATATCATTCCGGCCGTTCATTGAATAACGCCGTTTAGTTAACAGCCTAGGCATTTAATTGAACGACTGATTAAACTAGTTGGCGGCTACAGAAACACGGCAAGTCGCCTCCAGCTCAATTTTTATATGAAGTAATTGGACAGATATTAATTACTTAATTTAAAAAATCATTGATTACCTGCATCTTTATGCGTGACATGGCAAATCAAACTTTTATCTATTTGTGATACTAATTTTAAATTTATGCAATGAATTTTCGGATATTTGAAATTAGGAATGATGTTTTTCGGGTTAAGAACGCTACGGACTTTTAATTATTCGTACAAATGAAATTCGGCAGAGTGAACATTCGTATTTATGACTTTCGGAAAAATAACTATCGAGTTTTTGAATAGTCGGGGTTGTGTTTCTTAAGAATTATAAAAATTCGGAATTTCGAAAATCGGAATATTGTAATTCAGAATTATATATTTCGGCATTTTTGGGTGTTCCACGCTACAACACAATGTAATGTAATGCGTTAAAATAGTTATATATAATATATTTTAATCCATGCAATGTGTTTCAAATTACCTACAGTTTGTTTTACCTAATTTTTTTATACCTGCACCTCATCATCATTCCAATAGTTATCCCGATTGCAGCTTAGTCCGATTATTTACGCTTTCTGCTCATAATTTCGTGACTTTTATAGGAGCGATGAATAGTAGGTCTTATAGTTACACTATTATAGTTTATTTCAGCTATTTTTAGTGTTTTTATTATAAGAGACACTACAATTTGACTTCACCTCGCCTGACGGTAAGCTAAAGGCAAAGTCTCAGAGAGTCACCATTACAAACACGTACTATGTCAACAATTGTGGCACTCAGCTTGACGGCGGGCGTGACCTTTTTTACGCCCCGCTTATAGGACCCGGAACGGTAGAAGGAAGGAAACACGTGATCTGGCACGGAATTCCAGGTCTTAATGGTCCGGCATAGGAATGAGTCACCGAACCGCTTGGTTCTTGATGGAATATTCTGCACCGTATGCGGGTGATAACTAAGCCCTGCACGTAATGTCCTTTGTAAGAAAGAGGATGGTTGGTTGGACTTATTGGCAGAGCTCATCAGAACATTCACCATGGTAGAGACGGTAAAATACTGCCAGTGAAGCAACATTTCTACGCATCTGCAAAGACTCGAGGGTGTTCGTGACCTCAGGATTTCCAATTATGCGGACCGCACGTCGCTACAACCTGTCGAGAGCATCTAATAAGTGCTTTGTGGAGTCACCCCAGAGATACGAGCAGTATTCTACGCAGTCTTGTATAGAAGAAACCGCTGCTGTTAATGTTCAACCCACGGGATGGACGCAAAATAGACGCGCAATCCATCCCAGTCTGCTAACGAGTAGTGCCAAAGGCGCCGTTTCCCCAAGGGGCACTATAATAGGCACCTTGGAGCGGACCAGACAATAGTCGGAGTTGCCTAAAGCGACAGTCACCGAAACACTGTACCTACTACCTACTGGTCCGGGAGACCAAGGCAAATTCATGAGCAACGCTTCCCGCATGGTTTGTTTTGGTGTAGCCCAACCCAACAAAATCTCGTGGTGGGCGTTAAAATCTCCCGAAAATACCTTTTTTGGTATTCTAGTGACCTCGTGTACCAATTGGGTCAGGCCATACGCCAGAGCAAGTGCATGGGCGGCTCTTCCCGCGTGGGTTGTTTTGGCGGAGCCCAACCAGCTCTCGTGGTGGGCATTAAAATCCCCCAAAGACACCAGTTCAGCGTTCGGAAACCCCTCCTGCGCATCATCTGCCGCCTGACTCAGGTATTCAAAGAATCGAATTTTCTCGGTATCTCCTGTATGGGCACGATATAGGCACACATAGATCTGACTCGTAGAGCCATGGTCTAAGTACGTGTACTACTCATATGATGGAGCAGGATGGGTCCTCTAGGCAGCGCAAACGGTGACAACAAACATCCGCCCTGACAAACATGCACACTTTAGCACGGAAATTTTCCTCAATAACATAGAAAGAAGAAATAGAAGAAATTGCTGTTAGCGATAACGCCGCCCATTGTGCATTATATACCTATAAAATTGTTATAATTCTTTTATGGTGTACAATAAAGAATATCTTATCTTACTTTTATAATTTAGGTAGGTACCTACTATCTAATGCCGCGGTCGGTGTTGTACCTACTCATAATCATATCGCCACATCAAAATCTGCTATTAGTTAATACATCCATCATCATCATTTGAATCAGCATTGCGTAACTTCCTTAACAAAATAAGAATGTAGTTATAAGCGTGAGAAAATTACAAAAGTATTTTTCATTATCACACATCAACATGGTCTAGGGATATTTCAATTAAACCTAAATAACTAAAATTCTATTAACTTTTTGTTAAGACACCTAAACATTTAAACTTAGAAGGAGAGGAAAACCTCAGACAAAATTTTAATCTTAACTTTATTTTTAAAACACCAAAACCTAAACAAAACAACTATATTTTTTATAAAAATTTTTGAAAACTTAAAAATAATAATTTGCGGATCCACCTAAGACTCTCCTGACACATCTGCAGCGGCCCCAGTCCTGCTAAGATGCAAGAAAAGCTGGTTTTCATGCACAATATTTTCAGGGAAATTCCTAAGAGCTGTTCTCTGAAGCATATCCCAGGCATGCTCAATAGGATTTAAGTCACGGGATTGTGCAGGCAAGTTTAAAGCTTGGATATCATACTGTTGTAACCAACTTGTAACGATACGCGCCGTATGTGGACGGGCATTGTCGTGCATTAGCTGGAAATTTTGTCCCATTTGCTGTCTGTGGGGCAAGATTACAGGCTCTAGCACCTCATCTCGGCATTTAGAGCAGTCATATTGCCTTGTATCAAAACGAGGTCCGTTCTACCGCCGAGACGAACTCCTGCCCAAACCATAATCGTGCCACCTTGATATGCATGAACTTGTTGTGGGTGCTGCGCTGCAGTCGATCCCAACGTCCAGGTTCTCTCCAAACGCGTACTCTTTGCGAATCAGGATGAAATCCAAACCTGGATTCATCAGTGAAAAGCACAAGTGACCATTGAGAATATTTCCAGTTTTCGTGTGCAATAACCCATTGTAATTTTCTTCCTCGATTGCCCCTCCGTAGCGTTGGTACCTAAAATAGCCTACGAGCATGTAATTTGACTTCATGCAGTCATCTTCTCAAAGTTTGACCGCTTACCAGCAAATCATACTCTCTCTGTAGCCTTTGAACCAATTGCATCGCCGTTACATTTGGTTGACCTCGTGCAGCATTTACTATAATACGTTCCTGTACATGTGTTCTGCATACCGATGGCCTTAAAGTGGCGCACCTTGATCTATGAGTGGTCGCCGGCCCTGTTAAAATTCTTTCAGATGACCCTTCCAGACTAGAGTAGGGAAGGCCACAGAAAAACAATGTTATACGTGTGGTGAGGCAATAGGGACGGCTGGGCACATATTAGTAGGATGTAGGGTGCTTCTCGATAGAGGCCAATACTCACGCCGCCACGATAAGGTGCTTTTCATCATACGCGAAGCAATGAGTCTGGCAGTAGCTAGAGCCCAAAAAGGATTGACTACTAACAGACGTCATATAAACTTTGTGTCTGAAGGTTCATCCATAAAATCCAGGAACAAACCTTATTCAATCTTAGATACTGCCCCAGATTGGACTCATCTAATCGACACGTATGAAAAGCACTATAAAATTCCGGAGGATGTTGGGGTTTCATCATCTAGACAGACCTGACATATTGCTTTATTCAAAAACGATTAAATATGTGGTCCTTGTGAAACTTACTCTACCGTGGGAAACAAATATACCGAAGGGCCACACACTAAAGAAAAATAAATACTATGATCTCACAAACGAATTAAGCAAAAACGGTTACGTGGTTAATTTGTATGCAGTAGAAGTGGGAGCGAGAGGTATACCAGCAAAATTTCTCTATAATCTACTTAAAGATCTAGATCTTTAAGTATATTATAGAGGCCTATCGAGAGCTACAATAAGTTCATTACTAGGACGAATGTCTAAAGCGGCACATAGTAGTAGTATAATAGTAGGTTCGTATCAAATTTGGTTAGGCAGGGAGGGGAATTTGGGTAGTGAAGGTGAGTGTTGATGTACATCAACAAAAGGGGCCCCTTTTAAACCTACATTTGGGTCGCAAGTCCCAGGCACTGTCTCGACCCGGCACCCGCACGGAGAATCCATGGATTGCTAAGAATATCGTCTCTCCCGCCCTTGAGATGCTCGGTGCCGTTCCACCACTTCCGCCGTGACACGATAAGGTGACCAAAGCCTGGATATAACGCTCTAAACCAGCTTTTCTTGCATCTTAGCAGGACTTGGGACAGTATTCCACAACAGGATATTGACACCCTTGTATTGAGTATGCAGAACCGATGCAGCTTTGTCAGGATTATTAATTTTAAGTTTTCAACAATTTTTATTAAAAAAATAGTTCGTTTTGTTTAGGTTTTGATGTTTTAAAAATAAAGTTAAGATTGAAATTTTGTCTGAGTTTTTCCTCTCCTCTAAGTTTTTTTTAAATTTAACTTTATCTAAAAGTTTATTATCAGATTAGATGGGTTATTAAACAAGGTTTATTTTAATGTGTAGGTGTCCTAACAAAAAGTTAATAGAATTTTAGTAATTTAGGTTTAATTGAAATATCCCTGGACCATGTTGATGTGTGTATTTAATGGGCCTATCGAGGTTTGGTTTGAATGTTAATCAAATATGTTTTTTCCACCCAAGCATCTTATTTCAAACAACCTTACTCATTGCGGCCGATCCTAATATGCGATCTCAATCCAAATATGCCAATCGGAAACAAGAATTTCGATCGATTCGTTGCTGAAAACGTCTATATATTCAATCGCCTTTATTCTTATCTGCCACCCCTAGGCTTGCCACCTGGCACTAATAGGTGTCGTTTACCACCCCGGTGGCCAATGGCACATTATTAGTTTCATCCGCCTCCTTCATAGTCATAAGGGTCTATTTTCATATCCTATTAACAACATCAATGGAAATTGATATTAGAACATCTTTGACTAAAAAATATAAGTTTGATGGCAAACAACTTCGGACATCATTCATTATTTTAAATTTTACATAAACACATTCAATATGTATAATCTATAATTTTGCTTTATATATAGGTAATCATGTAACTACATACATACATGCATACATATAATCGCGCCTTTATCCCTGGAGTTAGGCAGAGGTGAATTAACACCCACATTTCATCAATCTGTATTCGGTTCCACGTAATAAGGGGTGAGCCTATTGCCGTATTCCGGGCACTATTGTTGACTCGAGCCATGCATCTGAGGCTGAGTCTGGGCTGTACATATCTGTCTGATGTTAAAGTTAATCAGCCGTATACCTTAGTCGCCTTGTACCTACTGTCGTCCAAGGCGACTAAGGAATAGAGCTGATTAACATGGGAAGAGAAGGGGACGCCCAAATTCTACTCTGCCGAGAACCTACAATACATAGATACAATACAATAATAACAAAAATACAATTCATAAATAAGCTATAGGTATGCATTCTATGTTTGTGTTAAATAAAACCAGGACATATTGAAATTGCAATATTCCTTAACAATCAGTCACAAACTAATGTTTGACAACTAGGCAATATTTCTATAGCATTTTCTATCACTATTATTAAAATTGGAATAATTACACTGGATTGATCAAGTAAAAGTCAGTTATAGAAATTGGATGTCTGTGGTAATATTAACTAAAGTCCAAAACACAACAGGAATAGGTGTGAACATGAGGATGTTACATAAAAGAAGTAACTAACTACAACATTATTTACTTTTCCTTTAATTTATTTATTTCTAATTTTAGTTTCCCATTTTCCAATATAATATTTTCTAATTTGGCATCTTAAATTTCTTTTTTGGTCGTATAATATTCAGCCACAGCCAAATTTCTTTCTTTGCGTCCAATATCACCAACTTGCGTTTGAAACCTGTGAAATATAACCCTTAATATTATATGTTTATTGTATTATGATACATGTTAGTATCCTTTGTACCAATATAGTTAAGCATTAACATATTACAGCTACTGAGTTAAACTATAATGTAATATGTATATAAATCAATAACTACACCACTTTAGATAAATAAAATGAAATCTAGTTTCACTGAGTTATTATGGAATTATTAGAAAAATTCTATGAGATTACCACTAGCTTTAGGAGTGCTCATAAAAAGTTTTTCATGTGCTAACTTCACAGTCACTGGAGTTGTTACACTACTAGTGCTGGCTTCCAAGACTTCCCGACCCAAAGGGTTGATACTTCCTAAATCTAGTTTTTGTGGCTCACAGTCCAGAGCGTATGTATTGGACGTATGTATTCTGGAGGACCACCACCCATCTGAAACAAAAATCATTGTTTTACATTACTGACCTTATTTTACATAACTGACCTTATTTTACTTTCCTTTAGCATAAATAACAAGCAAAGGACTTAAAGAAAACTTAATGATATAAATCGAAAAAGAAAATTAATACTTACATATCTTTGTTTATTCCTCCTCAATACATACTATATTTAAATTAACAAAATTGTCTGGCCAAGTTTTGCCTCTAATTTATTAAATAGGTACTCTACTAAGGCCAAGAAAACTGTTCTGAATATTCTTGTAAGTAGAGTTGCAAAAACTGTATGATGATCATTACCATAATTTTAGAATATTCACTTATAAGCTGTTCATCTTTATAGCAATATTCCGTTTGCGAGAATTCATAAAGTATCCCCACTTTAAGCGGAATTGTTGCGGAGTGCGGCTACATAATGTGGTGGCATTGAAATTATTGGTGTTAAGACCCCATTCTTCAATTTGTTAGAAGTTGCGTGAGGTTTTTGTTACTACTAAAAGTTAGTGACTCTCGTCTCATCCTTATGGCCTCACTTTTAATTTTGCCTGAAAAATAAAGTAAAACAAATAAGAATGTGTGTCATGGTAAACGTGGTAGCATTCAATAAAACATCTAACAGAATGAAAGAAATTGTTTATATGCTTAAATTACATTTTCGGCATCCATAGTTTTCTTTTACACATGGTTTCTGAATATATAAATAATATTGTAAAGTTTCACATGATAAAAATTACGAACAAGAATGTTTCTTAAAACATTAAAGATAAAAAGATTTAAGCTGCAAAAAAAATAAACTATTCACATTCAAACAAAGAAAGACCCAAAACCTCCTTAAAACACTGACACTGACGCCCCGTAGTGTTTTTATCCTCTTTGGACGCCCCTGTGTAATAGTTTTTTTTTTTATAGATGTTTTGTTATTGGCACCCTGTGTAATCTAGTACTCCCCAGCGTTACCAACTCTCAAGAATGTGAGTCTAGTCTTCTTCTTCTTTCTTTTCAAAATGGCCTCTGCAGCAAATCGCCGCAATTTTGCCAATGTCAAGTAAAATGTATTATACAATTATTAATGACGATACGCCAATTTCAAGTGTACCAGAGCCACGTTAGCCACGCCAGTAAATTTGCTTCCGTGTGTCCCGCCCCCCACGAGATTCAGATGAACGGTCAGGATGTGTGGTTGGATTATAGGGGGCGAGTCTAGTTTTAAGTGTCAATGCAAATTTCGTAATTGAAAGCTGTCAGTTGTATTGACCGCCACCGCAGACCGCGTCTAAGAGCGTTTTCGCAGTCATCCGACATCCGATATCCGATATCGGTGTCGGACGCCGATAGCCGACATCCGATAGCCGACACCTTGTGCTGTTTTCACATTTATCCGATAAAATCGGCCCGATACGGCCATTTGCTCGAAAGCACAGACTAGTTAGGAATACTAGGAGTGAAAAAAAAAACAGAAGTACATCTTACAGCATGTTTTATTTAGCGCATCTTTTAAGTCCTCATTTTAAAAGTCCAAAACTTAGGTCATAAACTCACAACTCATAAGTGTCATAACATTAATAATAAAAAATATATACTTAGTCTTAGCGATCGAAACTCCTAAACATCGGATGTCGTAATAATTATAATTATTAAAATTAGGTCTTTGCCTATGAAATTGCCGTTATGTATGAAAAAAAGTAAACGATTTTTTTTCATGTATTTTTTATTTGTATTAATCGAAGTAATTACCTATGAAATCAATGCATCTTTGCCAACGCAGCGGCAATTTATTGATGCCCTTCTTAAAGAAATCAGCTGGACGGGAAGCAACAAATTCTTCAAAGGCACTTTGTTCTGCCTCTCGGGTATTGAATTTCTTTCCCGTCAAGAAATTATCCAAATTCTAGAAAAAGTAGTAGTCTGTAGGCGCAAGGTCAGATGAGTATGGCGGATGACGGAGAGCTTCAAACCCCAGTTCTTGCAACTTGGAGACCGTTTGCTGTGCAGTATGAGGTCGCGCATTTTCGTGCAGAAGTAGCGAAGACGAGCGATTGACCAATGCTGGTTGGAGATGTGCCAGCTTCTCCATCATTGTGTTCAGTTCTTCACAGTACACATCTGCAGTAATGCTCACGCCGTTTCTGTTCGAATCTGAAAAGATGCAAACTAAATCCGTTCAGTTTATTGAACTCCACCAGGGCTGGTTATCCGTGGAACAGAAAAGGGATGCAGAAATACAAGATCTTATCACATAATACCACAATAACAGTTTTCCCGAAAGCGTAGGACAGACATATGATGTCAGAGAAGGTATCCTCTATAGGAAAATTGTCCGTAATAAAGATGTGCATCTGGATTGAGTGATCTTTTCTTATATTTCAACGAAACCAAAGCGTACATTTAGTCAAAAATTGTCAAAACTTATAACCGATATCCAAAAATTTGTCACTCACAAGATAATGAAGATATTGACCAATATGTCGATCACTCAATACAGACATTTTGCAAAATGGCTTCAAGCTGAATCTTAGCCAATACTTACTCCGTGGACAAAATTTTCGTATCAAAAATTTGTACCTAATTTGTCACCTTGTTTTACAAAAAATCTAGAAACTAAAAGGTAAATCCAGGAATCTATTACAGTTTCATTGGATCACTCAATTCAGACAAATTTAGATTGAGTGATTCTAGAAATAGGGTATTATGTAGACATAATAAGTATTTTTTATTTTCGCCATAAATTTAAGACTGGAAAACATTTTTACAAATTGCAATCACAACGCCAATATTTATAGTTAAGTAGTTATGAGAAATTAAACCATTTTGAATTTGCTGAACTGAGTGATCGTTAGAAACGCATGCAGGTAATTATCCCTTTTGTTTAAATGTACACTAACTGCGTTGAAAATTTGTACTACTTTGTGACTAAAATTTGGCATAAAATTCATTTGTTTATGTCATTTCATTTACGAGATATTCGTTTCACAATTAATTTTCAGAGAAAAGTGCAGTAGGGTGACCATAGTAATATGAGATCATAAGAGAATTAAAGACTACATAAAATGTTTGTCAATTTTTATTTAGAAAGCAAACTACCTACTCTTT
The DNA here is from genome assembly GCA_949126895.1 of Eilema caniola. Lineage (NCBI taxonomy): Eukaryota > Metazoa > Arthropoda > Insecta > Lepidoptera > Erebidae > Eilema > Eilema caniola. The sequence goes on from OX421462.1 coordinate 19,878,493, forward strand.
TAGATCGCAAATTACGTAAGTAAGTACATGTAAAAAAATAAGTGATTCATTTTTACGATCATACATTTTTTGCATATTATCATCATAGCAAACCATGCGTCCATTTATATACCCGCGTGCTCTATAATGACCCATTCCACCAGGATGCATAGAAGCGATGAATTCTATACCTCCCAGTAATCTGTAGGACTTCTTTTTTATTAACATCATTTCGGGCACATCATGTAAATTGACTTTTTCTGTTCCATTAAAGTCCAATTATAGGCAGCAGTACCATTACAAAAAGAACAAGTTCCCTTTTCATCGCTAAAAGAAGTTGCATCTTCTAAGAATACCAAATACGGTTATTATATTTAGATTCAATGACAGGAATACAATAGATAGTAGATGATAAAATAGTCCATCAACAGTAAAAATTTATATCTACCCTACAACACTTTATTCTTTAATAAAAATAAAAAATTAAATCTCGTAAATGAAATGACATAGACAAATGAATTTTATGCCAAATTTTAATCACAAAGTAGTACAAATTTTCAACGCAGTTAGTGTACATTTAAACAAACGGGATAGTTACCTGCATGCGTTTCTAACGATCACTCAGTTCAGCAAATTCAAAAAGGTTTAATTTCTCATAACTATTTAACTATAAATATTGGCGTTGTGATTGCAATTTGTAAAAAATGTTTTCGAGTCTTAAATTTATGGCGAAAATAAAAAGTACTTATTATGTCTACATAATACCCTATTTCTAGAATCACTCAATCTAAATTTGTCTGAATTGAGTGATCCAATGAAACTGTCATAGATTCCTGGATTTACCTTTTAGTTTCTAGATTTTTTGTAAAACAATGTGACAAATTAGGTAAAAATTTTTGATACGAAAATTTTGTCCACGGAGTAAGTATTGGCTAAGATTCAGCTTGAAGCCATTTTGCAAAATGTCTGTATTGAGTGATCGACATATTGGTCAATATCTTCATTATCTTGTGAGTGACAAATTTTTGGATATCGGTTATAATTTTTGACAATTTTTGACTAAAAGTACGCTTTGGTTTCATTGAAATATAAGAAAAGATCACTCAATCCAGATGCACATGTAATAAAGTGGTCTCCTGGTTGCCAGTAGTTCCACGATCTCTTATTTGGACACTCATAAATCATGTCCACAATGAATTGCAGCATCTAGGTAGGGATAAAACCTTAGATAAGCTTTATGAGAAGTATTGGTTTCCGGATATGTCTAAATGTGTTCGAAAATTCATAGATTCGTGCATAATCTGCAAGGCTTCCAAAGGTCCGTCGGGAGCTCAGCCTGTTCAGCTGCACCCGATACCGAAAGTGTCTGTGCCTTGGCACACAATTCATATAGACTTCACGGGAAAGCTTAGCGGGAAGAGCGACCGAAAGGAGTATTGCTCAGTTATCATTGACGATTTCACGAAGTACGTTTTACTCGAACATACCTTGTCTGTTGATGCGAAGAGTGCGATATGTGCTCTGCAAAAGGCAGTTAACCTTTTTGGAGCGCCAAAAAGAGTTATCGCAGACCAAGGCCGTTGTTATATCAGTTCTGATTTTAAAACTTTTTGTGACGAGCATAAAATAGAACTTCACTTCATCGCGACGGGTTCAAGTAGAGCGAACGGCCAGGTCGAACGAGTGATGCGTACATTAAAAAGCCTTTTAACTATAGTCGAAAATGATCCTAATAAAACATGGCGCGACGAATTAGGAAATATTCAGCTTGCACTAAATAGTACAAAATCTAGTGTAACTAAGTATTCCCCATCCGAGCTTATGTTCGGAATTTGTTCTGATTCGCTGGGTATGTCCAAAATTAACAGTAATGATAAGGACAATGAGGTTCGCTTGGATCTTGATTCAATTAGAGAAGATGCGTCAGCAAACATTCAAAAAGCTGCTGAATCCGAAACTGTTAGATTTAATCGTGGTCGCGCAAAAATTATGCCATTTTCTAAAGGAGATTACGTATTTATCAAAAACTGTGAGCGGAATCAGACAAAACTAGATAAGAAATTTAGGGGTCCATTCGTGATTACAGAAGTTCTAAATAATGATCGCTATGAACTTAAGAGCGTAGTAGGTGCTTGCTGTCGAACTCTCAAATATTCCCACGAAAGTTTGCACGCAGTACCCCGGGGCCATGACGGATTACTCGAAATCCCGTCTAGTCTTTTAAATGAAGTTGAGGCCGAGACGGCGTCTGATGATGTAGACAATACTTGGTGCTCAAACAATGACAACGAGTCATTAGACCGTCTCGATACTTTGACCGTATGCTCAGACACTGCCTCCGCTGACTCGCGCACTGTCACAGTGAATTCACATGGGAAGTCCTACATGAAGTTGAAGTACACACGGAGCAAGACAATTCACTATTATAGGTATAGTAAAACTATCGTTATAGATAATGTAACATACACATGTGATAATTCTACAAATGGTTGATCCTGGGCGGAGAAGTGTCATCCTTACTATTCCAGAGTGATTAGTTAGAGGGCACACTTCACTCGTCTCAGAAGGTAGACGAAATGTGTCGTCCGAGTCATACCCGCGTGTCGGGTTGGCTTGTCACAGTGAGTAGACGAAACGTGTCGTCCGAGTCATACCCGCCGGTCGTGTTGGCTTGTCTGAGCATCATCCGACGAAATTTGTCGTCCGAGTCAGGTTCCTCGAGAGGGCTGACTTGTCCTGGATGACTGCTTGTTATTAGTGAGATGAATTGTTCGTCCGGGTCACATCGTGGCCTGTCTAGACGTTTATAAAGATGATTTTAGTATTGGTGCACTGATGAACATGATTAAGTCAGGATGAGCGAACGGACTGTGCAGTTATCCTAATTTGTTGCAGATAAATCGCCCGAGGACGGTCGTGTGTCAGTCCGGCCGTGACGGCGTTTACGTCAAACTTCAGGTTGACAGGTGACAGTCGATGTCAACCTAGCGAAGCGTCATTGTCGATGGTGACGGGCGGCCATCTTGATAGTAACATTGGATCGAGACAGCGCCCGCGCACCACGCTTTTGACGAATCGCTGTATATCTACGTTATCACGCTGCGTTATTATTTAATTAAGTTGATTTCGTATCGTAGTGATCACTTATTGCCTAATCTTATTGTGATTTCTGTGCGTATTGATTAAAGTGCGGTGATTGTGATCGGAAGACATTTATTTCTGCTCTAACGCCCATCTACCACATAGTTAGGGGAAGATGAGTTCTGGTGAAGGCCCCCCTGCCCCTTCATGTCTTTTTAATATATTTATTTACTTACTCACTTTAATTTCTTTTTTGTTTGAACACTCAGTTTAAACTTTAAAGACTAAAAACCGAAATTACCTAGTTTCTTTGTTTATTTTTGACGTGACAACGTCTTATAAATTGGTTTGCCGGGTGACACTTCAAGAAATTGTGTTACACTCAGGCGTTACGCTCCGCGTTATGCGCTTACAATGAGAGCGAGTGAGAGGCACGCGTCCCTTCCAGCCCGCCTAAGAGCGAGAGAGTCAGACATAACATCCTTCTTCCTACTATACGAATGAATATTCACATTAAAATTATTTTACCACTCAAAGTCGTTGTCACGTTAAACTTTCGCCTGTATACCGACTTTACAGGCAACCAATTTTTTTTAAATAACATGTTACTGCAAGATTGTTTACTTTTAGTTAGGTAGGTACCTACCCACCGTAAATTTTGTTAAATAGTCTATTATACCATCCTCCGAGCCTTTTCCCAACTCAGTACTCAGTTGGGGTGGACTATTTGATGTAACTGTAATGCGGCTGAACTTCGACATCAAATGCAAAAGTTTGTAAAGATATTTGGATATTTTTGTGTACATCTATCCCACATTGACACTATATAGCATTGCCTAGATTAAAACATAGGATACGTTCTATCCCGATAATATGTTGAAATAAAACCACTTTTAAACGGATTCTTTCGCGGTTTATTTGTTATTATTCACTTTGAGACCGATGTTTCGGTGAAAAAGTCGTTTTATTTCAATGAGTGAAATTCGCGTAAACTTTGGAAATATCATCCGTTATAGGTATATTCTTGAGGCACCCTTTTGTTTTCAGGATAACCTGTGAGGAATTATGTCCTTGATGTTTTAGCAAAAAAACATATTTTGATGCGGTTAATGCGAAATTTATTTTTAGCTGCTAACTACTAATAACTTTGGGGAGATTTTGAAAATGAGACGGGACAGTCTATACGAATATATACATACGGTCAGGAGTCAATATTGAATGTAAATAGATTAGTGTAGTAGGTTTCGACGATAGCAATCTAGACGATCACAGCCACACGTAGCGTAGGGCCGTAGGCCCTAAGTTCCGTTACAAAAAAAAGTCCTCAGTTTTGGGTGATTTCGTATCTATTTTGGGGAGAAATTGAAACAGTGACCTGACAACACTGTGCGCAATCTAGATTGCACACGCACCATAACACGCACAGAGAAGAGAGTGTGCGCACGCGGCAACAGCTTTGGACGCAGATCGAAGGTCGATCTACAGATCGTGTTCAATATTGGTTTGACTGCAATCTCAATACACTGATCGTATATTTGGTTCGGCCGTTAGTTGCATTAGTCCAAATTAATCGTAAAAATGTGGAACACTGTGTTTTTATTCACCGTATCGTGTATTTTGATATACTTACTCAAACAGTTAATTAATACCGGCCCAAATATGGTCAAATTTTATTCAAAGTTCTTTATATTCTATTTCTGGATAGCTTTTAGCGCAACTTTGGTTATACCCTACAGCTTACTCAACCCAAAAGATGCCGAAAATCAGAAGTAAGTAAAACTGTTAATACTTACCTAGTTAGTTATTTGTCGTGCAAAAGTGCAAAGTTGCTTTTTAACTACGTGCTCAATTTTTATTAACGAGCAAGCAAAGGGTTCTAAAATCAGAGCCCTGAGAGTCAGCGAGGGAATCAAAAATAAATCTTTACACTCGAGTGCATCACGTAACTTTTCGTCGCACCTCAAAGAAAAGTGAGAATAAAAATACACCAAGGACACTGACCTCTATAACTAGCTGGACTCGCTATTCTGTCGAAAAAGCAGCTTTCTTTTTGTGTCGATTTGAAGCGCCACCGTGAGTGTACTGAGAAATAATTAGTTTGCAAATGGACGTTCGTTATTTTTTAATTATGCGTGTACCATAAAAAAATTAATATATAATAATAATGGCCATATTCTTAATTTGATACTTAAGACCCATAGTTTATATTAAATTATCGATACCAAGACAATCCATCATTAGTATTAGTTCCAAGTACACTCACTACTGCGTGCCGCAACTATCAGCGCCGATAGGGAGATTTTCCAGTTTAACGAGTACTATTACAGGTCAGCGACCAACGAGGTTCCGATTGAGTTTGGCCGAGCGTTGACGAGTGATGGGCAACGCCAACGTGCAGATAGCCTATTTGATACCTAAAAATGAATAAATAACACCAGTAGAATTTTTAAAGAAATGAAAAAGTTAAAACGCTTATTTGCTTACTTAGAATCACGTAAATTATTTCAGAACTTATACCTACACATGAAAATGTAAGCATAAAAAACTCGTAGATAATGTAATAAATAAAGATTTCGTAACAATCGTGCTATTTATTAATTTATTTTCTTTGTGCCATCTAGCGGTGCAGGGTATTATGTCGTTCACTTTTAAAATTAAGTACTGTAGAATTTGCGAGAATCAATATAGATTAGAATATTTATAGTTTTATTCAGTCATGCTCAATAATGTGTTTTGGGTATGTTTTATTTTTGATAAGTTAATTTTAATACTAAAAATTATAAAAAGTTTTCCAAAACAATGTCGCCATCTAGTTATAACTCCTGAACTAAAAAACTGCCTGCCTGCTAATTTGAAGTTACGAGTGTAAAAATTTTTGTTGCGCATCTGTATAAGAATTAAATTATATTATCTGTGAATATGACAAATTGAAAATCGCCATATTGGTGCTGAGGGCAGTGGCGAGTGTACTCGGAACTAATACTAGTGATGGGCAATAACCGTCTTGGTATCGATAAAAACTTTATTAGGTCGACATTAACCCAGAGTTAGACAATAAGGTGTATCGAATACTTTACTGTATTATTATAAATAAATCAATAGGTATAAACAACTTGCTAAAAATATATATGCCGTCGACACTGACCCATAATAGTACTCGCTGGACTGGTGATCAGTACCTATTTATTGCGCCTAATTGGAAATCGACGCGGACGGAACACGACGCGACTATGATAGTTGCGGCGTGAAATGTTAAGTGTACTTGAAGCTAATACTAATAATTAATGTTTTAAACAATTGTGTTGGTATCGATAAAAACTTTACCAGCTCGACACTAAACACAGAGGTAGACAGTCGGGATCATGAAGTATGAACATAACGTAAGATAGTAGTATCGAGTACTGCTTATGTACTGTGTTATTATAAATACATTAATAAAAATATGTTTATTTGCTAAACAATGTAGCTATATGTCACGGATTTATTGTCAAAGCAGTATCAGTAGCAGTATATTGTCAATTAGCTCAAAAATTAAACCAGATTTAAAGGCAGAATTATACTTACATGTCGTGGCGTGTCTTATCGATAAATTTTCAGGATCCTACCTATTTCCATTCCTAATTTCATCGCCAAATCACATAATTCATAAATATAAACGATGCGTCTTATGTAACAAATTAACAATATGGCCACCTACAATATGGCTTAATAAGTAAACGCATCTTATCGACAAATCGATAAAAACAACGAACAACACTTTACACATTGCAAATGGCAATCAAATTTGTTCTCAATACCTACATTCACGGAGGCGGATCCTGGGTTCTCCCGCGCTTCAGACACGCTAGGTTGATGATGACCTACATACACGGTAGCGCTTCAAATCGACACAAAAACAAAGCTGTCATTTTCGATAGGATAGCCAGTCCAGGCATAGAGGTATAGAGGTCAGTGACCCGCCATTGCACAGTGGACATCTATCGCTATCAGGGACTACTAATGGGAACAAGGTGATACGTTGGCGTTGGCCATCGCTCGGTAACGCTTGGCCAGCGTGTATAGGCGCTTTGAAAATTAAGATGTATGTTATTCACACTTCACACTCTAATGGCTCCTCAAGCCGGTATATCTGATGATGCTGGCTTTCCTCACGGGGTGGGCAGGACCAACGCCAATCGCGCCCATACAAGTCGTATAGGCCAAAAGTAAAGAAAAAGCAAGAAGAGGATCTTGAGATCCGATGCAGTGAAGGAAACTCGGGTGTCGGAGGTCGTAGTTTGACCTCCGTCCTCCAATAGCGCGGGCCTTAGGATAAGAGGATTGACAGTGTCTGGAATGGTGGCCCATAGCTTCTTGATATCTTTTTGCTTCGGGATGCTGTCAATTAACGGACTGCCTTTCTAGGCAAGTGGAATTCGTTCGCGGGTGTTTGATTGAACAGAATGACGGGATCGATGTATGGGATTTGACGTATCTGACAGTCGTTAACGCATGTCATAAACGTCAAATCCCATACATTCATCATTCTATTTCATCAAACACCGGCCAACGAATTGCCACTTGTCTAGAGGGGCTGAACATAAAAAAGTATGTCAACAAGAGGAGTGTCTTTAAAGGCCTAATCCATACTCCATAGTTACTATTATAATATTATGAATGACTAAGTAACTTTGTCTGTTATGCTTTCTCGCTTAAACCACTGAACCGATTTTGATGAAATAGGTATAGCGTAGCGGTAGATTATACCTTGAGAAAGGAAATAGGCTCGATAACCGTCATCCACGCGGGCAGAGCTGCGGGCAATAGCTAGTAGTTACCTTATAAATGTATAAATATTTGTGATTTCAGAGCGTTCTCTCACATTTTTGTATTTGTGAATAAGTTGCTTAATCTGAAATATCAGATACGAGACAAGAAATTCTTATCAGAGGATGGGGGTGCTATCATCATTGGAAATCATCAGAGCATTCTGGATGTTTATGGTAAATAAAACTTTGTTAAGAATTGACTTACGCTTTTCAATGTTTCTTTTACTATCGTTAACACACACATACTCCAAAGAACTCCTCAAAATCAAATAGGAAATGGGAAAAGATTGCTTTTTAGCTAGTTTTAATACGGTCCTGTGACAAGGTAAGCTATATTATGATGGTCAAGGACGTGCTGGAATTACCGAGTCTTGAACTATGGAGGTAGACAGCAGTACTTCTTAATTATATATAGCATGAATGTCTCGTTTATGTTCTTGAAAGCATTATGTCAATCTTATGAAACAAAACTCAAGAACTATGGTCGAAAGCATGCTGCACTGGATTAAATCACTAAAAGGCGGAAACCTTAATACAATTTTAAGAACAATCGATTCTTCTAATCTACAAACAGTGAAAAGTAAAAAAAAACTACGTTTAAAAAACCGACTTCAAAAACTGAAAAAGTAAAAAAATAACTTAGAGAAAAATAACTGAAAAAAGTTGGCGCTGATTTCTAACAGAACAGTAATTTTTAAATCAAGTTACTTCAAACTTTTCAGTTTTTGAAGTAATTTTTTTTAAATGTAGTTATTTTTTATCTTGTCGTATTTTTTTCTATGAATGTCTTACTCTTTCAGCATTATCATATTTATGGACCATGGTAAAGTACAAGATTACTGTAACAGTGAAAAACGAATTATTCTACATGTGGCCGTTTGGTCTGGGTGCCTACCTGGCTGGCGTCATTTTTGTAAACAGAAATAAAATTAAACATGGGTACAAACAACTTGACGCAACCAAAGAACTCGTATTAAAAAATAAGGTGAGCCATCTATTTTATTTATTTTAGCGCGCTTTTTATGCATGTTTTTGTGTAAATTTCCTTCTTACCTATCAGTCTTTCGCATTTTGTGCTGTAACGCAATAAATGACAATAAAATAAAACGCGAAAATGTAGGTATTAATCAAGAGTAAAATGTGTATTTTGCAGACTAAGATTTGGTTTTTCCCGGAAGGTACAAGGAACAAAGATTACACAAAACTGTTACCATTTAAAAAGGGTGCATTTTACCTCGCGATTGAAGCGCAAGTACCAATCTTACCTGTTGTATTCTCACCCTACTACTTCATTAATACAGATAAATATATTTTCAATAATGGTAAGGACCTTTACCTACTCGACAAATATGATATGAATGCATCGTCATCTATAACTACTTGTTTTAGATGACGACGCATTAAATATCTGCGTATCGTGCTATACATATCATTGTTTTTGATTCACTTAAAAAAGAAGATATTTTCAATTCGTCTGATTTTTTTTTCTTGTTCAGGGATAAATACCTTCGCCTATTGTCAGCCGATTTTAATGTTTAGTTTTTTGTTTGAAAGGTTTTATGTCTGGTTTGTTAAATGCAAAACTGAAGAAAGACTTCTTCAATGAAATCACTTGTACTGTTCCACATTATTTATTGATTTCCTGACCGGTTTCGCCTTACGGCATTATCAAAGGTTGATACATGTTTTTTGGGTATCAGATGTCAAAAAACATGTATTACTCTAATTGACATCTGATACCCAAAAAACATTATCAAAGGTTGATACATGTTTTTTGGGTATCAGATGTCAAAAAACATGTATTACTCTAATTGACATCTGATACCCAAAAAACATGTATCAACCTTTGATAATGCCGTAAGGCGAAACCGGTCAGGAAATCAATAAATAATGTGGAACAGTACAAGTGATTTCATTGAAGATGTGTAGCAAGTTCCACCAAGTGCCATCAATCAACAGTATAAGCAGTTTGAAGAAAGACTACTGATTTAGATTACTAACTTTTTAATAATGAACAATATAATTACAGGTCATATCATAATCCAATGCCTCGAGCCTGTTCCGACGACAGGACTAACGATCGATGACGTACCGGACCTTATTAAAAAGGTTTATGATAAGATGACCGTAGCTTATCAGGAATTATACAAGGAAGTTACCAGTGCCTTACCGAAAGACTATCCTCTCTACACCTCTGTAGGATAAACAAAATGTTGTTACATGGAATATGCTGCAAAATGTTGATGGTACTAACCTGATGGATATAAAAACCACCTACACCAAACTACAACAAACTTGTACAGTGAATATTGTCAGCTCTACAAATTATACAGTTCAATAACGTGATAAATTCTATGATCAACAATAATATAAACGAATTCAATGAATTAATGAATTTTTATTTAAGGCCACTGTAGTACGTATGTGTCTTATGTTTTCATATACCTCGGTGATAGTCAGGCACACAGCCGTCCTGGGAATTAGTTACCGTGACGTATGGACTACTACAACGCCTGGGGCGTCATACTTGTGCTTCCAAAGTCAAATTGAACTACTTTAGAATAACTGAAAAATTAAAAATAAGAAACAAATGATTTTTTTTTTCAGAATCAATGAAAGTAATGTGCAGTATAGTTTTTTTTAATACACACATCGGCAGAATGGGTATGCCGACGCAAAACTAATTGTAGATGGCAGCAGCATATGACCAAACAACAAAACCATCTGGCCCCCGATTTCAAAACTACTGTCACACCGCTGCCATTGCACAAAATGTTGTTAAATTTTAGATTTTAAAGCTTGGTGTTATTGTTAAAAAATAAAGATTTTATAACATTTTTCATTCACTCTATAAGATTGTCATTTAATTTTAGGCTTAATAGTATAGCAGTAAAGTCTAAAGTTAAATGGCATTGGTTACAGTGTCTGTGGTACCGTAGTGGTTTTACCATCAAAAAATAAAAACAACAAACTCATAGCTGTCAGATTTGACGAGACAAACCTCAGAGCAATAAACTTCTGAGAGACAAACTATGAAATCTACGTAGATGACAGTTAACATTCGCCATTACGAGGCGCCCTCTGTAGGAATAAAAGCTCAGGCGGCATCCCCATTAGCGGAACACAAAAAAGGAAGGATTAATATATTTTATTCGTAGCACTGGCCGGTTACATTCCTTTTTTATCGTTTTTTACATATATTTTTTAAAAACGTCTTATTTAAAAATGGAACATATGTCAACAGTCATTTTTTCATTCGTTCATACATCTCTATCGACTGCTTCGAAGTAGATTTTCCATTTTCGTAAAGTTCGTAAATTCCACATTCATTAAATATCATAAATTCAGTATCATCAGCGCAGATGAAATGAGAAGAAATGGTCAATCCTACAGATCGATTGCTACAAGACTTCGTCGATCGTTATCAACGATTCATCGTAACATCAAACGATACAGATTGACGAATTCTCTAGTGAGTAGAAGAGGACAAGGCAGAAAAAGGTGTACATACTTAGAGGAGAGATGACCGTCTTCTACAACTTCAAGTTCGTCGGAACACGAGACTTACGGCGGTGCAGGCCCGAAATGCATTGGAGTAGGTTCGAGGAGTAAGAGTGAGTGAGCGAGCGGACAGTTCGCAGAAAATACGAGGAATTATAGGCTCATTTATACCCGCCAAAGCACCAAAACTTGAGAGACACCACCGCACAATACTTTGCTCGTGAACATCGTCATTGGGACTTTGACGAGTGGGGACAGGTTCTCTTTACTGATGAATGCAGAATTCTGTTAAATCAGATTGATGGAAGGCAGCGCATATGGAGACGCAAAGGAGAGCGTTATTTACAGTCTAATTTTGAAAATAGTGGCATATGGCGTCGGCTCAATTAAGGTCTGGAGAGGGATATGTTTAAGGAGCTCGCACGGAGTTAGTAGTAGTCGACGGCGGAAATCTGACTGTTGATCGGTATATCAGGGAGATTTTAGAGGAACATTTTGTGCCATTTGCCCCATTTATTGGTAACGACTTAATTTTAATGCAGGATAATGGTCGGGCTCACAGTGTTCGCTCAGTACAGGCATACATAAACCATGATGGTGTTTACGGTGATGGAGTGGCCAGCACGGTCCCCGGATATGTATCCGATTGAAAACGTTTGGGATTTGCTAAAGAGGAGTGTCAAATCAAGAATGCCACCTCCTAACAATCTGGGCGAGCTGCGAAATACATTAGTTGAAGAATGGCAGAGGTTGTCCCAAGAAATCATTGACAACATTATTCGCAGCATGCCCATATGGATGGAAACCTTAATCAGGGCACGAGGGGGAAACACTAGTTATTAAACATTCATTTAATTAATTTTAAACCGTCAAAAAATCTAAAAATTTCAACTGTTTCTCTGTCCCTATGAAATCTAAGTAAAATTCATTTTAAGTTTTTTTTATTAAACTTTAAGTATGGTGTTGCAAATTAATATCAAAACATGTTATTTTAACTATTGTTTCATGTTTAATTATTATTTGTTTAAAAATAAAGCTAACTATTTTATACTCTCCTTTTTTTTGTGTTCCGCCAATTCTGCCGGTGTATGTATTTGTAATTTTTCATATATTTATTATAAATACTTATATAAAATAATAAAACAGCAAAGACATAGAAATATAGAGATAGGTGTAAGACAGTGACTATCGCTCTTGCAAATAGTAGGCCGTAACCATTTTTTTGAAGACAGGCAGAGATTGTGCTCGCCTAATGGTAACGGACAAGGCATTCCACAATCGGATAGCTTGGACAGCATAAATTTGTCCATGAATCCCGTGGAGTCTTCAGCCTCAGATTCTCTGACGATCTCAAGACCCTATACGATTTCCAAAGCGATCTTTTAGATAGATGGGAGTGAGACGGTGAAATAGAATACCAATACAGTAGATAAAGAAAGTGAGCATTCCGGCGAAGGCGTATAGGTAACCACTTAAGCCACGCTGGCAAACATTCTACGGCTGATCTCTTGGAATTGAGGGTTCCAAGCAGCTGTCCATATATATCCCAGTTTTTACCTGCTTGCTATATTGTATGTTGGTCCCGTCGCAGGAGACCCGAGGCAGCAGGGACCAGTCGATTTTGGATATGTAATTTGAGCTGCCAATAATTATAACCTGGACCTTCAGACCATACGATTTACTCCAGGTACATATACGGACCTTCCATCCTTGTTTAATTGCTTATGGCATCGGCAAGTTTATCTGGAGCAGCTCTCGAGTATATCTAAAGATCATCTGCGTATAGGTGGTAGATGGAAGTGAAATTGTGAGAAATAGAGTTTATGAAAACAGCGAAGAGTAGAGGAGATAGAACGCCACCCTGAGGGACGCCAGCAGCCGTCAAACTCCAAGAGGAAACGGTGTCTTCTCCTCGGGTGCGCTGCCGGCGACCATACAGGTAACTTCGAATCCAGTCGATTACTGCCGGAGATATGTTAAGTGAGGACAATATCCCGAGCAATACGTCGAAATCAACGTGTAGTCTAACAGCGTTAGGACTGTTAGCTTGCCATTCTTCATACCAGATCTAATGGCTTCCGTAATACGAACAAGAGTAGACGCGTGCTGTGACCTGGACCTGGTAAATTTTAATAGAGGAAAGAAATCAATTGATTGTAAATCAGGCGTTCAAGGGCTTTGGAGAGGAAAGCGAGTATAGGTCGGTATTAAGAAAAGGATGAAGGAATTATTTGGGAATTACCTCATCGTCTACCTGTCCTTGTCCCAATTACGAGTATTTGTGGTCGGCGGCGCAACATGTCATTCGTCTCTATATGTATTTTTATTTAAAGTCTATTTTTTGTAACTACTTTAAATTATTTTCTTTCTATCGTTAAGAAAGTCAGGTAATGTACAGTCAGCATCATTAAAATGTCGCTAACAAAAGTACTCAAAATTATCCAAATACCAAAATCCCAATTTTATATTGGTTATTAGAGTACTCAAATAGATGTAAGTATCCAGAGTGGTCCAACTATCTTAACAATCGGCCTTTCAGAATTATGTTAGTTAGTGGAGTATTCATTTTCATATACACAATCACGCCGGTCGATGGTATCCAGTCAAGCATAATTTCAAAAAATCTAGACATTGGTGTTAATTCGGCATGTCCACCCGATTAAACTAAACTAAACTAAAAATTCTCTTATTTTAGTTTAGTTCAACGCTTTGTCTATTCGGTTTGGCCACCGAACTAAAAATAGTGCATGCATTTTTAGTCAAGGTCACACGACTAAATTGAATAAACCCTTTTTAATCTGTGAATTCAATGAACGAATGACAACGTCCTTGTTGTTGAAGTGTGAGAGAGACAACTTAACTTCTTGTCAAAAAACGTGTTCAAATTCAAACGTGACCGTAAATTAAACCTCTGAAAAAATAAAGAAACCAAAACAACAAACTTGGCGGCATGGTTATGGGAATATTACGTGAAAAGAGGAAAAATAAACAATGTATGTGTATGTGTGTGTATGTCACAATCACAAAAAAATCCTCTTCGCTTAATCTAGGGTGATTTTCAAGTATCTCCAACAAGAACTTGGTCGCTGATGACGGGACCTTAAAGAATTTTCTAAATTTGCGGTCGGCCATCTCAAACGGATTTGATGCATCCCTCAACCGAAGCAACCTGGCCCGTTTTCCCGATTTCTGTAAAACAAATAAATTTCCGAACTTAAAATAAATTTCAAACCCAACCTTTATGAAAATTGTTAATTTTTCAATTATTTTTATTGTTACACAATTTTTACATATATTACAGATGTATTGGCAAAAATTAAATTAATTTAATAAAGTTACTATACAGGGTGTATTTTTGAAACGGGGCAGTAAGGGCAAGTACCTTAACCGTTGCAGTTACAGCAAAACGTTCTTAGAAGACCTTCCCTAACTTTTTGACATATTTTGAACTGCATTCACAGATTTTGTAAAAAACTTACAGTTGGCAAAAAAATGCAAAAAGTCCAAAAAAATTTTTTTTATGCCAATCGATTCTATTTCATGTGGGGATCAAAAAACTCTATGAGACCATTTTAGCTTTCAGTACTAGGAAAGACAGAAATCGCCAAAAACGTTTCCCATACATTTCGGCAACAGAAACAAATTTCTACGATGGTCTAACTTTTTGTTATGGCCAGGAAGTGGGTAGAATTGACTGAAAAGTAAATAAAAAGAATTTTTACCCTCAAATTTCGAATTTGATTCGAAAATCTGTGTGTTATTCTTAGTTTCAGCTGAGAAACTTCGTATGAGTTATTAATTAAGGATTTTCGCTAAAATGTCCTCTAATCGTGAAAAAATTGACTTATTAGAGGCGTATTTTGTCAATAATCGAAATGCGGGAGCTGCATTAGTGTGGTACCGCAATAAGTATCCGTTGCGGCATGTGCCAACAAGAAAGGTTATTACAAATCTTTTGAAAAACCAGGAATTGCTGGGTTCTTTCAAAAGAAATCGGCAGCCTCGTGTGGACATGGACACGGAGATTGCGGTTCTAACTTATGTCGAAGCATATCCAGAGGTATCGTCCAGGCAAGTCGCCCTTGAAGTAGGTGTATCCCACTCCCTTGTGATAAAGATATGGAAGAAATACGGCTACAAGTGCTATCGATATGGGCGCATAGTTCAAGTGTTACATCCGGGTGATGATGTTCGAAGGCTTACTTTTTGCAGATGGCTAAGAGGAAAAATAAGCAGAGATCATGAATTTTTAAATTACATACTGTGAGACGAAACGAATTTTTCCAATAACGGTATGTACAACAGAAAAAATCACCACTATTGGTCCAAAGAAAATCCACTAAGAGTTACGGCAAGTCATAATCAGGTTCGCTTCTCATTCAACTGTTGGTGTGGTATAATGTCCAATCGAGTCATAATGGTGGAATTTTATGAAGGGAAACTGAATTCTGCCATGTTTAATGAAGTCATTTTACACCATCTTGAAAACGAGATGGACGAATGGCCCCTGTCGGAATTGCGAAAAGTTCATTTTCAACAAGATGGTGCTCCGCCACATAACAGTCACCTTTCACGTTCCAATTTGAGCCGCCTATTCGGTACACAGTGGATAGGTACACATGGTCCAACACAGTGGCCACCTCGTAGCCCCGGTCTAACACCACTTGATTTTTTTTTATGGGGCTTCGTGAAAAACGAGGTGTATAAGACGACGTACGCCAGTGTTTAAGAGCTCAAGGATGCATTAATGACCATTTTACGTGATATTCATCCCAGAACATTATTAGCCGCCATTCGTTCAGTGCAAAAAAGGATAGACTTATGTATTCGTGAAAATGGAAATCATTATGAGCAATTTATTTCATAAACCAATTTCTTAAATGTTTAAATGATTTTTTTTATTTAAAAAAGTTCAAAATTTTACCTGACCTATGAGTTTCAAGTTGATTTATCATATTTCCGTACGAAATGTATGGGAAAGGTCTTTGGCGATTTCTGTCTTTTCTAGTACTGAAAGCTAAAATGGTCCCATAGAGTTTTTTGATCCCCACATGAAATAGAATCGATTGGCATAAAAAAAAAAAAATTTGAACTTTTTGCATTTTTTTTGCTAACTGTAAGTTTTTTACGAAATCTGTGAATGCAGTTCAAAATGTCCCAAAAAGTTAGGGAAGGTCTTTTAAGAACGTTTTGCTGTAACTGCAACGGTTAAGGTACTTGCCCTTACTGCCCCGTTTCAAAAATACACCCTGTATATACACATTACTAAATATAATAAAAAAAATAAAACTAAAAGTTAAAATGCGTCGTGGAATTCATCCGCATCGCATGCCTCTTGTGGTAGCGTTCCCAGCGAGAAGCGTCAACCATACGTTTCGCAATCTCCCTGAAGAGATTGGGGGCGCTCGGACCCCAAGGCCCAAACGTTTCGTCTCCAAACGGCACAAATTCATAATCTCCAATAAGATTGGAGTATTTGCGCCGCTTAACAGCCTCTGCAGAAGCTGCAGCGGCACCGGTACAGCCAGCCGTGCCAGGTATATGGGTAGGGGCAATGGTGTCGACGCATGTTGCGTCCCACACCAGAGTCCTACCACTTTTCCAAGGCATTATTGACATACCATCCAGTCTCTTGCCATCGTCGCGCGCCAAACCGTTTGGTTCAAGCACATCTGGCACACCAGCAGTGACAAGAGCACGGCGGATTATGTCGTTGAGGCTGGCGTGCCGTGGAATTCGCCCCGCGCTCCTGCAGCATGACAGACCATGGTGTCCGAGTCGGTCAACTGCTTCTCCACAATGGCATTGATGCGGAATTTTTTACTGCTAGGTCAGTTTTGAACAAATAAACATATATTTAGTTGATAAATTTTCTTATTTACCTTTCTTGCTCCTTGAAAAAAGCAGGCACAACGCATACGTTCATTTTTCTGTAATTTAAAATTTTCAACCAGCACAAACAACCAGCAGAACAAGGTTTAGTTTAGTTTAATCGTGACCAAAAATATGGCCACTAAAATAAGTCGGATTTTAGTTTGACAGGAATAAAATTTTGCCTTACCGAATAGCAAAATAGCAATTTTCACTAAATTGAATTCGACTAAACTAAAAATAGTTTAGTCCTGTCAAATTAAGTTAGTTGGTGTTTTCCCGAATAAGAAACCGCAATTTGACGTGACTAAACTAATTATAGTTTAGTTTAGTCGGAATTTTGCCAAACCGAATCGACGTCATTGGTGTTAATTCGGCATGTCCATCCGATTAAACTAAACTAAACTAAAAATTCTCTTATTTTAGTTTAGTTCAACGCTTTGTCTATTCGGTTTGGCCACCGAACTAAAAATAGTGCATGCATTTTTAGTCAAGGTCACACGACTAAATTGAATACACCTTTTTTAATCTGTGAATTCAATGAACGAATGACAACGTCCTTGTTGTTGAAGTGTGAGAGAGAGAGAACTCAACTTCTTGTCAAAAAACGTGTTCAAATTCAAACGTGACCGTAAATTAAACCTCTGAAAAAATAAACAAACCAAAACAACAAACTTGGCGGCATGGTAATGGGAATATTACGTGAAAAGAGGAAAAATAAACAATGTATGTGTATGTGTGTGTATGTCACAATCACAAAAAAATCCTCTTCGCTTAATTTAAGGTGATTTTCAAGTATCTCCAACAGGAACTTGGCCGCTGATGATCCTAAAGAATTTTCTAAATTTACGGTCGGCCATCTCAAACGGATTTGATGCATCCTTCGACCAAAGCAACCTGGCCCGTTCTTCCCGATTTCTGTAAAACAAATAAATTTCTAACCTTAAAATAAATTTCAAACCCAACCTTTATGATAATAGTTAATTTTTCAATTATATTATTGTTACACAATTTTTACATATATTACAGATGTATTGGCAAATATTAAATTAAATTAATAAAGTTACTATATATACACAATACTAAATATAATAAAAAAACTAAAACTGAAAGTTAAAATGCGTCGTGGAATTCATCCGCATCGCATGCCTCTTGTGGTAGCATTCCCAGAAGACTAGCAGCATTGCCACGTTGTATGGCAATACTTAATCTCTGACCTGAAATGAGGCCAGCCTTCTGGTCACGAGAAGCGTCAGCCATACATATCGCAATCTTCCTGAAGAGATTGCGGGCGCTCGGACCCCAATGCCCAAACGTTTCGACTCCAAACGGCACACATTCATAATCTCCAATAAGATTGGAGTATTTGCGCCGCTTAACAGCCGCTGCAGGACCTGCAGCGGCACCGGCACAGCTAGCAGTGCCAGTTATATGGGTAGGGGCAATGGTGTCGACGCATGTTGCGTCCCACACCAGAGTCCTACCCATTTTCCAAGGCATTATTGGCATACCATCCAGTCTCTTGCCATCGTCGCGCGCCAAACCGTTTGGTTCAAGCACAGCTGGCATACCAGCAATGACAAGAGCACGGCGGATTATGTCGTTGAGGCTGGCGTGCCGTGGAATTCGCCCCGCGATCCTGCAGCATGACAGGCAATGGTGTCCGAGTCGGTCAACTGCTTCTCCACAATGACATTGATGCGTAATTTTTTACTGCTAGGTCAGTTTTGAACAAATAAACACATATTTAGTTGATAAATTTTCTTATTTACCTTTCTTGCTCCTCGAAAAAAGCAGCCACAACGCATACGTTCATTTTTCTGTAATTTAAAAATTTCAACCATCACAAACAATCAGCAAAACAAGGTTTAGTTTAGTTTAATCGCGACCAAAAATATGGCCACTAAAATAAGTCGGATTTTAGTTTGACAGGAATAAAATTTTGCCTTACCGAATAGCAAAATGGAAGATTTCACTAAATTGAATTCGACTAAACTAAAAATAGTTTAGTCCTGTCAAATTAAGTTAGTTGGTGTTTTCCCGAATAAGAAACCGCAATTTGACGTGACTAAACTAATTATAGTTTAGTTTAGTCGGAATTTTGCCAACCCGAATCGACACCATTGTCATTTAATCGCATTTTGTATTCCTTTCTTACTTGTAAAGTCATCCCTTTCACACAATGCCGGGATGATAAGGGATGGGTATATGAGTAAGAAAAAGATACAAAATGTGTCAATTGACAATGGCTTTTTATTTTTTTATAGTTGACAGTTGCATAAGCCATGAACTATCAACTTGCATTAGTGAGAAAAGTATTGAATGTCTAGATTTTTTGAAACTATACTGGATACCATTGACCGGCGTGATTGTGTATATGAATATGAATACTCATTATACTGGAAGACCGATTGTTAAGATAGTTGGACCACTCTGGATACTTACAACTATTTGAGTACTCTAATAACCAATATAAAATTGGAGTTTTGGTATTTGGATTATTTTGAGTATTTTTGCTAGCGACATTTTAATGATGCTGACTGTACCTACCTAAATAGGTATTAACATTTATGGTTGACTTACTTTATTTACATGAATACTCAATTTTTTTATTGATAGAAATAAAATACCTTACTATCATAATAATTAACAAATTTCTTCAATTTACGAATTTAAGTAACCTTGATTCATACATAATAAGCCATGTTCGTCGTATTTGATACAATTTAGTATTCCGAGCTTGTCTCTATGGTCTAAAAAAGAACAATGCCTTTAATTTCCCGAAAAGGGACTTCCATAGTCCTTGGCTGTCACTTCTAGCTAATGTAGTCATAATTTAGTCAAATGTCAGGAGAGGGTTTTTCGTAATCGTGTTTCATGTTCATGGGTATGAAAACTGACCGTAATAACTAAGGGACTTTTAGACGTAATTAAGTTAGTGGAGTATCTTCTCGAAAACAGTAATTTATCCTTTACGGGATAAAGTTCTCGTAAGTTTTGAGCGATTAAATTAATTCCTTCGGGCCAACATTCAAAAAAATACTCACGGAGATCTTTCAAATTAAAAGATAAACATATCCTGTATACAAAGATTGGGAAGAATGTAGACGAAGTTTTCAGCAATAGATAAAGTTATTCAAGAGGAAGATTTTAGGTTCTGTTTGTTCACAATAAACGACATCCACGTCGGCGGTGCCAAGGGCCACAGCTGGTATAATATAAACCAGTATCCTACATTATGAATGGGTGTATAGGATCCTACTAATACCGTTAGGGCCCAAGCGAACCTTTATTACAGAGATGGGAGTTGCTTCTTGGAAAGCTGACATTTGAATAAAAAAAAGTGAGAGAACCTCTTGCTCCAAGTTTAAACTTTGATGGAACCGGGAAATCGCTATGAGGATATTATCACCAAAGACAACATTTAAAAATATCAAAGTAGATAAGCAAATAACCAGGCAGAGTTAGAAGCTAAAACCTCAACAATATAAGATAACCATAGCATCGTGCGTTAAAGTTCCAGCTCTCAAGCCCTTTGGGGATATTCGCATCGTTAAACTACTAAACATTCTCGAAGCAACTTAGAAATTCATGTAATGAGATGCAGCAGAAACTATTATAACTTATTCACCTCTTTGTTAACGTTGCAGCTCTGTATATTATATTTGTACCGACGACCACGCGCGTCATCTAGTCCAGATAAATTGGCATTTGTTTGTGTTTCCCCGATTCTCATAAACTGTATGATATGAGTAGGTACGCACACATTCATCTATCGTTGCTTTATATTCGAAAAGTTATGGTTACTCTCTGTCCATTATATTATTAATAGTCTTTTGACAGCCCGACGATTGACAAAGTTAGTGATGTACAAAAGTATCTCAAATATGATACCATTCCGACCATCCGACTGTACCTACTAATATCATTATTCGAATTAGGTACGTAAACAAAATAAGCGATTTCGATAAACGTGCGTTTCGATTTAATATTCTCTTAGATTTCTTGTAAACAAATATAAATCCATGTATTTGCGTCTTTATTTATTAATATAAAAAAAATCTTAGAAACTGTAGAAATTGCATCGTAAAATCTTAAAATTATACAGGGTGTAATCGTTAAGTGTGTCCAGGCGATTATCCCGTATCTATTACAGATATCAAAAAACTTGAAACTGATATCGAAAGTACGTTACCTAATGAGTAAAATGACATCAATAACTTTTTAAAAATCTAACGAGAGGTATCTAACATTTAGACATTAAACACTCCCATACATTTAGTATGAGATTAGTATAAAGGTATAAGGTACGTACACGAAGGGACTTCTCTATTTGGGTACTCTTTTCTGTAGGCGATAATGGCCACTCTTTTGCTACAATCATATTTTCATTGTAGTAAATTTTTAGCATATCTCTCTTTTCTCTTTTAGAATATGCCGTTTTGCAATCAATAAATGAAACAATCACGATTATTAACGCAAATTCAAAAAAAAAACAACGTTAATTGGCGGGCACAACAACCCGAGATAAAAGTTTTGAATTTAGAACGAACACCAAAGAGTATCTTTTTTTTGTAGTGTGTTGCTTTTCAGTTAGCTCAAATTACTTAATGCGATATTGAAACACGGTTTATTACTAATTTGAAATGGTAAGATAATAAATTTACACGTTTAACTACTTGAAAATCATCATTGTCATATTATACGTAATCATAAAATATGATTAAGTTAAAATGGGCACTAGATAAGGATAAGACGTTTCTACTAATCTCGTACTAAATGTATGGGAGTGTTTAATGTCAAAATGTTAGATACCTCTCATTAGATTTTTAAAAAGTTATTGATGTCATTTTACTCATTAGGTAACGTACTTTCGATATCAGTTTAAAGTTATTTGATATGTGTAATAGTTACGGAGTAATCGCCTGGACACACTTAACGATTATACCCTGTATAAGTCAACTTGCAACATTAACCAACCGTCCGCCCGGTCGCCATTTTGACTTGGTCTGTCATTCGCAACAAAACGCCCGCGCGTGCTGATCACACGCATTTACGTTCGCTGAGTTTTCTTTCATATTTGTTATACCTCGAGTTGAGTAGTTTTATTTCTCGCAGAGTTCATTAATCGTCAGAATGCCGAAAGGACATGTGTTGAAAGGACAATCGAGAGAATTAATGCTTAAACTTCATGATTACTTTGAGCAAGAAAATCAAAATGGCGTTCCGCTTGTACCAATTTCGCAAGTGCGAAACCGATGAATATCAGTCTTTCAAGTGGATATCAGTCTTTCAAGTGTCACTAAAATTACTACCGAAGCCTACGGCAAGAGCGGATTAGAAAATAACAAGCTTTCTACACCTGCCGGCCTCGCGTTGTTACAAATGTTTTTATGAATGTATTACTATCTGAAAAAAGAAATTCCAACTTTAAGAAAACGTATTGTTATTTTAAAGAAATGGTCTATTTCGTGGTGAAAAATCGTCTTTGACCAAAGATTTGAAAATAATTGGCTTTTCATTTAAAAAGTCTAATAAATGAAAAATATTAATGGAACGCACTAATATTGCTTTGGAACGATGTGACTTTTTAAGAGGCAAAAAAAATTCAAGATTGGACAAATGTTGTCTTTACGAATGAAACATGGCTCAACGCTAACCACATCGTATTTCGGTCCTGGACTGACGACACTGCTGCACCTCCGCAATACCTATTGGTAAAGGCGAACGCCTCATCATTTGCCACGCAGGTACAGCTAAAGTGTTTATGCAAGATGTAATGCTGGCATTTAAATCAAAGAAATCTGGTGATTACCACGAGTAAATGAATGCGGAGGTACCTATATGAAGAGTGGTTCAAGAATATGCTTCTATCGTTGGAAGAACCATCAATAATTTTTATTGATAACGCGCCCTACCACTCTCGCCAAATTGACAAAATGCCAACACAAGCCAATAAAAAACATGAAATTATTAATTGGCTACGCGATAAAAGAGAAAATGTAGACGATTCTATGTTAAAAATAGAATTATTAAAAATATTAAAAAACAAAAAGAAACCAAAACGGTATGTGATCGATGAAATGGTAGCAGAATATGGCCATATCATCCGTAGGATTCCTCCGTATCATTGCCAATACAACGCCATCGAACCTATATGGGCAAAAGTAAAAGGGCATGCTGCAGGAACCACGTGACGACCGAAAACTGGGCGAGTGTGGTGGAGAGAACTAAGAGAGTCATAATGTCTGATTGGGACCGGGACATTGCATTTGATAATTTATGCACACAAGAGCTAATCATAAATATTACTGAAGACTCCTCCTCATGGGACCAATCAAGTTCAAATGAAGTTTCTGACGAATCATGTTAATAAAATAAATTTAAATGAAAATTTTGTTTCCTTTCTGTCTAAATTACACATTACACCTTATTAATATATCATGAAGAAATTTACATATATTCATAGCATTTATTTCTACCAATTATTTGTAATCTGTGGCACAATCGTTATGTGTAGCACATCACCAAGTGGGCGGTAACGGTAATTTGTTTGAAAATTTAACGTAAACAATACGAAACTTCATGGGCGTGAGCCGTCAAAAAACTAATAATATAGCCTGACAGCCTCCGTGGCGTAGCGGTAGTGAACGCGGCCGCTACGCAGGAGGCGCGGGTTCGATCCCCGCTCAGTGCAAATATTTGTATGCATGAATATGTATATTTGCATTGGTCTGGTGTTTCTATGTATAATATGTATGTATTTTAAAAAAAAGTATATAAGTATGTTTATCCACATTCTAGATTCCATAACACAAGCTAGTTAAGCTATGCTTACCATGGGTCTAGATAGCGTTGTGTGAAATGCTGTGGAATATTTATTATTATTATTATGGACAGAGTTATAGTAATTCATTTCAAATAGATCCAATAAGACATAGGTATTCTATGTAACTATCTACTAAAATCTAATTTACAGCGGAAACTTAATTTCGCTTGACCTTTTCTTGGATCAGTTTACTATTATAGCATTCATTCGGATCTGAGAGAAGGTCTCGTGCGTGCCTAAAATTTACATGGGAACGAAAAATATCACAGCATCGTGCCAATCAGTATCAACTGTACACCCTGGCCTGTATTTATACAGTTCGATCCTTTCCTTCTTCTGGATTGCGGCCCAAAAACCGCTAATGCGCATCAAGGTAGGTATCAGTAATGAACGAATTTGCCTAGGCATCATGGAATTTTATAATTTATAAGTAATGTCTACCAGGTTTCATTATCTTATCGATTTATTTCATCTATACCAGTACGTATTTGTTGTATTCAATTAGCGAGTTTTACAAGTATAGATAATGATACTGATTAAGACAACGTGCAAGATCAAAAGGAAAGATTTTATTATTTTTTTGTTAATAAAACTATGTAGTTAAAAATAAACAGAATGAAAGAAAAGTCTACAGTTAACTTTAGGGCAAGAAATAGCACCTTTTTTTTAATAATATTTATATAATATTTTCCGAACATTAATGAGTATGAAAATATGACTTTCTAACACAGGGCGAGTTTTATTAGGAAAGCTTTTGGTCTTCAGCGAATAGTTCTATCACCGCATCACATGATTTGCGACGCTTCACGCACCAACCCGAAGCAGAGATTAGGATGCAGATCATGCTTCTAACTTTGAAACTTGCGGTCTTCCATACCTAAGTTTATCCCTTAGTAATGAGATTTCCAAAAATCGTTCCATAAACCTTACTGCCTGTATAAGAGGCATCGACTGTCAAAATATCTGGGGGCACGGCAGTGCCCCCGCCAAGACGAGCTAAGCGAAGCGCAAGGGCACTACATACCTTTTCTCGAAACTTCGTCGTTTTTTTGAACTCTCATAACTTTGCTTTGGATGATGCTAAATAGTTAAAATTTTCAAGGTAGAATGCCATCGGTACAATCATTAAACAAGTTTGAGTATCGTAGCTATTATACTTTATATTTTATTAATGTCTCAAAACCTGTAATTTCGTTACTGATTCATCACTCACTGATCATCAAAATTGTTAGGGTACTTCCTGAAGTCCTAGAAAGTTGAAATTTGGTATGTAAGCTAATATTACTACAAAGACAACAAAAAAATTAAAAAACCTAACCTAATCTATCCCCTGGGAATAGGAGGTGAAAGCACAGATTACCTGTGGAAGTTTGTATATGAGACTTGCACTACAGTTTGTGCTACATAAGTCTAAATTAATTAAAATATTTCTTATAACAAATAAAACATAGGTACGTACTTCATAATTTTTAACCAACTTACAAAAATAAATGAAATCCCACCTAAAATATTTTCATGTAAAAATGTTACGACGAGTTTACGTAGCAGCGGTTAAGTTCCGCGTTGATGAATCAATCGGATCGGATAAAAATACGTACATTTAAAACCTAACCAGTACCTGATTAAGATTGGTCACTCATCGTAAGACTGATCTGCCTAGTATGGTTTAATTTGTAATGTTAAGAACGATAATAATCCATCCTAAGACTGATCTGACTAATCGCTAGTATTGCTTAACTTTTTAATGTCAAGCTACTCGGTTACAACAAGCCTGTATTTTCTGTTGAAGGTGCTCAAATAGTCAAATCATTTTTGGTATTAGTTTGGATTGATATTCGTTTGCAATATATTATTATGGTTAATTGAATAGTTTAAAATGTTGTATCCGATTGAAATATCTAATAAATATGACTAAAATGGTATTAGAAATATGATATTCGATTGGAATTGTTCTAAAATTGTACTCCAACTACCTAATTTCTACTTCACTTTGCAGTCATTTGTACACTCATCATCATACACTTCTTCTGATGAGTATCTGACGATAGGATGAAATAGTTGTCATGTATCAAAACATTACCGTCCACCTAACGTTATTGTGTTTATCTAATCTCATCATATTATTGTCCGAAAGTCAGGTAGGGCTCTAATAACAACGTAACGGCCCAACCTAATTCTATTGCTATTCATTCACTGCTACGAAAAGAAAAGAGCTTTTTATCCAAAAAGTTTTTCCTTTCTGAAAACGCAATTATACTTCACTCTAAGAAGCAGATTAACGGACCCAAGCTTAATTTGCTATTCGTCAACTTCAACATAACGTCACGTTCGTATTTTCCTGGAAGATGAAACAGATTCACGAAGCAAAGACTAGGTTTATGGAAACATTGTAATATAGTTTTCTTATTTCAAGATATATAGCTTGATATTGTGGAAGAGGAGTTTAGGTTATTTCTTTTCAAATGAATATACCTAATGTCTAGTTGAGCAGAAGGCGTTGAAAGGTTTCTTCGATGCTTGTGTGGAATCCATAGATCATTTGAAAAAAAGGCGTCATTGGTTATTGGATTTTTGGTTGCTCCGCATGTGCACTTGCACGAACTGTATGTACCAATCAATCGCGTCAACTACTAACTGCTTAATTGTGCATTATAGTATAGGTCTGAAGTTACACGCTCAGCGTTCAACTTTAGCTCTTCCTCAACAAAAATTCACTTTCACCGTTTGTAATGACATTAACTTTAAAAAAAATAGGTTTAATTTGTTAACTTTGAACTGCCTCTCGATCGTTCGTTTCAAAAAGTAGATCATCATTATCATCTTAGCGATAATCTTGGTTGCATCCAAGACCCCGGAAACCTAGAGAGGAGGAGAAAGTCGGTAGCTTTCTCTTTGTTTTCGGCGTATTTTTGGTGTAACGGGTGCGACCGCTGTCTATCCACGGTCGTATCCAGTTGGAGAGACCATGCCAGAGCCTCATTTAACTTGACAGTGATGATAACAATAGAATACTGGGCATCTAAAAGGAAGTAAGTATTAACTATTTTATTATTTTTACTAAGTATTACTCGGGAGCTTATTATATATAAAGAGCATACGAAGATACAGGTGCACTGGAGTGTGAGAATTACCTACGCCTTATCATAAAAATCTAAATAATCGATCAATCATATCTTCTATATTGTCTTATCGTTGAGACACCAACGAGTACATTGGCAGTAACTCGTATTCAGTCATTTAGAACATTCTGCCTCTTAATACGGACATACATCATACACACTTCATTTAAGATCGAAGAAACTGTCACCAAAATACGAGGAAAACTAAGCCGCAAACATCCAGTTGTGATTAAAAAAACTTTTCGAATCGAACTTTAGATGGCACTAGCAACTTAATCTCACTAATTGTTCCAAAGTTCTGAACAAATTGTACGTTTTTCGGGACTGATTGGTTGGTTTTCTATTCAGTTACTTTGATCTATATTTTCTTTATCTACCTTTAATGTTATAACAAGAGCTGTGAAGAACTATGTGTCACTCCCTGATATAGGATATTGAAGAATAATAATAATAGTAATGTAAGTAATTAATTAGGTATCATCATTTTATCATCAATAAAATAAAAAAACCACAGAGCTATCCTAAAAATCTGACGTTCTCTTACCACATAAGCGTTAATAATAATTATTTATTCCAATATTGCAAATTATTTTTAAAAACAAAAATATTTATAGTTATTTACCTCTCTATATTGGTTATCGTAATTTATGATTAGACCTCCGGTTCTACTTAATCAATCGCAGTGAAACATACATCACATTTCAGAAACAGTAATAAAATCCATTCCGTGGTTTTTGATTCCATCGCGAACATTCAGACAAACTGATAATAATTCCATTAAGATAATTAGATTTTTTTTATACTCGTAAGACACAGATAGAGAAAGATAGTGATGTGAGACATGGGTAGATAATTGACGCATCTCTGAGTCTGATTATTTTTATACGTGCAAATAGACCAATAGCTAGATATCTAATCAGGTATTAATATGATTAATTAAGTGATTTTGTACTAACGTCACATTTCCACTTTATGATTAGATTAGATTTCAAATGCCTACTATTCATAATCTAGATTACATATGAAGTTTATGTAGCTTACAAAACCACCGTTAAAAATGTTCATAGTACAGTGGCAAACACATACTTAATTATGTTTGCATTTTTAGTTTAGGTATTACTATTTTATACTTACCTACATTTCACTACATTGATAAATTTAAAAAAAAAAATCCTACTTAACTACTATGAACACTTAGAAGTGAATGTTGTTTCCCTCATTCATATCTTTTTGGCAAAGATCTAAAAACACAAACTCGGACTCATTACAACGTACGTATCATCGTCAAAATGTGAACTTTCAACGACTTTAGCTGTATTGAGAAGCATGCGCGTTACTTTGTATAGTTATTTCAAATAAATGCAGCATATAGGTAACATTAGTAATCTATTGTATTTTATTATCATTCTACGGTCACTATTTTAATTATATTCTTTTATTAATTATAATAGTATTTGATTTGAATAGGTTTATTTAATGAACCTATTCAACTCAAAATCCAAAATTGTAATTTTGGCATGTCTATGTAGTGTGTGTATCCACTAAGAAGGGCATTTTCCGATACTTTAATTAAAAATATGTTCAAAAATAGGTTCTGAATAGTTGCAAAGAAAATCCGTTGGTTTCATGGTTTTATTTTGCGTTTGCCTTCTAGCCAGTCATAAGTACCTAGTGCGTATTCTTTTCATTAGTCGCCTCTTACAACACCCTGTAAAATAATAGTGCCTATATAATCAAGATATTCTTTAAAAATTGGGTTATATTTATATAACGATAGTGAACCAAAAATAGTTTTTTAATTCTTGTCTGTTTGCCCGCAAAAAAATTGAAAATTGTTTGAAAGTTCTTGATCACACTTCATATCTGACGTTTGATTGATCGCAATGGGTTAGTAGAACTGGAGATAGTACCTACCAATAGTACGCGAGCGGGGCCACGGGTATAAGCTAGTAAAATAAAAAAAATACATCCATAGTAAGGACTATGGATGTATTTTTTTTGTTCTTTTTGTTGAATAAACCTATCTTTATTTATTATGGACATAGAAATGTAAATTGAAGTTCATGCAGATCACACTGTGCTGATTCCAAAAATATATTAAGAACTCACGTAGAGGGTAGTAGTATTTATGAAGGCAATAATGGTGAAATGTGGTAACCAACAACACAGACACGCGTGGCTGATGTCATTAAAATGATTACCCTATCTTCAGTGACGTACACGGAACTGACATGATTTATTGTGCAAGGGGTAACGAAGAGTGATCATGCTAAAAGTCATGACAATGTCCACCACTTGAAAGGCTTCAGAGATAAAAACCGCTATTTCCATTATAATCTGTACTAAATTTAAAAAAAATGGGAAAAGTTATAGTTTCAAAAGATACATTTTTTTTTATTCATCACAACATTATTGTAGCAACTGTAACATTCCGTTCAGTTGTATGAGTGTTGTTTAAGAATGTGTCCATCGTTGTATCACTGATAACATCTTCGACTGTAGCATCATTGAGTGTATCGTTGTTAAAGTTAATGGATTCTAAGGAAACGGTATCGTTGTGAGATAAGTCTGGTCCACTGCGGATCATGTTAAATTGATTGTAGCGGTTGTAGCAACAAACTAAATCTCTATGATAGCAAACTCGAGATATGTAGAGCATATCAGGCTGATGGCATTTTCCTCTCTGTAAGCATGTCCCACTTTTCGCTGCACATAAAGGATCTAAAAAAAAACAGATATTGCTGATACAAAAGTAACTATTCCATAAATTATTATACAGAATTAAATGCTGAAAATAAAAATAAAACATATAAGATTCACATAATGCTCTCAATAACATAATCGTGACATTCATGCTATATCTAATTCAGGAGTTCTGTTGTCTACTTCCATAGTTCAAGACTAGGTTATTCCAGCACGTCCTTGACCATCATTAATGTAGCCCACCTTGTCACAGAATCATCCTAAAACTAGCTAAAAATCTCTTATTTCCCATTTCCTATTTGATTTTAAGAAATTCTCTGGTGCGTCTCTGGAATCCAAGGTTCTGTACCCATGAAATTAATATGGGACCACCTGTGAAACTTAATCCAATGCAAAAATCATTTTTGAAATCGGTTCATAAACGACAGAAATATGGGACAACATAAATAATATGTCAGTTAAAAGTTTGAATTAAATGAATACAAAAATTTTCATAAAATGAAAACTATTGGAACAGACTATATAAAATTATTAGGGGACCAAATGGCAAATTTTCCGCATTGAATTAAAAAATTCACGTAAATCGGATAATAAATCACAGAGTAATCGGTGTACATACATATTTAAAAAATAACGATTATATTGAGAACCTCCTTTGTTTTGGAAATCGGTTCAAAATGGAATAGTAATGCATTTAATAAACATGGAAGGCATGGTACAAACAAAACATCTCTGAGGGCCAAATCTCATAATTAATACAACCATTTAAACTCATTAAACTCATTCATTCATTCAATATGCAAAAAATGCAATCGCAATTTCCCAAATGTCAAAAACGGTATTCACGTTGTACAATTTTTACATACAATTATATCGGCTTACACCTGTAAATCCCCGAAGAGGTAGGCAGAGGTGTATTGACATCCACATTTCGCCAACTACGAATTTCGATCCCACGTCCCCTATTACGCCTATTGCCTTCAAACGGGCATTAACTCATAAGCTGGATGTTTAATATCGGATGGAGACCAGTCCTATCCCTCAGTTGCTTCTACGACACCCACAGGTATTCACTAATACTTCTTGTAACTAGCTACTACAATAGGTAAAACTAACTCAAGTTCCACCTTCCACATGCGGTCTGTCCGAGCTGCCACCCTCAATCTATCTGGCGTCCGACCTTCCGTTAACCTTTTCGGTGGATCGGCAATGGCGCACATTGGGAGAGGCCTATATCCAGCAGTGCACCGCAACAGGCTAATTGATTTTCTGATATATAATACTAATGCATGATACGTACGTATATTTATGGCATAAAACATCTTTTGCCCATTTTCACTTAATTTCTTAAAGACATGGTTTCTGTATAACGTTGGATATGTTAACCTAGGAAATAACGTACTTATTGTCACTCCGCTACTATTCGTAGTTAAACAAACTTCAAAGGAAAAGGTTAAAACTAATAGTGCTGCTGCATTACGTTTCATTGTTGATATTAAAAAAATCACAACACATGACATACGATCCTAATCAGCCAAAGTACGTTTTTTTATTGTTTCATTAACAATCAATCCTTTTTTTATTACAGCATACAAACTGCACAAAGGCAATGCTTGAAAATACTTTACTCTTAATTATTTAACGACTTTCAGTTTTGATGGCTTAATACTTACTACTTCTTGTATTTTGATATACAAATATACGCTCACGCCTATTTCTCTCCAAGGTAGGTAGACAACAGCACGCCCCTTGCTTAGCCTTTATCTTTACATACTTCACGAGATTCCTATAATGTCATTAAACCCTTCATGCAATAGTCGCGTCAATGAAGCTTTTTCGTCAAAAGTCTTCAGAAACAGCTCCGATTTTGATCATTAATTTTTAATTTTAGTTTCTTTTATGAGAATCAAAATCAAAAACCTTTCAAAGGAGAGAAATAATTATTTATATTGTTTAAACAATATGCACGTTATTTACCTATATAAAGAAAGTAGTTTCTGCGTGGTTGTCTAAAATTATACATGTAATTATTTTGATGTTAAGAATAGATAGATAGATAGATAACTCTTTATTGTACACCAACATTAAATTACAAGAGACAGTATAGTACGGATTACAGCAGCTATTGTTAAATGCACAATGGGCATAGTTATAGTATATAGTTGTTGAAAGTAATAATTTAATGTTCCTCAAGAACCCTGTATCTTAAAGTCGGAAATCGAAGCCGCGGTAAAGAAGCTCAAATGTAACAAATCGGCTAAGTGACTATATTTTTGCCAAGGGCTTTAAGCTTACTGGAGATGCGGGCAGAATGCATATCATTCTGCAAAACCTCTTTGATTGTAAAATGCCTTTAGAACATACTGCCTGAAATGGGGGTACCAGAGCACCTCGTCGTTCTCATTGCAAGCCTATATCAAGATGGAAGCACAGTAGTAAAGGTGAACAAAGTTTTATCAAAGCCCTTTAAGCCGCAAAAAAGTGTTAGACAAGGGTGTATACCGTCCTCGATTCTCTTCAACATCTACGGAAAACATATTATGTGACGAGCTTTAGATGGTTGGGAGGCAGTGACGGATTAACATTTAATCAAATTAAGCAATTGCCTAGGGCATCACGTCAAAGGGGCACCAGAAGAAACACACAAAAAAACCGTCCTTAGGGCATCACGTCTCACTCTCACGTTACCAAAAACCACACCAAATAAAGTTTCTAGGACTAATTTGAAAATTCGCGCATTTTAAGTTGACTTAGAGTCCGACCTAGAGTCATAACCCCACTCCCGCTTGTCCAAAGTCAAAATATCTAAAGTATTTTGTTTCATTTAAGTAATGACTTTTGGTTATGTAAATTTACTCAAACCAATCGAAGCTGAAGGTTTTTGCAAGCTCCGAAATAACTTTTCCTAGGTAGGTAAATTAGTCTGAGAGGTCAATGACACGCACGTCAAATGATACCTACTGAACAACGACTACCGATATCTAGCGGTCGGGCGTGTTTCTTTAATTTAAAATCTAATAGATATTGTTACAAGCTTTTACTACACTTCACGTCAGTAAGTTTATAAAGGAGACGGAAAACATTACATACATTCCTGGGCCAAAAATGTAATGAGATAAAAATGGTATCAATTAATAGATATGACTTAGACCAGTCCCTAAGCCATATTATGAATGAATACTGATGGCCTTAAAAGATAACAGGAAAGCTTTTATCGAATGAACAGCCAGAATAAAATAAGCACATTATAATGATACACATTTTATTCAACTTCTATATTATAATTAAAATATCGAATTGTGCAGGTGGAATAATATATTGGTACCCACCTAGCCAGCAAGCTACATTTACACTCGTAATCTGGGCACAGCAGCCTAGAATCCAGTTACAATAGTATCTAAAAATAGCTTCCCTTCCTCTACGAATGAAACGGCGACTAAAATGTGAACATAGTATGTTTCATCGGCCTAGGGTATAGCACTGATTAGTTACTATCCCACAGTCACAGTGATCCATAGTTTCAGCAATATTCCATTCAAGACAGTCGTAAAATCCAAAACACACTTCCAAATCAAACGTGTGAATATCTTTGGTGTCCAATGTAAAAGCAAGTATCGTTGGTACAAGGTTGGCAGAGTTGGAATCTAAATAAACAAAGCTGACAAAGCGATTGTTAAAAATAAATCAGGAGAGCACACAGAATGCATCTGGAAACACGAAATTAAAATAGTGAAATATTCAACTTCTTCAAAATGGCCTGCAGCAAATCGCCACAATTCGTCAATGTCAAGTAAAATGTAAAATATAAATATTAATGGCGACACGCCATTGTCGAGTGTACCAGAGCCACGTTAGCCACACCAGTAAATTTGTTTCAGTGAGTCCGCCCCCCACGAGATTCAGGTGGACGATCAGGACGTGTGGTTGGATTTTAGGGGGCTCATCGCGAGCTTATTCGCAGCAGTCAATGTCAAATGTCAATGCCAAACCTTTTTTTTTAAATTATTCTCATAAAGAGATATAAATACAAATTAATTATTTAAATCGATTCAACATCTATAAACAATTTGATTTATTAATTAATGAATAATTTGTCTTGTTATATTAATATTACCGTTGTTAAATTATATTGTAAAAAAGTACATTATAGTGCATATAAATAGCATGACTCAATTGTCTACTTAATGCAAAACTTTTTTATTTGTAATTTTGTAATCGATTACTGAAATCGTTACCGTACCTAAAACTCCCTTTTTCATTTATCTCCGCTCCCAAATTTAGGATTAAGCAGATTTTTGATATTTTTAAATAAAAATATGAC
Source organism: Eilema caniola (assembly GCA_949126895.1). NCBI lineage: Eukaryota > Metazoa > Arthropoda > Insecta > Lepidoptera > Erebidae > Eilema > Eilema caniola. The sequence goes on from OX421462.1 coordinate 19,912,705, forward strand.
AATTTCTTTAAACCATTTCTCAACTTATTACATTTTCCATCCCCTTTATACGGGTGGAATATTACGATCGATTTATAGTTTTTGTTTTAATAGTAATAATTTTTTGCATTTAAGGATATCACTAATATGAACACTTCAGGCCACGTCAGCGTGGTATAGTGGTCTGACTGCATTAATTATAAGTAGAGTCTCGGGTCCGATTTCCGGGTAAATGCATTTGCTTTTTCTCAACATTTTTTTCACAATATCGTTTTGTCATATTTTATTAAATTTTGTTAAAATTGTACACTTAAGTAAAAGCTTGTAACCAAAAATAGTTTTTTCGATAAAAACTTGTTAAAGATATACAAAGAAACAGCGGACAAATTCTCATTCTTGAATAAAGTACCCGATGCCGATAAAATTATGTGTCCCGATCGAACTGCAGAATTCAGTAAACACATAATATCCAGAAGACCTTAACACTGAATGAATAACAGAAATTCAACAGTTTCATTCATAAGTCATAAGTAAAATAAGTTCCAGACCAAGTGATCCGACTCGCACAAGTTTACATAAAACGCACGCACAATTGTATAAAATAATACATAATGATAAGATATTTTTATCGATTATGATTTTAAATGCTCAGCGGAACGTTCTTTTTCAAAATTAAAAATATAAAAAAAAGGAAAAAGGACAAATATGATACAAGAAAGGCTCGAAATTTATGGATCAGTACATACAGTCCGATATGTTAAAAACATTATCCGTTAATACTATCTTGCGTGAATTCAATGCTCGGAAAAACCGCAAGGCGGATTTCAATAAATAAATAAATTATGCTTTGGTTTTTATTGTTGTCGCACCTACTCGACTTCTAAATCTTATTTTGCAAAAAAAAAAAGTTAATTTTTTTTAGGCGGTGACATACGGATAGGGGGGCCCATAGGCAAGGATTGCTTAGGGCATCAAGTAGTCTTAATCCGTCACTGCTGGGAGGGGGAAATATCCATTGGCCGCAGGAGAATTAGCAACTTGCGGTATGCAGATAACACCACATTGTTTGCAGCGTCCGAGCAAGAGCTGGCTCAACTCAACATATCTAGAGTGGAAAGAGAGAGAGTGAATTAGTTGGCCTCATTTTCACCTACATGGGTGTTGGTGTTGGATAGGCCTTGTATGTCGACTCGCTCTAATAATCTCCGACACCTGTTTATAGTTTTTCGTGTTTATGATACTGTTTTTTGGAGTATACGCACGTTTCGTAAAGATTATAGTGTTTATTTATTCGTAGAGATTGTATTTATCAGTGTCAATTTTTAATAAAAACATCCAGTTGTAATTGAAAGGAACAGTGCACAACAATATAATCCAGAAGGTATTAATATAGCATTCATACAGCAAAGTATTTTAATAAAATTTTAAAATTGCTAGATACAGTACTTGTTTCTCTTATATATTTTGCTCTTATACAACAGGGTGCGGTGAAGCATGTGGCTGCAGAAAAAGTGGTTGGTATTGCTCATTCGCTTGCATTGTATGCAGAGAAAGTGACTGTGACAATAACCCACCGCTTGAAGAAGATGAAGTAGAAAATACATAAAATATTGTTGATATTTTTCTTGTAGTAAAGTAGTAAAAACAAGCATTAAAAACGTTACCAGTTTTGTATTTTTTTTAGTCTTAATAAAAAATAATGAAGCGAAACATTTTTTCTATTTTGATAATCATAAATATTTTTTAAACAATATAAATAATAATTTCCACCCTTTAAAAGGTTTCTAATTTTAATTAAAATAAAAAAAAATTCTAAAGCCCTTTTTCTTTATTACGAAACGTCATCGCTACCCACCGCTACCACTGTCCGCATTCTTGTCACGTATTCAATCACATTCACGACACGATAAAGGAGGCACAACCCTCACTGGCACAGTTAAGTTTGGACTTGTAAACAGACGGATCACACTGTATGCCAGATATGAGAGCACGTTAAGCCGTCGGTCCCGGTTGCCATACGAACATCTATGGCAGTCATTACGGGTAGTTGATGCCCTGCCCTAAAAGTCCAACAACTCATCTAGCTGAAATATTTTGATATCGATTTTGAGTTGTGGATATCAGATGGCTATCGCTTCACCGAAAAGATCTAAGTTCAGCCAAATCCGTAGTTAAATAGGTAAGGCAGATCCCATACCTGAGATGAAAGCTTTGGATGCTACTGGGATTAACGCTAAGATGAAGATGAAGCAAGAGCATCTGAGCAGAGGCCGCGGAGACTATGGGTGGACTGGGTGACCGCCCACGGCCACGTGGTGCTAAAGGCTGCGCATCATATAGCGCGGTGCTAAGTTAAGGTGGATTTAGACCAAACGATCATAGAGCTAGAGCTAGAACAAGAGTATGCTTTCGTTACTCTTTTACTCGCAATCTTTTAGTGTAACCAAAACCTCTTTTTCAGCGTTTACACCAAAACATCGAACGAGCAAAATGAAACCAAGAACAAGAATTCTTGTACACGTTTTCGTTTGTTTTGATATTTAGATCAGCTGAACGAATGCTCACTGCTCATTAATGTCAATTTTGTATGGTAGCCCGTCGCTATATTTGGAACTCCGCTATATTGATGTCAGAGTTCTGTTCTCTTGAACCTGGAGAAATCCGGGCCGTCCCAGCTCAACAGGGACATGGTAGCGGAATGGGAGCTACGACTTGGACAACCACGTGCAGGGTACGCCGTTATAGCGTTGGTAAAATCCAAGCTCGAGCTAATGATGTTCCAGTGCCATCACTGTGATGCGAGCAAGGACTGGGGGCTACACACGGCCCGCGACGAGCGGAGGCGACTCAGGCGTCGGAGGTAGCAAAAGAAACACCGCCCCTCATGAGCTCGGGCCTGGGAGTGACGTGACAGCCGTCTGTTACCCTAGTAGAAGCAGGCCGAGGCGGCGGTTTCAAGTCCGACTCCATAATTAAATTAACACTTCTGGTGGGTGCTCAGAAGTTCAAGAAAAAAAGATTAATTGTTTCAGTGATCATCGATAAAAGGTGTCGGAGTTTAAAAGGTCGCGGGATTAAAGCTACCATTATACTACCGAATTGAATGAAGCCAATCCTAACGCAAGCAATTTAGCTTTAATGAAAAATAACGAGACTACTACTAACGTCGGTAACTAATGTTGTTTCAAAAAACTGCCCTTTAATTGGCTTTGGGGTAGTAAGTAGTTCAGTTTTTATTGAATTTTCTATAATTTTTATCAGAATCTCGGGACTTGAAACCTTAACTGAGCTAGACGAAATTCTCCTATAGATTTAGATACCTACCTATCTCTTTTTACAAGCATTTATTTAACTTGCAATGTATGTTTGTTCGGGTGGAATCTTACAACTCAATTTTAAGGTACTTGCCCTCAACCGATTGAGCTGAAATTTGGTATGCACGTTCAGTTCGGATGACACTGCAAGAAGAAAAAAAAAAAAGTTTGTTTTTAAAAAGGTTTTTCGAATATATTACAAGCTTTTATTTAACTTGCAATGTATGTTTGTTCGGGTGGAATCTTACAACTCAATTTTAAGGCACTTGCCCTCAACCGATTGAGCTGAAATTTGGTATGCACGTTTAGTTCGGATGACAATGCAAGAAACAAAAAAAAAAAAAGATTGTTTTTAAAAAGGTTTTTTTCTTATTTAACTTGCAATGTATGTTTGTTCGGGTGGAATCTTATTCTTATTTAACTTGCAATGTATGTTTGTTCGGGTGGAATCTTACAACTCAATTTTAAGGCACTTGCCCTCAACCGATTGAGCTGAAATTTGGTATGCACGTTCAGTTCAGATGACAATGCAAGAAAAAAAAAAAAAAAAGCTTGTTTTTAAACAGGTTTTTTAACAGTTTATTAATTATAAAACAAAACATAAATTTCGACAAAGCACGCACTCAAATAATGTAGGTACCAACGTTTTCGTAAAGTTTCAAAACTGTAATTGACATTCCTCACGAAAAACTCCACTACCATAAAAACAGTGATATAGGTACTTATTGTGAACCACAAAGTGTATGCTTTTCGGCCTATGAAAGTGGGTTACATTACTGTCGCCTGGTTTACGACAAGGCGTCTCTATACTATAAAACTTTTATGCCCACACTTTGGGACATTAGCTAAGCTCGCAACTAAAGTTTGCCTTATTTACCTCGATCGAATTGTAGGTTAGAACAACCTTCATCAAGATATAGTATTAGTGCCACTAACTACACTATCAAATTTTTATACCAGTGCCTTAAACACCTCATGATAATATGAGATATTCCATTTGGGAATAAGTTAAATTTTATCGAATCACTTTTTTCATCATGGTGCCCAAATATCATCATAGTTTGGCTGGTGAAAAAATGGAAAGTGCAAATGGTTCTTTTGAAATATCACCTTGGTATTTCTTAAATCATCAAGTACAAATTCATTCATTGCAGTAATAACACCATAAAGAATTTCAATCATGTGTTACGACAAATAAAGTGCTTTTTACAATCAATCTGTAGTATAATATTTATACATCATAAAGTACATGATGGTAAAAATTGCAATAAAAAGATAAGAGTTGCGGCAATCATTATGTATCCCAGAACACTTAGTATGCATCGTAGGAATTTAGGTTAGTTAGTTAGTTCTTATTTGTCTTTACTGTTTATTATAAAGAAAATCTTTGTGGGCTTATGAAGTTGTACTCATGTAAAGGTGTATAGATACTCATTTCTTTTACTATGTGTAGATAACGTACGTACTAAACTTGATATAACAAATAAAGTTCAAGACCTAATTCCGTCTACATTTTTAATGAAATATTGGTGTTGTACAGTATAATTCAATAGAATAACAAATACATTATAGTATATGCGCATATTTCGACGATACCTTCAGCTTATCAAATGATGAGGATTTAATTACAATATCGCACCGATGTAAATTACTTTTTACGCATATTATCAGGGTATCTCGATGTCCAATACCGAATCGTATCAACGCTTCAGATTCAGTACATTTCTATGGTATTGGATATTACTTCACATTTTAAAATGTAATCAATCTACGGCCTAAAAATATACATGATTTTTCAATTCATATTTAGTTTTCTAATATTGTCACCGTCTAAGATCCCGGGTGATCCAAAGCTAGTAATTGGCGCCCAAATCTGGGACCGCGGTTCCGAAAGACATCCGACGCCGATTTCCTACTCTTTCTTAAGATAATTTGATTAACCTTAGCTTCATTGACCTTCAGTAGGTCACTGGTAGCCTTGCCACTGACCTACCAAAATACGTTCTTTATGCTTACCTTACCTACCTTAACAAACTTATGACCTTAGGCCACGGTCGCAAAAGTTAGTGGACTAAGCTCAAGCGAATAAGAACCACTCATACTTACATCTACCAAACAATTCAAGGGAACTAAGAGTACAAGGATAATAAACGATATATTATTATGTCTAGGTACATATTTGAAAAAATACAACAAACTGGCTTTGATTTCTACATTTACTAGCTAACCCCTTCCAGCACGATGTAGAAAAAATTTGTAAAAAAAAATTATATTCCAATTGCAGCCCCTGAAGTCCGTAAAAGCTGAAAATGTAAAGTGACAGTGTTATCGCAATCATTATGAAGAGCATATAAAATACGAAACAATACGTAATGATTTTTATATTAGAGGCATTAGAGCCCTATAGATGATCTTAATAATGTTAGGCCTTTTGCATGAACAGACATTTATCACGCAAAAACTTATTAAAATCACCATTTACTAATTTATGTATGAGCAATTTTTTAATAAATTGCCCGCTATAAAATGAAATATGCAACATTCAGTTAAAAATATTATAATAATTTATTAAAAGGACATAAAGTGTATCTAATGGATACCAAACAGTAATAAAATACTGTAACGAATGCGAAATACTTGTTACATCATAAATAGTTCATTGACAATGAACGTAAACTTCGAACACTTGACGAAAGAACCGGTTTATTCCTTCTGAAGACTCCTATCGAGATAAAACATAAGTAACAACATGATAACTTAATTATGTCAGTGCTAACATAAACATAGCTCCGCTCGTAAGTGTGTTTGGTGTGAACTACGACGCCTGAAATGTGGTACACGGTGCTCATAGGTGCTATAGTGTGTATTTCGACCTATATGCTCAAACAATTCCGTGATACAGGACCAAATAAGATAAAATACTATTTTAATTTCTTCTTTTTCTATTTCTCCGGATTGGCATTAGGAGCCGTAATATGGCCTTTCTTTTTAATCAAGCCAAAAGATAATAGTAATTCGAGGTAAGTGGCTACAAAATTGACTTACAATTAAATGTGTCATATTATATTTGTTGCAATTAATTTAGTTATTCAAGAATAATAAATCGTAATTACCCCCAAAATATTAATGCTTATAAAAATACATAAAAATAATGAAAAAATACCTACAATTATCACCTCTATATTTTTTTTATTAATAATATAAATTACACTGAAGTATTTAATAATATTTAAAACTGAAGAAAAAACATTAACTCAATTATACTATTGGCATAACATTATAATATTATTACGACGTAGGACTACTAAACTAAAAAGCACCGTCCGAATTTGGATGTCAACTTCAGGGAAATGCTCAAAAAAATAGACTTTTATTTGCTTAAAGGCCTACGTTTTAATAATAACTAGATACTAACAAAAATAACTAGATAGACTAACGTCTAACTAAAGTCAAAATAGTAATTTTGATCATTATTATCAGCAAAGCTTTAAGCTCATCTTAAAATTAGATTATTCTCTAGTGTAGTATACCTACAGAATAGGGTTCGAAGCCGAAATACTGGAGGTCTACCCTGTACTCATTTTATACTTATTAAAAAACACTAAAATTTTAAATGTGGCCTTGAATGATCGCACAAGCGTCTCTGCCGATTCGTTTAGGTGGGCTCGGTATTCGCAAAATTTCAGACGTCAGCTTACCAGCCTTTCTGTTTTCAGTCCACAGTACGGAAGAATTAACTAGGAAAATCCTTGCTCCTACACTAGTTAATTCTGAAGTATTGTGTAAGACTGAAGCAGTGAACGCTTAGAAAATTGCTTGTCCAAACTCTGATCTCCCAGGGAACCTTTTCTCACAGCGTCAGTGGGACGGGCCGCTCTGCAATTTAGTAAGACAAAATTTATTAAATACTTGTTCTAATGCTGCAGAGCGTGCCCGTTTGCTGGCAGTTGGAGTGTGGGAATCGGGTCTATGGTTACAAGCTCTTCCGTCATCTAACGTAGGAACTATGTTAGATGACACTACCTTCCGCATCGCGACGTGCCTCCGCTTAGGTGCGCCGTGTGTTTCTCCGCATCGATGCCGTTGTGGAGAAGCAGTTGATCGACTTGGACACCATGGCCTGTCGTGCTGCAGGAGCACTGGGCGAATTCCACGGCACGCCAGCCTCAACGACATAATCCGCCGTGCTCTTGTCACCGCCGGTGTGCCAGCTGTGCTTGAACCAAACGGTTTGGCACGCGACGATGGCAAGAGACCGGATGGTATGTCATTAATGCCTTGGAAAATGGGTAGGACTCTGGTGTGGGACGCAACTTGCGTCGACACCATTGCCCCTACCCATTTACCTGGCACGGCTGGCTGTGCTGGTGCCACTGCAACTTCTGCAGAGGCTCTTAAGCGGCACAAATATTCCAATGTCATTGGAGATTATGAATTTGTGCCGTTTGGAGTCGAAACGTTTGGGCCCTGGGGTCCGAGCGCCCGCAATCTCCTCAGGGAGATTGCGAAGCGTATGGTCGTCGCTTCTCGTGACCAGAAGGCTGGCCTCTTTTTAGGTCAGAGATTAAGCATTGCCATACAACGTGGCAATGCTGCCAGTCTTCTGGGAACACTTCCACAAGAGGCATGCGATGCGGAAGAATTCCACGACGCATTTTAACTTTAAATTTTTTATTTTTAGTATTGTGTAATTATTTAAAAATGTAGTTTTAAAACCATTGTTATGTTAATTAGTTACTATAATTTATACTAACACTAGAATAACATAAAATGATAACTAAAACTTAGAAAGAGTATATATAAAGATATTCTTCATTGTCATAGAGGTACCTACTTTACTTCATCATCATCATCATCAGGCTATATTAGTCCACTGCTGGACATAGCCCTCCCCCTACTTTACTTATTAAGACTAAATTACTGTTAAACGGAATGCTGACTTTCATTAACTATATTTTCTGATGTACGGATTCTGTTTAATGTTTTGGGTTCATACTCTATGAATACATTAGTATTTCAACTTTATTTTTTATTTATTTTATTTATATTAGGTCGTTACATATGAAATTGCCGAAATTTTCTTCCAGATTCATGAGTTCGTTATTCCTATAATTTAATAGCTATTTCCACTATTTATACTTTGTTTGAAAGTTGATTTCAAGATTTTATATTTTTATTTTTTGAATTTTGTTTTTATTGGCCGCTTGATAAATTAAATTTGATCTTCAAAAACAGTACTTCCTAAATGCTATCCATTTTGATTATAAATTTCGTATTACTCTTTTACAGCTGTCACTTTTCATAAATGTAATTAAAGTTGCTGTTAGTATAATGTTGTATCATTCATACACAAAAAAAAGATAAAATTTGGATTCGTCATTCTTAAAAAAAAATGCAAAATGTTAGTAAGTACTGCAAATTGGGTTTCCTCCAATTTCTTCATTAAAACGGCAATTTCAACACCTATTATATACTTTATTGTACGCCAATTATAAAATTCATGATACAGAAATCAATAACATAAGAGTACAAAGGGCTACCTTATTGTTTTAAGCAATGTCTGACAGGCAACCTTTGGATGGAAATGTATGTTGGTTAGATTATTTGGTAGGTAATTTTATGACAGAATTCTTCTGTGGGAATGGTTTTTTACTTAACGACCCATACATATGTATCGGTTGTTGGTTGATTAATATCAAAATACGTAGGTATGTACTTAAATGTATTAGAACTAAGCCAATTCCTGTTTAGATATTTCAATACTATAATAGAAACAACCTTGTACCACAAAATTGGCAATATCAAGCCATTAATATTGCTCAAAACGTTTAATGAATGCAAGATTGGAGGTTGCTGTGGCTTTGAAGTTTAGTGTTACCTACGTATGATAAATAAGTATAGGGCCTATGAAATCGTTATGTATTTATTTGTATTTATAATATGCTTTATTGTCAGGTCAATCGATAACTACTAAATTTACTTAACGTAACAAAAACAAATGTATATGTCTCACGATTGTACAAATTTTACTATTTAACACATTACATTGCTGTGTTGATTCCCGATAGACTAGAATAGGACCACCCGATCTACAGGGAGAGATGGGGTGGTCCTGTTGTAGTCCTTCGGGAACCAACACGTTATGTGTGTTTATAGGAGGCGACAAAGGGATAGGGATATTCTCTTTCCGATAAAAAACGTACAGCCCATGTTAAAGTCACCACTTAACGGTAATAGGCTCGCGCCTAGGGTTACCATTTAGGTTTCTGAAAAGTCCTGACAAAAAGCCTGACATTTTGATAAAAGTCCGGACACTCAGGTGCAATGGCATGGTATTGCTCGGGACATAATATATATCTTAGACCTAATGTGCTCTAAAGGTGCATTACACGTTTCTTGGGTGTATATTGGGGATAGCAAGGGGTGCTACTGCGGTGGACGAGCTGTAATTCACCAAAAATAGATTATTACAAAACAATCCGTGCGCGACTTCATTCATGATATTACATAGTATGTATGTAGTTTTCTTACTCATATACCTCATATTGCATCTAATAAAAAGAAATCCGGACAAATTAGGTAGCCGGACAAAGTCCGGACATGTCCGGATTAATCCGGACGAATGGTAGCCCTACTCGCGCCCTATTACGTGAGAGACTGAATATGATAGTTGATGAAATGTGGGTGCCAATACACCTCCTTCGGGGATTCACAGACGTGAATAAATGCGTATTATACAACTTTGTAATTATTGGCGAAATCAATAATAATCAATCTAATTCAAAATTAAAGATATCATTTCCGCGACAGATTAGAGTTTTGATTCGGGTATGTCTTGTATAGTATCCGAATGAATATCTTTAAATAATAAGTAATCATTGTACGTAAACAACATAGATAAAACTGTTATAAGTATAGATACAATATCAGATTAGATTATTTAAGAAATCCGTAATGATTGATCGATTAATTAAATAAAATTACAATATTTATATCATTTCATCGACATTTAGACAATACTAGCCGCTCGGCCTGGCTTCGCGTGGATTCTCCACGTTTATGTGCAAGAAAAGTCTCTTTAGGGACTGAAGTTCTAAAACATCTTCAAACGATGCTTAACACATAAGTACCATCGATTGTCGATAAACCCAATTTTGTAATCCCAGCAGTTTAGACTCGGTGGTGATCATCATCATTATAAAGTTGTTACCAGTTGCATCTGTATCCGGAATAAATTAAATAATATAACAGGAAAACAAAACACGAAAAAATAATTTCCAAATATGAACTATATAGGCTGAATTTCAGATCAGAAGCCACGGGTTTGAAATCTATGTCATGCAAAACATGACATAACTATTGGATGACTATTGGTTTTGTTGTTTCTATATTTAATAATAAAGCTATTGGTGTGTTCCTACCTATTTGCAAAACAACGGTTTACATAATATGTACCTACCTATACTATAATTCATATTATAAACTGTGCTTGCGAGTTTGGATTTAGATGAAGCTGTATCCTGATATATGATTTTGTATAAATAAACTATGTATTCACCATAATAAATTAGATTTTTAAATAAATCTAAAAAAATAAAAATATGTAAATTATATATTACTAGCTGACCCGGCGAACTTCGTACCGCCAATATTTTTCCGCCCACGTGGCGTCAGAACCCGTTCCCACTGCACCCTCTAATATATTAAACACTAGCTGATGCCCGCGACTTCGCCCGCGTGGAATTCTGTTCCCGTTCTCGTGACGGCTTAACACTTTTTTATTTTTTCTCTGCGTAAGAACCATCCTCGTACTGCAAGGAATATTCTAAAGAAAGAATTAGCGAAATCGGTCCAGGCGGTGTTGAGTTATGCGCTTACCAACACATTTTGCGATTCATTTTTATATTATAGATTAGAACCAAAACAAAGTGCCCTCACATGTAGGTATTCATGATACTTTCGAAATAAAAGAGCTCACGAAGTAAAGGCTTTTTTTATTTCTCGATATTTTAGGACACTTTGATAAATAGACCTAGACCAAGTTATTTTCAGTAAGTAATATCCAGGATGCTTTTGCAGATTATTATTTCGATCAAATGATAATTTTAGTTTCCTACCCAGGGATTTTTCATTTAAAGTACTGATTCTTGAACCAAAATTTTGTTCAAAAATGTATATTTTATTATTTTTTCATTGAAACGTAAACACATACTAAAATAATCGTTTCCATTTACATATCTCGGTAGATTACAAAGTACTTACCGCGTATTTTGATATGTAGATTTTTATTTATCTTTGAATGGCTAAAATCCTTAAACGGTTTAAGTATTTTAGGTTTAAGTTAAACCTTCTTGATTTGTTTATTACCTTATTATGTTTATTTCTTTTAGGGACCGAATTAAATTTTCGGGTATGACTTCTCTAGAGACCACCAACTGCACAATGCAGAATTTATTCATTTTACAGATTATAACTACATACAGGATATGCCCCATAATCGTGTAAGGAACTAGTTATACAGCATCCCAAAACGCATAAACACAATGCCTAATGGAAGCACGAGGAGTATAATAATCCAGTTAAAATAGTTACGTATTACCGAATTGCAACATACCAGATTTTTAACTTCGGGATTTTGTAATTCGGGTATCACAAAATCCCGAAGTTAAAAATCTCAAATTTCAAAATCCCGAAGTACCATTTACCGAAGGTCAAAATTCCGAAGTTCAGAATCCCGAAGTTCATTATCCCGAAGTTCCAAGACCCGATTTTTTTTTTTACGTAACCGATGTACGTATTTATTTTGTATAGTATTTTTTTCCAACGGAGGTAGTTTTTTTTCATGTAGCTCCTATTATCTTCATGTATTATCACAAGTAACAAAAAAGGTTAGAAGGGTACGGCGGAGGTGTCCACATACCCTTCTAACCTATACGTTTCTATATCGAGGCACGCAGTATCCACCCCGCACAATCCGACTTGGATAGATTAGGTTAGAAGGCCAAGGCCTGGTTATTTTCCTTATAACCATCTAAAAATAAACTATCCAAAAATAATATAATATTTTGCAGAATTTTGAACTTCAGGATTTTGTACTTCGAGATTTTGTACTTCGGAATTTTGTACGTTCGGTATTTTGTGCTTCCATTCATTCATTCATTCACACATTCATTCATTCATTCATTCATTCATTCATTCATTCATTCATTCATTATGAGCTTCGGGATTTTAATATGTAACCGTTACAATACACAAAAAAAATGGAAAGCTTATAATATGAAATGAAAATTGGTGCGGTCTTAAATACACCATAATATAAGAAATATCAAAGGAAAGAAAAATGGAGAAGTCCAATCGATGGGCGATTAGACTTCGGCATTTTTTTAAATTCAAGGTCAAAGATCAAAAGATTTTTGCTTTTTTCGCCTTAACAACAACTCTTAGTTAGACTTGGTTATAAAATTGTTTCATTCATGTACGGATCACCATTGCGGAACTATCGCGATTTAAAAATAGGAAGAAGTCATATCTATCATATACAAAACTAGCTGACCCGGCGAACTTCTCACACCCCACACACTATCGCCAATATTTTTCCGCCCGCGTGGCGTCAGATCCCGTTCCCGCTGCACCCTCTACTATATTAAACATGTATTATACATAATAAACCTTCCTCTTGAATCACTCTATCTATTAAAAAAACCGCATCAAAGTTCGTTGCATAGTTTTAAAGATTTAAGCATACAAAGGGATATAGGGACAGAGAAAGCGACTTTGTTTTATACTATGTAGTGATGTTTACTTTTTCCTTAATGGTTCTATATAGATTGGGATTGGATATATGTGTGAGGAATCGCAATGTCGTAAAGAAATACTATTTCATTTTGTATTTCAATCAGGATTATGTTGTCGGTAATTCCATCTATTAAGTAATATTGATCTATCAAAATAAAGTTTAGGGCTGATATTCACCAGTAGGTGGGTGAATTTCCCAAATGGCTTTTTTTATTGTCTTCGGTGAAATTAGTATTTAAAAAAAGGAATATTGATCTGAATTATTTTTTTTAGTATTCAATAGGTAGTTATTGGGTTGTGGCAAAAATATATTTTGGCTAGGACTATATATAAAGGTAGAAATAAATACATAAACCTCTATTTTTTTCACATCGGTGCTGTCCCTCTACTTTTTTTACAAACAAAAAAGCTTATACACTAATAAAAATAAGTAAGTTAGGTATATAAATTATTATATTTCATAGAATATTAGTTTTCTTAGTAATATATGGTATATTTTATTACATAACTAACGATTATTATTACTGAGAGGCACAAACGTACTTGTCCTGCAAAATGTTCTCATATCGCTGGACAAAAGTAATTTACACCTAACTTTACATCAACGGGTCTGACAGTGTCCCCACCCCAATTTTATTTCTCTCGTTAGCCCGTGCTAGTGCGCAGTCAGGACGGATAGGTGTCAAATCGCTGCATATTCCAGCCAATAACGTATGTATGCCATTTAAGTTGCTCCCGGACAATTATTTTATACTATCGGTGGTTGCATCTTTCTAGTGTAATGAGCAGTTTTATTATTGTTATTTGGTTCTAATAGGGGTAGTAAGTGAATTAGCTTCATTGACTGCTATTGAATTTACTCTAGATATCATGCATTTTTTCTAATTTTCTTAAAAGTGTGTAATTTCTCACGTCGCTGTTCTCATATCGCTGTAATCGGTGGTCTTTATTACCTCGGATATGATAATTTACACCGAAAATGATAAGAAAAAATCAATCGGTGTCTTACATCTAATATCGGTGTTTTGATTCGTGATCAATGCACAGTTTTATCACATCGGTGGATTGCTTTATCATATCGGTAGATCATTTTATCATCTCGGTGAGTCGTTGTATCATATCGGTAGATTCCGTGTGATTTCGTTAAGTATACAAAGAAAAAATAGAACATACAAGAACATACATGTATAAAAAGTATCATTAGGGGAGGTCTGTATTCGGGAATGTACGTCTATAGGCTGAGATGATGATGATAAGGTGGAGCAATTGAACGCAATAAAGGTTTCTCTAGAAAATATTTTCTAGTTAAAAATAGTAGGTAAGTACATATATTTTGTTTAAGAATGCCGAGCCTAAAACTAAAAGAGAAGGAGAAAATGAGAGAAAGAGGTTGCTGGAAAGAATATATTGTTGTGAATATTATCAGAGCAGAAGGCTAAGGCAAATGTTGCCCGAAACAACCAAACAAGTGTTTCAGTGACCGAGCATTGGTCACTGAAGCACTTGTTTGGTTGGTATAATGATGTAACAGAATCGCTACTGAAAATTCGAGATAATAAACCTGGTATTTCTCAAAAACCAATAAGTCCTCATATCCCACGGCTATTGCGACAGAATGTTCGATGTTATAGTCCTAATCTGCATATTTATGCCATAGTAGCGAGTAGTTCTCACTATTTACGTACAAGCAGTCCTCTAGATTTTTGTCAATAGCATCTCCTTTACTGACGCCAAGTATTAGTTCAATAAATTCAGATGAATCAATATTACGCCCAAACAGTCCTAACTTAGAATCGTCCCTTGCAACTATTAAATTCAATCTAAACATTCAAATGAAGTTTCGTAAATATAAAAAAATTAAATCTCAGCAAATATTCGATTTAAAAAAAACTATTGGCAAAGGCTAATAAAGAGAAACTGATGTACAAAAAGAGATACATGAGACTAGATCAAGAATTTAAGAAATTCAAACAGAGTAATTTAGAAGTGAGACAAATCTCGATGAAGCCAAATAATACAGACCTGCAAAAACGTATCCTTAAGATTGTCGTTCAGATTTATGAGAATAACGACATCAATTCTTTGCCCAGGTAAAAATGATACTGTCACAAAATGGAATAAAAAAAAGGCTGATGAAAGACACAATTAAAAATGTACTATATAATACTTGAATCGGGTTATTCTCCAATCAGTCATTTATGTATTACATTGATTTGAGCCATAGTTTCATTAGAAAGAAAATATCTGCAGAATTTGGTTGATCATTTTATTTCTTTTCACCCATTGAACTCTATTAACCCCGGTTTACTCAGTATTGTGAAATTTTAATCTATAAGAGATTTTTAGTTTTTTTAAATATAATATTTCATTTTAATAAATGGCAATATATAATAAACGTTCTTTTTTAAAATTAATTATCGATAATAACAAAAGAAAAGAGGAAAATAAAAATAATAAAATAGGTACCTATATAATTTCAAAAAATATATTTTAATTGGATTGCCAAGAACTCTGTTCGCGCTGGATATGATCTTTTTCAGGTCAGGTCTTCAGTTTTAAGTCACCCTTGTAAAAAAGAAGTACCTTCTAACTATTTCCTTTATGAAATTCAAAGGTGGATAGATTATCATTTCGCTGGATATATTATCACATCGCTGAATATGCATGTCATTTCGGTGGATAAACTAATCACATCGGTGTACAGAAAAAATGATCGGTGCCGGTTCGTCATGTCGGTGGAAACCAAAATTTAAACTGAATTTTCTCCTTAATCTTAAATGATAGGTTGACGATATTAAATTTGGGGATATATTATATCATAAAGATTACATAAAGCCTGAAAAATATTCAAAAAGCATATAAATGAAAAAGTTCACCGATATGATAAAAAAAATAGCATTTGTTGAAATTCACCCAGGTACAGGTTTTGGATAGTATGGTGTATGGTGTGGGTATGGTAAAGGTAACTTAAATTTAAACTATAACTTTTTGGTTGATACTTAGTCTGCTTTCTGCTATTTGACTGTCTGGGCGTGTGTAATCTGTTTAGGTTAGTTAGGCTACCACCAGCGCTGATATAATATAGGGTCATTTCGCCTGTTCGCGTCCATCGCCCAATTCGCGTCCATTTTGCGGATCTCCCTTTGAAAATCTTCGAAAATAAGTCAACTAACACACCAATTAAATGAAAAGTCGTTACCGCTTATACCTCAATGTATAAGAGGCAAGTACACATGGACAAAAGTTCTTTGCGTCCAACCAATCCCGTTTAAAAAAATAGTTAATCTCGGCTCTTCAACAAGGAAGCGCGTACGCTCGGGATGTTTAGCTAAAAAATAGTGTGCAGCGGCGCGTTTGATGGTAAGTTTTTTATTATTTTATGTGAATTTTAGCATACATAGCTGTTTCTATGCTTTTATGATGAAAAAAGGAATAATATTGATTATGAATTTGCTTATGTTTTTTATATGTAACGAATAAAATAAGCTGGACGCGAATTACTACATCGAATTATACAAAACTTCCACTTTGCGTCCGCAATGGACGCAAACGAAACCTAGGTACAGGGGATAATAATAAACCACATTGCGTCCACTATATTTTGTTAAATACTTGTTTCTAAAAATAATTTAACATGTATTGTTTATTATTATTGTACATTTTTATTAAGACCCACATGTTTATAATTCTATTTTTTTATTGAAATGAGTAATTTCTTTCATTCTTTTTTTAATTTAAGATGAGATCTTCCGGAGAGAAGAAAGAAGAAGGCAAAGAGAATACACATAGAAGAAGATTTAAAGAAAGCGTTAAATGAAACTCAAGAGAAGAATAAATCGATAAGACAAATATGCAAATAATATCCAAATTGTTGTATTGTTTTATTACTTTAATATAGTCAAAATCTTAATATAATGAAGGCTGATCTTTAGCAATAATAATAATAATACCTTGTGATTTTAGGATAAAATTATCCTATAGACCTTGAAATAAAAAGTAAAGCAACAGAACAATGGTTCAAACTGAGAAGCACTGGTCAGTGGACTGCCAACACATTCGATGAGGGCCATGCCAGGATCAGTCAAGGCTACGAAGAAAGACCATCAATGGTCCTGTCAAACAACGACCTGATTAGGAAGGAGAGGACTTTGGATAAGAAAAATAGAATACACATAGGATCAAGAGAGGACTGGATGATGAATGCAGAAAGCATCATCTGCTACACGGACGGCTCTAGAAAAGAATCTACCAAGTTTTCTGGCTCCGGCGTACATATCAGGTGCGAAAACGGAACAGAAATTAATAAAACGATATCTTTAGGCAAATATGCAAGTGTCTTCCAATCGGAAATTTATGCCATAATGGAATGCGCGGAAATGTTGGACTGCCTGAAAGACACAGGCTAGGTAACCATTTATAGCGACAGCCAGGCGGCACTAAGGGTACTAGGAAAAACAGAGACGACATCTGCGCTCGTCAAGAAATGCAAGAAAACCATGGAAAGACTGTCCAGGAAACTCGACGTAACACTTGCCTGGGTGCCCGGATATGAGGGCAATGAGACAGCAGACGAACTGGCAAGAAAAGGAGCTGCCCAGCCCAGACTACCCAATGCCCATAAAATAACAAAGGGAGTCATCAGCCGAAGCACAGTGGCGGAAGCCAATCGAAGATGGAAGTCCTCGCCAGTCATGAGACAGTCGAAGATCTTCATCAAAAGCATTGACATAAAAAAAAACTGTACCCAAATGCCCAGAGTGCATGGAGGAGGAGGAAACCAGTCTCCACCAAATGCCCCATGTATTCAATGATAAGATGAGAAAACATGGGGACGGACACCCTAGCAGAACAAGACCTCTAGGATCTGAAGGTGGAACAGATCGTAAGATTCTGTAAAGAGACAGGTAGGTTCGACGGAACGCCGTGATTGCCGGGCACTTCTTAGCCTCCAAATAGGAGGAATAGGGCAATTGGGTGAAATATATTCTTTTTCTATGCTGCTGGACGCTAAATGGTCCACGGGTGGACGCAATTTGGATTTTGTGGACGCGAAGTGGGTGAATCGCCTAATTCTGAAGTTTATCTATTTAAAAAGAAAACACAAGACGTTTCCAATAAAACTGAAAGTTAATCTTAAAATAGACTATATTAGGAATACATTACACAAATTTTTCATAGAAATTAGTGCTAGGGCATTTTTATTATCGCCGTCAAACTTGCCAACTACACTAAATGGACGCGAACAGGCGAAACCACCCTATGCTGAATAATTTCATAATGACATATAGGTAATAGCATTACCCATATTATTGGTCGTTCATAATATTATGAATTTTACCTAAATCATGTACCTTCCTACGTAATAACTTGATGTTATTAATAGGATACTTTTTCCTGGTTTCAATCTGTTACTGAGAAATCCTAAGAGAAATCCCCATTTCCGTCCTGTGTATATGTAAAATAGATAACTTTAATAAAAAGTTCCGTCATGTTCGATAACCTTTTTAGGTAGTTATTTTCTTTGTTTGTTTATGTAAGTAGTTTGCGTTTACCGACTGTCGATGTAGAACATAGGTACATACATATATTCACGCCTTTCTTGACTCAGAGTAGGCAGAAATAGCCTGTCATGTACTTCTGTCCTTGTAGGTACACTTCATGAGCTTACTCTACCATCATTAAAGGTTTCACGCAGGCCGTCATCAATTGCGTCGTCATACATGCAAAATATGTCAAAATAGACCATTGAGCAGCCTTCACCTATAGAATGAAGTCAGATAGGTATGTTGATCCCAAACTTACCCCATACCGACAGCAGGTGGCCACCGAGGTCAAAGTGACCAATTGACCATTCTTGGCGGAGGTTTCCAAGGACGGGATTTGACAATTCGATTCACCAATCGAATTGTCAATTTCACTCGCAAAACCATTGATGGTTAAGTAAGAAATATAGAAATATACCTACTAAAATAATCGAATATTTTAAGTAATTATTTCAAATTGTTTTATGAAAAATCCACAACGTTACCATGTCGGATGGTGTGAGATGACTGTTTTTTTTATAAGACACGTCAATTTGACTTCGCCTCGCCAGATGGTAGCTGAAGAAAAAGTCTCAGGAAAGAGGGTCACCATTACATACATCATTGGTGGCACTAAACTTGACCGTCGCATCAGATGCTTTTTTACGCCCCTCTTATAGGACCCGGGACTGTAGGAAGAAGGAAACATGTGGGCTGGCAAGGAGTTCCAGCACCAGGTGTAAGGTATCTTTTATAACCCCAAAATAATAGTCATGTTGAATTTATTTATACGCCTCCTGCGTATAAATAAATAAATATTCTATACACATTCCAAAACCATTATTATATATTATTTTTCACTTCTCATGCTCTTAAAATGTTACTTTAGTCCCTGCATAGCGGGATTAATATTATAATTTTGTATAAAACGTCGCTTTTTTTCCTCGCATTCAAAGTGAAAAGTAGAGTGTTTAACGTGGGACTAAACAACCATAATGACACTCGAACTATTAGCCACCCTCGCTTTGCTCGGGTAGCTAAAACATCTCGTGTCATTATGGCTTGTTTTAGTCCCTTGTTGAACAATCTACTATTACACGGTTTTGGAACCCTGTAAGATGTACCCCGTCTCTGCTTTTCACCTACACTCCAATAATGTAACATATTAATGCTTTTAACAACGCTACCGCTGTAAATCTTACCATATCTGTTATTCTTCTCTTGCAAGGCTATTTAAGACCACTTTTCGTAAAATGAATTTATATCTTCTGTCATATTCATATCACTTTAATATGGAGATTTAACAAATCACGTTTCTATTAGTCAAGTTTCTATTAGATACCGACCACATACACAAACGATCGATAAATCTTTGTACAGGATGTATTTAATTACGTAATAATGATGGCCCGGGTCGCGACTTCGCCTGGAATAAAATTCGAAACATATGCCTTTATCTCGATTGCACCGATAAGTCTGTAGGTAGGTAAACTAAATGTCTCATCAGAAGTAAATATGACGGCCTTCACTCGGGAATGTTCAGTTCTTTCAAACGATCTTGGTGGAGCGCTATACACTACATCATTATTACTATTATAATACAATAGAGCATCTACAGATTTCTAGTATAAGATATAATTTAGGCACATTATCTTAAATCGTTAGAATTGTACGTACAAACAACTTCTGTTCTCAGCATAAACAAAATGATGGGGAGTTTTATCACCCAGTCATTTTCTATTATCACGTGTAATTTTTCAATGAACAAGAAAACAAATACATTTATTGAAATGAAATCATAAACAGTATACTGTCGGTGTTATTGAATATGAAATCAATATGTATTATGTATGATAAAGTGATAATGATAATATCTTAAATAATCATTCCAAATATAGTATTTACATAGATAAGTAATTATATTACTAATGGTAGCTGTAGCCGCAACTTTGTCCTTTTAAAAAATACTCATGCGCATTTTTTTTTTCTTAAGGCCCCTCTACTAGATAGGTACCTTCAAGAATATATAATGCAATTGATGAAGCCGTTCTTAAGTTACAGCATGACCACTAAACACTAAATAGCACTTCTTAAGAGGTAAATTAAAATAGTAATCTACGTGCTCTTTCTAGTCAAGGAAGTCAAACAAAATCTTTCATTAAAGTAAGATAGAGAGGCGGACTTGCTTTCGAACACAACTTAACTTTTCTAAAGAACTTGAGTTCAATAAATATATCCAAGTTAAATACGTCCACATTCGAGTTTGTTAGCCAAACTTTTGTAGTAAAGATCACTTAGAACGGGCGTGGGATGAAGTCTCGTCCCTCATCAGTTTGGGTGAACCAATTCCCTAATGTTATTACATGGAACGAATTCGAATCGCCAAATATAAAGCTCCCGGCTTCGCCCCGTAATAAATTCGTAAAATGTCATATAATCCGATTGCACTGTCATTGAAAAAGAAACAAAAAATAAATAATACCTAAATCATTTTTAAAGCAATTGTATCGTGTCAAAATTTGAGCTCAATAAAACTTTTAGGTTTTTTGAAACGTATACATACCTACTTAACGTAAAACTTAAAAAAAAATTCCAATTTTAAAAGTGCACTCTTACTAAGACTTTTTTTTTTACGTGCGGGAAATCCCCACGGATATCCCCCCTTCGGTGCCGAAAGGGGAGGTTATGTCAGACTCGAACCGACTAAACCGCACGCCGTCTGTGGGTCGATGTGTTAGGCTGTCACAAGCTCCCGCCTCGGCGTTTCAAACGCCGGACACTCGGTGAGCGTGTGCAGCCCCGAGTCCACGCTCGCGTCGCAGTGATGGCACTCGGGCGTTGGCTCTATGACCATCAGATGCAGGTACCGCCCGAAGTTACCGTGTCCGGTAATGACCTGCGTCTGACGGTACGAGAGGCCACCGTGCGGCCTCTCTAGCCACTCCCCCATGATGGGTCTTATTGCCGCAATCACGGCGTGCCCTACTCTTACTAAGACTTGTTGAAAGTTGAAAACCAAGCTTCATTTAAATTAAAGTACGATGCGTCGATCGATAGCAGGTATTATTTAAAAAAGGACAGGAATGATGCGTCCCGGCATTTGGGAAACACTGGTCTAGGCGAAGAATGTAGTTAAGTTTTTTTATATTATAGGACACGTCAATTTGACTTTACCTCGCTTGATGATAAGCTGAAGGCAAAGTCTCAGGAAAGAGGGCCACCATTATATACACGTGCCATGTTTACAATGGTGGCACTCAGCTTGACGGCTTCATCAAATGCTTCTTCACGCCCCGCTTAAAGGACCCGGGACTGTAGGAAGAGGGAAACGCGCGAGCTGGCAAGAAATTCCAGGTCTTAATGGTGCGACAAAGGAAAGAGTCACCGAACCGCTTGGTTCTTAAAGGAATATTCTGCACCGTATGCGGGTGACATCTAAGTCCTGCACGTGTCGTCCTGTATAGGAAAGGAGACGGTGGGACTAATTGGAATAGCTCTTCAGAGCATTCACCATGGTAGAGACGGTAAAAGACTGCCAAGGAAGCAACATCTCTACGCATCTGCAGAGGCTCGAGGGTACTCGTGACCTCCGGATTTCCGATAATGCCGACCGAACTTCGCCGCAACCTGTCGAGAGCATCTAATAAGTACTTTGCGGATCTATCCCAGAGATGCGAGCAGTATTCCCAGTAGGAACGAATTTGTGTCTTGTATAGTAAGGCACCGTTGCTCCGACGTGAAAAACCGTCTCACTCTGTTCGGGACTCCGAGTTTACGCGAGGCTGTTTTGATGATACTCTCGATGCAGTTTTTGTTATTCAGTTTGCAGCGAACATCCATACTGAGGATATTGAGGTTGTCCTGCAGTGGCAGTGACGTGCTCTGTAGAGTGGGAAGGGGAAGGAAAGAAGATACCTTTGCTGTAAACGCACATGCCTGCGTCTTCTTGGCATTGAACTCGACCAAGTTCTCAGAGCCCCATTGGAAAATGTGGTTCAGGTTCCGGTCAAGCTCAGTGACAAGAAGCTGCCTTTTTTCCGCGATATATGTCTGCTTATCCGCAGGACGTCCATGATAACTCCCGTGCAAGGTGCTATTATCCGCATAGCAATGAATGCTGCCGGTCGACAGCATGTCATTGATATGCAGAAGAAAGAGAGTTGGCGATAGGACAGACCCTGCGGTACGCCGGCATTTACCTGCAAGAACTCCGAGGCTCGTCCATCACAAAGGACGCGAATACGGCGCTCTTGCAAGAAGCCGGCAAGCCAGTCTCATAGTGTAGGAGGCAGACCAAAGGCTGGTAGCTTGGAAAGAAACGATTTGTGCCAAACTCTATCGAAAGCTTTGGCGATGTCAAGACTAATTGCCAATGACTCGCCGTGCTTGTCCATAGCCTCACCCCAAATATGGGTAACATACGCCAGAAGATCACCCGCTGACCGTTTCGGCCTGAAGCCATATTGACGGTCATTAATTAGGGAGTGATCTTCAAGGTGACGCATGAACTGTTTTTTAATTATGTGCTCGAACACCTTGCACAGCACTGAGGTGACAGGTGCAGGCTACAGGTGCAGGCTATGGGTCGATATTCGTTTGGGTCTGAGCGATCCCCCTTCTTGGGGATCGGCTGTACATTCGCCTCTTTCCAAGCCGAAGGCACTGTACTAGAGCTGTAGGACAGCCGGTACAGCCGCGCAAGCATTGGAGACAACTCTGCTGCACATTTTTGCAGAACAACCGCCGGAATACCGTCCGGACCACTGGCTTTCCGGACATCGAGTGACTGCAGTACTGCTCGGACATCGCGTTACCTGATATGAATATCAGGCATTGCATGGTCACTGATGGGCAGTGTCGACGGCTCCATACCACAATCATCGACTCGGGAGTTGGCCACAAAGAGATTTACCAGAAAATTTGCTTTCTCTTGCGGCTCATGTGCCAGTGATCCATCGGGATTGCGCAGCGTGGGCAGCAAAGGCTGACAAAAGTTGGCTTGCACGGCTTTGGCCAGTCGCCAGTAGCCACGGCTGCTCGTGGGATGCGCTACTAGCTCCTGACAAAGCCGCGCTATGCGCTGGGCATCCGCTCTGACATAAGCCCTCTTGCAGACCTTTGTGGCTCTGTTGTACGCCGCGCAGCCTTGAAGTGGCCCACGTTGAGATCGTACGTAACGTGCGCCCTCATCCAAGCGCGGTACACAGACTGTTTATGATTAACAGCCTCCGCGCACTCACGCCCGAACCAGGGGCGCACATCAGTGTAGGGGATATAATATTATATTATTAATACAGCAATTGAGGCCTCAGATGGGTTCTTACCTTCAAAGCAGCGTTCAACCCACGGGATGGACGCAAAATAATTACGTAGTCCATCCCAGTCCGCTGACGAGTAGTGCCAGAGACGCCGCTTCCCCTGCACAGGTTGTGGGGGCGCTATAATGGGCACCTCGGAACGGACCAGACAATGGTCGGATTCACCTAAAGCGGCGCTCACCGAAACACTGTACTGGTCCGGGTGACTTGTCAGCAGAAGGTCTAACAGAGAGGGCTCACAGTTCGACCTTTTTGGTATCCTAGTGTCCTCGTGTACTAATTGGGTCACGCCATGCGCCAAAGCAAATGCATGGGTGACTCTTCCCGCGTGGGTTCTTTTGGCGGAGCCCAACCAGATCTCGCGGTGGACTTAAAATCCCCCAAAAGATACCAGTTCAGCGTTCGGAAACCGCTCCTGCGCATCAGCTGCCGCCTGACTCAGGTATTCAAAGAGTCGAATTGTCTCGGCATCTCCTGTATGGGAGTGGTAGAGGCACACATAGATCTGACTCATAGAGCCATGGTCTATGTGTACCCAAAGGGTGGAAAAGGATGGGTCTACTAAGCAGCGCAAACGGTGACAATAAACATCCGCCATAACAAATACGCACACCCCGGCTTTTGCGCGGAAATTCTCCTCAAGGACATAGCCGGGGTAGAGCAAGTAGGTCGTACAAAGTAAGTATAAATTAATTGAACTATAAATATTTCGTATTTCGTAATGGTAATTATTCTATATATTTACCTATTTTTACTTTTATTATAGGTGGCAAGTTTTGGAGTCAAACCCACTGATGTGAACTTGTCTTGTACACTTAAAGGTGGAGGACTTTGAAAATAATTCCAATGAGTTGCTGCTGGTTGCTGCTAATCAATGTAATGACAACTAAGACAAAGAAAATCGGTCATTCCTTATACAGTCAGCATCATTAAAATGTTGCTAACAAAAGTACCCAAAATAATCCAACTACTAAAATTCCAATTTTATATTGTTTATTAGAGTACTCAAATAGTTGTAAGTCTCAATATAAAATTGGAATTTTGGTATTTGGATTATTTTGAGTACTTTTGTTAGCAACATTTTAATGATGCTGACTGTACAAGAACAAAATACTAAAATCGTTCATAAATACTAAGCATTACCTAGGTCCCACTAACATGGAAAATAATAGATTTTTTATAAACTATTGGAATGAGAAATGTACTCGACAAACCATTGGCAAATATAAAATTAGCAATATACCAAAGGAAATTGCTAAATATTTAAAAGTTTAAGATGTTGAACTCTACACCGGTCATTGGTTTAGAAGGACTTCGGTGACTTTCTTAGCGGATTCAGGGACGGACATTACGTTTATAAAAAGACACGGTGGTTACTGGGTGTTGGAGTACTGAGGGTTATATCGAAAGCTCAATGGCGAGTAAAACCACACTTAGCAGTCAAATATAAGCATAAAACTTATTCCATCCGAGCCACAACCATCAACTTCCGGCATCTCATCTTCGTCCGAAACTCACGATGCATCACCGCCACTATCTCCGACGTATACCATCTTCAGTGAAACGCAAATTGGCAATGTGAACAGAGAAATACTCAAATCAACTCATCTATAATAAATGTACCGAACAAAAATCACTCTATCAATAGTTGGACCATTATTTCTAATGTCAACTTTTTACTTTTAATGTCGTTATTTTTAATAAATGCTTATCTCTTATTATTATTGTCTTTATTTTTTCGCAAATGGTACGAAAAGTAGAGTATTCTCCTCGGTAGGTAATAAAGCTGTCTTAGTCTTGGGTGAACTTAAATCGCGACAGAAGACACTGCTTTATGCCCTTGGTTAATAATCTACTATTTAATAAAACCTATCTACATCTTTGAGGCCTAATATTTCACCCGCTAGTAGGCGCATCGGCTAACCAAGGAACAAGGCTCTGGTGCAGATTTTCCTCGCGGTGTTGGGAGATCAAACAGAAAACCGTTTTTCCGGAAGCAACTAAGCTTATTATACTCGTAAAAAGCAAATTTCGGACTCTATAGTGCAAACTTCGGCATACGTATTACTAAAGGTACAAAGTATCTACACGAAAACCAACAAAACCAAAATTTTCATTATAAAAACTAGATAGAAGAAATAGTTGGTATTGATATGAGATGACGAAACTCTAATCCTACTCTTAAAATTTAGACTTAAGTTTGTTAATTACTAGCTGATGGCCGCGTCTCCGCCCGCGTGGGCGTCGGTTATCGCGATTTCTGTGGGTCTAAAAAGGCCATATTGGGCAATTCTGCTTAAAACGAATAACTTTCTGGATTTCCAGTATCAATAAATTCCTGTTAAATTCGTAAAATGGTCACTCATATAAGCAGAATCACAACTATTTCATATTTCTAATGTCGTGTAAATATCGGCGCATCAGAAAATGTTCTCCTAATACGATTCCAATGAAGTGGCCCTTTTAGACCTTCTGGTAGGTATTACACCTGGTTCCACTTAACCAAATGCAATAAAACATATAATAGCAGTTTTTAAGGCCTTTCTAATAAAAAAACCGCATCAAAACCCGTTCAGTAGTTTTGTGTCCGTTGCGAACGAACAGACAGGCAAAAAGTGTTCTATTTGGTGTTCATCTCAATCCTAAAAAAACCTATATTTATTTTTTTTAGTCTGCGATCCCAGGGTTTTTAATACCTATACGGACCGTGATACATACAACAAATTAACAATTTTATAAATTACTTATTACGTAGTACCTACTATAACTGAGTTTTGGCGGGATCATTGCGGTAATATTTTATTTTTCGAAATTGGTGTGGATTGGAGTTTTTATGTATAAAAATGGTGGATTTTTAGACAACGTCTTGGACAACGCACATAAGTGTAGGAAAGTGGCATATTATAGTGAATTGTGACTCTTCGTGTTTGATCCTAATCTCCCTAGGGAGCTTTTAGTAACGTTCCCATCATCATCAACATCAGCATCATCATCATAAACAAATGAAGATTTATTAAACAATAAACGAACACATTTGTATGAAACTGTACATAATCTCGTGTGATACTGCGGCTCATTTTTTAACTCACGCTCGGATTTTGAGAACACTTATTATGCAAGAGTTTCTAACACTACTATTATATAATGCTATTCAATTTCATGTCGTTCAAATTATTCATGAGATTGTATCAATAAATCAGGTATGTTTGTTTTAAGTCATTATGACCTACAATTTTGCAATTTAATGACTTCAAGGTTATGCATTCAAGGCGAGAGTGAAGGTAGTATTATAAACATATCAATAGGTAGGTACATATCATCAATAATCCGTCGGGGTTCGGCATCTGCACCAATCTGCACGAGAGAAAAATGCTTTATCCTGATTGCAGCCCCATCTAAAGTATTCAATGTCGTGAACCTAAGTTGAGGCAAGAATTTTAAATCAGATGAAGGAGTGTATTTTAATAAGTGCAACAAACTACATCACCTGCTTCAAAATTCTTGCACATTTTTTTAAAAGTAACGAACTTTCCAAAATGTTTAACCCCAAATTCCTAATGGAGAAATTACAGATCTATTTCTGAACTGAAGCAGATACATTTATATTATAAAATTGCCATAATAATAACTTATGTTAATTTATACATATAAATATAGGTGTACAATAAAACTAGTTCTCAGAAGCAAAGTCAGTATGAATGATTAAAATAATTACAAAAAATGTACAAAAGAACTACAAGTTACATTTACATAGATTGCATACAAAAATATATTTTCTGAGTTAGTGTGTCGAAAAATATGTGTTTGTTAAAATTTTAAAATTATT
Organism: Eilema caniola; assembly: GCA_949126895.1. Taxonomy (NCBI): domain Eukaryota; kingdom Metazoa; phylum Arthropoda; class Insecta; order Lepidoptera; family Erebidae; genus Eilema; species Eilema caniola. The sequence goes on from OX421462.1 coordinate 19,940,459, forward strand.
AGATTATATTTAACTACTCGTTCATTTTCTCAAGGAAAAAGGTTTGGAGATTATTACCTCAATTTCCCCACGTAACCACCCATTGGCAGGAGTGGTTACGTCGGACTCAAACCGACTCGGACCGTCTCGAGTCATCACCATTATCATCTTCACGGAGACGTATACTTCTGATTGCATTCGAGGCCAAGGTGGAGCTCTCAGAGTCCATCTGACGACTATAAGCCAGGACTTCTTCGTAGAAGGGGTTTTCTACCTGGACTCGGCGGCGGTGCCATTGCCAGGCATTTGCTACCCACGTAGTCTGGCGGTTACCGCATGATGTGGCCGCACCAGCGAAGGTGGCTCACTTGCATATTATCTGCGATGTCACAAACATGAAGGCTACCGCAGATGCGAGAGTTCCTTACACGATCTTTACGCGTGACTCCGCACATCCACTGCAGCTTTTTCCTCTCCGTGACACGCAGCTCCTATTCGTGTCGCTCCAGCAGCGGTCACCCTTCACATCAGTCGTGTAAAAGGACAGGCCTAATGAGCGTCTTATATATTTAAGGATCGTATCTGACCCCAGTCATTTCTCACCACTTAGCCCACGCGGCAGCAATGCGTGCCTTGACGTCGTAGTCGATCACGTCACCAGTCACGTGAAGTACAGTCTCACCTGGGTTCTAACTTGCTCCGTACACTCGATCAAGGCATCCCTTATGCGGCCAGGTGTGAGATCTGTTGAGTTTAATGCCAAGTATTCTGTGTGTGCTATGTACTATTCAGAGGGACTCGTGGAAAGCCTTCGAGTATCCCTGTTCAAAGCCACTCCCGCCTCGGTCAGAGTTGGGATAGGCGGCAGCGTCTCTCCCGCCCTGGGAGAGGAAATTGCCGCCGTCTACTACGATCAGAGTGCACCACAATTACTGAGAATTAAATTAAAGAAAGAAAGAAACATTACCGGCATTGATATACCGGTAACCTAGGAATGGAAATATGTGTCCTATGTCCTTTTGTAGGTTATACTCTACCTGTCTGTCAAGCTTCAACTAAATCAGTCTACTTTCTGTTTTCGCCTGATTGAGTATTTTATATCTAAGTAACAAACTTATAAATTCACATCTAAGTATAAAATTAGTAGGTTAAGGCGGCGGTAGCTTAGCGCTTAAGGAGTCGGCCTTACGACCAAGAGGTCCCGGTTTCGAATCCTGGCCATTACACTACCGACGTGAACCCACTCCTAGCACAAGCAATTTAGCTTAGTTGTAGGAGTTAGAGGGAATATTAGTGATTTCGGTCGCTAACATTCTTTGTTCTAAAAAAAAACTTCGATTCGAATAGAGGAATGGAAGATTGGTATAAATTAGCTCCCTAACATATACCTAAAACATTTCTTATTTGACGTCAGTTAAGTTAAACTTTTAATTATTGACAACCTTTTTCCAATGGTGTACCTACTCTTAACAATTAAGTGGATTTTTGTCGCAATAAACATTGTATAGCATTAATTATTATTTTATTTTATTGCAGAGTTGCCGCCCGCATATTGAAACATGTGACAAAGTTGTATGATTTGAAATGGGAGCTACGCGATGGACACATTTTGGCCGAAGACCGAGGTGCTATGATCGTATCAAACCACCAGAGCTCACTCGATATATTAGGTAATGTTTTATCTTTATCGGAACATAACTATTTAATTTTAATAAGATTTTTAAAGCAGATTAATACTTTAAGAAAGAAAACCTGGTCTAGGTCTAGGTAGCCCATTTTTATTGTTATATCATGAATTTATGAACGCATTTTGAGATAAAATTATAATACTCTTAATGTGCGTGTAGTTAGTGGTTGCCACTCTAAGTTCTTGCGCCACTGTGCAGATAAGAAAGAGGTCTGTTTATTTTTATAAATTATTATAATAACCGGAAGTACTAGATAAAATGTCCAAGAATAATTTAAATTACAGAATTCAGTGCCGTGTCATTTTTGATATATCTTGCTTTAAAAATACCTTTTCTTGGATGTCGGCCTCGCGAATACAAAGGTCTCGCGTTCCTTCATAATTAATTTACTTGCGAGTGTGACTGCATGCAGTTTCACAATTCTTTATTTGTGTGTTCCAGGAATGTTTAATATATGGGAAGTAGCCGATAAGGTCACAGCAATTGCCAAAAAAGAAGTATTTTACGCATGGCCCTTCGGCCTCTCAGCGTTCCTAGGCGGAGTCGTTTTCATAGACAGAAATGACGCGAAAGGAGCTTATAAAACCCTCCAAGTCACCTCAGAGGTCATGATTAAAAAAAAGGTTGGTCTCGTTTTATATGATGAAAGAGAAGAATGAAAGATGAATGAAAAATAAGAAGATGAGACCAAATAATTCGTGTAATTTTGTTGGAGGTGTGGGAGGGGGGAAAGGATTAAAAAGGGGACCTTTTCCCCCCCCACCGCCGGCTCGTGTCCCACCCTAAGTCTTTTAGTATGTTCATATGGATATCTTAGGGAATGACTACCAAATTTCAAAACTACACGAATTATTTGGTCTGACTTCTTTAATCATCTCACATTATAGGGCGTTTTATGTTTTTGAACTCATATATTATGAACTCATACTTCTATTCTATTGAAAATTAATGAATTCTTGAAACTTTTAATTTATAAAATTAATGACCTAAACTGAAATTTTCATCCAATTTAGTTAAATATAATATCAAAGTGTCAACTGGATCATTAGATAAGTTAAATGGAGGGCCACTTTTTCAAATTCTTGTTTTTAGAAATGTATTGATTTATTTAATACCCTACGGAAATATACCTACATGTGTAACGTGTGTAAGTGTAAAGTCTCATTCTTTAAATAGTTCTCTCAGCGAGTCACGGGGTCTGAGGTTATAGATTGCTCGTATCGATCGTTTCTATAATATGAAAATAGTCTCAATATCGGCAGTTGAGCCCCACAATATCAGACCATACGACATAACGCTAAGTTAATATCTTCAGTACCATACTATAATTTTCTAAAGTTTATGAGATGTTACTCAACTATTATACTTATTATTAATAAGTAAACATAGGTACGTGCAATCGGAAAGAGATAAACATATTTATTTTTACTTACCACAATTAAGTAAATGAACTTAATGAACTGATAAGTCGATTGTGCAAATAGCGTAGGTACTGCAGATGGCGATCATTTCTTATAAAGGATAAATAAATATCGAATGACAATGATAGTTGTTATTTTGTATAGTCTAATTTCTACGAATCAACAAACCATATTATTTCGTTTACCATATTGTAAAATAGTAGACCAGTAGCGAAGAATTAAAGTTTTCCAAAAGGAAGCCGGTGGAACCAGACGACTCATTGGGAAGCCGGCAGCAATAGGGTTACCTACAAGGACCCTTCGCTTCTATAGTAGATATAGTAGACATCTTGAAAGATGATTGTGGTTGCAGCGCTTGCTTAATCACTGTAGCTACTCATTTAATATTCTTACCCGCTTCTTTGTCTACCTACACAAGCGGTTGATGACCTAATAATGTAATAAATGTTTATTTTTCCAATCTAGGTAATTAATAGGTACAATATATGGTGTACATGTCACACCAATGATTTGTGTCAATTTATATTCATATTCCACTTCGCTCTGGTCAGAATAAATATGAAACACGAACGTTTTAAAAATATTAAAAGTTACTATAATAAGAAAGTCAAAATAACGTCAGATAGGTACCTTAGACTATATAAAAACTCTTATAGACGCAGCAAGTGTCATTTCAAGCGACATAACCGTTTTTTGCGATCCATTTTTTAGCTCTTGTGTCTACACAGTAGGTATATGATCGGTCGGTTAGGGGGATAGGTTACTAGTTAGGAATTGTATATGAAAAGGTAGAATACGTATAGGAGGGAGGTAGGACACGACGGTATTTCCGTCCAATTGTGCAGTCCGACTGGGGAAGTACCTCCGTTCTACAGAATACCGCGGCCATAAGAACCTCGTGTTATGTTCCCGGTGGTGAGTAGGGTAGCCAGAGCTCACTGGACAGGTTTTGTGCTGTCGGTGGGCAGACCTAAGGCTTGTGCTGCTTTATCATCTACACTGGCAGCACAGAAACTGTCTGTTCTAAGTTTCTGACGCCCCTGCTGGTATTGCACACGTCCATTGGCCACGGTAACCACTTTCCATCAGATGGGCCGTGTGCTTGTCTGCTACCTAAGTGGTATTAAAAAAAACTAATTATCTCTTTTGCCGTGTGTAGCTAATTTGATGGTTAATATATTTTTCAGACTAAGATTTGGGTTTTTCCTGAGGGAACCAGAAACAAGGATTATACAAAACTACTTCCATTTAAAAAGGGTGCATTCAACATTGCGGTGGCGGCCCAGGTGCCGATCATACCAGTCGTGTTCTCACCCTACTATTTTATAAATAAGGAGAAATACATTTTCAATAAAGGTAAGCACCTTATCAGGTATGTGTATAATATTCTTAAATTAATCACGGACTCAAAGGGATTGCGTCATTGGTGATCGCGTCGTTGAGCTAGAATCATAAAGTTTGGCAAGAAGCAGTCTTATAGCACAAGTAATAGAAGTGTCCAAAAACTGTAAATACCCACGTCACAAAAAATATCTGTATGTCTGCCAAGGCCGTTTTCTCAAGATCGCGTAAAAGTATCAAGTTCAAATTCCTATCAAATACTCAAGTCGGTAACGTCGTGAAACTGCGAATAAATCAACTTTCTAATTCAACGCAATCAATAGATATAGGTATTATTCTCGTCTATTATTAATTCTACAAGTTCACTCTTCAATCCATCATTGTACGGTACCATCAGTTTGTGAGCCTGAATTGCACTTAACCTTTTTTATACCTCATGATCTTTAACTTTGTCTTTTAATTTTTCACGAAAAAGCTACCATTGTATATCTTGATGAATTAGGCAATATTGAATTGTAGGTATTCCATATAATACTATAATAGACGAAGAAGGAGTTATTTTTAACTAGCTGTTACCCGCGGCATCGCCCGCATGGATTTCGGTTATCGCGATATAACCAAACACAGCCTATGTCCTTTCCCAAGGTTTAATCCACCCCTATATGAAACATCAAAATCGGTTCAGTGGTATGGATATGGATTTCATAGAGTTTCATCTAATTGATGTCTACATCTTAAATGGGTAGGTAGTTGGGTTAAACAAGTGAATCGAACGAAATGCATGTCACATGTCATATTTATTGCCTTTTCTTACAGGTCATGTCGTGATCCAGTGCCTCGAGCCCGTTCCCACAGCAGGACTGACCACAGACGATGTACCAGATCTAATCCAAAAAGTACACGATCTAATGACTGCAACCTACAAGAAGTTGTCTAAGGAGGTCATCAGTGAACTACCTCCTGACTACCCATTCACCCTCGTGGGATAAGAAATTTAAATCAATTGATAGCATACTATTCAACACACTTGCCCATAAACTGGCTGTAATTTCACAGCAATTAGACACATAATGGCACCTTTAATGAAACTGTGGCTTTTTGATTGTTATAATTCACAAGTGAGTTAAAGATTCTTTTTAAAATTTTATCGGTTCTGTTATTTTTTCTTAAAAAGAAGTTTCAATACAAAAAAGGTTGTGTTTAATGGTACAAGTCAATTGAAATACTTACTATAATAAGATAAGATAAGATAATAATTTATTTCCATAAGCTGATTACAGATTTCTCCTTATAAGAGTGTTACATCACAGGTAAAAGTTATAGTTGTAGGATTCAAATTAAATTACAAGGAGTGCTCAGGCATTCGTACTAGGTGAACCCTGTATCACGAATGCCCACACCTTTCAACAGATCCGTTCAGAGTGGCATAGATTGTATGAGTAATTACACATGTCAACTTATTACTTGCTCATTTCATACAACTTCGTATTTAAATAGATAATTTTAACTTGTACGTATTTAATGAACAAAAGTTTCCATTAATTAACTTATGGCTTTTGTTTCCTCTGTAAAAACTTTAATTTACCCATTTAGTCCACGACAAATTAAAACATTATAAAAAGCAACCTCTTTTAGTCTATGCCCGATCGAGATGCGCGCGCATATGAAAACAAATTAATTATTCCCGCTATTGCGAAAAAAAAATCACAATAGGTATTCACTTTATGAAATTATATTTATTATTAATTTATAAATTAAAATGTCTACAAGTACTAGTTATGAAGAATATTATATACTTTGTACATCGTACGATATATGATGTGACTGATGTGAAGCCCTTAACGTTATGGCAAGTTTACTACTTGAAAACTGCAAGTGCAAATTTCTATTTTAGTATTATTTTATTCACGAGAGTGTTGAAAAAAATATTATGATACACATGTGTATTGATGATTACCATCCTCGGCTCTCATAGACCCTCACCCAACGGCTCGGGTCTCAATGGCGCATCAGCGTTAATCACCAAATTTACACACTTGTACCATAATGTATTAGATTAGGTAGATTTTAAGCTTATATAGGTAGGTACCTAAAGAATTAACTAGAACGGAATTATAAATTATTACCAATTACACTATTTTTATACCATATCGGTGTTTTCTTGCCAAAGCAAGCCACTTAGGTAACCCTCGATGTCTGAACTATTTCTCTTAGTTCTTTCTTCACATATATGAAAGGTTCCGTGTGATTGGTAAGTTTAGCAAAACGATCAAAAATGTATAAAGAGATCTGCCCCTCTAGACAAGTGGCAATTCGCTAACCGGCGTTTGATGGAATAGAATGACAAATGTATGCGATTTGACGTATTTGTCATGCGTTAACGACTATCATATAAATAAATAAAATAATAAATATTCCACAACATTTCACACAACGCTAGCTTGTGTTATGGAATCTAGAATGCGGATAAACATACTTAGATATGTTTTTTTTGTAAATACATACATATTATACATAGAAACACCCAGACCAATGCAAATACACATATTCATGCATACAAATATTTGCACTGAGCGGGGATCGAACCCGCGCCTTCTGCGTAGCGGCCGCGTTCACTACCGCCACGCCACGGAGGCTGTCGAATATTGCATTTTTATAGGTAGGAACGTTACGGCACCGCTCAGGCGCTGCCGTGCCGGAGCCGCACCGCACCGTGTGGCCCTACACTAACGTGCTCTCCGAGGCACGACCAGACCAATGCAAATAGGACATATTCCTCGTGCGTTCTGGTCTATTGCCAAAGCTATCCAAGAAAATTTCTGCACGCCGTCTTTTCCACCTTTGCACATGAGTGACAATACATTGGCCCTCGACGCAAAAGACAAAGCTGATCTCCTGGGTAAACTCTTTGCGTCCAACTCGTCTCTGGATGACGGGGGATGCGCACCACCAACTATACCGCGGTGCGAGAGCTGTATGTCGGATATCCGGCTCAACGAAAGCTCAGTGCGTAAAGCACTTCGTTCTCTCGAAACTCATAAGTCGACTGGGCCTGATGGAATCCCTGCGATTGTGCTAAGATGTGCGCTCCTGGGTTGGCACCAGTTTTTATGCGTCTTTTTCAGCTCTCTTACTCTTCTGGCGTAGTCCCGTATTCATGGAAGTCAGCTTTAGTGCACCCGATCGCTAAAAAAGGCGACCACTCGATTCCGTCCAATTACAGGCCAATAGCCATAACCTCTTTGCTCTTGCAGATAATGGAGTCCATTATCAACTGCCAGCTCCTTCGGTACCTAGAGGACCACCAATTGCTTAGTGACCGACAATACGGTTTCCGTAAAGGTCGCTTTTTTTTTATTTATTCATTACAAAACTTAATACTAATTATACATATATTGTACCAATAAAACCACAAAAGGTTTGTGTAGGTACACACATTCACTGCGCGCTGACAATCTATACTATAATAAGAATGTACATATAAAAATGTTTGTGCACGCTAATCTCAGAAACGGCTTGACCAATTTTGATCCATTTGTTTCCATGTATTGTGGTAAGTTTCACTTAAAAATTTAGAGCGTGCATTATGCTCGGCTGGTGATCTTCTAGTCTACCTGACACATCGTTGGGCACAGGCGATCGAGGCAAAAGGTGAAGCATTGGCTGTTAGCTTGGATATGATGAAGACCTTCAATCGCATCTGGCACGGGGCACTTCTTCCGAAGCTACCATCCTATGGGCTTCCCGAGAAATTATGTGTATGAACCAGTAGCTTTCTAGCAGACAGAAGCATTAAGGTCGTAGTTGACGGTGAATGCTCTGAATCCATGTCTGTGAATGCTGGTGTTCCCCAAGGCTGTGTGTTGTCACCTACGCTATTCCTTCTGCGTGTCAATGACATGCTGCAAATCAGCGGCATTTATTGTTTTGCTGATGATGGTACGGGTGATGCCGCTTACTCCGGCCGCACCAATATTTCTCGGGAAAACGTCATCGAGAGCCGAAACAATCTTGTGTCCGAAATTGAGACTTCCTTAAAAGAAGTATCTGAATGGGGTCGACTGAACATAATCCGATTAAACCCTACCAAGACAAAAGTTTGCGCGTTTACGGCAAAAAGTTAGAATTTGTCGTGTCACCACGTTTTGAGAGCACTCCCCTGACTGCCACAGCTTGTCTAGGAATACTTGGCGTCGACATCCTGAGCAAAGTCCAGTTTCGCGGCCATTTAGAGGGTAAGACCAAATTAGCCTTAAAGAAGCTCGGTGTGCTCAACAGATCGAGACAGTATTTGACACCGGCCCACCGCCTTTTTCTTTTCATTTTTTTTTATGCCACTTAGGTGGCAGACAAGCACACGGCCCACCTGATGGGAAGTGGTTACCGTGGCCTATGGACGTTTGCAACACCAGGGGCGTCACAATCGTGCTACCGACCCTGTAGATACCTTCTAATACCCTTCTTGAAGAATCCCATATTGTAGTCGCTTGGGAAAACCACGGCAGGAAGTTCATTCCACAACCTGAGCGTGCGTGGGATGAAGTTCGTTTCAAAACGCACGGTGCGTACCATTTCCGGTCGCAGTGTGTGAGGATGAATTCCCTGCCTATGGCGAGTGGTGCGATGATAGAATGCAGCGGTGGGCATCATGTCAAATAATTCATCTGAGCACAAACCATTGTATAGGCGGTAGAACACACACAGCGAGGCAAAGTCTCTTCTGAGGCTGAGAGGTTCCAGCTCTATAAGGCACAAGTTCGCCCTCACATGGAATGCTGTTCTCATCTATGGGCAGGGGCACCTCAGTACCAGCTTAACCTCCTGGACCGTATCCAACGACGAGCAACTCGAATTGTCGACTGCCGTATTTCGGATTGGCTTGACCCCTTGGCACTGCCTAGAGATGTAGCCTCGCTCTGCATTTTCTATCGAATGTACAACGGGGAGTGCTCTGAGGAATTGTTCGGATTAATCCCTGCCGCATCTTTCCGCCATCGCCCTACGTGACAACATTTTCATCCTCACCACTTAGATGGTTGGCAGTCCTCGACTGTGCGTTTCTCCAGAAACTTCCTGCCTCGCACAGCTAAACTGTGGAATGCCTGCGGTATTTCCGGACCGATACGACCTTCAAACCTTAAAGAAGAGAGCGCACTCCCACCTTAAAGGCCGGCAACACACCTAGAACCCTTCTGGTGTTTCAGGTGTCCATGGGCGGCGGTGATCGCTTACCATCAGGCGTTCCGTAGGCTCCTTTGCGTCCTATGTCTTAAAAAAAAATATTCATCATGCATAGGTACAAATGACAACCAGGCCACAGCTGTCAACGTCCCAGTAATTGTTACAGTCATTAACGTAGGTACCACAAAGTACTTTTTAATATACGGAAAGTAGGTACCTAAATGCAATACTACACTACACGATGGATACAACACACCCACGACGAATCCATAGTAGGTAGCCTACAAACGGTTCTTCGCTAAAATGCGAATTTAGATGATCAAATTCAAATAAATCAGATCAGTTTAACGGATCTGTATAACTTTTCGACAGAGATAGACTACTGTCTGATGCTCTGGACTTCTGGAGTGGCATATAGGCTACTTTTTATTTTATTTTATTTACAATTTTATGCCTGACGTTTTGATTGATTTGTGTAGGTACCAGAAATACCTACAAGGAATGCTTACTTACATACTAGTTATCTGAGTACTCTGGGTTTATCTTGCTTATTATAAAGTCCATACATGTTTCTATAATTAATTACATTGCATACGTTATTTATGAATGATATACTCACTGGATATACTACATTCGATTGTGTACAATTAAAATGAAATGCTTAAAGTATAATTATATATTTTAGATCATATCTTTAAAGTATCTGGAACGCTTAATTTTTTTTTTTAATGTCACCTGTTTGAGATACATTCGCCCTCATAGATGTAGTATTTATACTATATCTATGTTCGCCCTATTTCCGGGTATTTTTATAGTGATGAGAGGAAAATATTGGGTCTAAAACCACAATTACCGTACGAACGGTATCATACGTAAGGCACTGAGTTAATAAATCAATGACCTATGGATTTTACTTTTATTCAAAGTTAAGTTAATTCTCTTATAAGCAGCCAATGCCACCAAGTGTTTCGTCAAAATGCCTATTGCTATGAAAGAGTATCGGAAAAAGCTAATAATGAAAAACAAAGTACCAGCGGAGGTATGTAAGTACTATAAATCATGTTTTTTGTGAATTTTCCTTTTTTCGTAGGCATTGTTTTGCTAAATTAGTGGTAAATTCATAGATCCACCTGGCAATACTACGTCTCTCTTGATTGGCTGCTTGAAGCTTGAGCTGCGCTAAATCAAAAATCAACTCAGACAGACGTATTGTTCAGTTTTGTGATTTTGTGTTTATATTTGTTTTTGAAGCTAAAAGGTCGTTTATATTGTTTATTGAGTCTGTTAACAATAAATTATAATGTTGGATAAAATAATTTACATGCTGGTTACTGTCGTCGTGACTTACGTATTAAAACAATTGTTTTCGGAAACACCAAATTTTATAAAATTTAAATCGAAATTTCTTCTCTTCTATATCTGGACTTCTATAACAGCAGTGATGTTGTTACCTTTTTTTGTATTTAACCCAAAAAACGTCAAGAATTCCCTGTAAGTAACTTTATACGTAACATCAGCATCTACTTTGTGAGACTTATGTCATTCATACTGAAACCCTGCTTGCCGGTGATTCGCTTGGAACGGACTGCGTTTTTTTCACATATCCTATAATAAATATTTTCTTGTCATGTCTTGAATTTCTGTAAATTTCCTTCTTTCTATAAAATTCCTATATCCAACAAGCTTGTATTAAATATTCTATATTACTCCTAAATATACTAAAATTATATGCATATACGTTTACATACATTATAGTAAAATTATATGCATTTACATTTCACAGATTTGGATCTCAAATAGTTAAACATGTTACAAAAGTTATAGAAGTAAAATGGATCTTGAGAAATGGTAAAGTTTTAGCAGAAGACCGTGGTGCTGTTGTGGTCTCAAATCATCAGTCATCTATAGATATTTTAGGTATGTACACAATTCCTCAGAAAAATCACTGAATTCCGTCACAATAAGTGTGTGTTACTGAGGTGATCTATTGACTCATTTTGTATTAGCTAAGGTCAATTGCCAATTGCCTCTTAGCAAATACTAGTGTTGCTGCTCGAAACAATGTATAAGTATGCAATCTGTCGATAATTTCTTTCGATTTGATTTCATAAAAGCCCATTTGATATATTGATAAGAAATATTATTGCCTTTCTTATTTTATAAAGTAAGGTTGCAAATCATCAACCTTTCTAAGTCTGTATTATTAATTTGTCTCACAAGTTCAGAACCATTAAATTAGGGGAGGATATGCTGGATATGGAATGAAAGATCTTAAATTAAAAACATTTTGTATAGTTAATAATATAACCAGTATGCCACGCTTTATTTTAGTAGAATTACAGGCATAATAAAAACCATTTTTTTTATGCTAGTAGCACCTATACTACCATTATTATTATTTTAGCTTTATGAAAATGAAAATCCTAAGTTATATTTTCAGGAATGTTCAATATCTGGCATGTGGCGGATAAAGTAGCTGCTATTGCAAGAAAAGAAATATTTTATGTGTGGCCATTTGGTCTTGCTGCATATCTTGCAGGAGTGGTGTTTATTGATAGAAATAATTCTAAAGATGCATATAAACAACTCAAAATCACTTCGGAAGTAATGATTAAAAACAAGGTCAGTTATACTTTAATTAAGCATTTCAGGTGTCTTGAGCAAGTAGCTAACAATGATAAGAAAATTTTACTTTTATGAGATATGAATGTGTGCACTTGTTATTTATTTTTTATTTGAGCAATGTTGCATTAGTGCTAGCAATGTCTCAATAATAATGGCAATCTGTTTATTTCACCTGATTGACATCAGGTTTCTTTTGGATTCTTTTTTTTTTATAAGCATAGAACAGAATAGAATATATTTATTTGCATAAAATGTGGTAAATACAAAGGTGACAAAAAATTTATGCGCTAATAACACATTTTGCCACTTGTTGGTACATATTCATTAAATTAAATCACATCAAATCAAATTAAATCAAATCAAACCAAAAATAAATCAAATTAAAATCGAACTAAATTAAATCAAATCAGACTAAATCAAATCAAATCAAATGAAATTGAAATATTGTGACAATTAATTATAAAATGAAACATAAATTAAAATTGACACACATGCAGAATTATAAATTGTCCAGTTGCCTCTTGGATGTCACTTTTGGTTTTTGGCCATATCCTACTCAACTGATTGTGATCACACATACTTAAGATTTTAAGTCTGCTTAAGGCCTTTCAAACAAAACCACATCAACATCTTGAACAGATGTAATTGTGAACAAAAAGACAAGTTTGAAATAAAACCACTTTTTAATGGACTCTATCACGATTTATTTGTATTTAGTTATTATTTACTTTTAGACCAATGTTTCAGCTACTTTTCAGCAACCATGATCGTGGTTTGACTACGGATGGTATCTTGAAGTGTAAGTTATCTCAAAGTGCCCGAATCATGATGAATTGTTAGTGTTACTTACTTACTGCCATCAGGGGACGCCGCGACCGGACGGGTGATCTGCCCTTCGGTGTGGGCCATTTCACCCATTTCCCCTATTTATCCTGTAACGGATAGGGGTGCCCGGCAATCACGGCGTATCGTCAAACCTACCTGTTTCCTTGCAAAAACTTACAATCTGCTCCACCCTCAGATTGGGAATGTCTTCAAGATCTAGTTTATCCGTTCCCATGATTTCCCATCTTTTCAGCGAATACATGGGACATTCGGCCAGCAGGTGGATGCTTGTTTCCTCGGCATCCATGCACTCTGGGCATTTGGGATCAGTCTTCACTCCTATTAGTGTCAGGTGCCTGTTCAATCGACAGTGGCCTGTTATCACTTCTACGACAAGCCTCATATTTTTCCTGGATAATTTCATCAGTTGGCTTGTTCTTTTTGTGTCTAAGCTTTTTATGAAAATCTTCGACTGTCTCATGACAGGCGATGATTTCCATCTTCGATTGGTTTCTGCCACTATGCTCCGGCTGATGACTCCCTTGGTGATTTTGTGGGCTATTGGCAGCCTGGGTTCAGGGCCCACTTGGTTTTCATCAGCTCCTTTCCTGGCCAACTCGTCGGCTACCTCGTTGCCCATATTGCCCTCATGTCCGGGTACCCAGGCAATCGTCACGTCGGTTGTTCTGGCCAGACTTTCCAGCGCCTTTTTGCATTCCTTTACCATTGCCGAGGTGGTCTCTATCTTGCCTAGGGCCTTCAGCGCCGCTTGGCTATCGCTGTAGAGTGTGACCTTTTCGGCATTCAGGTCTTTTGTTATTTCCGGGCACTCTTTGATGGCAAAGATTTCTGCTTGGAATACACTTGCATACTTGCCCAATGTTGTTGAGCTGTTTATCTCTGTCCCGTCATCGCATTTGATGTGCACCCCGGAGCCAGAGAGCTTCGTTGTTGCCTTTCTGGAGCCGTCTGTATAACAGACAGTGCCGTCTGTATCTATCTTCCAGTTGTCTCTCTGTCCTATATGTACTCTGTATTTCTTGTCAAAGGTTATCTCTTTCTTGATTAGGTCATTGTTTGAGAGAATCATTGACAGTTTGTCTTCATAGCCCTGACTGATCTTGGCATGGCCTTCATCGAATGCGTTTGCTGTCCAGAGGCCAATGCTTCTTAGTTTGAACCATTGTTCGACTGCTTTCTTTTTTGCCTCTAGGTCTAGTGGGTTTAGTCCCAGTATTATCTCTAGCGCGGCAGTGGGTGTTGTTCTCATTGCACCCGTGGTCATTAGTGCCGCCATTCTTTGGGCCTTGTCTAGTTCTTTTTTATTGCTTCCTATGTTGGCTCTGTGCCACCATACCAGGGCACCGTGCAGGATTCTCGGCATAATTATGGCCTTATAGATCCACAGTACTATGGCCGGTTTTATTCCCCAGGTTCTTCCTATAGCTCTTTTACACTGCATCATAGCCATTTTGGCCTTCGAGCATGCGTTGCTTATGTGAGTCTGGAATGTCAGTTTGCTGTCCAGTGTCACACCCAGGTATTTGACCTCTTTTACCTTTTCGAGATCGTGACCGTCAAGTCTTACTGGTTCAGCCCGTCCTAGTTTTCTTTTCCTCGTGAAGAGTACTAGTTTGGTTTTATCCGGGTTCAGGTCTAGGCCTTTGCTCCTGCACCATTCTAGTGCTTTGTTGAGTCCCCTGTTCATAATATTACATATGACACTGAGGACCTTTCCTGTTATCAGAAGCACACCATCATCAGAATATACCTGTGTGTATATATGCATTCTGTTTATCTTGTTCACTAATTCATCAATTAGCAGACACCATAGTAGGGGTGATAGGCATCCTCCTTGAGGAAAACCTCTCCTTGCTATCCCTATGCGTGTTGTTCCCGCTAACTCAGCCTGTATCAGTCGTTGGTTCAGCATGTTTCTTATCCAACCTGATATATCTTTATTTATGCCTTCGCGGTTTAAGGTTTTCTCAATTGAGACTGGGGTCGCCTTGTCGAAGGCGCCCTCAACGTCGAAGAAGCATCCTAGTGCATACTCTGTGTTGCTTATCGATCTCTGTATCCTGTTGACCAAGTTATGCAGGGCGGTCTCGATGGACTTGCCTTCCGTGTATGCATGTTGGTTCTGGTGGAGCGGAGATCCGCTAGCGGCGACTTGTTCTCTTATTAGTCTGTCCAGTATCTTCTCTAGGGTTTTGAGTAGAAATGAGGAGAGGCTTATGCATCTAAAGGCTTTGGCCTCTTGATACGTCTCTTTACCGGGTTTTGGTATAAATACCGCCCGCACTTCTCTCCATTTTCTGGGAATGTATTTCATTCTGATGCTGCTGTTGTATAGGTCCAGAAGGTCGTCTTCTATATCGAGCCTGTTATGGAAGAACATCGTAAGCGACAAAATGTAGGTATTTCACTTTTTTATCTCAACGAACCCCTAAAATAATTTCAACCTTACTGCAAAGACCCCTAGATCCATATCTGCATACATGGCAAAAATATTACAATAAATAAATTATATCGTAAACAACAAAAGTAAAAGTTTCAAATTGAAGATACTTAAGAATTATCGTAACCGACTTAACGTAAGTAACGTTTGTAACTTACGATGATAAATTGTTTTAAGATTTACCCTGAATCAGTGTTGCGTTTAGTTATTTATAATTATTATCTACCTAGCTGAATTTGTACTTACTTGAGTGTTAGTATGTATGTTTGTGATGTTCTACAACTTCACCATCTCGATGAATTTCGCAGTGGGATGTGTCTTTAGATTTTGTCTCATTCCCTTTTTTTTTACGACATTCTACACATCGCTTTTTAGACCTATACAAAGCATAGTTTATGTTACGGGTTCTAGAATGCGGATAAACACACTTTAATATTTTTTATTTTTTTGTAAATACATACATACCTATTTATACATAGAAACACCCAGACCAAGTGCAAATATTCATATTCTTGCACACAAATATTTGTACTGTGCGGGAATCGAACCCGTGACCTCCGAATCAGTAGTCGAACAACACAACCGCTAGACCATAGGGGTCGTCTAAATCTACTGAAACAAAAAAACTAACTGGAAAGCAATTGTAGATGACGAGAAACTGACGAAATAAATGTGTGTGTTAAAAAAATGTGTGATAAAGGGATTATTCCTGCGCAATATGCACAGGAATACCTTGACTTACCCTTTGATGACCATACGAGAGATTTGCTACCAGATGAAAATGATGACGAATGAGTTAATTATTCAAATCAATACCTTATTTTTTTTAATGAAAATCCATGATACTTAAATCAATCATCATTCAATTCAATTAATCAGCCTACAGCAGTCCACTGCGAACACTGCTGGACACATGCATCACCCAATATAAAGACATTGGTCCATAAAACATTGTTAATTAAAAATAAAAGTTGATTAATACATTAACATTTTTGTTTATTTGTGACAATCTGATAAACGCTGATTAAATTACACCAAAAAATAATATCGTATATGACGATTTTCGAACAACAAGAAGAAATCATGAACTTAATTTTTATCGTAAGCGACGAAAGTACTTGATAAACGACTGTTATTCCAACAATATAATTGATTCTAGGCACAACCTAACATTATTTGTAACATATCCAAAAACCAGGGATCTATCATAAAAAACGACAAAATTATTAAAAAAATACGTCTCCTGTAAAATTATCTTTATGTCGCTTACAATGTTCTTCCATAACAGGCTCGATATATTTAATGGCTTTTTGGAGCATTCCCGGGAAGATTTCATCTGGCCCGGCTGCCTTGTACGGCTGGAACGATCGAATGCTCCATACCAGATGCTCTTTCGTGATTATTGTCTTTGCCTCGGTTTCCTCCGGGTTCTCTGTGTAGGCACTTGTTTCGTTGCCTGCGTACTCCTCACTACCTGGAAAATGTGTTTCCAACATTATTTCCAGTATTCTTTTTGGGTCCGATATGAGTTCGTCCCCTTGCTTAATGCTGCCTAATTTGCAGGTGCTGGTTTTTGGGAACATTTTGGCTAGTCTCGCTGCGTCAGGGTGTTTCTCGACACCTTCGCAGAATGCTTTCCAGCCATTTCTGTTCTCTCTTCTGCATTCCTTTTTGAAAATGTTTCTTTCTCTCCTGTACGTGAGCCAGCTTTCCTCATCACCCTTTCTGAGTGCTGTCCTGAGGGCTCGCCTGGTCTTTTTCCTTTTCTTCTCTAGTGCTCTTGTCCACCGTGGTTGGCCTTTTCCTGGTTTTATCTCCTTGAGTGGGCATGCTCTGTGGTACGCCTCCCTGAGAGTATCATCCAGTCGACTGGCTTCTTTTTCTAAATCTTTAATATCCTTTATTGAGTCGCGTTCTACTGGATTCCACTTCTTCATATGCTGTTCAAATGTCATCCAGTCAGTTTTCCTCGCGTTTCTTGTCATGGTTATCTCGATTTCGGCTCCCAGACTGAAGATTATCCGTCTGTGATCCGACTTCGAGTCTCTTTCGTCCACTTTCCATTCTGAGATGTGCTGGCTGATCCTGTCGGTGGCGATTGTGATGTCCAACACCTCTTTCCGGTTTCTCGTAACGAATGTTGGGATGTTTCCCTCGTTCAGAACATCGAAACCTGCTGAACTAAGGAAATCTAAGAGTAATTCACCTTTTTTATTACAGTTGGTGCTGCCCCACACAACGTGGTGGGCGTTTGCGTCGCAACCTAGAATAATAGGAATATTCTTACCATGGTATTTCCTTGTAATTTCTTCCATTTCTGGCGAAGGTGGTTTATAGTCCTCTTCGCTGGGTAGGTAAGCGGAGACTATGAGCACCCTTACTTTGTCACCTGTGTTGAACTGCATTGTTGCTGTGGCGCTAGCTAGGTCACTGTAACAATCTGCCTTTATTAGTCCTAATGATCTTACCCTGTTGCTGGCGTATATACATGCCCTGGGTGTTGACTCACCATTTTCATGGTAGATGATTTCACCTCCCAGGGAGCTCAGCCCGGAGACACGTCCTTTGAAGACGTACGGCTCTTGCAGTAGGGCCATGTCTATTTTCTCATCTACCACGTGTCTGCAGAATTCAATCATAGCGTCGCGGCAGTGGTGGAGATTAACTTGAACTATTCTTATTTTTTGTGTGTGTGTCTGTGGTGTATTGCTGTTCGTGTTCATGTGTGTGTGAGTGTGTTGCGTGTGTCTGAAGGTGTGTGTTGCTGTTCCCTCCTTAGACTGCATTACGCAGGAGGGCTCTTCTCCATCCAAGGCGGTTGCAGTAGTGCAACGCTTGGAGGAGGAGTCCGATCACTGCGCTTTGCAGGGAGGGGGTGTACCTTGACGTCTGGGCGTGGTTGTTGGCGGGACGCCATGGACCCGGACTGTACCTCCTTCGAGGGACCCGGCCGAGGATCGGTCCCCCCACCTTTAACCACCGCCACCTGTGTGTGCGGTGCCTGTTGTGTGATGTTTGGGTTGGGGCGCTTTAGGTGCGGTGTACCTGTTTCAGCTGTGCCCACCTTCGGGGCAGCAGGCTGAACGGTACTGCCGCTTGGCTCCGAACCCGGTGCTTTTTTGTTGTGGACAGGGCAGATGCACCTGTCCGGTGCTTGTGTTGTCTGCGGTGGCTTACCTAGAACGCGGACGTAGACTACCGTGGCCTGGTAGTTGAGCCACGTATCTTTTGCGGCTATTTGGGGGACTCCCACCACAAGTCGGACTCCCAGAGGGAGTACTTCCTTGCGGATAAGGTTCCACTCCGATATCTTTAGGTCGTCTTCCCGGTCTCCGTTCTGGACCTTTATCAGATCCAGGGGCTCTATACGGATCCCACCTGCGTTGCCAGGGAGCCATATGGCCACCTTGTAGAGATCCAGCTTCTTTGGCCTGAGAGACACGCCGTCGAGCTTACCGAAGTCGCACCCCAGGAGCCACGTCATCGCCTCCTCGGTCCTAGGACTTACCAGGAAATATCCCTCCGCCACTAGGCCCGAGGCGACGAACTGCAGACTCCGGCCGCTAACTCCGCTCAGTGCAGCAATCTGGTTCTTATCACCGCAGCAGTGGCGTCGTCTACTGTCGCCCCATCTCCCCGCTCGATGATTACCGAGAGCTCACCTTGGCCCGCAGTGGGCTTCGGTGGTCCCTCGATCTTCGGTCGCTTTGTGGGACGACGCTGCGTTTGCTCCTCCGGGTCGGTGCCCTGTCTTTTTATTTTGTTGGCCCTCTTACCTGACTCGCCCGCGGTCGTCGCTCCCGAACCGGTCGACGCGCCGAGTTGAATCTGGCCTGAGGGCCCCGCTGAGGTCTTCTTTCGGCGGGTCCTTTTCCGTCGATGTTTGATGGTGGTCCACTCGCCTCCTTGTGTAGTGCTAGCCCCTATGCTCATGTGGGTGAGGTCGTCCCCTAGAGATTCCGACACGGATCTCCCGGTTCTTACCTCTTGGCATGGGTCCTTTGTGGTCTTGTTAGTTGCGGTTTGCGCTGATGTGTCCCCCCCAGAATACGTGGGACAGCTTGCACCACTTCGTGGTGCAAGGAGGGATTCTCCGGCATGGCCGGTACCCTCCTGGGGTATTTTGTTCTTGTCATGAGCGCTATTCATTTTGGTCGGTTTGACCGGGATTGCCGGTTTGTGATAGGGGTGGGTGGTGGAGTGGGAAATAGATGGGATTGTTAGGACTGGGTGTGGTGGGAGGGGGGCAGTGGGAAAGTGGGGGCTTCGACCGAGGTTTCAGTTACGTCTGTTTCTTAGGGAACCAGACCAAAAAGCAGGCGGTACCACGTGCAGGATTACCTCTGGTCTTGCCATGAGAGTTCTACACGACTGTTGCGCTCCTCCCATGACCTTACTATCCTCAGCACTGGAGAGATGCTGAGAATAAGGCTTCGCAAGTCTAGGCGCAAGGTCCCCAGACTGGCTCCACCCCACACCATTGTTAGTGTTACTATTTAAGCAAAATGAGCTCACTGCTTCATTAAGTCCTGCTGTACTTTGCTGTTTACTAGGTTTGATTAAGTGGACGACTGGGTTCCAAGCTGCTGGTATGCTCCAACCATTTTTTTTATTAAAATTTTAAAAGAGATGGTTGAACAACTACCACCTTAGTCAAACCGCGAACATGGCAGCTGATAAGTAACCGAAACGTCGGTATAAATAAATAAATATATAAGTAAATAATAACAAATAAGTCCGTATAGAATCCGTTAAAAATAAATAATTTAAAAATTAAAAAACACAACTGCCCAATTTCATTGCAGTCGGGGGACAGTTCTCTGGAACTTTGTTAATCTCTGTTTGTCCCCCGACTGCAATGAAATTTTTATTTATCTGTTTCGTTCCTGTTTTTTTACTTTTTAGTTCTTTGTAAATTGGGCCGTCGTGTTTTTTAATTTTTAAATTTTTTTTTTTTTTTAATATATCATTTCTCATTTCAAATTACAAAGAAACACATAAGTTGTATATATATTTGAAATTATCTTTTAAATTCATTCATTTTGATACCCCACGCGATAGGTTTGGGATATTTTTTTTTTTTCCCATGAATCCTAGAAACATTACAATCTAATTTGTGTTAACTCACACACATATTATCTTCGAATTACAGACAAAGATTTGGTTATTTCCTGAGGGAACAAGGAACAAAGATTTCACAAAACTACTACCTTTCAAAAAGGGTGCATTCAACATTGCAGTGGCTGCCCAAGTGCCAATCATACCTGTTGTTTTCTCGCCCTATTACTTTATTAACAGGAAGAAATATATATTTAATAAAGGTAAGCATTTTTTTATGCTTCTTAGTTGGCAGCCAAGCACACGTCCCACCTGATGGGAAGTGCATGGCGTATGGACGTGTACAACACCAGGAATGTCACGCGCGCTACCAATGCTGTAGAAACCTTCTAATGCCCTTCTATACTACATTTCACGTAGCATGGGTACGGTGACATTTGACTAATTCCATTTCATGCATGATTCATTTCGAAACAATTTACCTAACGCGGAATACAGGAAACAACACTTAATACGAAGATAAAAAGAAAACTGTTTTATTTTGCATTTTTAACTTAAAACTATTTTTATTTCTCCGTAATTATTTAAACTTTAAATATAAACATTCCAAATACATAATCCTTGATGCGTGAATCGGAACAGGTTGCGTTAGAGATTGACATAGTAAAATCGTTATAATCGATAAATTGTCGAATAAAGTATCATAAATCGTTAGTTGTATTTTTAACTAAAATACGATTATAAAATATAATTATGTAATAATAAACTTTAAACAAAGCATTTTTGTCTTTGTGGAGCTTTATTATAATATAGCAACACTGCTTAAGCATGAGCTGGCAGCCATCTTGTTATATCAACTCAGTACGAGTGCGTCTGCCTTGTATGCGGTCTGTTTTCTTTGTTTTGAGCTTGCGTGGTGTTTTTGTTACTTGTTTTTGTTATTGACTATCGTTGTGCTTTGTTGTTTTCGTTACCGTTTTTTGTTATTGACTTTTGTTTTGTTGTTTTTTTTTGGCAAAATGCCAAAAAGAACGAAAAATACTGTGCTTGGTAGTCAAGCCCGTGAATTTGTAGTTCGATTGCGGGATTACTTTGAGCGGGAACGTGAGAATGGCGGAACGCTATTGCCTGTGTCCAACGTTTTGGATCGAGTGGCAGATGCGTTAGACATTGGGCGGAACACGGTTTCTCGAATCATTCGAGAAAAATATGGTGCTCACGATACAGAAGAAAATAAGTTGTCCACCCCTAATAAAAAGCGAACCAAAAAGGCATCTGTAACAGATGTAGACAGTTTTGCGGCCGATGCTATACGGAGCCACATTTATAACTATTACCAGAATAAAGAATTACCGACGCTTCTAAAGCTGGTCAAGTCTTTAAAAGATGCTGATTTGTTTACTGGAAGTCCTACATCCTTGTGGCGCGTATTGAAGGACATTGGTTTCCAATTCAAAAAAGTAAAAATGCAAGGGATGCAAAAATGTCACTGGCGATGACTGGAAGAAAGTAGTGGAGAAAACCAAAAATCTAATCTTACATGACTGGGAGCGAGACATTAGAATAGACTGCATAATTGATTCCCAAATAATTATTCACGTCGACGAGTCAGATGACGATGATGATGATGATGATGATGATGAAGATGATGAACATGTTTGATTTTTAATAAATAATTAAACAGGTTATCAATTTTGTTTTACTTTTTTTCTTCAAAATTATTAGTTAATAGAATCGATTTCTTCTTCATTAATAAATGATCTCGATAAGATATATAATCGATTTTATTTCATACGATTTTATCTTGACTACATCTCTAGTAACTTCAAATCCCAAACGTCACCGTACCCATGCTATGTGAAAAATATTGTAATTTTACTTTTATTCCAAATTTGGCATCATTTACGTTAAATATTCGGATATTTATTATAACCTTTCATTGTACATTTTACAGGTCACGCCATTATACAATGTTTAGAGCCTGTCCCAACTGTTGGACTTACAATGGACAATGTACCAGAACTGATAGTGAAAGTACGGAACACTATGGACGCGGTATACAAAGAACTTTCAAAGGAGGTGCTTAGCACGTTACCACCGAATTACCCTCTCGCCACTGAGGACTGAACATAATATAAGGCCATGGACGGTACCACCTACTATTAAATTTATAATCACTTAAAATAAGCTATTCAGTCAGCATAATAATGCTGATGCATGAATGTTTTTAGTATTTAGCTAGCATTCCAATCGCATGAAATACAAATTCTGTGATTTTATACTATAAAATTGTAACTAGTGTCATCTATAAATTGTAAGGCACGCTTTTGTGTTTATGATCTATTAGATCACTTAATTGCCTAGTGTGAAGTGACTTATTTTTAGGTTTTCATTTTGTACAATATTGTAAATGAAAAAAAAAACTGGCATGTGATGTTAGACTGCACTGAATTCCTGTAGTATTTTATTGATGTACTGTGTCATGTATGTACAAGAAGTATTATTATTTATATTGTTTTACCAACAATACGCGCTTAAAGGCGCTAGTCACGTTCTTGTCCTTAACAATCATACAGAGTGTAAAAAGTGTGTCCATAAGAATAATGAAATATGTGTCAAATGAAAGAATCTGTGCAACATGGTGTAGGTAGTTAATTAATAATCAAGAAACGCAATTGACTGCAAGAGGTGTTCCTGCGAGGCTTTGAATCATCACTTCATTAGTATTTTTTTTGTATTCAGAATGTGTTTCTAGCCTACTGCCTCACTATTGCACTGCTGAATGTTAATTAATTTATTGAGTAACATTGCACAGTTCGGGTCTGGCTAAAGCCATATGCGGCATACGCTATCTCAGTATTTTTAAGTATATTCTGACTATAGATTTTAATAGTTCAAACTATAACACATTGCACAGGATTAATTGGTTTCTTAATTTCGTCCTAAAAATTTACACAATACCCATAATGCTTTTTTCTATATTTTATTGAATATAGACTAATTTAGGTTACAATTTATATCTATTTAAAACTATAAGAAAAAATTATGATCTTAAACTGAATCTAAAATATTTGGTGCCATAAGACTATGTTTACTCATTTTTAAATTGTCTTCGCTTAGTGTGTAAAAATAATGATAGTGCCATCCTGTATGTGACGGGGTCATAAGATTAACCAAATCACATGGCCTTCGTCCATCATGTGTAACCAGTTACCCTATAGAATATTAAAACTTCGTGTGAAAACAAGCTGGCTTGTTTACGCTCAAACCAATGTTTTTTCCACACAGTGCAAGGATTACGATTATGACGCAACTAACTTCATGCAAATGAGCCCGATACTTACTTAAAATTTAGTTTAGGGCCTGTCACGAGCTCGCTGGCTGTGTATTGCAAGAAAATTGTACTTTTAACTCTTAAATATGTCCTTCGGTATCTGTGTTGCTATTAAATAGATGAACAATCTTTTTTTTTAAATAATCTAATAACTTAAAAATTCAAAAGCATTCTAATTATTTTTGTATTGCCGAGTGATTTTATAATCGTTTCGGAGCGAAAGATTTTGGGCACAGTTTCGATAGCACAATCATCTGGAAGTTTTTTTTTACTAATTTTTGAAAATAATATGCAGGTGAGCGGAATAATGTAGTGGAGTTATAGAAAAAAAAATCGTCAAATTAATACTTTTAAACTAATACTTTGCTATCAAAACTGCTTAAAGTCTTTCACTTCAAAACGACTATAAAATCAACATGTAGACTAATTTATTATACAAAAACCCAGACCTATGCTATAATACAGATTGTATTTGCACTGAGCGGGAATCGATTCGCAACCTCTGACTTAGCAGTCGTGCCATGTATTCGAGTCGTTAAATTTAAACCTATATCTTTTTAATAGCAACGCTCGCACAAAAACGCAAATATCGAGTAGAAAATGTCTGAAACTCTGAAACTCTTCTTCGTTCACGAAAAAACGAAATAATACCCACGTACAGTCGACAAAAGAGATACGGTTGCACCTTACATACAACTTTATATGAAAAAGTGCGACCGTATCTCTTTCGTCGACTGTACCTAAACATCACATACTTAGACTATCATACTTATTTGTTTGATTAGTGTCAATGCGAAGGATTTTGATATTTGAACTACGTTTAGCTTACTCTCTAGTCATGTAACGACTAAAAAGAAGCATGTCTGTCTTTTGCTTAAGGGATTTTGTGATATTATGTAGCAAAATTTTAATATACTAACCACGCACATTTGTCGCCTAATATAAATTCTGAATACGTTGTAATCACTTCGTGAATTAATTTACCAAAAACAACTACTTTATTCGCAAACTTTCACGTCAGTCTTGACGATTTATTGTATAACAACCTGAATACAAACAAATGCGGCGGACGACCAGTATTTATATTATTATTTTTTTAAATTGTTCGAAATATTAGCAACAAAAATAAAATAAATCGGCCATTGACGACTCGATTAATTCGCTCACATTGGATTCCGGACCACCATGCTTAAACGTAATAGTTTTTTTGCTGACTGAGCTCTAATTGTATAATAATGAGAAATATTTATATCTTTTCCGACCCCTTTAATAATATCAAAATTTAAGTTGGTAGTTAGAAGGGAACTGTTGATTGTTTTTGGCGATCTTAAATAATTTATTTTTGTTATTTCTAATCGCTCGATAATCAATTAATTATATCCCTGACCATAGAAACCTAATGAAGTACGTGACTCTCTGCATTGCTGTACAGCTCCACCGTAACTCTGCCCCAATGTTCAGCAGTTTTCGGCAGGCATTCCTACCGAGGCTCCACTGTCCTGATATAGCTTATCCTACATCCGATGTAAGCTTGTTGCTTTCTTGCAATGTAAGCTATTCATGGCTATGAATACTATGTTGGTCTCGAAACTTATAAATTAAGTAACAGCATTTGGCTCCTAGACTATCCATATAATATAATATTACCTCTACGGTACTTCGGATTCCAAGTCCACCTGGACAAGAAGCGAAGCCATCGATATCTTGGCTGCGAGTATACTGTATGTACAGTAAAACTGTTTATAGTTAGATACATATACCCACACCTTTTTCCCTCAGTTCATCAGCTTCTATCCCTACTCACTTTACGAACTTCCTCACCTGTTCATAAAACCATCCATGCAAGGTTTTGAGTGCTAAAGTTTATAGTACCTGGCTTTTCACAAGACGAATCGGGAAGGTGGAGAGTCCGAACTAAGAGCTGTTTGCTCCGATTTTGTAGAGCATTTTTCTCTTTCGCACATTGGACTAACAGAAACACCTTTAACCTTTCGTATGCACCACTGTGCCCCCACTTCGAACGTCTACGTGCGGGAAATATTGAGCGCGAAGAGCGCGCTCACCGTGATTCAGATTTTCTCGATATTTAGCACATAATTGAATGAAGGACATAAAAGTGTTGATAGTTTCTGGTAGTCAGATAACTAGTGAATAGTATTCACAATATTTTTTTGGTAATAAATGTTTTACTATTTTTTTACAGGCACTTTATAAACAGGTTTATGAAACTGCGGTCATAATGTTATATTTTACCTTATTTTTATAAAGTTTTCAAATTATTTTCGTTTTTTTTTATATTACCTAAGCAGATAAAGGTTACAACTAACTGATAATACAAAAATATACTGGAATTACATGTTATTATACATAGTAATATCATTTTGAAAATTCAAATTGAGATACTGAAAATGGCAACTTAGCTCTCGAGTCGCGCCGACTTTCGAGTCGTTTTGTCACGAAATTACTTGATATCAGAGATCAAAATGTACTCTGTTTATATAACTGAATACCCTTTTTTATACAAAAATTACAAAAAACACATAAACGCTAGAACAAACGAGGTTTTTGAAGAAAAACTCGAGGTATAGGTGATTTGGCTACCCTTTTATATATGTAGTTTTTAGCACCATGCAATAGTCCATAGAGTATAAAAATGACTGTATTGCTCACATGAATAAACTAGTATTCTTACGGGATATTATTCAATGCACTCTTCATAGATAATAATTGTAAAAATCCATTTGGAAATCGGTCAATTTGAAAATGAATCGTCAAAGTACTGTTTATATGTGTGCGTGCATTGAGCCGAACTAAAGCTGCTTAGGAGCAGATCTGCTCCTAGCCCGCCTGTATATGTGAGCAGATCTGCTCCTTAGTAGCTTAGGCACAACGCAGTCCACTGGCTCCTTCGTGTACATACACACCACGTCGCCATTTTGATTTTGCGCTAGTGTGTGTATTTTGGACCAATTTTCAAAACAAGAGAGTTAGCAAAAAATCTACAACTCATTTTTGAAAACGAACTATATTTTCAAATTCCTTATAAAATTTCTTATAGGATTGCTATTTCGTACCAATTGCAAATCTTCTGCAATAGTCTCAAATACTTGAAAAACTTTATACTCGCTTACAGTTACTTCTCAGTCTAAGATTTTATCAATGATTTTTGCCAAAAAAAAAGCGTATTTCGTATTTATTTATTGCAAATACATATTAGAAGCTAAGTAGAAAACAATAACTTAGCTTCTGTATAAAGATTTCAGTCGTAAAACAGGTAAAAACACACTTTTTAGCGAGCCATAATAGTACAGTCTTACGCGACGAAACGTTAGGTTTTGAAAGCAAATTTTATTTTATTTTCTTAGAAGAGTGATTGAATTTTTGACTCTCTATGGTTCGTTCATTCATTAGGTGTACAAATAAAATAACTTTACACTCTATTATCATGTATTTGGATCTAAATTTCAGTAATTGTCTAACAAATCCCGTTGGTGCAGATCTGCTCCTTAGCAGTTAGCATACACGGAGCAGATCTGCTTCTAAGCATACGAAAGGTTAAACGGCAAAGTAAGGTTTCGTACCCGTGAGATAAAGTCGCATTATGTATGTGACTCACATATTATAACCAATTATACCCAAAAGCATTTTTAATTTTGTTTTGGGCGAGTACCCATAATCCATTATAGTGCACAAATATAACTAGATACCTGTCTTGTAAGATAGACAAACAGACAGCATATAATTACTAATAGCGTTGGTACACCGGTCCGGAATTCTAAAATCTGTGTTGTATAATAATTTTTAATAATAATAAAGGTTTCAGAAACTAATATACATAGAAAATTATAACTCAGATCGAAAGATATTGTTAACATGACTCAAAGAACAACATTAACCGAACTTTGGCTGTTAAGTTTAAATTAATCAAATTCTCTAATGTTCCAGCACTTTAAAGTAAAAAACCTCTCATTAATTAAGTATATTATTTGCAAATAGTTATTAAAATTAACTAGACATGCCATTTATTTCTACCGTTTGATATTAAGGGAGTTTATAATGGGACCACATTTTACCCATTATAATAAAACAGTATAGATACTTATTCAAACATAAATTATACTGTGTATTTTCGTGTACCATATCAAGGTATTTGAATTTTATAAGAAAATGTATTAAATACATTAATAATAATTAATTTGTTGGATGATAAATGTTTTTTTAATACTATCTACAATATGATTTTACTCAGACTAAACAGTTTAGTATCCACATAATTAGAAACAGATAATTGATGTAAATAAGTCGTTTATATACAAAATAATAATAATAATAAAAACGTATTGATAAAGAATAATGACTGTTCAATATCTTTCAAAATATTTTCAATCATAATATTTACTATTTTTATAATATTATGAAGTAGTGTTTTTGACTATCATACTTTTTGAAAATATATTTTATGATTGCCATTGTTTGGATGTAACGGTTGTGCTAAGATGGATTGGTCATAGTATTAAGACAATTAGATATCCAAAGATAAAATAGAAAGTTTATTTTTAGGACAAAAAATAACCAAAGAAATTCACGCTCAGTATCAATGACAAAATATTAATGTAGACTTGTAGACCTCATAATAAAGTGTATTTGTTCAACTCAAGAATTATTATTCTAAAGTCATTAATTTTAATCTGTTGTCACGTACCTAGAATTGTGTAATTTCGTCTCGTATTATATATAGGAATAATATTGTAATCAATGTACATATTATGCAATTCTGACACCTATTTAAAGCAAAATGATGTTTGTTATCATATATAATTACACTGTGACGTAAGCTTGTGTTTGTTATTCCCGCGTTATTAGTTTAAGATTAGAAATTGCATCACTTATTTAAATGTACTGAATATTTCTTATTATCAAATTTATGTTATCCTGCACAAACACAGTTGATTACTTAATTAAGTTATATGACAGTGTTGAAAATAATGCTTTTATCGACGGATTTCGCTCAAATTATGTGTTTTAAGCGATGTGAATACAACTGTCTAAAATAAAAATAAAAATATTTATCCAAAATAACCACAACAAGAATAAGTTTTATTTAACTGGTATTATGGGATTAAAACTATCCTTGCAGAATACTAAGAGTCGATATTGACATCACGTTATACATCGCTACCTAGTAGTTTAAACTTTTCATAGAATTCGTCTGCATTTACCTTGTAGGTATATCGTAGGTCGTAATTAGTAATTATATTATCTACAAAAATATTGTAATCCTTGTAGATAACCAGGATTAGCATAATATCTTTGAAGATAGTTGCGATATCATACAATCCAGAGAATTCTTCGAGAAGACAATTTTATTATTCGATATAAAATCATCTTTTAATTATTTAACTGTTCGGGACTTTTTGCGATAAGTATATCATTACACTTACGATTTTTGCTGACGTTTCGGATGCGTTGAAGCGCGCCGTGACCACGGGTGTTATGAGCTCACACCGCGAGTTTAAAAAAAAGTCATCTTTTATCATAAGTCATCATTTCATCTTTTTTAGGGTTCCATGCTGTAAGAGTTCCATGAGTGTTTCTGAGGGCTTCATTTCAAGGTAGGTATATCCGAGATCCCTGCCACGTGACTTAATACTGTGTGGCTTTTTAGTGGGTTCGATGCCAACAAAGGGGGTTAGGTTAACTTTTCATACTTATCAAATAGGTATAAATTGATCTACTTATCTTTCAAATTGATGAAAATAAACGGCGCAATGAGTAATGTTCACCTTAGACTTGGAATAACAAATTAGTCACTTGTTGATTTGCGGAACCTCGAGTGGGCATTACTTAATAAAATACCAGGAAACTGAAGACACTCGATAGCATATGAGTTTTAATTAACTTGCTGTGTTATTTTTAAAGTTGTGTGCCTACCTAAACATTTATAGGCAAGTCATTTCAGCTCGTGTTGTTAGGCAAAGGTTGACTCAAGAGAGTAGGTATATCTGTAACGAATATGCACGCATATATTTCTCACTTGCGTCCAAGTTTGCGCTGGCGAGCCTGAGAATCTTTGTTTTTGATTTCGTCTTTTCCGGGAGCAACTGTTATATGCCTGATTCCCCAACCTGCAGAGGAAAGCCAGGTGAGGTTGGCTTGGACCTCAAGGCCCTGTACATCCACAATAATATAAGCCAGATCAATGTTAGAGATGTCCCCCCATTCTCTCATTACGCCCTGGATTGTTAGAGTCATAGAGTGTGACAAGTTAATAATATTATAGGCAGCACGAGTGCGTGTGTGACGCTCTTACTAGGTATTGCATAGACGGTGGTTAGCAACTAAATCTGTGTCATCTGCGTACATTCAAACTTGACAAAAATATTGGTATCAATGCTTTCTCACATGTAATGCTGGACCTACACGTGTTTATAGATAAACTGACACACCTGAACTCTGGAATATAGATAATTATCGCGATCTATTGTAAAAAGATTAGAAGTATCAACTTAGGTATTTTAACGTGGTTTATCACATTTTTATCTCTGAATCTATAATCTCAGTAATGCGATAAACCCGTACCTAAACTGCTATTTAAATGTATAGGTACCTACATGTATCATTTAATTTTTGGAAGATGGAAATTGTGTGCCTGCTGATATTCCTGGCTTAGATAGGTTCGTATAATCAGAGATTTTGCTAAGACAAAACAAAAGCTCAAACTCGATAGGTTTGTCTTATTTAATTTAGGAGATCCTATATGGTCACCTTCCTACTCCTTCATCACACTAAATGTAAGGTAAGTATGCAAATTTCATCAAAATCGATTGAGGATATCTGCTAAGATTGCTTACCTATAGGATAGGTATCTGCATCAAAATCGAGTTGCATGTTTTGACCCGAACATAGTCAGCATCATAAAAATGTTGAAAACAATCTAAATACCAAAATTCTAATTTTATAATTGTTATTAGATTACTCAAATAGTTGTAAGTATCCAGAGTGGTTCAACTATCTTAACAATCGGTCTTGAGTTAGTAGAGTATTCATAGTCATGTACACAATCACGCCGGTCGATGGTATCCAGTCAAATATAATTTCAAAAAATCTAGACATTGTCATTTAATCGCATTTTGTATCCCTTTCTTACTTGTATAGCCATCCCTTTCACACAATGGCGGGATGATAAGGGATGGGTAGGTATGTGAGTAAGAAAAAGAAACAAAAGGTGTCAAATTTTCTAAGGTGACAACGTCTAAATATTTTGAAATTATATTTGATTGGATACCATCGACCGGCGTGATGGTGTTTATAAATATGAATACTCTACTTAATTATCTACATGATACTGGAAGATCGATTGTTAAGATAGTTGGACCATTCTGGATAGTTACAACTATTTGAGTAGGTACTATAATAACATGAGAATTTTGATCAATAGAATTTTGGTATTTAGATTATTTTGAGTAATTCTGGAATAAACATTTTTAAGATGCTGACTGTACATACAATATGCCTAAAATATGTTACTGCGAATGTCCGAAATGCAGTGTATCTTAAGTGTATGTTAACACCCACTTAAGAGTTTTGGGGAATGACCGTCATATCCTTTTCGTAACAATTTCGGTTATTCATCTGCCTGTTATCATATATCTATCATAGAACACGACGACTTGGTCAATTGGGTTATTTTACTGTAAGATAAATTTTATTACGGCTATACTCACGTAAATCGTCTGGATACGCCAGACTAGACCGAGTATTGCCGTAATAAAATTTATCTTATTGAAAAATGGCTCAAGGTAGTTTCTATTTTACTGTAGTAAAAAAAAAGTGTAAGTGACTGGTCACGGGTTCAACTCCTATGGTAATCGATAGCGCACAAACAAATAGGATGTAGAGGCGGACAAGGTACATACAGTACCCAGGCTCCGAAATTAAGTAGGTAAGTATACCTACATAAGTAAATTTAGCCGATTGCGCTATAAATGTCTGAGTAGATTGAATGAAGTCACGTTTTAATGTTAATAACATGCAAAGGTCGTAAGTATATACAAAGAAGTCGTAGGTCGCCTACTAAAGTAATTATATCACTTGGTAATTATTGTTTATAGTAGCCTACTAAAGTATTTCAGGTAATGTACCTAAGTATAGTGGTATAGTATAGTTAGCGCCTAAAGTGGATGATTCTTATCAGTTTGACTACTGCACGTACTGCTTGCTTATGATTGTGACAATTTTCATGGGAGCGACAGACGTCTAACCTCTCAACCCGGAGAGGAAAATCTGTGCTTCAGCCTCGTCCGCAGTCAATCAGCAGGACTTTGGACTTGCCCAAGTGCCCAAAAGTGTGACTTGGGCCTATTGCCTGTCTAATGTCTATCTACTCATTTTACATGAGACAATGTCAAATGTATACATACCTAGTAGGTAGGTACATATACCTACTGAGTTCACTATCTACCTGTAACGGCTATAAATAATTATCAGTTTCATTATAGTTTTATTCATGTTGTTCTACAAAATAATTTACATGTACATAGTTATCTCGTATTTGTTAATAATATTATTGTTGTAGTACTTAACAAATTATTTTCAAATACAATTCATTAAGATTAGACCTTTTTTTTATTATGAATTTATGAATGTTATTGTAAGTTAGAATTTAAGTAAATATTATGAATATTTTATCTTTCTTGTATGAATGCCAGATCGGGATTTATAGGCCGACTTTTTATGCGCTAGTATTTTTTTGGAACTC
Organism: Eilema caniola; assembly: GCA_949126895.1. Classification (NCBI taxonomy): domain Eukaryota; kingdom Metazoa; phylum Arthropoda; class Insecta; order Lepidoptera; family Erebidae; genus Eilema; species Eilema caniola. The sequence continues at coordinate 19,973,130 of OX421462.1, forward strand.
TTAATCTATCTAGTTTAATTAAAATTCAAACAGTTATTATTTAATTTTATTATATAAATATACATCATTCTTATGGACTAGTACACCAACAATTCGAATAACGGTAATTTTGTAATTAAGCTAATACTATTATGCAAATGTTTATCACAGCTCTTTGTTGCATGATATGAATTTATAGATAACCGGGTAGGTATACAGGGTGTATTTTTGAAACGGGGCAGTAAGGGCAAGTACCTTAACCGTTGCAGTTACAGCAAAACGTTCTTAAAAGACCTTCCCTAACTTTTTGGGACATTTTGAACTGCATTCACAGATTTTGTAAAAAACTTACAGTTAGCAAAAAAAAATGCAAACAGTTCAAAAAAATTTTTTTATGCCAATCGATTCTATTTCATGTGGGGATCAAAAAACTCTATTGAGAATTGACTGTAAAGTAAATAAAAAGAATTTTTACCCTCAAATTTCGAATTTGATTCGAAAATCTGTGTGTTATTCTTAGTTTCAGCTGAGAAACTTCGTATGAGTTATTAATTAAGGATTTTCGCTAAAATGTCCTCTAATCGTGAAAAAATTGACTTATTAGAGGCGTATTTTGTCAATAATCGAAATGCGGGAGCTGCATTAGTGTGGTACCGCAATAAGTATCCGTTGCGGCATGTGCCAACAAGAAAGGTTATTACAAATCTTTTGAAAAACCAGGAATTGCAGGGTTCTTTCAAAAGAAAGCGGCAGCCTCATGTGGACATGGACACGGAGATTGCGGTTCTAACTTATGTCGAAGCATATCCAGAGGTATCGTCCAGGCAAGTCGCCCTTGAAGTAGGTGTATCCCACTCCCTTGTGATAAAGATATGGAAGAAATACGGCTACAAGTGCTATCGATATGGGCGCATAGTTCAAGTGTTACATCCGGGTGATGATGTTCGAAGGCTTACTTTTTGCAGATGGCTAAGAGGAAAAATAAGCAGAGATCATGAATTTTTAAATTACATACTGTGAGACGAAACGAATTTTTCCAATAACGGTATGTACAACAGAAAAAATCACCACTATTGGTCCAAAGAAAATCCACTAAGAGTTACGGCAAGTCATAATCAGGTTCGCTTCTCATTCAACTGTTGGTGTGGTATAATGTCCAATCGAGTCATAATGGTGGAATTTTATGAAGGGAAACTGAATTCTGCCATGTATAATGAAGTCATTTTACACCATCTTGAAAACGAGATGGACGAATGGCCCCTGTCGGAATTGCGAAAAGTTCATTTTCAACAAGATGGTGCTCCGCCACATAACAGTCACCTTTCACGTTCCAATTTGAGCCGCCTATTCGGTACACAGTGGATAGGTACACATGGTCCAACACAGTGGCCACCTCGTAGCCCCGGTCTAACACCACTTGATTTTTTTTTTATGGGGCTACGTGAAAAACGAGGTGTATAAGACGACGTACGCCAGTGTTCAAGAGCTCAAGGATGCATTAATGACCATTTTACGTAATATTCATCCCAGAACATTATTAGCCGCCATTCGTTCAGTGCAAAAAAGGATAGACTTATGTATTCGTGAAAATGGAAATCATTTTGAGCAATTTATTTCATAAACCAATTTCTTAAATGTTTAAATGTTTTTTTTTTATTTAAAAAAGTTCAAAATTTTACCTGACCTATGAGTTTCGAGTTGATTTATCATATTTCCGTACGAAATGTATGGGAAAGGTCTTTGGCGATTTCTGTCTTTTCTAGTACTGAAAGCTAAAATGGTCCCATAGAGTTTTTTGATCCCCACATGAAATAGAATCGATTGGCATAAAAAAAAATTTTGAACTTTTTGCATTTTTTTTTTGCTAACTGTAAGTTTTTTACAAAATCTGTGAATGCAGTTCAAAATGTCCCAAAAAGTTAGGGAAGGTCTTTTAAGAACGTTTTGCTGTAACTGCAACGGTTAAGGTACTTGCCCTTACTGCCCCGTTTCAAAAATACACCCTGTATATAAAAATAAAAAATAACTACGGCATAGGTATGTCTTTGTCTAGATTCAAGTTTAAAAATAATCACAACCTAGATAGATATGTAGGTATAGGTAGGTAAGTCCCTACTTATTGATGTATAAAGTCGTATCGTACCTAATAGTTTTCTTAGTAACAAGTTCCACTCATTAGCACTCTACGAATAATTATTCGTAGTTAGCACTGCTTTAATTAGTAGGTTTGACATAACAGTAGTAGAAAGATTCAAAGCTTAATCGATCTCTATGGCGATTCTCACACTGCTCCGCGTCACGCTGCGGTGCGGTACGTTGTGTTGCGTCGTCACACGTCACTACGGAGCTCTTTTGTATAGAAAACACGAACGGTCCGCGTCCGACACACTGAAAACGCGATCACGCGCGTACAAGCAGAAAACAGCGTCCCCGCGCGTGAAAACGCCATGCATGGCACAGATTTCCAGTGGAAATCTGTCATCACAGGCGTGATTTTGGCGGTATTTTAGGCCGAGACCTGTTAGAAATTTCTGAGCAGGTGGTGTAATGGAGCTGTTTGAGGTACTTAAACTGAAAATCAATAACAATTCAATGCAACGTGTATAAACGTTAAATTTATTTGTATGGAAATCTGGTGTGTCATCTAAAAATACCGATGCAGCTGGGCACTGTCGGTAAAGTTTAAAAAATAGTTCAACAAGCCAGGTGCAAACTGAAAATCCGTCGCAAATGGTATGGCATTTTAGTTTCTATATTATTCGATATTTAAATTTACTATTAATACAATTTTAGATTACCTCAAACATTTCTATGTCTATCAGTTCTCGAATTACTTAACCGCCTCCCCTCGTGTGACAGCAGACAAATCTGCGCGCAGTGGTAGATCTGCTGTGCCGCGACTACGCGCGTGGCCGTGTTTTTCTGCTTCCCGCCGCGGGGCGCAGGGCAGTGTGCCAATCGCATTATCGCATATAAATTTTCTTAAGCAATAATTTAAATGACCCGATTTCTTAAAATTAAACATTTTTGTACCTTATCTAATCAACGTTAGCACGACGATTCAATCTTTCAAGTGTCTCTGTAGAAATCTTAGTGAATTCTTCCTGCATGCTTTTTTGTGTCTTCTCAACCAAGACGTCGATGTCATCCTTCGAGAGGCCCTCAGTCTCGATCATTGGCAAAATTGACACAATGAATTCACCTGTAAAAATTGCAAATAGACAAACATCACTATAAAAACATTCACATACGGCACGGCACAAACCTACGTTGGAACTTTTAATCTTCAACCTTTGATCATAATGGGTAGGTACCTCTATACAGATGTAGAGTCATTCGGGTCAGTTTAAATTAAAACTAACTACCTACTCATGCGCATGGGTGCGCAATTAGAAAACCAATCCCTCTTGTATCCTTTGAACCCGGGGTTCATTTCATTCTACCATTTTCCTTTCGATGAAACCTGCCACCCCGACCCCAGAGAAGAGTTAAGAGCTAAGCCTGAGAAGAGCTAAGCCTGTGCCAGATCCTCAGCCGTCAATTAATAGGTGTGCCATCTCACCAGGATACTATGGCAACTATGGTCTTCGGTGCTCAAGCTCTTTTACTAATAAAAAAAAACATTCATGCAAGGGTGTGCTGATTTCCAAAATAAAAATATCTCAAGAAATTTCCACTTTTAATGTTTTTTAAGCGCGATAGGATTGCACAATTCTTGTATGATAATATATACCTAATTATTATATTCGGTTTAGAAGGTATTACTGTATTTTAAATAAAACCACCTAGGTTTATGCTGAACTTAGGAGAAACTAGGCACGAAATTATTGATAAGGGACCTATAGGTAATTATAATAGTGTTGTTTAAATGGTTGAAGACATATTTAGCAACTGGACAAGTCAACACAAAGTCTACAAACATGAGATTTAATGTCAATTTTGCTTCTAAAGAGACGTAGTTAACACAACTAAACAACGGCGTTAGTACAGTGCCGGATTAGCCACGTAGCAAGAGTAGCAAATGCTAAGGGCCCCGTGAACAGGGGGCCCCGCGCACCAACGCCTGTCTGACCATAAAACTCTCTCATGGCTCAACTCTAAACCCCAATCAACTAACTGACCTTAGGCAAATTGGCTCAAATAACTCTTTTCTAAGTATCATGAATGTCATTTACTGACATGAATATAATAAATATGATTAAACTATTTATAATAGCTATTATCACTGTTTACGAATTATTACTTACAAAAAGTATTAAATAAACATTATTATTGAGGCTTTTAATCATCTTCATCGCTATCTCATATAATTGTGTCAAGGAATAACGCAGGGCGACTTATAATTCTTGGTGCCAGGCCCATCTTGGGGTGCGAGGTCGCGTAATTTCTACGTCGGTTTCCCCCTTTGAACCTTGATCCTGGGCAGCGGAAGCTAGGGGGCTAGTGCACCCTGGACAGCGGTTAATACACTCCCACTTCTAGGAACTCTGTTAGCCGTTGACGAAAAACCCAATAGCTGACCCTATTGCATGCGATATGCGATAAGTCGTGGGATGGCGGGCCTGCAAGCTCGGTGAGTAGGGTTTCGAAGGATCCCTACTGACAAATTGGAAGCGGTCCAGCTACCGCTACGGTCGCTAGTAGGCTCTACAAGTGTCTTTCTGATTGCAGAGGGCGTAGTGAGTAGTAGTGGTAGACTGGGATGTATGGGTGTTTCGCTTTTGGCTTCGTCCAGAGGTCGGAGACATGGTCTGATACAGACCACCATTCGGTCAAGCCGTAAGCCCGACCCTGTCAGGAACTGTGGCTGCTAGTGGGCTACGAGGAAGACAACCTCTATAAAAAAAATTACACCCACGAGCGGGCTGACTCGGTCTGGTGCAGATTTCGTCCGATCCGGCTTTAATCCTGAATTGACAGGACCGGTGGATATTTGGATCCGCGACTCTATGAGCACGACACCGAGCTCGAAAACAAATAGCACAGAGGTCGAGGTACTCGACACGGAGGTTCCGTCCGCAACCGCGGCGATACATGTTTCTACATAGCCACTGCGGGTTGTCACGCACACACATGTTCGGCTTTATTCTGTCATCTGATTTTAATACTACAAACTTAAGAACCTAAAAGCAAACTAAGGGCCCCTTGGTGGTATTTGCTACAGGCCCCGCGCCGTGTTAATCTGGCACTGCGCTAGTACCATCACAAAGCATCTAAAGACAGGTAAAACCGGTTATAAATTGGGGAGCGAGGTCCCTACGCACCTGAGCCGAATTTGTGTCGTTTGTCGTCAAGGAAGTGGTATTTTGAAACGACGACTGGTTGTATCGGTGCACCAGCGTCCATTGCTACGTGAAAAGCGCCCTTACGGAACGGCAACAAGCGGTCGCCGGAATGTCTCGTGCCTTCAGGGAACAGCAGAAGTTTCCTCTATAAACACAAAAAATATTTCAAATTAGAATTCAACTATTGTATAATAATTAACTTATGAAACGTTATACAGGTTACATTTTGAATCAGTGACCAGGCTATTAAGGGGTCGCGTTGTGATGAATGCTAAAACTAAACGCATGCTTTAGCGACTGTATCCACTTCGTTATTTTAGACAACATATTGTATAATAAGTGTTTTTTAGATAAGTTGCTTGTTAATTATTACTTAGTCGATTGAAGTTCCTAAAAAAATTGGGAAATTGTTGGAGCAAGATCTTATCGCAGCTCCTCTAATTTACCGATTGTCTTTACTCTATAGTGAAGTAGAGTACCTATTGTAAGAACCTAATTTATCCTTCCCCTATTACTGAAAAAATAATTAGATAGATATAACTTTAAAATCTTACTTCGGAGCGATATTATAGTGGCAGACAAATAAATTTTCTCTACATCATAATATGCAGAACAGACCCTGTCGTTATCTATAATATCAACAAACAAACTATTTAGGATAGGTAGGTATACACATGTGACAAGCCCCCTGCAAATGAGATCCAGACAGTTATTTTTATCACAAGGCCAAACTATGACATTAAAATGAATTATTTAGTATTATCTCTCTGAGTCAATGTCATAACGACGCGACGTATTGACATATGTTTATTGGTAATGCCAACAACGCAGATACCTACATATTCTACTGAAACTCCAGTTCACATTTATAGCCTTATATTAGTAGGTAGACTAGAAGAAACCTAGGGAAGTAGACTGGAACGCACTGGGAGCGCCAGTTTAGGCGGGGTAGAGTAGGTACCCCACCTAAACAGGCGCCAGTGAGCAATTATTATCTACTCCTTTAATAGCAGTAGATATTAGATACATACATATTCTCTGCACTACCTGTTGACTGGTAGAGAATGCTCGTGGCATTTAGTCCTTACCCTTCATTCCAATTTCGCTTAGGTGGGTATATTCCAGTAAAGTAAAAATTGAATGAAACTCAAAATATGCCGTAATTCCTTCCAGTGCCAGCCATCCCGCAGTATAATTGCCCTATTGTTCGTGGCATATATTAAGTGTGTCAGCTGGGACAATGAACTCTATGTTTACTATTGTAAATATAAGTTAATACGGGTTCAATGAGGTACTGGCCGCTTGAAGTAAGGTCATTTTAAGTTTCTGTTGGTAGGAAATAATATTTATATTAGGCTATGATTTATACTTTTATGGTTAACAAGTTAAAGAGATTTTGATCCGAAAAGTGTGTTGTCTGCAAATAAAGTTATTGAGCTCTTTTTAAGTGGTCATCGAAAAAAAATCAATCAAAGAAATAATCGTCTTCTTTCTTTTTTCCATGTGGTTAGTGGCCAACCTGTGACAGAGTTGTTCAGTCACCTCCGTTTTGACCTACTGACTGTTGACTGTTGTTGAACCGACTTTTAACGTGCCCTCCGAAGCACTCCGAAGAATAATTAGATTTAGGTAGTAATCAAATCATGCATATTTAAATAAACCTCGTGCATCTGAAAATACTATGTTACTGTACATTATATGCGACTAATACGACACAGCATGGTTGCGACTTTTATCATATACCACTTAGGTACCTACATCTCGCGAGGCTCTTATTTTATCATGCAGTATCACAAATTCACAAGTAAACAAATAGGAAGGGCTAGGTCTCAGTGCTCAGTAATCTCCACCTAGTGCTTATCTGTTCCAATCGGAGCTAGGCGCTCTAGATCTCACTTCCGTGGCGAAAATAAATAAATTACCTAGGTCATCTTCGCGTAAATTCCGACCGCATCTGAAGCTGTCACCTCGGAGTCCAGGATCCGCTTTTTTCTAAGTCTAACTGCGTCGCGGCTGAACTTCCGTAATTCTTCAACTTCGATATTTTTCGTAACCCATTGGAGATTTCGATGCATTGCAGTTAGAGCAGTTTTTAGACTTTTTACAGTGCTTTTTCCATAGATGTTCGTATAACAAAATGAGACCGATGGCGACGGCTCAACGTGTTCTTCTAGGCATGGAGATATCAAATGGACTATGGACTAATGCAAATAGACATTCACGCATACAAATGTTAGCACTGAGCGGGAATCGAACCCGTTCCTGCATTCACAACCTCCACGCCACTGAGACTAAATTACCTAGTTATTTACTCATTTCATTAAAAACTATTATTAATTTGTGTTTGTTGAATCCGTTTAAACTTGGGTGGATATCTAATCTGCCACACGTAAAAAATGGTCTAATGTCTAATGTTAAAAGAGTAAAGAAATATTTGATAAGTCTATAAATCATGGATAATTTAAATTACTATATATTTGAATATAATTGTGTGCAAATACTTGGATAAGTAATAGTACTGACATAGAGTTAATTCCAAAATGTTAGTAAAAAAATGTATTTTAATTATCTGATCACGTTGACTCTAGGGGTAAATATACCTGCCTATCCGCTCGTGAACCCAAAAAGAAATTAACCTTGGCAGATCAAACAGAATTACTGGTATCGTCTCTGTACATTGTTACGTCATCCGAGCGAAACATCACCTATAACCTAAGTGTGAAGTATGACGGTGACCTCGTTCCTGGCGATTAGATCATTCTCTCTGACGAAATACGCCATAGGACAACACACTATACAACTACCAATAGATAGGTACTTCAATCAATGAATTTGCGCCATTTTGTGCTTACAGGGACTCATTGTTTATCAAATAATATGGAAGTAGATACCAATCATAAGTAATAACAAGTTTTCGCCTTTGGGCAGCAGCACTAATACCTTTATAACTTACCTCAATCTATGAATTAGCATATCGCAAACGCACTCCATTGCTGGACATAGGCTTCTCCCACTATTGGGATATTTGTACCTACTGATTCTACGCTGGCCAGACGGGTTGGTACAGGGGATTTATTTCGAGTTTTCCTTATCTTCTTCTTATATGCACACTATCTGCGTATTTTTACGTTTAGTTGCCTCTTAAGACACCCTTAGGATGAGATGGGGGAGTGATATCAACTTGTATTCTTACCTACCTACCTACCTAATAGAATATTGAGCCCTTTTCGGTGCCCTACTTTTTAACTAAATGTGACAGTTCAAAGAATAGAATACTCTCCATTATATTCTTTGTGAGTCACCTAAATACATACTTGTTGTAGTAATTATTTAGGTAAGGTTATCTACAGAGCACATATCTACCTAGGTAGTTTAGACCTTACCTTTTGATCCTTAATCGCTTCAACTTGCTTGTTGAGAGCATCTCGCGCTGTCTGAGCTCCTCTGTCTATGAACACAGTGCCCCACAGCCACGTCGCAGTGCCAAATGGAACGAGGTACTGAAGCGAACGCTTTGCAACCACCGTGCAACGGGACATCAATGGCCATATTACCGCCAGCGCTGTAACAAATAATATTAAAATAATAATATTATTTGATGCATTGCTTTACTTAAAATCATTATTTTAATCATTGACTACCTATAAATTAAGCGAAATATAATGAAATATTAAATTAGACAGGGCCAGGGAATTTCAAATTATATGTAATTCAAATTGGAATATATCTAAGACTGGACAACGAATCTAGGAGTTTTAGGAAGATTTAGAAAAAAAATACAAGGTATTAAAAACTATTTATTTTGCTGACTCGCGTAAGGGGATAGATAGCCCGATAAGATAATCAACAAATGTTGATTGTATGTTATAAAACGTGTGTTTGCAAGGTCAGGTGAGTGATATGCACAATACCGACACCAGCAACCTTAACCTAGGTGCCTACTTATATTAAAATACTTATCCCGTCTTACTGATTGATTAACGCAAAGCCTAAACTACACCAACCAACTAGTAGATAGATATTATAAATCTGTGCCTAAACAATCAACCAAAATTTCAAGTCTGTATAGTGCTTTCGCTAAAGTTACGAAGTTATTTTAGTCGGTTTGAATTAATTTTTTAAGCATTATTCATGTTAAACATATTTAAATCGATTTAAATCGATTTAAATAGAAAAAATTGAATCGGTCTAGGCGGGGTTCGAACCCGCGATCTTTGCCTTACAGGGCATTTTTATATTAAAATCGATTTGTTTTATTAGATTTTTTAAATAAGAAGGTACCTAACCTACCTGCTTATTATCTTACAAGTGGTTAAGGAGTCGGCCTTACGATCGAGAGGTCCCGGGTTCAAATCCTGGCCATTACACTACGAACGTGAACCCACTCCTAGCACAGGCAATTTAGCTTGATTGGAGGGGTTAGAGGGAATATTAGTAACTAGCTGTTGCCCGCGGCTCCGCCCGCGTGGATGGCGGTTATCGCTTAGTGTTGAGCCGACGCTATTGAGCATTAAATTCGCCTCTCTACTCAACTTTGTCCTCGACTATGTACTCACCTCTGTTCATGACTTTCTACTTGCCTCTATATTCGACTCTCTACTCGACTTTCTACTCGCCTCTATACTTGAATTTACATTCGACTCTACTGACTTCTCTGTTCCCCTCTCTATTCGACTTTGTACTCTTCTCTATACTCGCTTTTCCATTGGCCTCTCTACTTGCCTATCCATTCGATTCTCTTTTCGCCTCTCTACTTGACTCTCCCCACTCGCCTATCTACTCGCACCTCTACTCAACTCTCTATTCGATCCTACTCACCCCTACATTCATCTTTCCACTCACCTCACTATTTGCCTCTCTATTCAACCTTTTACTGCATTCTATATGATTCTATACTCGCCTGTCCACTGGGACTCTAGTCGCATATCTACTTGCCCCTGTGGTCGACTCTACTCGACTTTCGATCTTTACACGCCTATCCACTCGCTCCTATAACAATCTCTACTCGCCTCTCCACTCGCTTCTATATTTGGTTCGCTACTCGACTATGTCCGTTCCGAAGCTCTAATTCACCTTTGTACCAAATTTCATGAGGACATCTTAAAAGAAATTCTTACTATTTATCCCATATTCACCCTCTTTTTTTGTGAAATTGAAAAATGAAAAACTTTAAACCCATAGCCCTGTTTCCCTTCCTCCCTTCCTCTTCATCTTTTTTTTCGCGATAAAAGGTAGCATATGTCCGTTACCAAGCTCTAATTAATCCCTGTACCAAATTTCATCAGGATATCTTCAAAACTGTCAAACTTTCATCCCAAGGCCCTAGTCCCCCCCTTCTACCCCCTTTTTCGTGATAAAAGGTAGCCTATTTTTGTTCCCAAGCTCTAAACTATCTCTGTGCCAAATTTCATCAGGAAATCTTCAAAAATAACAAACTTTCATCCCAAGGCCCTAGTCCCCCCCTTCTACCCCCTTTTTCGCGATAAAAGGTAGCCCATGTCCGTTCCCAAGCTCTAAACTATCTCTGTACCAAATTTCATTAAAATATCTTCAGAAATGACAAATTATCATACAAACTTTCATCCCCTATTTCCCCCCCTTAAACCCCCTTTATTGTGATAAAACGTAGCCTATGTCCGTTCTCAAGCTCTAATATACCTCCGTACCAATTTTCATCAAGATCGGTTCAGTGGTTTAGGCGTGAAAGCGTAACATACAGACAGACAGACAGAGTTACTTTCGCATTTATAATATTAGTATGGATTTCGATAATTTCGGTTGCTAATATTCTTTTACAAAAAAAAAAACGGCACATTATTCTAAAATAGAAACAATCTCGTAATTTCCCTTATCATCATCATTTGTAGAGTAAATTGACATTTATTATAATACTTGTATTTTTGTACTTATTTCCTTGTTCCTCGTTATCTAACAAAAATAGCCCAATCAAAGTAGTTAAAGAGTAAATACATTATGAGTGCCTACTTATATTAATTTTGATTGGAAGGCCCAAATATCAAGAAAGCAGAAGATCGTGTATAAGTAAAGTAAATTTATTTGTCACATAAGTTTTACAGTAATAAACACTACATTATGCATTCAAAGTAACATCTTAGACCATTTAACAAGTGTTAAAAGTTGACCACTGATACCCATGCTAAGAATAAACTTGTGTTATGGGCATCAGAGCTCTCATGTATACATTCATTCTTTAGTCTGTCAAAGTAGATATTACGTAGATTAACTTGAATATAATAACAACTTCATATAGGTAATTTGTGTGTGTGTGTGTGTGTGTGTGTGTGTGTGTGTGTGTGTGTGTGTGTGTGTGTGTGTGTGTGTGTGTGTGTGTGTGTGTGTGTGTGTGTGTGTGTGCGGATGCGTGCGTGCGTGCGTGCGTGTGTGTGTGTGGTCGTGTGTGTGCGTGTGCGCGTTTACGCCGGTGTGTATGTGGATCATTTAGACTAATTTAGAGTATGGACACTGTTACTAAATTTTCCGTTTCATCGTAGTTTCGTGTTAGTAACCACTTATAGATTTTACGTTTGCAATCCAGTCTACAAAGATGGTAGATATTGCATGCTTTATTAATTGTATTATAGGTATGACTAGCTAGTACACAAAAATGGCGCTGAGCGCACGCCGTTCTTGCTTTTTTGATTTGGCACACCTTATATTGTTGACATGTCCTACGCTTTTGTTCAATGTTACCATTACATATCGGCAAGGAGTGTTTGCGTATGGTAATTTGCTGCACAAAGAGCTGTCTAACCGTTAGAACCTTACAGTATCTGTAAAGGGATTCCGTGGGATATCTGAAAGGTTTGAACATCATGACTTTGAGGACCGCTCTTTGTGCCCGTTCAATTTGCATGAAGCGTGTTTTTTGAGCTCCACCCCAAGCTACAATACAGTATGTGAGCAAGGATTGACATAGTGCGAAATAGACTGTCCTCAGAGTGGAGAAATCGGCGGAACATCTAAGCTTTTTAAATAAGCCGATGTGTTGCCGAGTACGGGCAGTGAGTTTTTCCAGTTGAGACTGCCAGGTTAGTGAGTGGTCTATCAGAACTCCAAGGTATCTAACCGTTTCACTCCTTGTAATCTGAGGACAGCTACAACACACCGTCGGTTCATCGGGACTGCAAGAGTGGGCTTTGAGACAATTAACAATGTTAGACGTAGGAGTTCCTAAGTGGAATGGTATATAAGCAGTTTTGGAGAGATTTAATGTAAGAAGGTTACATGACAGCCAGTTCATCACCGACTTGAGGCTCTCTTCCGCGTATTTTACGGTTTCAGGCCAGTTCTTACCGTGTACTACGAGGGCCGTATCATCTGCGTAAGTAAAGATGGAGCAGTTCTTAAGTGGTAGATTACAAAGATTATTTATGTATATCAAAAATAAAGTTGGACCGAGTATAGAGCCCTGGGGTACACCGAAACACAAAGGTTCGAAATCACTAGTCAGATCATTTATTTTGACACACTGAGTACGATTGCTAAGGTAATCTTTAAAGAGTTCAAGCGCGTGACCTCTTATGCCAATTTCCTCCAGTTTATTCAAGAGATGAGGAACAGACACAGTGTGAAATGCTTTCGAAAGATCCAAAAAGATCCCTAAGCAGTTTGCCTTTTTATCCAGTTTAGAGACAACATGGTCTATTAATGATTCAACTGCATCTTCGGTTGACCTCCATTTTCTAAACCCATATTGATTAGCTGCCAATAAGTTATGTTTAGATATAGATTTAGTTAAGAACTTTAGAAATGGCAGGTAGGACTGATATGGGTTTATAGTTGTTGACACTGTGTCTGTCCCCCCCCCCCCCCCCTTGAAAACTGGATGTACAACAGCTTTTTTCAGTACAGTAGGAAAGCAGCCCGAGGACAAAGAAATGTTACAGATGTGAGTTATTAGTGATACAAAAACGGGCAGACATGACTTTAGTAGTTTCGGGGATATGCCATCCCATCCGGGTGCAGCATCCGTACGAAGCCCGTTTATAATTCGTGTTATTTCATTTTCGTCAGCAAGCAAGAACATAAGAGAGTTACGAGGTTTTGTATTATTCGGACACGCGTAGGTAGGTTGGGCAGAGCCAGACCCAGAAGCCAATTGACTACCGATATTTGCGAAGTATCTATTTACATTGTTTATAGAGGATGTGCTATCCTCGCAAACATGCAATAGTTCGCTGGGTGAGGTCACGTTACGATGACTATTAGTCAAGTTTCTGATGACATTCCAAGTGGCCTTATAGGGTTATTTTTAGCTTTACTAAATTCCGATTTTTCGTACGAGATTATGTACTTCCTATACATAGAGGAGGATATCTCTGATCCTTTCCCTACCGAAGTCTAGTTTACATTAAAATAAAACCACTTTTCAACAGATTAAGTAAATAATCTAATCTATACATACATACATAATACATATTAATAAAATTGGAGCGTCTGTTTGTAATATTGAAATAACCGTTTTTTACTACATGCATATGAATATAATACGGTAGGTATATACACCAAAATAATTTTTTTTTCAATTTTTGTTGTCCGTCTGTCTGTCAGTTTGTTCCGGCTAATCTCTGAAATGGATGGACCGATTTTGACGGGACTTTTATTGGCAGGTAGCTGGCAAACAGCTAGTAACAAAATCGCGACAAAATCCGTTAAAAAGTGGTTAAATTTCGATGAGTGATATTCGCGTAAGCATTAGAGCAACATTGACCACAATTTAATTATGTTAATATTAGGTCCTTCCGTATGAAATTAGCGTTTTGTCGTACTGATCAATTTGATCTGAAATATCTCCTCTTTGGTTGAGAATTCCAAATTCGAATTAATAAATTCATTTAGCTGGTTTTTTTTTCTTTGGAATACAGTCATTCATTTGTTATTTTCCTCATTATTTTTTATTTGGCGTCGCTTATTACCGCGCAATGGAAAACATGAAATATCGGTATATTTATGAGTACGAGTTCTACCGTGGCACCAGTGCTGCAGAAACAGCTCGAAGAATTAATGATGTGTACGGCGCTGGTGTCGGTAAAGACAGCACGGTACGTTTTTGGTTTCAACGTTTTCGTTCTGGAAATTTCGACCTTAAGAACCAACCCCGTGGACGACCGGAGATCAAAGCGAAAAACGAAGAATTAAAGGCTATTGTGGAAGCGGATCCATCACAAAGCATTTCAGAGATAGCAGCAGGCTTCGGGGTAAGTGACAAAACTGTATTAATCCACTTGAAGCAAATCGGGAAAGTAAAAAATCTCGAACGATGGGTACCTCATGAATTGAATGAATCGAACTTGCAAACACGGGTCACCTGCTGTGTTACTTTGCTCAACCGACACAATAATGAAGGGATTTTAAATCGAATCATTACTTGTGATGAAAAGTGGATATTGTACGATAATCGAAAGCGCTCATCGCAATGGCTGAACCCTGGAGACCCAGCCAAATCCTGCCATAAACGAAAATTGACTCAGAAAAAGTTACTTGTAAGTGTTTGGTGGACTAGCGCCGGTGTCGTTCACTACAGCTTTCTTAAATCTGGCCAATCGATTACGGCAGATATCTATTGTCAGCAACTGCAAACCATGAAGGAAGAACTAGCTGTTAAACAACCGAGATTGGTCAACCGCTCCAGGCCACTGCTGCTTCACGACAACGCAAGACCACACACTGTACAACAAACAACCACTAAGTTAGCTGAGCTACAATTGGAATGTCTGCGACATCCACCGTACTCCCCGGACCTTGCTCCAACAGATTACCATTTCTGTCGGAATTTGGACAACTTCTTACAAGGAAAAAATTTCACTCCGATGCAGCAGTCCAAACCGCCTTCAAAGAGTTTATTGATTCTCGCCCCCATGGTTTTTATAGTAAAGGGATCAATGAACTACCCATAAGATGGCAAAAGTGCATAGATAACAACGGTGCATACTTTGATTAATTAAATATATTTTACAAAAAAAAATCGACTTTTTATTCCTCCCGTACAAAACGCCAATTTCATACGTAAGGACCTAATATAATAAATTATTATGAACTTTTTTAACGTTCATATATTTTTGGAAGCCTGGAAGCGCCCATATTATAGTAAACTCGTCTGTACAATGTTCATATTATTAACGTTGATCCGAGCTATCATAATAATATGAAATAGGAAGTAGAAATAAAAGCCAAATATTATAATAATTGGCCAATTGCTCAAATATTGTGATATCGAAAATTACACAGTAATTTCAAAGTATTATGGGGACAACGCTGCGCCACAAAAAATAATCATTTGGTAAAATTAAATTAAACTGGCTGTTACCCGCGGCTCCACCTGCGTGGATATCGATTATCGCAACAGAATTTCTTTAGAGAGTTGGGATAGGACTGAATATTATAAAATTGCTAATTCATCGTACCTATCTGTCTATAGGAGATTTAAATTAAAAAAAGAAACCCGAAACCCATAAAAATTTTGGTATTCTTATCGAGTCTGTTCTTCGCAATGGATGCAAAAACTACTAAATGTATTTCGTTGGATCGATCTGTATATTTGTGCTGGAGGTATATGATCAAAAGATGATCAAAAGTCGCAGTCAGCTAGTTATTTACCTAATACATATTTTAAACTGGCGTGCATGGTCTTTTCTATTGTACTTATGAGATAAAGACATTTCTGTGATTTCAGATTGCAGTATGTTTTATTGTTCTTCGAAAATGTAAATTACGTAGAGCTACTAGCTAAGCTGTTAACAAAGAACATACCAAAAGCCAAAAATATGATGTATAGAAAGGGGTTTTGTTTTCTATGTGCTAAAAAAATACCGGTTTATTGTGGATAAAATTTTCGTGGTACTAGATGTGGTCTAATTATATTAACATACCCTTCATGGGTGATAAAGGCTATAAAGATGGGCCTTGGTTTGCCACAGTCTACGCGTGCCAAAGATAGGCATTTTCAAATGATTCGAGAGTTCTCTGGAAAACTTTAATGAGAAATGTAACGAATACTTTCAAAAATAAACACCCCTCTATTCAATTTGATTACGTTGCGGATTATAGTGAAGGTTCGACATTTTATGAGTGAAGAACTTCCTATAAGTTTCGGTGTACCCCAAGGAAACATACTAGGGCCCACTTTTGAGCTCAAATAAGTTAGAGAAGCACAATCATAAAACTGTGTTAATTAATCAGGCCCTCGAATCTGCTGCAGCAAAACCACTGTCATACATAGACACTGTAAAAAATGGCATCAAATTTTAGAATTTATTGCTATATTCTTTAAGTCCAAAATGAAATGAAACTAATTTCACTACACTTTTTCATTCACTCTACAAAAAGAAATTCAATTTTAGACTTTAACGACATTGTTTTTTTTTATCGTGCGGGAAATCCCTACTGATACCACCCCCTTCGGAGCCGGAGGGGGAGGTTATGTTTGACTCGAACCGACAACCGCACGCCGTCTGTGGGTCGCAGTGCAAGGCCGAAGGTGAGGTAGCTATAGAGCATATCCCTCGCAAACGCTATTGCTTTAAAGATTCAAGATTGGTTTTGCAGTGTCCGTGGTCTGGCTGTGATTTTGCTTTATAGCAGAATTGAGTTCCAGTTGGTGAGGAAATAGGAAATTGAAAAAATAATCTCGTCATTACAAAGTGCGTGTACTAAATAAAATTATTTAACCTAAAATAAATGACAATAACAGAATAATGCCCCATTGAGAACTGCTGAGTTGTTTATATGTTTTAAGCTAAATTTAAATGCTTAGTAGGTAAGTTTCCAAACCTAAAAAAATTAGCAACGTTTCATAATCTGTGCCGTATTAAGATTGCAACATAACCATTATCAATTAATACATTTTTTATTACGCTTTCATTCTAAATATTATTATATCATTTTGTTTAGCTACTTACCGTACAGGTCGAGGCCGCTCTGATGATTCAGAAGCACAACTGTCCCCCTACTGTTGTTCACGTTCTCCAGTCCTCGTACTGTCCAACTAAGCCCGAGCAATCTTGCTAAAGCCCTCAGCGATGCCGCAGGTATCCTATATATAAAATATTCTCCATTGTACATTATATGTCAAACTTTGTTAACATTACCGTCAGCACCAATTTATTTAAAAATTACAGTTAGGTACTGTAATAATCATAGGTGGGAATTAGGTAGAGTTATTTATGTAGTCGCATCGAAATGATGATTATGAATGTGGATCTTCAGTTCATGATAACTAATTATATAAAAAAACGAAAGTTTATAATTAGATCCAAAATTACATTGTATAAACTTTCAATGCGTAACGTCCGCCGTCAGGAGGCGTCGTGCTACGTAATCAGTATTACTTACCAAACACTAGTGACTCATTTTGATGGTTCATCCAATACAACCTCGATATCGACTGCACATAATAAATGCATGACGTGATTTTTTTTCGAAAAAGAACCTTGAATTGATAATGTATTTTGATTCTATCTGTTTTACATGCCAGTATTCTATTAACATATCACGTATAAGTAGGCTGCATTGCTTCAATTGAATGTAGGTGACCCGATAACCAAATAGCAAAACATCATCTAATGAAATATGTATCATGTGATCATAATGATCAAGAATTTAAGAAGACAAATTAAATGATAGTCAAGAGATGCCTGGTACTGAAAGTGAACAGGAGTTAAACATAGGTAAGAATTGAGTCACATCAGATGTCTTCCATGTGAAACGCGGTTTATAGGACTGGAGTGCTCAACATTGAAGGTAATTTGATCAAATTGCTATTATTTTCCACTTGAAAAACCAAACAAGCCTTCTTCACTCCTATAATTTAATGCAATACGATCAATAGCACCTGGTCAGGGTAGTAATGAATTTGAAACTTGAACGTTAATTGTTGTAAACAGTGGTTTTTGGTTATGTCGAGTTTACATCACGACGACCATAGGTATTGATAACTCAAGTGGAGAAAATTAACGTCTTTGACGCCTAAACCACTGAACCGATTCTGATGAAATCTGGTATAGGGGTAGATAGGACCTTGAGGAAGGATTAGACCTTAACATCCACGCGGGCGGAGCCGCGGGCAAAAGCTAGTATTTTATAAAGGTGAGGTAATTGTTAAGTCGTTCTTTTGTTAAACAAAAGACACCGGTTTTATTTATGTTTTTAATGGCATTTGGAGTACTTAAGTATGTCTAGACTAATCTAGACAAAATTACGACATACCTAAGCATAACAACAC
Organism: Eilema caniola; assembly: GCA_949126895.1. Lineage (NCBI taxonomy): Eukaryota > Metazoa > Arthropoda > Insecta > Lepidoptera > Erebidae > Eilema > Eilema caniola. Next base: position 19,991,634 of record OX421462.1, read on the forward strand.
AATGACATCGTTGGTATGCTATACTATAGGTATCGCTCTCAATAAAACTAAAGTACTTATGCAGCTAGTGCGTGGATTAGCATTAGGTACACTTGTTCAAAAATAATCATTAAAGACACCGCTTACTTGTCCAGACGATTCGTCCAAGAACAAGAACAAGAGGTTTAAGAGCCTTACCAGGGTCAATCTCATTTTCAGGCGTATGTTTAGAGGCCAACTACGTTTTTATTTATGGACGTATTAAAAACTGTTTATACTGCGTTATTGCTTAATTTTTTGGCTACATTTTGTACATATTTTGTTATCCTCACTTCCAAATTATTATATCAAAATCGTTCCCAAAGCAAAAAGGTTAGGTACTCATAAGAAAACTTTAAACTACATGTAAGCGGAAAGGAATTTTTAAACTGTTTTTAACTAAAAGAAAGATAAAGATATTTGAAGTATAAACTGTACATTTTTCTGTTTAATGTATTGACTTTTGAAGTCACAGGCCACCATTTTGTAAGTTTCTCAAGAGCTTGGCTCAGCGGGTGCCTATGCGGGGGCCGGGTGGCAGTGCCGTGATGGCTGTTGGACGGGAGGTCGTGCTTCATGTTTTCGCGGTATTGACAATGAATCAAAATGAATGCATATTAGAACAGATAAGACACTTCTTTGAGACGCCTGAAATAAATTAGGTATTGGAAACTAAAGCTTTAACCTCTCAAGAAATACATAAAATGTGTTGATTATTTTATTTCCACACTTTATTTGTTACTAACTGTTGCACGTGGCTCCGCCCGCGTAGGTTACTGATCCCGTTTCCACTAATGATCCTTCCTGATAGTGTGATGATATAATAGGCTATGACATTTACATATACCATGAGTTTCTATTGCTAAAATTATTTTTAGAATTGTTTTTTTTTTTTATCCATATACATATAGCGTACATAAAATACATACATACACAATTAAACTCATGCCTGTAAATCCCCAGATTTTCGGTCCGTGTAATAGGCGAGCCTATAGCCGTGAAGCGGGCACTTAGTCATAAGCTTTATGTTTGGTGTTCGATGTGGAAAGGAAGAGAAGTGATGACCTGTCGACAACGTACGCGCATAGAGGATTCCTACTCCTCATGGAGCGATATAACAGTCGGTGGCGTTCTATCCCCATTACTTTTCGCCGTTTTTATAAACTCAATCTCAAATCAATTAGTTTCATCCTACCACGTTTATGCAGATGATCTTCAAATCTACACCCAAGCGCCCCTAAGTCAGCTGACGGAAGCAATTAGTACGATAAATATGGACTTGGAACGTGTATGTGTGTGGAACCATAACTACGGACTACAAGTAAATCCAGATAAGACGCAGATCATTGTTGTTGGAATCCCCTGGATTATGTCACGCATTGACTTTACGCACTATCCCCAAATAATATTCAATGGTGCTGCTATCGAAATAAGTGATCATGTAAGGAACCCGGGTATTTAAATAGATAATACCTTGTCCTGGGATCATTAGATACAGGAAGTCAATCGCAAGCTGTTTGCAGCGGCGGGGTCTTTGCGTAAACTACGAGCATTACTTCCGATTGCTACCAAAGTTGCGCTTGCACAAACTCTGTTGCTCCCACTACTTGACTACGCTGACGTCAGCTATCTTGATCTCACTGAGGAGCAACTTGACAAGCTTGAGCGTCTTCAGAATTTTTGTATTAGATTTATATTTGGCTTGCGCAAATATGATCACGTCTGTGAATTCCGCAATAAACTCAAGTGGCTCCCAATTCACCTTCGTCGGAATACTCGTATACTTTCTTTATTATACAGTGTACTGTTTAATCCCTGTACTCCCCATTATCTTAAAGAACGGTTCCAGTTCCTTGGTGACACACATACAAGATTTCTGAGATCATCGGAGAATTTGAGACTCGCAATGCCACTGCACTATACAAGTTTCTACGATAAATCTTTCACTATACAGGCAGTTCGCCTGTGGAATGCACTGCCACTACATGTAAAAAAGCACAATCTCTAGAGTCGTTCAAAAAAAATGTTAAAAGATCATTACTTATCTTCCCTTGGGTAACTATATTATGTAATTTTGTATACTTAAAACGTTTGTGTAGTATATAATATGGATACTGAGTAATATAAGTATATTGTAAATATTATGTAGTGTTTTGGTGTACTGTGTTATTGACATACTATTTAGTATATGTTTACTGACTGATATATAACTTGTTATATATCTAATCAATTTATCATTGTTCCTTCTTTAAAAATTTTGTACGCTACCCTATCATCTCTTTTGTTTCTATCCATCCAAAGGTTGCCTGGAAGAAATCGCTGTTAGCGATAAGGCCGCCCATTGTGCATTATATACCTAAAAAATTGTTATCGCATAATACTTTTATGGTGTACAATAAAGAATATCTTATCTTAACTTATCTTATCTTATCTTATCTTATCTTATCTTATCTTATCGGTCAAAAGTCCAACAACTGGTAGGTATAGCTGCAATGTTTTGATGTCGCAATTTGGTTATGGAGGTCGTATGGCAGTTAGACTGCTAAAGTAGACCCCAGATTCCAAGGTGAAAGCTTCGGACGCGACAGGGACTAACGCTAAGATGCAAAGACCAAGATATTTGTAAAGAGGTTGGGTTTTACACGGAAGATATTTAAAAGAATACGTACCTACTTGAGTTCTAGTAGGTTATCGATTCTCAACACTAAAAAAATCTAAATTTTTGTCGTTTCGGGTCTATCTGGCATGGAATACTATATTCCCAACCGTTGGATCGCAACAGGAGCGAGCAAACGGCCGTGGTTTAATAGGCCTTGCAGAGAAGCTAGAGACCGCAAGCAATCTGCATATAAGGCTTGGACCACGGCACTTGCCAATAAGGATCCTAACATAGCTGAAATGAAGCGGAAATTAAATGCCGCCTCGAGGTCCAGTAAAAAAGCTACTGCCAGGGCGAAGTTTGAGTTTATCGGTTGAATTGGCGAGCGGCTTACTCGTTACCCATCCGTTAGTCGAGCATTTTGGTCACTCGCCAAAGCTGCCGAGGGAAACTTCTGCCATTCCTGCCTTCCGCCACTGCAAAAACCCGACGGTAGCCTAGCTCATGGCGCTAGGGAGAAAGCCGATCTTTTGGGCAATCTCTTTGCGTCAAACTCGACGATGTCCCCAGCTGCGGTACTTTCATGTCTGAAATTAAAATCACACAACGGGTGGTTCGGCGGGAACTCAAGTCCCTGGATGTTCGAAAGTCGAGTGGGCCGGATGGTATACCGGCGATGGTGCTCAGGCACTGTGCCCCCGAATTGTGCCCAGTACTTACACGGCTTTTCGCGCTCTCTTACTCCGCGAGACAAGTCCCAGCCTCGTGGAAGACTGCATTCGTGCATCCTGTGCCTAAGAAAGGCGACAGGACAGACCCGTCCAATTACAGGCCGACTGCTATAACTTCCTTCTCTCGAAGGTAATGGAGCGTGTGATTAACGCACAGCTCCTGGGATACCTTGAGGGAAACAACCTACTGAGCGACCGACAGTATGGCTTTCGCCACCGTCGCTCCACTGGTGACCTTCTTGTATATCTCACAAACCGATGGGCGGAAGCTATCGAGAGTCGGGGCGAGGCACTAGCGGTCAGTCTCGATATAGCAAAGGCCTGGCACAGAGGTCTTCTTTCGAAGTTGCCACGCTACGGACTCCCCGAGGGACTTTGCGAATGCATTGCCAGCTTTTTGTCTAACAGAAGTATCCAAGCCGTCGTCGATGGCAGCTGCTCGGACCGCATGGACATAAACGCTGGTGTCCCACAGGGCTCCGTGTTGTCCCCGACGCTGTTTCTGCTGCATATCAATGACATGCTGTCTGATGGATCTATTCATTGCTATACGGACGACAGTACCGGGGATACGTGTTACACGGGTCGTGCAAATATCCCTCAATTCGAGGTGGAGAAGAGACGCGAACAACTTGTGTCTGAAATCGAGACTACTCTCTCGGGAGTATCCGATTGGGGTCGACTTAACCTAGTCCAATTTAACCCCACTAAGACACAAGTATGTGTATTCACCGCTAAGAAAACCCCATTTATTGTCCTGGGCACACCACTTTCCATCTCTTCGAGTATTGGGATCCTAGGAGTCGATATCTCAAGCGACGTTCAGTTCCGCAACCATTTGGAGGACAAGGTCAAGCTGGCCTCAAAGAAACTTGGAGTGCTCAACAGGGCGAAGCAGTACTTCACTGCGGGGCAACGACTTCTGCTTTATAAGGCACAAATTCGGCCCCACGTGGAGTACTGCTGTCACCTTTTTGTCGGAGCGCCTGCATACCAGCTTGGCCCCTTCGACTCATTGCAAAGACAGGCGTTGAGGCTCATCGACAATCCCATACTCACAGGCGATGTGGAACCTCTCAGCCTCAGAAGGGACTTTGCCTCGCTGTGTGTGTTCTATCGCCTATACAATGGTTTGTGCTCAGATGAATTGTTTGACATGATGCCCACCGCTGCATTCTATCATCGCACCACTCGCATAGGCAGGGAATTCATCCTCACACACTGCGACCGGAAATGGTGCGCACCGTGCGTTTTGAAAGGAACTTCATCCCTCGCACGCTCGGGTTGTGGAATGAACTTCCTGCCGTGGTTTTCCCAAGCGACTACAATATGGGGTTCTTCAAGAAGGGTGTTAGAAGGTATCTACAGGGTCGGTAGCACGATTGTGACGCCCCTGGTGTTGTAAACGTCCATAGGCCACGGTAACCACTTCCCATCAGGTGGGCCGTGTGCTTGTCTGCCACCTAAGTGGCATAAAAAAACTACATAATGGATTTTGATGCAGTTTTTTTTGTTTGAAAGTACTTGGTTGAGATAATACCAAAGTCGCGGCAACCGACATCCACGCGGGTGGAGCCGCCGGCAGAAGCTAGTACATCAATGTCAAAAAATCACCAAGTCAGTCACATGAAGTTAGGCATAATGTGATGAACTTATCGATATGTCCACTCTGTACCATTTAACGTACATCATTTTCCATACTTTTGTATTTTTGAAGTGAAAACTTCTTTAGCGGCGTTGGATGGGTGTAAAATGTTAAGGAAGCGTCAGGATTAGTTGACCTTTGAACCGTAACCGACGACTGACGTCATACACGATTAGGTACAGACTATGTATTTTGCAAATTATATTAGATAGCGTCGTAGCTTAAACGGTAAGCACTTCGACTGGAAGTCCTTATAGTTTCAGATAGTATCGGGTTCAAATCACCTAGCTTTCAGGAATTTTTTGTGATTGTTTTTTCTTATATATTACTTTTGGTGTATATTTATTACTTTTGGTGATTATTTTTTCTTTTTGTAATTTATTACTTTTTATGATTATTTTTTCTTTCTGTAATTTATTATTTTATGTGATTACTAGCTGTTGCCCGCGGCTCCGCCCGCGTGGATGTCGGTTATCGCTTAGTGTTGAGCCGACGCTATTGAGCATTAAATTCGCCTCTCTACTCAACTTTGTTCTCGACTTTCTACTCGCCTCTACTCGACTTTCTACTCGCCTCTATACTTGAATTTATACTCGACTCTCTACTGACTTCTCTGTTCCCCTCTCTACTCGACTTTGTACTCTTCTCTATACTCGCCATTCCATTGGCCTCTCTACTTGCCCATCCATTCGATTCTCTTTTCGCCTCTCTACTTGACTCTGCCCACTCGCCTATCTACTCGCACCTCTACTCAACTCTCTATTCGATCTCGACTCGCCACTACATTCATCTTTCCACTCGCCTACCTATTCGCCTCTCTACTCAACCCTTTCCTGCATTCTATTTGATTCTATACTCGCCTCTCCACTGGCTCTCTAGTCGCATATCTACTCGCCCCTGTAGTCGACTCCAAGCTCTAATCCATCTCTATACCAATTTCATCAAGATATTTTCAAAATTGACAACCTTACATACCTTAGCCCTATTCCACCCCTTCAACTCCCTTTTTTGCAATAAAAGGTAGCCTATGTCCATTTTCGAGCTCTAATCCATCTCTGTACCAAATTTCATCAGGATATCTTCAAAACTGTCAAACTTTCATCCCTTATTACCGCCTCCCCCCCCTATACCTCCATTTTCACGTTTATAGGTAGCCTACGTTCGTTCCTAAGCTTTAATCCATGTCCGTACCAAATATATCATCAAGATGTCTTCAAAACCGGCAAACTTTCATTCCCTATAACCCCCTCCCTCCCCTTAACCTCGTCTTTCGCGACAAAAGGTAGCCTATGTTCGTTCGATATCTTCAAAAAAGACAAAATTTCATCCCACGGCCCTAGACCCCCCTACTACCCCCCCTTGTCGCGATAAAAGATAGCCTATGTCCGTTCTCAAGCTCTGAACTATCTCTGCACCAAATTACATCAGGAAATCTTCAAAAATGACAAACGTTCATGCCGAGGCCCTAGTCCCCCCCCCCCTTCTACCCCCTTTTTGCGATAAAAGGTAGTCTATATCCGGTCCCAAGCTTTAAGCTATCTCTGTACCAAATTTCATCAAGAAATCTTCTAAAACGATAAACTTTTATCCCAAGACCCTGGTCACCCTTGTTCCCCCCTTTTCGCGATAAAAGGTAGTTTATATCCGGTCCCAAGCTCTAAGCTATCTCTGTACCAAATTTCATCAGGAAATCTTCTAAAACGATAAACTTTAATCCCAAGACCCTGGTCCCCCCCATTTCCCCCCCTTTTCGCGATAAAAGGTAGCCTATGTCCGTTCCCAAGCTCTAATCTACCTCTGCACCAAATTTCATTAAGATATCTTCAAAAAAGACAAACTTTCATCCCATGGCGATATCCTCCCCCCCCCCCCCTCCTTCTACCCTTTTTTGCGATAAAAGGTAGCCTATGTCCGTTCCCAAGCTCTAAACTATCTCTGTACCAAATTTCATCAAGAAATCTTCAAAAATGACAAACTGTCATACCAAGGCCCTAGTTCGCCCCCCCCTTTTACCCCTCTTTTCGCGATGAAAGGTAGCCTTTATCCGTTCCCAAGCTCTAAACTGTCTCTGTACCAAATTTCATCAGGAAATCTTCAAAAATGACAAACTTTCATCCCAAGGCCCTAGTCCCCCCCCTTCTACTCCCTTTTCGCGATAAAAGGTAGCCTATATCCGTTCCCAAGCTCTAATCTACCACTGTACCAAATTTCATCAGGAAATCTTCTAAAACGATAAACTTTTATCCCAAGACCCTGGTCCCCCCCTTTTTCCCCCTTTTCGCGATAAAAGGTAGTTTATATCCGGTCCCAAGCTCTAAGCTATCTCTGTACCAAATTTCATCAGGAAATCTTCTAAAACGATAAACTTTAATCCCAAATCCCTGGTCCCCCCCCATTTCCCCCCCTTTTCGCGATAAAAGGTAGCCTATGTCCGTTCCCAAGCTCTAATCTACCTCTGCACCAAATTTCATTAAGATATCTTCAAAAAAGACAAACTTTCATCCCATAGCGAAATCCTCCTCCCCCCCCCCCCTCCTTCTACCCTTTTTTGCGATAAAAGGTAGCCTATGTCCGTTCCCAAGCTCTAAACTATCTCTGTACCAAATTTCATCAAGAAATCTTCAAAAATGACAAACTTTCATCCCAAGGCCCTAGTCCCCCCCCCCCTTCTACCCCTTTTCGCGATAAAAGGTAGCCTATATCCGTTCCCAAGCTCTAATCTACCTCTGTACCAAATTTCATTAAGATATCTTCAGAAATGACAAACTTTCATAAAAACTTTCATCCCCTATTTCCCCCCCTTAAACCCCCTTTCTCGCGATAAAAGGTAGCCTATGTCCGTTCCCAAGCTCTAATCTACCTCTGCACCAAATTTCATTAAGATATCTTCAAAAAAGACAAACTTTCATCCCATAGCGATATCCTCCTCCCCCCCCCCCCCCCCCCCCTCCTTCTACCCTTTTTTGCGATAAAAGGTAGCCTATGTCCGTTCCCAAGCTCTAAACTATCTCTGTACCAAATTTCATCAAGAAATCTTCAAAAATGACAAACTTTCATCCCAAGGCCCTAGTCCCCCCCCCTTCTACCCCTTTTCGCGATAAAAGGTAGCCTATATCCGTTCCCAAGCTCTAATCTACCTCTGTACCAAATTTCATTAAGATATCTTCAGAAATGACAAACTTTCATAAAAACTTTCATCCCCTATTTCCCCCCCTTAAACCCCCTTTCTCGTGATAAAAGGTAGCCTATGTCCGTTCTCAAGCTCTAATATACCTCTGTACCAAATTTCATCAAGATCGGTTCAGTGGTTTAGGCGTGAAAGCGTAACATACAGACAGACAGACAGACAGACAGACAGAGTTACTTTCGCATTTATAATATTAGTATGGATTTTTTCTTTTCATAATTTATTAATTTCTTCTGACAAAATTAGCAGAAAATAAGTGGTAGGTTCTATGATTAGCGCTATATTATATGTATGGTATGGTATGTTCTTTTTTATCTTTTTCTATGTATATAACGAAGAAAGAACAAAAGAAAATGTTTTCACTTCTGCCGGCACTCCCAGAGTGCAACCCGTCTTTTTTTTGTTCACAAATGACCGAAATATCGATGGACATGCTTCATTTTATTCGTTTCATAAAAAACGGCTATTTGGTAGTTAAAGACTATATACTATACACTAGCTGTCGCCCGCGGCTCCGCCCGCGTGGATGTCGGTTATCGCGAATCGGACTATAATTTGAGATTTAAACTATCCTATCTCTCAAGTTGGATCGAACTGCACATGGTGTGCGAATTTTATTATAATCGGTTAAGTGGTTTAGGAGTCCATTGAGGACAAACATTGTGACACGAGATTTATTATATTAAGATATAATTATAATCCATACTAATATTATAAATGCGAAAGTAACTCTGTCTGTCTGTCTGTTTGTCTGTATGGTTACGCTTTCACCCTAAACTACTCCACCGATCTTGATCAAATTTGAGACAGAGGTGTTTTAGAGCTTGAGAACGGACATAGGCTACCTTTTATCGCAAAATAGGGGGTTAAGGGGGGGAAATAGGGGATCAAAGTTTGTCATTTTTTTAGATATCCTTATGAAATTTGGTACAGAGGTGGATTATAGCTTGGGAACGGATATAGGCTACCTATTATAGCGTAAAGAGGGGTTTAAGGGGGGGAGAGGGATGAAGGTTTGTCAGTTGTGAAGATATCCTGATGAAATTTGGTACAGAGATGGATTAGAACTATTGCTTGAGCTATTGCTGAGCTTGTAAATGGACGTAGGCTACCTCTTATCGCGAAAATGGGGGTAGAGGGGGGAAATGGGGCTAGAGATGTAAATTTCTCAATTTTGAAGATATCCTGATGAAATTGGTATAGAGATGGTTTAGAGCTTGGTAACGGACATAGGCTACCTTTTGTCGCGAAAAAGGGGGTAGAGGGGGGGGCAATAGGGATGAAGGTATGGTATTTTTGAAAAAGATGGACACAAAGATGGATTAGAGCTTAGAAATTGACATGGCTACCTTTTATTGCGGAAGGGGGGTGGAGGGGGGCTAAATAGGGCTAGGGGACGTAAGTTTGTCAATTTTGAAGATATTCTGAGATGGATTAGAACTTGGAAATGGACATCTTATCTTCTCTTATCCATTCCATCGTATCTTATCTTATCTAATAGGCTTGTAATCACCCCCGGTCCTAGATCACGTCACCAAGATGTAATGTCCTGGTCACGCGGGACCAAATTGTAATAAACACTGCCTTAACCATAGTAATCCGGGTGAGCGGCAGCAAATTGTACCGTGATCTTGCGTCACAGCACCAATACGTAATAAAGCGGTGGTCATACCCGCCGCATTTCACCACACTAACTAAATCGTCTATATTGTTAATTCTACTTTGGCCAATGATCGTATAATGGTCAGAGGAGACCCTAGATGAGCCCGCATATCCCGGATCCTATAGAGTTCTAGGAATGCTGGTATTTATATAATGAAACATTACTATACAATTACTTAATTCTACCCCCACTTATTTTAACTGATTTATGTTAAGGTACAACAATTTCTCAATGAATGAGTCTCTCACAAATAATTTTCTCACAAGCAACCTACAACCGTACTAGATCCTAACACTGCCCTAATTACTACTACTGTGGCAAACAACCCGAATAACTTTATTGATCTAACTTTTTACATTGTCGACTTAGTGTTGCAAGCCTAACACTGCCCTAATTACTACTACTGTGGCAAACAACCCGAATAACTTTATTGATCTAACCTTTTACATTGTCGACTTCGTGTTGCAAGCCTAACACTGCCCTAATCACTACCACTGTGGCAAACAATCCGAATAACTTTATTGATCTAACCTTTTACATTGTCGACTTAGTGTTGCAAGCCTAACACTGCCCTAATCACTACTACTGTGGCAAACAACCCGAACAACTTTTGCTCCCCATAGGCATATACTTTGAATTTGTTAGTTTTTGTTTCCCCGTTGACACATACTTTGAATTTGTTAGTTTTTGTTTCCCCGTTGACACATACTTTGAATTTGTTAGTTTTTGTTTCCCCGTTGACACATACTTTGAATTTGTTAGTTTTTGTTTCCCCGTTGACACATACTTTGAATTTGTTAGTTTTTGTTTCCCCGTTGACACATACTTTGAATTTGTTAGTTTTTGTTTCCCCGTTGGCACAGGCTCCACCAATCGCCGTGTGCAGTGGGATACTACCAACTTTAAATATCCCCCCTCTATCCTTTTGTAAGCACGTAGCCCCAAATGGAACTTACGCGCCTTTAGAGAGTAGGATAGCTGACTCGTATTTTCCCTCCCCCAATATCTGAATCCAGACAAATGTATACGTCTAATTAGACTTGAATTAGAAAGGCGTTGCCAATTAATTCTAATTCAAAATAAGATTATTTCTTTCACAATATTGTCAAAACATAGTATGACTAGTACAGATTCAATGAATAGTTTCATGTCGTAGCGCGGTCTGATGACCAATCCATCAAATGAGATTCTGTGTCCAAAATAGGATCTTTAACATGTCAGAACTGACTCATACTTGTCACGTGCATAAACGAGATCGATATAGTGTCCCTGGTGTAGAAGACAGCCATATCTAGGGTCAATTGCCCAAATCAATTAAGGTTCGATACAAGTTCCAAATTAGGAAAGCGCTCTGCTAAGGTGAGCTAGATGTACCTCGCCAAAATGATTCCTCGGCTACGACGCTCCGAGTAATAAGTATTATTTATAGCATAGTATTTTATTCGAAGTCAATTGGTAGATCAGTCAAACAAACTTCTCATTTCGGAATAATTTCCATTACGAATTTGATTAATTATGATGTGGGTGGATTTAAAATATGTTATGCCACCAATCTGAGTTTCATTGAGACCATACTAAGTCAGTTGCTAGGCAAGTAGAACATTAGCAACGCGGTCCGACGACGGCTCGCTTATAGGTCTAATCCGAATACAACGAACGCCTACTAAAATATACAACACGATAGCTCGTATACAATTTACTCAAATCACGATTTCACCACGGCATTAACGCACGAAAAACCTTAACTAAATCAATCACAAGCATCACCAAGGAATGATATGTCACATCACCAAGCAAAGGCCCGATTAGCTCAGAACCGTTACAATACTAGTCCTTACTAATACACTTCCTAACCTATTCCCATTGTGTGAGTGCCTACTCTACCCCCAACTTAGAACTTCTGTTCAACCAAACTAGGTGTAACGTCACCTTATTTACATTTAAACGTGTGGTGTGTTGTGAGCCTATCATGTATTGATGGTATTCCATCAACACTCCTGCTCTGCTATGGGTGCAAGCTAGTTAGGCTTGACTGGCCTATCCTCATAACTGTGTGCTTGCTCCAGTCCACGAGCCGAAGCTCAGGGATGTGAACTGAAACCCTAACGAGATAATAGTTAGTGTATATATAAATAGATATATAAGACTGAACTGCGAGCTCTGTAAGTTCTGATCCAGGCCCAATTGGACGGTTCCACTTCGACGGTACCTACCCATCACAGAACAAACAGTCACCCACATTCAGGAAGCTTTTCCGATCCCGTTTCCACAGGTAAAATCGGAATGCCGCCCGCTTCAAAGGTTACCGGCCCCTAGCTATTCAGATAAATATGGAGTTGTTGCCACCGTTAGGTATCCCTCCATAACCAGGCACATCGCCATGGGTTTCCTACGGGAGAACTAGCTAAAACACCGCAGTGCTACCCTCAACTACTAACATAACAAAAGATGATAAAACGACAGCAATGACTTTACGAATGCACTGCCAGACTCAACAGCACAAGACAGTAATAATACGCATACATTTACACGTACTATCCCTGCCCAATGTAAGGTGTCTTCATTTTCGTAAAGGCCCTAAGTCCTGCTCCGATCGCGACCCATCCCAATATTCGACGCGAGAACTAGCCTACCCCACGCCCTAGTCGTAACAAATCTTAATCGCGCACCCTTGTACGTATCACGCCCAACCACACACAAAATCAAGATTTACAATTAATTTCAACAATTTCAACATAATAAAGATGATAAAACGACCGTAAGGACTTTACGAATGCACTGCCAGACTCAACAGCACAAGACAGTAATAATACGCATACATTTACACGTACTATCCCTGCCCAATGTAAGGTGTCTTCATTTTCGCAAAGGCCCCAGGTCCTGCTCCGATCGCGACCCATCCCAATATTCGACGCGAGAACTACCCCACACCCCAAGGTTTACAATAAATTTCGACAATTTATAATTTTTACAGAATTATAAAACTCTCGGCGGTACATTGGAAAAACTCTAAACTGTTCGCGTTAAACAAAGACAGCTAGTAATTCGTTTATTACACAACACCGGCAACAATTTCATATAATTCACAAAAGGAATTTAACACTATTTCTTTACAACGATAGAAATATATAACTTACAAAGACAGTCCGCCGAGCCGTACCCCTTTTAGCTATCTGGATCGAATGAATGACGAAAAAAAGTGCCCCCCGCCTCCAGAAGACCCATCTTTTAAAGGCGAGGTCTCCCTTCTCTAAACTAACCTCGCCGTTTCTAGAACTACACATCATCCTTCATCCAATCGTGAGCTATTTCCGGCAAGCCGCCTCAGCGAATTTGCTCCTTTTTTATAAAAACTCCTTAATTCATATGATTGGAATAAGAATAATCCAAGATAATGTCTAACTAATTTTCCAGTTAATTATTCGTATACTAATATTTAGAATTCGCGACTAGTGCAATATCACAGAAAATGCAGCCAATAGAGATTCCTGGTTACATCAACCGCAGGATCAGTAGCAGTTGATGTTAAATCTTATTTCAATTTTTTTAACGGATAATCTTACGTTATTTCGCTACCAATAAGACAAACATGGAATTTAATTTATTTACAATAAAGGAAATGGCTCAATCGCAGCGCCATCTAACAACCCTCTTAAATACCACACCCATTTTTTTGAATTTTTAATTTTAGCTCCATCTACCCATCTAATTGTGAACTACTTCCACTCACCATCCGCAGTCCGTTACAGGCTACCTTTTATCGCGAAAAGGAGGTCGAGGGAGGGAGGGCTAGGGGATGTAAGTTTGTCAATTTAGAAGATATCATGATGAAAATGATATAGAGATGGATTAGAGCTTGAAAACGGACATAGGCTACCTTTTAACGCGAAAAAAGGGATAGTAGAGGGGTAAGGAGAATAGGGCTAGGGGATGAAAGTTTGACATTTTTGACGATATCCTGATGAAATTTGGCACAGAGACAGATTAGATTTTACAAACGGATATGGCTTGGATACCATGGATACCTTTTATAGCGAAATAAAGGGTTAAAGGGGGAGGGGTAAAAGGAGATGAAAGTTTGTATGATCGTTTGTTATTTTTAAATATCCAAGAAATGAATGTAATGAATAAAGTTTGTAATTTTTCAATCGCGTAAAAAAGGGGTGAATAGGTGACAAATAGTTAGAATTTAAAAATGAAGAGGACGAAGTTTATTAGAGAGGTGAATTTAATGCTCAATAGCGTCGGCTCAACACTAAGTGATAAACGACATCCACGCGGGTAGAGCCGCGGGCAAAAGCTAGTAACCACGATAATAATGATTTGTATTCATTATACTTCACCTTCAACTCGAGTTTCTAGTACAAATACGAGTGTGTAGCGGAAAAAATAAACAAATGGGTAATTATATTAAACATTTCAATGAAGTTAATGACTCTGTTAGTGATTATCGATGAGTCTGCAATCAATAGTTAAAAATCAATTTATCAAGTTACTTAGTTACCTTAGCTCGAGTCATCAGAGACTGAATTAAAAGATTGATCGATTATTAGTTACTTTTTACTAAACGTCAAAACGGTAAGTAGGTTATAATAAAATAAACAGTTGTGACGTCATCATTAATTTTTTACTGTCATGTAATTTATTAGTACACGTTGGATGGCTAATAGAATAACTTATTTAAAAAAAAGTTAAACGGACTTCTAGAACAAAAATGCACTAGAAATTTAAAAATAAAAATTAAATCGATTAATAATAATACATATCTGAATCTCTGTCCTTGTGATGTAATTTCTTTTATATGGACGCCACAAGTGAATACATCCTACTTCACTTCTCATTTTGTATCAGGGTGCGCGCGTTTCAGATCAGTCTTATAAACCAAAGATAGAAATATGTAGTGGTAACAAATAAGATATTTCGCCCATAAAGTGGGTATAGAAATGGGGAATTATCATATTTAAGTAGATTGCTCCTACAAGTATTTGACCCAAGACAATATGGGTTTTTAAACTATTATAGTTTTTTGTCATAGTTATTGATTTTTGAAGTGAAAACTTCTTTAGCGGCGTTGGATGAGTAAAAAGTGTTAAGGCGGCAGGATTACTTGACCTTTGAACCGTAACCGACGACTGACGTCATACAACATTACAACAGCTACAGATTGTTTATTTTGTTAGCTGCGTTAAGAACCTTCGTAGTTTAGCGGTAAGCGCTTCGACTGTAAAGTCCTTATGGTTTCAGATAGTACCGGGTACGAACCTGGGCTTGTGACACGTTTTGTGATTATTTTTTCTTTTTGTAATTTATTACTTTTTGTGATTATTTTTTCTTTTTGTAATTTATTAATTTCCACTGACAGACAATTAGTGATAGGTTCAATGATTGGCGCTATATTATAGGTATGGTATGGTATGGTGTGTTCTTTTCTTGAAAGAAAAAGTTTTCACTTCTGCCGGCACTCCCGGAGTGCAACCCGTCTTTTTTTTATCACTCAAGTGACGTGTACGCGGGGTGGTGCAGGGCTGCGTTTATTATGTTCGTAGACTCCACCCATTCGCTCTAAGGCATCGTCTCGGTTCACTATTGTTTGACAAAAACGTATGACAAACGATCATTTTACAAACAACGTTTGAAAAACTAATCATTTGACAAACTTTCATTTTGCAAACATATTACTTCAAAAATAATCATTTGATAAATGAAGGTTTTGCAAATGTATCATACCTATAGAAAATATTTCAATTGTTAAAATTTTATTTTAAAAATGTTCATTTGACTAAATAAATTCAGTTAACAAACAATCAAACAAGCAAGCATAAACCCCGCGTATAGCATACAGTAAGTTTGTAGCATGTAGCAAACATCGTTTCTGTCACAGCTCCGGCGCTGCGGGGCTCCGGCGACCCCACACGAGCTTGTCGTCGCAGAAGTTTGTAACGCCCACCACCGCGGCGGCGGACTTTATAACCACCTGCTCCTCAGCTCGTGGGCCGCCTCACCCCTCCACGCCTGCGCGAGCTTAAATAACACTTTAGGGGTAGGGCAAACAAAACCACGTGAAGTCGAATTTGCAGAGCTTCATTTCTGTCACTAACTTTTGACTATTCAAGACAATAATTGAAGGGTAAAACTTGTTTTGCCAACTAACATGTTTAAAAATTGCGTCAATTTGTGAAATGTTGTTAAGGCATAATTAAATTTTTCAAATAAATATTTTGTCTAATGAGTAATTTATTAAACAATAGTTTGTAAAATGATAAGTTTATCAACTATAATTTTGTCATACGTTGTTTGTCAAATGAAGATTTGTCTTTCGTTTTTTGTCAAATGATAGGATACCCATCGTCTCATATAAGCGCCTTAATAGGAGAACCTACAGATGCGTGAAGTGAATATCAAGCTGTCCTTCGCTATCCTTCTGCTCTAATCATCATCATCTCATTGGTGTGGCCGGTTGCATCCGAGGCTTCACCTCGAAGCCCGAGGTCCGCTTAGGAGAACACTACACGGGACTTCGTAAAAATGATATTAGGTACACAATTGGGTATTTAATCGACTAGTCAAATTAGTTACTTTTTACTAAATGTCAACCCGGTAAGTTATAAGAAAAATTGTATAAAAAAAATATTTGTGACGTCATAATAATATTTATTTTTAATCTGACTAAAATAGTCAGATTAAAAAGATTAAATCTGACTATTAAATAGTCAGATTAAAAATAAATAAGAACGATAAAATAAAAACATTCACTGTTTTACCACTCTTAATTTAATAAGTTCAACTTAATAATGTTACCTACAACTACATTATACCTAATTATAGTCATTATTTATGTGCGTGTATAATACTCACAGTGCATTTTTTGGATCAAACGGCTTGAGTAACATTAGTGGCACTGGAACTGTGGCGCACACCAAACTTAGAACGATGAATATCGTGAACTGAAATTAAATCACAGAAATTAGCGAATTTCAAGGACCCTATTATCTTTGTTATCCAGAAAATTAACGTAGGTACAGTAAATCAACAAGGTGGGTGGTGTTGGCCTTTCTTATTATTTGATTAACTTGCTTCTTGTGATGTAACACAATATTATTAGGTTTAGGTACCGAGGTTACTTTTGTTGTTAAATTAAAGAAACTAAATATCGTCTCATTTCGTAGGTATAGCCTGCAGTGCTAGAACTGCAATCCACTAATCGTCAGTTCTAGACTGTGCTCTACGTCGAGTTCGTCGTAGAGCTCGACGCTACATGCTTAGATAATAGAATTGCATTGCTACAGTGCTAGAACTACAATCCACTAATCGTCAGGTTTAAACTGTGCTCTACGTCGAGTTCATCGTAGAGCTCGACGCTACATGCTTAGATAATAGAATTGCATTGTTACAGTGCTAGAACTACAATCCACTAATCGTCATCTTTAAACTATGCTCTACGTCGAGTTCATCGTAGAGCTCGACGCTATATGCTTAGATAGATAATAGAATTGCATTACTACAGTGCTAGAGCTGCAAACCACCAATCTTCGGTTCTACACTGAGCTCTACGTCGAGTTCATTGTAGAGCTCGACGCTATATGCCTAGATAATAGAATTGCATTGCTGCAGTGCTTAAACTCCAACTGCAATTCACTAATCTTTAAACTGCGCTCTACTTCGAGTTCGTCGTAGAGCACGTACTGTATGCTTATAAAATAGATTTGCACTGCTGCAGTGCAATTTACTAAGCATACAGCGTCAAGTTCCACGACGTAGAGCACAGCTAGAACTACAATTCACTAATCGTCAGTTCTAGACGTGTGCTCTACGTTGAGTTCATAGTATTTTAGAGAATTTTATTGTTCAGAGCGATCATAACGACCAATCGTTTCGATCCATCGTTTTGTGTGATGAGAGTTAAGAGGCCATTCGACGCGACGGATTTTCCTCATCCATCGTAAGTACGTCTCATACTGTATATGGGGCATGTATATTTATCGTGCTATGATACACTAGCTCAGACAGCTTAGAGAGCACAGACTCATTGAATATCACAAATGTGAACGGTAATGGCATAGATTCTTACCCTTAAAGTAATATTAACCTTGCCAGCAAGCGACCCACGTCCCATAGTTATTCATTAATCTACGTACTTGAAGTTAGGCCACTACTTTTTACTATTCTGTATATACTGCACATACTACTACTGCATAGCAGAAGCAACATTTTAGGCTCGCCATTCATTTAATACTAGTTTTGAAATTGAATCTAGATGTAAATTTATAGTTAGGGAAATCTTTAAAAGGAGATCCATATTACCCCGATTCCTACCGGCTTCCCTTTGCATAAATGGTAGAGATGTTTGAATTAAAAAAAAAACTAGATCGAGGTTAGAACTTTCTTGCAATGATTTTTTTTTTCAAATGTTCACCCTTTGCCACTGCTCTAAGCATTTTGCGCTATATGTAATTATAAAAATACATATCATAAATAAAAACAAATAAGAATTTACTAAAAAAAATAATACTAGATAGTAGTACTAGTTTTAAGACTAATTACCTTAATGTAGTACCTGGCCATTGAACTTATTGTACATAATATGACTAGGAGTGCCATCACGCATCCCAACACCACGTTGAACGCAGACATTTTAAACCGCCTTTGTGTGCCTGAAACAATAATAGCAATTTGTAACAAAAAACATTTTTATTTTATGAACATGCAGGTACCCAAGGACAGCATCCAGCGAGTAATTCTTGTTACTACTTATTAAACCTATAAAAAAATTATTAACTAGTAGTTCTGTGAACAGTAGACCTCGCGAGCACCCTTTACATTACCTTTACCCTTGTTTGGTAACTTCAAAAAATACTTTAAAAATAGAACGATATGTATCTTCCTAACTAATACATTCCTGGATGTTTCAACAAAAAAAATTATGACGATTGGTTCCTAAAAACAACCCTACAGTAAAGGAGCCCCTTTTTCTCATCAGTTTTTTTTTTATAACTAAGTTACCCTTACCGATGCATGTTTTTTTTTTCACAACAACCTGTGAGAAATCATGTCCTTCATGTTGTCGAAACGTAGACTCGTTCGATTCGATCACTCGGTCAATTACTGTCCCGCGGAATTATTATTAATAAAATTCTCATTAGTTCCACCACGGAACTTCTCACACTAGGATAGAACTGCTAGGAAGTAATAAATATCTTAACTATTAAAGTCAAGTACCTACACCCATTAAAAAAGTTTGAGATTACTTTGAAACGTGTTTTCTTTTTTGTCTAAGATTCTTCCATTCATTCCATTCTCTCAGAAGATTTACGAGCAAGAATTGTGTCGTGAACACGTTACGGAGGTTTCGCGGCGTGGTAACTTTGCTGATAGTTTTTACTGCTGCTCAGAAGCGTTACATCAGATTGCTGACTGCCCGAGACCCAAGAATCAATGCCACTTAAATAAAAGTTGAGTTGCGGGCTATCAGGAATTGCTTACACCAGGTTGGATTACGAGCGAGGAGATCCTGGCGAGGACCCCTGAACACACAGCAACGACAGCGACGCAGATTGCAGAGGGCTAGACTCCAGCAAAATGAAGAAGACGACGAGGAAAACAATTGACGGAATTGTCTCTTCGTTGACGAGTCCAGAATTAGCACTCATCCAGACAACCGACGTTTTTGTGTCTGGAGAAGACTAGGGTCCCTGAAAGACAAAGAACGTTCGAGCCAGGGGAGTACTTATCTTGTACTATATAAAAACAATTTCATAATAAAAATAAATGTTGACAATATTTAGTTAAACCTCTTTTTCTTTCAATTATTTATTAGTCAAAATTGCATTTGAACATTTAAGTTAAATTTTTGTTAACAAAAAAAAATGTTTTATTTCTTTTTATAAAAAATATGTTACGTAAGCAACATTCCTTTAAAAAGTAAAATTTAATCAATATTCCATCTTTTGCTTGTGATCTCAAACTTTCAATGTGTGTAGGTAAGTCTACGTTAGGTGCGTAGAGATTCGAGTCCATGTTACAGGAATGTTTTTAAAACGTTACTAGTCTGTCATATCAGTGCATGCACGAACTTTGACCCGTAGGTACTTACCACTTATTTATTATAGAACACGTGATTGAAATTATACAAATAGATATTATTATCGATGACTATCTATCTAATAGAATGCTTGCAATGATCATAATATTCATTTTAAATACATAATATTCACTTAGCTCAAATTAGAAATTTATATTATGCCACTTGTTACTTCTTGGTACTTCGTTCGTTAATTTTTGATAGCAATAGCCAAAATGTTGGCACCACCCTCCAGATAAAGGTGGATGGCATTGAGGCTTGTATGGACCTAAATAGCGAGTTGGTGGGAGAGTTAAGGGAGCTACTGTGTTGCTAAGTATTAATTTTAAATTTAAGTACTAGTTTGTGCTGTCATGGTATTGGTGAAACGAGAAAACGAGCTAATCGTCATCGCAGCACCGTATCACAACGCGTGGAGATGGTTCCTTCAATGAATATGAGGAATGACGAAAACTGACCTGCCGAACGGAAAGGCCCCCGTTTTCTGAATCCCCACCAACCTGCACGATTGCATTGGGATTATGCGTGAGATACTGGGGCAGCTTTCTAGGATGGTTAATCCCAATACCCGTACTTTGCTGCTGGCGGCCAGTGGCACTACCGATTCTACAGGTGTCTCCCTGTCAGAGGTTCGACCCATGCCAACCCCAATAAACTACATCTACCTATACTATAAGTTATTAACTAAGTACTTTTAATTGATCTCACGACGACTATGCACTATCCGGATTTTGCACTTGCTGATCCTAATGAAATTACTATGGAGGGCTTTTCGTTTTTAAGGGTGCACGGTAGTATCTATCTACCCGGTCAGAAGTTCCTGAAATGGCGGAACAGCGCTGAACACCACGGGATCCATTGAACTCTAAGTAAGTATAGCAGTCAACACGCTATGAGAGATTTTGACAATCTTAGGTAAAATAAGTAAGTACATAACAAACGCGGTTTAATCAGAACTTAGGTAATGACCAAAACCATTCAGTGAATCGTAGATGAAGTTTGTTTTATTAGTAAATACATGCAATTATGTACCACTTTAGCGTATCTTGATGTAGTTTTGCTGAGATTACCTACGAAAACCTATTTGATATTTAAGGATTTTTGAAGTCTTTTTTTGTAAAAGAATATTGGCAAGTGGAATTACTTTTGTGCCTATAAAGGCAGAATCATTTTACGATTAGCTTTTAAAATATTTTTGAGAACTTTTGACGTTATAGTACCTATATTCATCTAAATCTAGCTATGTTACATTAAGTAGGGTAAAATACTCGGTAATTAGCCCTGCACCGGTAGTCAGTCTTTATAGACATTATTTGCCTATAAATAGTTATGAATTTAGTTTAATTTTTTAAAATAATATTTAGACGAATCCTTATCTCCTACAATTAAAAAATACCAAGACGCACAAATACGAATTAATAGCATGTCAATTTTACGAGTTTTACTGTTCATTTGCCGCGGCACCACTGACTTATCGTAATTCGTCGCCACTCGCCATCTCTATTTGTTTCTTAAGGAAGCACGTTCGAGGTTTTAGTGTCTATTTATTTGGATTTGCTATGGATTTTGATATTGTATTGAAAAAAAGTATTTGTTTCGTAATTTTATCTATTTCATGCATATTGTTTTTTAATATGTTATAATTTCGGCGGCCGATGACTGGGTTTCAAATTTTTAGTGCAGTTCCACTAGTCAGCCCAAAAGTGGCTGACTACTGGTTCGTTCTTGATTCCAGTAATCAACTGCATATAAAGTTGAGGCCGACTATCGAGTCTACAAATCCAGTAGTCAGCTATCATTTTAGTCGCAATAAATAGCACCTTAATTAGAGTTCAATTTATGCACGCTTATTTTAGTGCTCCATAATGTAAAAAATACCAATTCACCAATTGCCATGCGTGCCAATGGTCTCGCGAATATGGATCAAATATATAATACAATTTTTTTTAAATAAGTGAGAGGTCAGCCTCTCACTTATTTTAACTACTGGGTAAGCGATAGGGCGATAGCTGACTAGTGGAGAAGGTAAGGCTGAGTACTGGAGAAAAGTGCCATATTTTGTTTATTGTTGATTTTTATATACTTCTAAGATTATTATAATATTTTGTTGATTCTAATTGAATAAATAACCTTTCAGAAAAAAATTATTGTTTGCATTCATAGTATTTAATGACTAAACTACAAATTTTTGAAGTTAGAAAACTCACTAAAAGGCTGACTACTGGGTGTTTTACCCTATTTAGAGATCTGAATTTATTGTAAGATACAGGAATGATCAAAATTATCGCAATATGACACGTTAACAGGACATAGACGAACAAAAAAATCATCATACAATACCTACATTTTATTTTACTATATCACGACGATATAGCTGATTCGTTAAATACTTAATTAAAAACGCATCCATTGGGTGTTGAGACCACTGGAGATTATGAACTGGCGAAACTTCAAATGTAATAATTCACGAAGCTCGAAGTCTACTAAACATACTTACTTATTTGTTAATTTCGATAATTAAGTATCAAGGTTTTTCAAGGAACAACATCAAGGCTAACTTATTTATTCTACTTAGCAAAGCGTTGGCAATAATGTACTCTTTAAAATTTGAAGTCGTATTTACATCTACACGTTACACTGATAATCCAGGAGCTGGTACGATTTTTTGGAAACGGCTTGAGGCAAGCTGAAAACTTGTCACACACATCTCATCATACCCTAACAAAAAGGTGCAGATCTGGCTGGTGAGCAACTTTTGATCCCTACACAGTCATAGTACCTACAACTTTCACATCTTCATGGTATCTTTTGAATCTAGGTAAAAGAGTCCTCAACTATAGGTACATAATTTATAAGTTCACCTGGCAGGTAGAAAGTCCCAGCCAAATGACCTGTCTTTTTGTGAATCCTATTTTTTCTTATAAATAATACCCTATTAAAATTAAAAGTCTATTACCTAAAATATTACCTCACAACAATAACAATTGTACCTACCTATATAATATAACAATTGCATATTACCTCAAACATGTCTTTTTGGATTTTATTAATACTTATTAAATGAAAAATATAGTTCGATTTAGCCCCGTTACTTACTCACCAGCCAGATCTGTACCTTTGTGTCAAGTATATAATAGATGTGTAAGACAAGTTTTGAGCTTGCCTCAAGTATGTTCCCAAAAATCGTACCAGCTCTAGGACTATCGCATCACTTGAAAGTCTCATGTTAAAGTTATGCTCGAAATTAGTGAGAAAAATTTTCTGATCTCATTGCTTTGACAATGATTTCACGAGTTCCATTCCATGGCATGCAACGTTACTTTACAAAGCAGCTTAAAAACTTGAACAATTTAGTAGGGAACTCTAATAAATTAATATCTGCGATATATTCTTTTAATCACAAATATCTGAACATGCTACTTAAAGTAATGTAAGCCTTAAAACGGATTTTAGATTAGGTTCCTACCTATCTAGGTACCTACTTATTCTGTCACCAAGTCCATAAAATAAAACAGACATTCTTATCTTAAAATGTTATTGCTAGTCACTGATGTGCATTTGTGACACAAATAATATATAAGTATAATCTTATTAATCTTGTCAACAGAATATTCTACTATCTGTCAATAGTGTAGTGTCGTGTCGTGTCGTGTAGTTAATATTGCCTACCCAAACCTATAGAAGGAATAGGTTTAGGTAGGCAAAATGCTAAGCCTAAGTAAAAAAACATGTAAATCTTAAAAACTATTTCCGAGATAGTAATGTAGAAATCTGTAGGTTAGGCAGGTAGGTATACAAGAAAAGATTACATTATGATTAGTGGTCGATCGTAAACCAATAAACTGAAAGCAGCCACTGTGCAGTTGATGCATTAATTAAGTAAGTAGGTACATATTGAATGAAAAAAGGACAGATAGAAGCAAGTGACGGGCTGTATTCTCTGCCTACCCCGAAGGGAAATAAGCGTGATCATAATGTATGTATTAATTACGACATCCCTACTTCCAGAGGCGGAGATGGGCCTAACGAAGGGTAACATTGTGTAAAAGGAAATAGGTACGACCAATGATGTTATAGTAAAAAAAGAGGGTACGACTCATAAAATGTCGTGACATCTGTCGTTATAAATATTAGCAGTTTAATATGTTTTAATAGTTCACTATACCACCGTGGAGTGTGTTCTGGTAAGATTTGATAAATATCTAGCACAAATAGGAAGTTAGGTTCTTCATAATGTTTTTAGATTTTTGAGATTAGGTATGGAGAGGCATTTATATATTTAAACAAAGAAAACTGTACTGGCTGGACACGCTGGCTACGCTGGACTTAAGACATTTGAAGTCGAAGTCGAAGGCTATAATTTCTTGTGTCATCACCTGTGTACCTAATTACTAAAATGAGAATATGATAAAAAAAATTGGACTTTGGTAGTAGGTTTTAGACACTGATCAATAAGATGACGTATACATCAATAAGGCACGACAAAAAAAGCTACGGGATTGCGATCAGGTTGTACTAGGGCTGCAACCCGTCAGGGTTTCCTCTTTCCTCGAATTTGTCCTAGAAGGCGTCCGGAGAGAGTCCGGGCCGGACTCTAATTATAGTTCGGGTGAAACCCGGACTACATTTCAAACCCAGAATGCTTTTGTTCATGGAAGTATGAGCTCCATCACTCGTCCGCCGCGACTAGTTCGCATAACAGCTGCCTGCCGAGTTTCCTTCTCGAGTCTCCTTCTCGATCATTACTTTGCTCGCAGATGGAGGCGGCAGCAGTCCACGCTCTCCGCAACGTACCATCTCGTCGCGCGTCGTGAGCAAAGCGACGAGCTAGAGAACTCCCATTCCTAGGGCCACCACTAGGACCTGTCTCGGCATCTCCCACGCCGGGCACTCGGTCAGTCACGTCACAGTGATGGCAGTCGACGTCCATTCTCTTCGCACTGCTAATATAAAGTTTACTCTGCGTACAGTGTTTACGGTGACAGGCAGCCGTACCTATCACCCTCAGGCTCAGCCTGGCGCGTCGGTCTCGGTAGTCAACGCGACCGCTACGCAGGAAGCGCGGGTTTGATCCCCTCTCAGTGCAAATATTTTTATGCATGAATATGGGTATTTGCACTGGTTTGGTCATGCCTCAGAGAGTTCGGGACAGTCGTTATAGGGGGAAATGGGTGAAATGTCCTGATCACCCGTCTCGTCGGCGGTGTCCTCACTGGCAGTAGTAGTAGGGAGGCTTCGGAGAGACACTTGAAGAGCTTCCGAGCAGCCCTCGCCTCGATTGGAATTGGCTGTTAGCAGCGGCAGCGTCTCCACTTACGTGGGAGACGCTGCTGTCCCCAGTTCCGGACCTAGCCTCCCTGTACTTAACCCTTACGTGCGTTGTTTATATATAGAAACCTCCAAATTTAATTAAAATCATATGGACTTGAGTTTAAATCTGTAAGTAGGTAAATGTGGTACCTACATCTCTCATCGAGCGTGGCGGTAGTGAACGCGACTTATACACGTTAGTACTATTCATTATTCTGTGCTTATACCTACGCAGGGGGGGCGGCGGGTTCGATTCGCGCTGAGTGTAAATAGTTGTATACGTATGAATATGTCTATTTGCATTGGTCTAGAGGTCAGGTCATCAGGTGACAGTCATTTCACAGAAAATATCGAAATTCAGCCGCAACACACTTAGACTGGAAAGCCCACCCTAACCCCTACTGAGTTTGGAATTACAATTGTAGAAATACAATTGTAGAAGTCGATTAAAAAGGCTCAGAGAATGATTATTATTGATGATACATGATAATTTATGTTACGTCCTTTTACGTCCCTTTATTAACTGATATTATGCTTATAATACCAACAATGTTTTTTTTAATAGGTTTCATTGTTTTTTTAACAGGATAGGGAAAGAGCAAAAATAAGTCGATTCAGAGAAAGCCACACCACATAGGTAGTGAGTTAGTTTATAAACAGAATACCTAAGTAGTTAGGTAACTAAAGGACAGACATAGACAGAATTTAGATTTAAAAAAAGTAATAAATAACAAAAAGGGCACCTAGGTTTGTACGTAGTTAATTATATTAGCAAATTAATTAACTAAGTAGGTACCCACAAAATATACCTGCCTATACTATTTTTTCAATTCGAAGGCCATTGGTAGTTGGATTCTAATTACTCCAGATAAACTGTACGAGTAGGTAGATATAGGTAAAGATAATTACAAATCTTACACTACAATAGATTCACATATACCTTGGTAAATTTTGCTTAAAAGTAAGTTTTTAGTAAGGGACACAGACTTATCAACTAACATTCAACTAAGTAAACTGCAAAATACGTACATACCTACCTAATAATAATAATATATAAATACATACATACCTAACAATTATAATAGATGACCGATGACCTAGTACTAAACTCACGACTAAGACCCATTATAATTTCAATACAATATTTCATTGTTCAGGAAATAAATTAATAACTGAAAGGGCTATGTAACTTGACAGTATATCAATTAACGCTTACCAATAATTGAGACTTAGGTAGTAGCCTATATTATTCACCGTACACTAATAATGATAACGTCCAACTCCAAAGTCATTAGCATAATTAAACGATAGTTTGACTCGTCACTTTCGCAGTAGTTAAGTAAGATACTTACTTACCTATAAATTTCCCTAAAAATGCATCTCTAACTACTAGGTATAAAAAGTACATTATAAGTAGATATAATTGAGGTATAAAGTGAACAGTTAAGTATTTACTTACTCTTTTGTAATCTGTCAACCGAATTTATAAAAAAAATATAAACAAACACTAAAACTTAATTCTCCAAAATTATGTTACAGAATTGGAAGTCGCGGTGTATACGATAGTTGTTGTGCGCGACCTCTGCGACACAGTTCGTTAACAACACTGAAGTTGAAGTATGACTTGACTGTGATGTGAGTATGACGTGACTGGATGCCGGTTAAACTTCATATCGCACTCCCTGAATTAATGCACCATATAGGTACACGCGTACGCGTCACGTCAGCGTGATTCCGATAACCAGCGATAACATAATAAGCAGACTGACTGACTATAGCTTTACGTAGGTATCTATTACTTTAGTAGGTAGGTAAGTGTAATAATTTTTTACATTACCCATGCATGAGTATTTTCACATTAAAATCTGTACCTACATCTATAGTATACCCTATTATCGTTAGACTGTGCTATTACTCTTACTAATTATGATAAAAAAGGGATAATTTGACAGTTTGTTTGCAACCTGTCCTGCTTCGTCTTCTGCACTGACGGCACAGAAACTCTGTTCTTACAAGGTCAACAACACGAGTGTGACTACGCTGATGTTGTACACGTCTATATAGGCCACGGTGTTATCTGTGGCTACGGTAACCACTTTCCATCAGGTGAGCCGTGTGCTTGGCTGCCACCTAAATAGTAATAAAAATACACAATGTTCGCGTTTTTTTTATAACACAACTTGTGCGTGGGATTACCTAAGTTCCTTTTGAATCGCACAGTGCGTACACATTATCCCCGGGTGACATAGAGTATTTATATTAAATAATATATTTATTTATTTTTGAAGTGAAAACTTCTTTAGCGGCGTTGGATGGGTAAAAAGTGTTAAACTCGCGTCAGGATCGCTTAACCTTTGAACCGTAACCGACGAGTGACGTCATATAATATTAGCTACAGACTGTCTATTTTGCCTGACCTGGCCTTCTGACACTTGTTGTGATTATTTTTTCTTTTTGTAATTTATTACTTTTTGTGATTATTTTTTCTTTTTGTTATTTATTACCTTTTGTAAGTTATTTATTACCTATTTTTTCTTTTTGTAATTTATTAATTTCTTCTGACAGAAAATTAGTGATAGGTTCTATGATTTGCGCTATATTATAGGTATGGTATGGTATGTTCTTTTTATCTTTTTCTATGTATATAACGAAGAAAGAAAGAAAAAGATTTCACTTCTGCCGGCACTCCCAGTGTGCAACCCATCTTTTTTTTTGAATTAGGGACCCATAGTAAAATTTCAGTAATGTAACCCAAGGTGTAAAAAAAGCACTAACAAATTCCTTGCATCGCGTGCACTAGAACAAAATTATGTACTACAACTTTGCAAACCACATCACTATCTACAAAAAAATCGGTAGGTACAGCATAATATTGTCTAACTATTATAGTTATAATTTATGTAACAACCAGTGGCGGATTTACCAGTAGGCTGAGTAGGCTGGAGCCTAGGGCGGCAGATTTTAGGAGGCGGCAAATTTTACCCAAAATTTTTATTTAGGTAACTACAGAAATAATAAAAAAATCATATCCGGACTGGATTCTGATTCAGGTTTCGCCCGGACTACATTTAAAACTCAGGATGCTGCAGTTCATATAAGTATGAACTCTATCTCTCCTTCACCGCGATTACCTCGCATAACAGATTGTCCCCAGCTTCTTTAACGCAGTGCTGTTTTTATCGTGTGCTAGATCCCCATGAATACTCCATATACCATACAGCCCATGACAAGCTGTGCGGACCGAGAGTACTCCGGTCCGCTGCGCCGTCTCCTTCAAGAGCATAACTTGCTCGCAGAAGGGGACGGCGGTAGCCCACGCGCTCGTGCAACGTGCTATCGCCGTGAACAAGGCGGCGAACGAAAGAACTTCCACGCTTAGGGTCGCCACCAGGACCCGCCTCAGTGCCTTCCACGCCAGGCACTCGGTCAGCATATGCTGCCTTGAATTCTCACTCGCATCACAGTGATGGCACTCTAGCCATCATTCATTTGGCCTCTCTAGCCAGTCCCCAATGATGGATCTTATCTTATGCCGCTATTAAGGCATACCCTGCGCGTGGTTGCCCAAGTTGTAGCTCCCACTTCGCTACCATATCCCAATGGAGCTGGCCCTTCACGGCCGGAGATCCTCAGACTCGGGTCAGGTCCGGTCTCTGAACCTCCTTTCGATATCGATATAGTATCAAAAGGGCTCTCGTCTCCAGGATCCACGGTAGCGAGCCGGTGATGTGACATGCCGCGTCAAAGAATATCGTGTGGTACCCCCTAACGGTAATTATCGTGCTCTGTGGAGCTTCTACACGTGGCTGGCCTTCATGGTCTCCGTCCATAATGGGCCACCCATATAGGGCCTTGAACCGCACGATTCATCCGGCCCTTTAGCAGCCTTGCCAAAACGTTAGCTATGCCCTTCAATTTAGAAGCCTGACTTCGGTGATACTCACCGAAGTACGACCGGCTGTCTAGCACGACTAGGCTGGTTATGTCCGGTGGCGCGGGCCGAGCTCATGAACATGGCCTCGATTTTGTAAAGAGCAAGACCAAGCTACCGAATCCGATCCACGACATGGGCAACCGCAGTCGTGGCTTTCAGGGTCGCTTCGCGGTGTTGCGTAGCATGGACAGCACCTTACCCTGGAGTTCCATGCATGCGTTGGCGATATCCAGGAACACCGCTAGCATCACCTGGCCCCTTAGGACCGCACCCTCCGCCAGATCTCACACGCGCATGATGGTTTCCATGGTGGAGCGCCTCTGGCGGAAGTTATATTGGACATCCGCCAGATCTAGCCCCACTTCTGATTGTGTGAAGCCCTTCAAACGATTCTAACTTCACATAAATCATAAAGTTGCAAATATGATTGCGAACTAAAAGCGTATTGAATTTCAAAGGTCAGTAGGGGCGGCAAAAATTTAATAGCCTACTAGCGGCAAATTTGTAAATCCGCCACTGGTCACAACAGGAGGTAAAATTTAATAGCGTTCTACGATTTTCGGTAAGTATAGGTACATGTCTTAGCCTACCATAGGAATAGGAGATAGGAATATGGGATATAAACAGCATAATATTATGTCTCACTATTATAGTTATATAATTAATGTCACAATAGGAGGTAAAATTTAATGGCGTTCTACGGCTATACCCGTGGTCGATATTTTCGGTAAGTATACATTTCTTAGCCTGGTACCATAGAAATAGATGATAGGAATATGGGATATAAAGCATCTCTGGATCTACAGAACCTATCTTACAATTTTTATTACCAAAAGAAAAGAAAAATCATTCTTCCTTCCACCTAGCATTAAACCCAGTCAGCTTTACCAGTCTAACTGCGGATTTGGCTAAACTTTGATATTTTCCGTGAAGCGACTGCCACCTGACCTATACAACCCAAAGGCGATATCGAAGCATTTCAGCTAGACCAGATGTTGGATTTTGGAGGGGCAACCGGGAACGTCGGCTTAACGTGATCTCCGAAGCACGACCACACCAATGCACATACCCATATTCATGCATACAAATATTTGCATTGTGCTGGGATCGAACCCGCTCCTCCTGCGTAGTGGCCGCGTTCACTACCGCTTGGCCACAGAGGCTATCAAATATATTGGCACAGAGGCTATATTATATCTAAAAGAAAAAGACCATAATTTATTCGTATCATAGGCTCATATCAACCAATTAACCAAGACAGCAGTAGTTACCATAAATGTGAATAAATCTGGTAGATTCCCAAACATTATTTGACTTGCCTCTTAAATTTGTTCTCCATTTTACAAGTAGGTTTCTACAGGAACAGTGAGAGAGGATACTGAAGTGACAGGTGGGCAGGTATTTTTCTAAGGTAAATCTATAAGGTAAGTGTATCTAGTGTCATGGAATGTTGCAGGACAGACACAGTATAGTGAACAATGCAGCATTTCGGGAACTCATTCTCAGAGAAAATAAAAAATACTGAAATTTTAGTACCTACTTTTTAAGTTAAAATAAAAATAAAATACAAATTAGATTAGATGTATAGAGTTTATTCAATTATTATAATGTTTTCTTAATTTACAATCTGTTCCAGACAATTTACATTGAGTCTTATATATAATATATCAAAACAGTTTCTTTTTCATAGCAGTGTATCTTTCAGTATATTCGTTATAGCCCTCAACAGACACCAACTGCTTTGATTCAAAGAGGTTGCCTTCTAAATTTATTGTATGAATTTTAGAGTCTCGAAGTAAGCTAGGCCTAATTGCATCCAAGCTTAGACAGTTCTCTTCTAATCTCAAAATTTTCAGCCTTGGAGCCCGATACAAATCTTCACTAAGGACTGATATTTCATTTTGACTTAAATTTAATTCAGCTGCATAGAGCTCAGACATTCCACTGGGTATCTCTCTTATCTTATTGTTAGATAACTCAAGAACTTCCAAATTATGTAGTCCTAATAATTGTTGAGGAAATAATTTTAGCCTATTGTGGTTCAAAAATACTTGTTTTAAATTGCTTAACTGACCAAAAGTCTCTGGCAGACATGAGATAAGATTATTAGAAACATTTAACATCTCCAGTTTTCGCATATTGCTCAGGGAATTTGGTAATGATTCCAATTTATTGGTATCCAAATTGAGCTGTTTTAACAACTTAAATTTGCAGACATTTTCTGGTAACGCTGGTAATCTGTTTTTAGACAAATCCAAATTTCTCAATGTATCACTTAATTGTAAGGCTTCAACGGGTACTTCCTTCAATTTGTAATCTGATAATTGTAACACACCTGTTTTGGACGCAATATCATAATGTTGTTTAAGGCCCGAATTACCCATCACTATTAGCGTATCGGGTTGGCTATAATAGGTATTATCTCCTGAACAATATTATAGACATCAGATTTAGGCTTGAATATGTGTTTTTTTTCGACAATGTTTATTCTTTTAGTGACTATTGATGCTTGGCAACCAGCAATCAATTAATCATAGCTGTCTTTTTGACATTTGACAGTTTTACAAAAGGGTTACCATGACGCTTAATAAAATAAAATGTAATTTTAAACTAGCAGTTGGCTGTGGTTCCGCCTGCGTGGAGCACCTAATAAAATAACCCATAATTTTTGTTCACCCTTGTGTTGTGTTCACCTTCAACCTTGTTCTTAGGTCATTTCCTAATGGAATAGAGGGATGAGAAATACAAAATAAAAAGAAAATTCCCTCACGGCTGAAAATTGGCTAAATTACAGTTAAGCTCAAAGAGTATGTACTTACTTAAATAAGTAAGTACTTAAAGAATTGTTAAGCCAATATGTCAAAGGATAAAAATTGTAAGCTGCCCATACCACGGTGGAAAATGCGTCAGCTGGTGACACAAAGTTTTACAAAAAAATTAAAATCGTCAGTTATTTCCCCTCTTCAGTTATCTTCTCTCAAAATCGGCTAAAATATAGTCAAGCCAATACCTTGAAGGAAAATAATTGTCAGCGGTCAGCTGACAATTATTTACCGCGGTGGAAAATGCGACGGCCTCTGTGGCGTGGCGATAGTGAACGTGACCGCTACGCAGGAGTCAGGAGGAGCGGTTTGTATGCATAAAAATATGGATATGGGCGTTATTGGTCATTCCTCGGAGAGCACGTTAAGTTAAGCCGGTTTCCACGGGTCGTAGTCGTAGTCGTTACGGGTAGTTGGAGCCCTAAATCAGTCCTAAAACTATGCTTTATTTATAACAAATTCATATATATGCTTCGATATCGCATTAGGATTGTGCAGGGTGGATTATGTCAGTTGCTTCAGAAAATCAGCCAAATTCGTAGTAGTAGACCCCAGACTCCCGAGGTGAAAGAATCGTTATTTTATTATAACCCGAGTATTTTGAATACCTATCTCGAATTACAGATACAAGTAGACAATGCACTGAACTGACTTCTATAACTATTATAATATTAAATACAGGTCAGTGAAACAATGTTATTTTTTAAGTAGGTAGGCCTAACCAAACCACAGACTGTTAAATGTTTAATATGAACCTTACCACTCACTACTTACTAATTTAGAAAAATAAAAAATACGTACCATCAAAGCAGCAAATTAAAATAAGTATTTTTAATGTATCAATATAGTTATAGTAATATTAAACTAAACACACATTATTTTAGTCAATCATATCTAATCAATCCAACACTATTACTACATTCGTGAACTTGTTACGTGCGAAGGGGGGTTGTTATCCGATAGAGTAAATTTTATTCGAAAGGTTATCTTGTTAAGTTTCTATTTAATTTTTAGCATGAATTTAGCAATAAAAGAGTTTTATTTGAGAGAAATAAAGTGCAGTTAAGTTATGAAACTGAAGCTTATTTAGTTATACTATCATTTTGATAATACATTTTGTTACCGCGGGAAAACTGTGAAACGTTTGACTAGTATAATGGCCGCAAAAGCCCTAATGCTTTACGTGTTTGCATATACAGTATGAAGTTTATGTCGAAAATATGCTTCTTCAATGCAGTGATTAAGGAAAAAAATAGTAATTGAAATGGACATCAACGCTGGTGAGTACCTTGTTTTAATTACTAGAAGTTATTAGTTCAGATTTCGAAATGCTTCAATGAATTGTGATGATTGCTTTACTCAGGGCACTCGGAACTTTTGAACGTGCGCTTTCAAACATTTGAAAAGCTACCTCTTCTAAATAATTCCACTTAACGCATTGTCTAAGCACATTGGCTGTTGTTTGGAAATTCATTGTTCCTAAACAGTTAGTGTACACTCAAATAAACTTCCAGTAAAGGATAAATGATACCTATATGCAGTAGTCATAAACATACAATATGAAATGAACTCACCTTTTATATTTCACTGTCTGTAACATGGCTGTTATTAACTGCATTTGAAAAATGTTGTCATTTTGATTGAATAAGCTCACTAACAAACCACAAACAACAAAAAGGTTTTAATGTAAAATAATAGTTGCTCATGCCTCTTTATAATTGCTTTGACTCATGATACCTGTGCAATACCTACATACATACATCTAAATAATTGTTAGACATCAAAAAACAACTACTGTTTTGTTTCTATGTTGATCCTTATTCAGAAGATTAGACACTAAATTGTAAGTATACATAATCCAATAAAGTATGGTTTTGCCTTCATGGTGCTGGAGCTGAAATAATTTAGTACACCACCAAATTGAAACATCAAAAAACAACAACTGTTTTGTTTCAATGTTGATTCTTATTCAGAAGATTAGACACTAAATTGTAAGTAGACATAATCTAACAAAGTCTGGTTTTGCCTTTATGGTGCTGGAGCAATTTGGTACACCACCAAATTGAAATGTATTCATGTCTTAATTAGTTTTCCTTATAAATAAAGGGAATAATAGTCAGAATTTATTATGATATTGTTGATTTTCCTCATCAGAAGTAATGTATGGTTTGGTATGTGTTGACTCTATCCAATGAAGAGTGAAATTGACTTTATCCAATGAAGAGTGAATGTTTAATTTAAAGAATGAAAGCCTAACAAACAGCAAACAAACCTATAGGTTGTTTTTGTTTATAGGCTCATGAGTACCTTTTCACTCTCCGCTTTAAGTAGTGGAGAGCACATTATTATAAAGGCAAACAAAAATATTAAACATTAATGGTTCTCTGCAGAGAAAATTATTGCAATAATGTGCACTGAGGTAGGTAATCTGCTTTGATATGATAGCAGGGATAATTTATGCATCTTCTTTCACAAGACAATAAATATTGCAGCGCATATAGTGTCTTCACAATATCTTCTACATAATTAATATTTGTGTCTACTTAATTTATTTTGCTTTTTAATTATTTATTCAAAATTACTATATGTTTAATGCTCACTTTCGGAATTAAAACTCAAGTAAGTATAACTGAATAGTAATTTGGACTTTATCATCAAACCTTATATAGCAAATATTATTTTTATTTGATTAGCCATTATATTAGTCTTATCTAAATAAAATAAAATAAAATGAATTTTATAAAGTTGAGTAGAATTCCAATGTTTTGATTTATAAAACATCTCTGGAGCCATAACTACTGGCTGATGGCAGTACTCAACTGGCAAGGCTGCTTGGATGAGGTTCTGTAAAGTATACGCCAGGAGCCAGCACTCTATTAACACAACTGCCAAAGTTATTCTATGGGCATGTCGTCACCAGAAGTATGAATGTTGGTAAGGGACAAAACACAATTTATCAAGCGAGCCGAAATACTATTTTTTTACAAAGATTTATTTAATCTCACTGGTTTCGAAAATAGCATGTCCCTTACCTTAAATAAGAAAAGTAATTGTCTGTTACAACACAGAATTACTACTTAAAAACCATACTTCACTGAAATTGTACTTTACAGTACAGGATTTTTCTATTCAGTATAAAAGTAAGTATCACGAAAAAAGAGAAATCTATAAGGTATTTGGTCCGTTAATCATTTTTCAATCAAAAATCTGTCTCAGCACCCCAAAAATGTATACAGTCATAGGCACATTCTTGATTATAGAGATATTTCAAGTATACCAAACGATAGAGCGGAAAATTCCGAATCCAACGAATATATATAACTCATTTTCGCAAAAATGTCCCTTAAATTAATTCATACTTCTAATGTCGATGACCCTTCACACAGTGGTGGAGTGCCCAGTGTGTTTGGAGCAGTATCATACCCTTGCAAAATCATTCGTAATCCTGACGCTGGCCATGGTCGGCAATGGCAGTGTGTCGAATGCCGCCGCCTTCTTTTAAATCTAGAAAGCAGAGGCTTTCACAGGCGAGGCGGTCTGCATTGACTATAGGCGGCACCGTCTTCCCCACCTCTGTCGGAATTGGCCGTAGGTGGCAGTGTCTTCTTCACCTAGGGAAGGAGGCACTTTCGTGTTCTATGGTGTGCACCGCATATACCTCTACGCCTATCAGTGTCCGATGTCTGTTGTTAGCCTCATGCTTTCTCTGGAGACCCATCCTTCTGTGTCATTGATGAAACTTTCATTTGTCTCATTCCCAACAGGGATATCCATCTCAGGTTGGTTGCAGGACCACCTTTTTTACTTCCCATGATAGCTGCCACTTTATAGCACTCAGGGACATTCCCTGAGTGCTATAAAGAAATGGACAGATACAGGTGATGATAACAATGAAAGATAAAAATACGACTTAAAGTCTGACTGACTATATTCAGACTATCCACTCTATTAAGAAGGTTGAGGGCCGGGCAGCAAAAATTAGCTGGCGTAAACTTACGAAACAATACGAATTAATTAATTTATTAACGAATCTGGCACTGCTAGGATGGCCTCCCCTGGGTATCTCACATGCCTTGAGTCTGCTCACTGCACTGCACAGTTATCTTGGGAATGCCAAACTTAGAATGACATGCTTTCTAGACCCTACAAACATCTCAGCAATTGGAGTGGTGCACTTGAGTCTGTGACCTAAATTTTACTTATCCAGACCATTTTATAACCAACAAAACCAATAAGTTAAGGGTTACTTTCACATACATATTGGCAGTGTTAATTTTTGTGTGGCTAAGTGTATTTGGCTATTGATTTTATAATGACTCCTTGGCATAAATAGTAGATTATGAAACTCACCCTCTACAGAGATTTGTAGGTTCACTCTTCTTTCTTTTATTATATAAAAATGATTTGCTAAATGTGTTGCTAAGCGCAAATCTCGAGAACAGCTGAACTTGCTGAACCGATTGCGCTAATTCTTTTTTTAGAATATTCCTTGCAGTACAAGGATGGTTCTTATGCAGAGAAAAATTGTGCAGAGATTCCGGGAAGGCAAAAAAATTGAGTGACGCATAATGGCTTAGGGGTGCTATGGGGTTGAAGTATGCCACGGGCGAAGCCGAGGCGGGTCAGCTAGTATTTTCATAAAATATTTGCTAAATGAACTACTTTTTCAATAAATAGGCTATGGCAAAGTATTTGACATTGTAAAATAAATCTTGCTATTTTAAACTAATTTGCGCATATGCAATTACAAGATGTATGTTGGCAATTAGAGAGTAAAAGTAAGTTGCCATTATGGGGAAGTTATATGTAAGATAACATGTTTTAATAATTTTCCAGAATTAGTCAAATACTCTGCTCATATAGAGTTTCTTTCAATATATTCAATATAAAATATATATAATTTACTCTACTGTTCTCTGTTTCAAAGAGGTCTCGAAACAGCTGTCTGTGATAGATGCACTTCTGAACGATCTTGACAAAACTATCACACCATGTGTTAACAAAAAGAATGAGAAAAAAGAAGAAGAAACACAGGATGCCATGCCAGACTCTACTACCAACACGGAGAAAAATCAAGCCAATCCATTCCACTGTGGTGATGACGTACTCGTACCTTATAAAGATGGACGTTATTATTTAGGTGTGTATTAATTTGTTTTATCTGATAACACCATTGGTTTACTACTTCCTTATAAACAACATTGCAAATAGCATGTCGAGTGTGACAGCCTCTGTGGCGTGGCGGTAGTGAACGCAGCTGCTACACAGGAGGCGCGGGTTCGATCCCCGCTCAGTACAAATATTTGTATGCATAAATAATGGGTATTTTCTTTGGTCTGGTCGTGCCTCGGACGGAGAGCATGTTGAGCCGTCGGTCCCGGTTGCTATACGAACATGTATGACAGTCGTTATAGTGGCTATGAGTAAAATGGCCTTACACAGAAGGACTGATCACCGGTCCGGTCAATAGCGTCAACACTGGCAGTAGTAGCAGTATAGCAATGTCTGATCATATTTTAAGTTGTACAAGTTTCTTGAATTTGAAAACATATTCTTCAAACATCCTTTTTCTTTTTATTTATAACTATATTCCAAATAGAAAAGTTCATACAACTTGTTGGTCTCACCAGGAACTATCGTAGAACTAAGCACCAGTAATGACAATGACTCTTGTGAGGTGGGAACGGGCGTGGCGAAGTGTCTGGTCAAATTTGGAGATGGCACACATGCGTGGGCGCCTGTGTCGTCTCTCAAGTTGCTTAGCGTCCCACCAGCGGACGATGGGCGTATTATGTGCGTGGTGTGCAAACGTAGGGAAGGACCCGCCTCAAGTCCTGCCACTAACGCAATCATTGCATGCGACATGTGCGGACGAGGATATCATGCTAAGTGCCATTCACCGCCCGTCGATGCGTGGATTAACGGTATGTATGAAATTAACATATTTTCTGAAAAATAATTTATAAAGAATTATGTAGGCATCATAAAATACTTAACCACTATTCGTCATAGTAGATAAGAGATAAGTCCAGTTAGAATAATGCTGTACAGTGCCGTATATTGTAATATATTACTTAATTGGTGTCCAAAACCAGTTTATTGTGTATTGTGTAATTTATAATTTCCATATAAATTTGACTTACATATATTGCTAATATATCATATCACTATAGTAAGCACGTTATCAACTGAGTACTCGGGCCATAATTCACATCTCTATATATTCTTCTCTTGTTTTTTTTGCTTCGTCTTTTTTTCTTTGACATTTATGAACCGACAACTCAGTTGATAGCGCGCTTATTATAAAAAGATGGTATGGGTGGCCCGATCCTTAGTTACTTTATATTTTAGCAAAATGTATCATGGCTACTATCATTAGTATGAGAGTCGACGGGAAATTTACCATGTTTCCATCAAATCTGTACTTCACCCTCTTTAAATAACATTGCCGGACTATGCACACGCAAGGATAGCTTAACATAGGACAGGCTAGTAGTTTATGAGGTTGACTGCAGCTGCGGCAGTTCTTATATAGAACCTACCAACAAAAGGAAGCGGATGCGATGAAATTTAAAAGTAAAAGTATTTCAATCGTGTGGACGTGTTCCTATTGCCGACCGTCTAGCATCCAGTAGTCTGCCTGTGCAACAATAACCGTGAACAAACCAAAACAAAACTTATATATATTGGGAATTTAAAGTTACACGATAAATATCCCGTTGTCTCCAATATTAGCAAGGACTCTGCCTATCTCTGTTCTGTGGAGTAGTTCTTAGGCAGTGGATCTTCAGAGTGACAAATACTTCTCTTCGCACTGTAGTTCTACTCACCATTCTGTCGGAAACATCGACATTTTTTCCGGCTTTACATTTCGATTTTTGCTATGACTCGAAAAGTAAAGCTGTTTTGTTCAAAATATTTGATAAAGCAATTCCGCAATATCTGGCGTTACAGGTGCATCGTGGCACTGTAAAAGATGCGTGGACCAAAGGTACAGGGTGGCAGCAGCGGAGAACAGGGCACTGAAGAGATCAGACTTATTTAGATTTAAGGGGGGACAGCAACGGAGGCAACAACAAGAACTTACCCCACCTTGTGATGTACGCCCTAAGTTCCTTCATGATTGTTATTAAAAATGCTAGTATATCTCGGGACACATATCTTGGAGCTAAGTCGCAAGGCAAACGAAGCCCAGGCGCGCGTGATTTTTATTGTAATAATTATTGCTTGGTGAATTTCTGTGGTGTTTAGGTAAAAGGGGATGAGTCATAATATATCATATTCATTCCATATACGGTAAAATCTCATTTTGGCAAATTTTTGACTCATCCCCTTTTACCTAAACACCACAGATCTGTGGTGTTTAGGTAAAAGGGGATGAGTCATAATATATCATATTCATTCCATATACGGTAAAATCTCATTTTGGCAAATTTTTGACTCATCCCCTTTTACCTAAACACCACAGATTTCAGCTTGACCACCACCGAAGCACCCTGTACTATCCTTAAAAAAACACCCTAGAAACGTTCACTGTGCGTATGAGGAGCACATTTTAGGCCCAAGATATGTCTCGAGGTATATGAAAAATATAGGTATTGAAAAATTGGCATATTTGATTAAAAAATATTTTTTTCAGACGGCTTCAACAACGTCATCCGTAACATCAGACACTGGGAAAGAACAAGAACATTGTTACTGTGGACAAAAAAGCGATTGGCTTGCTCAGGTGGGTATGCTAGTTAAGATTTAAATACGTATTCAGATATGAAAGCTATAAATAAGATCAAAGAGAGGTACTGGATTTAAATTACCAACCAACTTCTAAATCTGGTTTTTCCCAACATTATTACCGCACCTTTACCTACACAGCTGTTTCAAGGAACACAGCCGAAACAGATTGACATTTAGCTTCCGTTGTAGTGAGAGTGTCAGTGGGATTAGTCTCAACTTCTGTTGGATTTGGATTGCTTAATTGCAGACTTTCCAAATTCTCTAACTAGTTCCTTATCAGTTTAATTTGCGTAACCCTAAAGTTGCCTAAACCACAGAATAATTAATAGTACTAACGTACCTAAACGGTCAATCCCTTCTAAACGGTCAATCCCTTTTTCAATAAAAGTATTTATGGGCGCGATTAGTATTGTACTCATACTTACGGTGAGTCCATGTGTTACCATGTTGCCCCTATGAACCCAATACTGAAAGCTTCTCAGGGAAATGTTAGTCTACTATAACATTGTGACTCCGCTCCACTGGAGTTTTAAACCGTTACAGACACGACTGCTAAACATCGTGTGTCGTCTTCTCTGCTGGATTAATAGTCTAAAAGTAATACAAAAATATTCAGAACTAGAACCTTATTTAGAACTAGTTGATGCCCGCGGCTCCCCCCGCTTAGATGTCGGTTATCGCGACTTTTCGTTATATTTCCGGTTACCTCCTACCCAACCGATTGCGATCAAATAGACCTACGTACAATTTTTAGTCTGACCAAGACCTTTCGCGAGCAGACATACTCACAAATATTATATATTTACAGATGTTACTTTGCTGTCGATGTTCTCGATGGTTTCACCAAAGATGTGTATCGAGTTTACAATACCCATTGTATGCTGGCGACAAGTAAGTCTATCACTATTTATACCTAACATACTTTTGCTGAAGTTCAGTCTAATATGAAATAAATAGGGAATAGGAATGTAAATTAAGACATTTGTCTTGTCAAATCACATTAATATGAAACTCATTAAATGAGTTTCAAATAAATGTGATTTGACAAGACAAATGTCTTAATTTATATAAATTGTATACAAATTTTGTATATTAATGCTATCCTGGTCCTGTCTGACTATATTTTTTTCTCTTTACAAGAAATATATGATCAATTTTTAATAAATCCTAAGTCTTTACAGTTATGAACACTTTTCGGATTTAAATTTACAGGAAATG
The DNA here is from genome assembly GCA_949126895.1 of Eilema caniola. Lineage (NCBI taxonomy): Eukaryota > Metazoa > Arthropoda > Insecta > Lepidoptera > Erebidae > Eilema > Eilema caniola. The sequence continues at coordinate 20,032,573 of OX421462.1, forward strand.
TAATGTAAAGTACTTTTTTGCGGAGGAAATCTACTTCCTCCGAAATAAGTACAGGGTGTCCACCACGGTGGACAGAATATGATTAAGTAGCGGAGATGCCACAGTCAAAACCTCGTCCTCTGTCTCCATCTAGTGCGTCATAGCGAAACCGAACAGAAACAGGGATTGTAATTTTTGTTGTAGTTTGATAAGCTCTATACAATTTTAGAATAATCTATAATGAGGGAATTAATTTATAAAAATAAGGCCATCTTTCGGATTATAGCAAAACCATTTAGGCTCCCTAAATGATCTGGTCTTGTACCGACAGATGGCCCAATTTTTTTATATTAATTTTCAATTTAAGCTAAATATACTATTTAATAAATAAAATAACATTTTTGAAATAGCTAATGAACTCGGGCGAGATTAATGTGATGAATACATGTAAGACAAGGTTACTCATTTCTTCTCTACGCTAAATGGTTCTGTAAGAATATTTTTTCTAAAAAATTAAAATATAAATATAGTGGAATGTTGTACCCTTAAAATAATTAAATTGTTCATCTGTTCATTCCTGCTCACTTCATTCTTAAACCAAGTTAAAGCTATTTTTGTCATTGAACTTTTGGCCACAAATGACAACGCAACACAAGGACGTTTCACTAGAACTAGATGGTCACAGACCAATTGAGTCGTTTTGACGTATGGAAGGCTCATGACTCGATTGCCTTGTAACAACTCCGCTATCATTTTCTTCTCCATGGTGTCCACCCTTCCGTCGTCCGGTGGGGGGTGGTAATATCAGACTCGATCCGACTAAAATCGCACGCGTCTCGGGGTTTCAACCTAAGTTTAAAATTTTATTACACTAATTAACTATTACAGAGGACAACAAGTAAAATGCTTAAACTTGAACCTGTAAACTTTAATAGCTACTGAACATTGTTTCAGATTGTATATATTTGCCTGTGCTCACTGCAACGGAGGAACGGAATATCTACGACGACTGGAACTATGTTGGTTGGACTTGGCGCACCTTGCTCTATATAATCTTACCGCATACAATGCGCCGAATTATTTTGACCTCGACAACGTCATAATGCCGTACATCATGGATAATTGGCATGCATTACAACTACCTGAGAAGGTGTGTATATATAAAAAATAATATTTTTTAAGCATATGCCATTTGCATACTTGTAACTTTGAGTTCGATCATTAGATGTGGCGGACTCCAGTGAATGAACGCCGAGAAAGAATCTTAACTGCTTTAACTTCGTCCCGAAAGCGATTCAGATGTGGGCGTGAAATGAAGAAACGCGCCACTATTTGGGGTCTGCGGCTGCGTCGTCCACCACCGCCACCCTTCCAGCTTTCAGCATTAGAGCAGGTTGGCATTTAGAACTAGCTATCTAGTGTTATTTGTATGTTTCAGACCATGTCGACTGACATAAACATACCTATAGACAATTGTTACTTGCATCAGTCATATTCATGACTGATGGATGGCCTACAAAACTTATACGCAATTGGTTTTTGACCCACAAAATTTATTACCCGTAAATGGTACAAAGAAAGTTATCAAAATTTTATTTTGTACAAAATAGGTTAAGAAAGGAGAACCGTTGACTGATGAGCAAGTGCGGGAGTATGCGCCGCGACTGAGATTCTTACCGCGGGCTCCGTCGCCAATGCCTTCTGTTGACGACAGGTAAATTCACTTTTTGATGTGTAGTGAAACTTCAAATTAGGTCACTAATTTAAAATCAATCGACTGATTATGATGTATTTTTTCAGTTCGCAGCCTTCCAGCAGTAATTCCGACAAAAGTTCCTATAAAAATATAGTGCAAAATCAACGCAACAATATGATTGTGCCAGTCGATGGACATTGGTTAAATTTAATGATGGGCAAGCGATTCCATGAAAATCTCAACTCTTATTCAGAAAATGATTCAACTAGTTCCTATGAGAAACCCACAGAAGCTGACGAACAGCCTTCGCCTTCTAACCGCTCTCCTACTCCTAGAATATCCGATGCCAAAGCTGATAATATAGAAACAAATACAGGACTAGACGTCACAAATACAAATACACAATCAGTTTGTGAAAGTCCTCCAGTGCCATCTCATAGTCCTTCTTTAGTTCCATGTTCTGTTAAATTAGATAAAATATCCAAAGAGAATGTAGTTGATACAAGTGTGGGCCAGTGTCTTGTGACTAACATCGACATCAATACTCACTCGACGCGAATAGCTACTATGAACTTAGAAGTATCTAAGTTGTCCACTAAGAACATTATTGAACATTCCAAAATAATGTCTCTGCACCATATGAACAGTAAGCCTTCTTACCCTAGTAATTTCTATGACATGGAATCTTCGGGGGATGAAACCTCCGTTAGCAGGGGTACTTTAGATCATATTATACCCCCACTTGCAAATTTTCAGGGTAAAAATAACCCATTTTTGATGCAATTTACTTACTCTGGTAAGAAACCCTTTTCGTCAAGTGCATACAATAAACAAAATGGTAAACAAAATGCATTTCAGTCGAGATTTTCACTGCCTGTTAACTTTAATCCGATGATACCTGGGGGGCCTCTAATACGACCATTGAAGAGAAAGCTTAGCGAAAAAGATATAGTCATTGGCCCTAACGGCGAGGTGAAGAGACGGAAATACAGACGGCCGCGGAAGTATCTACAGACACAGGTAAATTTAAATTGAGTGTAGTCATTTAAATTTGGGTTAAGCCACCCAAACCCAAAAAAAAAGTTTGTAAAGATATTAGGGGTTAAAGTATGAAATTGCCGATTTGTACTGACAAATTGAAATTCGTTTTTTTTTAATTTAACGTATTTATTTAATCAAAATAATTACCATTATTATCTATACATTGCTGCCATCTAGTAGGAAGGTCATTTATGCCTTTGCGATAGAACTCTGGTGATCTAGATTCGACAAACTGTGTGAAAGCATTTTGTACTGCCTCCTGAGAAGAAAACTTTTTATCACATAGAAAATTGTCCAAATCACGAAAAAAATGGTAGTCTGTTGGAGCAAGGTCTGGCGAATACGGAGGGTGACGGATAGTTTCTAATTGCAGTTCCTGTAGAGTTAAAACGGTTTCTTGTGCTGTATGAGGTCTCGCGTTATCATAGAGCAATAATGGTGAAGATCGATTCATGAGTCGGGGCTGTTTCACTGCTAGTTTTGCTATCATTGTTCGGAGTTCGGCACAGTAGACATCTGCCGTTATTGCTTGACCAGATCGTAGAAAGCTATAGTGAATAACACCATGCTGAGACCACCAAACAGTTACCATTACCTTTTTATTGGTAAGCTTTGCTTTAGGACACTGTTGTGGCGTTTCACCTGGGGTCAGCCATTGCATTTTTCGCTTACGGTTATCGTAAAGAATCCACTTTTCATCACATGTCACAATTCAATCCAATATTCCTTCATTTCTGTATCGATTCAACAAGGCAACACAAGTTTCAACACGCATTTCTTTCTGCAGATCAGTCAAATCATGAGGTACCCATTTTTCACATTTTTTTATTTTATTGATTTGACGCAAATGAGTCAATATTGTTGGTAAGGTAACGTTAAACCATGCAGCTAATTCCTGGGTAGTTTGGCTCGGATCGGCTTCCACCATGTCTTTCAATTCATTGTTATTCAACTGTGTGGACGGCCTTCCTCGTGGTTCGTTCTTCAAATCAAAGTTTCCATCACGAAAGCGTTTAAACCAAAATCGCACGGTGCGTTCATTAGCAGTCCCCTCTCCAAACGCAACATTGATATTGCGAGCTGTTTCTGCCGCGTTAGTTCCGCGTCGGATCGGAACTCGTATTCAAAAATCACTCGAATTTTTGAAGTATCCATCTTTCTTGTCTAGCTGAATAAAAAAAACAACTGAAAGTCGATAATCGAATGTTGCACATTTTTAAATGAAGAACTACATAGGTACCATGTGGAAAAAGTTTCACTCAAAAATCTCAAACCATGAAGGTCTATGTCAATTCGAAGTACCTATTACAATGAAACGGCAATTTCATACTTTAACCCCTATTATTTACTAAACAGCTCCTTCCGGAAACTAAATAAGCTTTGTGCAACAGTTTGTGGTTTTTTTTTCTATTCACGAAGGTCCTACCTAAATAGATACAACCTCCAAAGTTGTGAAGTACTATTGCTAAATAAAATCGTCAAGTTTTAATATTTTTGTACCGAGGTCTTACAATTTTAACACCATTTTATATCCTATTTATTGTTATGTGAAATTATAATATTTCTTTTCTTTTCTAGCTTAACAAATCGTGCCCTCTGCCAGACGAAGGTAACAAAACTGCTCAAAACCCGAATGAAAACGGAGTAGTTACTGCCCAGAACGGAGGAATTAACCATACAAAATTTAACGGTAGAAGACTGAGACAAAGGCAAGAAAAAAATTATTACGAAAATGCCCGACGAAATACCAATCACAATACTACAAATACAAACACTATAAATTGCGTGAAGAGTCTACAGTTGAGTCCTCATAAAATAAGTAACAGCACCGCGGAGGTGGAAGCGGAACAGTTGTCCGCGCTGAAGTCGCGCGTGCAGTCGTACTTCCGCGCGGGCCAGACGTTCCGCGTGCAGGCGCGGCGCCTGGCGCCCGGCGCGCCGCCCGCCTACCTCATAGAGTGGGATTCTATTTAGCGCTGAGGAACTCGCGGGCTAGCGCGAATTTATTTAAATGATATCTATACATACTACTAATGTAATAATATATATAAGTGCTTGTCTGTAGTCTAGTTGTACTTGTACAGTAAGATCAAGGAATGTGATATATTATTATTCCAATTGGATTATGTTGTTTTATTGCAATATAGATTAATTACTATGTTTATATTTTACGTTCTTGCGTTGTGGTCAGTTCCCCCATGTACAGGGACTATCATTCAGCGCTTCCTATCTTTAAAAAATAAAACCAAGTGTGTGTGAAGTGTCATCGAATCTTTTTATTTGATTGACTTTTAGTTCACATCACCTAGCATCACCTCTACTACTACAAAAGTTGTCCATCTGCGTGGCACGTAGCTACGCCTATTGGAACCATAGTAACGTTGGTGTCCATACACTACAAAATTCAGGGCAAAATAAGTTTATCATCAACCTATAGAGCTCGTCGTAGACGGTAATGGCTAACCTCGTCTTCAAAAATAGTCAGGTACTTTTATGTTACGCTCCAAGACCGAAAACAATCAAAAGAATAAAAAGATATCTTAAAACTCCACATCGCGAAATACGTGTTGTAGCTCTTGTGCAAACGAGCTCCTATTGTAGACACTACGGCGGCGGCGTACTAAACTAAAGTATGATTAAATATCATACTCGTATGTATCTTTTTCTGTGACACATTAAGAAGCCATTGTGACATGATTATGATCAACACCATTAAATCATGATAGGTATATTTTTTTAAGATAACCACAACGCGTTGTGAGCTGTTTTTCCATCAATAAACTGTTTCTATGTTCGAGCGTAACTAACATGCCATCAACTGACGTGAACGCCGACACTCGAAAATCCACACCAATGACTTTGCATGCATTAGTCCCATAGTCTCGGGGTCGAACTTTATGTATGACAGTCAAGGGGCAGATTTATAACAAGATTTCTAAACTAAAAAATCAATATCAGCTCTACCCTGACGAACACGACGATATTCATAGGAGGTAGGACATGACGATCTCTTCATCCTAGCGGTTATCCCAGTCGCATCCGAATAGACATTTGCCGTGAAGCGACTGCCATCTGGCCTTCACAACCCAAAGGCGGACACCCGTAGGATACGACGGTATTTTTGTCCAATTGAGCAGTCCGACTGGGGAAGTACCTCCGCGCTACAGAATACCGCGGCCATAAGCACCTCGTGTAGTGTTCCCGGCGTTAATGAGTAGGGTAGCCAGAGCTCACTGGAGAGCTTTGTGCTGTCAGTGGGAAGACTTGGGCTTGTGTTTTATCTTCTACACTGACGGCACAGAAACTCTGTTCACGTCTATTAGAGTCGGCAGCGCGAGTGTGACGCCCCTGGTGTAGCACACGTCCATAGGCCACGGTAAACACTTTCTATCAGGTGGGCCGTGTGCTTGTCTGCCACCTAAGTGGTAATAAAAACCTGGATTGTCGATAAGTTATAATTGCGTTTCTTCATCATATTTGACTGCGCATGGGCGCAGTAGTTAATTTACTGTGTAAGAAAAGGAATAGGCTACCCATCACCAAGTGCGATGAACTGATGTTAACTAAATTAAAATCTTAAATTCTTAAACTCTGCCGTGTTCTTGTGCCAATCCCAGTCAACTTTCACATCGGAGTCTGGAGTTCTCTCTTTCCAGTCCAACTGCGGGTTAGGTTGTGCTCTCTCCAACTACCCATAACAACGGCCATAGATGTTGGTATGGACAAGTATTTACGTTTCCCTGTGCAAAAGAAGGCACCACTACCTTGAGACGAGCACGGGGTTTGTTACGCTAGAAATATTCTTTCCAAATCTGTATTCAGTTTTAGGCACGCGTCCTCCAATCGCATACGGGTTTGTCACGCAAACTGTTCTTTCGAACACGTCTTAAATTCGATGCATGGAACTTAGTGGGACATTAATCATTCCACAAGAAAAGGATGATTCAATTTATAATGGGAGAACTTATTGAGAAAAGCTGCGCAATCAGACTTGGATAGGTTAGGTTAGAAAGGTAAAAATAACCACGAAGGCTAATGCAGCAGCAGGGCGTAGTGGGGATCCTACATTTACCTTTGTGGTAATTTTTTTTAAACTATGTAGGAACAAGTCATTTGCCTAGCCTAACTGTTTGATTAATAGGCTGAATATCATTCAGAAAATGAAGCCTTCCTGCCAAAAAAGCATTGAATAAATACGGATTTGTGTAGCTTATTCACGGCAGATGTACCAACGTTGCACATTATGTGCAACTGAGGGTAGATATAAGTTTCATGCATCGGTTTAAACAGGTGTTTGGATAAAAAATTTGTTCAGCAGACTCGCTTTATAGCACTTCTTAAGTAGAAATTAGACCCTTAACAAAACAAAACTCAATTGTACGCCGGCCGGGCCATGGGTGCTTCATGTCACACCCACCGATAAGGCGAGTCTGGATGTGAAACTATTAACAATCCCGTACGTGATTGGAGGACGCGTGCCCTAAATTTAATACAGATTTGGAAGGGTATTAGTGTCACAAACCCGTGCGCGTTTCAAGGCACTGCTGTCTCCTATTGCACACAAAACGTAAATACGCAACCGGGACCGATTGCTTAAACGTACTCTCCGAGGTACGACCAGACCAATGCAATACAAATATTTGCACTGAGCGGGGATCGAACCCGCGCCTCCTCGTAACGGTCGCGTTCGACTACCAACACGTCACAGAGGCTGTCAAAGCTTAATTAATGTTCAGTTTGCAACACAATTTACACAGTCATACCGACCGATGTGTAATTGGCAGAGATGATAAAATATTTAGGACAATAATTAACACTTAACAGTACCTACCTAAACTGTTTCTAACAAACTGGGAAGGAACGGAAGATGTTAATTTGAGTTCGTCACTTCGTGCCAGTAGCGGTGGAGACTGGGGAGCTGGGGCAGAGAAGCCAAAAGCCTTGTGAGGGCAATTGGGGCCATACATTATAATCTATGGATTGGGGAGGGGAGAGGCTCATGGAGGCCACTGGTGACTCCCGCTCCGGATCGTTCCTGGTGCAGAGGCTGGCCATCGCAATCCTGCGTGGAAACGCGGCAAATGTGATGGGCACCTTTGCACCGGGAGCGAACAGGGGTGGGTTATTCGACTAATACAAATAGCAGGTATTAAATTTGTATTTGTATTACATACTTAGAATTAGGGTGACATGATATGTATTTATTCTCAAAATTAAATTACATTTAGCATTTGAGTTATTGGGATATATTTTAAAGTGTTGTTTTGAGTACCTACCTATTCTTATTTCGGTACGGATGATCACAGATCCTCTGTGATCATGACGCTTGCAAGAGTAGGTACATTTAGGCAATAATTGCTTCTGTAGGTATATCTTGTCCAGAAACATTTTTCTTGATATTTTCTTATGTGCGCAACAAATGCTGCCCCCCTGACTGATTAGTACCTAAGGAACCTCAAAAATGTAGTTCCCACCTGGTAAAGGCCGCTACCATATCTAGATTAGATAATAAACTAAAAACCACGTATTTTTTTATTTACGGCACGAGTTGTGACTTTCGAGGTTAGTTTGTCCAGCGTTATTAGATCCAACTGCAGATGCATACGTCGATGTGTAGTGGATATAATGTCAGCATTGCATTAAAATGTCAGGTAAGTGGCGGTAACGGTGATAAGCCTCCTGCATGAGTGCAACTTCAGTACCTATGTACCGTTTATGCAGGTACGCTTCAGGGAACCGTCTTATCGCCCACTAGCTAGCTCTGGCCTAAGGTTTCATTTAGAATAGACGATGACGAATATGACATCCTCCATATTCCATATTTATTACTTATAATGAAATTTGGTTTAAGGGTAGCTCTTAGACTTTGAGAAAGGACATAGGCTGTAGGGCAGAGTAGCCTTATTGTCCTTTATAATATATAGGTACCTATATTAGGAACTGGGCTTTTAGTTTTATTATTATCTAGTACCTACTAGCTTTTGCCCGCCACTTTGTACTTCGTCCGAGTTAAGTTCGGAATAGATTAAGGTCTGTTCACTTCTGTAACTCAAACCTCTATGGTAACTCGTTTTTTTCTTTTATACCACTGAGGTGGCAGACAAGCTCACGGCCCACCTGATGGAAAGTGGTTACCGTGGCCTAAGGACGTGTGCAACACCAGGAGCGTCACACTCGCGCTGCCGACCCTGTTAGAATTAGAACAGATAGTTGTAAGTACCTATTTTAAATTATTATATTGTGAAGAATATCTTCTTACGGCTACGCATTGATTTATACGGCTACGTATCAAAATCCCGAAGCTCATTATAACAACGCAACGTACGAAAGATCGAAATTCAAATCCTGAAACCTAGATTTTTGGATAGTTTTGTTTAGATGGTTATAAAAAAAATAACCACGAAGGTAAATGAAGGAACTCCGCTGCGCTCCCGCCTTAGCCTTCTAACCTTATCTATTCAATTTGCATTGTGCGGAGTGGACAATGGACATTGCATGGCTCGACATGGAAGACGTATAGGTTAGAAAGGCATGTGGACAACCTCCGCCATACCCTTCGTGTTAAGTTACTTGTGATAATACATGAAGATATAGTAGCTATATGAAAAAAAAAACTACCTCCGCTGTAAACAGTAACTAAAAAATTAAGCCAGCATGCATATCATAAGTAACGTATCAAAATCTAATTTTTGGGATTTTGCACTTCGGTATTTCGTAAATTCGGGATTGTGAACTGCAGTATTTTGACACGCATGAATACTTGCAGGGCTGAACTACAGGGAACTTCGAAATTAAGCAGACTTCTTTCATGGCCTAAGCCAGCGCTGAAAGGGGTTTTGAAAAATTCAACCTTTAGTTGAAAAACGACCTAAACATAATTATGTATACACATTTATCAATGTTCATTAGGCAACGGTTTTATTATCCTTTTTTCCTCCCTACCACAACTCTTCAGAAGGCACCATTGGCCCTACAGTACAATATTGTCAGGTTTGGAATGGATGTTCTTATGAAAATAGCTTGACGAAACCTCAGAGTCAAAGTTTTTCACGCCAGCGCAGTGGTATCTTATGTCATAAGACGCAGATTCGCCTAGAATGCCCTATCTGACCCGTGGTACACTTATCTGGTTCACCTAATAATAAATAAACCACAAAGGCGAATTATTGCTTTGACGGTAGTTCTACCATTGCTACCGGAAGAATTTATTATAGATGGTTGGAAATATATAGTTTCTGGATTCAAAATTTATAAATTATATCAATGTCAAAATTTATAAATTATATTAATAGTTTTTCGTTTAAAAATAAATGTATTAAAACATTAAGTGAATTTGGACAACAACACCGTACCAATAATGTCACTGAAGGATTCAATGCCCAAATTAAACAAACCATTAAACAAAAATACAGTGACGTTATTAACCCTTTGTATGCTTAAATTTTTAAAACTACGCAACGGATTATGATGCGGTTTTTTTAATAGACAGGGTGATTCAAAAGGTAGGTTTATATGCATAATACGTGTTTAATATAGTAGAGGGTACAGCGGGAACGCTCTGACGCCACGCGGGCGGAAAAATATTGGCGGTACGAAGTTCGCCGGGTCAGCTAGTGAAGGATAAAGTTTAGAGAAGACAATTTATCATTAAATTGATGCATTAATAATAGCACTTTTCTTTCTTGTATTGCCCGTAGAAGAAGGAGAAATAAAGGATAAATTTAAGTTTAGAGAAGGCAATTTGGCATTAAATTGATGCATTAATAATACCACTTTTCTTTAGAATTTAGAAGAATTTTTATATCATCATTTGACTTACCCACTGTTCAAATAACAAACCACTTTATACCACGGTTAACTTCTTAGCACGGGTGATATATTTAACATACTTAGAGGTGCGTTTTATCAGTAAAGTGAAGCAAAAATACCCATGGTTTACTGATTAGGTGAACCAAGTTCGTGGTACAACTAGGTGAACCACATAGGTGTACCACGGGTCAGAAAGGGAGAATAATGCCATTCAGCTTGTATGACGTGCCATCGCGGCATCGCCGCGATAGAAGAAGAATGTCTTGTAAACAGTTACTTTGTAATAATAATGTTATGTTGTATCCTCCTATCGCAAGTACAATAACATAATTAAATCCCAACGCTTGTGACCAGGCCGTAGAACAATGTTCAGCTGAATCTATTCAGCTATTTGCAAGTGCTGCTCGAACTTCAAAATAAATGGCAGCCAAACAGATTCAACTCTATAAATCACATTTACGGCAATATTAAATATTATTGCAATAATATTCAAAATGGTTTATGCAAATTTTAATTTAAGGGGTGAAATTTCGGCAAATCCTTTCTTATTGGATGCCTACGTCATACAAAGAACAAACCCTTAAAATTTCTGGTATCTCCGATCAGCGGTTTAGGCATTCAGGATAAAAGATTTTATATAGGTAATTATATAGATAAAAATTATGCTGTTCGTCGGCAGGATGCATTGCTATGCTGATGGTAACATAGCACCTCGAATGGGCGATATTGTATACTGCGAGAGGGACGAGAAAAAAGATTAACTTGTCACTAAGCTAGACCTGGTCCTGATTGTGACGAAAATATATGTGTTCAAACAGACTCATCAAGCTGCGTCCGAGGTTCTCACCTCGGAGCCCGGGGTCCGCTTTCCAGCTTTCTTCCATTTCGTCCAAGTCTACTCTCACGTCAAGTCAGTATTTCTTGAGTTTTCTCCTCATAACGGGGCTCAAAGAAGGCGGCATCTCTGACATTTTATACCTACTTAACTTGGACATTGCAGCAATATTTGGTCCATACCAGCGAAGGCAGACTCTACCACATCTTATCTGTGATGTCATGGACATGCAAGCTGCTGCGGAGACGGGAGATCCTCACGTGATCCTTGTGCGTGATTCCACACATCCAAATATAATCTCAATATCACACCGCACCTGCTTGTATCGCTCTACCAGCCTAACCGGTATTAATGACGATAGTGTTTCAATGCACTAGGTGCAAATATTTTCTAAGGCTTCTCCAAAATATACTTTCATATTACCCTTCAAAATGCTCAAAGCTACTATATAAGAACTTCCGAAAATAAACATAAGTAACAATTTAAACAACACATTAGAATATGGAATGTCAATATATTTTACTTCATATCTACATTTGATTTCGACTTTGAGAGTAAATGGCTGAAATTAAAAGTCTTAACAATATACAATGTTTTATGTACCATTGTTACTGATACTATTATTGCTCATCAGTTTATGAGGTATGCAGAGTTTGTTTAAAAAATTACTACATTTCCACTGGAGTTATCTATCTACAAACATAAAAAGACATATTCCAATGTAAAATAAATATATTTCAAATCAAATGTATGACATTTGATCTGTTTTAATGACAGACTGATAAAAAATCTACTAACATTAAGCAATATTTATCGAAAAATCGAATACGTAACAGAAATTCCATTTACTAATAAATACAAACTCACACTGTTACTCATTGCACGTTGAACTAAAAGCGACATTCTAATATTATGGCATAATACACTTACAATTATTTTCATCTAATTTCTAAGCGTCAATAAACAATGTTATTGATGAAACATTCAAGTAAATCCACCATGCAATGAGGAACGGTGTGAATACATGTAACAGATTTCATAGTTTCTTTGATTGTCTATTCTCACCAACTAACATAAAACATGTTGAATTTCCAATTTCCATCTATCTTTTTATGGTCATTAGTAGAGACTATAAAACAATTATGGAAGGAAGAAGACGCCTCTAAAACGAAATATAAATATAGACTTACGAATGTAAAGAGAGTTGTTTACCTTAAGACCTTACAAACAAACTTATAATACAAGTTAATGTTAATTAAAATGCAACCCTCTAGTAAAGGTCCATAATATGCGACCACAAAATCAATAATGACGTTACAACAGTTTAAGTATACCTATTCACAGCACTTAACCACACGTTAGTCAACTGTTTCACGCACAAGACGATCACAAACTCACTTCAGTGTCATATTATCACCATAATTATCGATTGCATTGACGTAAAATTAATATTTATATACTCTATGTACAATTTATCAAAACGTCTCAGGAGCACGTTACAGGGATTCTTCGAAAGCGGCCATCAAATCACTCTGCATGTTCATATCTATTTGACCAGCCATCTGAAAAAAAATTACAATTTGTTATATTCAAGCTTCAGTTAAGGATTTTTGACATTTCGTGAGTAATTTCATATTTACTAACATCTGGTTTAAAATAAATGTACTGTACATCAGAAGTGTTGGGAATTTTTTTAATTGTAAGGGCGCTTAAAGATTAACTATTGATACATACATATAATAACGCCTTTATCTCCGGAGGGTTAGGCAGAGTTGAATTTACACCCACATTTCACCAATCTGTATTCGGTCCCACGTAATAGGGGGTGAGCCTATTGCCGTATTCCGGGCACTATTGTTGACTCGAGCCATGCATCTGAGGCTGAGTCTGGGTTGTACATATCTGTCTGATGTTAATGTAAAATTCCTTAGTCGCTTTGTACGACACCATATGGGAAGAGAGGGGGTGGCCCGAATTCTACTCGACCGGGAACCACGCGGCAGATTATTGTTAATAATTTGGTAACTATTGAATATGTAGTTTAAAGCAATTAGTTTTGAACGCTCACGACATGCTCATGTAGTTCAGTTGGTCATAGCATTCCCCCTCTAAGGGACAGGTGGCAGGTTCAAATGCTGTTGAACGACTTTTTCCAATCTAAATTGATTTGAACAGTTCGTTAATTATTATTTATTATCAATCGGTATTTACCTTACTTAACAAATGATTAGTTTAAATTTTACAAGGTTTAAAAAATTTTGAAGCAGATATCGTCTAACGATTTTAAATAAGATAAACGTTTCGAATTTGGGTACTTTTTTTTTGGTCTTGACAAACACTCTGTTATTAGATGGTATTCAGGGTCTGAAGACGGAAGATGGGAGGCTTAAGAAAGATAAGCCTGTTAAATTTGGCAGAAATAGGTATTTAGGGTTTAAAATTACATTAACATTAACAGGCAACTTATATGTTCCTATAGGTCGCACAGACGGGCTCACAATTTCACGATCTTCGAGTCGGTAGCTAACATTGGTCCGCCTTTTGTTTCAGCCCAGTACTTGACCACAGACTGACAACGGGGTTTTTCGATGTAATAGCGCATTTCTCTTGCTTCGAATATATTATAACAAATCAATATTCTAATTATTTTATTTCTCTCAATTCTCACCCAGCCTGGTAGACATAATTTACATTCATTACTTTTTTTACAGTGCTGTCAAATTTATTTCATTTACGGTTAAATTTGCCTATAATAATGTTATAAGGAGGAAAATTTTGTAAGTTTGTTTGTAATGATTAGGCTAACTAAAAAACTACTGGGCCGATTTAGAAAATTCTTTCACCATTTGGTAGCTATCTATATTCTTCGTGAGTAACATAGGTTATCTTGGATTTTCAACAAGTCTAGGGTTCCGTACGAAATCCACGGAAATGCTTTAGCCACCTGTGCGAAGCCGAGGCGGTTCGCTACTTTAAAAATTAAAAGTTTGCATATTGCATTTTTGCAATTGCAACTAAACAAAAATACCAAAGCAGACACTCACGGCCTCGCGCCGGCGACGCTCCTGCTCGCGCTGGCGCAAGCGCTCGCGCTCCGATGCGGGCGGCTTGTCGGGCGCGGCGGCGGCGGCTGCAGCGGCGGCGGCGGCCGGCGGCGACGCACGCGCCACGGGCGACACGTGAGGCGACGCCACCTCCGCGCTCTCCACCTTGCGCACCGCTCTGGAACTGAACCACGCTTTATTGCAAGCTGCCTTATTCTGCTTCTTCATCCTAGCGTTAAGTTCAGCCAAATCCGCATAGATTAGTAAAATCAGACCCAGCCGTCCAAGTTGGAAGTTTCGGATGCGGCTGGGTCCGATTTATCTATTCTTCGACATTATCTGTGAAGCGACTACCATCTGATCTCCATAACCCACAGGCGATATCGAAGCAATGCAGCTAGACCAGTTGTTGGACTTTTTAGGGCTCTAACTACCCGTAACGACTGCCTTAGATGTTCATATGGCAACCGGGATCGAGGGCCGAAAATTATATCATATTCAAGCATATAATTTTTTGCACAGAGCGGGGATCGAAACCGCTCCTCCAGCGTAGAGGCCGCGTTCACTATCGCCACAGGGGCTGTGAAATCTTGGACCTAAGTCGCGAGACAAATGATGCGCTAGTGCGCGCGGATAGTTTTGTAATAATCTATGCTTGGTAAATTTGAGCTCGTCCACCGCCGTAGCACCCCGTGCCATCCTTCAAAGACGCCCAAGAAACGTGTGCTGTGCGTAGGTATAGGGCAAACTTTAGGTCCAAGATATTTGTCTGGAAAACTCGGAAAAATGGACGAAGTGGTCCTCGTGGTTCACAAGTGGATCGTGGGTCCAGCCGGCGTTGCCGCCGATGGAAATAATTGCTATTAATTGATTGTACTTTGGGCGTCAGTCCGTTAAATATAGCGATGTGCCTGATATCCAAAGAAAAAGTAAGATCGTAGTGTAGTTTTTTGACTATATATAGGTGGTTGATTAGGTAGCAATTAGGTACAAATATGACTAACGAATTCTAAATGATTTTTTAAAGAAGTTGTGCTTTACGGGAATACTTTCGATCACAAATTTTACACTTTGCACATTCATCATTTTTTATCACAAATAATTTCAAATTACACTACTAAATTTCTATGTAGACATTTTTTAAACTCATGTACCAATACCAAACACAAACGTTATCTATCCTAGCCCGTGTCAAACTAAACTATAAACAAAACAAAGCAAAGACCCGCTGCGCAATGCAAATCGAAATATGTCTCACTCAAAGACCGACATCAATTGCTTAAGAAAGTTAAGATCCGTATCCGGGGATCTTGACACCAAATATCAACATTCAGATCTATATCCGCCCGCGGATATACATTTTTAGAGTTCCTTTAATTACCTGATCTTTTCCTCGTCGGGATGTCGCCTTTCTGTTTCCTGGCGTTGTCTTTCTCTTTCAGCTTGTTCCTTTTTCCTGAGTTCCTGCTGTTCAATGAGGGCTCTTTGACGATCGATTTTTTCTCGAGCTTGTTTTTTGAAAGCCTGCAAAATTTATGGAAGAATTTCTAGAAGCTTTGCTACTGACTGTAACATAAACCCATTGCATCTACAGTTTACTTGACTCCGTAAGTGATATCAGATTAACATAATTACTAATCGAAATAATTATTTTGTTAATGGTTTCTTTCCTAACTTTGTTAATATATAATCGCAAAAAATTACCAAAGCTATGATGTTATATGAAAACACTTACTTGAAAGCTATCCATAACCGGCTTTTGTTTTATCTGATTATTGGTACTCATATTTGGTATACTTTGCGGGCTACCAGCTTGCGCCAGAGACGACCAAGAACTGGCATTTTTCAAATTTGGATCCTGTTTGAGCTTGAATGCTTGTGCAAAATTGGAGTTCTTCGAGTCCTCTAATTTCTTATCCATTTCATATTTTACCCGATCGGACACATTATTCGAAATCATATTCGGAACTCCCATCAGATCCTCAATAGGTTTAGGCGTGAGGAGCGGTTTTATATCCTCCTTTTTCACAGCGGGTGTAAGCAAACTTTGCGGGTTCGATATGTTGTGATGAGATTGAGCTATAACGCTGTGCTGTGTCGACGGGAGCGGGTCAAATATGGACGATACTGGCACTACACTCGTCATAACCGGAATATTTGGAGTTATATCGGGCCTGGACATCTCACGCTCGTGAGTAATTTTGTCCACGAACCCATTGTGGGACGGAAGGTACATTTCGGTTTTAATCTCAGGTACCCGAGCGACGTCAGTCAATCCTCCTAGCTGAGCCATCAAATTCTGGTGTGCAGCGTCCGGTATCATCTGAGGTTTAGGAAGCGAGAACTCCTCCTCGAGACGCAGCGAGTCCGAAACGCCGACGCTGACGTCCATCGGCACGTCGGCCTTCAGGCTCCGCTCGAGACTAGCCAGAGACCTCTCGATCGGATCTATGTACTGCGACGGATCAACTTTGTCGAGGCCGTTCCTCGGCTCCGTCTTCATGACCGGCTTGGGTTCGTCCGGGGCGCGGGCGGCGGGTGCGAGCGACGAGTCGGGGCCGGCGCCGGGCGGCGCGGCGGGCGCGGGGAGCGCGGCGGGCGCGGGCGCGGCGGCGGGCTGCGGCGCGGGCTCCTTGGGCTCGGGCGGCGGCTCGGGCGGCGGCGCGGCGCCCTTGGCCTCCGCGGCGTGCGGCGCGGGCTCGGCGGCCGGCGCCGGCGCTGCCACCGCCACGCTAATTGGCGCTAGCGGCTTCATCTAAAATAACAATAATCACGGCTCTTAACACTTACCAATTATCCATACATATGAAACATTTAAGAAAAATGCGTAATATTTACGGCTTGCGGCTGGTGCTGGTGTTGTTTCTTCGCTTTCTTTTTTGGCGTTCTGCTAGGACCAGTGCCTGTAAGTAAACAAGGATGCACAAAATAGATAATGAAGTTCAACCGATATTTTATATTCATACCTACTGCTACCACATCATTATATTATACTTAGCTTGACGTGACGCTCGAGTCTTAGTCCTTCAAATAAATACGAGATGAAAGGAGAAGCCGCACATGTTCACTGATACTTTTATATGTACTTTTGCCATTGCGAGTAAATATAGCGTGCTTAAAGGTCTAACTTAAATATTCGTTAGAGTGTATACTTTAGTCTAGAGTTCAGATCTCAGGGTAACCAAATGAAATTCAACATAAGTTACTTAAAAGTTTACTTAATCATTATATATTGAAATATATACAAAGTTTATTTTCACTCATTCTTATAACCTATTAATTTTTAAGTCATGAGTTGATTAAATCAATCTTACATACAATTTAACACACATAGTGCTTCAGTTTACATGCCAACTCTCTACATTAATGTTACAACTAAATTTTGCGTTGCATGAACTTTCTGCACCAAGTGTACATTTCATTTGCTTAAATTGAAACTTACAGAATGTTCACATTCAGAACCCGTTAGGATACCTGGAAATATCTTTATACAACTTTTAACTATTTTTATTTATTTTATAAACTAGCTACAAAATAAATAGTGACTTGTAATTAGCAGACTACATCAATTGAGAGAGTTATCAGTCCTTTACTAACGGGCCCCATAAATAAAAGTAAATTACCATTACTAAGTTTTGACATACAATCCTTTGTGTTATGATATTACTGTAACATATACAATTAAATTATTTGTTCATGTCCTTCAGAGTGGAAGGGCCTGCTAGATAAAATATTATGTTTACTACACACTAACTTATATTATAGATCTTTTGAAGCAACCTGTAAAATTGTACTTGATAAAAATATATACTATGTAAGTAATGGACTATTGAAGTTATCCTCTCTTCACATAATTTTAACAGAAATTGTTCTAGTCTGATTCAATTGAGCCTATGAATCTGAATAATATAATCTAAAATAAAATGTATATATATATATATATATATATATATATATATATATATATATGCATAATGTAAAGCTTTCTAAATAAGATGACAATAAAACAAGTATACAGGTAAAATGGTCAACATTTTACCTACCTAAGTCAATCGTAAAACGTGATGTATGCAACATAAATAATTTATTTACATCTATCGATCATCGTCAGGACTAATCAAAAATCGCGGAATATGCAATCAACAGTTTGCAATTTCGACCTTTGAACAACCTAAAAAAATATAAAATGTATGAAATATTGTTTCTATACAATTTTGAACTTATTAAAAATTTAAAGTTGTGATATAAAAAGTTTGGTTAGCATTATTTTTGTTCCTTAATATGGATTGTATAAACGAGAAATACGAATGCCTTTGTTCTTGATTAGGGATACCTAACATAAAATGGAAAAAATAACTAAGATTACATAAATTAAATCCAATCTTCAAGACTGTGCTTTACAATTTCATTATATAACATTATATACAGAAGTAGCAAAAACAGTTTACTTCCAAATTAATTTTAGATTAGGTAGACATTTTAAAACGACAGAATACTAAATTGTATGCATTAGTCGTAAAGAAATGTCATTAACATCATCAGGTCACAATTCTTTTTACCACAAGCATTAAAAAGGTTCGATCATGAATGAGTCCTGGAATACATGTTTGATACACTAAAACTTTCTCATGTATCTAAAGCAATACATTCATGTAAGTACTTCACATTTAGAAATATAAATAATACTAAGTTCCTTGAATCAACAGTACCTACCATGAAACAAAATCTTGTTACATATTTAAGCCTTCCTTTTAAATCTAAATATACATTACAACAAAAAAATAATAAATGCCTAACGTAACAAGTATTTTAGCATCATGCTGATAGATACAAGAAAATAATCTAGTGTCCATATTTTATTAAAAAATCTTTGACATTAGTTGTTATTAACTAAGTTTGCAAACAATTTGTGAAGGAAGGAGGCCAGCTTTAAGTTATTTATTTTTTTCAATGTATACAATTTTGATCACACATAGCATACAATTTTTGAGAGCAAGCATCAAAGTGTATCAAGCATTAAACCAATAAAACACCTTTTCAGTATAATATTTTTTTAACTACAACATGTCACAAAAATACATCCTCATTATAACAAAATGAGAAGTGAGACAATGACCGGCTAAATTTGCTTGCTAAGTTGGTATCCGTCCTTACACAATTGTTTGCAATAGTCCCTAAGTGCTGTGCTGACTCGCCAGCTGGTCTCGGTGCTCCTCTTCTCTTCGCAACTCTGGACGTACCGACACTACTATCTATCCACATTTCTTATCGTAGATTCCAAGCCTCAATCATTATTATGTGGGTTTAAATTTCACACTCAAAAGCAATTAGTAACCATGAGATCTAAACTTTTCAATAGAATCCATAAAAAGATATCGATGTTTAGGATGCAAATGAAATAAAATCGCATTTGAGGACATGATATAGTTAAAAATATTTATGTGAAAAGGTATTTTCCTATTGGTTTATGAGTGTAAACCAAAAATTTCTCTTACCGGCACCAATATCACAGTATCAGCGAACATCAAAGCTGGCTTCTCCTTCTCACTAACAATGGTTTTGTGCCTTTACCAACATTTCTTATAATTTGCAACTTTGGACTTGTATTCTACATATTGAATCTACAGGTGGTATCCCCTCCAATATCACAGAAATTGAAATAATATTTACTCAAAACTTCTTTCACACTACTCACTTATACTCTCAAACATAGTTTATGTAGGGGATTTTAAGCATTTATTTTCTAGGTCTGGCACGGAGCCCTTTTAAGTTAGGATATTCATATAATAGAGCACCAGCATTATAATAATCCTCTCCCCATTAAATAATTAGCTAGCTCATTCACACTATCTGTAAAATATTTCTTTCGTGCAAATTGGTATTATAAAAGCAAGCAATATGATATATTCATATCATACTTCCCAACACTCGTCTTCAATACTCAATCGATGCACATTATTCCTTTCCCATTTATGTCTTAAATAAATGAGGCAAAATACCGGCCCATAAAATAAAAATAAAATACTTTTAAAATTCTCAATAACGAGTCTTCAAATAAATATTATATAAATAGAAGGAAACTAATTACCATCCATGATAAACATACAAAGCATTTCAAGAAACAACTTTCAAATCAAACAAATGCAATTACCCACACGAAAATCGAACATTTCTGTTGATGTAAATTCTCAAATTTCCATGGTCATACTCGTATCATTCATTCTGCCACCAACATCAGTTTCAGACTAGAATTAATTTTACCGGGTAAAATTGCATTTTAGATTAAATAAAAAATGTATTTAATTTGGTCGTATTGTTAAAAAATACTGGCAAAGGTAAAAAACTTTCAAGTTCCGCTTTTGTAATATTTACGAGAAAAAAACAGCTAATAACCTGTACAGCTATTTACTTTTAAGCATTTGAACATATCCATACAAAGTGAAATATTCATCTTAATTTAAATGCAAGTATTATTAAAATCTAATACTAAATCTGTAATTTACATCATATGGTACAAATTAGGGTACCACTCAGTGCTAACTTTGTGTCCTGTCTGAACGAAATGATAGTAACGATTGCGTAAGTCGTCGGCATAGTAATCTAACCTGCTTCACTGTCACTGCTGTCCGAGGAGCTGGTGTCGGTGCTCGACGACGAGTTGGACGAGTCCGACGAACTCGACGACGACGACATGCCGCCGCCCAGGGCCTCCTTGCAGCCCTCTGCAGACAAATATTATACATAACTACATAGTCACTATATTTATATACCCTGTATGTATCTATAAAAAAAAAAAACATTTTTTTGGTCTTTCATTCGGTCTGTCTTTCTGTATGTTTATTATGTATGGTAATCTTAAAAGTGGTTGGGCCGCTTATGACGCGCTTTTTACAGTAGATAGTTGATGTTATAAACCTAATTTTATTAAAAAAAATGTATAAGATCTCGGCACTAGAATATTAGAGTATCCATTCCTCCGAGAATGTTAGTAGCACAATATATTATTTTCGTATATTTCAAGTACCTATGTCCGAAAAATGTTTCTAATTTTTTTAAGAATGTGACAGGCATGATATAACCACCAGACATAAAAATAATGTGATAGTTGTCTCGACAAGATTAGTTATTAATTCCAGGGTAATTGTATATGCTTCTACAACAAACTCCCTAATGAAACTAAGGATTTACCCATTCATAAATTTAAAGTTTTGCAAGAATCATTTATTAATTCACAAAATAACAATGTCTTCCTTAAGTTACACAATTTTTACATATTATTACAGATGTATTGGCAAAAATTCAATTAATAAAGTTACCTACTATATATACACAATACTAAATAAAATAAAATAAAAACTAAATGCGTCGTGGAATGCATCCGCATCGCATGCCTCTTGTGGTAGCGTTCCCAGAAGACTGGCAGCATTGCCACGTTGTATGGCAATGCTTAATCTCTGACCTAAAATGAGGCCAGCCTTCTGGTCACGAGAAGCGTTGACCATACGCTTCGCAATCTCTCTGAATAGAGATGGCGGGCACTCGGACCCCAAGGCCCAAACGTTTCGACTCCAAACGGCACAAATCCATCTCCGATGAGATTGGAGTATTTGCGCCGCTTAAGAGCCTCTGCAGAAGCTGCAGCAGCACCGGCCCAGCCAGCCGTGCCAGGTATATGGGTAGGGGCAATGGTGTCGACGCATGTTGCGTCCCACACTAGAGTCCTACCCATTTTCCAAGGCATTAATGACATACCATCCGGTCTCTTGCCATCGTCGCGCGCCAAACCGTTTGGTTCAAGCACAGCTGGCACACCAGCGGTGACAAGAGCACGGCGGATTATGTCGTTGAAGCTGGCGTGCCGTGGAATTCGCCCAGCGCTCCTGCAGCACGACAGGCCATGGTATCCGAGTCGGTCAACTGCTTCTCCACAACGGCATTGACGCGGAGAAACACACGGCGCACCTAAGCGGAGGCACGTCGCGATGCGGAGGCACGTCGCGATGCGGAAAGTAATGTCATCTAACATAGTCCCTACGTTAGATGACGGAAGTGCTTGTAACCAAATACCCGATTCCCACACTCCAACTGCCAGTAAACGGGCACGCTCAGCAGCATTAGTGCAAGTATTTAATAAATTTTGTCTTACTAAGTTGCAGAGCGGCCCGTCCCACTGACGTTGTGAGAAAAGGTTCCCTGGGAGATCAGTGTTTGGACAAGCAATTTTCCAAGCGTTTACTGCTTCAGTCTTACACAATACTTCAGAATTAACTAGTGTAGGTGCAAGGATTTTCCTAGTTAATTCTTCCGTACTGTGGACCGAAGACAGAAACGCTGGTAAGCTGACATCTGAAATTTTGCGAATGCCGAGCCCACCCAAGCGAATCGGTAGAGACGCTTGTAGTGACGCGCGGTAATTCAAGGATACGTTTAATTTTAGTGAGTGTAATTTCTATAGATTTGTCCATTTTTTTCAAAATTGTTAAATTTTTCCAAAATGGTGTAGAGAATAGTGAAAGCCGAATGGATATTAATTTTGAGTAGGCGGTCCGAAATGCTATTCAAATTTTGAATTTTTTCCTGAAACTAAATTCGTTTTTGATTAAGGCCAAATCATATAAAACTGTCTCAACATCTCCTAGAGTCCCATCGTCTAGATACCATACATTGTGCGAGGGATATGTCGCATGACAACCTCACCTTCGGCCTAGCACTACGACCCAGAGACGGCGTGCGGTTTAGTCGGTTCGAGTCCGACATAACCTACCCCTCCGGCTCCGAAGGAGTGGGTATCCGTGGGGATTTCCCGCACGTAAAAAAATAAAAAATAAAAGATACCATGCATTGAATTTAGAATTTAACTGTAAATTAATTTTAATTTAATTTAAAGTCCAATTATTATAAGTATAATTTAGGAATATTCAGTCGACAAACAAGCTACTATTTAGTAAACATTTAACACGCCTTAAATTGATAAAAAAAAGCCCGCTAGCTTTCTTGCCAGTCTTCTCAAGTCGAGGTCCGTTTCAAACTGGGTGGTTCATTTGTTTTATTTTTTATTTTTCACGTTTGTTAAGTGCCTTTTAATTATTTATACTGAATAAATTATTTTTTCTTTGACGAACCTCTTTAAATTGGGTTTTGTTATCAGTATAATGCACATGCACAAATGCAATAAAAGCGGCCAAGTACGAGTCGGACTCGCCCAAGAAGGGTTCCCGTAGCAGCAAGTGTGTTTTTTTTGTTTGTTATATTTGAGTTGATTGAATGAAACATAAATTGCGGTTAACGATTTAGGACGTATTAAAAAAAACTACTTACTAGATCTCGTTCAAACCAATTTTCAGTGGAAGTTTGGTAATGTACAGTCGACAAAGAGATACGGTTGCACCTTCACATACAATTTTATGTGTAAATGTGCAACCGTATCTCTTTTGTCGACTGTACGTGTTATATTTTTTGGCTCTGTCGCAAAATGACCACTTCTCAAAATGACTACAGGTAGCAAAATGTCCCTTTCTCAGAATGTCCCTTTCGCAAAATGTCCCTTTCTCAGAATGTCCCTTTCGCAAAATGTCCCTTTAGCAAAATGTCCCCTTCCTCAAACAGGCATTAAAATTACTTGCATCAGTAAAAAAACTAACACAGAGGGGTACTGTATTAATGTTCAATCATTAAAATATGGGTAGGTAGGTACACTCAACAAAACAATTCGGCTACCTTGCTACACTAGTAAAAAAATAAGCATGTGTGCGTGATTGCTGCAGGCGTGTATTAGTGTTTAACGTCTATGTGTGCATTATTCTACACTCACACATTATATATTTGAAAACGATTGAATATGTGTTTGTGAGTGACTTGCCTGCCATCGAATGAGATGGTAAATTTAACTTCAATAATATGAATTACCGTGGTTGAGTGGTATGCGAAGCGATATGGCAACTCGAAGGTAGTGAGTTCTATCCCGAGTAAGTTTATCTACTTGTTCTGGTTACTTAACTGATTTTGTGTTTGTTATATTTATTTTATTTTTGCAATTGAAGAACCTTATAATTGACTTCTGTAGCTTAAATGTTTCGTAGTATCAAAAATTATAACTATGGAAAATAAAACTAAATATTGTTCCAATTTAATGTAATAATAAAGTAACATTATATGATAATTACGTATAGCATACATACATTCTTAACACAATAAAAAAGGTCGAATTTAACCTTCTGCACGTTATAACCAGATAAGTATAGAAGCTTTATTTAAATTTCTTTCCTTCTGCTTCTACTTGGTAAATTTAATATAAATGCAATGAATCAACATGTTAACTTGTAGAAATTATATATATCAATCAATCAGCCCACTGCAGTCCACAGCTGGACATAAGCGTCTTCCAATGCGTGCCATTTCGTCCGATCCTCCGCCTTCCGCATTTTACATACAATATTTTTTTAACAATAACTTCACGCACTTGGTTTACCTATCAAATCAATATCATTCTATATTTTCTCTCATATTATTCATGGATTAAATAAATAAAATACAATAATTACATACCATGTATGTAAACAATAAAATAAAACAAATAAAAAAATAGAATAATAAGTAATAAAATATTCAAAAAAATGAAAAAAAAAAACAATTTTTGTTTCACCAAATCGAAAAAAAAGTGCCAATATGTACTATACCCGGAGTACTACCACGGGCCTTCGGCTTCGGGAGCGTTCCCCTATCACACGGTATAATTGTAAAAAAGACCTTTACTAATGTATTGTCTATCCTTATCTGATATAAAACACATTCTGTCACTAAACCTGGCTCTTCTTAATGAAATTATCATTGCTAATTCAATAGCTATCTATCAATCCAGCGTAATATAAGTACACTATTTCATCAGTAAAATCTCTAGTATGATAAGAAAATTGGCGCACAGGTTATACAATTATTTTTCGTTATTGTTATTTAAATATAAAATTAATTTATACATTGTTTCTTATTTAAATTTTCCTATTTTTTATTTGCGTTCCGTTTCATTTGTTGATTGTTTTTTCGTGTAAATTGATCTTTTGCTAGTTGCTGACAAACTTCGATTTCTATTATTTTTATTTGAGTTTATGCGCATGTACCTACCTACCTACCCATATTTTAATGATTGAACATTAATACAGTACCCCTCTGTGTTAGTTTTTTTACTGATGCAAGTAATTTTAATACCTGTTTGAGGAAGGGGATATTTTGCTAAAGGGACATTTTGCGAAAGGGACATTCTGAGAAAGGGACATTTTGCGAAAGACACATTCTGAGAAAGGAACATTTTGCTACCTGTAGTCATTTTGAGAAGTGGTCATTTTGCGACAGAGCCTATTTTTTTAGTTTTATCATTCTCTTATTCCCCCAAAACACACATTTTACCACTTTGAAAGTGTCTTTCGCGCAAACTATTCAGTTTAGATAAAAATTATATTAGAAACCTCCATATCGTTTTTGAAGACCTATCCATAGATAACCAAAACGTATGGGTTTGATGAAAAAAAAAAAGAGTTTCAGTTCTAAGTAAGGGAACAACCAAAATTTATTGTTTTTTTTTTCCTATATTTGTATGAAAATCTTAATGCGGTTCACAGAATACATCTACTTACCAAGTTTCGACAGCATAGTTCTTATAGTTTCAGAAAAAAGTTACTATCACATACATACATACATACATACATACATACATACATACATACGGACGGACGGACAGACATGGTGAATCTATAAGGGTTCCGTTTTGTGCCACTTGGCTACGGAACCCTAAAAAGCTGTTATATTAACTTTAGAAACAGAAATTTCAATTTTATTTATTTGTTTAGATAGATAAGTTATAAAATAGTAACATGGGGTACCGATACTAAGAAAATATCTTTAGTAATACTCAAAAATGATTAGATGGCACTAGTAGACTCATTTAAAGAAATAAAAAGTTAAACGCTTATTTACTGGCTAAGAATCACGTAAATTATTACAGAACCTAAACACATGATAATGTAAGCATATTAAACTAGTTGCTAATGTAATAAATAAAGATTTCGCGACAATCGTGCTATTTATTTATTTATCTACTCTGATACTATAATACAAAGATTATAAAATTGAAATCAGAACTCTTATGACAAACATTACGCACAGGCACACCTCGGAAGCTCTCGGAAAAATGTATGAAACAATCACGTTGTAATTACTACAAACATAGCTCGTGTACATGCACGGTAGTGTTGATGTGTGAGAAAATTAGAAATGTCATGGATGGCACTATTTGAAATTTGAGCTTATTTTCGAGTGAGATAGCGTGATTTTTCTCACTCTGTCATGATTTACGTCACATTCGACGGAGGCGACAATCCTGTTGTTACAAAAAGTCATGTTAATGATTTTGACATTAAAACGTATTTTCATCTTTTTCTTCGCTTCGGAAGAAAAGAATATAGCGATACATTTTGGTCCTGTCAAACAACAGAATTGGCACAAATAACAAAACAATACTATAACACGACTTTGATATGTTTATAGAGTAATTAAAACCTATTGTGTTTATAAAAACTAGCTATTGCTCATGGTTTCGCCCGCGTGAAATTTTTCATTAATTATAAATAGTCTCCGTTCCGTTCGGTCTTTAGGGCACATTTCTTAACCGATTGTCACCAAACTTGGCATACATATTCTTTGATTTAAAACATCATTTTTGCCTAGAGCTTTTTTAATCGGTGGAGAAAAGGGGTGCCTTTTCTGTTGCGTTATTTATGAACGGATATTGATGATTTTTAGCTGAAATATCCGAACATGATTCCTTACAGGTAGTTGTGGAAAAAAAAACATGAGACATGACACGGAAACGTGTGTGGTTGTGGCTTTTTTAAGAACGGATTGTCAATATTTATTGGTGAAATATTCAGGGAGCTATAAAATAAAGATACGTATCGTATAAAAGAAATATAAGTGAGGATACCAGATTTGATCTCCAGATACCAAAAAATAATCTGGAACTCTTTTCAGAACTACGAGTATTTATCCCTTAGTAATTAATGCTCCATTGCCAAGGGTGAGGAAGAATATTTCTTTATAAATGGTGTTTTTATTACGTACCAAGGTTTCTGAACCTTAACTGAATGACACGGATTTTATGCCCGGTTTTTGTAATAACTATCCTAATACTTATTTAGAATTGTTAACGGCGAGTAGGAAATTAGAAAAATGGCAGTTGAGCACACTTTAATTCAATAGTGTTAATTTATTTAAGTATCAATTATAATTTATACGAAACGGAAGTTCACGGAAAGATATCTATTTATATTTCTTAGAAACAAATGGTTTTAACCGCTCTATACTTTATAAAATTTAAGAATCATTATTTTGACAGCTCACGCCTATGAAGTGTGTCATTTTTTTAGATTTGAATGTATCACAATTAATGTCGTCCATGATGGATTCCGTCATTGCCAGGTACCGCCCATTTTTTAACCCTAGAATGTATACTAATCTAAATCTGCATTTCTCTGCTTTGGAGTTATAATTTTTATAATGTTAAAAAAATAATAATTAAGAACTGGGTATTCTATCCTTTATTTTATAAGACCAGGGTAATTTTCAATGTTCTGGGTAAAATTTAATTCCGGTTTACAACTATCCAATGTAAGTAAATACTCGCTTAAATAAATAAAGAAAATCATAGTTTTCGAATAGTAATAAAATAATAAGAAAAAATCATGTTAATATTTTAATATTTACTTATTTAATGCCACTAAAATGCAGTTTCTAAATAATACATCTATAATCAATATCGGTCCACCATAATGTCACTTAACACGCTAGTTCTAAAGTTATTTTCTAAAGAACCCGGACTCTATGAAAATTATTATTATCTATAAGATCTGGGCGAACCTGGCATTCAGTTCAATAGTTCTTTTTTATACTGTTCATTGATGACCCTTGGTGGAACTTGTTGTTACACACTTGTACTTTTTCTACAGTATTTATTATTGAACCTGACCAGTTTCGAAATGTTTATGAAGAGAAGATTAGAAACATTTAAAAAACATCAATGTAAACTTTTGAAGTTACCATAAGGCGAAACCGGTCAGGCTCAATAATAAATACTGTGGAAAAAGTACGAATGTTCTTTCTTAATATGTGTAGTTCATTAGTTATGTATACAAAAAGGCAAGATGCATTTGAGGGTTAAATTTCACTACAGTCATGTGTGAAAGAGAGGACGCCTTAAAAACCGAAGCTAGCCGAACTTTTCACTCTTCTTCCCGAAGTGCCGTTCTTACACATTTTACTGGTGACAACCTTTGTTTTAGGTGCCCATGAAAGCGCCCATGATTTTGACGTGCGGGGAGAGGAAATGAAATCGGTGGGAGGGGGTGAGCTTCCATTCTGTACGCTAGTACTATTATCTATTCTGTGGCACAGGCCAAAAAAAAAGTTTTATTACGATACAGGTCTTGTATGGACACCTATATCATAATATAACTTTTTAATCATAACGATACACCTATACAATCCCCATCTGGACTGAACCTCTACTTTAAAAAAAAAACAGCCAATTCGGAAGAAAAAAAAAAGAAACGCGCATGCGCAATCGATGTTTGCGGCCTTGGCTTGGCGTCAACTTTTTTTTTACATTTATATTAAACAAAGTTTGGTTTTGTTTATAAAATAAATTAGTTTATGTATTATAGTATGAGAGTAGATAAAGTAGTGTATGACACTGTACATAACTTGGTCTTATAACACTCGTGTGATAATATAAAAAAACTCGCCTACGGCTCGTTTTTTTAAAACACACTCGTGTTATAAGAACCCTTATTATGCAACAGTATCATAAACTACTATTTTGTGCCATCTAGCAGCATACTGCATTATGTCTGTAACTTTTAAAATTACTGCAGAATCTAGCAGAATAAATATAGATTAGAATATTTATAGTTTTATTCAGTCATACTCAATAATGTGTTTATCCACATCCATTATATTATTATTGTATTTTAGACAGGTGGAAGTAGTGATTGCATAAAAATTTCCATTGATAAAATCGATGGGTTGAACAAATCAATAATCGATTAATGATGTAAGCATCATACATGAATTATCTGGGGGAACGGCAGTGCCCCCGAAAAGACAAGCCAAGCGAAACGGAAGGGCACTGCTTACCTTTTCTCGAACCGCTTCGTAGTTTTTTTGATCTCTCATAACTTTGCTTTGAATCATGCTAAATAGTCAAAATTTTTAAGATAGAATGCCCATCAGTACAATCATTAAACTTACAAAATTTGAATGCCGTAGCTTTACTTTTTGACGTGACAACGTCTTATAAATTGGTTTGCCGGGCGACACTTCAAGAAACTGCGTTACGATTTGCGTTACGCTCCGCGTTATGCGCTTACAATGAGAGCGAGTGAGAGGCACGCGTCCCGCCTAAGAGCGAGAGAGACAGACATAAAAAGTGAAAGGCACGCGTCCCTTCCACTCGAGCACAGTTAGCCCGCCTAAGAGCGAGAGAGACAGAGCGAGAGAGAGAGTGAGAGAGATAGGCATACACACCGGTTCATGTCTTGTAATTAATAATTTAAAATTTAATTTTGTTTATAATTCTTTGTATAAATAAATGTTTTAAATTGTTACTATTATTTCATCCTTCTTCTTACTATACGAATGAATATTCACATTAAAATTATTTTACCACTCAAAGTCGTTGTCACGTAAAACTTTCGCCTGTATACCGACTTTACAGGCAACCAAATTTTTATACTTTAGATTATGTTAATGTCTCAAAACACTCGATTTCGTCACTGACTCACTCACTCACTGATCATCAAAATTGTCCTAGAAAGCTGAAATTTGGTATGTAAGCTAATATTAATACAAAAGCAGCAAAAAAATTAAAAAATCTTACCCAACCTATCCCCTGGGAATAGGAGGTGGAAGCACAGATTAGATAATAGTACCTACTACGTTTATCGCTTAGTGTTGAGTCAACGCTATTTTTCTAAAATAAAAGTACTGCTTATTACATCAGCTATCTGCCAATAAAAGTCCCGTCAAAATAGGTCCAGCCATTTCAGAGATTACCCGATACAGACAGGCAGACAAAAATTGTAAAAATGTTATTATGGTGTATGAACAGACAGACAGACAAAAATTGTCAAAATGTTATTTTGGTGATGTACGATACGACTGGTGGGATGACTAACCATATTTATGGTGATTTGACTGAACCATCTTTATGGCATTTTGAACATCTCGACTTTTGAGCGCTTATATGGTTATCAACAATATGGAAATTTTACTTGTACCGAAATTTTTGACTTTTTGCTTGCATCTTTTAATTTGATTACCTTAAGTGTCACTATCACTTTGACGCTGACTGTACGTTATATATGCATGTAGTAAAAAACGGTTATTTCAATATTACAAACAGACACTCCAATTTTATTTATATGTATAGATAAGTTAATTTTCATGCTAAAAATGAGAAACGTTTGCCAAAACAATGTCGCCATCTAGTTATAACTCCTGAACTAAAAAGCTGCCTGTCTGCTTTTCGAAGTTAGGAGTGTAACCATTTTTTGTCCCTGTAAAGTTTTAGATCTGTATAAGTATAATTATATTATCTGTGATAGTAATTATTAGTTTTAAAGCGTACTAATGTAAGTAGTTTATTAGTTTTATTACCAATTTTAGGCTAATTTTAATTACAATTAAACTTGCAATTAATCCGACTGCTACATTTGCCCCAATATTGGTTAGTACAATACAAAATTACAAACCCTTCCGGTTTTTTGGTAAAAAGAACACCTGTGAATGTTTAAGCTTTTGGTCTTATAATAAGTAAATTATAAAAATATATTATACTGACCTTTCTTTTGTTGCTGTTTCTTATTTGTTCCAAGTTGACCGGATACATCTTGTAGCCGTTTTTCTAATTCTTGTTTCTTTTCTGCTATTTGTTCATCCTTCGATTTTCCAGATACTTTACGATCTGTGTAAAAAAAAATAATATCAATATTTATAATTTAAGATATAAAATACGACCATAATTTGGCTCCACCAACATTATTTGCCGAACAGGAAAGGAAGGTATAGGTATAAAATAGGAGAATAAAACACTTTGCCAACATATAAACTATATGGGCTACAGGTAGCTCAAATAAGTGCATCTCTACCTGATAACTATGAAAAGGTATCAGTAATAACTTGTGTAGTAAGCAAAGAAAGTAGCTTCCTTGGCATCAACCCTGGTTCATGGCAAGCTTGCACTTTGGCGCCAAGGATCGCTTTCCTACTCTTACTCTAGATTTAGCTTATTTTGACTTTTTGGAGCTACTGTCTATGTCGTATGATTCAAAATCCTAGAGGCAAGCGCATGCCAGAGCCTCGTTCGTGAGGTAACCTGGGTGCCAGTAGATCTGGGTGGGGCTACCCAGCAATGAAAATACACATGCACACTTTTAAATTTATAAAAAAGAAGCGTTAATTGCTTCAAATTCAACGTCAATTTGTCAAATTATTTTAGTGCCACAACAGTTTTAAAAAATTGCTAAAAGTGGCTGATAATTGACTTTCGTTGCTGACTGTATGTGTGTGTGTGTACAAACTAGATGCAATATGCAAACCAGATTGATTCGTAAGAGTGGATAGGGTTACAGGTGCAGGAAAAGGAAGAATATGGATAAGGAAAAGGAAAATAATGCTGGATTCACTCACAATAGGGCTTACGTGTCTTTTTCCGAAGACATGACGCAACGTAGTTTTCTAGTTCTCGCAGCGTAGATGGCTTCAATGTTTCGAAGTCAATTTCTATTTCATCTGGGTTAGAGTCCCGTAATGAGGGTTCTCTACTTTGTATGATGTGCACAACCTTGCCAAGCTTATCACCTGTTTGAAAAGAATAAACATAATATTTACTGATGAAATATAATAAAATAAATATAATAAAATATAATTGAAGTCATATCGATAAGTCACAAAAGTCGATAGAGTCTACCGACTTAATAATATAGTACAAATAAGTTTGGGAAGCTCTGTCTATCCGATAGACAATAGCCGAGAGCACAGTTCGCACTGTAGAGAGTAGACAAGGGGCGGGCTGGTTGTCCAAGCGCAGGCGTGGGGGTGACAGGTGCGGAAGCCTGTTGGTCCCCCACCCTCCCTTTCCGGAGATCAATGAGGACATCGTTCTTCCCACATTCGAGGGGCTATCTTACAATCGAGAGGATAATCGACTCCCGGATCCGACAGGAGAGTGCACTCTCGGTGTTAGCTCTAAGGTTTGTCATGATGACATACAGGACGAAGAACACACCCCTGCACTGCCTATTCCTAGACATTCAGAAGGCCTTCGACTGTGTTCCTCGCGCGGTGCTCTGGTGGGCTCTGCGATCCAAAGGAGTTCTAGAGGCGAGGCCTACGTTGACACCATCTCGGACATGTACCACGATTCCGGTTACGTAGTTCGGACCGCTTTCGGCGATAGGAAAACCCTCCCTATCAATGTCGGGGTACACCAAAGATCCGTGCTTAGTCCTTACTTGATCAGCATGCTATGAAAAGTTTTGTCGGACAGGATCAGGAACTCACATGAGCAGCCTCATGCAGTCAGTAGTTATGTTGTATGCTGATGACATTGCGCTGATGGACGAGGACAGGAGCAGATTGGAAGCGTGAAAGAGTGAAAGGAAGCGCTTGAGAACGACGGTCTGAAGCTAATTAATTTTGGCGAAGACAGAATACTCGGCTTTAAACTACAATGTCAAGGCACGTATTGCCGCTGTGTGGGCCAAGTGGCGAGAAATGACTGGCCTCATATACGATCCTAAACATCGCAGATAAAATACAAGAGAGCCGCCTTGGCTGATGCGGCCACGTCATGCGGCAACCACCAGGGTATTTGGATGACAACTGCCTGGCAATGGCACCTCAGGTAGAAGAGATAGGCCAAGAAGCCCTGGCTTGACATCGTCTAGGCTGATATGCGTGCAAATGGTCTCTTCTAAGATCGGGCGAAGCCGGAAGGCGGACTCTGAGCTCCGA